>CP141134.1:11536413-12786413 GCA_035236585.1 Warburgia ugandensis | reverse complement strand
TATCGATATCATCCAATCATATTTGTCCATTTTTTCAATAAATTAAAGCTTAGATATGTGTGAAGACTTTTTAAACATGAAAATATTAGTGAACTTTGTTAGGCATTAAACCAAGCACTAGGTGTACTCAAATTATAAATGTTTCAAAAAACTAAATTGCATGCATGCACAAGTGGAAATTTTCTAATTAACAATAACAATGGATACAAAACATGAAAGATCCATTCACAATAACAATGGATACAAAACATGCGCGAGACAAACAACAAAGATACTAACCAACACTCAAATTCATATAGGCCGAATATACACACACACACACACACACACACATTATGTAATTCCAAATTAACAATGGTGATTTAATTGAAGCTAGCCAGAGCAAAATTGCACCTAAATGAGCTTTAGATTGTGTATAGATGAAGACGTTGAAAATAGAAAAATGAAGATAGTTGTAAAAATTCATATGTAAAGGAGTTTCTAAAGTTGGTTTGAAAAAGATGAATTTATAAGTCCCTACTTTTGAAGACATTTTTTAAAAACCAACTTTAAAAATCCCCATTTTTAAAGTCAATTTTTAAAAAATAAAATAAATTTAAAGTCCCCACTAAGGAAGTTATTTTTAGAATCCAACTTTAAAAGTGGGGACTTTTAAAGTTGTTTTAAAAAATTGACTTGAAAAGTTCCCCCCCCCCCGCCCCTCTAGGCCGTTTTTCAAATTGGACTTTTTTAGTGTGGTTGGAAACACTTTTTTTCATGAAAAAAAGCATTAGAAGTTAGTTTTGAAGAACGACTTTAAAAGAAGGGACTTTTAAAAATTCATAAGTACTTATAAGTATGCTTCTCCTATAATACACACACACACACACACACATACACATACATACATCAATGAAAATAATAAAAACTAGAAGAGCACATGGATATAAATGAAGAAGATTGGTATGGTACTAATGGATAAGGTAATTTACATTGATATAATTACTCCAATTGTTCTAATTAAAACTCATTACATACTCAGCTCATTTGCTTTGTATTTTATTAAGGTTTGTTATGGAGAGTTCAATTTTAGCTTTAAAAACCCTTAAATTAGTGTCAAGATAGATCATATAACCAATTAATTTTGAATCATTAGATTAAATATCCATTATAGCCCCAATTGATCATATACCCATTGTTTGAAAATTTTAATGACTAGATGACCATCAGAGCAGATCAGATGAATAAATCATGATTTAGATGATATGTGTTACAGGTCAATCAGAGCACGCTTGGAAGATGTAGATCGAGATAATTGGGACCAGATCATCAAAAGTCTACATAGATTTCATAATGCAAGATGGCCCCATGATGTGCCGAATGGGAGTAAAGTACACATGGATTGGAAGGAAAGAGAGAGGAAAGCTGCTAAAGACTTCTTTAAGAAGGTTTTCCAATAAATTGAGGAATGGTTTCCTAATTGAAAATAAGACCTTAGTAATTGATGTGTTATTTTAAAAGGAGGCTAAATAAGAGAGATATTATTTTGCATTTCTCTCTTTTGGGACTACTGCTATCTGTAGAACCTTTAAAAAGAGGAAAGAAAGGGGGTTGCCAAGGATTCATGCGTAGAAGAAAAACATCTTGTAGCCAAAAGACTAATCCAGCCATCACTTCTTTTAGTTTTCCCTTTTCCATCATCTTTCTCAACCCTTATTCATCATCAGTTTTTCATTATTCACCATGTTTCTTAGTCGTTTTCACACTATTGATTCACCATTTTAGCTCCAAAATTTTCATTATTTCACCCACAATTTCCTACATGTTTCCTCCATCATTTTTCCTTGCTATCACTTCCATCTCAATCCCTTTTTAACAACTATCCATCCCCAATTTCAATCGGTTTTCCCCCTCTAATTCTTCATGGTTTTCTACCTTCCAATCACACCTCTTTGCATGCTTCACTCTCTATCCCATCTTCATTCAATAATAGTTTTCTTCCCCATGCTAACCATCAATTTTCTTTTTCTTTTTTCATTGTCATTTTTACTTATTTCAACTTTGTTCTTAGTCACCCTGGTCACCATCATTTTCCTTTTCTTTCATCTATGTTTTCTCTTGATTTCTCATCCTTTTGCAATCCATCTTGTTTAGGGAAAACTCAACTTCAATTTAACCTCGTTCTCTCCTTCTTCCTTCATTTCAATCCACTTTGAAAAGCTACAGGGAGCTGTTTGACCTGCATCTTCATCGATTAAAACGAGAAATTTTAGAAAATTCCCAAAATTAACCATAGCCCCTGCTTTAATCCCTTCTTTGTTCCAATTTTGTCTTTTTGTCACTAAACCCCTAAACTTTACAAATTCAATTCCTGTTTAATTATAGTTTAACTAAATCAACGAGTCAACCTTAACCAAAGGTTCATTTTAATCCATGCTTCATATCTTTTTTTATCTCAAGGCCACGGTTAGATCTTCACTTAAAATCAATTCCTAGATGATTCATAAGCTCTAATCTTACATTTTGGATCCATACAATTCATGATAGCTATCCAATTTATAGTTTCATCTATTGATCCAAATTGTCAATTTTTTGAAAAATTTGCATCATCCGACCATTGAATTAGTGATTGATTAATGTTGGTTGAGCTACTTCAATGTGATCAGATATGGAGAATTTTGCTGCATGACACAACAATAAAGCTTGTGAAGTGATATTTAGTTTTTATTTTGCTTTATTCATTGCCATTTACATTCAAAATTGTGTATTTGTCAATTGAGTAACAAACTTGAGGTTTTAGCACTTTGTTATTTAATTTTATAATTTTTATTAATTTAGTAATAAAATTTTATTTTAACTCTTACTTTACAAGTCAAGTCCCCATGGGATCGACCCATACTTGCACACACTATACTAGCCTGTGCACTTGGGAAAAACATAACAAGTTTTTTGCACCATTACTAGGGACTTGCAATGGGTTTCCATAAAATTAAAAAAAAAATCAATATAAAAATTTTAGAAATTGTATTCATTTACCATTTTAGGCATTTTTAAGTTTATTTTTCATTTTTTTAGATCAGAATTGCTCCATTTCATGAAATTTTGTACTTCTTAATATTTTTTATTTTTGCAGCAAATTGAGAAGGAATTAAAGGAGGATAGCTCAATTTTTATTTTGAGTGAATTATAATGAGGACGAATTGTAATTTTTATAGACAATTCATTTAAAAAGATTGTAATAATACAAGTCAAAGGTGAAATATGTTAACTTAGAAGTAGACGTGGAATGTAAATGGTCCCACCCTTATACGAGAAGAATTTATTCAGGACCCCATTGTGAGTAGTCCTAACTTCGTTATAATTTCTAGATTAGGGTTTGCATAATTAGAATACTTTTGCATTAGTGTTTGGTAGTAAATTGCATAATATAGAATATTTTATTCTTGTAGCATTTTAAGACTTACATTAGTTTGTGGCCTTTTAATTGCATTTTAGGTCACATTTATCGCTTTATGATGATTTATATGCTGATCTAACTACCATGGAGTCTGAAAATTAATTAGTAAGGGCACTAGACCCCACAAGTTGAAGTGTAAATTTCTTCACCACCTCTTCACTCACCTAGGATAATCATCATAAGCACGTAACACAACCTTCTAGATTAATTTAAAATTAATTGGAAGAGACCTATGGAGGCCCTCACATGCTTGTAGGACCCTCTTGGAAGGAGGAACCCATTGTCACTCTAGTGACTCGTGTCTAAATGAATGCACTAGTATTTAAAAGACTAGCTCTGCCAATACACTCGACGACTCAGATTTTCTGCGACTAGCTGAGAAGGATGTGAAGAGGTTGATTATGTTAAGATCTAACTAGAAAGCAGTGGGACAATTCTCAAAGAGAGGAGTGTTAGATTAGGCTAATCTAAAAGCTTCTCCCCAAACAGATTCAAGACAATCAAAATGTCTACTTGCTACTCTTAGGGTTGTTTAAAACATGTGCTCTATAATTATCCATCATTAGCTTTAAGGTTGAGTCATTTAGGGTAGTTTTCCCCCATTAGAAAAATACAAAAAAAGCTCGTTCGTTGTATGCACTTTTGGATATATGACAAACCTAATCAGTTAGTGAAGTATAGTCAAAATGGCATACAACCAATTTAGGAACTATCAATGACTAATAAACAATCTAGGGGTAACTCACCTTGGGGAAGTAATAGAAGTGGTCAAGGACCTCCATTCATCTTGAATGAGGAACCACCACCTCTGATGGATGATGAGTATCGAGCTCCACCAAGGAGGAACAATCATCCAATGCAAAGAGATTGGAGAAGAAGTTGAAATAGAGAGTGGGACCAATAGAGTGATCATAAGGACAATGATTTTTATCAAATTTCTAGTGGGAGAGCTATAAAAGACTACATACAACCAACACACACCACCACACCATTTTGTGTCATGCGACCTCCGAATGCTGATGTAGTAGAGTTAAAAATAGGAGTAACCCAATTACTCCCAATGTTCCTTGGGTTAAATATTGAGAGTCCTTATCGGCATCTTATGGAATTTGATGAAGTATGTACGACACAGAATACACAACACATCACCTTACACACATTGAGGCTTGAACTTTTTTCCCTCTCTTTGAAGGAAAAGGCTAAAATATGGTTTAATGCACTATTAATAGGTTTCACAAGGACCTGGCATGAAATGGTTAGGAAATTCTTGAAAAAGTTTTTCCCTACACATAAAACAAATACATTCCATTGAAAGATAATGAACTTTACCTAGAAGGACAAAGGGTCATTTTACCAATGCTGAAAAAGGTTCAAATACTTACTACTAGTATGCCTACATCATGGCTATGAACCATGGTGCATCATCAGCTTTTTCTATGAGGGGTTTAATTTCGACATGCGCTAGTTCATAAATATCATGTGCAATGGCAACTTTCTAGATCAACAACTAGAAGAAGTGAACGAGTATATAGAATGGCTTGCTAATAGTGCACAAATGTGAGCTGACTTAGAAAGAGTTGAAGATCCAGATAAACCCAAGTCCAACACCCATGCTAGAGGAGGCATGTATGCTATGTCTGAGAAAGATAAACTAAATATCAAAGTAGCATCCCTAGCCTAAAAAGTAAAGGCTGTGGAAATAAAGGCTATCACATCCAAAAAAGTCAAACAAGTGTGTAGCATCTATGAGAGTACCCCACATCTAATTTTAGAATGGCCCACTATTCCAACATTTCAAGAGGTTCTTCATGATCATGTCAGTGCCCTAAATACATATAAAATACCTTTCTCCTCATACTCTAAGGCATGTAATCCCAATTGGAGAAACCATCCAAATTTCAGTTAGAGAAATAGACCAACTGCTAATGTCTCACAACCCAACCCATACCAAGCTCACCAACAAACTCAAGAACCCCATGCTCCTAGAACTTACATTCCCCCACCCAAAAGGCCTATAGAGATAATCTACATCAACTTATCCAAAATCAAGAGAGAAAAGCTTCTAAAATAGAAATCAAATTAAAATAAGCCACATAATTCATGAATGAAATGAAGATTATAATGAGCCAAATGATGGAAACTATGGAAAAAAAAAATTTTTCTAGCTCAACCACAAGCATGCCCTAAAGATGTACATGTGGTAGGCAATAATTCATCTAACAAAGCATCAAGCTCTACTATGGAATAGACTAAGGCTGTCACCATTCTTAGGAGTGGTAAAAGAATTGAGAAAGATGGATCACAAAAGATTGATCACATAGAAAGGACTACTAAAAATAAAGAAAAATCTAAAGAGAAGGATTCTGCTCCACCTGCTAAACTATGTCACATCCCTACTCCATTCCCTCAAAGGTTGCTTCATGTCACAAAGAGTAGTACTAATGATTAGATTATGGAGATATTCAAGCAAGTCAAGATCAATGTATCAATCTTAGATGCAATAAAACAAATCCCATTATATTCTAAATTTTTAAAGGATTTATGCATAATCAAGAGAAAATTGAATGTGCAAGAGAAGGAATTTGTGACTGAACAAGTAAGTTCAATTCTTTAGCACCATATACCTAAAAAATATAAGGATCCAGGTTGCCCCACTCTCACCTGCATCATCGACAACCACGAGATTAACCAAGCCTTCTTAGATTTAAAATCCAATGTCAATCAATAACCCTACACAGTTTATGTTCAACAAGGACTAGAGGAACTCAAGCCCACATCTACCACACTCTAGTTCACTATTAAATCAATGGTAATATCAAGGGACATAATAGAAGATCTACTAGTCTAAATAGGATAATTCATTTTTTCAATAGATTTTTAGTCTTGGACACATAACCAATGCTGAATGAGCATAAGGAAATCTTTGTCATCCTTGAACGACCACTTGAGGCCTGTTTGGTCCACTTTAATGAGTTTAATGAGAAAACATTAATAGAAGAAGTAAATTCTCTACTTGATTATGTGCTTCTATGGACACAAAAAGATGGAAACCTCATTTCTAAGAACATCCACTAGGGAAGTCCACTACCATTCCATCCTCTATAAAAGCTCTTAAGCTTGATTTGGAACTTCTACCTACTAAACTCAAATATACCTACTTAGGAGAGGAAGAAACTTTTCCTGTCATAATTGCCTCTCAATTGGAAACATCTCAAGAGAAACAATGGATCAAAATGCTCAAGGAACATAAAGGTACAATAAGATGGACCCTAATAGACATTAAAGGTAGCCCTTTGATATGTACCCATTGAATCTACTTAAAGAATGATGCTAAACTATTTTTTTAGTTGTAGAGAAGGTTAAATCCTAATATGAACGATGGGTATCATTTACCCCATAAATGATAGTAAATGGGTGAGTCCTACATAAGTAGTACCTAAGAAATCTGGAGTGACAGTGGTAACCAATGTTCAAAAGGAACTCATACCTACAATGGTTACAACTAGTTGGTGTATGTGCATAGATTATAAGAAACTAAACGTTGTCACTAGGAATGATCATTTCTCATTACCATTTGTGGACAAGAAGTTAGAATAGGTAACTGGTCATCAATTCTATTGTTTTCTAAATGGCTACTTAGGGTATAACCAGATAGAGATAGTACCAGAGGACGAGAAAAAGATTACCTCCACATGTCATTTAAGCACTTTTTCTTACAAAAGAACACCATTTGGATTATGTAATGCTCTTGCCACATTCCAATGCTGCATGTTAAGCATCTTCAGTGATATGATAGACAAAATTTTCATGGTTTTTACGGACAGCTTTTCTGTGTTTGGGGATTTGTTTGAAACATGTCTTAATAACCTAAGAAAAGTCTTGAGTTGGTGTGAAGAAAAGAACCTAGTGCTTAATTGGGATAAGTGTCATTTCATGGTTCCTAAGGGAATTTTCTTAGCTACATAGTGTCCTCCAAAGGAATAGGGGTAGATAGAGCCAATATTGAGTAATGTCAAAAGTTAGGAGGAATGAAAAGGAGGAACATGATAACTTTCAGTCATATCTTTGTTATCAAGGCTTTCGACTATTGGGGCATCAATTTCATGGGGCCATTCTCAACTTTTTTTGTCTACCTTTATATCTTATTGGTCGTAGACTATGTTTCCAAATGAATTGAAGCTATCCCTTGTAGAAATAATGACCATAAAATAGTTGTAAAATTTTTAAAACAAAACAATTTTTCTAAATTTAGGATGCCTCGAGCCATCATAAGTGATAACTATACCCACTTTTGCAACAAGGCATTTACAACCCTCATGAAAAAGTATAACATCACATATAAAGTAGCAACATTATATCACCCACAAACGAGTAGACAAGTCGAAGTATCTAATTGGGCCATAAAACAAATTCTTCAAAAGACTGTTAATCCTGATCATAAGGATTGGTCTCTTCGACTATCTGATGCACTTTAGACTTATTGAACTGCACAAATGACCTCGATTAATATGTCTCCATATCGTATCATATACAGTAAGGCTTGTCATTTGCTTGTGAAATTGAAACAAAGAGGTTACTGGGCAATCAAGGCCTTTAGAAAAAGCAGGCTCACATAGAAAACTCTAGCTCAATGAGTTAGAGGAGATCCAGTAAGAAGCATATGAGAGTAATAGGAACATCCTTAGGAAATCCTTTACTCCAAACCATAAGGTTCTTCTTTGCAATTCTAGGCTTCACCTCTTTTTCGGGAAGCTTAGATCTCTATGGACTGGTCCATATATAGTCAAAGAAGTTTTTTCATTTGAGACCATCGAAATTGAGGATGCTAAGACAGGTCAAACTTTTAAAGTGAATGATCAATGTTTAAAGCCTTTCCTACAATATGAGAATTCAGAAGTTGAATCCACAACTCTAGACGATCTTGTTTATCAGGACTAAGTAGGTTTGATCCATCTGTACCATAATTTTTTTGTATTTTAGAATTCATTATTTTATGCATCATGCATATTCATTTTTGGTCCTATATTTTCAACATAGGAGATGATGTTTCTTTTAGGTTAGGTGTTGAAGAAGTCTAGCAAATTCTATTTTTTTAGTTATTTTCCCTAATTTCTTAAAACATATGAAAGCTTTTGAATTTTTAGGTCACACTATGATGAGAATTGGATTTTCTTAAGTATATTCTAGCTAACCTTAGCTTATTAATAGAATTGAATATGGTTAGTTCATTATTTTACCTATTTTCTAAAGTGTTCTATGAAAGTTAAGTCTCACGTCACATCTATACACAATTACGTACGCATAGTCTAAATTGATAAGTAGTTATAATTTAGATGTCCTGAAGAAATTCTGTGGAGACCTATAACCTAAGTGAGTTTTAAAGCCATTTAATTCTTTTATGGGGTTCTAAATGTTTCCAAATTTTTCTTCAGTGCACTTGAATTAAATTTGATCCCACCAACTCTTAAATTTGGCTAATTACTTGAATTATTAAAGTATTACCTTTAAAATTTGAATGTTCATTGAATCTAATAGATTATATGAAACCTAGAAAATGCTTTAGGTCATCCTTATTATAAACATAGTGACATAAAGCCTACCTAGAAACACTTTTACCACTAGTTAGCCAAATTTTGAGCCTTATATTAGCCTTTTCTTTTATTACCCAAATCACCTTTCTCATATTAACCCAGATAATGTATCCACTGCACACTCTTCTAAAATAAGTTTGAGAGGATTTAAGAAATATTTTTAAGCTACAACATCAAAGAAAAAACAAGTGAATATGAAGAAAAATATCTTTAAAAGTGCTAAACAGCCCAGAGCCCAGTAGGATATTGTCCGCCATCACAAGGGGAACTAGCTCTGATACCACTATAACAGCCTAGAGCCCAGTAGGATATTGTCCACTTTGACATAGAGTGCCGCACGGTTTTAAAATGCGTCCTACCAGTTAGAGTCCCCTGAACTCTTATCAATAGCCCAGCATCCCCTCCCCAGGCGATGTGGGACTAACTCTCAGTCCTTCCCCGCCTTCATCAGCTCAAACCATCTTGGGCTATTGACTCAGACTATCTTGGGGCCTCCCCCTCAAGCCATCTTGGCACACCCACATGCCATCTTGGAAGATGGCAACAGGTTCACCTCTCCCCCTTAGGGGACATGCTTCTGCGCGTGTGGTTAGCCATCCACCATCATGAGGAGAACTGGGGAAGAACAAAACCGTGCAAGCTACACCCAAAGTGGACAATATTGTTACTATCAAACCCAGGCTATTACAATGGTATCAAAGCCAGTTCCCCTCATGATGGTGGATGGCTAACCATACGCGCAAACGCATGTCCCCTAAGGAGGAGAGGTGAACCCGTTGCCGTCTTCCAAGATGGCCTCAGGGTGTGCCAAGATAGCTTGAGGGAGAGGCCCCAAGATAGTCTGAGACAATAGCCCAAGATGGTCTGAGGGGATGAAGGGGGGGAAGGACTGAGAGTTAGTCCCACATCGCCTGAGGAGGGGATGCTGAGCTGTTGATAAGAGTTCAGGGGACTCTAACTAGTAGGACACATTTTAAAACCGTGCGGCACTCTGTGTCAAAGTGGACAATATCCTACTGGGCTCTAGGCTGTTATAGTGGTATCAGAGGTGAACCCGTTGCCGTCTTCCAAGATGGCCTGAGGGTGAGTCAAGATGGCTTGATGGGGAGGCCCCAAGATAGTCTGAGGCAACAGACCAAGATGGTCTGAGGGGATGAAGGCGGGGATGGACTGAGAGTTAGTCCCACATCGCTAAGGGGAAAGTGACTGGGCTATTGATAAGGGTTCAGAGAACTCCAACAATAACAACGTGTTTTCCCTGGGCAACTGGGAAAGAACAAAATCGTGCGGGCTGCGGCCAAAGCGGACAATATTATTACTGTCGAACCCAGGTTGTTACAGTGGTATTAGAGCCAACCCCTGACCTAATGGGTGGATGGCTAACAGCACACACGGACGCGTGTCCCCTAAGGGGGAGAGGTGACCCTGTTGCTGTCTTCCAAGATGGCCTGAGGGTGAGCCAAGATGGCTTGAGGGGGAGGCCCCAAGATAGTCTAAGGAAATAGACCAAGATGGTCTGAGGGGATGAAGGCGGGGATGGATTGAGAGTTAGTCCCACATCGCTAAGGAGAAAGTGACGGGGCTATTGATAAGGGTTCGAAGAACTCTAACAGTAACAATGAGTTTTACCTGGGCAACTGGGGAAGAACAAAACCATGCGAGCTACACCCAAAGCGAACAATATTGTTACTATCAAACCAAGGCTGTTACAGTGGTATCAGAGCCAACCCCTGACCCGATGGGTGGATGGATAACCGAACGCGCGAGCGCGTGTCCCCTAAGGAGGAGAGGTGAACCCATTGCCGTCTTCCAAGATGGCCTGAGGGTGAGCCAAGATGGCTTGAGGGGGAGGCCCCAAGATAGTCTGAGGGAACATACCAAGATGGTCTGAGGGGATGAAGGCGGGGATGGACTGAGAGTTAGTCCCACATCGCTAAGGGGAAAGTGACTAGGCTATTGATAAGGGTTCAGAGAACTCTAACAGTAACAACGAGTTTTTCCTGGGCAACTAGGAAAGAACAAAGTTGTGCGGGCTGCACCCAAAGCGGACAATATTGTTACTGTCGAACCCGGGCTATTACAGTGGTATCGAGCCAGACCACGACCCAATGGGTGGATGGCTAACCACACACGCAGACGCGTGTCCCCTAAGGGCGAGAGGTGAACCTGTTGCTGTCTTCCAAGATGGCCTGAGGGTGAGCCAAGATGGCTTGAGGGGGAGACCCCAAGATAGTCTAAGGCAACAAACCAAGATGGTCTAAGGGGATGAAGGTGGGGATGGACTAAGTCTTAGTCCCACATCGCTAAGGGGAAAGTGACTGGCTATTGATAAGGGTACGAGGAACTCTAATAGTAACAATGTGTTTTCCCTGGGCAACTGGGGAAGAACAAAACCGTGCTGGTTGTGCCCAAAGCAAACAATATTGTTACTGTCAAACCCGAGCTGTTACAGTGGTATTAGAGCCACTTCTCCTCATGATGGTGTATGGCTAACCACACACGTGAATGCATGCCCCCTAAGGGGGAGAGGTGAACCCATTGCCGTCTTCCAAGATGGCCTGAGGGTGTGCCAAGATGGCTGAGGGAGAGGCCCCAAGATAGTCTGAGGCAATAGCCCAAGATGGTCTGAGGGGATGACAGCGGGGAAGGACTGAGAGTTAGTCCCACATCGCCTAGGGAGGGGATGTTGGGCTGTTGATAAGAGTCCAGGGGACTCTAACTGGTAGGATGCATTTTAAAACCGTGCGGCACTCTGTGTCAAAGCGGAAAATATCCTACTGGGCCCTGGGCTGTTACAGTGGTATCAGAGCCAGTTGCCCTCGTGATGGTGGATGGCTAACCACACGCGCGGATGCATGTCCCCTAAGGGGGAGAGGTGAACCTGTTGTCATCTTCCAAGACGACCGGAGGGTGAGCCAAGATGACTTGAGGGGGAGGCCCCAAGATAGTCTGAGGCAACAGACCAAGATGGTCTGAGGGGATGAAGGCGGGGATGGACTGAGAGTTAGTCCCACACCGCTAAGGGGAAAGTGATTGGGCTATTGATAAGGGTTCGGAGAACTCTAACAGTAACAACGCATTTTTCCTAGGAAATTGGGGAAGAACAAAACCATGCGGGCTGTGCCTAAAGCGAACAATATTGTTACTGTCGAACCCGGGCTGTTACAGTGGTATCAGAGCCAACCCCTGACCCGATGGGTGGATGGCTAACCGCACGCGCGGACGCGTGTCCCCTAAGGGGGAGAGGTGAACCCATTGTCGTCTTCCAAGATGGCCTGAGGGTGAGCCAGATGACTTGAGGGGGAGGCCCCAAGATAGTCTGAGGCAACAGACCAAGATGTTATGAGGGGATGAAGGCGAGGATGGACTGAGAGTTAGTCCCACATCGCTAAGGGGAAAGTGATTGGGTTATTGATAAGGGTTCGAAGAACTCTAACAGTAATAACGCATTTTACCTGGGCAACTGGGGAAAAACAAAACCGTGTGAGCTACGCCCAAACTGATAATATTGTTACTGTCGAACCCGAGCTATTACAGTGGTATTAGAGCCAATCCCTGACCCGATGGGTGGATGGATAACCGAACGCGCGAGCGCGTGTCCCCTAAGGAGGAGAGGTGAACCCATTGCCGTCTTCCAAGATGGTCTGAGGGTGAGTCAAGATGGCTTGAGGGAGAGGCCCCAAGATAGTCTGAGGCAACAGACCAAGATGGTCTGAGGGGATGAAGGCGGGGATGGACTGAGAGTTAGTCCCACATCGCTAAGGGGAAAGTGACTGGGCTATTGATAAGGGTTCCGAGAACTCTAACAGTAACAACACGTTTTCCTTGGGTAACTGGGGAAGAACAAAACTGTGCAGGCTGCACCCAAAGCGGACAATAATGTTACTGTCGGACCCGGGCTGTTACAAATCATCATTTTCTTCCCCCTATTAACCATCATTTTCCTTCTTTTTTTATTGTCATTTCTACCTATTTTCAACTTCATTCTCACTCCCCCCGATTCACCGTCATTTTCTTTTTCTTTTTCATATATTTTTTCTCTTGATTTCTCTTCTTTTTTTTTGCAATCCATCTTGTTTCAGGCAAAACCCAACTATAGTTTCACCCCTAGTCTCTCCTTCTTCCTTCATTTCATTCCACTTTAAATATCTACATGGAGCTATTTGAAATAGCTCATTGCATCTTCTTCTTTGGCTAAAACATGAAATTTTAAAATAAATAAATAATCCAAAATTACCCATAGCCCCCCTCTTTAATCCCCTATGTATCCCAGTTTTGTCTTTTTGTCATTGAACCTGTGAACTTCGAAAATTTAGCCTGTTTGGTTATAGCTTAACTAAATCAATGGTTTAGCTTTAACCAAAGTTTCACTTTAATTCATCCTTCATATCTTTCCTAATCTCAAAGGCCACCATTAAATCTTCACTTAAATTCATTTCCTTGATGATCTATCTTAAATAATCTATATGCTCTGATCTTATATCTTGAATCTATACAATCCATCAAAGCCTTCCAATTTGCATTTCATCCATTGATCCAGATTATAAATTTGTTGGAAAATTTACATCATCTAACTATTGAATCAGTGATCAAGGACATTAGTACTTGATTGGCATGGGTTGATCTACTTGGATGTGATCTAATATGGAGAATTTTGCTACGTGACATGGTGATTGAGCTAGAAAAATGAATTTTTATTTTTATTTTGTTTAGTTCATTGTCATTTAGATTCAAAATTGCATGTTTGTTAATTGAGTATTAAATATGATTTTTTTAATGCTTTGTTATTTAATTGTTTTAATTTTGTTAATTTCAATAAGTAATTGTTATTTAAAATCCCACTTTACAAGTTTAGTCCCTGTGGGATTGACTCGTACCTATACATACTATACTATAATAGTCTATACATTTATGAAAAACACAACATTTGCTTTGTAGCAACTCATCTTGTTTGCATATTCAAAAAGCACAACAGATTGCAATACAACATATTTAGTTCAGTTGACACATTTTTTTAGCTAGAATCCATAAAAAAAAAAATTATGAAAAAATATAACATTATGACCATCTAAAAGTGTCATACTTTTTAAAATTGTGAGACACCAACACCATCGAGTACTAGGGTTCTCCTAATTAGACTATTGCTTAGGGCACCATCCAACAAGGAAAATAGAAAGGATCAATAAATACAGTGTGTAATATTGTAAGTTTAGTTTACAAAATAGAGTAACTAATTGTTTCTCATACCTTAACATTCTTTCAAGTTAGTTTTGGTGGTTGCATAGTAATAGTTAGAGTAGCCATCTTAACATGTACTATAAATTTATAATTCAAATGCTTTATGATATGATTTAAAAATAACTACAAGTGCATGTGTCCATTATAGCATAGACACAACCAGTAAAGGTTGATCCCATGTGTACTCTTTGATAAATGGAGTTAATCAAAACTTAGATTGTGTTACTTTAACCTAGCCAAGCAAAGGAAATTGAAGGAGACAAAAGTAAAGGAAAGTAAGGATTCTAATGAATTTAAGCAAAGAACTAAAAGTAAACTAAGTAGGGAACTAATAAGAAGTAAAGCAAGGTAAGAAACATGTAATAAAGGAAAGCAATATAAATTAAAAACTACTTAAGGAATTTAAAGGAAAGAAAGGTAAACAACTACCTAAGCAATTGACAATGAAAGGAAAGTAAGAATCTCAGACATAAAGTAATAAAGACGAAGGCAAAGGATTAAGAAAGAAAAGCAATAAATAAATTAAACTAAGGAACTAAGACATACAATAAGGAACATGTAAATAAAGAAAGATAATTAAACTAGAAATTAAAGAAAGATTTGAGTAACTAAGAAATCATGGAATTAAACAATAAGATGTAAAGTAAGGAAACAAATTGACTAAGAATAAAAAGGAACTATTTCATTAATGGAAAGATTACAAGGACTTGATACATAAGCAAATGAAGAAAGCAATTCGAGGAAAGTAATTACAACTTCTTCTTCTCGGGCTTGAATTCTACTATAGGGTTTCATTGTTGTGTCACTCAACATCTAAGAATCCTTAGGAATGAAGTGCTAAGGCAGCCAAGAGAAGAGGCTTCTAACAACTTTCCTAAAAGATTACCACCCACTCAAGAAGTAAAATAAGATATGAAATGGAAATTTAAAACAAGTTGTTGCATCTCCATGCTAAAAACACTTAGAAAAGAGGGTAGCTCTTAAGGAGAGAAGCAAGGAGAGGATTAAAAGTCATTCACCCTTAAGTTAGGTAGCCATAAAGAAGGCTTCCTACTTTAAGAAGGAACTAGAATAAAATAAAAAATAATATGGTGAAAGTGGCCCTCAAATTAGGGCTTACCAAATTCCAGCGTAGGAGATGAAATAAGGAGATGGGTACTTATTCATGAAAGTGATCCTAGCCTTCAACATGATGCCCTTAGCTAGGAATTGAAGTGGTTTTTATGAAAATATTTGTGATTTTCTCAACAGCTTAATCTAGAATAGGTAAGACTCCTTGTTGCCATAGAATGGTACAAAGATTCTTTCCTTATCCTTTAATCCAAATCCTAAACAAAAGAAAATATGAAAGGAAGAAGTAAGCATGTGTGTGAAAGAGTGATAGCAAGGGTGTGAATGTGTTGAATGGTAGGATGCTCGAAGTGGTGGTGTATGCTTAGAATATGAAGGATGAAAGTGGAGGGAGAAGCATGTAGGAAGTAGGTGTGATGGTGCATGGAATGGATAGTAAAAAGATGTATGCGCAGGTGACACTTAGAAGAAGGGAAAGGCAGTAGTCCTATGCATGCTTTTTAAAAGCATGCTAGGAGGGTGCATGCACATGATGTGAAAGAGATATGCATACATGGATATGGACGATGCATGCAAATTATGTGGGTGGAGTGTAGTATCTCTATGAATGATAATGTAATGAAAGAGTATGCTAAGATGAATGTAGATCTAACAAAAGAGAAAAAAATAAAACTAGGATGAGTGCTTGTAAATCAAAAACTATGCATATGATTCAAAATTGGGAAACCACCATGCATCAAAATTGAGAAAGTGTTAAAACAAAGATGACGAAAGGCATGTTAGGCTAGAACATGATGTATGATGTGTGCAAATCAAAACAAACAAGGACATCATGCATGAAACCTAGTGTTATACATGCAATTCTAGAGAATGGGAGCATGATAAAAGAAACCTACATGCGGAGGTAGTGGAATGCTTATGGAACCTTGGGCTAAATGCATGCAATTATAAAAGAATCTAACTACAAAGGAATGATGTACATACAAAGCAAGGAAAAGAATAATACCAAGAGAGATAAGTTGAAGACTATGATGCATGAAACTATTAATTCATAAATGAAAACTTAAGTGTATGCACATGTATGGAAACAAAATGCAAGCATGAAGATGGAAGAAGAAAAGAAAAGAATAGGAAAAAGGTTTGGTTGAGAACCCTTACCTTTACTCTAAGGGTTTGGAAGTTTTGGCTATGGGAGCTTGGGTGATGGTGATCCTCCTCCCTCTTTTTCTCCTTGCTTTGGTTCTTGAACTCTAGGGAAAATTAGAAGATAGGTTTCCTTCTCCTTCACCTCATATGTATAAGGTTTTAGGGGAAAAAGCCCTAGAGATGGATGACTAGGATCTAAATGAAGAAGGGTTGAGATGATTTGGATGATGAGAAATAGAGGAGAGAGATGGAGAGGAGTCAAATTGAATGTGGGAGGTGTATTTGACTTAGAATGGAGTTTGATTAAGAGTTCGAATAGGAAAGTGTGGAAAGAAAGGGGATAAGGTGGGTAGGAAGGATGATTTGGTAGGATATGAAAGGTCATTGGCTAGGAGGGAAGTAAGAGAGGAAGATTATGAGAGAATTTACATGATTTAGTGGGATTTGGTTTGAAATTAGAAAGTGTATAAGGAGGAAGGTGTGGATGTGTGACATCTCAGGTTTTTCTAACACTTTTTCACATAATCTTTTGCAACCTGATAAACACAGTATAGATGAAATCACAAAGGAGACTATGTCTCCCTCTAAAATACATTTGCACACAAGTCTATTCACTTTTAAATAAAAAGAAACATTTTATGGTGCCAAAAGGCTAGGAATTGAACCAACATCCCCAAGACCACTCTAGTCACAACCACATCACCATACCTCCAATTTACATGCCTACATGTAAATAAAGCAAAATCATATTAAATCAAACATTACATCAATTCAAAAGATCATCAACTACATTGCAAACCTGTTTGTTATACCTTTCATGCTCTTCTCTTTAGATCTCTATCATAATCTTCTACTCATGTGTCTCATTTCTTCAAACTTGAGACATTGTAAATAATTTATAATGTCTCAACAAACTTTCGCTTATGTAGGTAGTTTCATCATCAAAATATAAAGTTCATGTAGGTTAAATACAAAAAGGATGCATAATCACATGATATGCAGTTCGATAAAGATTATGAATAATGAGTAGTATAATAAAACTCTAAAATCTCAATAATGCTTTACATATCAAAACTAATTCAAATTATCAGTTTCAATATCTTTGCATATTGTTTTTAAAGACAATGGTAACATTTGCAGGTATTTTATAAGATATGAAAGATCGCCACAACTAATGTCATACATCATCTAATAAATAGACTCATTCATACTGGATAGTGAATCATCATCAAAAATCAATAGATGAAAACCATTTAAACCATGAAATACTTAAATATGATTAGTGTATCTCAATAAATATATATATATGGATAATACCATATGAACCTCCTCGAGGTCTCACAAGTATAGAAACACTTGCAATCCGACCACCTGCCATTGGTCATGAGTACTCATTATAGGACTAAAATCCCAGGGTGCCACGCATCTACACTATAGTGTTATACGCATATGAATCTCAAAATAATGGACCCTATGTGCACAGACAAAACCCAATCAAGTCCGCAGATATCATGCGATACCAAGAAAGATTGACTCTCTGCACTGTGCGTATGAGAAACACGATACGCAAGGCCATGACCTACCCATGATGTCATCAACCTGAATTCAAACTTTTGCGGCCAGGTATCATATACATAAAGCTTTGGAGGGGGGATGATCAATCCCCAACCCTCCTAGCACAATGTCCATCAGGCCACCATATGCCCTCCATAACATAATAATAATAGGCATCATTACATGCCGTCATTACATATGAAACCAAAGAATTCCATGAACTAGTGCAATCATGCAAATCGATCTCATGATATGATGTAACCATGTAAAAGCAACCCTCACAAAGGTTGAGTATAAGGTTTCCTCGCTCCTCATCATTTTATAAATCACAAACTCTATACAATTTCAAATACATTTTCATGTACACATTTTCAATTTAATGAACAAATCAACATGGTCTTCCAAGTGGCAAGTTGTATGAAATACATATATACTAACTATATAAATAAAAAATCTTTAAAAATCTCGATTCTAACTATTTTCAAACATGATAGAATAATCGTTAATAGTTTTCATGTTTCACAAAAGCAAATTGAATTTAAACTACCTACCTCCCTTGTCATGCTTCATGATTTTGTTATATCCCTCCTTCAATCACTTATCGATCACCTAACCAAGTCAATATTTTAGATTCATTATCCATGTCGATTCATATGTTCATAATTACAAGGAATCTACTTATTCTTAATAAAAATTGTTGGTTTATAGATCCATTCCAATGGTTTGCACTATAACCATAAATTTTCAGAATATATTTACTGATTGAGGGTTAGGGAACACGATGGTGGCATCTCGAGCAGATGACACAAGTTCCTCTTTCATCACTATCTGATCAGATGATTAAGATTTTCTTATAATTTTAATCCAAATTTCAATATTTCAATCCTACCTCAGTTAATTAAGGGTTATAGAATCCATCCATGGTGTCTGATGATCGATTAGACATCAAGAAGTTACTGTTTGAATAGTGACAAATTGGACAATTGAGTCTCTCCCAAAACCTTAGTGAAAATGCCCTAATCATTAAATCTTCAAGTATGTTTTGTTCTTCTGGATGCATCGTTGAAGATGACTGGCCAGGATCAACGATCTAAGCTATTGTCGTCTCCGACGGGCTTCAACTCCATGAACACCTTAACCCTAAACTTCTTTTTCCTCACTTGCATGAAGGGCTTCTCTCTCTCTCTCTCTCTCTCTCTCTCTCTCTCTCTCTCTCTCTCTCTCTCTCTCTCTCTCTCTCTCTCTCTCTCTCTCTCTCTCTCTCTCTCTCTCCCCCCCCCCCCTTTTTCCTTTTCCTTTTCCTCTTCTTCTTCCTCCTTGTCATCGACTGTTTTCCTTCTTTTTTCTCTCCCTCTTTGTCAGTCAGCTTGGAAGGAATAGATGCATGATTTGTTCTATTTTTCTTAAGTAGGGAGGAGTACCTATATCAATTTGCCTCCCCCCTTCTTGTTTATTAATTTTTTTACCAAAATACCATTATGATTCATTAGATCATATCTTTTCCATCCTAACTTTGATTTTCACATTCTTTATGTCGTTGGAATTGTATCTATGTGTACTTTCCATTTTTAATAGTTCTAAGTCCAAATTTTCACTTTCTAAAGGTGTCACTTTCATAGAACCCAACTTTACTGAATTAAATTCCTGATTTTCATCTCAATTACACCATATATTATATGCAAAAGAACTCAAAATTGAGGGTTGTTACAAGAAGCACTTGAAATGTATGGAGTTTCTAAATTTGTAAAGAGTTTGGACCATTCAAGGATGAGGAATGGTGGAGATCATTAGATCTTGGATTTTGACTTTTCAACCAAGGCAAGGTGGCTGAGGCTTTTACCTTTATAGTGATTCATTCCTAGTCTTTATATCATCCTCTCTTGAATACCCTTGTAGATGCACTATTGGATTGATAGCCCTAGCATGAATGACCTTGATTTCTTAGAGATTTCCTCATCCACTCTATGTTTCCCATGTTTCTCTTTTATCCAATGGTATTCCACATAAGTGGGATGTGTTTTTCCTTAAATGTAGGAGTGGATCTTCCTTGGAAAGAGGTGAGAATCCCCATGGAAAACTCTCCACCAATAGTATTTCAATTTGGTCTTCATTGCAATCTAACTTTGTACTAGTCCATCCTTACTTAAATATATCTTCATTGGCTATTTCAGATATGCATCTACGAGGGTAGATCTTGATCTTTAAGTGCTTGAAAAGTAAGATAATTTTCAAGCATAGATTTTCCATAAATTGTGTATCTCTTCTCCTCCTTGTTTTTCTACAATCATCATTATTCCTTCATGAATTCCACTTGAAATTGAGTGAAAATTACCACTTATTCATGGAAATTTCATGCTCCCCTTTAGGTGGTACATTCCTTTAGTTGATTTGTAGAGAGAGTAAAGAAAAAGTCCACTAAGAGCCCCAGTCTTCTGACTTATTTTATTTCAAAAGCTCCCATTGTATGTGATTTATTCTTTCTTTAGAAGCTTTCCTAGGTGGTAATGTGAATGTATGCTAGCATGAGAAGTTATGTCAATTTACTTTTGATATGAACACCCTATTTTGAACGGATAAGGCTTGATCTTCCATTTAGGGTTTCTGACTATTCTAACTTTTATTTTGATATCTAATGATCATTATGAACTCCTAAACTTCATGATTTGGATGTGAGGGTCCAAAATGTATCTTGAAAGGTAAAATTTCTCTTTGTACCCTTAACCAATAAACACTACGACACAGGGGGCTTATAAAGCCGATTAAAAGTGATAATGGAAGTCGCTTAATAAACAAGTTCTATTAAGTTGACTTGGAGAGACAATAACTTTTAAAATCGTTTAGGTAAATGACTTTAAAAATCAAGGACCTTTGAAGTCGTTTAGGGCTAAGCAACTCCAAAAGTTTTGGACTTTTGAAGTCATTTAGTCTAAGTGACTTCAAAAGTCACAAACATTTGAAGTCCATTTGAACTAATTTAGGCCTAAGCAACTTCAAATGTTTGTGACTTTTCAAGTCAGTTAGCCTAAACGACTTTAAAAGTCCAATACTTTTGAAATTGCCTAGCTCTAAACAACTTCACAAGTTTGGTACTTTTGAAGTTAGTCCTAAATGACTTCAATAGTCACAACTTTTGAAGCCGCTTAGTCCTAAATAAACAACTTCAAAAGTCACAACTTTTGAAGTTGCTTAGCCCTAAATGAATTCAAAAGTATTATTTTTTTAATTTTTTCCATCCAAGCACTACCACCTATATACATAGACACCATACACCTGATACTTCAATCAATCTTTATAAACATGAAAAACCTGTTACTAGTTGTATATATTGAATAACAAACATCCTATACCCTTGATACTTCAGAAAAAATTTATAAACATGAAAAACCAACATCCACTACAACATGCATCCACATCTTTCTTGATACACTCCACTTGTATACATTGAATAACAAACATGTTATACACCTAATACTTCAAAAAATCTTTAGAAACATGAAAAACCAACATCCACTACAACATGCATCCATATCTTTCTTGATACAATACCACCTGTATACATTGAATAACAAACATCCTATAGGCTTGATACTTTAAACAATCTTTATAAATATGAAAGACCAACATCCACTACAACATGCGTCCACATCTTTCTTGATACACCCAATACTTTTTACAAGATAACGCCTAATACATTCACTTTCATCATGGGTACAGAACATTCAAACTCATCATTATCTATCCACATCTATCTTGAAAATACTTTATAAAAGAAACTACAACACATGCATTCTCTATAACATCCACATTCACTTCATTAGTAAATCCATACACATTTGTATTTACTTTCACATTATAAATAATACTCGTATTCGTCATCTCATAAAAGTTATATAATTCAATGAATATATTGAAAACCAACCACCACATATTCACTTCATCTACATGCTCCAAATTCACTTTGTCCATACTCATTTAATCCCACATTCTAAGTTTCCACTCATTCATCACTTAAAATATATATATCAAGAAAAATAGTAAAAACTAAAAGAACACACACGAGTGAATGAAAAAAATACTTTATTATGTATTTGACATTCATGTAGTCACTCCAAGTGATCTAATTGAAACTCATTACATAATCCACCCATTCAGTTCGTATTTCATTAAGATTTACTCTGGAGTAACTCTTCTTGTTTGCCCACTCAGAAAGCACAACAACCTGTAATACAACATAATTAAGGTCACATTTTTTAGCTAAATGCATAAAAAACTATAGAAAAATGTAAGATTATGAAAAGTAAAAGTGTCTTACCTTTCTTAAATGGGAGACAGCAATACTATCGAATATGAGGGTCTCCACGTCTCTCAAGACATAGTACCCGCACTCCCAATCAGATTGTTGTTTAGAGCACTATACAACAAGGACAACAAAATGAATCCATAAATATCATTCATAATATTGTATGTTTAATTAGTGGTAACATAGGGTAATTAACTATTTTCTATACCTTAACATTCTTCTAAGTGAGTTTTGGTGGTTGTATAGCCTTGCTCATATTAGCCCTTTCGCACCATACTCTACAATTTTAGATTCCAAATGTATTATAGATGAATAAAAAATTATTTATCTACACATAACATATGAAAAAAAATAAAAGCTTACTTGTTTATAATTTTTAGGAGGGCAAAAAGAATGTGCCATTTACAAGATTAAAAAAAGAAAGCATGCCCACCGTGCACATCCAACATAAGCAGCATCCAATGAGACCTACATAGACAATCATATGAATTGTAAATAAAGTTGACAATCGCCAAGTATAGAATAAGTTTGTAAGAAAATAAGAAAATTAAAACTTACCTACTATTGTAGGGAATTATTAAGCCCTGTCCTTGAGAGCAAGGAAAGAAGCCTAGTAAAATATCATGAGCATGCCTCTCTATTGACCAATGCTCTGCCACTCTAAAAATTACATCAGGACCAAGGAATTGGTAAAGTGCACCCTCATCCTCAAAAAGGCTAATTGCATCATTCAAGAAGCTGCCAAAAAGAAATCACTATTACCTATAAGTTGAAAATATAACATGTAAATGTCAAATATTTTATAAGCAAGAATGTGTATATATCCCATGTAGGAGATAATTTGAGTGTGCTCGAGTTGATCTCATAGGCAAACTCATAATAGGTCCTCTGCCATAAGTGGTACTTCAACAACATCCTCGGCAAGCACTCTCTCCTTGATTCATATGGGGTTCATTGTCATATCGTCATTGATGAGACCGTAGATTAACGTTAAGGATCGAGGCATGTTAAAGAGACTTCCACACGCTCATTAGATGGATACTGTAAAAGATGTATATAAAAAAAATTAGCTAAATAATATTAATCAATGAAGAGGGCCTAATTTATGAAGAAAAATAAAAACAAAGATATATACAAGTACATGTTCCATTGGTGATGCAACAATAGATGATGCTGCAAAAGGCGGCCGACCTCGATGCATCACTTGTTACTGATTAACTGTATAAAGTTATTAAACAATTAAATTGAGGTCTCTAGCTAAAAAATATTGATGAGGAAGGTAGTATGATAAGATACATACCGTGCTCTATGGGAATGACTAATGCCTCTGGCTAAGCAATGTGATATGCACCGCCTACCTGACGGTTATAATATTTTCCATTTCTAAAGGGAATGGTAAGTACGTATTAGAATTCAAAGCCATGATAATGGACACTAGCTTAGTATGTGGTGGCATACTAATTCCATGTAAAACAGTTGATTCATGCCCATAGCATGAACCAACTGGCACGATGTTTTGACTGGAATCCAAGGCCAACCAACATTGACCTACCTATAAATCAAATATACAATAAAGATGTTGAGATAGAGAATTATTACAGAAGGACAATGAAATTTTTTAGTTTTGTCCATATATATATATACACCTCCTTGGCTGGAATTTCCTTTTTGAGGGGTGGTGGATGTCCTTCATAATCTTCTTCAGTTGGGCAATTGCAGCTTGCATTTGATGGAGGTACAAGGGCACTACTAGAATTATGTGCAGGGCAAGGAGTAACTATCATCAAACCTCTCTCATGGAATGGACTAAATATATCCATTTTTTATTTTCTCAACTAGCTCATTATAGGTCTCCTCATCATCTTGAACTGTACGTAAACATTCTTTACAAAAAAAAAAAATAGAAGGAACAACACCACGCCCCTGCCTTAACTTGACTAAGGTAGTCCTTATTTCCCATAGCCTTATATAGGATGTACTCATTGGTAGCAGTGCTGCTTAGAGTTCTTGTAGTTGTACTTTCTTGGGTAAGAATGTCCTACAAAATTTAATTAGAAAGACATGATCATGTCATCTAATTAATTGTATAAAATTTATAGATAGGCATAACCACTTACAATGCGAGAAGCAATTTGTGCAGTACTTTCATTTGAGAACTTGTTACCAGTACGGTCCACTGAATGCGCCATCTTCTAAAGGATGGAGCAATCAATGGGCTTCCTAGTCCAAACTCTCTTTTTCTGTCAAGCAAAGACACTATAATTAAAGAACAAAATGTAAATAATTATAGTAGCATTAATTTGAAAGGGATAAATTGTCATAGATGCTTACTTCACACTCTTCTAAACGAGAGCAGCCCAACAGGAATAGGTGGTGCTGCATATTTGTTTCATGCACCTTTCTTCTCCTTGCAGCCTTTGCCTGCACATTTGTACATACGTGATCAAGTGCAATAATTGGATGTTTCATGTAATTAATTAAATGAAAGATCATTTTTGCACATACCTCAAATTCAGTGAAAGTGCAGCTCTATACAAATGCATTCCAAACCTCTTGGTCAATGGCATCCGAGTAAATGGCAAGCACACCTAACAACCTCAATGGATCATTGACATATGGAGCTATGTAATTGTAAACAAGGTAGTTCTTCCATTTTCTCCATTGCTCACCAGATCCTTTAAAGCATGTATCTTCTTGTCATTAGGCATGTCAAAGGTAATCTGTAAAGTACACAGTAAATTACTAAATTTGAAAATAAGGTATGTTATAAATTATATAATATATGTTATTAATGTTTACCCACCTTCCTCATTTCCCATATTAAATCTTTTGTCTATGATGGCACAAGTCTCTAGTCCTCAAATGTGATATGAACTATGCTTCTTACTGTAGAGCAAAGAAAACTACTATAGGAGGCTGTACTCTTACCTATCTATTGCCCTCTGCTATTTCATTGGATAGTTTCTTTAATTCTCTTTGATTTTCTCGAGATAACCTTTTCCATTGTTATTCGCCCTCTACCCTTTCTTTTTTTAGCAGTACTCATGTTGGCCTCTTGTTCATGCTCTTCCCATTGGTCGTAATCTTCATTTGTTATTCTTCTCATTCCATCATTACTACAAAGAAGAACACAATGATATTAGAACAATGGCATAAAAAAGGCCATGTAAGTCATTTAAAGAAAACAAACTGACATACATATGCAGCAAATAAACCGAAAGAAAATCAAATAAAACATACTTGAAAATAGAAACTATCTAAAGTATAAATATTTGTAAAATTAAACTTACCAAAAACTAAACCTAGAAACTAAATAAAGTACTATTCTAAAGATGCAACAACTTTAAGCAATGAAACCTAAACTTAACATAACATGTAATTTATGATGAGCCTTACCCATTGCAATAAGCATTCACATTCCACCACATATTCCTATTTACTCAGGATATAAGTAAAGAAATGTTAACTTGCATGATTCTAGCCATCACATGGCACATGTACATACACATTCATTTGCACTCATATAAACATGACTGAAACAATTTAGCTTTATGTAAGCAACTAGTACAATTGGACAATTAAGAGAAACTTCTTAAAGCATTTACTAGTAAACTTGCATGTATGTCTTGTTGCGTCTTGTTCATGCCCATTTCAAAAAAACACTTTATAAGTCATTCTTATCAAAATGACCAAGTGTGTATTAGGACCTCCTATTGATTAGTTTTGGTAGTTTTAGTTAGATTGGCTAATGCTTCTAGTCTACTCTAGGCCATGTATAACATGCCTTCTATTTTGGATTTATATTCCCTTGGGTGTAGTATTGCATCACTCATTTTCTTTAGAACATAATGCTTTTAGCCTAAGGGTATAAAACCATGTATTGGTTCTCCTCATAAGGTTACCTTTAAGTCACTTTTCCTTAGGATTTGTATTGCTTAGTTAGCTAGGTCTTGGTCAACATTGTTTGCATCTTTTATTTCTTCAAACATCACCCAAATGGGCCTTAAACGCAAAGCAACTAGCATTAAAGTCTCCACATTGAGCATACACATTCATCATTGTTTACTCATTTTTCATACTTGAAAGTGCATCAATTTTCTGCAACAACAAAAAAAAAAAAAGGCATGTATTTGCTTCAGTTTTAGTCCCTTTTAATCCATCTAAATTTTTGAGAATTTAGTTACCACTTGTCCTCAAGCACATACACACACCCATCCTTTGTTCTTAAACTGTGATGACCTAGATTTTTTGGACTAATTTTTTTTTTTTAAAAAAGATATTTCTAAATCCAAGCATCAACGTTGCTAAAAAAAAATTCAACAAAGTCTCCTCTATTTCTCAAACTTTCACATTTAAAGCATGCAATGTGATTCACTTGATAAACCATTTATTTATATGATAAAATATATTTAAAGACTTTGTCTCATCACATTCTTAAAAGTTATTGCAACGAAAGTACTTATTCAACCTATATGTTATCATGATATGACAATTATTTATACAGTCAGAATTACTCTCTTGGCTTCACAACTTCAAATATAACATACAAATACTTCAATAGTTTAGTGAAAACATATTACACAATCCTAAGTTAATAAAAATTTAATCATGCATATATTACTAAACAAAATCACACATAATGAAAATTCTTTATATCATCCCATAGTCTTCTGTCAAAATTTCCTCCTAAGTTGCATTGTTGCTCTTTCCACAATCATTTGACCTAATCCAATATATTATAAACAAATACAATAACTCAACAAACTTGTGTTTGTGTAAGTGCACAACCATCTAAAACCACCATTTACAATACTTTCCATAATCACAATAATATAGAATTGAACTAAATATGAATTGCATGAATTTGGAAATATGAAAGCTTATATTTGCAACAATAAATTAGAAATCCAAATACTATTATGAATCTTATCCCAATTCTATAATCATAATATTTCACAAATAAATTTCATATATATTTAGAACAAATAACTTTCAGATATATTTAGAACAAATAAATTTTTCATTTCTTCAAATAATTATTTAAGATAAAATGTCAATTCATATCATAACATTTCCAATGTATTTATGAGCAGATTTTCTCAAACTAAATTTTTGCCAATTCACATATATAAATCCAAAACCAAGAGATCATCTTTAAATCAAAGAACATATTTGATATTTCCAATTGACCAAAATAATATACACGACCTTTCAGTTCATATAGTTAGAAATAATACCCTTGAGTGTATTCGAATTCAAAGACAAAAATAACACCTTTAGTGTTTCTCAAATGCAAATATGAAACTGAGAACATTAAATGAATAACTAAAGTGGCACAAAACTATTCAATCACATTCAAATACTGAAATAACACCATTGGTGTTTGCAATTATAGATATGGTACCATCGGTACTTTAAAATGCTAACACTAAAATGTTTCCATCAATACATACAAATACAAATAGTTGAAATGATCCTCACTAGCATATGATCCAAACGAGTTCACCCACCTCATTGATCAAATAAGGTTCAAAATTCCAAACAGCAATGTCTACACAAATACTCTTATCCAAAGAGTCCAAATATCAGATATCCAACGTCGATCAATCATTGGAAAGAAGATCCGAAGATCCGGCCCAAAAGTGGCACCGTTGACATACTGTCCAACAAGTACACTACCTCATTAATCAAATGAGGTTCAAATTACCTAATTGTGGAAGTATAAACAAATACTCCTCATTAGAAGAGTCCAAATCATAACATTGATCAATCGCTACTCAAATAAACCAGAAGTTTGGCAAACAAATAACTCATGGAATATGTCTCAAATTCGAATACAAATTCATATATCAAAATGTATCTTTCAAAACAGATAATTCAAGAATCTTTCTCAAACTAAAAACAAATCCAAATCACAATTAGACCACAAATTTGTGAACTTCATATTAGAATTTATATCTAAAAACTCCAGATATAGGCTAATTAGCAACTACATATTCAAATTGTAATATTACAAGTCTAATCATCAAAATAGAATAACTGAGAATTTTATCTCATTATAAAAAGCCAATTCAAAATTAAACTTAAATACAAATACAAATAGTTCGAATATAAATTCCAATATCAGTTCTCATAATTGATCCTGGAATAAGAAATCTAATTCATAACCAGACATCAAATTCAATTCCGTATATTTAAAGTACCAAGTTAATTCCAAATACTAATTTCAATTTACTTAACTAATTTTCAAATAGTGTCAAATACTTCAAGTTTTATGATATCAATCAAAACATAATATATTCACATAAGATACAAGTATTGATTTTCATATCTGATTATACAATATACCGAACTAAAAACTAAAAGCATATCCGATCACATATTGTATGTCTAATTGAAAACTTAGTATCATAATTGGGAGTTTCATATATAAGTACAATTATTTTGTGTCTAATTGAACATTAATTTCTTATATAAGTACAATTACTGTGCATCTAATTGAATATTCATTATCATAAATGAAATTTTGGATGAAATATGCTTACTGTGTATCAAATTGAACATTTAATATCATAAATGGAAATTTCAAATGAACGTATAGTTACTATGTCTCAATTTGAAAACAAAATATCGTAAATGAGAATTTTAGATGAAAGTACACTTAACATGAAAATCAAATAGTTCAAATTACCCAATAATAGTGTATATGACTTAGAAATCCAATCTAATGCGTCGATTGTATATTTTCTAAGCCCGGATGAAAAAGGAGGAGGGTCTTGCATCAGGTGCCAGTTGGCAAGGGGGAAGTTGAAGATGATTCTGTTATTTCTTTCTTACAAATGAATATGCATTTGTATATTAGTTTGTGAGGAAGAAATCAAAATCATCTCCAACTTCTTAAAATACGGCCACCCTTGCGTCAGGTAGCTAGTCAACGAGGGTTAAGCTGAGGATGATTTTGTTATTTCTTTTCCACTTACAAATGAATATGCATTTGTATTAGTTTATAAGGAAGAAATGAATTCATCTTCATCTTTTTAAAACTATGGCAACCCCAACATGACATGAATCGAAAACTGACATCCCCTCATGCTAAGGCATCCCCCATAAACGACGCGCTGCATCAAATCCTGGGTGTGGTGAAAAATAGGCAAGGGTTGCTATGGCGTTCTCCTAGAAGCGACACACTACATCGGATCCTGGGTGTAGTCAAAAGTGGGCAAGGGCTGCTAGAGTGTCCCCTCAGAAGCGACGCCTACATCAGAACCCAGGTGCAATGAAAAGTATATATGGGTTCATACCATGGAGGTTGAGAAAGGCGGTAGTAAATAGGGTATCTCCATAACATAAGATTCACATCACTACATGGAATATAAGGACACTGACAGGTAAGAGTTTGGAGTTAGTAGATGCAATGAAACATAAGAGAGTCAACATCGCTTATATCCAAGAAACCAAGTGGAAAGGGGCTAAAGCTAGAGAAATAAATGGGTATAAATTATGATACGTAGGAAAGGAAAATAACAGAAATGACATAGAAATAATAGTGGATAAGGAATTACAGGATAAAGTTGTGGACGTTAAAAGAATTAGTGATAGAATTATAATAATAAAAATTGTTCTATGAGAGCAGATTATAAATGTTATAAGTGCATACGCACCACAAGTAGGGTTACAAGATATAATCAAGAGATAGTTTTTGGAAGATATGGAGGGAGTTGTACAAGAAATTCCCAACACTAAGGGGATATTTATAGGAGTAGACTTAAATGGCCATGTAGGAAGAGATAAGGAAGGATATGATAGAATACACAGAGGGTATGGTATAGGTGAACGAAATGAGATGGGGGAGAATATCCTTGATTTTGCTTTGTCATATAATATGTCCATTGCAAATACACTCTTTACGAAGAGGGATAAACACTTAATAATCTTTAAATGTGGACTTCATAAAAGCCAAATAGACTTTTTTCTACGTAGGAATAATGAACGATCTATATGTAAGGATTGTAAGGTGATACTTGGTAAGAGTTTAACCTCACAACATAGGTTAATGGTTATGGATATCCATATTATAAGATGGAGTAAAAGAATTGAAGTTAATACACATCCAAAAACTAAGTGGTGGAACTTAAAAGGAGACAAAATAACCTCATTCAAAAATAAGTTGATGATAGAAGGAAATTGAAATTATGAAACAGAAGTAAATACCATGTGGACTAATATGGCTGAGTCCATTAAGAAAGTGGCAAATGATGTCTTAGGAGTATCTAAAGGTAAAAGGCTATTAGCAAAGAAAACATGGTGGTGGAGTGAAATAGTGCAAAAAGTTATTAAAGAAAAACGGATATGTTTTAAAGCTTGGTAGAAGATTAGAAATAATGAAAACTATGAACAATATAAGAATGCTAAAAACGCTGCTAAGTGAATAATAAGTGAGGCTAAACTCAAAGCATATGATGAGCTCTACAATAAATTAGGAACAAGAGAGGGTGAGAAAGATGTGTTTAAACCTGCAAAAGTAAGAGAACAGAAGGGTAAGGACTTAGATCATGTTAGGAGTATTAGAAGTGATGATCCAAGGGTATTAGTCAAGGATGATGAGATTAAACAAAGGTGGGAAACATACTTTCAAAATTTGTCAAATGATAATGGCTCTAAAAATATAGGATTGAAAATATTATATATCTAAATAACATTGGATATTGTAGATATGAACATAGGATTAGAATACCTAAAGTAAAAGACGCCTTGAAAAAGATGAAATCAGGAAAGGCCATGGAGCCTGATGGTGTACCAATAGAGGTTTGGAAGCATATGGGAGATATTGGGGTAGTTTGGTTGACTAAGTTGTTTAAAAATATTATAAAATCAAAGAAAATGTCTGATGAGTGGAGGAAAAGCTCTATTGTACCAATCTATAAGAATAAAGGGGACATTCAGAGCTGCACTAATTACCGAGGGATCAAACATATGAGCCACACCATAAAGAATTAGTTTGGTTTCATGCCTAGGAGGTCTACCATGGAAACTATTTTCTTATTAAGACAATTAGTAGAGAAATATAGGGAGAGGCAGAAACACCTACATATGGTCTTTATCGACTTAAAGAAAGCTTATGATAGAGTTCCTAGAGAGTTAATATAGAGGTTGTTGGGTGGTAAGGGGTTTTCTCAAGGGTATATATATATAATTAAAGATATGTATGAGGGAGAGGTAACAAATATTAAGACCACTAGTAGTGTGACTAGTGATTTTTCTGTCACTGTAGGATTACACCAAGGATCGGCATTGAGTCCATACCTCTTCACATTAGTGATGGATGAGTTAACAAAACATTTACACGAGGAGATTCCCTGGTGCATGCTATTTGCAGATGATATAATCTTACTTGATGAGACAAGGCAGGGTGTAAACATAAAGCTAGAGTTATGGAGAGAAGCATTAGAATCTGAAGGATTTACAATTAGCCATACTAAGACACAATATGGAATGTAATTTTAGCAAGGAGAGTAGGAGTGGAACACCAATCAAGATTCATAACCAAGAAGTCCCCGTGAAAGACCTCTTTCGGTACTTAAGATCATTGATCCATGAGAGTGGAGAGATTTAGAGGGAGGTTACATAGAGAATCCAAGTAGGTTGGAACAAATGGAGATGTGCATCTGGAGTTTTATGTGATCGGCGGGTGCCACTCAAACTAAAAGGAAAATTCTATAGGATGGCTATAGGGCCGGCAATGCTCTATGAATCAGAGTGTTGGCCAGTTAAGGAACATGATAATCATAAGATGAGTGTTGCAAAAATGAGGATGTTGAGATGGATGAGTGGTAAGACAAGAAAGGACAGAATTAGAAATGAAAATATTAGAGGAAATTTAGGGGTAGCACCAATAGGTAATAAGATGAGGGAGATTAGACTTAGATGGTTTGGACATGTCCAAAGGAGGCCAACAATGGCACCAGTTAGAAGGAGTGAGGCAATACAAGTAGAAGGTTCTAAAAGGGCAAGGGGAAGGCCCAAAAGAACGTGGATAGAAGTGGTGAGGAAAGATTTAAAAACTTTGGGACTAAATGAAACCATGGTATTTAATAGAGTGGAATGGAGGAATAAGATTCATGTGGCTAACCCCTAATTGGGATAAGGTCTTGATGATGATGATGATGATGATGATGATGATGATGATGATGATGATGATGATGATGATGATGATGATGATGATGATGATGATGATGATGATGATGATGATGATGATGATATTACCAATTCACATTCTTTAAATCTAATTCATGATACTAATTTTATCCAATCTTGTTTTTCTTATCATTAATTAAATACCATGGCTAAATTGAGGATCGACAGTTGGATCAATTCCTAAGCCTATTGATCAATAGGTCTAAGGTAAGATAATGGTTTTCACATAATCAATTACTAATTATTATCTACCACTCATCACTATCTTGCTATTGTACGATCGAATTTCAGGATCATTAATTGTCGATCATGGATCAAGATCAAATCTAAATTTTAATAGTCAGATGATCTCAGATCTCAGATCTGGCTTTTCTGTTGCCTAGATCAAGCCAAATTATCTCACGACCATATTTTCCACTGGAAAATATCAAGTCCCCAGCGATGACTGGACGTGACTGAAGAAGATAACCATCGAGGTCACTGCCAGTGATGTTTTCTTTTTCAAATTTCAAATTTTCTTTAGGGAAATTGTAGATCAGAAACTTACCTATTTGCTTGTCAAATTTGGAGATGATTTGTAGATTTTTTATGCCAAAAAATTGTGATTCTCCGTTTAGATATTGCTAGAAAATTCCAATGGCCAGATTTTGAAATTCCATTTGATATTTATCATTTTGAGTCAATTTTTGATGTGGAATGTAGATCTGAGTTAGGTTCTCTCATATATATATATATATATATATATATCTTCTAGAGTGGTTATTTTTATGATTTGAAGGGCTTTCTCTGCTGAATTTCTTGATTTTCTGTCGAGTTTCACTGTGCATATGCACAATTCAGCTACCTTATTTCGCCGGCAACTAGTGAGGCAACACAGGAGGAACAAAGGAGAGGGAGATGGGAGAAGAGGGAGACTTGCTGCCTAGCCACTGTTAGTACCCACTAAAGAAGGAAACAAGAGAGAGGCAATAGTAAGGGAAGAGAGAGGTGGTGGTTGAGTCGATCGAGCAATACATGATTGACAAGTTTTGTGGGATTTTTAATAGACTAGCCAAAGAGAGAGATGGGAAAAGGAGAGATATGCAGATGGAGAAGAGAGGGACAGGGGGATCTAGCAATGAGCAATGCACCTGTAGAGTGCTATGTGATTACAGCCTGTGCGTGGAGAGATGATAGTGACTAGGGAAGAGAAAAGAGAGGGAGTTTGGTTGGATTGGTCAAGTGTTCCTCTCACTGTGCAACCATTTATATTTATCTATTAAAGTAAAATTTTATCTTTTTAATATTTTAATTTATCTCTCTAGTAATAAATTTGTATTTTATACTTGGATATGAAATATCATGATGATTATGAGGTATATGTAATAATCACATTTCAATTATCATCTCTCTATGGTCCATAGGCAGATATGAAACATCATGATGTTTATGGGTGTGTTTTCAACAATTTTAACTCCTGGAATTTCTCTTTTGACAACCTTTCACTAATTTAACTAATAGATTGAATTTTTCAAGACACATAAATTGAAAATCAATACATTCTCACACGCAAAAAATTTGGGTCATTATATAAGCACAGTTAGGTGAAATGGAGTTATTAATTCTCATGTTACTGACACCATTTGATCATCAATCAAGCATCACCACTACAGTTTCCACAATTTTTGCATTACTGTAATCATGCAAAAAATTTCAAACATGCATTATATATATATGAGAAAAACAAAGAGACATTAATTACCATCACTCAAAATTCGATATCAACTATACATAGGTGAATGCGATTCTAATTCACAGTGGCCATTTGGTTGAGGATAGCTACAACCCAAAGTACCCAACTTTTGAAGTGTCAAAAGTACCCACACTTTTGAATTACATCCATCTTGCATGTAAAATACTTCTTTTGCTTAAGATACCAAAATAAATTGATCATTTTTATTGACAATCCTGTTGACGTCAACTAATGTCAATCCAATGGCATCAGTTTTGATATTGTCTTTGTTATGCTCTACCCAATCGCACTTAAACACAACCACAATTTTGAAAGTATAATCCAAGGCCCATATCTCTCTTATAATTCCATAATAAATATCATTTGTCACTATTGGCTGTTATCCTTTGAACTAGAAAAGAATGTAGAATTGGAAACTAAGTTAACCCCACTATTCTATTGTACTCTTGAGTTATCATGATCTTTTGCATAAAATAGATAACCATTGATGGCATATCTAGCATATTTATTACTTCTGGCCATGATCCCATTGCCATCCAGCTCAAGGACTTGGATATACCGTTGCCTACTACTTCTCACAGATCTTGAATCTGTGTATAGAAATACTTAGTAGGATATATGATAGTTACAAGTATGATTATATTTATATACATAATGTAATTTATTAATTAAGTGTGAATTCTTTCATTTTTCCTTTTAACAAAGCCAAGTATTAAAAGTGCAACAATGCTCAAATTGCATCCACTCTTGATAAGTACTCAGTGCAAAACTTCACTACTCCTCTACAATATAACATTAGGCTATACACCCCTTTGGCTAGTTTTGATTACATACATACCCTTTTAAAAATTTTATGTACCTCTCAAATGAGTACGTCCATTGTAAGTAAACTGGTCGACAAAGTCTAACCACATCAATGAGGTGCACTGTTAGGTGTACCATGATGTCAAAGAAGGATGTTGGGAAGATTTTCACAAGCTCACATAAAGTTGTCATTAGACGACCTTGAATTTCTTGTAATTTTAAAACATCCACTACCTTCTTGCATAAAGCATTAAAGAACTAGTACAATTTTGTAATAGCTCCGCTAACTTTGTCCGATAACATCAAACGTATTGTTACATGCGGAAGTTGTAATATCAATGCATGGCAATCGTGAGACTTCATCACCAACAATTTCAGCTCTTCCACGAAGATATGGTTTTTAAAGCTTTAAGAGACGTCTAGGACTTTTAGCTCAAACAAGGTTTTACATACTATTTCCTCTCCTCTCCATCAAGTGTATAATTTGCCTTAGGCATGTATGTTCCTCAATTGCCCCTATCCTCTGGATGCAACCGCCTCTTCCAACCCATCTTCATAAGATCCATTCGAGCTGCAAGTCCATCCTTTGTTTTTCCTGGGATATTAAGCAAGGTATCGGTCAAGCTTTCACACACATTCTTCTCAATGTGCATGACATCAAGCACATGGCATGGATGCAGTGATTTCTAGTATGCAAGCTGAAAGAATATTGATTTCTTCTTCCAACAACTCCTACAATTACTTTCACCTACACGTTTACTTGAATTCTTCTTTTCCCACAAGACATTAATGTTTTCAACCTGCTCCAATACTTATTTTCCTACCAACATCTTTGGAGGTGTCCTTGTCTCTGCTCTACCATTAAATTCTCCTTCTTAAACCGATATGGATGGTCTTTGTACAACCATCTTCTGTGGCCAAGGAATGCCATTTTCCTACAATGTTTAAGTCCTACAGCATATGTTCTGTAACAGCCAAGGTTCCAACAGTAACAATATTGTCCGCTTTAGGAGCAGCCTGAACGATTTTGTTCTTCCACTATTTTCCAGGGAAAAGGCCTCATTACCGTTAGAGCCATCCGGACTCTTATCAACCAACCCAGATCTCCCTCCCCAGGCGATGTGGGACTAACTCTCAATACCTCCCCACCCTCGTCCCCTCAGACCATCTTAGGCTATTACCTCAGACTATCTTGGGCATCCCCCTCAAGCCATCTTGGCTCACCCTCAGGCCATCTTGGCCAATGCCTGTGGGTTCACCTTTCCCCCTTCAGGGACATGCATCCACGCGTGCGGCTAGCCCGACCCATGACAAGGGAACTGGCTTTGATACCATTTGTAATAGACCCAGGGTTCCAACAGTCACAATATTGTTACTATTGGAAGCCAATTCCCTCGTGATGGGTTGGGCTAGCCGCAAGCATGGATGCATATCCCTAAAGAGGGAAAGGTGAACCCACAGGTGTTGGCCAAGATGGCCTGAGGGTGAGCTAAGATGGCTTGAGGGGGATGCCCTAAGTTAGTCTGAGGCAATGGCCTAAGATGGTCTGAGGGGTGGGGAGGTACTGAGAGTTACTCCCACATCGCCTGGGGAGGGAGATCTAGGCTGGTTAATAAGAGTCTGAATGGTTCTAATGGTAATGAGGCCTTTTCCCTAGGAAACCGAGGAAGAACAAAACCATGTGGGCTGCGCCCAAAGCGGACAATATTGTTACTATTGGAACCCCGGCTGTTAGATATGGTATCAAAGCTAGTTCCCTCGTGACGGGTTGGGCTAGCCGCACGCGTGGATGCGTGTCCCTAAAGGGGGAAAGGTGAACCCATAGGCATTGACCTAGATGGCCTGAGGGTGCGCCAAGATGGCTTGAGAGGGATGCCCCAAGATAGTCTGAGGCACTGGCTTAAGATGGTCTAAGGGGACGAGGGTGGAGAGGTATTGAGAATTAGTCCCACATTGCCTAGGGAGGGAGATCTGGGCTGGTTGATAAGAGTTCGGATGGCTCTAACGGTAACGAGGCCTTTTCCCTGGGAAACTGGGGAAGAACAAAATCGTGCGAGCTACGCCCAAAGCGGACAATGAGGCCTTTTCCCTCATGATGGGTTGGGTTAGCTGCACGTGTGGATGCGTGTCCCTAAAGGGGGAAAGGTGAACCCACAAGCGTTGGCCAAGATAGCCTAAGGGTGAGCCAAGATGGCTTCAGGGGGATGCCCCAAGATAGTTTGAGGTAGCCCAAGAAAGGCTGAGGAACTCAAGATAGGTTGACGGACCCAAAGAGGACAATATTATATCTGCTGCACCAGAACCACTTTGATACACACAAACAAGGCCTTTTTCCTAGGAAATCGGGGAAGAACAAAATCATGCGGACTGCGCCCAAAGCAAACAATATTGTTACTGTTGGAACCCCGGCTGTTACAAATCGTATCAGAGCCAATTCCCTCATGATGGGGAGGGCTAGCCGCACGCATGGACGCGTTTCCCTAAAAGGAAAAAGGTGAACCCACAGGGGTTGGCCAAGATGGCTTGAGGGTGAAGGCCAAGATTGCTTGAGAGGAATGCCCCAAGATAGTCTGAGGATAGGGCCCAAGATAGTCTGAGGGAACCAGGGTGGGAGGTACTGAGAGTTAGTCCCACATCACCTAGGGAGGAGATCTGGACTGGTTGATAAGAGTCCGGATGGCTCTAATGGTAATGAGGCCTTTTCCTTGGGAAACCAGGGAAGAACAAAACTGTGCAGGTTGTGCCCAAAGTAGACAATATTGTTACTGTTGGAACCCCAGCTGTTAGATGTTCGATCACTACATATAGGACCAAGTATTATATCCCTTCACGATGCATCCAAACAAATTACCGTATGGAGGGAAGTTGCTTATTATCCACAACAATATAGCCTTTAGGGTGAATGACTCTTTCTTGTATGCATCGTATGCTTCAATGCCTACGTCCCATAATGTCTTAAGATCATCAATCAAGGGAAACAAGTATACATTAATGCCATTCCCTGGCTGCTTTGGACCCAATATAACCATAGTTAACATCATGAACTTCCTCTTCAAGCACAGAGATGGTGGGAGGTTGTAACAAACTAATATAAAAGACTAACAACTATATTTTCTGCTCATATAACCATGGGGATTAACCCCATCTGCAAATAATGCTAGTCATAGGATTCTAGGTTCTTCACCAAAATTAGGCCACATGTAGTCTACGAGCTTCCATGCTGGGCTATCTGCTGGATGGCATGAAAAGTTATTCGCTACTCTGTCCTTAGCATACCATACTAATTTCTTCACTATTTTGTTATACAAAACATTCTTTTGAACCTTGGAGTAGGGGAAAGTACCATAGAACCTTTACAAGAACATCTATAACTATCTCAGTTGAATTCTTCTTTAACTACCATATTGAATGTCCACAAGTTGGGCATGTAGTTCTATCCTTGCGTTCCTTCCTATACAATATGCAATCATTGGGATACACATGTCTCTTCTCATACTTCAACCTCAGTATAGCTAGGGTTTTCTTTGCCTCCCAGATAGACTTAGCCAATTTATTATCCTTCAGTAGCATCTTACCAACTACTTTCAAGAATTCTATAAAACCTTGATCTGAAAAACCAAATCTTAATTTCAAGTTGTAAAGTTCTACTACAGTAGACAACTTGGTATAATCTTTACACTCAGGGTACAACGGCTCATCAACTTCCTCTAATGTAGTATGAAATTGTTTAGGGTCGTTCTAAAAGTTATCATATACATATCGAAACACTAGCGGTCTTAACATTTGTTACCGTTCCCTCATACATATCTTTAATTATATCTATATGCCCCCACGAAACCCCTTTATCGCCCAACACCCTTCATATTAACTCTCTAGGGACTCTATCATAAGCTTTCTCTAAGTTGATAAAGACCTATAGTTCTCTACCTATATTGAAAAGTCCTTTCCCGCATAAAATAATTTTTGGGCCAAACTTAAGTGTATACTTTTGAAGTCGTTTGGCCTAACTAACTCCAAAAGTTATTAACATTTAAAGCTGTTTAGGTCTAAATGACTTCAAAAGCTATCGACATTTAAAGTTGCTTATGTCTAAACAACTTTAAAAGTCCTTCCCGCAAAAAAATTATTGTTTGCTCCAAACTTTTAAAGTCATTATTCATTAAACAACTTCTTAAGTCTATATATTCAAAGTCATTTTTCCCTAACTGACTTGTAAAATATTTACGACGTCGGCAATCAATCTAACGACTTATATATGTCGATTTTAAAAGCCTCGTGTGTAGTAGTAAAAATTATAGAATTAACGCTAATTAGTGATAATTAAGTAATCTCTAGGGCTAAAACCTACTAATATAGAGGTACATAATATTTCAATATACATCATATTAGATATGGATAAAAATTACTTATCCACTATATAATACCTGAAAAGATTAAAAGCATACTTAGTTATGATTTCCATGAGTGCAAGAAAGATGTGCAATTCACAAGAATAAAATAGGATGCAGGCCTACCATGCACATCTAAAAGCAGCAACTTCCAATAAGATATATATACTTAATCATATGAATTACAATTAAAGTTTACAATCCTTATATGTAGAACATAAGTTGGTAAGAAAATGAAAAAAATTAAAACCTACCTACTATTGTTGGGAATCGATAAGCCACAGCTCTTTCAGCACCAGAAGAATCCTAGAAACATATCATTAACTCACATCTCTATCAGTTATTACTCCATAGCTCCACAAATGACACCATGGTCAAGGAATTGATAAAATACATCCTCAACCTCAAAAAAGCTCATTGTATCATTGAGGAAGCTACTTAAAAGAATTAAATATTAATTAACCCAAAAAAGAAACACATAATGTCAAGTAGCATTATAGAAGTAAATATTTGCATATACCCCATGTGGGAGACAATGTGATGATGCTCAAGTTAATCCCATCGGTAAATTTCTACTATGTCCTCTACCATAGGTGACACTTCAAAAATGTCATAGGCAAGTACTCTGGCCTTGATATGTACGAGGTTAATTGCTCCATTGTCGTTGATGAGTTCGTAGAGTAACCATAGGCATCGAGGCATGTTAGGTGGGATTTCTATGTGATCCTTAGAAGGTTGTTGTAAAAGTTGCAGAGATTTTTAATTAATATTGATCATTAAAAACATTCAATTTTATGATAAAAAATAAACATAAATACTAGTGTTGTTTCCATTACTACGACAGTAGCTAATGGTGCAACCGTGTGCGATCTCGATGGCACTTTATGCTACATATGATCAACCTTAAATATAGTTAATAAACAATTAAATTAAGGTCTTTAGCAAAATAATGTTGTTGAGGATGGTGGTATGAGAAGATATATACTATGGATTCTATGGAATGAGAAATTACTCCAAGTAAAGTGATATACAATGGCTTGCCTAGCAATCAAAATATTCTAAAGGAAATGGTAGGTGAGCTCGCATTCAAAACTATGGTAATAAACACAAACTTAGTGTGTGGAGGCATACCATTTCCCTATAAAATGATTGATTCAAGCTCATAGCATGAACCAACTATGACAACATTTTGATAGGCATTCAAGGCTAATAGCCATTCATCCACATGCAAATCAGAAATATATCACGCATTAGAAAGTTGAGACAAGAGAATTACAAAAGGACAATAAAAAAAGTTCCAATGTCTATGCATTTACCTTCTTGGCTGAAATTTCTCTTTCGAAATGTGCAAGTTGTCCTTCAAAAGATTCTTTTGTAGGAAAATTACCACTAACATTTGATTGAGGTGTAAGGGTATGACAAACTAGCTCCAAACCTCCTTTTTGTAGCTACCTAATTACATCCATTTTTAACTTTTCAAACATCTATTCATGGGCCTCATCATTGTCAGGTAGAGGTATTTTTTGACCAAATAATTTGAAAGGAACGACACTACACCCTTGGCCCCTTAATAGGGTGGTCCTTCTTATTTCCCATAGCCCTATATAGGATCCCAGTGTTAGCAATAATGCTAATTAGAGTTCTTGTATTTGCACTTTCTTTTGTAAGTATGTCCTACAAAATTTAATTAGAAGGAGATTATTAGTTCAATTAATTACTCGTATAAAATTCAAGGTAGTCAAGGGTAGACATGTGCAACCACTTACAATGGGAGCAACGGCTTTTGTAGTAGCTTTGTCTGTGAAAGTTTGGGTGTTATTGCCCACCAAATGCGCCATCTTCCATAGGACGACGTAGTCAATGGGACTCCTAGTCTTGGCTTTTTTTGGTTGTCAAGCAAGACATTATAGTTAAGTAATAAAAAATATATAACTATGGTAGTCTTTAAAAGGAATAAAATGTTACACATACTTACTTCATGTTCTTCCACACAAGTGTAGCCAAACCTAAAGACGTGGTACTGCATATTAGTTTCTTCCTTTCTCCTCTCGCACTCATTGCTTGCACATTTGTATGTATGTAATTAAGCACAATCAAATGTTATATATAATTAATTTCATGAAACAATGTATAACCTAGTCAATGACGATGAAATAAATGTAGGGCACCATGTACAACCTCAACAAATCATCGAACTATGTGATTGCTAATATGGTAGTTCTTCCATTTTCTTTATTGCCCACCAACTCCTTGTAAAGAATGCATCTTATTCTCCTTATATACCTCAATGATAGTCTGCAAGTATAAATTACTATATTTGAAAATAAGAAGATAGGGTATGTTATATATTATATAGTATATAATATTTTACATATCTTCACCATCTCCCATATTTAACCTTTGATCGGTGGGGACGCATGTCTCCAATTATCAATCATGATAGGCACCATGCTTCTTACTATTGAGCAAAGGAAACTACTATAAGATCCTGCACTATCACCTATCTCTTTCTCCTTACTGTTGTATTAAACAATTTCTTTAATTTCCTTTGAATTTCTCTTAATAACTTATTCCATCATTGATTGCCCTTTGCCCTTTCTCCTTTGAGTGATGTTAAGGTTGGTCACTTGTTCATCTTCCATCTTTACTACAAATGAGAACATAATGAAATATGAACAATGAAACCAAATAGTTCATGAAAAAAGAAAACATAAGAAACATACCTTTCTTAGTGCAAAAGGTGGTATTATCCTGTGAATTTATAGTGGTAATTAAATGGAATGCATGGCATAGACATTGAATATTCATTTTGATTTTGTAAGCAGTAAGCAATGACATTGGATGACCTCTTTCCATTTGAAAACTAAATCTGTCCACACTACCTACCATAGTTGTTCAATTCCAAATGAGATCAAGTTGTTTGCTATGCTAGTCACAACAATTGAAGCTAAATGGGAAAAAATGGAGACCTTCACTAGGGAATTCAAAATTGATAAGTGTGGAAATTTCGCTGTCTTAAGGTTCAATTCCATAAAATCAACTAAAAAACCCAATGTTCAAGGAAGACCAAACTAACTATATATATGAATGATTTGTTCCTTTTCTTATTATATGAAACTAAAAATATGTATGTAGCTCTCAAAACTTATAGCATTAAAAACTCGCTCTACATTTTGTTCAACTTTAGTGATGATTTCAATAAAACCTCTACTATATATTAGCACCCAACAAGAGTTCTAGCACTCACTTGGACTTGCATGACATGAACTCCAAAGATATACAAAGAGACTGACTATTCTAATATTTACTTTTATAGAAAATATAATATGACAACATGATTTAGATTAATCAAACATTCTAGTGACAACATGGATGGATGGAGAGTGCATCTTTATAGGGAATGCAATACAAAAGTCCAGTAGAAACTTATGGTTTGTTAAGTTACTAGAAATAGGCCAAGGCTAGATGCCATGCATACATGGACCTATAGTCCCCTAGCTAATGCCACCAGCACAAATGGTCAATGGGTGTTGAAGATAAAGAGGAAGAGGCCTATGATACAACAGTAATTAAAGAAAAAGATACTCTATTTAAGATTACAAATGCGTCAAGATTCTCTGCCACATGCTAAAAATGAACACACATGCACCAACGCCTATGTAATGGATTCAAGAACTACCAAAAGAACAATCATTGTCAATTGACCCATTCAACAAACACAGTAAACAAATAGAATAATCAATAATCCTCAAGACAATACTTTATTCTAGTCGAATCACCAAAATCAATAAAAGAATAGATTATACATACGAAAAAAAGAAGAAGAATGGGAGACATAGAGAGGAAGGTGGAGGTGGTAGTGCACAGCTAGGTTTTTCGGCCACAACAGTGATTGAAAGAGAGAGACGGGGGGTGGAGGAGTGGGTCACCAACAAGGAGAGAGAGGGGGAGGGGGTCATGCGCATGGCTGGCCAGTGACCAATAGGGAGAAATAAAGGGGGAGGGGTCGCACGCACGCTAGCTAGTGATTAACAGGGACAGAGAGGAGGGAGGGGGTTGCTCGCATGGTATACTAGTGGCCGATAAGGCCATAGAGAGAGGGGATGAGGTTGTGCACATTGCCAATCTATGAGAGAGAGAGAGAGAGAGAGAGAGAGAGAGAGAGAGAGAGAGAGAGAGAGAGAGAGAGAGAGAGAGAGAGAGAGAGAGAGAGAGAGAGAGAGAGAGAGAGAGAGAGGGGGGGGGGGGGGGGGGTCGTGCACATTGCTGGTCTTTTCAACTATGGATGGTCAATGGGGAGAGATAAGGAAGGGAGAGGGGGTCATGTACATTTCCAATTTTTTCAGCCATGCACAAATGATGGGGAAAGAGAGGGAGGGGAGGGCATCATATGCATAGTTGGTTTTTTTGGCCATGCATGATCAACAGAACAATAGAGAGGAGATTTACCTCATCATCTACGAACTCGTAGGAGCTTTCCTGAGGCATGGCACTAACTCACGCAGAGAACTCCTATAGAAGACAAAGAAGGGGAAAATATGGGACATGAAAATTTCCTTCTTTTATAGTGATATTTTTAAATTTTAAAAAGGATTTTTAAAGTTGTTTTTTTTAACTTTAAGAATCCCATTTTTAAAGTTGATTTTTATTATGACATTAAAAATTGTTTTTAAAGTTGGAAAATTACCCTACTTTGAAAATCATTTTTAAATTTTTTTTTTTTTTTGGACTTTCAAAGTGTTTTTTTTTTACTTTTAAAACTATTTTTAACAATATCGATTTTTCATACAATTCACGAATTCTATACACACACATATAAATAAACACACGAACAAGCAAATAAAGTATTTTTCAGATACCTCCTTATTTATCATCATTTTATTACATATATCAAATATTATATAGTATTTCATCTCACTAATACAAGCTAGCACATAATTAAAGAGCTAATCTAGAACTATTTAATGAAAATGTGGCCTCTTAATATCATCATCGAAACCTAATTTTGAACAGGAACCACAAACTATGAGGCCCTCCCTTTCTCTTACAAGGGTTTAATTGAGAAATAGTTGTTCTTTCCACTAAAATAATAAAATTTTTGTCTAAGCCACAATGATTTAACCAAGATTTAGCCTGTTAGTATTTAGCTCACACTACACTCTCACAGGGAGAGAGATGGTAAAGCTTCAATGTCAACATCCTCCACCAAGATGAGGTTTATTTGAAGAGTCACTACCTCATGATTTGAAGTTTGTATAGCCTTTTGTGACCAACTGATCAACTCTTTCATCAAAAATATTTTCTCATTATCAAACCCTAACTTTGGATTGGAATTACAAAAGATGAGGCCTTCCCTTTCTCTTATAAGAAATAGATCGAGAAGCAATTGTTCTTTCCATCAAAATCATACAATTTTTATGAGAATTATGACAATCTAACCAAGATCTTAATCCCAACATCTATAGTAACAAAACCCTCTTCATCCACAATATGAGACACAGATTTAGAAACAATAAAAATGTAGGGATGACAATAAGAAGGCTTATTATTCATACAATGTTTTTCATACCAAAAACATTTAAAATCGATGTGTCTTAATTATTACTACATGTTCACGGCTCGATTAGAGTAAAGAGTTGGCAAATACCGATCGATCCTATGAAGACTCTATGATTAACAAGAGTTAATCAAAATAAAAGCTGCTTTACTCTAGCTAAGCCAATCAACCAAAGAATGGAACTTAAGGAAACTAATTAGAAATAATCACTAAATCAAAGCAAATAAACCTAAGCTATGAAATAAAAACAAGAAAACTATTTAAACTAAACTAAACTAATAAAAAGAAGGCAAAGGAAACTAAATTAAAACTAAGGAATGTAAAAGACAATTTACTCAATAAACTTCATTACAATTACAAGGAATGAAAGTAATAAAAAAAACAAAGCAATAAAAGAAATGTCCTTTAAGTCACTACTATAGGAGGCCTTCATTGTGTGACTCAGCAAGGCTCTTTACATGTCCTCTTATTCAAATTCGGGCTTGAACTCTGATTTATAGTCATCTTGTTTGTGTCCCTCAACAAGTGACTATACACTTACACTCAACCCAAAGTATACTAATCTACAATCAAGCTTTTCTCATCTCCTTAACCCCATTTCCCACAAACCCAAATTATTTCTCAATCATGCTTTAAGAATTAGGAGAATCCTTTACTACCATTAGAAGGTGTTCTTCCTTTTCCTTTATTCCCAAATCCCAAAGAAAGAAGAAAAATTGAAGAAAGATGGAAGGCTAGAAAGATAGGAAATGCATGTAAAAGTGAAGATGGGTGGAAGGGAAGTGTGGTGGAGTGTGTGTAAAATTAAGAGAGATGAGTGGTGGATGAATAATGGAAAAGAAAGAAGGGGGAAGGAGGAAGAAAATGAATGAAAGAAAGGGAAGTAGGGATGGAAGAGCCTCCTTACCTGTTCTCCAAAGGATTATATTTGATCTTAGGGACCTTTGATAAAGGTGATCTCTCTCCCTCTATTTCACATAGATTTAGCTTTCAAGTACAAGAAAAAGGTAATACATAAAAATAAAAATAAAAATTCTTCTTTATCATGTATTATTTATAGAGTTTAGGGACAAGAAGCCCTAGATATGGATGGTTAAGATCTACATATGAAAGAAAGAAAGAATGGTGTGGAATGGATGGGGAAATGATGGAAGGAAGATGGGTTAAAGAGCAGTAGAAAAAATATTTGACTACAAAGGAAAAGAAAATTTCTTAGGAGGGAAGGAAGAGAGAAGATTAAGGAAGGTAGGTTTAATTTGGTCAAATTTAGAAAATGGTAGGTAGGGGGAGCCATCTTTTTCAAGTGGGAGTTTGAGGTGGAAAATGAAAAGTAGTGAGATGGAAAAAATAATAATTTACTTAATGGAAAGACAAGGAATACATGGTAATGGGAAGAAAAGTGGAGAAAACAAAAAGTAGGTGATGGAATTTAAAGGTTTCCAAAATTAAAAAGTCCTAAGGAAGGGAGTGATTTCCTAATTGGGTATGTGTGTGTTTTTTTAAGAGACCTTAAAGTAAAGGTGGACCATAAGATCAAGATGGGTGATTGAGATCTTCCTTTTCTAAGGGTTTAGGATTGACTTTTCAACATGGGAAAGGTGGATAGGGTTTTTATCTTCCATGTGCTTCATTTGTAGAGCTTACATAATGCTTACCGTTACTTGAATGGATGGGATCCATCACAACATGTCAATCTTCCTTAACTTCATTTTCTCTCCACCATTGGATTAGAATGAATGGCCTTGATTCCTTACAGATCTCTTCATGTATTTCACACGGCACCAAGTATACTTCACTATATTTGCATGGATAAGACATCCACTAATTGGTTAAACTTCTTCTTTTAGTTGAGGAAGAAAGAGAAAATAAGTAAAAGTCTTCATGTGGGTCCCAGTCTTCTTTTATTTCTAAGAAGTTTTACTTTATATATGAATTAAACTTCCCCCATAAGCTTACCAAGGTGATGAAATGTGTGCAAGCATTCATGCATGGAGAGTTTGCCACCTTTTCACTCTCATTGGAGAAAGAATTGTGCATGGGGTTTCTATTTGCTCTAACTTTAACAATAACACCCAATGATCATTTTGAACCTCTATGACTTCATTTTTTGCATAAGTGACCCATGATGTAGCTTGGAAGGTGAAAATGCTCTTCAAGGGCAAAATTAGTAATTTTGTGCATTTTTTATTTGTACTTTGTACCTACAAAATTGTAAAATTAACCATAATTAGTGATAATTATGTCATTTATGGGGTTAAAACATGCTAAATATATAGGTATGTATGTAATATTTTTATATGTGTGTGTGTATTAAAAATCACCAAAACAAATGGTGAGATGGTGACAAGACATAGAGAGATAGTGTAGCTTTAAATATACCCTCGAGCGGACAAATCAATGTAGTAATTTGCACATGAGAGAGGTTAATCCCACAAGGAATCTCACAACCAATTAATTGGATCTTAGTTAAATCACCTTTCTTTAGCCAAATAAAGAGATTGCTTTGTTTAAGCTAGGAAAGTAAGCAAAATGAGAATTGGAAACATGCAAGGAAATAGAAACATGGACTAAAGAAACATACTAAAAGTAAGACAAACTGACTTAGAAACTTACTAAAAACTAAAATCCGTAAAAACTAAAATTATAAATTATCTAAACTTATCTAAGGTGCAAAACAAATAACTACTAAAATCTAACTTAACTTAAACAAAGAATCAACTTTAATCACCATGTGCATGACTCATGGAAGTGTATGCATGATTCATGTAGTGGAAAGATGGCCAAAAATCATGAAAGAATGCTTGTGAAAATGGAAACCGTATCTTAACTAATTAAAGAACTAAATGGGTTCCTAAAAATTCAAGCAACTAAGATTTATATACTATTGGAAATTGTGCATGAAATTAAATTGCAAAAATCTAGAAATATAGTGTGGATGAAACCTAAATCAAGCAAGACATGGAAAGAAAAATAGCACATTAATCATGAAGTATAATGATCATATTAAAGAGAGCTTTATCGATGGAATGAACAGTAACATTGCTCATGAAAGAAGTATATTCATTCACTTGGAAATGACATTCAAAGATGGTGCACATGTACTAGAGAACAAAAATGAAAATTGTGCACTATTCTAATGCCTATAACTTGATTCAAAGCAAAGACTAAACACCTCAAATAATCTCAAACTACTCTCAGATATCATGCATGTGAAACCCAAAAAAAAATCAAGAGAATGAAAGCATGAAGATGGAAAAGAAGCTACAAGAAGTAACTCTAGATCTAAGGGAGAAACAAGGAAAAGAGGAAGGGGAAAAAGAATATTCAAAGCTACTATTCTCTTGGCTATCATTATCAAAGAAAGATAACTTTGATCTTAAAGAATTAAATAAGAAAATTAAGAGAAGTGGAAGCAAGATTCAAGGAAAACATAGAGAAGATCTATGAGCATGAAAGTAAGGCAAGGTAACAAAGAAGTAAAGCAATGAAGCAAAGAAAATAAGCAAGGCAACAAAACAAAGTACTAACCTAGAATTTAAGTACAAAACCAAAGGAAAAGACTTGAAAGAATTCTTGGAAGACTATTATCAAACATGGAGGAACACATTAAAACCCTAGGGAAGAAAGGTGGGAGGCATCCTCTCCCTCTCTATGTATCTCTTCATGGAACCCTAAAGGGGGGTTATATAGATGAGAGATCCTTCTAATCTTTACAAGATGTGATCCTAAGGTTAATATTTAAGAAGGTACAAAATTGTGGAACTCTTGTAGGTAAAAAATTTGTTAAAAACTCATGTGATTTTGATGTGGAATTTTGGGATGAATTAGATAGGTTTAGAGAGTGGGTCACTTAAGGAAAGAGTTGAATAGGATGGGACTTGGAAAGAGATAAGAATGGAAGTCATGTGATGGAATTAGAAAGGTAAGTAGAAGGTTTAGAATAGATAAGGAAAGAGGTAAGGTGGGAGTTATCATTTTTTTAGAAAGGAGGCATCTCCCACCTTAAGTGTTTCACATGGAATACTTAGGTGGTAAGTGAGAGAGATGGAAAGATATGACAGAAAAAAAGAAATTAAGGGCCCTCTTCCAGTTAGTTTACATTGCATGCTATCTTTCTATATACTAATCTCCATGATTCTTATCTATTTATCCTTTGAAAAATCCAAATTTAGCATAGATAATTGCTTGAAAACTATCCTCCAATTGTGTAACTTCATGTAGCTTTGCTTATTTGGCTTAGTGGCTCACTTTGATAGCTCCTTGCTTGATGGTTTAAGTGGCTAAGTCCTTTGGCTTCAAGGCTTGAATGGTTGTCATCCTCCAATATAGCTTATATGGCTTAGCTCACTTATATGACTCCAATTATTATGCAAAGGTGGTGGAATTGCATGGCTTTTTGTACGAGCCCATTCTAGTCACTTTTGATTCTTCCAATTGCTTTCTCACTTGCCCTAAAATGATCTTAAACCTTGATTGAGCTTTAAAAATGTTGGAATTAGGCCCTAGCTCTCTATAAATTGATCTTGATCTTCAATTCTCACCATGATCAATCTCGGTTGTTGGATCATCATCTCAACACCTACAAAAGAGTAAAAACCCTCATTAAATCCTAAAAAATTATGATTATGCACATAATTAATTTGAATTACCTTCTCAACATGCTAAATATCAAACTTTGAAATTATTAGGTCAGAAATGCATGTGTTATGAAATTTCAAAACAAAAACCCTAGAAATAAAATAGTAATTTATAACACATGTACTACTAATTAGGTACTTTTTATACAAAATTGAAGACTTATCAAGAGACAAAAGAACCGAGGAGGAGGCAATCATCCTACGCACTAGATGAAGAGTGTTGATGGGAAAATAGGAAAAAATGAGATGACATCATAGTATTAATAACAACACTTTTAACGTCAATTTTTAGAAAACCAACTTTAAAAGTTTTTTTAAAGTCATTTTCAAGAAACAACTTTAAAAACATTGTTATACAAGAACACACACACACTCACACATTCAACACCCTCGAGCTAGCTTCTTGATGTACTTGCATCATATATAATTACATATATATGCACATGTAAATTTTGGGATAGTTCCTTCAATTATATTTCAAATATTGACATCTCAATTTGTCCCCTCAAATATGTTTTACAACCCAAGCACCCTCGTCACCATTATCATACACATAATCCTCATTCACACCAAGTACTTCCTTTGATGGAATTGTTTTGGAAATACAAGGGTAATCTATTGTAATGACTCCATTTTTGTAACCTTGAAATCCCATGTTGGTAATGAAAAGTTCACTTTTTGAGATAAGGGTATTTTGGTCATTTCACTATTCACTCTGACTAGACCCAAAAATTTGGTCCTTAGAATGGTACCCTTAGGTGCATCTTGGAAAAAGGAATCCAACAAGACTAGAATCCCCCAAAACAGAGTTAAAATGAGCAAGTTATGGCCCTTTCAAGTTCAAGGCCAAAATTGTAATTAAATTTAAAACGAATTGGCCTGAGAAAATAGGGACCCGTTTTGATACGAGCACCCCCTTCTTCCCAAACATACTACATTACCGACATTCTAGAATGTCGGTGTGCATCCCCCTCCAGAACCCTCCTTAAGCTCTATAAATAGAGCTCTTGGGCGCCTCCAATGGCAGCCAAAAACCCTGGGAAAAACCAGCCTTGGAGTTGCAGGCAAGAGGAGAAACCGTGAAAAATACCCAGCCATGAACCAGGTACTCCTTAAACAACTCCAAACCCATCTCCCCCTCAATCTTAGGTTGAATGTCCTTAAGTTTTTGCATGAGAAACCATGCAAAACGGGGCTCTAAGGAGCCACAACAGACCCAGGGCAGGTGCCTGGGGCATTCTGGTTATACAGGGTCGAACCAAGGCGTCCCGAGGATGCCCAAGTCACCACAGAACCAAAACGCACCCAGTGCATTAAAGGAAAACCGATGGGCCCATCTATGGACGCGCCCGCAAACGAGAAAAGGGGCAGAGGCCCGGTGCGTCGGTGGACGCACCCTGTGGGGGTGCGCGCCGCTGATGCGGGACGCGTTAGCGTCCCGGGCACCCACCTCGTGTGGACCTGCGACAGTGACACCGCGCGGTTCGCATAAGCGGAACGCATAGCCTGATGACAACCGGGAGAGTGTGACCACACATGCGGGCCGGTCGCCACTCGACCAGGACGCAGGTGCATCCCGGGAGTGGTGACGCAGGGCCCGTTTTGGGCCTTCTATGTATTCTTAACACTAAAATACCCATAACTTGAGTTCTAGGACTCCGATTGAGGTGCTACGAGAGGCGTTGTGTCCATATCGATGGCGCGAACACACCTAAACCATAAAATACCTAATCAAGCCCCTATCTAAGGCTGTCATGATCCTTAAACCATGATAGTGGCGTGGGGCCACTAAACCTTTGCAAACCTAACTATACCAAGGCCCAGTTAGGGACCTTAAGAGGCCCTTAGGCATTGGAATGAACCCTTAATGCCTAAGTAGTTAGGTAAACTATTCTAGAACCTATAGAAATAGGCCAAGCTAACCTTTTTCCCCTAAACCATGTCCAAGAACGTACAAGGACAAGGGGACTAGCGCGATCAAACCAGGTAGGTGTTCTATCGCTATTAGACTTTTAAAAGGAACCCATAATGCTTTGAGAATGCATGTTTTGAGTCATGGTTGCTTTTCTAATGCATGTTTTAAGTTTTTAAGTTACATGTCCTGCCTTTATGCGTATATCATATATAAACTTATGTTACACCCTTATGCACATGACCTGTTTAGCATGAATTGATTTCATAAATGAACTTAGCATGCATATGAAAAATACATTGCGCATATATTGCCAAGATATGTGTTACATGCATAGACATGTTTTGAAAAAGGATTCTTGTCTGCATGATACATGCATAGACATGTTTTGAAAAAAAAAAAAGGTTCTTGCCTCCTTGATAGTATATGATTTGGGCTAGTGTATACTCACCCAATCCTTAATATTTTTCAGATATGAGTAAACACTTGAGGACAGGATACACCCGTGATAGAGAACATCCAAATTAAGTACAAGTAAGTAAACCCCTACCTTATCTTTTAGTGAATGTTACTTGATTGTAGTTACTCTCTGTAGCTGGGGTTGTGACTAACACTTTCTTAGGAATAGAGTTGATTTAAAACTATGCCATGGCTACATGATTTAAAAATGTGTTTTGACACTAGGGGTTTTACATGAAAGATTGCTTTCCAAAACAAAAGATTTTCATGCATGTCATATTTTGAAAGCAAGAGATCTCGCCTTTTTATGAAATTTGCATCATATGAAACTCAGGTCGTCACATCTATTGCAATATCACTTAGGTCATCTTCATCATAAAAATTCTTTAAGGAGGTTGATAAAAAAACTTAACCATCTCTTATCACATCCCTCTTGCACATAAAATACCTATTTTTCTTAAAATGCCAAATAAACTAATCATTTTTATAACCAATCTTATTGAGGACAACCAATGTCAGTTTAAGGACATCACTTTTGATGTTGTCTTTGTTGTGTTCCATGTGGTCATACTTAAACACAACCACAGTTCTTCAGTATAATCCAAGGATCATATCTCTCTTATAACCTCATAATAAGTATCATTTGCCACTATTGGCCTTCTATCCTTTAAACTAGAAAAGAATATAGCATTTGCTACTAACCTGACCCTACTATTCTATTACTCTCTTGAGTTATCATGATCTTTTGTATAAATGTGATAACCATTGATAACATATCCAGTATATTTTGTTACTTCTGGTCATGGTTTCATTGCCATTCAACCCAAACATTTGGATATACCATTGCTTGGAACATCTCCCTGATTTTGAACCTCTGTGTGTGTGTGTGTGTGTGCGCGCATTAAGTGAGACATGATTGTTGTAATTAAGTATGATATATATAGTATGAAATTTATAAGAAGCGTGATTTAATTCATTTTACCTTTTAATGAAGCCAAGTATTGAAAGTATGGTAGTACTTAAAATGCTGCCACTTTTGTTTCTCAACATAACTTGGATATATCACTTTTAGGACATCCATTTGCTCACCATATACACAAATTAATGGAGAGATCAAAGTGAATATAATCATTAGTTAATTTTTATGCATATGTAAAATAGAGGAGAAAGTGAAAGCAACATGAGAGAGACAGAGAGAGAGAGAGAGAGAGAGAGAGAGAGAGAGAGAGAGAGAGAGAGAGAGTTGGTCGTGCATGATCAACTTACTCAATGTATGGCTAGACTTCATCAATGTTCTTTGGCAACACATAAAAGTGCGCCTAATCCCATTCTTTATAGTAACGATCGAAACATGACCACTCGAATGATGTTTGCCAAATTTGGGATCATAAAATCCAACTGATCATTTCTTTCTTGAGATTTCAATAGCATACACTCTTGATAAGTACTACCTGCAAAACCCCATTGCTTCCTATGCAATATAACATTCGAGTATGCATCCCTCTAACTGATTGTAATTTAGTACATACCCTTATAAAATTTTAATGTACCTCTGAAATGGGTACATCCATCGCAAGTAAACTGACTCATAGAGTTTGATCTCATCAATGAAGTGCAATATTAAGTCTATCATTATCTCAAAGAAGGATGGTGAGAAGATTGTCTCAATCTCATGTAAAGTTGTCCCTAAATGTTCTTAGATTTTTTGCAATTTTGAAACATCAACCACCATCTTTCACAAAGCATTGAAGTAGCAAAATTTTATAATAGACTCTCTAACTTTGTCTGGTAATATCGAACAAATTGTTACTTGCAAGACTTGTTGCATCAATGCATGACAATAGTGTGACTTTATCCATAATAATGTTAGTTCTTCCATGGAGATAAACTTGAAGAGTAGCTGTCTAGGACTTTAAGCTCTAATAAGATTTTACATACTATTCTTCTCTCCTCTCTGCCAAGCATATAATTTTCTTTATGGAACTATATTCCTCATCTACCCCTATCCTATGTATGCAACCTTGTTTTCATAGTCATCTTCATAAGATCCATTCAAGTTGCAAATCTATCCTTTATTTTTTTTGGCATGTCATTCAAGGTACTAGTCAAGCTTTTGTCCACATTCTTTTTTGTATGCATGACATCAAGCATATAACATAGATATAGTGATTTCCAATATGCAAGTTGAAAGAACATTGACTTTTCTTCCAAAAAATTTTGTAGTTGCTTTCCTTGCATGTTTAGTTGCTTTCTTCTTCCCCCACAAAATATTAAGGTTTTCAACCTATTATAATACTTATCATTCTGTCAACATCTTTGGAGCTATCCTTGTCTCTACACTAATGTTTAACTTCTCCTTCTTAAAATGGTATAGATGGTCTCTATGCAATCATCTTTTGTGGCCAAGAAATGTCATTTTCCTATCATGTTTAAGTTGTATGGCACATATTTAATTCCTACAGATAGGACAAGCACTATATCCCTTCACGGTGCGTCCAAATAAATTATTGTATGTAAGGAAGTTGATTCGTGTATACATCATAAGCTTTAACACGTTGGTCCCATAATGTCTTAAGATCATTGATCAAGAGAGCTAAGTACACGTCAATGTCATTCCCTGGTTACTTTGGACCTAATATCAACATAGTTATGAACTTCCTCTTCATGCATAGAACTGGTGGGAGGTTGTAACAAACCATTATAATAGGCAACAACTGTACCAATTGCTCATAGAACCATGAGAACTAATCACTTTTGTAGATAATGTAAGTCATAGGTTTTTAGGTTCTTATCCAAAATTAGGCCACAAAAAGTCTATGAGCTTCCATGTTGGGTTATCCACTGGATGGCATAAATAGTTATTAACTACTCTCTCATTGGCATGACATGTTAATTTCTTCATTGTTTCTGTAAACATTCTTTTAAACCTTAGAATAAGAAAAAATGTCATAGGACCTTTGGAGGAACCCCTGTCACTATCTTAGTTGACTTCTTCTCTTCTATCTTGACTGTCCACAAGTTAGGCATGTAGTTTTATCCTTGTGCCCCTTTCTGTACAAGATGCAATCATTAGAACAAGCATACATTTTCTCATACCTCAACCCTAGTGTAGCCAGGGTTTTCCTTATCTCTCATGTGGACCTCGAGGTCCAATTTGTTCTCCTTTGATAGCATTTTACCCACCACTTTCAAGAATTTCTGTAAAACCTTGCTATGAAAACCTAATCTCTATTTCACAATGTAAAGTTCTACAACTATAGGCAACTTTGGTATAATCTTACACCCATGGTACAATGGTTCATTATCTTCCTCTAATGTAGTATGAAATAGTTTAGGGTAATCTTGGAAGTCATAGTATGCATCTTGAAACATCAGTGTAGTTGTACTGTGTATGAAACTTCCTACAATGTTTTAAAATCTTCCCACCCTTGTTGAAGGCCCATGCAAAAGTTCTTCTTCATGCAAAATTCATGGGTGATAGCTTTCATCGACTCCATTGAATCACAAATCTTTCCTCAACTCCCCTACAGTTATTTTTTTCAAATTTTCACATTTTGATTATGGACAACACATGCAATTATGATCACCACCCACCCTAAGTGCAAACTCTATGAAATTTTCTATTTGCTCCTTATGTTCTCGTCATAGTCATCCAAGCATATTTGTCTACTTTTTCAATAAATTGAAGCTCAAATGTGTGTAAAGATTTCTTATACATGAAATGAATAGTGAACATGATTAGGCATTACCAAACACTAGGAGTATAGGAATTATAAATGTTTAAAAAAAATTAAACTACATGCATGCACATGTGAAAATTTTCTAATTAACAATAAGGATCAATGCAAAATATGAAAGGTTCATTGCTATGAAAATTAACTTTAACAAAGGATTTTTTTAACCAAAATTTATAAAATATACATCACACAAACGGGAAGATACTAACCAACACTCAAATCAATATCAACCAAGAATATATATATATATATATAATTCGAATTTGATAGTGGTGATTTAGTTGAAGCTAGCCAGAGCAAAAATGCACCCAAATGAGCTTCAGTTTGTGTACGGATGAAGACAATCAAAAACAGAAAATCAATGATAGTTGTAAAAATTCATATCTATAAGGGAGTTCTTAAAATTAGTTTTGAAAAACAACTTTAAAAGTCCCTACTTCTAAAGTTATTTTTTAAAACTGCCTTCTAAAGCTATTCCCTTAAAAAGAGTGTTTCCTACCACACTAAAGGAGACGGTTCATGATGGATCATCTTCTTAAGTAAGATTTTTAAAGTCATTTTTTTGAACCAACTTGTATTGTTTTTACGAAGACGGTTGACTAAAATCGCCTTCTTTTTTCCGACTTTAAAAGCTCTAGTTTTAGCAGTTGAGAAGTATCTCACACATTAAGGACTCTCTCTTATAAGTTACTATCTTAGAACTTTTGTAAAGTTAGAAGTTTCCCATGGAATCTCTTCCTAGCTAGCTTTCCTAATATATTTAGCACTCTAGGCAAGCACAAAAATGATTGTCCTCTTTAGGTTCCCATCTTTTTTAAGTAGTAGTTATAATAATAATAATAATAATAATAATAATAATAATAATAATAATAATAATAATGAAATAAAGGAAAGTAAGGACCTACTTTATTTACAATCCTACCATTCTAAATCATTAAGTTTTCTTAAATCAAAACGGAGCCCATCCTTTTCTAAAGTTTTGGTTTTAGAAACTTGAATAGATCATGTTGTTGTGGGAAGTCCTAAATTTGAGGACATGGAAAAAGCTTAAACTTTCTATGTTTTCTAAACTGCATATCGATTATGAAGCATCATCTTTTTCTATTCTTCCTAAAATCTAGGGGAATAAAAAAAAAGTAAGGGAGAGGTGGGACTTATCTCCCTATAATCTTCTCTCTCTCTCTCTCTCTCTCTCTCTCTCTCTCTCTCTCTCTCTCTCTCTCTCTCTCTCTCTCTCTCTCTCTCTCTCTCTCTCTCTCTCTCTCTCTCTCTCTCTCTCTCTCTCTCTCACACACACACACACACACACACACACACACACAACATCCATGACCATTTGGAGGGTAAAATGAGAAATTTTGAATCTAGAGTTTGAAAAGGATTTGTTACTCTAAGGATTTCTTCTATTTAAACCCCTTAAAGGAAGAAAACTTTTAAAAACTTCATTCTCTATTTCTCTTTCTTTTCCATACACCTTCAGCTTCAACTTGAGCTTTTTTTCCCTTTAAAGGTTCCCCTTTTTCTTTTCTAGAAAAAGGGTTATACCTAAGGAGTTGTATTCTAGGATAAGTTTTGAGAGCTTGTGGAGTGCTAATCTAGGCCATCCAAGATGCTTGTTTGGTTCATATTTGTTCAGCATTTTTGTCGTCTTCTCAACACTAAGTAGATGTCTTTCACCTAACCAATCTGACTTGATTGTGTCAAACATCCTAAAGTATGCTTGGTTTCAAGAATAGGAGGTTCAACTTGTTGTCACCCATCTCCAAACACATTTGTTTCTCATGGTCAAATTTATTGGACATGTGGGACAACATAATTTAATATTTATCTTTGGAGTTGCACACAAAATAACTAGTCTGAATTTGGTGGACGAATTTTTTTGCTTATTATTTCATTATCCTATCCAAGTCTTTACTTCCTTTTGCATAACATTCATCTAACTAAGTTTTGCAGCAGATATGTGATTTCTTTCTGAAATGGACTGATACAATATTTAGAAAGTATGAAATATGTCCATTTTGTTAACATGGTTGATCTAACACCCATTCATTATCTACACTTAAAAAAATTAAGTTTACTTAGTTTTGGATGGGATCATTCAAAATTTAGGTTAGTTTCTTGATCATATGAAAATTTGGATTTACTCTTTATATCTTGCTTCTATTTGTTGGTCTGCAATGTGTTTTTTTCATTGTGAGAACATTTGGTCCTCACCTCACAATCTGGCTACATACTATAGGTGGGCTCCCATAGTGACACCCAGTAAATCTACTCCCCTACTTTTGCCCATCTATTCACAAGCAAAAAAGTGTTTAGAGCCAACATCATATTCTCCACTATCGCTGTTGTGGAAACCATGATCATCGAATCTTAATCATCCAGCTGGGATGACTTTCAACATGTTGAATCTCACATTCTTCAACAAAGGCCTGTGCTAGTCGATGATTACATGATCGCCCTCCTTCACATGGAAGCACATAATATATGTGTTGGAATGCTTGAGTGTCTCTTTTTCTCACTGCAATTGCAACCTCTTTAATGTTGGAAGTAAACCAAAAGCATATATGTGGGACCAGTTACATGGTGGGTCCAGCAACATGGGTGGGTCCAGCAACATGCGTGGGCCCATATTATCCCTTTTTTCTTTTGGTTATGGGCCTGGCCCAAAGTTTCACATAAAAGGCCCATAATCTAGAAGGCCTATGTTCTACAAAGTATTTAAAAGTCAACAAATCTAGATTAATCTTTAGAAATACCTAAGGTAGATATTTATGGAATTGTGTGGAAGATTCAAGTTATAATTTCTAGAAAAGTGTTAACCATTAGATTAAAGACACTTGAAATAATATCCACACACATTGAAGAGGTGGTAGGTGGAGGACAAGTATAAATAGAGGTGCACTCCTCATTTGCAAGCAAGTGAGAAAGAAGAGAGAAAGAGGTGAGTGACGAGTGAGTAAGAGTGTGCGGGAGTGAGTCTTGTAAAGATAGCAACCTTGTATTGGTAATTGTTCTTGAGTGAATTTGAGAGAAATTTTTTCTTCTTTCATTAGTTTTTTCTCTTCTTATTTCCCTCACACATCATAGTTGTGGGTGAAGGCTTAGCAAAGCTAACATCCAACATAGTGGCATTAGAGTTAAGCCAGGTTCATAATCACAGGAGTTCTACTGAAGGTCTGTCCCTCATCTCACATCAAAGATATCTTCCAACTTGGTCCAAACTCAAATTACCAAGTTGTTGAAAGACAACTATGAAATATGGCAGATTCAAATGAAGGTGCACAAGATTTACTGATGGATACGAGGAGCCCATTACTGAGCAAGAAGATTCCTATACTGGGGATCAAAAGAAGAATCTTAAGGAGCAAAGAAAGAAGGATAAGAAGGCATTTTTCTTACTCTATCAAGGAGTAGAGGAATCAACATTTGAGAAGATCGTAGAAGCAAAGTCAAGCAAGGAAGCATGGGAGATTTTGAGCACCTACTTCAAGGGTGTTGATCAGGTAAGAAGGGTTTGTTTACAAACTTTAAGGGCTGAGTTTGAAACTGCTCATATGAAGGAAGGTGAGTCTATCTCTAACTACTTCTCAAGGTTACTAGAAACATAAAAATGAATGGAGAAAAAATTGAAGATGTTAGTGTAATAGAGAAAATATTGCGATCCCTTACAACCAAATTTGAGCATGTGGTTGTGGCCATCAAAGAATCCAAAGATTTGGATACTCTCATAGTTGAAGAATTAATGAGATCACTTCAGGTGCATGAGCAATGTATGATAAAGAGTAGCAGCCTAGCCATAGTGGAGCAAGCACTTGAGTTAAAATTGACTCTAAATGATCAAAGGGGTGGTCGTTCTCAACATGGAGGCATCACCAATGGCAATTGTGGAAGAGGCCTTGGGAGAGGAGATTATCAACATCAGGGGCCAAATCAATGGAAGCCTGCCAACACTGAAAGATGAATGAGTAGAGGCAAATCTACTCATGGTCGTGGACATGGAGATAGAAGAATTGTCTAGTGTCATAATTGCAACAAGACTAGGCATTATGCATCTAAGTGTTGGAGCAACCAATCAGGTAATCAAAATCACCAATCTAATTTTGTAGAAGCATCTAAAGGCATGAAAGAAGATGTCACACTTCTTATTGCACAAAAGGAGACACATAATCAACAAGATGTATGTTATCTTAACTCTGGAGCAAGCAATCATATGTGCAGCTAGAAGGAGCTCTTTGAAGATTTGGTTGAAGATGTTCATGGAAATGTCAGCCTTGGAGATTCATCCAAAGTACCCATGAAAGGTAAGGGCAAAATTAAAATTTATCAAAAGAATAGAGGTCCTCAATATATCTCAATTATGTATTTTGTACCCAACATGAGAAGCAATATTCTTAGTATTGGGCAACTCTTAAAGAAAGGGTACAAAATACACATGGAGGATGGGTGTCTCTCTTTGATGAATACACAATGGAGGCTCATTGCAAAAGTTCAAATGACATCCAATAGAATATTTCCTCGCCATATTAATACAAGCTTTAAAGAGTGTTTCTATGGAAGCATTAAGGATGAATCATGGAAGTGGCATCTCCACTTTGGGCATCTCAATTTCAATGGACTTAAGCTATTATCAAGATCTAGCATAGTGCGAGGATTCCCAAATATAGAGAAGTTAAAGTACATATGCATGTCTTGCACTCTTGGCAAGCAGCAAAGAGCCCCTTTTCAAAGTGGAAGATCTTGAAAAGCAGTAGATCCTCTACACCTAGTACAGACCGACATTTGCAAACCCATCGAGCCTACTTCATTTGGAGGTAACAGATGCTTCATCACCTTTATTAATGATTTTAGTAGAAAACTTTGAGTCTATTTTGTAAAAGAAAATTTTGCTGCCTTTACTATTTTTAAAAGTTTCAAAGCTCATGTTGAAGTTGAAAGTGGCCATTCACTTAAGATATTAAGATCTGATAGAGGTGGGGAATACACCTCTAATGAGTTCCAAAGTTATTGTAAGGAGAATGGCATTAAGCAACAATTTATAGTAGCATACAAGCCACAACAAAATAACATCACTGAAAGGAAGAATTGAACCATCCTTGACATGACAAGAAAGATGCTCTAGAAGAAAAGCTTGACAAAGAATTTTTGGGCTGAAGCTATGGCATTTACAGCTTATCTTCTCATTTGATGTCCTACAAAGAGTGTAAAGAACAAGACACCACAAGAAGCATGGAGTGCTTAAAGCCAAGCGTGATACACCTTAAGGTCTTTGGGTGCATCGTGTATGCTTAAGTACCTGAGGCAAAGAGAAAGAAGCTAGATGATCGTGAACAGAAGTACATCTTCATTGGCTATAACAAGGAGTCTAAAGCCTAAAAGCTCTACAATCCACTTACAAAGAAAGTGGTGGTAAGTAGAGATGAGATTTTTAGCGAAGATGAAGCATGGAATTGGTGTGAAGTAGACACAAATAAAGAAAATCATCTTGAGATGGAGGAACAAGCAGAAGCAAGCCATGAAGCTCTATAAAGAGTTTCAACACTATCCCCTACAGATCATATAACTCCGCAAAGTCAAGGTATAGTATCTCCATCCTCTACACAAACTAAGATGAGAAGTCTTAGAGAAATCTATGAACAAACTGAAGATATAAATATATTTTGTCTATATGTTGATGATGAGCCTCTGACATTTCAACAAGCTATTAAAAAAGATTATTGGAAGAAAGCAATGCAGGAAGAAATTCATGCCATTGAGAAGAATGGCACATGAGAGTTAACTGCACTCCCTAAAGGTCAAAGGGCAATAGGTGTCAAATGGGTATATAAAATTAAGCAGACAACTGACTAAAAGATTGAAAGATTTAAGGCCTAACTTGTAGCAAAAGGCTACAAGAAAAAACATGGGATCGATTATGAAGAAGTATTTGCACCAGTTGCACAACTTGACACCATAAGGATGATGATCTCTCTTGCTGCCCATCACAATCGGAAGATATATAAATTAGATGTAAAGTTAGCATTCCTAAATGGCAAGCTAGAAGAAGAAGTTTATGTGGAGCAGCTTGAAGGTTTTATAAAAGAAGAGCAAAAGGTGTATCGGTTGAAGAAAGCCTTATATGGCTTGAAGCAAGCCCCAAGAGCTTGGAACTCCCACATTGATGGCTACTCTGAAAACAATGGTTTCACCAAATGCCCATATGAACATGTTTTTTATATCAAGAAGAATGATTACGGTGAGATACTTATCATTTGTCTATATGTTAATAATCTATTATTCACAAGAAATAACCAACAGATGATTCAAGAGTTCAAGCAAGCTTCAAGGAGTTTAAGATGACGGATTCTGGTCTTATATCATTTTTCCTTGGAATTAAGGTATGTCAAAATTTTGATGGTATTTTCATATCTCAAAAGAAGTATGCTAGAGAGTTACTTGAAAATTTTAGAATGAGTAATTGCAATGAAGTAAATGCACATCTTCCGTCAGGTTTAAAGATAACAAAAGAAGGAGAAGGGAAGAGCATAAATTCTACTCTTTTCAAGAGTTTAATTGGAAGCCTAAGGTACCTCATAATAACAAGACTAGATATTGTGTTAGTGTTGGAATCTTGAGTAGGTACATGGAAACGCCAAAAGAGTCACACTGGTTGGCTGCAAAGGTACGTTGGACTGTGGCCTCTTTTACTCTTACAAGGATGATGCAACTTTGTTTGATTATTCGGATAGTGATTGGGCCAGAGATCAAGATGAAAGAAAGAGTACTTCAAGCTATGTATTTTACCTTAGGACAACAACCTTTACTTGGACATATAAGAAGCAAGAAGTAGTAGCATTATCATCACGCAAAGCTAAATATGTGGCTGCCTCCTCTACTATCTGTGAAGCAGTTTAGTTGAGAAACCTCTTAAAGCAGTTAGATCATCCTCAAAAAGATTCTACGCCTATATATATCGACAACAAGTCTACCATTGAGCTTGCTGAAAATCCAGTACAATATGGAAGAAGCAAGCACATTGATATAAAGTATCACTTCTTAAGAGACCAAGCGAATCAAAGAACAGTAAAGCTAGAGTACTACAATACTAAAGTACCCACCGACATATTTATCAAGTTGAGGACTACGCTTAGAATGAAGAAGCTTTTAGTTTAAGGCGGGATATGTTGGAAGTAAACCAAAAGCATATATGTGGGCCCAATTACATGGTGGGTCCAATAACATGAGTGGGCCCAATGACATGGGTGGCCCATCTCATCCCTTTTTCTTTTGGTTATGGGCTTGGCCCTAAGTTTTACATAAAAGGCCCATAATCTAGAAGGCCTATGTTCTACAAAGTATATAAAAGTCAACAAATCTAAATTATCTTTAGAAATATCTAAGGTAGATATTTATAGAATTGTGTGGAAGATTCAAGTTGTAATTTCTAGAAAAGTGTTAACCATTAGATTAAAGACACTAGGAATAATATCCACCACATATTGAGGAGGTGGTAGGTGGATGACAAGTATAAATAGAGGTGCACTCCTCATTTGTAAGCAAGTGAGAAAGAAAAGAGAAAGAGGTAAGTGAGGAGTGAGTAAGAGTGTGAGGGAGTTAGTCTTATAAAGATAATAACCTTGTATTTGTAATTGTTCTTAAGTGAATTTAAGAGAAATTTTTTCTTCTTTCATTAGTTTCTTCTCTTCTTATTTTCCTCACACATCATAGTTGTGGGTGAAGGCCACAACAATACCAACCCTATGAGTCGTTTCCTCTACAACATGAAGAACCACCCTTAGAAGAGAAACTATTTTTTGAGAGAACAAGTCCTCACTTCTAACCAAAAGGAAATGAGACAAGAGATGGAGAAATTGGTAAAGGAAATGGAACCAATATGGGAAACTACCGAAATAAATATTGCTAAAATTATAAACATGACTAAGGAACTTAAGCAAATTGGGGATAATGAAGAGCCATTTATTATTGATAATAGGATGGAAATTTCTTATGATCCTTCTAAGCCACAAAGTCCACAACCATCCTCAAAAACCTCCAAATTAGATCTACTCAAGCCATGTCTTACTCCTTACAATTATGATGAAGAGACTTCCATTGAGGAAGAAAATGAAGCTTTAGAAGCATCCAACTCATATCCTCTTGAATTGTCTCCTACTAATTTTTATGAATGTGATGAAGACACATCCATTGAGGAGATGAATGAGCTATTGGATATTACGCCTTTAATGGACACTTCTCATTAGCAAGTGAGAGTAGATCCCCCTATAGAGAATGAAATGCATATTGACACCTTACCTTTGCCCATAAAACAAGAAGAAAAAGAGTAAGTTGATGTACATTAACCTACTTTAGGGTACATATCAGAAGATAATCAGGGTTTAAGCAAACCTTGTCCCCACCTCTAGTAATACAAGAACAACCTTTAAGGGAAGGGCAGAGTCCACTTATACCCCAATTTTAGAACAATGTTAGGAAGACGAAGGGAAAAAGTTAACTTGAATATAATGGTCATTGTTATCCCTCAATTTGGTCAAGAAAAGGGCCATTCATTTTCTAATGGTCCAACAAAATGAACGGTCGTACACGAAATCATTGTGATACCTTCACCTCAATTTTCGAGGTGGAGGAATTATACTGGCTACCATGAAATTTTGAAGATGGGGGATGACCAATATGATTCCCCCTAGTTAAAAATTGTGGTGATCTTCGTTGTTTTAATATTACTACCACCAAAAATTTTAGGGTGGAGGCGATATATAGATTACCGTGAGATTCTGAAATGGTGTAAGAAATCTCACCATTTCATTTTAGGGTTAGGATCAGGACAAATAAGCTGACCCAGTTAGCTCTAGGTTTAGAAAGTTAGGTAATTTCTAATTAAAGATGTAAAATTTAGTGCTTCTTAGGAGGCAACCGAGATGTTTTTCAAATCTCCATCTTCTACATCCTTCCATTATCATATAGGTCCTATGTTTTCCAACATTAAGGACAATATTTCATTTAGGTTGGATGGTGTAGATGAACATAGAGATTTTGAAGTTTCTTGAGTTTTCTTTTGAAAAAAAAGAAGAAAAAGAAAGTGGGTTTTTAAAAGTAGAGTTCCCTTACTATGATGAGAACTAGATGTTTAAAACTTAGTAATTCCACTATTTTCACCTCTTAATGGGAATGCATATGATTAGTTTTGCATATCATGCATGTGTTGAAGCATTTTATGAAAGTTAATTCTCAAAAACCATTTACACACAGCACACAATCAAGACTAATATAGAGGTATGACTTAGAGACCCTCAGGAAAACCAATGAAGACCTATAACCTAGTGAGTTTCTTTCGAAGAGTTATAAGTAATTCCAAAATTTCTTCAGCGTACATACATTAGTGTGATCCTGTTATCCTTATTTTGGTTAAACATCAAGAATAAATAGGAGTAATAGCTTTAATTCCAGAAAATTTATTGAATCTGATAGGCTTTAGAAAACCTAGGAAATGATATAGGTCATCCTTGCTCAACCCAGAGACATAAAACTTACCCATTATATTATACCACTAGTTAGCCCCTTTGAGCTTATGATTAAGCCTTTTCTTTCTTAACTCCACTCACCCAAACCTAGAATAACCCAACAAAATAAATAACCACCACCCATTATCAAAATGAGTAGAGTAGAAAAAGGACAAAAAGTCAAAGAAGTGTGAAAATGAATAGTCTTTCTTCCAACAACAAAAAAATGAAAGAGAAAGACAAAAATATCAAAGATATATTCACTTTAAGTACAACCCTAAAAGAAAAGTTGTACTAGTAGATAGTCAATAAAGACCTCTACTCAATTTGGAATCTTTGAACTCCTTATACCCTTCTTTTTTAAACCTATCCTAAGCCTACATTTCGTCCTAATTAAAGAGCTATTAATCTTAGGTGAAACATAGCCTTAAAGAGGAAATAAAAAGAAGGAATAAACGTAAAAGACCCCTAATATTATTGGTGATAACATCTACTCTTATGAATCACTTTCATTTGTCTCATGAGCATTTAAAAGAATTATGTGAACCATTAGCTTATTGGATTCGGTCACATAATGAGATAAATATGTTTAAACCCTAAGAGTTTAAATTATGAGTGTATAACTGTGAGGATGTGAGGTCAAGACATATTTCCAATAGAATTTAAGCATATCTAATTAGAAGTCAAGATTTATGTAGTTGTATACACAAACATGCACTCTGAGAAATAGCTCAAATAAAATGTCTTTAATATGTGTTAGATTTGTAAAATTGTCATATCCTCTTCATTAAGTTGTGAAAAACTAGTAAATTGCTAATGAATGAGGATTCTCTGAGATAAAATAGGGAACTCAACCTTATTGAATTTTGTGGGTATATTCACTGCAAACCTTCACGAGGCCTAACTGTCCACTAGGGGTAACCTAGGGGTTCAAGGGCTTATTGTATGTGCTAAATGCAATCGTGAGTACTTACGAAAGTAGCACCTTGAATCAGTTTTTGGAAATAGTTTTCTACATGTTTTGCTAGGGACTAACAAAATGCTAGTTGGGGTGTGTGTTAAGTGTTTAATTTTGGCCAAAACACCCCTAATTTAGCATTTAATTAGACCATCTAACTATCAATTTGATGATTTTGAGATAATCTATGAATTTTAGCTCAAATTGACAATCCAATAGTAAATTATCAAAATTAACAGTCAGATGATCAATTGATCTAATTGGATGCTAAATGTATGGTTTAAATGACTCTAATCTAGTCTTTAGCCTTGCAGATCAACTAAAGGAGGATTGGATTGCTCAGATTGATGTTCAACGATGCAAATCGATCAAAAGAGGAATGGATGGATTACATTAAATTTCAATGGTGTAGATCATCTTGAAGATCAATCAGGCAAGAGTTTCCTAAAGATAGAGGAATTCTAATAAGGAGAGGAAACATGGATGAGAATGGAAGTTATGAGGAAGTCTCCTAGTAAGAAACTATATCCTAAAGATAAGGGGAGGAGAATTAGGAAGGGGGAAAGTTATAGGAGTTTGGGGAGTTGGAAGTTTTTTAGTTTTAGGTTTTCTTCTTTGTAGTCCATTTTTTGATTCATTGTTTTTTTTTTCTTTGATTGCCAATCTTTCCTTTGTTTCCAATAAGTATTCCTCTTCTCCATACCTCTCTTTCCATTGTCTGTCGCGCTCCTTTTCTTCCACTGCACTGGACGAATTTGCTCAAACTAGTCGCACAACCCAAGATTCATCTCCACCCCAGTCCTTTTTCTTTTCCATTCTCGGTTTCCAACAGGAAACCAAGCTCCACCCTTGATCGCACCCCTCACTGCACCTCCCATCCATCTCCTTTCATTATCTTCAACACACCTATCTCTACCACTCCCCCTCCCATCTCTCAGCTTTCTATTCTCACTTACCTAGTATTGCCTAGATTTCCTCCACAACCCAGACTTTCTTCCCATCTTCTGCTCTTCACCAAATACAGTCCCCTAATCCAGCACACACAGCCAAATCACCACGCTCCACCTCTCTTTCGCAGATACTCTATTCCCCACACTCCCCTTTCTCCAATGTCCCTTGTTGCAACTCTGCTCCCTTCTCCCTTATCTTTGTGTTACGCTCCCCCATGCTATGCCTCTCTCTCTCTCTCTCTCTCTCTCTCTCTCTCTCTCTCTCCTGTGTCACAACCGGATCAACGGCGTTGCACCCATAACCTAGATCGACCTCCTCCTCTAGTTTTTCTTTTACTGCTCAGGTGACGCCACCTCCTCTATTCCATCGGCATCCCCTGTATTTCCACCAGCCCCCTCTACCCAGTTACACCGCACCAAGAGTAGGAAGGTCTGCATTTTCTTGCGTCTTCACTGGCTACGCCTAGCACAATCCACCACCTATGCTCCATCATCATGCCCAGCTCAGCAACACAGACTGACCTAATCCACCACCAGTCGTCTGCTCAGTCGTTTCCACACTGCTTGAACCAGACGCACCAGCACAAGCGTCTACCCAGCTAGGAGTCTTCACTGAGAGAACCGACATGGATTTTCCCACAGTTTTCCTTTTCTCCCCCTAACTTCTCCTCCGTCACCGACCTCCATCTCCTCCATCGGGTTTTTTCTAGTTTTCATTTAAAACCAAATTTCTAGAAAAATTCCAAAAATGCCCTTAAGATGAAAATTAAAATCCCATTTGCGTCATGTTTTGCTTATCTAGGTTTTATGTTGTTCTCAAATAATTCCAGAAATCAGATTTTAGTTTATTTAAGCATAATCAAATCAATGGTTTCGCTTAAAGCAACAGGTTAATATCAATTCCTCCTCTATTTTAGATCAAATTTTCAATTAATTTTTAGACATCATTTCAAGGACATCCATTAGCATGATTAACATCTCTGATCTTTAATCTGAACTCCAAAAAGTTATCTAAACCATCAAATTTCCAAAATACCTATCTAGCCCAGATCTCTTAGAATTTCTAAAATCTGGCTAATCCATATAGTGGATCATCAATCAGGAGTATTAGAAAGATGCTGATGGAGTCTGATCGAAGTTTATGAGCCCAGATTTGAATAAATTGACAATAATAAGTTTAGGGAAGTGGAATTTTCTTATTTCTTTAGTTAATTTTCTTTCTTCTTGTGTTGAACTTTTGTAATTCTTATTGATAAATTATATCTAAAATCTTATTTCTCTTTCTATTAATTTTTGTCAATTAATTTTGATTTTTAAATAATTATATTTTATTAAAAACTCCAAATTCTTAAATCGCATCCCTGTGAGATCGACCCGTACTTGCATTAGCTATACCACAATAGTCCGTGCACTTGCAAAAAATATCAACACCCTTGCATTATTCTCATTTGTGAACTCACTATCTTCTCCTATAGCAAGCCCACAACTAGTGACATCTCCCATTCTTAAGAATCTAGTTAGCAACAATGAAACACTTGGTGGGATTTGCTGAGGCTTTTCTAGCTTTGCATCTATGTTTTTCTATCTCTCTCATCTTTCAAGCCTTTCAACCTTGTATGAGATTTTAATGATGAGTACTCGCCGTAGAAATATGAAATCCTTAGAACATCTGAAGGTCCTTCATTGAATGCTTCTTGCATCTCATTAGCTATAAAAGATGTTCAACATAGATTACACATTTTCTAAGTGTAATCCATCCAACAATCTAGACAGCTCTGATGGAAAATTTGTTGGTAATTGGTCAATTGTTAGATCTCTTCTCCCACTTCAAACTCATACAAGCAAACGACACAGGTGTCTGGTGTGTCCCTAGAGCATGTCTTCAAATATAACAATCAAAAGGATTTCTATAACAATCGTAACTATAAAATAAAAAAATAAAAAAAAGAATAAAAAATATTATAATTTTGATGACTGCCCTAGCCATTCCAACTAAACAAATTGGAGTCTAGGAAATCTTTGAGGGGTTCTGAACCCATTATGAGTTTTCTGCTACAAGGTGAAAACTCTTGTGTTTCTCTAACTTTTTTCAAGAGCCTAAATTCCATATTTAGTGCCCTCACTACCGTAGCTATTGATCTGTCTGGCTCTCCTCTTTGATCTCTTTCCCAGATATTCATGTGTTCAGTTATCTTCTCTCTCTCTCTCTCTCTCTCTCTCTCTCTCTCTCTCTCTCTCTCTCTCTCTCTCTCTCTCTCTCTCTCTCTCTCTCTCTCTCTCTCGACCAACCGATGCTCTCTCCACTCTCGAGACAGGTAATTGGTGAAAATTCCTCTATAATCTCCCTCTCTTGCTCTTGTTATATAAAATAGTTTTTGATATTTTCTTTTGTGTTAAGCAGTTTACAGTAACGTTTAGATCCAAATAAAAAAGCCTCAACCCTATTGTCTTTTGTTCATCATCCTTGATTTTAATTCACAAGCATGCCTTATTTGTGAGATATTGTGATCATTATTAATGTATCCTTCATACGTTAGGGTTTTACCTTCCTATTTATAATATGCATATTTGAATTTGCTTACTCATAAAAAAAAAGTTTTAAAATTGTGTTGGGATTCATTTGCTAGAATTTTGTAATGCACGTAGTTACATAATGGTTGCATCATGTCCAAAGTTGCATTTTTCTCTACCATAGGCAATCAAAATAATGTGCAACAATTAATCCTAGATGAGTTGCATGTCCTTGGGACAAGACTCATACTCCTCACTAATCACACCACCTTAGAAATTAAGTGGGCAGAAGAGGAAGGCTATGAAGAAGAGGAATTGGCCCCTGTTACTAACATCTATTCTCAACTCCTGGCTAAGGAACTACTATAGAAGAGACTTATATTGAAAAGCTTAAGTTTCTATGCAATGCCTACTCTATCGAATCCTAAAAAGGACGACTCTTAGAGAATGTGTATGGATAGTGAGCCATTAATAAGATCATAGTTAAGTATCATTTTCCCATTCCTTGCCTGAATTAACATGTGCCATGATATTTTTCAAACTTGATCTCAAAAGTTGCTACCATCATATTTGAATACCTCCCAAAGATGAGTTAAAAACTTCTTTTCATACTAAGTATGGACTATACACGTGGCTAATCATGCTTTTTGGACTATTTAACCCACCTAATATCTTTATGAGACTCATGACACAGATCCTTAGGTCATTTATTGGAGAATTCTTTTTTTTATCTATTTTGATGAATTCTCATGGCTAGCAAAAAAAAGAGTAGCACTTACAGCATCTTTTTTAGGTGTGTCACACCCTTAGCCGAGAGAGATCTATGCCCACCTTAGAAGTGTTCATTCTCTTTGACAGTGTGATTTTCTTGGGTAGTGAACTGGATAGTGATTTTAGCTAACTCCTAAAAAGTTAGTGCAATTACTGAGTGGCCAAAGCTCAGCACTTTACATGAGGTGCATATTTTTTATGGTCATGCTCCACTCTACATCCAATTTATCAAGGATTTTAGTGCCACTATATCTCCCATTATAGAGTGTACGGTAAAGGGTGAGTTTGGACAGTCTAAAACAATCTCTATAGTTTTCATTGAGATTAAGAAAAGAATGATAGAGGCACTCGCTATGAGATTACTTGATTTTTTTCTAAAGTTGAATGTGATGCATCATGTATAGGTATAGGTGGAATGCTTATTCAATAGAGACACCCTGTAGCATACTATTGTGAAAATCTTAATGAGGTCAAATAAAAGTATTCCATTTATGATTTTATGATGTAGTATAGGACTTGCTTCATTGGTGCCATTATTTGGAAAAAAATTTATACTACAACCAAGAGGCACTTTGTTACCTACAATCCCAAAATAAGTTGAATAGTAGACATGATCTATGGGTTGAGTCCTTATATGAATACTCCTTAGTCTTAAAGCATAAATTAGGGGTCAATGATAAGGTGGCAGATTGACTAAGTCAAAGAGTTAATTGGTTAGCCACCTTGAGCGTTTAAGTGATGGGTTTTCAAATGCTCAAAGAGGACTATGAGTCTTGTCTTGATTTTGGGACATCTTTAATAGTTTTCCACAAGGACTACATCATACTTTTCATGATTTTCAACTACAAGATGGGTATTTGTTTCATGCTATTAAGTTGTGCATTCAAATAGACATCTGTGAGAGACTTTTTCATTTGGGAAGTCCATACAAGAGGCCTATCTAGTCACTTTGTGTAACAAAACTATTGACGAGATTAAACACCAATTCTATTGGCTAAGTTTGAATAGAGATGTTGCTAAGTCAATGTGACAGTATAGGACATGCCAGTTAGCTAAGCATAAGAAGCAAAACATAGGTCTTTACACACCCATACCCATCCCTACATGTCCTTGGCAAGATGTTAGCATGGACTTCATCTTAGGGCTTCCATGCACAGTTAAGAAATATGATTCTATATTATTGTTTGAATCATTTTTCTATGTTGGCCAATTTATCCCTTGTTCCAAAATGTCTAATGCTTTCAAGATAGTGAAGGCTTTATTTTGATGCGATTATGAAATTGTATGATCCTCTAGCACATGGTAGGCACTCGAATGAAATTCTATATAGCGTACCACCCTCAAATTGATGGCCACATTGAGATAGTTAATAGGAGCTTAGTCAACCTTCTCCGCTCTCTAGTTGGTGAGCACCATAAGAATTGAGATTTGCTTCTCCCTACAGCTCAGTCTCTGTATAATAGTTCTGTGAGTAGGTCTATAAGAATGAGTCCCTCTGAAGTTGTCCATGGTTACAAACTTAGAAAGCCTTTAGATCTTATTCCCACGTCATCTCATGCTAGGATGTTCAAGTCAACTGAGTCTTTTACATGCAAGGTTTAAGATTTGCATGTTAAGATTGCTAAGTAAATTCAAGGTAGTAATACACAATACAAATTTAGGGCTGATGTGCATAAACATCATACTAAATTTAATGCCGGTGACTGTGTCATGATTTGAATTAGACCTGAGTAGTTTTCTTCGGGCACCGTTTGCAAATTAAGATCATAACATACGACCTTTCTAGGTATTGCAAAAAAATTGGGCCTAATACTTATGTTATTGATATTGCACATGATTGTTAGATCTACTTCTAATGTTGGGGACTTGATTGCATTCAAATGATACTTTACCATTCCGCCTAACCCACACTGTTGATCTAGCTCCATCACCTAATACTTCATCTAACATCTTGTTAGCTACGCGTTTGAAACATATTCCTTTACTTGTGAATCCTACATAGAAAGAACATATTGATGCTATTTTAAATGAGAAGGTTGTTTTTACCTTGAAAGGTAAAGTTCAATGACTCCTAGTGCACTGGATAGGGCAATGAGAGTATGATTAACACTTGGATTTCCAGAGATACTTTACAGCAATTAGATCCTCATCTGTCAAAGTATTAATGTAGCCACTAGTTGTCTCCTCTACAAGATTCCCAATTGCTAATTCTAGGAATGTTGACACTTACAGCATGCCACCCATTACATGTGTGTATACTTGGAGATGTCAATCCTTGGCCCCAACCACTACTTTGTGGCTAGACACTTGAGGACTAGATGACCAGAGTTTCAATTGACTAGGTCAAGTTTTTCTCACCACAAGAGGATTGATGGGGGGCATCTTTGTAACTTTATTTTTTAGCAGTTTCTATTTTAGGAATTTGTATAGGTCTTCATTACATTAATAGACTATTTAAGTTAGATTTTACAATGTATTCAACTATTTTAGTGATAGTGACGAACTTAGTTTTTCAACCTTCTTCCTTATTTCCCCTTTTATGCTATATTTTCTCTTCTTTTCTCTCCTAAAGCTATATTTTTGTTTAGTTCTACATCACTTTGTCCAAGAAGTGGTGGATTTTTATGATCAACAACCAAAAACATGACATCTAAAGCCTTAGAATCATCCATGGGATTTGCTTGTTGGCTACTAAATGTCAAATCTAGGGAAAGATTAGAGAGTGAGATCAATTAGAGTTAAAATCATCATCTAAAGGAAGAGTTCCTCATATTTTATTAAAAAGGGGGAAAAGGGGTGCCTTTTATGATAAATTACAATGAGGTTGCATTTTAGTGGAACACTCCTAATATCAAGACAAATGCACACAATATTTTTATCCTTTTCTTTTGAAAGTTTTTATGTAGTTGATTAGAAAGTGAAACATAATAATCTAAAACATTTATTTTATTAGGACATATCATGGATGAACCATGCACCAAAACTCATCCTCATTTGATATGACCTTTGGCTTCCATTTTTAATTGGTAGTTATCTTTTATAATATAAAAAAAAAACTCCCTAGGGGACCCCAAATGTGTCTAGGAGATATTATATCATATTAAATGATTTATAACACAACTATGATTTTCTAACTACATACATACATATATATATTCTCTCTCTTTAAGTAGCTACTCATGCAATTCCCAAAAAAAATAAAAGTCATTACTCTCATTTCTCTCTCTCTCTCTCTCCTGCTTAGCTGACCATGCTATTTTGTTTGGAGATCATAGTTTTTGGAGCCCACCTTTGAATGATCTAACTCGTTCAATTCATTTTTCCAGACTTATGTCTTATAAATAAAAAAGCATGTGGTTTGGATTATTCTAACATCTAAACAATATTTAAAGCCTTTCAAAGAAAAAGTATATGAAAAGCTATGCTTAAACACAAACATTTTAAAAACTTTAATAAACAACACATCTAAATAATAAGCTCTTTTGATATGTAAGAAATCTATAGTTGGAGCAATACGATAAATGAGTTGGATCGTGCAAGTGTGGGCTCCAGAAAAATGTGGTCACTAGGCTACACCTCATAGTGTGTTCACTTTAGCATTCCTCTATTTGGAAAAAGAAGCCCATCATACTTTCTATCTATATCTATCTCTATTTAGTAATTATTCCTTACAACTGATCATGTCAAAGGTTGTATGGAAAGCATAATAGAAAAGGTTAGACAAACCAACTCTTTTTTTCCATTCTTTCAAGGATCCAACCCATTCATTGTATTTGGACTAATGCTAGGTCTCCTAATTTCCAATTACCTCTGACATTGGATAACCATACATGCTTGTTTTTAGATTTTTGAGATACCAAAATAGACAATATACTGTGATTTGAGGTACTCTTGTGTTAAATGGCTTATTTTGGTATCTTAAATCCTAAAAAGTAGGGACTTATATATGGTTATCCAATATTAGAGGAATTTGGCACTTAGGGCATCTGGAATAGCCCAACTATATGAGATGAACAAGTTGGATCCTTGAAAGAATGGAAAAAAGTGAGGTTGACTTATCTTTTCTACTATGCGTCTGATACAACCATGATACATATTGATTGTATGTAATAATTCTCTATCTCCTAACATTATGTGCCCATGCTCGTAAATGAGTTTGTTTGAATAACCAATAACATTTTTTTAAAAAGAACAAGTGAATAATTAGAAAGCAAATCAAACACTCACACACATGCACACTCCTAAATCTAATTTTGAGCTAAAGGGAAAGCAGTAACTCAAGCTTGCAACCAAGCGTATTTCAATAGAGATGTTTGAGTTGTCTATGACTAACTATGCTATACATTTGGTAGTGAACTATAACTAAAATGGAAGAAACATTTGAATTCAACACATAGAAGATCTCTACGAATCAAAGTTTAGAATTATCAAAGGACATATAATTTGAAGTAAGGCCCATTTGTAATAAGACCCAAATCACCGAACAAGTTTGATAGGTCAATGATCAAAACCTTGTTTCTAGCTCATTTACCATTTATTGTCCATTGTTGTAACAGCCCGGGTCCAACAATAACAATATTGTCCGCACGGTTTTGTTCTTCCCCGGTTTCCCAGGAAAAACACATTGTTATCGTTAGAGTTCTCTGAACTCTTATAACCAGCCCAGATCTCCCTCCCCAGGCGATGTGGGACTAACTCTCAGTACCTCCATGCCCTTGTTCCCTCAAGCCATCTTGGCCTTACCCTCAAGCCATCTTGGAGAACACCTGCGGGTTCACCTTTCCCCCTTTAGGGACATGCGTCCACGCGTGCGGCTAGCTCACCCCATCATGAGGGAACTGGCTCTGATACCATTTGTAACAGCTCGGGTCCAACAGTAACAATATTGTCCACTCTAGGTGTTAGCCCACACGGTTTTGTTCTTTCTCGGTTTCCCAAGGAAAACCTGTTGTAACCGTTAGAGTTCTTCGAACTCTTATAACCAACCCAGACCTCAGACTATCTTGGGCCTTGACCTCATATTATCTTGGGGCAAGGAAACAAAACCTTGAGGGTTACCAAGATGCCTTGAGGGCTGCCAAGATGACTTGAGGGGGATGCCCAAGATAGTCTGAGGGACCCAAGATAGATTGAGGGACCTAAAGAGAACAATATCGTCTCCGCCGTGCACTCTGCCCCTGGAACGACCAGTTTTCCCCTAAGGGGGAAGAACAAAACCGTGAGGGGGCTGGTCTGTCAGCCTGCCAAAGCGGACAATATCGTTGCATGGTGGGGCTCTCAATCTGTTACAATGGTATCAGAGCCAGTTCCCTCATGATGGCGCAGGCTAGCCACACGCGTGGATGCGTGTCCCTAAAGGGGGAAAGGTGAACCCACAGGTGTTCGCCAAGATGGCTTGAGGGGGATGCCCCAAGATAGTTTGAGGGAACAAGGGTGGGGAGGTATTGAGAGTTAGTCTCACATAGCTTGGGGAGGGGAAACTGAGCTGTTGATAAGAGTGCTAAGGACTTCCTTTGCAATGACCGATTTTTCCCTAAGGGGGAAGAGTAAAATCGTGCGGGCTGAAAGCCCAAAGCGGACAATATCATTGCATGGTGGAGCCCTCAGTCTGTTACAATTGTATAATTCTAAAATATACTTCTTTAAGTTGCAAAATAGACAATGAAACTATTTACCATTTATTTTTGAACTAAAGAAAACTAGCATAGGCAAAACATATAAGTAAATCAAATTCAATTTGATCCATTATAGATCCATGTTTAAGCAAATAGGAGACATTATATATGTTTTTTAAATGGATCGAAAAACTCTAAACCATATCCAAGTGGTGTTCGAGTAATGAATTCACAAATAATGGACAGTTAGGATGATAATGGGTTGGGATGATTAAAATTTTGTCTGGTTAACCCCTTACCCTACCTAACTTTGGATCAAAGTTTTCTAACCCTAATACTTGTAGAGTCCAAAAATTGTTGGTCCTAACCCTAACATATAGGGTCATTTTGTGTTTGGCCCCCAAATGACCATTGCACTTGACTCTTTTTAATACTTGAAAAATTGATTGATAATAATTATCAAGTAATATTTTGTGATGAAACATTAAATTAGTCACTTGATTACCAAAAATCTTATTGCAGTTGGAGTTTTATGCAAAGGCATTTTAGTTAGTGTATAAATATTTAGGGTTACAATTTTTGTACCCTGACCCTAACATCAAATTTCCTGACTCTAATCCCACCCTTATAGGTTAATTGGGGTTGGGTTCCCTAATTGCTCGACCCTTTACCATCCCTTTGTGCAATAATAAAATTAACATGTAAAAACTATCTTAATGAATTATTATTGATATTTACTATTATGAGTGCATGATTTTCCTTCCTTGGAAGTTAGGATGCTAAACTTTTGGTGGACAATGTTTTCTTCGTTATTGATGATTTCCATTTGAAGGGCACAAATGAAGACTTGGCATATGAGAAATTTGATGGTGGTTCATCTCTATATTATGGTTTAGATCATCTAGATGAGTATGGCTTCAAGTTTTTAACTAGGCCATAGTCTAGTGTTATACCTATCATCTCCCACAAATGCAAGTTTAATAAACAATACACGCATCAAACATCTAGACAAGCATTTGATCTTTTAAAAGTTACCATGGTAATAGTTCATATTGTTAAAGTAACGTGTTGCAAAGCTCGAGCCTCTAAGTTATATTCACTAGAAGATTGCTTATTTCTTAAAATGATGATACAGTCGATTACGTTAAAGATAGGATAAATTTCATTTTAGATTTATGAAGAACCATTCTAATTTCTAAAATTTACTTAGGTAATTTCCACATTTTTCATTTTGTACTTCTTACCTAGACATCCACAATAAATCCGCAGGGATTATCTCCAATTTTAATATGTTTTGCTGGCACTAAAGAAAACAACGACTAAGGTCATCCAATGGATCTTGAAAAGATTGTGAATTATTTGGATGTTTCCAAAAGGGGCCTAATAGAGAAGTAGCCTGCGTAGGGGTCTAAAAGTAATCCAAACTATATAAAAATGGCAGTAAAATGGCGCCAAGATGTTTTTATTCTCAGATGGTTCTAATTTTAAAATTTATCTTATCCATGTTCGGGGGACCACTAAGGCCATAGCAGCAGGGGACAATAGGCCCTATCCCGGGACAATTTAGTCCCCCGTCCCCGTTCAAAATGGGAATTGAAGAGAAGTGTAAACAGAGTGGAGGAGAAATAAGGTCGTTCCTTTCCCAGAAGGCCAATCGGAGTAAGGATGCCGAAGAGGACAACGCACACGTACTCGAGCGAGGATGCGTTACCGGACGGGCCCGAATCCGACCTCTTCGTCTATTACTGCAAGCACTGTGGCTCCCACGTTCTCATCACAGGTCATCGGCTTTCTTTTCTAGGGTTTCTCTTCCCCATATTCTTTACTTTCCAACTTTTTCTACTAGGTTGCCAATTCCTTCTTTTCTGCAGGTTCTGGTTTTCAACCATCTAGCTGGGAAGCTCAGATTTAGAATTAGAATAATGCCAGGCATGCATATAAAAAATGGGAAAATACTAGCGAAAAGTTGGTGATAAATGGGGGGAATGCTTTATAAGGATGTGGGTTTAAGCTTTTGGTCTGAACTTCTAACTAGATTAAAAAATGATACCTAGGCATCTGGTCAATTATTCGTGAAACTGGAGTTTCATTTGGTAAATTTTAGTGATTTCCGTGCACGTGCAAGAACTTCTGAATAATACGATATAAGTTGGAGCATCAAAGAGTTTTGAATTTTTTGAGGAATTTTCAATTATTTAGAGACTTAGTAATGCTTGCTTAACTTTAAATTCTTTGTGTTAACTTACTCATTTTAGATTTTCTTACTCTCTTGGGAGTTTCAAAGATTTGCACAACAAGCATCTTGAAATGGAACTTCCTGACTCATAGTAACATTCTCTAACTGCCATCACATCAATTGCTGTTGTGATTCTTGGGTACATGAAACTGACAGTGCTATGGTTCTAGTCATAATTAATAACAATTATATCACTGAGATACTCAGCTCGTGCCAAATTAGTACATTGTGGGGCTGTTTGCAACAGGAATAGGAATCATGGAAGAAGACATCCTGGAAAGTGAAAATTTGTCTTTCCTATTTGCAGCCCGAATATATAAATAAAATTATTTTAGAACAAACAACCCAACTTTCTAGGGTCGTTTCATCCATGCTTGCATAATTTTATCTATGTTTTAAGGCTGGAAATAGCCAGAAATTTTTTTACTGTTCCAAAGCAGCTTAATCCGTGATTCTTATTCCATTTGTAAAAAGGCCCTATATGTGGTTCCAACCCGTGCAGAAGTGATAAATTAACACCCTCACTAAACTTAATATGGTCATAAACTTTTGAAATTTTTTTAACTTGTAAGGCTTACTACATTCATTAATTTTCAATACCACAGGTAAAAGATATGAAAATGCAAACCATGGGTTGAGCTAAAAATTGTTGTTCTTTGCTCTCAATTTTCTGGTTTTTCTAGTTTCTGTCTGTATAGAAAAGGTTACTATAGAATTAAGGAATTGTTGAAGTTGAATTGCTGCCAAACTAATGCTAAAGATAAGGAGTCTTGTAACACTAATTTGTCAAGAGATAAATAATAACCTCATAATTGAGTATGAACTGACTTTCACGAGGCTATTAATTTAACAAGGATTAGCTGTATCACAAACAACTAATAGCGGAATAACTGATTCCTAGTCTAGCATAAACTCCTCTCCAATTATCTCAATTTCCAATTACACTTTTCCCAACACCTACTCAAAGTCCTCTCACTTTTTCTTCCGCAATAACAGTGATCAGATTATTATTTACAAACAAACAACAATAGCACAAGCAGCCGAGCTTGTATCAGAATTCAAGTTGTTATACCAAATTTCCCTATCTAGGGGAGTTCCTCCTAACCCAAAATTCAGTTATTTTGACTACATCGAATGACCTTTCAAATTGGTCAAAACTCTCTAGTTTATGGTCGCTTCTCTATGGTACCAGTTGTTGCTTCATTGAATTTGCTTTCCACTTCCCATTGTGCTTTTGATTCCACCTCTCAATCGACAGGTAATTAATAAATGCTTTGGCCCTGTATCTATTGGACTTGACTTCCACTAGGACTTGCCCTTTTCCATGTTGAAAGTAGGGCTTGCAATCTTTTACAGCAGCTGCCAGCTAGAACTCTTCTATTAACATCAACATGATACAGAAATCCATTTGGAAGGACAGAGAAAATTGGAAAAACCTGGAAAACACATGATAAGAATTAAAAGAAACAACTAATGACTAAGAAAATAATAGAGGTATTTCCATTCTCTCACTTTATTCACATAACAGCTTGACATTTCAAGTGGTTATGATATTCTCTCTCCCTCTTTGTGTCTGAGCTTGTACATGTGTGTGCAATGTGTGCTCGCATGCGTGCGTCTCTGTGAGTATTCAAGTAGGAATTTATGGTTGCATCTTCTAATGTATTCCAAATTTTGAGAAGTTATCAAATACAAATGGTTGTGCTGTCTCTGTTTTTTTTTTTTTTTTTTCTATGTAGAAGACACTCAATTGCATATTCTCACTGACATATTCTTTTAAAAGATACTCAGTTGCAGAAAATGCCAAAAAGGAAGACTGACAAGGCCTATGTTTTGGACAAGAAGAAACATCTTGCAAGGCTGAATGTTACTGAGGCTGGAAGAGTTCTCTTAAAACGGTATTCAAGTTACTCTCTAATGCTGCATTTGAATAATTATGGCTATAAGTCCATTATCAAAGAATCTTGTTGTTGCCTTTTGTTTTGTTCTCTTCTTTTGTTAACTTGACTTATCCTTCTTTTCCTTGTAGAAGTTGTTGAGTCGAATTCTTTTTGGATAATAAGATGAAAGAAGTGCCTGATATAGATACAAGCATGTATATAGGAACAGAGATATTACTCAAGATTTTCCACAAAAAATGGCATGGCTCTCTGTATGAGTATTTCATACATTGAGATAACACCCAAAGCATGTAAAATAAACTGCTATGAAACCTAACTAGGTTTAACCTAGAGAAGAAATTATTGAATTCTTTGTACACTTACACTAAACTTTAGTTGTACATGTGCGATATTAACACTTGTAAGTATGATTCTTAATTTGAAGAGAGTCATAAATGCTTGAAACATGATACTTTGAGCAGCAAAAGGGTCTGTGAAGTATTGCTAATGTGTATTCATATCATATCATGTTGGACATGGGTTCACAATAGCTAGTTGGGAAGGAATCCAAATCCATAGAACATGGGGACTGGAATGAGGGAAAGAATGTATTCAGATATCCCACCTTAACGTTTGGTAGATCGTGTATCTAAGTTCATTCAAATAGAGTCTAGTAATTAACATAGATGCTAATTATAAGATTCCAGAACTAGAATAAAAATGAACCAAGTTTTCTTAACAAACACATGTTTTCTCTTCAAATTAGAACTAAAGACACAAGTCTAGAATAAAGGACTTAGATCTGATCCTACATTCCCACGTTCTTTTTTATTTTATTCTTCTCCTTCTCCTTCTCCTCCTACTCTTCTTCTTCACTTTTACTTGTGGTCTTCTCGCCACTAGGTTTTGGGGTATAGTCAGGGATTATGCCTTTTCTCAATTTTTCTTAACATTTGTTTCATAAGCTCGAAGGATATTTTGTGTACATGAATGTATTTGCTAATAGGATTTAAGCCTGGAGCTCTAATGAGATGTGTGGAGATGCTATTGTAGGTCCCTCTAAGTACTTCATAGCAACGGTGGTAGCGTCAACAATTTTGCCACAATCCAATAGTGGATAATCGCCAAGCTCCATTTTCCTATGTATTAGTAATTGACAAATTTAATCAAGATAGAAACTGAATCATTTATTATTCATATAAAGTATATAAAATAATATAAATGGATAAATACAAGCACATACATTATAAATTACCCTTAGCAAAATTTACTAAAATAGTCACTTAATATGTTAACAGTTCGTATTACATGCTTACATATGTAATATTTAAATTAAACCCAAAAGGAAGTATGGGGATTTTCACATCCACTTTGATCATTATTGTCATCATCTCTTCTTTATTGTCCACAGCCTTGGTGTTGTGGTTGATAAGAGAAGAGGAAATTGTATGTGTCACCACTAGCATGTATTGCATCAACATCTTATGATTGTTGATAGTAAGAATTATCTCAATAAGTCTCGTAATCATATGTTTTATGAAAATTGGAGCCTTCCTCTCCATACGAACACGCATCATCGACAACTGAGAAGCTCACCAATTATCTTAGGGCACAAAATTATACACTGTGCTATAATGCCTTATACTAGGACCAATATCTCATTCATGCGATCCATCATATGCATAATTTGCTCCATAATGATAAACTGGTTCGCCAGCTTTTGCCTGCTGCCATCCAGTGTCTCCCTTAAGAGGTTGTAATGTATTATTGCGACCACCTTAATGACTAGTGCCTTGCACTTGTACACTCTCGCATGCCTCATATTTATCTTTACAAATAAAATATAAACACGGCTAACTATTTACATATCTTGCACACTACGCGCTAGGAAATTAATAGTCAAAATCACTTGATGATGATGATGATGATGATGAATGGCTTAGGTCTACAAAACAAGATCAAAATGGATGATTTGGATAATCCATGATCTACTGGTAGATCATCCATGATAAGCTAACTTGTGTTCTTAAAATCATAATATACAATGAAAATGGAAGGTTCATATCAAACTATGCATGGGGTAGGTCATGTAATAGTTTGGATCGACTTACATGTAGATTGTATGCGAAGATTTCCTCATTGCAAGTTGAGACTATCATTCTCAGTGATCCGCCTAATCTATCAACTTCAAAATACCTAGGTACGAATTTGAATTTCTTATATCCCTCCATTGGATTCCTTTATTTTTGAAATAAAGTGAAGGTAGAGAAAATATAATGGTTGCATATTTTACTTTACTTTTACATTCAAGAGAGAGTCACGGGAATATAACACAAAATCTGTCACTTTTCTAAATTTTGGTTTAGGCATTTAGCACATTATTCTTGTTACAGGGTGCCAATACCAAACCCAACTTTCCCTGTGTTTCTTTCATGATTTTTGAGAAATTGAAATCAATTTTCAAGGGCTATAGTGGATATCTCGGTAGATATAACCATTATTATAGTCAATATATCCGATATAGAAGATATAACAACCAATATATTGCAATATGTACGATAATTTCATTTGGCTGATATAATTGGCTAAATATCGTAGTGCTTACTTCCAAAACCCGATATATTGGCCGACACCGCCGATATATCAATGATATTTTGTTTCACGTTATCGAGTGCTTGTTGGTTTTGAGAAGTGAGAACCTTAATTGCTTTATATGTATTCCTGGTATAGAGGATGGTCTTGATCAATGTTTAGGGTCAAGGCTAGGGCTTAGATCTATTGGAGCTGCTACAGGAGTTTTGGTGTTCTAGAAGTTTGTGTACCGTTTCCATATCGTCCATGGACGAGAATTAACTGAAATTTCTTTCCAAAGAAAAAGAAAAGAAAGAGAGAGAGAGAGAGAGAGAGAGAAGAATTGATGAAATTTTGATATGCTTGTCGTCATGGAATAGAATTTCGCTGATATATTGTTGATGTTAGCCAATATATGAGGTTTTGGAAGTAAATGTTGTGATATTTGTCCGATTTTATTGGCCAAATGAAATTCTCATGCATATCGCAATGTATTGGTCATTATATTGTCTGTGTTGGATATACCAGAAATAATATCAGGTAGTTGGTCGAGTAATCCGCTAGAGCCCTGGAAATCAATTTCTCAAAAATATGAAAGAAATGTATGAAATGATGGGTTTAGTATTGGCACCTATTGACTAAAATAATGTGTTGAATGCATAAATCAAAATTTAGAAATGTGGTAGATTTTATGTTATATTCTTGTGACTTTCTCTTGGCTATAAAATAAATTAAAATATGTATCCTTTGTAGACTCTTAACCTTCATTTATTTCAAAAGTAAGGGAATCCAATGGAAGGAGTAATAAAATAAAGAATTCAATTTCATACCTAGGTAGCTTGAAGTTGATAGATTAGGAAGATCGTTGAGAGTAATGGTCTCAACTTTTAGTAAGAAGATCATCGATCACAGCCTGCAGGTAAGTTGATTTGAATCATTGGATGATCTAGCTTGTGCATAATTTTATCTAAACCATCCATTTTGATTGTATATGAAGATGTTAAGAACACAAGTTAGTTGATCATGGATGATCCAAGCCATCTATTTTGATCTTGTTTTGTACATCTAAGCCTTTTATCATGATCAAGTATTTGTGATTGTTGATTTCCCTAGGCTTAGTTTTGCACTACATATGTAAATAATTAGCCGCGTTTGTATTTTATTTGTAGATAAGTATGATGCTAACCAAAGTATACACGTGTGAGGCACTAGTTATCAAGGTGGTCGTAATAATACACCACTACCACTGGAGGGAGACATTGGATGGTAGAATGTAGAAACTAGTGAATCTATTTATTGTTATGGAGCAGATTTTGGATATGATGGATGGCATTAATGAGATAATTGGCGAGCCGTTTTTAATGATACATGTTTGTATGGAGAGGAAGGCTTTGGTTTTCGTAGAACATATGATTGCAATACTTATGCAAATAATTCTTACTATCAAACAATCACAAGATTTTGATGTGATAGTGATGATCAAAGTGGATATGAAAATCCTCGTCTGTCCTTTGGGCTTAATTTAACTGTTAGATATGTAAGCATGTAATACGCACTGTTAAAATTTAAGTGACTCTTTTAGTAGGTTATCCCTACGGGTGACTTGTATTGTAATTTATAATTTATGTTCTTGTATTTGGCCATCTCTATTATGTTATATATTTCATATAAATCCTAAATGATTTAATTTCAATCTTGATTAAATTTATCATTTACTAATATACAGGAAAATGGAGCCTGCCGATTATCCACTTTGAGATTGGGGCGCAATTGTAGTCGAATACCCTTACTATGTCAAATGGCACTGCCACATTGCTATGAAGAACTGCGAGGCGATTTAACATACTAGTTTTGGAGTTCTCTAAAACGATCTTAGTCTCTACAAGTTATCCTCTGTTTTATAATAATAATAAAAAAATGTTGGCATTTTATATTGGAACTCTACAAGTGATCCACTTATTTATGGAAATATTCATGCTTGTCTTTTATATTGGCAAATTCTGTACTTTGTTATATTGTCAATTATTATTTGAACTGAATTACATTTTTACTACCTGTAATTTCTTCTTGAGTGGGAATTCCACAGTATTTTTTGGGTCTCGAGGAATTAAATTCTGCTGCTTAAGGATTGGACTTCAAGCTTCCTCAACTGGTGCTTCTTAGATCTAAAGTGGATCTACCAATTGTATAAATATGCACATTTCAGCTATAATAAAAAATAATAATAAACAAGTATGAATATAAAAATAAGTGACTATATTACCTGTTGCTGTCTCATCTCAATTGCCATTAGACCACCAAAACTCATTATGGTTTTATTACACAGCCTGGTTTAATGTTGGAAGTACTATATTTCTAGGCATGTGCAGCCTAGGTCAATATCACCACAAGAAAAATTTATAGACTGAAATAACCCTTCCATGGCATAATGTGTAAATCTTGTTGGATTTTTTTAGTGTTTTGATATCACTTTCTTTAATTTTCAAAATCACCATTTTGATACTTCCTAAACTATCCTTTAAATCTCCCCCTTTCCAAGGCCTTTATCGTTTCATTTGACAAGCTTGTCTGGTTCTATTCTTCTCATGGCCGACGATTTGCTTCTTCTTTGTATGGATCACACAAAATAACCCGATATTGCCGTATATTCTGTTCAGGGATTTGCCCCATGTAATTGAAAGCACTACATTGCTTTTAGATTTCTTTTTCACATTTTGCTTTTTTTCTTCTGAGTTTAGGGTTTGGGGATTCAATCTCAAACTGATTCTCTTGTAATGCACAATGGCAACATCAAGTTCTCTGTGAAATGCTGAAATGACAAGTGATCTACCGTGCGAGAGAGAGAGAGAGTCAAGTTGCTCGGTTGTGTTCCTAAGTAAAATTAGTTTCAGGTAAACTTTGAAAGTACACTTCATAGTCAAAAGAGAACCTCCTACATATGTACAGCTGGTCGTAGTCTTTCTGAATGGCGTCAACACAAAGCAAATGATTATGCCACCCACCGTCACAATATATTCAAAGGAATTGGAAAAAATATGACCAATTTGAAGAGGTGGACTATCCAGTGTAAATCCTCTCCATGCCATTCTTGGGAGCCACCTAATCAATCATATGGAAAGCAGGGATGGAGATGAGTCAAAAGGACAGAGATGATCATGCTTCTCAGGTTTAAAGTAAGAGTAATCGGGGAAAGTATTTAATGGCACTTTTGTAATCAAGAGCAACTGCTGCAAAATAACCTTAAAACCTTACAGATCTAGTTGCTTTACCATTTTGTATGGGCAGTTAGATTCTAAATATTTTTTGCAATGATACTAACCTTATAAGAGGCATCATCGGTGGTGGTGAAAGTATGACTGCTACTCATTTCTGGGTCAACTGGGGACCAATGGTCCAAAAGCAAAAGCTTTGGCAAGGAGGCAAGACGTCAAGAAAATTACTCTCTCAATTTGCTCTGAAGAAAGTGTGCCTAGAGCTAAGAGCTGATAGAGCAGAGAGTGAGGCAAAGGCCCAGGACAAGCACAAATCAGTGCAGGGTATATATGGTGCTTGTTGTAGGACTCAGGACTCCAATTTTGCTTCTAGTTAATAAAGCAAAAGTGGAAGCCTTCTCAGCAAATTGCCATGTACTTACAGGGGAAATAGTTCACACGGTATAGGGGAGTAAGGGACTTTGCATTAGCTTAGCAATTAACAAATAGTATCAGGGAATCCTACAAAAGCAGTAATGGGTGTCCTTAAGCCATGTGCAGTGAAATGCCAATGCAGAGACAGATCAGTGATCGGTTATTTGCTCATTAAGGCTTACTTTACCTTTTAGCAATAATTATCTTGCTTTTTATCATAGATATGCATTGCTAATCTCAACTGCAGATCCTGATTTTTCCTACTTCACATAGTCCAGTTATTTGTTACCATTCAGAAAAGGAAAAGCAGAACACAATATTTTTCCACTTCTTCAATACATATAATTTTTCTTCAAAATGTAGGTATGGGGCAAAAGACCCAGATGCATGAGAGGTCAACATTATTAAGAAGTACATTAATGGCCTATTTTCTCTCATTTTTGTTTTTTACTTCTCTACCACTGTAATCTTTCAATTTGCAATGAAGCCAAGCATGGAGGGGTGTCTCTGAAGTAAACTTCTTAAAAGAGGAACTATAGGGTTAAGACTTGTTTGGTAAAATGGTTGGACATCCTGACTAAGAGATATTTTCATCTTTAACATATGGACATTGCTCAAAATGGTTGCTTTTGCTTGTACAAGCTTTCAAGAGTGTCGAATTAATGATGATATAGTATCATATAGCTGACTGAAGAAACTCAGGTTTCTGAGTGACGTTTTACACCAAGTTCACAATCCAGAGGTTCCAACAGCTTTTCTTAAGCTTAGGGTAATTTGTTCAATGAGAAGGTTAACACATGTTGTTCTAATGTGTTAACCTAAGCTAGTAAAGCAGTTCAGTTGTCTCCATTTTCTGGTTAAGTTAGTGATCAAACCAAGTTGAGTTTTTGGCGAATAGTAAGTTTAATAACGGCTACTCCTTATTTGTCATTTAGGAAGTAAAGAAGGCAGTTTTCTTATTTCACTGCCACAATGGGCAGGATGCCACTCAATTCCTTTCTGTGGAGAACAACCCTTGAGAGGTCTATCAAAGATCTAGGCAGTCATGCAGTTAATTAAGCTGATCTGACATGAGAATCATAGAGATCTAAGGAGGTGCTTCCAAGGAAAAATAAAACAGTAATCTCTAAAGCTAAAAGTTGATAATCATAGAAGTTTCAAAAATGTCTTTGAAGCCTGTCTACATTGACTTCCAAACACTATATTTAATCCCAGGACAGTCTAATATCTACTGTACACTCCTACTAACTATTTTTTTTTTCAGACAAGTAAAGCTGTAAAGTAAATTAATGAAAATTCACTGTAAGATCCCCAGAAAATTGCAGCTCCCTCTTATTAGAAATTTCTTAGTTTTGTATCACGACCTTTCACATGTTTGTAAGATATCTAAACTCATTATAAATGTTGCAGTTGACACAATTTTAGCACCTGATTATTGGTCTAAGTTGATCTAAATAATATCCTGCTACAATTACAGATAAACTCAAAATTTCAGATCACTAAGATTTTTAAAATATGCTTAAGTTCACCTGAAGACTGACAGTAATAATTAAGCAAACCTGTAAGTTCTGGAAATTTCATGAGGAAAGTTGGAACTCTATAAACCAATTTAAGGAACATGTTCAAAGAATAGACCCCAGATCTATTGAAAATCCAAAGAATAACTGATCACAAATTGCTAGCTGTTGGAGCTAATGGAACAGTAGATAGCCATTGTGAGGATGTCCCATTGCAAAAGAAAAATGACATAGCCACTGAAAAAGACTTCAACTAAGAGCTGAAGTGTACAAAATTCGTTTTGGGATCTCTTGCAGATAAGGGACAGCCCCCAGTGCAAAAAGCTCCCGCGCATGCGCGGTCCAGGGAAGGGGCGAACCACAAGGGTCAAAATTCGTTTTGGGATCTCTTGCAGATAAGGGACAGCCCCCAGCCCCCAGTGCACAAAGCTCCCGTGTATGCGCAGTCCAGGGAAGGGGCGAACTACAAGGGTCAATAGTACGCAGCTTTACCTTGCATTTTGCAAGAGGCTGTTTCCATGCCTTGAACCTATGACCTCAAGATCACACAACGGCAACTCTACCATTGTGCTTTGGGATCTCTTGCAGATAAGGATTCAAATTCTGTACGCACAGGATCCTGGTATCTTCAACCAACCATAGAAAAAGGAGAAAAACAAAAAAGAGTGACTCACAGCTGAAGAGGAGAATAACCAAGGAGGAAGATAATAGATCCCTTTGGGCTGTATACACATTACTTATAGAGACTCCATTTCTAAACTCCCTATCAGGCTTCTAACTTCTCGAAAAATGAAATAGAAATAACTTATTGGAAAACTAAACAGAAAATCTAAATGACTCCTTATCGAGCAAAGAGCACCTCCCTTGTTAAGGATGCTTGCATCCAAACCAAAGCTGGCGGGTTTGACCCTGCTTCACCCTCAACTTGCAGACATGTAATTATAACATCTCTTCAGAATCTAACTTGCTGCATTATCTTGTTCCATAAAGTACAACATTACACTACATCCCAAGTATATTCTCTTCAGAATCCATTTCATAGCTTCCTGAAAAATCTGAAATAGTCAACCAGAAATACCTGCATGGAAAGACTGGGGGGTTTCCAAGATTTTGCCACTGTTTTTCCTCCTGCTGAAGTTGAGAAGCAGGTTCACTCTTCTTGTAGCCATTTTTCCTTCTCCCATTTTATTGTCTTCAAAATAAGATATCAGTATTCTGGATGTTCCTCGTTGCATTTTCTGTGTAACACTGATATTCAAATTAGAACGAAAAACCACACAAGAATCTCTATATTGGGACCTTTCCAGAACCACAAAACCATCCATGTTGGAGGTTATAAAGACAAACCGATTTTTATTATTCACCTTCTTGTTACTGCTTCTGACTGTTTTGATTCACTAACCATTCCTTGATTTGGCTAAGACCCAGTTACATGAGGCAAGCTGCATTTGTAGTTTTTTCTGTGCATTTCTTCTATCTTTAACTGCAATATATCAGGACTCTTGTGCTACACTGCTACATCAGTAATACAGATACAGAAGGATTCACCGATGCTTTATTCGCATTATATGCACATATGAGCTTGCTTGAGAATCCTGTGAATGGTTACTGCATGATAGCACCATAGTAATATCCTTTCTTCATTGAAGATACTGCATTCTGTGTCCATTAGACTAAACGTCTGACCTTTCTTACTCCTGGCTGATATTTTGTGAGAGATCATGATCCTAGAGTAAAATATGCCTTTAAAACTTATGAGTTGCCTCATTTTCTTATATTTCCCTTTCCATTTGCTCTGTTGTACTTCGGGCAGCTGGAATTTTAAATAAGTGAAGACTCGAAGCTTTAAAGCTGAGGTGTCATTTGCATTTGGTAATCAGGGTTTTAAATTATAGTAGCGTTGGAGCTCATGTGCACAAATTATGGATCTTTCTTATCCAGTGGCGAAGGAAAGCTGGAAAAACAATTCCGTATGAACTGTATGGGTTGCGGGCTTTTTGTCTGTTACCGATCAGAAGAAGAACTGGAACTTGCTCCCCTCATTTATGTTGTTGATGGTGCGCTAAGCTCAGTTGCAGCAGAAACAAACCCTCAGGTAAATATAAATTGGCTGTTTCAGAAATTACTTTTGCTATAGGTAAGCTATTCCATGCTTGATATATTCCTGGCCTCTACCTGATTGTCTTTTCAGAATTGTTTCAGTTAGTTGCTTGGTGTAGTTTTTTCCTATGTTACCTGGTTTTGGTGTAGTTTTTCCCTATGTTACCTGGTTTTCTGGTCTGCTAGGTTCAACTTTACAGTGGCATCATCCTTTAGCATTATAATTTTTTTTACTCAGTTTACTGTTAGAACAATCCATTCTAGTCCCATAAAATGGTATAGAAGATTGTTTATTTTGGTACAGATTTCATCACTTGGCTCATGAATACACAATGAATTCATGCATATGAGATCATCTGTTGTTAACTATTTTTGGGGTGGTTCTAGTGATGAATGTGTGGATAATGTGACTTTTCACACAGACAAGATGATCGACTAGTCTATCTGAATTTAGCTTAGATACTAGACCATCCATCAATTGGGTGGGCATGCAAAAATTCACCTAGCTGACAAAGCCTATTGACTTGCTAAATCCAGCTATTCTCTTGTTGTAAATTTCTGTTTACAGGCCACAGCAAGATGGTTACCAAGACTAACTAGAAAAAGTTGTCTTGTTGATGAGCCACTATCCACCTGAACCAATTGACGGATAGTTCAAATAAAATTACTTCCCTTTCTCATGTGCAGTGTCAAAATTTCTTGCCACGGAGTGGTGGAAATAAGTTGCAAAAGCTTTGCTATTTCGGAGGTCCAGAAGGCTATTTTGGGAGCCTCTTAAATGAAATGACATAAGATTTGAGGTTGCTATTTCATAAAAAGATCCTGATAAAAAAGGGGCAGCCCTGGTGCACGAAGCTCCCGCATATGCAGGGTCTGGGAAAGGAGCAGACCACAAGGGTCAATACTATGCAGCCTTACCTTGCATTTTGCAAGAGGCTATTTCAACGCCTTGAACCTGTGACCTCAAGGTTACACGACGACAACTCTACCATTGCTCCAAGGCTCCCCTTCCATAAAAAGAACCTGATATCATGGAAAAATATCCATTTAATCATTTAGGGAGAATATCTGCAGAGGGTTGTCTTTACTGAAACTATCCAACAGAAATAGCAATTACCAAAAGTTTACAGAAAAGAAAGAAACTGAGAGACAGAAGGCTCAAAGATATAATGTAGCAACCATTCTACGGACACAAAATCAGCATTCTTGTTACCCGACCTTCAAGCACGAACCAAGAAGACTTGCGACCTGCTGTGAGTCCATCACCTCGTCATTTGTAAGTCTTTGCAGTGCCAAGAATGCTTCCACACCATTTTCAGGAATGAATCATTTGAAACAATTGACTGCGAAAAAACTTATATATTGGATTTTAGGGTAGAACCCTCATTTATACAAACTAGACAGCCACTCTATCTAAAAAGGGGCAGCCCCGGTGCAAGAAGCTCCCACCTATGCAGGGTTCGGGGAAGGGGCGGACCACAAGGGCCTATAGTAAGCAGCCTTACCTTGCATTTTGCAAAAGGCCGATTCCACGCCTTGAACCCGTGACCTCAAGGTCACGCGAGACAACTTTTACCGTTGCGCCAAGGCTTCCCTTCTAGATAGCCACTCTATCTATGGAAAATAAATCTGCCTATGCACTAATTATATTCCTTAATTCCAGGTAACTGCTAAACAGAAACTTTTTGTATTTACAATCAATCAGTTTTAGGTACATCCTAAATATAGTTTTTTCTATATTTACAATCAATCCTAATTTGATTCTTGCCACCAATACTCAATCAATATTAGGTAACCCTACTTTCTGTATTTACTATCAATCAATCCTAATTTGACTCTTGGTGCCAACACTCCTCAAGCTAGAGAATAAAATGTCAATCCTTTCCAGCTTGTCTATCACATCTGCTAGCCGGTTGTTTTGTTGGAATATACGGGATACATACTTCCCTGGTTTCCACCTTTTCTTTGATAAAATGTCTATCAATTTCAATGTGCTTTATCCTGTCATGTTGTATCACATTATGAGCTAAAGATATTGTAGATGTATTATCACACTAGAATCTTGCTGTTCCTGGTGGTGCTATTTTCAGATCTTTAAGAATCAACTTAATCCACAACAATTCGTCCAATCCTTTTGCCAGGGCTTGAAATTCTGCTTACGTACTTGATTGAGCAATAACATTTTGTTTCTTGCTCTTCCAAGTTACTAAATTTCTGGCTAGGAAGGCACAATATGCCGTCATAGATCTCGTCATCAATAGATCCAGCCCAATCTGAGACTTCCACATCAAAACTTTCCTATTTCTTGTACAAAATACCCTTCCCAGGACATGTTTTCAAATATCTTAGGATCTATTCGCTGCATCAGCGTATTCTTTCCCAGCATATTGCATAAATCTGCTCGCATAGCTTACACCCTTACAGAAAATGCTATATCAGGTCTGGTATGTGATAGCCAGATTAATTTTCCAACTGGCGTTTGATATCTCCACTTGTTTACTCCATTTTCTTTAGACATTCGGAGCTTCAAAGTAGCTTCTATATGTGTACCTGCATGTCTTCCACTTAGCATTCCAACCTCATTTAACAAGTCCAACACATATTTCTGCTGGGTAATAAAAATCCCTTGTATTGATCTCTCTAATTCTATGCGTAGGAGATATTTCAGATTTCCTAGATCCTTAATTCAAATTCCTGAGACATTTTATTCTTCAACTCTCCCATTTCCCCATTATCGTTTCCAGTAACAATAATATCATCGGCATAGACTATAAGGATAGCCATTTTACCTTCTCTTGAATATTTAATAAAGAGAGAGTGGTCTCCTTGACTTTGTCTATATCCTCCGGCCCTCGTGAACTTAGTGAATTTCCCAAACCAAGCTCTTGGCGACTGTTTTAGTCCATACAAGGATTTTTGCAGATGACACACCTTCCCTTCAAGTTCCTTTCCTCCAAGGCCTAGTGGAATGTCCTTATATACTTCTTCTCTAACTCCCCATGTAAAATAGCATTCTTAGCTCCCAATCAAGATTTGTAGCAAGAGATAACAGAAATCTTACCGTATTAATTTTTGCCACTGGAGAGAAAGTTTCAAAATAATCAATGCCTGAAATTTGAGTGTACCCCTTAGCTACCAGCCAGGCTTTATACTGCTCTATTGCTCCATCTGCTCTATACTTAACAGTGAACACCCATTGACACCGAACTGTTTTCTTTCCTTTCGGTAGCATACAGACTTTCCAAGTTTGGTTCTTTTTTAATGCCTCCAACTCCTCACAGTTCTTCTCCATTGTTCATGCTGTAAAGCTTCATGGATATCTTGTGGAATGGATGTACTATCCAAACTTGTAGTGAATGCTTGGAGAGATGGTCCGAGCTTCTCATATGATACATACTGGGACATTGGATGCTTAGTACAGGACCGTACACCCTTTCTTACTGCAATGGGCAAGTAAATGTCAACGGCTAAGTCTGAGTTTAGATTATTAGCTTCAGGGATCATTTCCACAACTGCATTAGGTAGTTTTGTACCCTCTCTTGTTCAACTTGTGCAATTGCTGGATCACCAATCTTTTGACCTCCTCAGATAGGTGATATAATTGTGTTCAAAATCAGCTGAACCATCCTGAGAATTTTCCTCAGAATCAGCAGAAACTCCTCTTCCTGAGTTCACATTCTCAGCTCCTCCTGTCACTATATTTTCACGTGCATCTCCCTTTGGATTATTAAGTTCCTCAGCTGTTTGAGCATATTCTGAAACTGTTGGACTGTAGCAATGGCTCGGATCCAAAGTCAAACCAGAAAACCACATCTGGTCAGCCTCTGTATTCTTGGGCAGAATACTAATTTGCTTCTCCTGCTGGCCAGCTGTGGCATAGAAGGTAATGTTCTCATGAAACGAAACATCCCAGCTAATAAAAAGCTTGTGGGAAGAAGGGCAATGGCATTTGTAACCTTTATGAGACATAGAATAACCCAAGAACACGCATTTGGTAGACCGTGGATGAAGTTTAGCCAAACTTTAAGAGACATTATGAATGAAAGCCACTCATCCGAACAACTTTGATGTAGATAGGAGAAAAAACGAACAGAAGGAAACAAGGAAAGCAAATTTTTCATGCATTGATTGAAAGTTCAAAACCTTAGATGGCAACCATTTTATTAAATAAACAGCTGTGAGGAGGGCATTGCCCCGAAAATGCTTAAGAACATTATGTGTAAACAATAAACTGTGAGTCACATTAAGCAGATGATGGTGTTTTCTTTCAGCAAGTCTATTTTGTGGAGAAGTGTGAACCCATGACATATGGTGAACAATTCCTTTTTCGATAGAGAATTTCTTAAAGTCATGATTGACATATTCTCTACCTTGGGTCACATGTAATATTCTGATTTTTGTGTCAAAGAGGTTAGAAATCATGTTGTAAAATGTAATAAAGAAAGAAAACACCTCAGATTTGTCACGCATTAGATAATACCCACATGTCTAGTATGTTCATCATTAAAATTCACAAACCACCGATGACCAAAAAAACTAGTAGTACGACATGGTCCCCAAACATCAGAATGTATAATGGAAAAAGAAGAGTAGTTCTATTCTCATTAGAAGGATAGGAAACAGGGTGATGTTTAGCAATCTCACAAATGTCACAATGGATTTTTGTTATATCAGAGGAACTTACTAAGCTAGGAAAACTTTTCTAAGTACTTCAAAGGGTGGGTGACCAAGATGCCTATGCCAAAGCCACATATCTGGAGGATCACATTTTTGTTTTATTCCATGAAAACTAGAGACAGCTGCTGTTTCTCCTTAGTCTTCTTTACTAAGTACAATCCGTTTTCTTCTTCAACAAGACCACTCTTCTGCATTGAGGTTGAATCCTGAAGAAAGCAATCACCCTTAGAAAAACACACTAAACATTTTAATTGCTGCCTGCTTAATTTATGTGCTGAGATTAAATTAACAGAAAGTTGAGGGACATGTAACACATTCTTCAAATACAAGGCATTAGAAATCTTGACTGCTCCTTGTCCAACCACGGCAGCTTTTTCTCCATTAGCTATACTCATGTTATAATTACCAGGCATGGCGAATAAGTAGAGAAAAAGGTACTATTCCCTGTCATATAGTCGGAGGCACCAGAATCTACAATCCATTCTGAATTATCAGCACTTGCAAAAGTAGAAAGAGCATGTTTTACTTTACCACCGGTTTTGGAGCATGAACTCCTGCATGAAGATCCAACATTCTCATCAATTCTGCCATTTGTTGTTTGCTGAAAGAGGTCTCAGGTTCTTCCTTTCGTGTGGTTATTTTCCCCACGTGCAACCACTAGTTTGCCCTTATTCTTTGACTCAGTTCTACCATGAAGAACCCAACAAGTAGCAGATCATAGCTGGGCTTATTACAATGGTCACATTAAAGGCAATCTTTGGAGTTCCATTTCTTCTTATCTAAATCATTCCTAAAGTCTTCATATTCCTTTCCTTTGGCATGGCTTTTCTCCTCATCTGCTCAGTTCTCACAGAAGAAAATGCCTCAGCAAGTGTTGGAAAAGTTGTTCGACTAATCACCATAGAGCAAATATGATGAAACTCAGAGCGAAGACCAGCTAGGAATTTATAAGTCCAAGCTCCAAGCTTTGGTAATAATTAAGTTCTTGCCAAAGTCCTTTCAGGTTGCTGTAATATATGTTAACATCTGCTTCTCCTTGATGGAATTCCCTGATTTGATTATCAAGTTCATGCACAGAGCCATCATTGCCTCCTGTAGAGAAAGCTTCTTCACCCCCTTCCAAAAGCTCACTGGCATCCTCAATGAACAGATAATTCTTCCCCATATCTGGCTGCATTGTCTAAATCAGCCATGCCATCACTTGAGAGTTCTCCTCTTCCCATTTGATCAAGGCTTGCTCATCTCCTTTGGGTTTCTTCTTTGTTCCATCAAGATACCCCAGCTTGCTCCTTCCTCTGATGCTTACTTTGACTGACTGTGCCCAATTCACATAATTGGTGAAGTTCAGTTTTTCGAATATCTTGGGGATATTAGATTGATCTAGGGTTTGATTGGAAGGGAGAATACCTCCAGTAGATGTCTTACAGTCTTCGGCCATTGGGATGATGGTGGGAATTTTTCTTTCTTTCCTCTGGTTCTTGAGAGGAGTAGCGGCTAGGTTTTAGGTTGCAGGACGGAACCTGCTCTGATACCAAGATGAAACGATTGACTGTGAAAAAAAAACTTATGTATTGGATTTTTGGGTAGAACCCTCATTTATACAAACTGGACAGCCACTCTATATATGGAAATAAATCAGCTTATGCACCAATTCTGCTCCTTAATTCTAGGTAACTCCTAAATAGAAACTTTCTGTATTTACAATCAATCAGTATTAGGTAAATCCTAAATATAGACTTTCTATATTACAAGCAATCAATCAATATTAGGTAACCCTAATTTGACTCTTGCTGCTAAAAGAATCGTGTTTTAGGATCACCTCTAATAATCAACAGCCCAAACATCACTAGCGGCATTAGCTCGCATTCCGTCTTTTTATTTCATTTTCAGCTTTACTGGAGTTTGTTGCACCAATCAATTAGACAAACTTAAGAAACACCTAATGATATCCCCAATCCCTACCAATCCCTGGTTGTACTCACCAGCTTCATCAGACCTAGCTTAAGCTTGTCAGCAAGATCAGAAGTGTGGTTCAGGAATCAATTGAGTGGCCTTAGGAAGTATTAAGACATGGCCGAAGACATTGTCAACTTGAACGAAATGGTCCTTATGAAGGAGTTAGTGGTCCAAGTCCAGGGCATGACATGGCTAGAATCTGAGTGCTGAACACTTCGGGCAAGGTGAGCTTGACAAAACACCCTGCCACCAAACCCAAAATGTCACCATTCAATACAGATTTCATTAAAGGTTCCCTTTGGAATCCCAAGGCAACAAGGTTCTAGCTGTAATTAGCTCCATCGCAGCTTGAGCATCTTCCAGTTGCCTTAAATTGATCTAGAGTGCATGCCCGCAGTTTTCTTGCCACATTGTTGCAATAAACCACCATCATTCTTAGAACCTGCGAATGCCATAAACTTCATATTTTGAAATAAAATTTTATTTGTTAGTATCAGGAGAGAACAAGTGCAAAGAAAAGAGAAGCGACATACTCTGGAACATTGAGATCTGTTCACAAAAGAAAAGAAGCTTCTATGACAAAATTTATCAAAGTTGATTATGGTTTCTTTCATCTCTGGCTATTAATTTTAGAAAAGCCGTGATACATCCACCCCTAGCCTTTCCCTAACCTCCTCTTCCCCACTCTTCTCTACTGTGGATTGGTTGCAGTGAACACCAACGTCTCAAGTTCTTCTTAGACGCATGGCTCCCAATAGCTCTCTCTCTCTCTCTCTCTCTCTCTCTCTCTCACACACACACACACACAGAGTCCTACGAGAAAAGCAAACTTGATGAGAAAATGGATTCATCATTTTAGTCTTTTAGCCATTTTCATATAAAGAAGAACAGTGCATATAACAACCAAGAACACAGCATATAAACAACCACAAGAATAACAGTAGAAAGGAACAGAAGACTAAGCCCATATCAATGACCCCACAGAAAAATCAGGTCATCCTGTCAGAAATCTTCCATGTCAAGAGGAACAGAGCAGACAAACAACCAGAATATAAACTGTAACAGAGAAGAAACCCAAATCAAGAGCATTATTTGCCCTGTCCTATTTGAACAATAGAGAAATTTAACTCTGCTCCATTGATAGACCAAGCGAAATAGAAGATCTTTACCCACCAAAGGTAATATTCATTCAACACAGAGAACCCTTAAAGCCAAAAGTGTAAGACCATGAAATATCACAGGAAACTCATTAAAATCACAAGCCATACAAGACCAACAGTGAAATTCTGGAACCAGAATATGTGCAGATGCTGCCACCATAAACTAAAATGTTAAGACAAGATGCAATACACTCTGGCATTCTTGTACAAATCAGGATGAGGCTATGATGAAGTGTAAAATTTCTCCCATCTTGTTTATTCTAACGACCATGTTGGTGGGTAGAAGGGTCATCAAACGGGAGCCAGTTTTGAAGTTGTAGAGATTGAAGAAACAGAGTTGTTAATGCCACATGTTTGGTCCCTGCTTACCTTCCAAACAAAAAAAGTCTGACCAAAGAGGAAAGTTGGAAAGAGCTTCATTCTTGTAAGCAAGTGGGTTGCAGAAATGGTGGAAGGAGGAGAGATGGAGAGCGGGTCTGCCTATGCTAGAAGACAAGGAGAGAAAGAGAGTCGATAGTGTTGGACCCACGTGTTTAAGTAGAACTGGAGATTGTTTCACGTAGTGCCACCAAGCCATGAAACTGGTGTCTTTTCTTCGTTGAGATCAGTATGAATGGCTTTAGAGATGAGGACTGGAGCTAAGAATCTTGCAGGACCTCTAAAGAGGGTTCTCTGCATCATTTTTATCAGGCAGTTTCCATTATCAGTTTCTTCAAGCTACTGACATGTCCTAATGATCCCAGAGTCCATTTGGTTACTTCCCGAAACTATTAAATCACATCTTACTGTTTAGACCTATTAATTCTGCAAAATAGGAACAAATATTCAGTGTTGTTATCCTCCATTTATATATTCATACTTGTATGGTTTACATGTTTAGCTGATCAGCTGTCTTATATTATAGGATGCCCCTGTACCACCATGCATATCACAGTTAGAAGGTGGCCTTGTTCAAGTGGCAATTGAAGTGGAAGACCGTGCTCAACGTTCAGCAATTACAAGTAACTCGTTTGGGTTAATAGTTTTGTTGCTTTTTTTAGTTCTATTAGATTTTGAGATGGATGTTCTTGCAAAGAAAATCATTGTTCATCGTCAATGGGAATATCATCAGTTGCCATGAGGTCTTAACTTACCTCAGTTACGGTTGGCATTTATACTTTGTGGGAGGAAATGACAACTTCCTCTTCCAAATAAATAGTGGCAGTTCACCCTTTTACACTTTTCTAATTAGCTTGTAAGGTTCTCGTACTACTGAAATACTTTCAGAAACCAATTTGGAGAAATTGTCATTAAATCTTGAGTGCGATTTGAAACAGAGAGCGCCGATACCATTTCTTTCTGAATGTGTGTGACCAATGAGTGGGAAAGGCTTTCTCACGGACACAAATTACATCCTTCCCATGTGGAACCTTAACAAGTTTCTTTGTGTGTTGTTAAGTTCTGATACTGGTCTCTCTCTCTGTCTCTCTCTCACACACACACACACACAAAATTGTTTCTCTATAGCAAGGTGCTAATTTTTATGGATTCTAATACAAGCATGAGCCCTCGCATGTGCCTAGCCCATGCACATACTTAGTAGTTTGCTTGCATCATTTTCCCTTCCTTTTTTTCCGTTCAGAATAGCGTCGGCCGTCATTCAAATGCAACTTTACCATCGGTTGTCCCTCAAATGCAAAGTTCATATTTTCCTTTAACTTCTATATGTATCTTAATTTCTGCTGAATCTACGTACAGTTTGACAAGCAAGTAGTGGTGTTTTTTATGTTAGGAGTTAATGCTGATGATGTCCGAGTTACTGTAGCGGCACCTGCTGCACGTGGTGAAGCTAATAACGAGTTACTGGAATTCATGGGCAAGGTATGGTCGTCTCTCATCCTTTTTTGTTTCTTGATATGGCAAGCTGCGGAGTTAAACAGGTAGCCATGGTTGCGGCTAATGTCTCCTTACAACTAGTTTGTCACTTACTGTCTGAACTTGTAATTTATTGAAAATCATTTTGGTTGAGGAGATCAGAGTTGGATGCACTTAGTTGTTGTTGATGCAGGTTTTGGGTTTAAGATTGAGCCAGATGACGCTTCAGCGAGGATGGAATAACAAATCGAAGCTCCTTGTGGTGAGTTAAAACTTACCATGCGTTAATTTTTCCTTTTAGTATCAGTGGGTGGAATTAGTATGTGATTCCTGAAACTCACAAGTCCCCTAGTGAGAGGAGAAAGAGGATCCTCTTTGTAGACCAGAACTGTGACTGAAGAAACAAAACAGGCATAGCTTGCACTCTTTGACTACAAATTTCTTGGGCAGCAAATGATATAACAAGGGGCTGTCATTTGATACCCGAAATAGTTGGCAAGGTTGGGCCCCATGCACATTGTATGACCCAGACTATCTTGATGGGACCCAAGAAAGGAGATGCTAAGATTGAACGTAGTAAGTCAACATTCTAAAATCATAATGGTTATTTGCCCGTTGAGTCTTGTAGTCTACTAGAGCTTTGCAGCCATTCATTGATGTGTCCTGATTGGCCAGTTGGAAGGTCAGGATTGCTTGATTGAGTTAAATTTTCAGCTGTGTATCTCCATTGAGGGGCCAACAGGTGATAGTGCTGACATCATGGCAGTGAGCCTGATTACTGCATCTTGTAGGAATTCTTAGGGAAGTAATTTTATCATACTAAAATTGTGAAGTTTGTGCTTCTTCAGCTTTCCGCTCTGTTAACCTAATTAGGATGAATCAGATGCAGCTGAGCTGACCTGGGTCCAGCGTTAAGCACTGCTGCACCAGCTCAACTTGACCATTGATTCCACTAATTTGTTTGCTATGTTGGCTCAACTTTTATAGATTTCATGTAAGGGATGGGTAGAATAGTTTGCCATATGGGGTTTTGTGAAGAAAAAGGGCAAAAGGGAAAGCCCTATTATCAAATCTGCAATACCAGAAAAATGGAAAAAGCCCAAGAGAAGGAAAATTTGGTCCTTTTAAGCTCCTAAAGATAGAATGCTGAAAATTAACAATTAAAAAATATTGGAAATTTTGATAAGGAGATAGGCCCTAGATTAAGCAAGCTAGTCAAATGGGTGACTGCCACATGGCAGTCTTTTTTCTTGTTAGGAACAAGTATTTTCTCTTGAACTAGGAGATGGCATTTGTCTTGAAGTAGGAGAAAACACAATTTCCAAGGAAAAAAGCTGCCATGTGGCAGTTACCCATTTGACCATCTTGCTTAAGCAAGCTAGTGACTAACACAGTAGTCATACTCAAAGATTTTAGAGGAAAATGTAGACACTCTCCAAAACTACCCCCAAAAAATAGTTTGACCCTTAAATTACTCATTCAACAGTTTAGTCTCTGACCATTAGTTTGTTTTTTCACAGTTAGTCCTTCTGTTGACCCAAGTAAGTTTTGGCCTACATGATACTTTAATAATTTTTTGAAAAGTGATATACTCACCCCAATTTTTGATACATTAGCCTCTTATTAAATGGTAAGGATGACTATAAATCTTTGGTGAACCTAGGCTGATTAAGATCCAGTTCATTCATAATGTTAACTTTGACTTAGATGGGTAATGCTCCAAAATTCTCATGCACTGAATGATCCTAACTGTTGCTGCTTTTAGTCATAAAATAGACAATGAAACTTCTGACCATTCATTTTACAGCTCAAGAAAATAGTGGCTAAGATCATTTTATTGATGGAAATTTCTAAACACAGAACATCCAAGTGCAACATTGTGAACAATTCAGATCTGTAATCTGGGCTCACCTAGAGTTATAGCTGTCCATTGCATTAGTAGGTTAATGAATAAAAAATAGCAAGTGATTGCATCGATCATCTTCTTTATGTTTTTTGACATTTAGGTAATTTTTGTTACAATAAGATATTTTAAGAAAAGAAAAATGGGCTAAAGCCCCTTCTTTGCCTCCCAAATTTTGTAGCAACGAGAGAGAGAGAGAGAGAGGTTGAGGCTAGAAGGTCCCTTCTCTTGCTCTCTCTCCCCCTCTCCCTCACCACGAATTGGCCCATTTCTTCTTTTCTTGAAAGTTCTCCATTGAATTTTTTTATATTGAAAATGATATAAAATATAATAAAATAATTAGTGGGGCCCACAAGGTACATCCATTGACAGAAACTTAACAAAAGGACATCATCATCATTATCATCCTCAAGACCTCATATCGATTAGGGGTCAGCCCCTTGAATCTTGTTCCTTCATTACCCTCTATTAAATATCATCTCTTCATTTAGTCTCAAAGTTTTAAATCTTTTCTCTCCACTCCTATTTACATTCTTTTGGGCCTTTCCCATGTCCTTTTAAAACCTTCGACTTGGACTACCTCACTCTTAATGGGTGTTGTTTTGGGTCTCCTTTGAACATGTCCAAACTATCTAAGTTTAATTTCCCTCATCTTGTCTATAGGTGCTACTTCTAAGTTTCCTCTAATGTTTTCATTTCTAATTCTATTTTTTCTTGTCTTGCTACTCATCCATCTCAGTATCTTCATTTAAGGGACTACATTGCCAAACAACTAGTTTAGGGTCAAAATGTTTTTTTGGATAGTTTGGAGGAAGTGACTGTACTACTCTCAACATTTTATATATGTTTAACATAAAATAGTTAAACCAGGAATGATATTGATAAAACATGATCTGTCCGGCGATTTGAGTTTGCTGGTTTAATGGCTATGTGACCACTTTGACCCATTACCTAATTAGTTTCCTTTTGTTGAATCAGGTGGAGGATTTGTCTGCTAGAGAGGTCTATGAGAAGCTTTTAGAAGCTGTGCAACCTTAAAGCTTATACATGTACGTCTGCAGCATTCGTGGTTTGATCATGCAAAACGAATTTGTATGCTTGAACGTGCCATTGACTGGACTGTTCATTAAAGTTACTATGTTTAGGTGTGGCAAAGCTTGCATAGCTTCTTCTATTCTTCTGGGATATTGGCTTCAGCATTGGCGAATGATAGAAGCAGCTTATGCTTCACTAAAATGTGTTTGGAGCTACTGATTCAATAGCCATTCTCGCCCAGGATAGAGATGGACTATAATCCAATTATATCAGCAGGGCATATTAGCTTCTGCATTTATACGTAGTAGCAGGATGAGGAATTTGGGGTTGGTGGACAGGACAGCAATTGGCAGGCCCTGCATTTATGGGAGAAGGTCCCATACGAGTGAGCAAGGGCCTTCTAGCACACTGGTGCAGGAAGGAACCTCCCTCGTGGACATCATGGGTTGAGGCTGCTCACGGGTGTGTTCTACCCTCTACCGAAAAGGAAAAAAACAGAAGAATAAGAATATAGGGCGTTCTAGTTGGCCATTATTCGACCATCCCCAAATTTGTCGTCTCCATGTCATTTTTGTCCCGTTAGTGGCCCCTTCATGTGGCAGTTACAAGAACGATTTGCTCCACTTGATATAGCTTGAAGAGAGCAACGAGCAAGATCTATCCGTGGTGAGGCCTAGAAGGTGAACATTTTAGAATCGAACAGGTGAGGTCGTCACGCCAAACAATACCATGTGTTACCCCATGGAGGGTGGCCATGTAGTGCCTCACCTTTGCTTGAAAGATTACCCTTGTGGATGATTCCACTTATTCATCTGACCGCTCGGGCTTTGGATATCTATTGTGGTCCAATAAGCGTATGGATTGGATTATTCCTTGTCATAGGATTGGAAAAGCTTTCTTAGTAATGCCTATTTCATTTTTTTCCCATATTCCAATAATTAAAGAAACCTTAAAAGCATCCACCAAAATAAGTTACATGTCCTTATTGTGTTAATTTATGAGGACAAAATGCAGATTTAATTAAAAGAGGAGAGTGCTGTTACAAATTTTTTCCCTCTTTTTGATCTTCCCAGTTTCCCAAAAGCGGGTTTCGGTAGCAAAATGACGTAAAAATGCAGTTACACTAGTCAGTTCAATTATACCTTGAATCCAAAGTAAGAAATGATATTAACTTTGAATTTGGAATATGGTCAGTTAAATCTTCAACTAACTAGTCAACTCTATCAGCCTTCTTTTAAGAAAGCCATCAATAACTTGAGATATTTTAAAAACAAATGATCTTGAACACTGAAACATTGGAGCACTAAAGCTCTGATACCAATTGTGGTCCCAAGAGATGGGAGAAGAGGGTCTGAATTGGCCGTTTTCATAAAATAGACAATGTTTGCTTAAAAGCCCAAAACTAAATGATGGAAATAATGAGTACTGTTTGATCTCAAAAGTTCTCAAAACCATTGTAACAAATACCTAGAAGATGCATTCTAAGCTTTGGATGAGGTTAAGTGAACTTTGCTCAAAATGTAAACACTTAGAAGATGCATATAAGAAATGGTGGGGAAAAAAAATGTAAATGTGAATGCATTCAACGTGACCAAATTTAAAAAAATTGGAAAAAATAGAGCACAGTGATGTACTGAGATTCGATTAGCCTAGCAAGGCACTTTCTCTCTCTTAAAGCTATCCTCGGTTTGAGCTTTCAAAGTTGTCCCTGCCTTGTTTCCTTTAATCCTTGTGAGAAATTTACACCCCAAATTACTCAATTGCTAGGACACTTAAGATTGAGTACTTACGAAGCTTTGAAAGTCTTCTCATATGGGCTAAAAACTTACGCATGTGAACCTAGAGAAATCATCAACAAGTAAAGCAAATTCTTTTTCACTAAAGCTAGTTGTTTTGGTTGGGCCAAATAAATCTAAATCCAAGAATTGTAAAGGTTAGGGTCTCATCTTTGTGAGCAAAAAACTTTACCCACGTGAACCTCAAGAAATCACCAGTAACTAAAGTAAATCTTTTTCCACCAAAACTAGTCGTTTTGGTAGGGTGAAATAAATTCAAATGTAACAATCATTAAGTTCTTTTAGTTGAATCTATATCTTTTGGTTTAAAAGAACTCTTTATTTGCTTTCACAAAGTTTATCCTTTTCAAATGAAAGTTTAGGTAGGCAACTTAAAAATCTTTTGTTGACAATGCAAATAATCCATTCCAATGTTACTTAATTTTCTCTGTCATAGCCAAGATTCATCACACTTAAATACTAGAAATTTATTAGTTGAACTACTACTACTTCATAACTCAATTGATACATTTTACCATATGTATGTCCTACAGAGTTTATATTACCATCATGATTATTGGTTATAAGAAATAAAGATCATTCAAACTTAACTTTTTGTCATTTGTCTCACAATTGGCTAATACTTAAAAAGTTATGCTTCAAACCTTCAATTTAAAGAACTTTTTCTATACAAGAAGGAAAGTTATCAACAATTCCAATACCACATGTTTTTGCCCTTTTCATCTCCTCCAATGTGACAAAGTCTCCAACTTTTGGCTCAAGACTAGTAAATAGGCTTTTGTCATCAATCATTTGTCTTAACACCCATTATCCAAGTACTAATAGAATACAATTTTGATTCCAACCAACTAGATGAGGACCAATCTTTACTTCCTAATGATGAACAAGCAAGAGCTATTGTTAACCAATTGTTATGCTTTGATTAGTTTACATAACGTTAGTATCCTATTACAGAAACACCAATAGCCTAATGCTCTGTTGTACATCTCGACATCCATAATCACTGGTGTGGTGCTAATATCATACACTTACCTAGTGCCACACAATATAACTATTCATCTTTCCAACCAATTTTTTACTCTGTTCATATTCCCTTGAACATTCTTGAGTTTGGTCTAACATTGGCTCGAACAAATAAGACTTTTAACTCCTAGAACTATAAAAGAAAGGCCCTGGAACATTCACTTCAAGAAGAAGCTACTTGCGAAGAATTGATGAAAGTACCTTTATTAACTAGAAGCCAATTAAGTACTTAAATATGAGCCTTTAACTTTGAAAGAGCTCAAATGGAACTTTCCCTCTCAAGGTAGCTATTCATAGCAATATTTGCATTTGATCTTGTTTAGTTTGCTTCTTGTTTGTTTTAAATTAGTTTTACATCCAGTTTTTGCAATTTAATTCAAGTTCTTCTCCAATTACATGATTTCTAAGATTCCAAATACTCTTCATGAGTAAATTAGTTGAGTTATGTCATCCTTCTTACTTTTGAAGTTTTATCATTCATAATGTTAGTCTCTCTGATTCTAGTTTTACTTTGCTTTATTTCTCTAGTTGTTTGTTTCTAAGACCAATTATACTATTTTGTGGTGCATGCTTCCTTCTAAAATTTTGATGCGACACAAATGCACGTGGTCTTGAAGAAACAATAATATGTCATTAAGCTGTTCAACTTTGAGAGGTCTTATAAATGACCATTAGGAGATTGTATTCACAGACTTAGTGGTGAGGCATTTTTCCTTTAGAGAGATATGAACCCACAACTCTAGTTAAAGGCTGGTAAGAGGTCTAAGGGACTTGTAGCCCTTATCTCTATAATTGACAACTCTCTTTCAAATTGTCTGATCAATGAACTAAGATTTTGGATTTGTGAAGGTACCTAGGTCTTTTGCTCCAATTCGGAACCCCTTCATGCTTACTAACTTAATACTACTAATCTTACTCTACCAAGCTTTTATAAGATTAGCCCAAAAAGGCATTGCAGAAAACTGGCAACTCTATTGGGAATTCATCCTTTAGTGGTCTTATATAAGATTTCTTAAACTTTACAGTGCTTGTTTGTAAGCATAACATTGGTTCTAATCCCTCATGTTATCATAAGGCTATTCTTCCCTTTATTTATCATCTATTGATGGAATGTTTTCAGTTTCAATTGCATATGTTTGTAATTTTTCATTTCTATACATCCTTTTTGTTGTTTCTCATTGCTAATGTGATGATTTTATCTACTAGATTTTTGGTATTATTGAGAATCTGTGCATTATGGGAGAATGATGGCCTTGGATTGCAAGCATTCCATGGATGAGCACCCTAGGATTTTGCACTCATGCATTCCTACACATATGCATTCATATTATCTCATTTTAAACACTAGAGTGCTTAATACCTTATAGTAGTCATCATATGAAGGTTGCAAGATCCTTTGGGAAAAACCTTCAGTTATTATTTAGTACCATTTATGATATATAAAGGAGAGACTCTGATCCACAGCTCCATGTTGGACTCCCTAATAGGAAACTATTGAGAAGATTGAGATATTCTACAAAATAAGAACCCTTTTTTATTAACTGCTCAAGTGTACGCATGCATGCATATAAGAGTCATAGATCCTTTCTCCATAAGGCAACTTGCTCAATAGAGTTATGCATAGAGTTTCCCATTGCAAAAGAACATACCTTAACAAATGAATTTAGTAAACATTTCAAGGACTCATCAGGTTTCTTAAGAATAACTCATATTCATGTACTGGTAAATAAATTCTAATCCTTTTACCTAATCTATACATTCATGAGCTACCTCTTAACTTATCCCAAATTTCCTTTGTAGTTTCATATGTGAAAATTCTATTGAAATTTGGACCCATTGGAAAGTAGAGTAGATTCTATTGAAAATTCATGAGTAGTGCCTTTTTCATCTCTTCTTCATTCCATTCACTTTATAGTGTGTAATATGGAGTACCATACCATCTTAAAGGCTCCTTTTACAAATTCCTCCATAGATTATAACTTTTAGATTACATGAAAATCTCCATTCTAGCTTTCTAGTAGTCATAGTTGGTGTCATCAAAGTATAGAGGTTTGTGAGTGGACAAACCTTCCTTAATTCCAATTATGGTCAAGTTCTAAGACTTTTGTAAACTTTGAAATCCAATGCTCACTTTGATAAAACAAACTATGGAAATGAAAAATAATGGCACAAAGATACTAGACATAGTCATCTTATAGTAGTTCGACAAACTAACCATGGTTGTTATTTCCACTCTATCAAAGTAACACCTACTTTGAGTTCTACTAAAACCCTACAAGAATTTGACACTAGTTAACGTAGTGCTAACTCCGAACAAAGAAGCAATGCACTTGGAGATAACACTTCTTTTTTATAACACTTGAAATTCCCTTCCAAGAATACAAGATAGACATAACACTTAATACAATTAAGAATGATTGTGAAGAAGAAATATCTAGAGAGAGAGAGAGAGAGAGAGAGAGAGAGAGAGAGAGAGAGAGAGAGAGAGAGAGAGAGAGAGAGAGAGAGAAATTTTTTATACAAAAGGTTAAAAGAATTGAAATAAGAAGCTTGGAGTTGATTGCTTGATATTTAGGCTTGAATGCTTGCCAATTTGATGCTTAATAAACTATTTGAATTTTGAAGTGTACTTACCAATAGATCTGATGAAAATCAAATATTAGTCATTGGAGTGGAAAAGATCCATTGGGAGACAAGATTTCCAATTGAACTTGGCAGCTGACTGCTCATACAAGAAGCTAATGAGATTTGAAGCCCACAAAGAAAATCCACTTCAATACTGTGGCATTTGATTACTCATCCAAAATAGTCACTGGATTACATTAAGCTCTAAAACTTCTCCTAGCTTTGTCACAAAATAATAATCTATCTTCCCAAGGCATTTAACTTAATTCAAAAGCAGCCGACTGGAATGGCAATGCAGGCAACTAACAAGAACAACCATGACTCGTTTTTGTTAGATTTTGATCATGGGGTAGTTGGCTAATTTACTATGATAGTCAACTTGATTCTTAAATATGTCTTCCTTTACATGTTCTTAAATTCAAAGTGCAATTGAATGAATTGAATAGACAGTTAACTAGATATGGAAAAATTGGAACTTCTTGAAATGATGAGGAGCTGGCTATTGTAAGGATGATAGTAGACTACATTTTATGAAGAATAATTAACTATTTATGCTAGATTTTGTTTCAATGTCTGGATTTCCAAACTAGTTGACTTGTATATGCTAAATGCAACTGAATGATTCCTAGGGCAGTCAACTGAAATTGGTTGATCTTTGTATACTTCAATTCTTGTACTATGGCAAATGATTGGGTCTTAGTGGTAATCACTTGACATTTATGATAGTTATTTCTTTGTCCTTTTTTAAGTAGTTGATTGCTTTAGCTTTGAAGGCCAACTGGAATTTATAGTATTTTGAAACTTTGATTCTTTTGAGACTTCAAAGTTGCTAAGTCATTCATGAATTGTTGCTAACTCCTTTAGATGATCAATCACAATTAGGGATGCCAATAAAAATGGATCATCCTCTAATTGAACCGAACTAATTCTAACATATAGGATATGGATGAAAAATCCCATCTTTGGATGGATATTGAAATTGACTTTTAATATTTATTCTATTTTGAAATTTATTTAGAATGGGGCCTCCTATCTATGGAAATGTAATTTTTATAAGAGTAAAATACATTTCAATTTTTTTTAAGCCTACTATATTATTGAGGGGTAAAGCAGTGACGTGATAAACACAATATACATAAATATACAATCTCCTTCTAGATCATACACACATTTTCCTCAGGTATCTAAGTTATACCTCTCTATTAGTCTTGCCTATATGCTGGGTAAATATTTTTCAAGAATTAACCTTTGTGAAATGCTTCAACACATGAATAAAATGCAAAACTGGCCATATACACTCCCATTAAGAGGTGAAAAGAATAGAATTATTAAACTCTGAACACTTAGTTCTCATCAAAATAAGAGAATTCTTCCTCAAAAATTGTTTTTTCTTTTTAATTTTAAACAAGAAGAAAAAATTATATATCTCATGTATGTTTACACCCCCCAACTTGAATGAAACATTGTCCCTAATGTTTTGAAATATAGGACATCTATATGATAAATGAGTGATGTAGAAGACCAAAAACATAAGTGAGTTGTGATTTCATTTAACATTATGATTTACAACTATTAGTCATGCATGAGCATGTACTTTTTTCCTTCGATCTGCGAATGTCTCTATTTAAATTGGTTGTTGCATTTCTCTATTGAAATTATGGATTTATGTTGTTATCCAAAAGGCATAAACAAGCCAAAACTCTGTCAACTATGTCTAGGGAGATTAGACAAGAATAGATTATAGGAAACTCCTTTTAGTATGTGATATTCCAATGTCCATAATTGTTACAAATGGAGTTCTTATGTGGTGTCTAGCTCAGGTTAAATACTTAAGGCATGTATGGGTTAGAAGGAAAAACTAGTTATTATAATAACTCAATTTCTAAGTCTCATATTGAATAGGCTATACACCAAGGCAATGAAAAGAAAGAAGAAATCTTAATCGATAAGGGGCCTAGAGTTAATTTAGGTTTATCCTATCATGTAGGGTGAATATCAATACTAAATAGAATGGATAATCTTCTATCCAAACTAAATCGAATGGAAGGGGTATGGGATGGATTATGAAAATTTAAACTATTATCCAAATCTGAATATGAATTGACGAAATTTATTGGAATGAATGGCTTGATTTTATCTAAAGTAAATTTGATTCGATGGCAGCCTTATGTGCACTCACAAAACTAGTTGGAAACATATATTACAAATGCTTTATTATGATGAAAATCTAGGAGGGTTGGGCTATCATAGTTGGAAACATATATTATAAATTATGAGTCAAAGATTTATAATGGTTAAATAGGTTCAACTTGGGCATTTTTAATCCATAGAGGGTGTACTAGGTGAATGGTTTGGACCGATAAAAAAACAATACCCACTTGTGAATTTGAATCTTGTGTTTACAAATGAAAACATATAGTCTGTTAGAGGAATGATAAACATATTCTATTACATGAATGATAATATAATGCTTGACACAACAATAATTTGATCTAATAGGCCCTAGTTTTGCATGATATGCCCCTTTTAGATGATTGGCATATCCATGTATTTTTTTAATTTGGAGTGATTACTATTCCAAAAGCAATGAGAATTGGATGAGCATAGTTATGAGGGAATACCTTTGATCACACCAATTGGATAATTAGGAATATTATTTAATGAATGATCCACAATAAAAAAGTAAGAAGCACATTATTCAAATTTTAAAGTCATCCAATCAACTTGAGTTTGAGATACAAGGCATTCTAAGTTAGAGACATCATATGGACATATCTTGCTCAAAATTTCCAATTCCTTTAGGGATTTGAAGCATTATAGTCCTCTAGGGTGGTCAATCACATCACTAAGCACATACTCTCCAAATTTTAATGAAGTTCAATTTACTCATAATTATCTTATATAGTATTAAAAAGCTACACATAAAAACTATATTCTAGAAGTCCATATTGAAAAAAAGAAAGAAAGAACCTTTACCATACTTTGGTCTTACGTACCATTTACACAACAACACCCAAAAAGCATTACATGAGTCTTCAAGTGAAACCAAAATAACTCTATTCACATATGGTATACCTTAATTACAAGGTGACCTAAAAAGTACCAAACTTCTTTCTACTCAGCACCACCAATGCTCCAAAACAACATTCTCCTTTAATCTTTCTCTGCTTTGAAAAATGTTAAAGAACAAAGTGAGCACAATGGCTTAACAAGTGAACTAATAATGAGTCATAAGTGTTCATTCCCCTTTTAAAATTTTATTTTATAAAACATGACATTTGAAAGTAGGATAAATTCATATTGAATTCTAAACAGTAGTGAGCAAAGAGTATTTATAATACCTATAAGGAGATTTGAATTTAAAACCTCACAATATCCATTATAATACTCTTCCACTAGAACTATGTTTACTAAAAGTCGGTAAGTTACATTTGAAATAGTGCAACACAAGACATTTTCATCGTTTTTGTATGAAGCATTATGAGCACTTGAATCAAGTTACAAGAAATTGGAAACTCTTAGAGATAGAATTATAATTTGATTCACGTAAGACTATAAATATAAAGACACTAGGTTCAAATTCAATAAATTCAGTTTATGCATTCAAACACAATCACACTTAATCCTCACTAAAGAAAAAGTAGAGGTCACCACCCATTCGAAGGTCCACCCAATCCTCATTGCAAAATCAGTAGAGGCCACTAACCAACTTGATCAAATGATGATCCACTCATATGAGCATAATCCTTACATATTCTTCTCAACGTCTCCGCTAAAGGCCAATGACATTGCTGATTAGATGGGTCTAATAAATATCTCTACTAATGTCTTGAATGGAGCCACTACCCTAATGACATCTCATCAGGGCTACTAATAGGACATTGTTTAGTCAAATTTTATTTAAAAGATAATGAATCAATTGATATTTTGATTTCATACTCAATTGCATCTCTTTGCTCACTATGCAAAAGATTTCACTTGAAACATATCATATGTGTTAGAAGATCACTTTTGAATTCAATCAGTTTAGCAGGTCACTCAATTTCATCCCTAAATAGAAATTTGTAGTAGTAAAAATCTACTTTGAAGGCGACTTGTTGAAGCCTCTAGTTATACTTGCATGCAAAGCATGCTGTAAAAGTGACATGTGAAAGCATTTGGTTAGCTGCCTACTAGAAGTTCTACACTATGTTCAAGTGGCAACTTGCATTAAGATCAAGTCCATTCACCTCCCTAGACTTATGTGTTTCTCCATTTAAGCATCTCATGGAATAAAAAGTCTCTCTATTTTTAGAGTATTTTGGATCCTTACAGCTCTCCCCCTTAAAAGAAATTTAGTCTTCAAAATTTGCATACCTTGTACATGAAAAAGGTAAGGGTATTCCTTAATCTCATCTTCATGCTCCAAAGTAGCTTCATCTATGAGTGATGCTACCATAACACCACCAATGGAATCACTTTGGACCTTAATACTTGTTCCTTACTATTGAAGATTCAAATTGGTTGCTATCTATAGGTAAAGTCATTTCTTATTTGAATTGGCTCAAAGTCCAAAACATGTGATGGGTCTAGTTCTTACTTCCTTAGCATTGACACATAGAGAACATCATAAATTATTAACATTTTTGGAGGTGAAGCTACTCTATATGCTACTTCTCCAATCCTTTATAAGATTTTAGAAGTTCCAATGAATCTTGGTCTAAGCTTCCCCACCATTTTCCAAACTTTATGACACCTTTAGTTGGAGACGCTTGAGAAATACATGACCCACATCGAATTTCAAGTTTCTTTGATGATTATTTGCATAACTTTTTTGGCTAGCTTGGGAAACTTGAATCTGTTTACGAATGAGTTTGATTTTGTTTGTCGTCTTTAGAGCTATCTCTAGTACAAGCAATTTCATTTCCCCCACTTCATCCCAACATAGTGGATATCCATTTTTTCTTCCATATAAAGCCTCACAAGGAGCTATTTGAATGTTAGATTAATAAGGCCAGTGATCATCCCAATTTCCTTTTAGGTTTATGACACAAGCCATCAACATATCTTTCAAAATTCAATCATTCTTTTTAATTTCTTGTTAGTTTGATGATGAAAAGCTATATAGAAGTTCAGTTGTGTTTCCATAGCTTCATACAAGCTTTTTTCAAAATAGAGAAGTGAACCAAAAATCTCTATATGACATAATAGTTATGGGAATTCCATCTTGATGTGCTCCCATTTTTACTAAGTTACCGATAGGAGCTATAACATATAAGAAGGTCTTTGATGTTCTACTTTAATCTTTTAGCAAACTAAACACAAACACAAACTCTGGAATTTCACTTTTCATGTTGTTCCACTAGTAATGACTTCTTAAATTTTGATACATCCTAGTGCTTCTAGGATGCATAGTATATCTAGACCAGTGCGCTTCTTCCAATAGTTCTTTCTTCAAGTCTAATTACTTAGAACACAAATCCTTCTTTTAAATCTCAAGGCACCATCATTTCTAACTTCAAACCCTTGTCTAACTTCTAGTCCATTTCCTTTCAAGGATTGGAAGGGTTGAGGGCCATAATGCTCATCCACTAAGAATCTACTTCTTGTGCTTCTTTAATCCTCTAAACTAGACTTCGTGCAACTCTTAAGTTGGCATGAACTATGCTGGGGTTCTTTCTTTTGATTCTTGAATTCCATTCCTTGACTTCCTTTAAAAGCTACCATTCTTTCATCATTAAATGACCAAAAAGTCTTGTAGATTTCCTACTTAGAGCATTAATAGTAACATTAGCTTTGCTTGGATAGTAATGGATGAAGACATCATTATCCCTAAGAAGTCTATCCATATCTCATGTTTAGCTTCTTTAGAGAAAACAAATATTTCAAGCTCTCATGATTAGTACACATTAAGAACTGCTCGCCATAAAAGTAATGTCTCCAAACCTCCACTAACACCACTATAGCCAATTTCAGATTGTGAGATGGATAATTCTACTCACAGTTCTTTAATTGTCTTGATGCATATGCTACTACCTTCCCCATGTTGCATTAGCACACACCTAAGCCTTTCTTTAAAGCATGATAGTACATAACAAATGTTCCACCTCCAGGAGGGACAATTACAATAGGTGTTGATGCCAATTGTGAATTTAACTCATGCAAGCTGCTTTCACAATTCTTCATTCCACTCAAACTTGGCATTCTTTTGAGTTAATTTTGTCAAAGGACCTGCAATATGAGAGAATCCTTTAACAAATCTTTTGTAATGCAAGGTAACCCTTAGAAGCTTCAAATTTTAGTTACATTGCTTGGCATTTCCCACTTAATTACATTTTCAATTTGGTAGGATCAACTGATATTCCTTCTTTAGAGATCACATGGCCTAAATATGCCACTTTTTCCAACCAAAACTCACATCTACTCAACTTAGCAATCAACTTATTTTGTCTTAACAGATGCATGGTCTTCTTAGTTTTGAAAATAAACCAATATTTCATCAATAAATACAATAATGAATTTGTCTAGGAATGGCTTGGAAATTCCATTCATCAAGTCCAAAAAGGTTGCTAGTGTATTCGTTGACCCAAAAGGCATGACTAAGAATTCATAATGTCCATATCTTGTTTGAAATGTGGTTTTAGGAATATCATCACTTCTGATTCTATGATAATGATAACATTATCTAAGGTCAATCTTTGAAAACACTTGTGCCCTTTGTAATTGGTCGAACAAGTCATTAATTAATGGCAATGAGCACTTGCTCCTTACAATTAATTGATTTAGATGTCTATAATCAATGCATAGTCTCATCGATCCATCTTTCTTCTTAATAAACCACATTATCATCCCCCATGACAAGACATTATGCTTAGTGATACCCTTGTTGGGTAATTCTTCTAATTTCTCCTTAAGTTCTTCTAGTTCAGCTAGTGCCATTCAATAAGGAGCCTTAGAAAAATAGCTGGTTCTATGAAGTAAGTCAATTCTAAACTCAAACTCTTTATAAGGTAGCAAACTAGGAAAATCCTCTAGAAAGACATTAGGCAACTCACTAACAACTAGAATGTCACTTAGACTTGGCTTGTCCTCCAAAAGATTAAGCATATATGCAAGGCAACTTTGACAATCCTTACTAAGGTGGAGATCAGTACGAACTGTAGAAATGAGGCCTGCTGGGGAGGCTCTTTTGACACCTTCAAACTAAAATGCTGGCTAGTTGAGGAAGTTAAACATGACTACTTTCTTAAAACAAACAACACTTGCATGGTAGGTAGAAAGCTTGTCCATGTTAAAAATAACATCAAAATCTTCTATTTTTAAAAGAATTAAGTCTGCAAGTATTTCTTATTTCCCACCATAATGATATAAGAATTGCATACTAGATCAGTGACTATGGAATCCCCAATTGGTATGGCTACTATAAGAACAAACTATAGGTCTCTCTCTAAGGTTCATGCAAAGTTTGAAGACGCAAATAAATGTGAAGATACAAGACCAATAAGATCTTGGGCAATACTCTTAAAGAAAGGAAGAGTACCTTCAGCGACTAAGTTAAACGCTCGAGCATCTTGTTAAGTAATTCCATATACCCTCCCTTTGACTTTAGGCTTTTAAACCTTCACTTACGACTTCGACTATTTCTGTTCACACATTAAAGGATAAACTTGGATTAAATGCCCTAGTGCACCACATCTAAAACAAGCTTCGGTCTTCTAGTGGGAACGTATTGATCCATGCTTCTTCCCACAATGCTTACAAGGCCTAGTTGAGTTCTGTTTTGATGGTTTGTCACTATTCACCTTAAGTATCCTTCTCTTATCAAGTTTTCGTCGTTCTAGTCCTTTGTCCAAACTTGTTGTAATGGTTTAAGCTCTGGTCCTCTTGTCCTTCATTTTCTAAAAATCCATTTCAAAAAATCTGAGCTCTATCCACTACTTTACTATGTGTCTTTAGCATGAGTGCTGAAATTCTACTTCTTGTAACTGGTCGAGGACTCCTTTCAAACTACTTTGCCTTCCTAACTTCATTAGCAACTCTACGTGGTGCACACTTTGATAATTATGTTAATTTGACCTCATATTGAGCTACTATCCTATTTTCTTTTGTTAATCCCATGAACTCTACTTGTTCTAGTGTCTCATGCTTTTAGGGAAATATTTCTCCTAAAACACCTTAATAAACTTCTCATAGATGAATTGATTACTCTTGTGTAACTGCCCTCATTATGATCCTCTAACAATGCTCTCCTTCAAGCATAAATGCATCCAAAACCACTTTGTGTTTAGTAGACAACCTATTGCATCAAATATCTTCTCTAATTGCATGATCCACCTCTCTGCTTTTAGAGGATTTGGAACACCTTTAAACAAGGATAGGTTTAGCCTCTTGAATTTCTTAAGGCTGTAACCATGATGATCACATGCTATCTCCTTGGACCCATTTCCATTATTTTTCACTTGTTATTGTAGAATTTCAACTATGCCTTCTATGGCTTTATGTACCCCATCTAGAGAAATGTTGAATTCATCCGATGCCAACATTTCATCTTCCAATCACACCAAAAAAATAGCAATTTGAGCTACCCACTGGGTGAATAAAGGCATCCTACCACTTTCTACCCTAAGAACCAAACGTAAGCCCTTCAAGGATCACAACTCTATGCTAAGCCTTGGCTCTAATACCTAGTCAATCATGCACCAAAAATCTACTTCCTTTAAGGATTTGAAGCATGATAGTTCCCTAGGGTAGTCGATCACATCACGAAGCATATAAACTTCAAATTTCAATGAAGTTCATTTACTTACAATGATCTTATAGAGTATTAAAAGGCTTTACATAAAAACTATATCCTACAAGTCCATATTAAAAAATAATAATAATCATACTTTGATCTCACATACCATTTAGACAACATCACCCAAAAAATTATCATATGAGTCTTAAATTGAAACCATAGTAACTCTATATACACATGGCATACTCAGTTACAAGATTGCCTAAAAGTACCAAACTTCTTTCTACTCAGCACGGCCAACTGTTCCAAAACAACACTCCTAAAGATTGATTTTGAACTCCTTCAAAGTTTTGCTTCTCATTCTTTCTCTATTTTGGAAAACTGTAAAGAATAGAGTGAGCACGATGTCATAGCAAGTAAACTAGCATGAGTCATGAGAACTCATTCCCATTTAAAAATTTTATTTTATAAAAGCATTTGAAAGTAGTATAACTTTATATTGCATTCTTAATAGTAGCAACCAAAGACTATTTATAATACTTGCAGTGAGATCTATATTAAAAAGCAAACAATGTCCATTATAATAGTCTTGCGTTAGAACTATATTTGCTATAACTCGATCAATCCCATTTGAAATAGTACAACACTAGACATCCTAATCATTTAAGTAAGAAGCACCGTGAGCAATTAAAATCAAGTTACAAGCAATTGGAAACTCTTGAAGATAGAATTATAATTTCACATAAGACTATAATTCTACACTAGTTTCGCTAATTGATTCGCCAATATTCAATAAATATGGTTTGTGCATTCAAACACACATAATCCTCATTGAAGAATAAGTAGACTTCACTATCCCATTGATCGAATGTTGCCACTCATACCACCCAACCAAAGCTCCACTTAATCCTCTCTGAAGAATTATTAGAGGCCATTGACCAACATGATCAAATGATGGTCCATTCATATGTGCAAGTAATCCTTACAAATCCTTGCCAATGTCTCAACTAAGGCCACTAACACTGCCGATTAGACATGTCCAATATATATCTTCATCGACATCTTGAATGGAGCCACTACCCTAATAACATCTCAATAGGGCCACTAAATAGGACATTATTTGGCCAAATTTCAATCAAAAGTTGATGAATGAATCAATACTTTGAAATTCAAAGTCAACTTCACCTCTTTGTTAACTATGCAAAATATTTTACTTGAAACATATCACATCAAAAAATTACTTATAAATTCAATCAATTCAGTAGTTCACTCACTTCCTTTCCAAATAGTGAAATCTTAGCAATAGGTTATGAAACCACAAATCTTTTTCACAATCCACTTGAAAAGAATCAATATAGAAATTTGATCTAGAAAAAATCTACTTTAAAGTTCATATAGAAGAACACTTAAAGAAATACAACCTCTTAAATACTTGCAAAAACTTTCACATGTAAAGATCTATTTGGGAATTCATTTGCAAAAATCCCTTTTAAAAGTAAGAATAAGACCTTAAAGAAATGGATTAGTTACTCGCACAAATCTAATTATCTTTAGATTCCTTAGTTTTTGTTCTCCTCATATGACTAATCTCCTTTTTCTTCCTTTATTATTTTGAAATTCCTTTTTTTCTTAGCAATTCTCTTCTATTTCTTTGGAAAAATGGGAGTTTGAAGCTAAGGAAAATGTCTAAACATATTTGCATGACATCTGAAAGCCACTAATCATGCTTGCATGCATAGCTTGCTATAGAGGTGACTTGTGAAAGCTACTAATCATACTTGCATGAAAGTAAGCTATAAAGGGGATATATAGAAGCAATTGCTTAGTTGTGTGCTGAATTACACTATGTTTAAGTGGTTACCTACATTAAGATCAATTTCATTCACTTGTCTAAACAAGTGTTTTTCTCTATATAAATACCTTTTAGAATAACCTAAGGAGGGGCCCTTATGCAAAAGTGGGCACCCCTACATCAGCTTGTCATTGTGTCACTCACTATATTCCTTGGTATAATGATAGCTAAGTAAATTTTTTGCATGGTATTAGTGCATGCAAACATTCACAAGTTCTAAAAGATATATGTGGGGTCCTAATGGTTGGTGCAACCATCAGTCTCTAAGAAAATCTTATTAACATTGTTATCTCAAAGTCCTGTGCCATGCAAACCATTCAATCTTTTTTCTATATCTTTCTTTCTTTTCTTTTTCTAAGTTTTTGTGTTATTCTGTAAAATAATAGTGGCTAGCATCATTCAATTCGACATAGATAATTGCAAGGCTATTGAGAAATATGGCACAAAAAATGAGCATTTTAGATCACCAAGCATCTAGGCACCACAATGCTTTTGGTGCATGCAATACCATTCCCTACATTGATTTGCATAAACAAAGACCATATAAGAGTTAATATTGTAAAGAGGTCTCATATGGTAAATGCATGGTGAGCCCAAAACCATTGTAGAATCTTCGAAAAGAATTGAATTTACAATCTTGACAACCATCATGCAAGAAATGGTTGAAGAGAAGAATAGCCATGTTTGAACAAGCTAATGTCTTATAGGGGTGTAGTGGTTACCTATTTCTATGGCTTTTCTTACGTTAATGTTTTTATGGTGTTTTACATCTTTTGAATGGTTATCATAGTGAAGTATGAGGAGAATCTTTTTTAAAATTAACCCTTTTTTTGTCTTTTGTCTTAGTGTGATATTGTCAATTTTATATGGTTTTTGATGGAGGTAGAAGGTGGTTATTATGTCAATAAAACAAACCTATTCAACCAAAGAGCATTAGTTGGTCAATCGGTCAACTATTAAATATTAAATTAATGTCATGGGTTGGGCTTTGTTTTATCCCCACATTTGTTACCTGGTTATTTTTTGGCCCACACCAGAGGCTATTATTTCATACCTCTAGAAAGCTAGTACTTGGTCCATCAAGAGAGGGCAACGATGGTAGGATAAAAACTTCACATAGGTAAGAAATAAAATAAATCCTATTCAGCCAATGAGAATTAAGTAAACCCCCTACTATATATTAAATTAATATCAAGGGTTGGGTTTTGTTTCAATCCACATTTATTACATGAATCATTTTTGGCCCATGTAAGAGGATACCATATCTTACTTGTAGACAGCCAATACTTGGTCCATCAAGAAAGAGCAATGGTGCTAGGATAAATGCTTCACACATGTAAATAAGGTAGATGAAAACTTCACAATAGTGAAATATATGGCCCATTTTAGTCACCTTTAATACTTCCAATTGCTTTCTTGCTTGACATAGGATGATCTTGAACCTTAATTGAGCTTTGGAATGATGAAATTTAAGTCCTAGCTCTTTGATTTGATCTTAATCCTTAATTCACATCTTGATTGATCTCGGTCGTTGGATCATCTTCTTGGTACCTACAAAAGATTTAAAATCCTAATTAAATTCTAAAAAATTATGATAATTTATATACTTACTTCAGATTATCTCCCAAACTTGCAAAATATCATACTTTTGAATTATTAGCTCAGAAATTCCTAAGTCATAAATTTTCAAAAAAATCCTAGGATAATGCCATAATTTATGACATATGAGATACTAATTGGATATTTTTATTCAAAATTGACTACTTATCACAAAATCTAATTATTTAGATCTTGCATCATGAATTTTTGAAAGTTAGATCAATCATGGATTTTTATTAATTTTGGAAAAATTGGACAAATTTTCAAGATGTTGAACTTTTACCTTCGAAAATGATGGTGCATTAGTTCAATCCACCCTTCTTCCTCTCTCTCTCTCTCTCTCTCTCTCTCTCTCTCTCTCTCTCTCTCTCTCTCTCTCTCTCTCTCTCTCTCTCTCTCTCTCTCTCTGCATCTCCAATCAACTTTCTACTTGACACCTGTTTCACAAACGATCTACTATTGATCCTCTCTTCCCCTTGTTTCTCTCTCTAGGCTCAGCTTCACCATTGTCAGTCAGTTAATTTTTGGGGAGTTTGTCAGCTGTTTAGCATAGTTTCTCCAATGATGGTTGTGGCAGCCCGTAGCTCACTCCTCCTTTCTCTATCTCTTAGCTCAAGTTAGATCTATTTTGGTCTAGTCTATTGGACTACAGATATGCTTGATCTATATATTAGGACCAGCGGATGATCATTTGACCTCCTCAGCATCAGCCTTAGATTTATGATTGGTAGATCTTTGCAGCTGACCACCTTCCTACTACAGGTCAAACATGGTCGTGTCCAATCAGGTAAGCCCTGATACCGGTTGTTGGGAAGGATGCAATGTATAAAGGTGGATTGGGATCTACTTAGGTATGTTTTTAGTGTAAGAAGCACAGATAATTGCATGGGCACAAGGTTTACGTGGTTCAATTAATTTGGTCTACATCCGTAGGAAGTGGATAAAATCACTATTTATTTACGGACGTAAGAGGAGGAGGAGGTTCTAAACCTCACTTGACTCTCTAGTTCTATACATGATACCCACTTTTGATTTCTGCTATTTTTCCCTTCTCTCTTATCACATTCCCTTCTATCGACTCTAGTATATAAGAGTTCAAGGTTTCTGATTAGTCAAGCTCCTCCTTGAAAAATCCGACTTCCAAATCTAGTGATGAAGATCTTGACTTTTCAGGAAGTAGTCTCCATTTTCTGATGCCCTGAAATCTCATCATATCAAGAAATCTTGCACTAGTTGGTGGGCTAAATCAGGCAACGATTGCCATGTATGGTACATACCCATAAAAACTGAACAACCATGGAGATAGTGATAAATCTAATTTTAGAATTATAGCTGACAACCAATGTTCCTCGCCTAATTGGGAAATTTACAAGCAAAAGAGATTTTTTTTTGGAGGACAAGCAATCCCAAAACAAACTAACATACTACTCAAGAACAACAACGGTCAAAGTTGAACTGCATCTTATATGTCATAGACTAACCGATTTGAGGTGCTACAAGATGAACAAATGAAAAATAAAGGAAAAATGACATAAGTGGATCTCCCACTTGGAATGGTGAGAGTAATAAGTGGCAGCAGGCAATCACAACTTGGGATGATGAGATACAACCTTCACATTGTCGATCTCTTAACAGAGATCACGAACAATGATGGATAAGGAAAAGATCTAATATAGGACACCCAAAAGCGAAGATGGTATAAAAAAAGGTTAAACATTGGTCTGCTACTACTGAAAGAATGTTATAATTCAAGGTCTCATGATAAATTCTAGGTAACTTCAACATGGTAGAGAGTTGGAAAAGAATTTTTGGTCTAATATCTTCCTAGAAAAGTTTAAAACATGTAAAAAAACTGCAAAAATAAAAATAAATGTGAAGTAAGAGTTAAGGCACTATTATGCATGCTGGTATTTATGATATGTGAACCTTCCCTAAAAAACTAGAGGCAGGAAATTAAAATATTCTTTTCTTCATTATTTGGAGCCTTTAAAGAAATGGGTTGGATTGTTTCTATTCTGTCATTGTAACAAAGTTGCCCTATATTTCCTTGTGAAAGCGATGGCTCAAAGGTTCTACATTTCATCCTCTTAATCCTTCTTAATAGCTAATTCTTTATCTCTTGAACTTGGTGTAGATTATTCCCCCCCTCCAACTCCCCATGATACCCCCTCAATTCTGACCCCACTTGGTTATTCGTGAAAATTTAGCCTCTCTAATCAAGGGCAGGATCTGAATATACTAGTTCTTTTATTCCACCCACTGATACTTTTGATCCCAACAGAAACACTTTCCTTTCTCTATCCCCACCTTGTCATTTGTACCTAGCATCCCAAACCCTATACCTATATGCAACCGGTCGGATATGCATGCAAGAAATATGAGTCTAGAAGAAAAATGCTACCTTAAGGCTCGTAACCAATTTTTTGACAAGTAGCCAATCAACCCTCAACCATAAAACCCGATCCATGAGTTAAAAGCTCTAATGGAAGAGGAAGAGAGGCCAAAAAAGTAGGCAGAAAATTATTTTGATTAGAAACAATAAGAAAACCAACGAGGAACTGAGGAATTTAGAGCATGGTTGTGACAGGTGGACCAAAAAATGAACATGAAGAAAGCGTGATCACTCCCTATAAATGACTGGTAAACCTCAACCAAAAAATAAGGGAACATCCATGGCTGGACCATTAGGTGTGCACTCTCCATCTAAAATTTCCCCTTGAAATGGGTTGCATGGAACTATAGAGGTTGCAGACAACCGTGTTTTTTGCCATCTCTATTTAATCATATGCTAAAGCTCAGAAGCCTAACATGGTTTTCCTTTCGAAAACCTAGATTAGTTGTGCGACTAAGTGTTGGCGCAAATACGAAAAATTAAATGGGTCATGGAAGGTGATCTTAATGCAAAATTTTTTCATGCCATGTGTTACGGGCTGAGATTTTCAGATACCCGTGCGGCACTTAGTCTTGTAATGCACTCAAAGCACCAAGTCTAAGTTTAGCCTTGTACCCTCAAAACTCTCACTTGCTAGAGCTTTCACTTACTCACCCATTCAAGCAATGAGAGGAACTCAGAAGGAAACTCTCCTACTCTATTAAGCTTCACCCAAAACTGAGATGGTTACAACTGAGGAGCTTACACCTATTTATACTTGTTCTCCCCTATCTACCTCCTCAATGAATGGTCCGGATTATTATAGATGTCTACAATCCAACGGCTAAGGACTATTCTAGATTCACACTAGAAAACTCTACATAATTCTACACAAGTCCCTAACCTTCCATCTTTCAAGATATTTACATGGAGTCTTCTAGAACCCAGGCCTTCTAGAATCAGGCCTTCTTCCATGGATCTTCACCAATGGGTTTAAGTCTCTTGGACCTTGTCCACAAGCTAAATAAGCTTTCCATGGAGTCTGTAAGCTTTGGTCATGGACCTTGCAATGCAAGCTCGTGACACATGGCTAATGCCAAATAGAGAAGTCATGAAATTCTTATGATAAGAAATAATATTAGGGAAGTATTCTCCCACATCATATAAATTATGAGTCATTGGAACACTTTTAGAACATGTTCGCTGCCAAACCATGTACTGGCAATCTTGACCTTGTTCATAACATTCGCCACAGCCTCTCTCCGGAAATAATCAATAATCTTGTTCGGCCCGTGTCGTTGGAAGAAGTGGGCGTGACTTTATTCTCTATTGGTGCGGACAAAGCGCCCAGAGTGGATGGGTTCAATGCTGGTTTTTTCGAACATTGCTAGCCATGTGTTGGACCGTCGTCCATTTGTTATATTATCCAAGAAGCTTTTCAGAAGGGATGCTTTCCTAAGGAGATTAATAAGATTATCATCATACTTATCCCTAAGAATCCAAATGCAGTCAAAATGGACTCGGGATTTGTATCCACCATACCATGCAAAAGGCATTCAAAATGAAGCAGCTTGGACTATCTTAACTAATCAAAACTCATTGCAAGAGCAAAATATCTCAAAAAGAGCAATTTCTTTGAACATATTGCCTCCAAGTCTGCTTTGGCCACTTGGAAAAATATTATGAAGACAAAAACTTTGACGTTAAATGGGAACCCAAAATTGGGATATGTCTAGATGGGTCTATCCAACATAATTTTCACTGGAGAATGACAATGATATAGGCACATCTAGATAGATCTTAATTTTGGATGATTTAAACAATTCATCTTATTTGACCAAAATTCACCCATCTTGGCTGTTTACCAAAATTCATGCCCATTTCTATATGCTGACTTTTTGAGAAAAAGTGATTTAAAAACAAAAAAATTACGTGGCTAAAATCATCCAATGGCTATAGATTTTGGCAAACAATCTAAGGCATGTAGAGAAGATCATTCAAATAATGACTCGAGTATTTTGAGTTATTTTCCTTTTTTCTTAACGTGACTTCGATTAACAACATCTAAAAATTTGGCTTCGATTATTTGGGTAGTTAAATTTGAGGCTTTTAAAATCAATTGAAAATATTGGATATTATCATTGAGAGTAAGAAATTATGAGATTTTTATGTAAAAGACCCTTTTTGTAACTATTTGTATCAGGTTATCTTATTAATGAAACTCTGCCTCTAACTCAAAAACAGTAAAAATCGATTACTCCGCACCGAGCGGACACATTTTACTCCGAAAAATTGTAACTACCCATGTGCGAGGAAGCTCCATCCTCTGGCCTCGCAGAGGGAGTTGTTCCTTGCGCCAATATTTTTCTGGCGAAAAAATCGCACGCACCATAGTCACAGTCTTCCTTCCTTTCTTCCTTTCACTAACCACCAAACCCCACCCCCCCAAAAAACGGCGACCCGGTCTGTCTGTGTCCACACTCTCTCTATGGCTTCTTCATGAACCCCTTGATTGAAACTTGAAACCCCTGTTTACAATCTTTCTTTCTGTTTCTCTCGATCTGTAACAATGTTCGGAACTCCAAATTCTTCTCCGGGGTTCGGAACTCCTTCAACACCGTCGTTTGCTCCAGCATTAGGCTCTTCCTTATTCTCTTCTCCTGCAAATGTAACCCCATATCCATCTCCCTTTTCTCAGCAAACCCCACAACAACAATCTCCATTTCCCTCCTTCCAAACCCCCTTTTCGGCTCCTCTATCATCTATGATAGCTCCTTCTCCATTCGCAGGAACGACTCAATTCACGACCCAGATGGCCCCTGTTGCTCCTCTTCCTTTTTCCCTGGCAGACCGCGACATTCAGGTAAGTTCTCTCTAAAACCCTTTGCTTTCTTTGAGGTCTTGAGCACTAAACCCTAGCATCTTTCTCCTAATTCTTGTTTTCCTTTTGGTTTTAGGCGATTGTTGATGCGTATAAAGATGAACCGGGAAATCCAAAATATGCTTTCAAGGTTGGTTTTCATTCGTTTTTCTAGTTTGGTATTTTGAATTGAACGGAAAGGTTTTTTCCCGCTTTTTTTTATAGGCTTTTGAATTCATAATGTTCTTTTTTTTATTCAGCATTTGTTGTTCAGTGTGACTGATCCTAGTGCTAGAGTGAAGCCTGTTGGTATTTCAGACGTGAGTCTTCTTTTCTTTTGGCTTGATTGATTTTCCTCTCCTATTCTATTGATTTATTTATTTTTGGGTGTTGAAATTTCTAGGTTTCTGATTTCGGTGTGTAGCTTGTTTGTGTTGCCAGATAATGTGGGCAGAAGCAATGGGTAAGTTGGAAGGAATGGAGAGTGCTGACCGTGAAAGGCTTTGGCCTCAGTTAGTTCAGGGGTTTAAGGATCTTTCAGAGCGGGTTAAGGTAATTTTGCTTTAGTTTGACAAAATGGTTCATTTTCTTGTCTTCGTTTTCAGTTGCTGGGGTTTTAATTTTTTTGCAGGATTCTTCCTTTTTAGAATATTTTAGGAGTTGATGGGTGCTTCTTTCATAAGCTTTCGTGCCAGTCACACACACATATAGGCAGTGTTAATTTCAGGTGTTTAATGCAAGTGTAGGAATAGTTGACATCTGATTGGTTGGGAAAAAGTGAAAAACAGAAAAAAGTTGGAGGAAATGGTAGTTAGAAACTCTTGGCCAATAAAATGTTGCTACTCTTTACACCTGCAGCTTTTTGCTGAAACTACCATTTTCCTACATACACATAAACATATGTATATATATATATATATATATATATAGAGAGAGAGAGAGAGAGAGAGAGAGAGAGAGACTTTGCTGATGCTGGTCCCAAGCTTGGATAAAAAATGAGGTGGGTTTTGCGTTAGGTGCTAGCCGGTAAGTAAAACCTTTTTGAAGAATTTGAAGATGATTTTGTTATTTTATCTTCTTATTTACAGATGAATATGCATATGCGTATTAGTTTGTAAGTAAGAAGAGAAAAGAATGAAAAATATCTTCCACTTCTTCACGTATGACAATCGTAATATAACATGAATCAATTACTAACATTCCCTCAAGTTAGAATGTCCCCCAACGTGCTGCACTGGATCCCAGGTGCAGTGGAAAATAGGCATACGTGTTCCCTCAAAAACGATGCGCTACATTGGATCTCAAGATGCGCTACATTGAATCTCAGGTGTATGAAAAATGGGTAAGGGCTGCTATAACATTCCCTCAAAAGTGATACGCTGCATCAGAACCCAGGTGTAGTGGAAAGTAGGCATAGGTTTATGTTATGGAGGTTGAGAAGTGCATGGGTAAATAGGCTAGCTCAAGAGCATAAGATTCGTATCGCCACATAGAATATAGGGGTATTAACAAGTAAGAGTCTAGAGTTAATAGATAGGATGAAATGTAGGAGAGTCAACATTCCTTGTATCTAAGAAACCAAGTGAAAAGGGGTTAAAACTAGAGAAATGGATGAGTATAAGCTCTGTTACATGGGAAAGGATTTTAATATAAATGACGTAAGGATAGTGGTAGATAAAGAATTAAAGGATAAAGTTGTAATTGTTAAAAGGACCATTTATAGAATTATAATAATAAAACTTGTTCTAGGGGAGAAGATCATAAATGTTAGAAGTGCATACGCACTGCAAATAGGTTTAGAAGATGGAATCAATAGACACTTTTGGGAAGATAAGGAGGGAGTCGTGCAAGAAATTCCGAACATAGAAGGGATATTTATAGGAGCAAACTTAAATGACTATGTAGAAAAAGAAAAGGAAGAATATGATAGGGTACATGGAGGGTATGATATTGGAGAACAAAATGAGTTGGTAGAAGCTATCCTCAATTTTGCTTTGGCATATAACCTGCCTTAGCAAATACATTTTTTAAGAAGAAGGATGAACACTTAATAACCTTTCAGAGTGGACTCCATAAAATCCAAATATATATATATATATATTACTTAGGAATACTAAAATATCAATGTTTAAGGATTGTAAGGTAATACTTGGTTAGAGTTTAACCTTACAACATAGGTTAATGGTTATGGATATCTACATTAATAGATGGAAGAAAGGAAATGAACTGAATAGGTATAAAAAAAACTAAGTAGTGGAACTTAAAAGGGAAGAAATTAACCCCACTCACAAATAAGTTGATGGTAGAATGAAATTGGAACAACAAAATAGAAGTAAACACCATGTAGATTAATATGGCTGAGTCTATTAAGACAGTGGCAAAGATGTCCTAAGAGTATCTAAGGGTGAAAGGCAATTAGTAAAGGAAATTTGGTGATGGAGTGAAATGGTGCAAAAAGTTATTAAAGAAAAACGGGATCCTTTGAAAGCATGGCAGAAGACTAGAAATAATGAAAACTATGTACATTATAAGAATGCTAAAAGGGTTGATAAGAGAATAATAAGTGAGGCTAAACTCAAGGCATATGATGATCTCTATACTGGACTAGGATTAAGAGAAGGTGAGAAATATATGTTTAAACTTGCAATAATAAGATAATAGAAGAGTAAGGACTTAAAACCATGTTAAGTGCATTAGAAGTGATGATAAAAAAGTACTAGTCAAAGATGACTGGATCAAACAAAGATGGAAAAGTTACTTTTAAAAATTGCTAAATGACAATTGCTCAGAAAATAAAGGAATTGAAAGTACTGTAGACCTGAATAACATTGGACATTATAGATACGACTGTCGGATTTGAATACTTTAAGTGAAAGATGCCTTGAAAAGATGAAATAAGGAAATGTGTTGGGGTCCGATGGTATACCAATAGAGGTTTGGAAGCATGTGGGAGATACTGGAGTAGTTTGGTTGACAAAGTTGTTTAACGAGATTATAAAATCAAAGAAAATGCCTGATGAATAGAGAAAGAGCTCTATTGCATCAATTTATAAGAATAAAAGAGCTTACAAAGTTGCACTAATTATCAGGGGATTAAACTTATGAGTCACACTATAAAACTTTTTGAAAGAGTGATTGAGAAGAGGCTACGAGATGAGACAAGTGTATTGGACAACTAGTTTGGTTTTATGCCTGGAAGTTCTATCATGGAAGCTATTTTCTTACTAAGACAACTCATCATCATCATCAAGACCTTATCCCAATTAGGGGTTGGCCTTCTTACTAAGACAACTGATAGAGAAATATAGGAAGAGTAGGAAGGACCTTCAAATGGTCTTTATTGACTTAGAGAAAGCTTATGATAGGGTCGCTAGAGAGTTAATATGGAGGGTGTTGGCGAGAAAGGGGTTTTGCGGGTGTATATAGACATAATGAAAGATATGTATAAGGGAACAATAACAAATGTTAAGTCTACTAGTGAAGAGATCGGTGATTTTCCTATCATTGTAGGATTGCACAAGGGAGCGGCATTGGACCAGTGCCTTTTCATATTGTTTATAGATGAGTCAACAAAACATTTGCACAAGGAGATTTCATGGTTCATGCTACATGCATATGATATAGTTTTAATTTATGAGACAAGGGAGGGCTTAAACACAAAGCTAGAGTTATGGAGAGAAGCATTAAACCTAAAGGATTTAAAGTCAGCCGAACTAAAAAATAATATATAGAATGCAATTTTAGTAAGGAGATGAGCAGGAGTGGAACACCTGTAAAGATTAATAACCAAGAAGTTCCTGTAAAAGACTCCTTTCGGTACTTAGGATTGATGATTCATAAGAGTGGAGAGATTGAGAGAGAGGTTACCCAGAGAATCTAAGTGAGTTGGAACAAATGGAGATGCTCATTTGGAGTTTTGTATGATCGGCGGGTGCCACTCAAACTGAAACGAAAATTCTAGAGGATGGCTATAAGGCTGGCCATGATCAGAATGTGGGCAGTTAAGGAACATCATGTTCATAGGAGGAACATAGCGGAAATGAGGATGTTGAGATGGATGAGCGGCAAGACAATAAATAATAGAATTAGGAATGAATACATTAGAGTAAATATAGGAGTAGCACCAATAAGTAAGAAGATGAGGGAGATTAGACTTAGATGGTTTGGACATGTCTAATAGAGACCGAAAATGGCATTGGTTAGGAGTGAGGCAATGCAAGTCAAAGGTTCTAAAAGTGCAAGGGAAGGCCTAAAAGAATGTGGATAGAAGTGAGAAAAGATTTAAAAACTTTGGGACTAAATGAAACCATGATACTTAATAGAATGGAGGAACAAGATTCATGTGGCCGACCCCTAATAGGGATAAGGTCTTGAATGATGATGATAGATGTGTATGGTGATTCTCAAAAGGATATGTGCGTACAGTTTTAAGGTGATCTAAGCCATCAATTTACTCATCTCACAGATTGACTACATACAAAAAAATACTAACCTTGGATCTTTTTAACCTCTACTTTTTTAAGCTGTAAAAACTTGATGGCCATAATTTTACGTCCGACAAAAATATGTGCTAGGATCAGTTTATGATTGTGGTTTTTGGTGAGATGACCTAATTGATGAATGACTTAGATCACTAAAAAATTGTACACCCATGTACTTTTGAGAATTACTTGCACAAATCATCTGCCCTACTGCATGAATCACCTGCAATTAGTAGCCTCTCTCTCTCTCTCTCTCTCTCTCTCTCTCTCTCTCTCTCTCTCTCTCTCTATTAGTGTGTGAGTGGGTATAGGTGAGTGCACTTGAACCTACAACCTTATGGTTGCATAATGTAACAATGACTTCCTGCTAGGGTAAGTGCTTAAGTCTACCCTTTACATTATTTGATGGAAACCCCTTTGGACAGCAATAGATCAAGAGAGAATTTGGCTTTTTTTTAAAGGAGAAATTCCAAATCGATATATGATCTAAGGGCTGCTTGCACTTGATTGCCATAGTGAGAATGCCCTCAGCTTGTATACCATTATCATTAATGAATTGCTTTCAGGCTTATCATTAACTCCATTGAGAAAATATTGATTCAATCGGACTATTCTATTGATTATGTTCATCTGCTCGTTGTGCAAACAACTTTTGCCTAGTAAGTATTAAATGTTAGGAGTCAAACATTATCATTAATACAGATGTTGACAAGTGTTTCTGTATTTTATGTGAATATCATAGTCACACTTTTCTTTGTAAAGATTTGAATCAGTATGACATTATCATGTGCAAAATTCTTATGTGTATAAGGAAGTGTTTCAATTGAAGGTAATGATACAATTTATCCCTAAGGCAGAATTATCTTCTCTTTTAATTCAAAACCATTGTTTTATAATGAACTTTTTGTGCTAATCTCTTGGCTTCCTGGTTGGATCCCTCCATTGGAGTGCAAATGAGGGGTTAGTTTTGCTTTTTCCAAAATCTATTTATCAAAGGTGTTAAATGAAGGAGTGGAGTGGACAAGGCGCGAAGGGGAGGGGAATGAGGGAATGAGAAATACTGCAGTTCTTCAATTTTCCAAGTTTATTTCTTGGAATAAACATAGTTGCATGTTGTCATTTATGTATGCTAATACTAAATTGTCATTTTCCCTTTTCTTTTTGTTTATATCTGCCCTTGTGAAGGGGAGCCTTGGCGCAACTGTAAAAGTTGTCATCGTGTGACCTTGAGGTCACGGGTTCAAGGCGTGGAAACAGCCTCTTGCAAAAAGCAAGGTAAGGCTGTGTACTTTAGGTCCTTGTGGTTCACCCCTTCCCCGAACCCCGCATAGGTGTGAGCTTCATGCACCGGGGCTGCCCTTTTTTTCTTCAGCCTTTTTATTTCTATTATATTTTTATTTATCAGGAAAAAAAGTAACAAAGAAAAGGTGTGTATCTTCATTAATCCAAGACGTACAATGAGGAGTTGACCACGAACCATTTATAGGGCATATACATGTATTAGAATCGAAATGCCATAAAACCCTTTTGTCATCAATCCCTGTTTAGTCTTTAACTTCAGCAGCTCATTTTCAGTAACCTGGGTCTGGTTGGTATGAGAGGAGTCATTGGTCATCACCTGGTTATTCGCAGTCTGTTTCCCTTGGCTGCTGGATATCAATAACCTAGAATGAAGATCTTACCCTTCTTACACTATTGAATCTAGCTGATTCTTTGGGTATTTGCTAAAATATGGTTGTTAAAAAGCAATTGGTCCAATCATTTTAGGTTCCATGGACGATGGCTGGTTCAATTGAGGCGGCATCTTTATGTATTCAAATTTCAGTTCTCTGCATAATGGAAGTAGCTGATGATATGTCAAACTAGCTAGCTGGGGAGGGGATTAGGCTTGAGACAGTTGTTGGACTGAGTTTCCCGCTCTAGTTTGTCTTTGGATGGTTTCCTCCATTTGGCATTTAATTTCTTTCATTTTGCTGTTATGACCTCATGCATTCCTCGCCTTATTTATGGATCTAAAAATTATGTGTTAGAAAGATAAATGAACTGTCATGAAGAAGGTTCCGACTTCCAAGAAAGTGCTTGTTAGAAAATATGGGCTCCTTATTCTTCTGGTTCTCCTTGACACATCTTTCTTTCAAATAGAAAATCGTTTCCCCAGCTAGTAATGTAGCTTCCCTTCATGGCCAGTGCAGGATTATACTATAAACACAATTTAGTGGCGGTTAAGCAACTGTTGCAATTTTTTGTTGATTATGTCGTTGAATGGAATTCGTAATGAACCCTGTCTGCTTGAGAGATTCCTTTTGCTTCTAACTGAATATGTGATTATAGCACTGCAGAGAGTTATTTTGAATGACATTGGCAAATAGCTGCAGAATGAGATGATTTCTCTTAGAGCTTGGTTTCACTTTTACCGTGTAATGGTTGAAATTTCATTTTAGAAGGTCATGATTGTGGATCTACATACTGTTCTGATGTGAACTCCATCTTGGACAATTACTAGTTCAACTATTTGATCAATAGTAGAAAAACTTGAGAAGCCAAGATTGTAGTTAGTTCTTAATTACTGGTTCAACTATAGGGCCTAGCTGGAACCAATGGCTGTTAATTTTGAGGTATGCCTTTCGGAAACCAGTATATTCCTTGTCCACGAAAAGAAGTCACCTACTCTATATGTTCTTGGTAGATGATGTGGTTTACCAATTTCCCACCATATGATGAAGGGGAATAATTTTTTCTAGAGGAGCTTGGGTTGAGGCTTGACACATTTACTTGTGGCAACTTGAATCCTATCAAAATGTCAAAAACTCCAGATTTTCACGTGAGAACAAAGCATGGAGATAGATTTCCACTTGCTCTGTAAAAAAAATGAAAAGTGGTGAGATGATAAACACTTTCTACAGAAATGCTTGATTAGGAAGCTGATTAGTTTGATGATATGCATATCAGGTTGAGGGAGCATGGTCAAAGAGAGCAATATGAGATGCACCTTATTTAGCAGTCTTATAAGTGATGTGCTATGTGAATCCTTCGCAACACTCATAATTTGGGTTGTTGAAACTGAAAGTGTTACTTGATTTCTCTTCTCCACTCTTCCTTCTTTCCTTCTCTTTTTTTCTTACCTAACAAAGGAAAAAGGTACTATGGTCAATGACACACAAAATCATGTACAAGAGAAGCTCAAAGCTACTAATGAGGGAAGCACATCTTGTAGAGCTCCTCTTCAATGTGTGCTTTATCTCTCTGCTTGCTAGTGTGGCTGGACACTTGATTGGTGATTCTTGTAATATGTTTGAAATCGTGTATCATCATCATCGCATCAAGACCTTATCCCAATTAAGGGTCGGTCACATGAATCTTGTTCCTCCATTCCCTAAAGTGTCATGGTTTCATTTAGTCCTAAAGTTTTTAAATCTTTTCTCATCACTTCTATCCACGTTCTTTTGGGCCTTCCCCTTGCCCTTTTAGAACATTTGACTTGGATTACCTTACTCCTTCTAACAGGTGTCGTCTTTTGGTCTCATTGGATATGTCCATACCATATAAGTCTAATCTCCATCATCTTGTTACTTATTGGTGCTACTCGTAAATTTCTTCTAATGTTTTCATTTCTAATTCTATCCTTTTTTGTCTTGCCACTCATCCATCTCAACAATTGCATTTTGGTGATGCTCATCCTATGTACATGTTGTTCCTTAACAACAATTTGATACATAAAGCATGGCCGGTCTTATAGCTATCTTATAGAATTTTCCTTTTAGTTTGAGTGGCACTTTCCAATCACACAAAACTCCGAAGGTGCATCTCCATTTTTTTCAACCTGCTTGGATTCTTTGGGTAACCTCCTTCTCAATCTCTTCACTCATGAATTATTGATCTTAAGTATCGAAAGTGTCCCTTTTGGGGGACTTCTTGGTTATCAATTGTTACTAGTGCTCCACTCTCGCTCCTTACAAAAATTGCATTCTATATACTCTTATCTTAGTTTGGCTAATTTTAAATCTTTTAGATTCTAATGCATTTCTCCATAACTTTAGCTTTGTGTTTATGCTATCCCCTATCTTATCAATCAAAACTATATCATCCACAAATAACATGGACCATGGAATCTTCTTGTGCAGGTGTTTTGTTAACTCATCCATAACCAAGGTAAAAAGATACAGGCTCTTAGTGTAATCCTATAATGATAGAGAAATCTCCGGTTTTTCCACTAGTGGTCCTAACGTTTGTTATTGCTCCCCTAGACCCTTATACATTTCCTTAATTATATCTATGTACCCTTGTGAAACCCCTGTCTTGCCCAACACCTATCATATTAACTCTCTGGGGACCCTATCATAAGCTTTTTCTAAGTCAATAAAGACTATGTTAAGGCCCTTCCTCATCTCCCTATATTTCTCTATCAATCGTCTAGGTAGGAAAATAGCTTCCATGGTAGACGTCACAAGCACAAAACCAAATTGGTTATTTGATGCACTTGTCTCATGCCGTAGTATCTTTTCAATCATTCTTTCAAAAAGTTTCATGATATAATTCATAAGTTTGATCCTGATAATTAGTGCAACTTTGTATGTCCTTTATTCTTGTAAATTGGTACAGTAGAACTCTTCTTCCACTCATCTGGCATTTTCTTCGATTTTTACAATCTTATTAAATAACTTTGTCAACTAAACTACTCAAGTATCTCTTATGTACTTCTAACCCTCTATTGGTATACCATCAGGCCCCAGGGCCTTTCCTGATTTCATCTTTTTCAATGCCTCTTTCACTTAAGGTACTGTAATCCTACTGTCATATCTATAATGTCTATTGTTATTTGGGTTTACAATACTTTCAATCCTTATATTCTCACGGTAATTGTCATTTAGCAAATTTTGGAAGTAACTTTTCTATCCTTGTTTGATCTTGTCATCTTTGACTAGTACCCTTTGGTCGTCACTTCTAATACATTTAATGTGGTCTATGTCCTTACTCTTCTTTTTTATTACTTTTGCGATTTTAAACACATCTGTCTCACCTTCTCTTGATCCTAATCTATTATAGAGATCACCATATGCCTTGAGTTTAGCCTCACTTATTACTCCTTTGGCAACTTTTTTAGTATTCTTATATTTCTTGAAGTTTTCGTTATTTTTAGTCTTCTATCATGCTTTAAAACACAACCGTTTCTCTTTAATAACTTTTTATACTTTTTCACTCCACCACTAAGTTTCCTTTGTTGGTTGCCTTTTACCTTTAAATACTTTTAGGACATCTTTTGCCACTTTCTTAAATGACATGGCCATATTAGTTCACATGGTATTTACTTTTGTTTCATTGTTCTAGTTTTTTTCTACTATCGACTTGTTTGTAAATGATGCTATCTTCTTTTCTTTTAAGTTCTCCCACTTAGTTTCTGGACACTTATTAAGTTACATTTTCTTTCTTTCATACTTTAATGTATATATCAATAACCATTAATCTATGTTGTGAAGTTAAACTCTTACCGGGTATCACCTTACAATTCTTACACATTGATCTTTTGGTATTCCCAAGTAGAAAAACTATTTGGCTTTTATATGGTCCACTCTTGAAGGTTATTAAGTTTTCATCCTTTACTTAAAGTATGTGTTTGCTATAATTAGGTTATATGCTAAGTCTAAATCAAGTATGGCTTTACCCATCTCATTTCTTTCTCCAGTATCATATCCTCCATGTACCCTATCATATCCTTCTTTTTCTTTTCTTACACGATCATTAAAGTCTGCTCCTATTAATATCTTCTTTGTGTTGGGAATGTCTTGCATGACTCCCTTCGTATTTTCTCAAAACTGTCTTTTGATTCTATCTTCTAACCCTATTTGTGGTTTGTATGCACTTATAACATTTATAATCTTCTCTCTTAGAACAAGTTTTACAAGTACAATTCTATCACTAGCTCTTTTAATGTCTACAACTTTATCCTTTAATTCTTTATCTACCACTATCCCTATATGTCTATTATTTTCCTTTCCTACATACTAGATCTTATACTTATCTATTTCTCTAGTTTAGCCCCTTTCCACTTGGTTTCTTGTATACAAGCAATGTTGACTCTTCTGCGCTTCATCATATCCGCTAACTCTAGACTCTTAAATGTCAATGTGCCTATCTTCCATGTAGCAATACGAATCTTATTCTCCTACCTAACCTATTTACCTGTGCACTTCTCCAACAGTGTAGTAGCCCACACATACTTTCCACTACACTTGGGTTCTAATGCAGCATGTCGCTTCCAAGGAAATGCTCTAGTAGCCCTTGTGTATTTTCCACTGCACCTGGGACCCTATGTAGCGGGTTGCTTTTGGGGCAAGCCCTAGCAACCCTTGTCCATTTTTCATTGCATCCGGGATTCGATGCAGCAGGTCGCTTATGGGGACCACCCTAGCCCTAAGGAATGTCAAAAATCTATTCATGCATGGTGTTTGCCATGGGTTTCACTTGCTTGCTAGCAACCAAATACTAGGTTCAAATCTTAGCATATAAACTATCACACTAAAGTAGTTATCCTATCCCAAAGGGACCTTCAAACTTGTTTTGAAAGATAGAATCCATATCGTAGTTGTAGGAAATGCCACCTAGGGGGGAAATGCGCTTTGAAAACCAAAAATTGCTGATTTCCCCAACAGTCGTAAATACATGTTTCCTAAACGTAAAATTCATTTCCTTATTGGGGGAAACGAGTTTGTTGGAATATTGGAAACAAGATTTTGTGTAACGAAGAACCAAGATCCCCTATTCTTGATTCAAATTTCCCTAACTGTCTAAATCATGTTTATAATGGTAGGACACATTTCTTCAACTGAGAAAACGTGCTTCTTTATTACTTCCACATTTTTTCTTTACATCTTGGGCTTAAACTTTGCATTATTTGCAAGGTGCCCTTCATGGGTTTTTTGTAAATTAATGAAACTTGTAGGGTTTTCTCTATTTCTTTTTGATTGTGGGAAAACTAAAGTCTAAAACAAATTTCCCCCATAACCCATTTTAGACTCGAAGTGCACTAGCTCCTGTTTCAGCATTGAGCCATTTTTCCACAATTTTAGCATTAGGCCAGCATTTCCTCTTTGTTTATCTTTTTCGACAAAAGTGGTGAGAAAAAGAGGAAGAAGAACTACATCAGCAACTCCCTGTCTCTCTCTATATTTCATTGAAGAAGAAAATGCAAGGGGCTTCCAGGCAGCTCTGTATTCTTTTGGATAGCATACTCTCTCTCTCTCTCTCTCTCTCTCTCTCTCTCTCTCTCTCTCTCTATATATATATATATATATATATATATATATATATATATATCTATGTAAAGGGCTGCCTAGTGCACGAAGCTCCCACATATGTGAGGTTTGGGGAAGGAGCGGACCACAAAGGTCACGCTACAACAATTATATATATATATATATATATATAGTTATATAGTCATATTATATAAAAGAACCATAAGCCCGTCTTTTAGTTCTTTTCTTACTTTCTTTCTCTCTCCCTTGCTATCTCAATCTCTCTCTTTTTGGTTCACTCTATTTGGCCCAACAGTCAAAATTTTGCATTCTAGCCACCTATGCATTTTTCAACAAGCATCCATTTTTCTAGTGAGCTAATTTTTATCTGGTTAGATTTCTTTCCATTTTATTGATTATTTCATGCTTCATTAATTGATAATAGTAAAGATTTTAGTTTAGAATTTTCAAATTAGAATTCCTTTTCATTTTTTCCCTAACTATTTCATTTTGAATAATCTAATTCTGATAGTTTAATGTTATGTTACTTGTGTATGTAACTAATTTGGGGATCCTACTTCTAATAGTTAACAATTATCTCATACTTGTCTTAGCAATTATTTGATTCTAATATTTTGGTTTTAATACTTGATGTTATGAGCCATTCCATGAAACTTTGGGAAAGAGTGATTAAGAAGAGGTTACGACATGAGACTAGTGTATTGGGAAACCAATTTGGTTTCATGCTTGGGAGGTCTGTCGTAGAAGCTATTTTTCTACTTAAATAGTTGACAGAGAAATATAGGGGTAGGAGGAAAGACCTCCACATGGTATTTATTAACTTAGAGAAAGCTGAGGATAGAGTCTTTAGAGAGTTAATATGGGGGGTGTTGGGCGAGAAAGGGGTTTTGCAGGGGTATATAGACATAATTAAAGATTTGTTAAGACTATTAGTGGCGAGACCATGATTTTCCTATCACTTTAGGATTGCACCAAGGATTGGCATTGAGCCCATACCTTTTCACATTGGTTATGGATGAGTTAACAAAACATTTGCACGAGAAGATTCCATGGTGTATGCTATTTGCAGATGATATAGTCTTAATTGATGAGATAAGGAAGGGCGTAAACACAAAGCTAGAGTTATGGAGAGAAGCATTATAATCTAAAGGATTTAAAATCAACCAAACTAAGACAATGTGGATTGCAATTTTAGCAAGGAGAGCAGGAGTGTAACACCAGTTAAGATTGATAATCAAGAAGTCCTTGTAAAAGACCATTTTCGATACTTAGGATTAATGATTCATGAGAGTGGAGAGATTGAGAGGGAGGTTACCCAGAGAATTCAAGCAGGTTGGAATAAATGGAGATGTGCATCTGGAGTTTTGTGTGATAGGCAGGTGCACTCAAACTAAAAGCAAAATGCTATAGGATGGTTATAAGGCCTGCCATGCTCTATGGATCAGAGTATTGAGCAGTTAAGGAAAATCGTGTTCATAGGATGAGTGTCGCCAAAATGAGGATGTTTAGATGGATGGGCGACAAGACAAGAAGGGATAGAATTAGGAATGAAAACATTAGAGGAAACTTAGGGGTAGCACAAATAGGTAACAAGATGAGGCAGATTAAGCTTAGATGGTTTGGACATGTCCAAAGGAGACCCAAAACGGCACCAACTAGAAGGAGTAAGGCATTGCAAGTAGAAGGTTCTAAATGGGTAAGGGGAAGGCTCAGAAGAATGTGGATAGAAGTGGTGAGAAAAGATTTAAAAACTTTGGGACTAAATGAAGACATGGTACTTAATAGAGGGCAATGGAGGGACAAGATTCATGTGGCCGACCCTTAATTGGGATAAGGTCTTGATGATGATGTGCCCTTCATGGTAATGTTCTAATTTGAAGCCCATTATTCAAAGGGAATAAACTGACCTAATTTAGGTGTATTATGTGGTTATCTAGGAGCAACATGTACATAGGATGAGTGTCGCCGAAATGAGGATGTTGAAATGAATGAGTAGCAAGACAAGAAATGATAGAATTAGAAACGAAAACATTAGATGAAACTATAACAAGATGAGGGAGATTTGACTTAGGGGGGTTTATTTAACTGCATTTCTTTGGCGTTTATGAGATATCATAGCATATCTCAAATGTGCAACTTATTTAACAATGATATCTTGGGCATATGTGAGATATTAGATTTATTTAACATTATCATAGTTGATATGTTTGGTGTTATCAAAGATATGCCAACCCATCTTTATAGTGTAAAATCTGCTTGTTTCTAGAGAGCGAAAAATCAACTTCAAAACATGTTTTTTAGAGAGAGAAGAAATGAGTGTCTTCACATTAAAGAAGCTCACTACTGATACTTAGGAGGGTTTATTTAACTGTGTTTCGTGGGCGTTTCTGAGATATCATAGCATATCTCAACTGTGCAGCTTATTTAACAATGATATCTTAGGCATATATGAGATATTAGGTTTATTTAATATTATCATAGTTGATATGTTTGGTGTTATCAGACATGTGCCAACCCCTCTTTATAGTATAAAATCTGCTTGTTTCTAGAGAGAGAAAAATCAACTTCAAAACATGTTTTTTAGAGAGAAGAAATGAGTGTCTTCAAATTAAAGAAGCTCACTACTAATACTTACACTCATGCATATGGGCTTTCCATTACATGACTCATGCAAGCTGACCCACTGCGATGGATATTTGACCATTCACTAAGAAATCAACGGTGGATCCTGACCACTTGATTAAATGTATTTTGGTATAGTTTTTAATGTGTAGGGCACGAGACCACTATTGCTTGATAGAAACACGTGGGCCCATAATATAGTGATCTTATTCCAAATAGTTCTTTTATATGTTGTGGTGCGGCGCCCTTGACCGTCGATCGGTTGGGCCATGCAGAAATTAGCTTCTTGATGGATGGTTGTAGAGTTTTTTTATCAAGCCTCTCGCTTAGCCCACTTGATTAAGAGAATCACTTATCTACTCCACATTTGGTGGGGCCATAGCGGTTGGCCAACCATTCATCTTTTTTGGTTAGAATCTTTACTTATTTAATTGCTCATGGCCTCATATGCTTTTACTTCGTAACTTTTTCGACCATCCAATACTAAAGATTAGCATCATCCAATGGAAGAATTTCATGGGCAAGACAATCTGAACCGTCCACTTTACGTTGTAACTTTTCATTATAATGTCTCTTGAGCAATTATATTACAGCTTATAGTACATGTGGACCCAACTATTTTACTATCCAAACCTTCATCCGATGGATTGATATTTGGGCCCCACAGGCACTTTTAGTTGCTCTGATGGAATTTTAATAATTTATGTAATTTGAGTGATATAATTCTCAGGTTCAATTGGAGAAGAAGTATAACACTAAGAGTGACCATTTTTTGGGGAAATTTTAGTTTGTTTCATTCTTTTCTCTTATAAATATTAATTAACTAATTATAATAAAAAATAATAATTAAGCTACTTTTTTGCCAGCTAGGCTTGCACAATGCACGGCTGGTGACGGTTTAGGTTACAATGATTCTAGACCCACTTGCAAATCAACTTGGATTATAGTTAGTGATGCTTAATGTTCATACTGTTAAAGAAAATTCGACGGCCATCAAATTACTAATCAACGTGCACAGAAGGACTCAAATTACTCATAAATGGGCCCACCTAAAGTAAATTTGAAAAGCAGTTGCTTAATCCCACCTAAAACATATGAATGGTCGACGTAGATTTACATCTTGTGTTGGCCCGTCCATTTAAGGTTGATGATAATTCGATGATTTTCAAACCACATCAACGGCACTGATTTACCCATACTTTGAGTGTCTTTGCATTCTGATTGGTTGATGCATTGTTTTTTATTAAAAAATATTAATAAAATATCTCTCAAATATATTTCAGATATCACTAAAAATATCACAAAAGATATTGCAGAAAATATCTCACATATTCTAGATATCATAGGATATGTGACACATATCTCAAATATCATAAAAGATATCACACAAGATATGCCAACAGAAATGCCCAAGATGTGTGGTTAAATAATCCCCTCTTAGATGTTTTGGACATGTCCAACGAAGACAAGAAACGGCACCGTTTAGGAGTGATGTGGTCTAAGTCAAAGGTTCTAAAAGGGTAAAGGGAAGGCCCAAAAGAACGTGGCTAGAAGTGGTGAGAAAAGATTTAAAAACTTTGGGACTAAATAAAGCCATGATGCCTAATAGAGGGGAATGGAGGAACAAGATTCATGTGAACGACCTCTAGTTGGGATGAGGTCTTGATGATGATAATGAGATAGTTGGTAGAGAAATATAGGAATAGGGAGAAGGACCTTCGCATGGTTTTTATTGACTTGAAAAAGCTTATGATATTATCCTTACGGAGTTAATATGGTGGGTGTTGGGCAAGAAAGGCTTTTCATGGGGGTATATACGGATATGTATGAGGGAGCAGTAACAAATGTTAGGACTACTAGCAAAGAGACCGATGATTTTCCTATCACTATAGGATTGTACCAAGGATAGACATTAAGCCCGTACCTTTTTACTTGAGTTATGGATAAATTAACAAAGCATTTGCAAGAGGAGATTCTATGGTGCATGTTACTTGTAGATGACATAGTTTTGATTGACAAGATAAGAGAGGGCATAAACACAAAGCTAGAGTTGTGGAGAAATGCCATAGAGTAAAGGATTTAAAATTATCCGAACTAAGACAGAGCATATGAAATGCAATTTTAGCAAGAAGATAAGAGAGAGTGAAGCACTAATAAAGATTGATAATCAAGAAGTCCCCCAAAAAGAATGTTTTTGGTACTTGGGATTGATAGTTCATGAGAACGAAGAGATTGAGAGAGATGCTACCCAGAGAATCCAAGGGGGTTTAAACAAATGGAGATGTGCCTCTAGAGTTTTTGTCATTGCTAGGCGTCACTCAAACTGAAAGAAAAATTCTATAGGATGGCTGTAAGGCTGATCATGCTTTATCGATTAGAGTGTTGGAAAGTTAAGAAACAACATTTACATAGGATAAGCATAGCTGAAATGAAGATGTTGAGATAGATGAGTGGCAAAACAAGAAAGGATAGAATTAGAAATGAAAACATTAGAGAAAACTTGAGAATAGCATCAATAGGTAACAAGATGAGGGATGGTAGACTTAGATGGCTTGGATATGTTCAACGGAAACCGAAAATGGCAACTGTTAAAGGAGCAAGTCAATCCAAGTCAAAGGCTTTAAAAGGGCAAGGGGAAGGGCCAAAAGGATGTGGATAGAAGTGGTGAGAAAACATTTAAGAACTTTTGGGTTAAATGAAGCCATGACACTTGATAAAGGGGAATGAAGGAACCAGATTTGAGTAGTCGACCTCAAATCGGGATAAGGCTGTGATGATGATGATGATGATATTATCCTCTTAATCTTAGCAGTTATGCAATTTGTTTTGTGTAAGCACTAAAAAGGGCAGCTCAATGCATGAAGCTCCCATGTATGCAGGGTTCGGGGAAGTGGGGGACCACAAGAGGTGTATATCACGCTACCTAATCATGCAGTTTTTGCAAGAGGTTGTTTCCACGCTTCAAACTCATGAACAGTCACGCGACGACAACTCACCAGTTGTGTCAGCACTAAGCATCTTAAAGTCTTAGTCTCAGGCCCCTATCTGGTAGCACATTCTTGATGTTATAATAATCTTATGTAATTTGCATTGTAATATTCTCATGACTATGTATATATGTCAGTAAGCATCTTAGGCTCTTAGACTCTTAGTCTTAGCAATTAGCTGTTATGACATTATTGTGGTGTGATTTTTTCTTTATTTTTTATGGATAATTTGATTTTTTTACCTATTTGTTATGTATATGTTGCTTTCTTTTATTTTAAGTGAATCGTGGTTGACATTCATGATATAATAGATGAAGAAAAGGGATTTGGGAATTATATAATTGATTTAGGTGATGAAGAGGGTGAAAGTGAGTCGGTTAGTAATGTAAGGTTTAGGGTGAATCTAGACATTCCGTGATGCAATTGTTAAAGTACATAAGAAAGTTGAAGAAAAATAAAAGGGTTTCAAAGATATTCACATGTTGTTTTTGCAGGGAAACATATAGAGGAACTTATGATAAGGTTTTTAGACATTTCATTGGACATGGAATGGCACAAAGCAGGGGCATCAAATATTGTGATAAGGTGAAAGGAGATCAAGAATTGAGAAGAAGAGTGAAGTGAATTCTAGAAAGGGGACAACTATGCCCGAGTGTAAGGTATTATAAAAAGTCAAGACATGATTTGGAGAATACACCTTTAAATGATAGTGGTGGAGAACAACTTAATTTTATTTCACATGCATGCAAGGCTTAAGAAAGAGAGGATGTGGATTGTGAGGTCTTAAGATGTTTGGTTGCCAATGCAATGTCTTTCAATGTATTATGGTTTTTATATTGGTGATAGATGATTGAAGCAGCCAGTTGGATGTGAAACTATAAGAGTCGAGGGTGCAAGAAGACTAAAATTACCTTGGTTGATAATTTGAAAGAGAGAGTGAATAGAGTTTTGTAGATGATCAAAGATTCTTGGCCTATTAATTGTGTCAGATGGGTGGACAAACTTGAGGAATTAGATGCTGATTAATGTGTTGGCATCAAATATGGATGGTGAATGCCTTCCTTTTATGTCAAAGACTTCTCTAAAGTAGACAAGATAGGTGTGAGTATTGGAAAATTCCTAATCAAGGCTGTAAGGGAAGTGAGACCTTCAAATGTGGTTTAAATTCTTACTTGATAGTGCTTGTAATTGTAAGAGTACTGATGGAAAGGCTCTTGCAACATTTCCTCACATACTTTGTATGAAGTTAATACTCTTAATTAGAATTCAAAGACTTTAGATCAAGAGTTTTCGTTGATGCGTGAGCTGTCCCTCATGTGCAAGAAAGTGGTTTTACCATCTTTAGGAGTGACATAAATGGACCCAAACCTAGTCTTCTTCACCTTTAGAAGTTGCAGATGTGAAACATTCTTGAAGATGTTAAGTGCATGCTATGTAGTCATGGGCGTGACTAGTTGCTAGGCGCAAAAAGGCATAGCCTTGCAACTCGACTAAGGCCAGGCGCAGCGGGTTTAAGGCGTAGTGCGCCTAGGCGTGCGACTTGCGCCTCCGACTCCAGGTGCACCATAATCAATATAAAACCCTTTCTTCCCCTTTTTTCTTCTTCTTTTTCTTCCCAGACTTTCTTTCTTCTTCTTGCGACCATCCTCATCTTCCATTGACAATTAAAGGTTTCTTGAAGTGACTAAAGGTAAGAAATGACATATTTTCGTTAGCTACTATGTAGTCGCAGGCGCGCTAGTTGCTAGGTGCAAAAAGGTATGGGTTTGCGACTCGACTTTGGGTAGGCACAGGTGACTAGTCGTGCGCCTAATGCCCCCCCATTTCCATGCTCCTTGCATTCACATTTGACACTTTTTCAATTGCAACTGGAGCTACAACCTGCAGTTGTGCGCCTAATGCACCCCCGTTTTCAATTGCCCTTGGACCCTTCCACCAGGGGGCGTTGCCCCCTTGGACCCCCACTAGGGCTGCCACCCCGTACCCCGCTTCTCGGGGGTGCTGCCCCTAAACCCCCATTTGTTTTTGTAACAAATGTCTAGATGAGACCATTATAATGCTTAAAACAACTAATCCATAACATTGTTTTCATATTTTGCTTATTTCTTTTCATTTTTCTTAAGTTTTGTTTCCATAACCTTCTTGCTTTTCTATATTTCTTACTTTAGTACTCTTATTTATTTTATTTTTTTGTTCTATTTGTTTTCAAGGTTCCTCTTATGATTGTTTGATTTGTTTTCATTCCACTCAAATAGATTCCTATACATTCCTGTATGTTTTTGAACTTAATTATGTCTAATTGTTTAGTTTAACTTTAGGTTGTTGTTGTTGATATGTTGATTTATTATTTAAGAATTCCATTTCACTCAAATGACAAGTATTTATTCGTATCTTTATATTTCTATGCCTTTTTATTTTTTGGATTTTTTAGATTTATTCTGAATTTTTTCTTTTTTTAAATATTTAAAATCCTTGATTTTGCACCTTGACACTTAGTCACGTGCCTAGTCCCTCTGGGCGCAAGGCACACCCCTTGCACCTGCAACTACATAGAGTGCATGAGAGTGGTTGTTGATGAACTCAACCACTTTCTTGCGTACGAGGGATAGCTCATGCATCCATGGGAACTCTTGACCTAAGTCGTTGAAAATTAATTTGAGGGTATGAGATACGCATGTACATCAGTTCCAAAATATGTGAGGAAATGCTGTACTAACCTCTCTACAAGCATTCTTACAATTATGAGTATTATTAGTAAGAATCTGATCCACATTTGAATGCTCCACTTCTCTTAAAGCCTTGATTAGGAACTCTCCAATATTCACACCCATCTTGTCTACTTTAGAGAAGCCTTTGACATAAAGGAAGACATTTCCATCTATGTTTGATACCAGCACATTAATCAACGCCTAATTCCTCATGTTTGTCCACCCATCTGAGACAATTGATAGTTCAAACCTTGCCCAAAATTCTTTAATCATCTATAGAACACTATTCACTCTCTTTCAAATTATCAAGCAAGGTAATTTTTGTCTTCTCGTACCCTGGACTCGTGCAGTTACGTATTTGGCTAACTGCTTAAATCATTTGTCGTCAATATGAAGACCATAATACATTGAACAGTATTACATTGGTATCCAAACATCTTAAGAACTCATAATTCACATCCTCTCTTTCTTGAGCCTTGAGATCATGTGGAATAGAATTAAGTTGTTCTCCTCCACTGTCATTTAAAGGCTTGCTCTCCAAATCAAGTTTCTACATTTTACAATGACTTATACTTGGGTACTGTTGCCCCCTTTCTACAACTCTCTTCACTCTTCTCAGTTCTGGATCTTCTTTCACCTTATCACAATATTTGATGCCTCTGCTTTGCCTATTTTCATTTTCTATGTAATGTTAGAAAACTCTATAATAAGTCCTCTGTATGTTTCCTCACAAAATCGTCATGTGAATATCTTTGAACCCTCTTATTTTTCTCCAACTTTCTTATGTACTTTAACAAACTGCCACAAATGTATGTCTTAATTCACCTTCCCAGATCCCTTTGCTTCATCCATTATATCATTAATGTCTACCATGATTCACCTAAAATAAAATAAAGCGACACGTACATAATAAGTTCCACTTCTCTTAAAGCCTTGATTAGGAACTCTCCAATAATCACACCCATCTTGTCTACTTTAGAGAAGCCTTTGACATGAAGGAAGACATTTCCATCTATGTTTGATACCAGCACATTAATCAACGCCTAATTCCTCATGTTTGTCCACCCATCTGAGACAATTGATAGTTCAAACCTTGCCCAAAATTCTTTAATCATCTATAGAACACTATTCACTCTCTTTCAAATTATCAAGCAAGGTAATTTTTGTCTTCTCGTACCCTGGACTCGTGCAGTTACGTATTTGGCTAACTGCTTAAATCATTTGTCGTCAATATGAAGACCATAATACATTGAACAGTATTACATTGGTATCCAAACATCTTAAGAACTCATAATTCACATCCTCTCTTTCTTGAGCCTTGAGATCATGTGGAATAGAATTAAGTTGTTCTCCTCCACTGTCATTTAAAGGCTTGCTCTCCAAATCAAGTTTCTACATTTTACAATGACTTATACTTGGGTACTGTTGCCCCCTTTCTACAACTCTCTTCACTCTTCTCAGTTCTGGATCTTCTTTCACCTTATCACAATATTTGATGCCTCTGCTTTGCCTATTTTCATTTTCTATGTAATGTTAGAAAACTCTATAATAAGTCCTCTGTTTGTTTCCTCACAAAATCGTCATGTGAATATCTTTGAACCCTCTTATTTTTCTCCAACTTTCTTATGTACTTTAACAAACTGCCACAAATGTATGTCTTAATTCACCTTCCCAGATCCCTTTGCTTCATCCATTATATCATTAATGTCTACCATGATTCACCTAAAATAAAATAAAGCGACACGTACATAATAAGTTCCACTTCTCTTAAAGCCTTGATTAGGAACTCTCCAATAATCACACCCATCTTGTCTACTTTAGAGAAGCCTTTGACATGAAGGAAGACATTTCCATCTATGTTTGATACCAGCACATTAATCAACGCCTAATTCCTCATGTTTGTCCACCCATCTGAGACAATTGATAGTTCAAACCTTGCCCAAAATTCTTTAATCATCTATAGAACACTATTCACTCTCTTTCAAATTATCAAGCAAGGTAATTTTTGTCTTCTCGTACCCTGGACTCGTGCAGTTACGTATTTGGCTAACTGCTTAAATCATTTGTCGTCAATATGAAGACCATAATACATTGAACAGTATTACATTGGTATCCAAACATCTTAAGAACTCATAATTCACATCCTCTCTTTCTTGAGCCTTGAGATCATGTGGAATAGAATTAAGTTGTTCTCCTCCACTGTCATTTAAAGGCTTGCTCTCCAAATCAAGTTTCTACATTTTACAATGACTTATACTTGGGTACTGTTGCCCCCTTTCTACAACTCTCTTCACTCTTCTCAGTTCTGGATCTTCTTTCACCTTATCACAATATTTGATGCCTCTGCTTTGCCTATTTTCATTTTCTATGTAATGTTAGAAAACTCTATAATAAGTCCTCTGTTTGTTTCCTCACAAAATCGTCATGTGAATATCTTTGAACCCTCTTATTTTTCTCCAACTTTCTTATGTACTTTAACAAACTGCCACAAATGTATGTCTTAATTCACCTTCCCAGATCCCTTTGCTTCATCCATTATATCATTAATGTCTACCATGATTCACCTAAAATAAAATAAAGCGACACGTACATAATAAGTTCCACTTCTCTTAAAGCCTTGATTAGGAACTCTCCAATAATCACACCCATCTTGTCTACTTTAGAGAAGCCTTTGACATGAAGGAAGACATTTCCATCTATGTTTGATACCAGCACATTAATCAACGCCTAATTCCTCATGTTTGTCCACCCATCTGAGACAATTGATAGTTCAAACCTTGCCCAAAATTCTTTAATCATCTATAGAACACTATTCACTCTCTTTCAAATTATCAAGCAAGGTAATTTTTGTCTTCTCGTACCCTGGACTCGTGCAGTTACGTATTTGGCTAACTGCTTAAATCATTTGTCGTCAATATGAAGACCATAATACATTGAACAGTATTACATTGGTATCCAAACATCTTAAGAACTCATAATTCACATCCTCTCTTTCTTGAGCCTTGAGATCATGTGGAATAGAATTAAGTTGTTCTCCTCCACTGTCATTTAAAGGCTTGCTCTCCAAATCAAGTTTCTACATTTTACAATGACTTATACTTGGGTACTGTTGCCCCCTTTCTACAACTCTCTTCACTCTTCTCAGTTCTGGATCTTCTTTCACCTTATCACAATATTTGATGCCTCTGCTTTGCCTATTTTCATTTTCTATGTAATGTTAGAAAACTCTATAATAAGTCCTCTGTTTGTTTCCTCACAAAATCGTCATGTGAATATCTTTGAACCCTCTTATTTTTCTCCAACTTTCTTATGTACTTTAACAAACTGCCACAAATGTATGTCTTAATTCACCTTCCCAGATCCCTTTGCTTCATCCATTATATCATTAATGTCTACCATGATTCACCTAAAATAAAATAAAGCGACACGTACATAATAAGTTCCACTTCTCTTAAAGCCTTGATTAGGAACTCTCCAATAATCACACCCATCTTGTCTACTTTAGAGAAGCCTTTGACATGAAGGAAGACATTTCCATCTATGTTTGATACCAGCACATTAATCAACGCCTAATTCCTCATGTTTGTCCACCCATCTGAGACAATTGATAGTTCAAACCTTGCCCAAAATTCTTTAATCATCTATAGAACACTATTCACTCTCTTTCAAATTATCAAGCAAGGTAATTTTTGTCTTCTCGTACCCTGGACTCGTGCAGTTACGTATTTGGCTAACTGCTTAAATCATTTGTCGTCAATATGAAGACCATAATACATTGAACAGTATTACATTGGTATCCAAACATCTTAAGAACTCATAATTCACATCCTCTCTTTCTTGAGCCTTGAGATCATGTGGAATAGAATTAAGTTGTTCTCCTCCACTGTCATTTAAAGGCTTGCTCTCCAAATCAAGTTTCTACATTTTACAATGACTTATACTTGGGTACTGTTGCCCCCTTTCTACAACTCTCTTCACTCTTCTCAGTTCTGGATCTTCTTTCACCTTATCACAATATTTGATGCCTCTGCTTTGCCTATTTTCATTTTCTATGTAATGTTAGAAAACTCTATAATAAGTCCTCTGTTTGTTTCCTCACAAAATCGTCATGTGAATATCTTTGAACCCTCTTATTTTTCTCCAACTTTCTTATGTACTTTAACAAACTGCCACAAATGTATGTCTTAATTCACCTTCCCAGATCCCTTTTCTTCATCCATTATATCATTAATGTCTACCATGATTCACCTAAAATAAAATAAAGCAACACGTACATAATAAGTTCCTCCCTATGTTTCACCTATCAGCATCTCTTGCTCATAACCTTTCACCATAAATCATTAATGTCCTAGAAGGTGCCTTCATAAGTGGCCTAGAGTTGGTACCTTTTCCTTCATTATCCCAAATCTTCAATCATTGAAGCCTTCCCATCACAAATCTTCTAGTTTCTCAACATTCTCATGATATACTTGTTCTTACACCTAAAGCAATGAGAGTTAAAGCTTTGATTGATATCTAGTGAAGAGAGAGAGTTATAGAACTATAAGAAACATCCATGGAATTGATTTATAGTTCTTTACCATAATATCTTCGAGGTTGAGTGGATGTAAACTAGTGTGTCAGCAGAGGCCGAAGTTGACCTACTATGCATCACATTCAGTATGAAGCTATGAATGCTCCATACTCTCTTAGTTGAAGACGCACTAATGTGCTGTGTAAGGACTTTCTTTTCCACTCTTTGCAACTAAGGAACATCTTCACCATGCATGTCCCATCATTTTATTGTTGAAATGTTGTTTCTGGCATCTTTATGGGCCCCAACTGATTTCCATGCCATTCCATATTCATCACCAAACTAAAACAACTAGGATCGAAGGGTATTAGCAAGTTCCTTATCATCACCAGCAATTCTTTCCAGTGATTTCATAGTACATTACCCCACTTTGATGTCATGAACTGTAACCCAGGACCCTGAATATGCGGGAGTGTCATGCACTGGGCTGCCCTTTTTAGTGTCATTAACTGTAAGTAAACAACATGGGAGAGTAAGAATAGGGAATATAAGTTGTTACTTGTTATATAATTAGCTAGCATTACATTTTTCAAAATTGCAAAGTCCTTATTTGGAGCTAACTGTGACTAACCTCCTGGTATTGGAAGTGCAAGATAATCGATATCATAGTACCTTGAAGTAAGAGCATGCACCCAACAATGCAAAGGCACATTCATCTTGTTTCACCTCTCCTCTACAATGTTCCCAACTGTCTCTTATGACAAAGTCATCCTTCAAAGCATCTCATCCATGCTTTCATACAAGATTTCTATGCAATGCCCTTCTTGATCCGTGAACTAGATCATTTCATAGATTGGTTTTGTAATCTTCAAACCCTGTTAATTTCATTCTAAAAAATCTGGTCAAGTGACCAAATTGTAAAAAATCTTTTATACTGCTTGCTTGATGTTTAGATCCTTCAATTGTGGCATCTACTTCGTCTAACAATCCTGCACCATGCAATTCCTCAATCTTTCCTGCACCTTTTGATCCTTCTCAATGTGATATAGTCATCATCATCATCATCATCATCATCATCATCATCATCAAGACCTTATCTCAATGTGATATAGTGGGAAGCGAATTTAGTCTTTTCCACCTTCAGCAATTGAACTTGAAAACATCTTCAAACATTGCAATTGCCCTAAAATGATTAGTTATGGACTTGACTAGATGTTTACACTTAATATATCTCGTTCATCCAAGGCAACTGCTTTGCCAAATCTTTCAAAGCGAGGTTCAGAGTGTGCTTAACACAGTCCAAAATCATATGTTTTACTGACCTTTGTCCTTGCATTCTGACAACTGTGAGCATTGTTAGTCAGCACTTGTATCACTTTGTATGCCCCAACAGTTTCCACTCTCTTCAATATGAACTTACGAATGCTTTTCCAACTCTTATCTGCCACGTAAGAATTCTATGCATAAAGGAACATGCTCCCATGCATGTTCGAGGCCAGCAGATTCATCACTGCCTCATTCCTCACATTCTTCCAACCATCAGACACAATCAGAAGGGCATTTACTGCCTATGTATCTTTGACTGGCCTTGATTCTTTGGACACAGTTGCATATACATCAAGTAGTGTTGTTCCCTCAAAACTTTTTCCACATCTACCCTTTTCATTCCTTGCCTAATCCTAAAGCTGTTAGAGACATTAACAACACTGTCATTCACAACGGTCCACGAAAGTGAAGGTGACGTGTGTGGCATCCAGCTGCTACTTTCCACGAAATTCTTCGTCTTTATTACGAAATCTGGAAAGTTCTTATTCATAGGGTCCTATGTTCTAAACCAATTGTGTGGTCTACCTTCTCTCTTGCTGGAGTCTATGTATTCATTTGCTGTAGGTACTCAATCTAGTGTCTGTTTCTCCTCCATGCATCTTGGAATGGTGATCTAGCTACCTGCTGCATGTTATGATGTAAGTGGCATCACTGTATTATCCACCAACAATGTAACAAATGTAGATTGGTGACTGTTCATTTCCCTGCATATCTTTAGTATGAGGACAATGGATGTTAAAATTGACATTCTTGTCTGTTCTACCATTCTCGCATGTGTAGTTTCACCAACTCTGTTTTCTTTGACCATAATTTCAATATAATAATACTTGTTATAATCCTCTAGAACATTTCGTAAGGATTCCATCTGCGCCTATTACTATCTATATCAATGTGATTGCTTGATGTTTAGTTTTGTGCTAAGCTCTCAGCAGCTCTGGATTAGTTCATTAGTTTGTATTAGTTATATCCTTAGGGAGGGAAGATTTCTCTGGCTACCGAGTTCAAACATAAATTCTAAATGTGTTATTGGTGGGAATGGTTCAATATATCATGGTGCATTGTGACTTGAGAATCTCCACGTGAAGCTCTTTCAAAGTGAAAGAATCCATCTTGTTTCATACTTAATGGTATAGATTTGCCTATAATGTCATGCTGCACGGTTTCGAGTTATTAGAGTTACCTTGGTGACTTTGGTTTACAAAGATGGTGTTTTGCTTAATAATACTTGTTATAATCCTCTAGAACATTTCGTAAGGATTCCATCTGCGCCTATTACTATCTATATCAATGTGATTGCTTGATGTTTAGTTTTGTGCTAAGCTCTCAGCAGCTCTGGATTAGTTCATTAGTTTGTATTAGTTATATCCTTAGGGAGGGAAGATTTCTCTGGCTACCGAGTTCAAACATAAATTCTAAATGTGTTATTGGTGGGAATGGTTCAATATATCATGGTGCATTGTGACTTGAGAATCTCCACGTGAAGCTCTTTCAAAGTGAAAGAATCCATCTTGTTTCATACTTAATGGTATAGATTTGCCTATAATGTCATGCTGCACGGTTTCGAGTTATTAGAGTTACCTTGGTGACTTTGGTTTACAAAGATGGTGTTTTGCTTAATAATACTTGTTATAATCCTCTAGAACATTTCGTAAGGATTCCATCTGCGCCTATTACTATCTATATCAATGTGATTGCTTGATGTTTAGTTTTGTGCTAAGCTCTCAGCAGCTCTGGATTAGTTCATTAGTTTGTATTAGTTATATCCTTAGGGAGGGAAGATTTCTCTGGCTACCGAGTTCAAACATAAATTCTAAATGTGTTATTGGTGGGAATGGTTCAATATATCATGGTGCATTGTGACTTGAGAATCTCCACGTGAAGCTCTTTCAAAGTGAAAGAATCCATCTTGTTTCATACTTAATGGTATAGATTTGCCTATAATGTCATGCTGCACGGTTTCGAGTTATTAGAGTTACCTTGGTGACTTTGGTTTACAAAGATGGTGTTTTGCTCAATATTCTTAGTACAACTGCTTGTGCTGTACCTGGAAGGGAGATTAGCATGTTGCATATCAATTCGTGCCAGTAGCTTTGATTGAGTAGACTTTGATTGCCAAATTATTGTTTAATGCAGATTCAGGATGAAGCCATAGTTTCTGATGCTGAGAGATTGCGGATGACACAAACAAATGTGAAAATGGTATAATTTCTGAATTATATTTTATTTCGTCCAAATAAGCTGGCAATGCTTAATACCAGTTAGATTATGGATGCAGCTTCAGAGACATTTTCAAGCGGACACTCTTCCGTGGATCCAAAGGATGAGACAGAAAGAGCAAGGACTTCAAAGGCGCCTTTTGAGAGTATGGAACCTTATCTGCCTCTCTGATTCTATAAACGCAAGTTGGAGCAATATTTTACATATTGAGACTTTTAAAGTATCTTTTGTGTTTTTGTGATGGGAAAAGGTAATGAGAATAGTGGAGGCATTAGAGGGTAAAGGTTTCAGAGTGCCATTGAAGAAAGATGAGGTTGAGTTGGCTGAGAAATTGGCATTATTGACTAGACAGGTATGTCCCTCAGTTTCTTTTCACGTTTTTTGCTTCATTGTAACTAAGCTTGTATAATAGATAGTTCTCATTACTGGAGGCATATTCCAGCTGAAAGGACCAGGAGCAGAATTAGCTAGAAGGGTTCATACCCTGCTATCTATCTCCCGTGTGCATGCAAATATTGGCAGTGTTGGCAGTTCTGTTTATCTTCCTGGATCTACAAAAATACACAAGCAGAGCCTGGCCGATATGCAGGAGGTGAGGGCCCAACAAGATGAAGTGGCTTTCGCTTTGGGTATTATGATCGTATAGGTTCTAGATATGGTGAACTTAACTTTCCTTTGACTATCTTTGGTCAGGTCTTACAGCAACAAACAGAAGCAATAGCGAGGCTGGGGAGCGTGTTGAAGAGGGATATTAGGGATATGGAGATAATAATGTCTGAGGATGCTGAACTGGATGAAGGTGGTAGGAGAACTCGCATCTAACCAGCAATAGAAATGACTCCAGGATGCATCACTCTGTCGATTGTGACGTGCAATCCTTGAATGAGAAAGATGGGGGATCCAATGGTTGCTTATGTGCCACCTGTTTCAAAATATGACCCCACGTTGACGTGCATTGATCTTCTCTTTCTGGGAACTACTTGAGTGTTGGTTTCTACCTAAAGTGGAATAGAAATGTAGTCTGATCCACATTGTTTTTTAGTAAACCTTCTTGTCTTCTGTCCTTTTCTACTCCATTTCAGTCTCACTATCGAAACCCACATTCAGTTCTGCAAAGATTATTTGGGAATCAGGATAGGGAGATTCCTGAAAGATCTCATGCCAGACTAGGGAAATGAATTAGAACAGGAGTTAGTTCTAGGAGCCCCCGGCGCAGAGTCGGGAGAACAATTATCGGGTTCAATTCAAGCTTGATTGCAGTCAAAATTACTGTTGTATCAATGAATTGAGATGACTTTGTTTGCAGTTGATCCATCAATTCTGTGCATCTATACGCACAAGTATGAAGATATGGAACTCCTTGAAAGGCATATGTGCGAATTGGTGCTAATTAGGGCTAACACTACAAAATTAGTGGTTATTTGTATTTAGAATGTGTGGCAGTTATGACTGTGGAAGGCAATTTAAGAATTGTATTTGGAGTAATTACTTGATCTTATGCAGAGCCAGGTGATTAGATATCTCTTTTTAATAAATTTTGGCTAACATTAGATGTTCAAAAGTAAAAAGCTTTCATGTCATTATTTTTATGCCAACAAATGTCTAGCACGATTGGGCATGGACAACTTGGCATCTTTGAATGTGCTCGGTTTCAAATCTGAACTAATTGGGGTCCCCTGAGATGAGGATTGTGAAATGAGTGAATTTCATCTGATTGCGACTAATTGACAGCCGTACTAGGAAGCTTTCAAGTGGTGTGAAGCACATTTCCAAATAGTTAGCCGGCCTACTCCATGAGGACTACAGTTTTCTGCCAACCAAAAAGCCCTTTTTCTTTTCTTTATTGAAAATCATATTACGAACAAGTATGATACATGTTCATAGATTAATTCAACTATCTCCTTCCATATCATAAGGTCATTCTCGTCCAGGGCGATCAGAAAGTTTATTTTTGTTATTATATGACGAGACCTGTCAAACCCATCTTTAAAAATGCAAGATCTAATGCCTGAGCATTTAAATATTTGAGAATTTGGGACCCGTGCATTCCAACAACATGAAGGGGAGTATTGGCGTAATAGTAAAAGTTGTCGTCATGTAACCTTGAGGTCATGGGTTCAAGGCATGGAATCAGCCTCTTGCAAAATGCAAGTTAAGGCTGCCTACTATAGGCCCTTGTGGTCCACCCCTTCTCCAGACCCTGCATAGGTGGGAGCTTTGTGCACAGAGACTACCCTTTTGCATTCCAACAATATGCTCCATTTTGGCGTAGATTGCTGCAAGGGCTTTGGCCTTTGATAATTTGAGCATCGAGGATCGAAGGGGCTCACGATGTTTATTTCGCCTATCTGCGACTGAATCTGCAGAACATATCATGATTTACTGGAAGCTATCTCTTGCATTTGGGAGTTTTATCTTTGATCTATTTCAGGTGAAACGGGTTATGCCCAATTTTATGGAGCAACTGCTACCTCAATGGCGCTTATTCAAGGAAAGTAAGAGGTGCTAGCTATTTGGGAAGTTCTCACTAGTGGCTGCCTGGATGGAGAGGAATTCACGCTGCTTGTTCTAATGACAGGAGCTTGATACACCGAGTATTTTACATGATATGCTCTGGGGCTACTACTAAGCTTTTTCCACCATTACTCAATTTAGAAGCTGATGAGAAACTGGTAAGTGGTGAGGTGTACTGTCACTGTAAAGGATGTGAAGAAACCAAAGTGGAAAACGGCCCTGCTGGCCTCTAGAAACTTAACTTAGATGACGCCCGTAGAGCAAGCTAGTTGTAGCGGTTTGATTAGAAACTCCCATGGTTCTCTGCTGATTGATTTTGTTGGTTCAGCTGGGATTGTGGATTCAACCACGGCAGAGGTTACTGCCTTGTTTCGTGTTGCTATGGTGGAAGTGCGTCATGGATTAGTGCCTCAAATCAACGAGGGTGACAGCCTCAACGTGATTAGATGGCCCAATGGATCCTGCCCTACGTCGTGGAGGTTCTGGGATCAGTTGGATGAGGTCAAGTCCCTGTTGGCTCAGCACTCGCCATCGGTTGACCATGTTTGGAGGTCTGCCAATGAAGAGGCTGATGCTCTTGCCAGGGAAGGAATTGTGCTACACGTTGCCTGATATTCGTATTCGTTCTTTGTGAGTTTCTCGAAATAGGCCGTTGGATGAATTGGGTAACACGAGTTGTGCCATGTGGGGCTGTCTCTTGTATTGCCATCCCCTTGTTCATGGCATGAATAAATTGTCATTTAAAAATGAGAAAAACACGTTGACCTCATTTTTCAATTTTTCCAATGGCTCAAGCCGTTCATCTGATCAGATTATCTCAAATAAGTGGGTCCATTTTTGTCAGTGATCCAAGCAATTCATCTGATCAGACTATCCCAGATGGCCTGGGTCCCAAAATCTCGTTTGTTGGATCATTGGAAAACTTCTCTTTCGGACTTTCCGGAGCCACAAAATAGATGCGACACAGAAAGCCAAAACACGAAACACCATGCTTCTGCTTAATTTGCATCCTCAAAAGGTATAGACAAGGGTTAAAGTCATTCAATGTGCGAGTTTTTGAGACTTAGGCTATCTGAGATAGTCCGAATGATTAAGATACGCTCCAAACAACCGTCATTAGCCTGGTCGCATCATATGATTTCTCTGTGAACTTATGCATAACTGTAACGGGTAATATGCTTATTTGGCTTAGTCCCAGCAATATAAAATCGCCCCAAAGCTTATCTTTTCACGTTGACGTTTCATAGTTTATTGTGATACGGTTACATATGATGTGCCGTTTCCTTGGACTTAACTTTAACGACATAACCCATCTTAGCTTAGCTCTGCCTAGATACTCCATCTCTACTTACATTACTCATGTATCAAAGGGAACTGAACTTGTAGTCGCCTAGTACAAAGTGTCACCGTTGAAGAAAAAAATAGGCAGCGGGGTGCACGAAGCTCCCGCTCGTTCGGGGTCTAGAGAAGACGACGGATCACAAATGATCTATAGTACGCAGCTTTACCTTGAATTTTTGCAAGAGGTTATTTTCATGCCTTGTGACTTTCAGGTCACATGGCGACAACTTTTTTGTAAGAGGTTATTTTCATGTCTTAAACCTGTAACTCAGCCATCGCATCATCAAGACTCCCCTTTTGCCACAATTGCTGCTCACTAATTCAGACTTCGCATTATCAATCTAATCGTCAAACATGGTCCGATATTATTTCTCCTTCGAACATTTGTACAATCAATTGTTTTGTATCCTAAGTAAAGACTTATAGATCAAGGATTCAGATTGTCTGATTAAGGTGGGACGGCCAACAGTGGGTCAAACCTTTGCTCGCTTGCTAGGCAATTGTACCTAAAAGCAAAAGCTGACAAGGATTGTGGGGTGAGCATTTTGAAAAAGCGAAATGGACAGGGGATGGGACAAGTGTCCACGTTTAGCGGCCGCAGAGCAAACTAATTGGGTGGCCAAGATTTAGTAGCTTTATTAAACAGTGGTGGGACCCAGTAAAAATGGACAGCCCGGTTCTCTAACACTGGCCACCTCTGTGAGGTTATATGTTTAATCAAATATGATAATGTAAATTAAAAGCCCAAGGATGGATCCAAGCCCAAGATACACTTTGCCTCAAGTGGATGAGTCGTCCAATGAACTAAAATATTGATTGCCTGTAGAAAAGCATGATCATTACACGTACCATGAAACCTTGATCTCCTAAAAGCAAGCTTAAAGCCTAAATCCTAATCAGCTATTAGCCAGCAGCCCATAGATTGAAGTGGACGTACGGGTCGTGGCAATTAAACAAACTAAAAGTTTTAATTAAAGACTATAGCCTTAGTCTCTAGAACGAGAATCACGTCCCAGAAGAGAGGAATCCTTCGGGTGAGGCGCGACAGGCAGGTTATTCTAAGCTTCACCTTTAGTTGATCCGTTCCGTTCATCTGATTTCTATGACTAAATATCTAGGATGTGCAAAGACTCACACTCCATTCTAGCATCTGACCACAAGTATCTTTTATTACGTACGCATTGGGGCCACTTAAAGCAGCAAAGATAAACCCTTGGATTCCAGAACCATCCAATCAGTTATCCTCTCTAACACATAGGAAACGTGTGAAATTAGATGAAGGGGTCGGATCAACCGAATGTGGGTCCGATCATGTCAAAGTGGAGAGACTGATTGTAACTTAACAGAAAAGAGCCATGATATCGAGAGCTGTGTTTAAGGCATAAAATAAGAGAAAAAAGTAACCAACCACGTTGATAAGTGGAGGGAAAACCAATCGACTTTCCACTAACCTTAGAGAGAGAAGCCCCACTTACTATCACCGAGTTTCTTGCAAGGAGCTAAAATATAAGGGCACACAGGATTTATTATTCTTTTAAGATCTGCCATCTATCTTAGTATAATCTAATTAATCTCACTAAGCTTTAGCATTAAAACAAATGGAGTAAGAAGAAGCCAAATGCCCTGTGATTTCTTTGTTTCGATGATGACAATTCCTTTCTTTTTCTTTACATTTCAGTACTCGGAACATCTGGATTACAATTCACGCAAAGCTGTATTCCACTAATTAGAGGAATGCCAAGTGCAGTCACATGGTAAGTCCAGTCCCACTTTTGCAGGAAGGGCCACATTTAGTTGATCTGATCTCACCGTCTATTGCATATCTACCAGTATAAAACCACGTGGGTTGGTGGAGGACTCTTGAACCTAAAAATGGAGAAAAAAAAAAAAATTACCTTGTGGTCATAAGAAACAGACGTTAAGAATGCTCACAACAAAGAAAATATTGTTAAAAATAGTAGAGCCCCATTAAAATAATAGGTTTGGATTGGATATTTTCTATTGACTTAATAAGGTTTTAATTTATTGAATTACCATCTTAAACTAATATATATGTGTGTGTTTATGTATATATAATGTCTATCTTTTTTTACCAATTTAGTAAAAAAAAGATTCTTTCCAGATTTCTCTAAATATGTTTCTTCTTTTCTCTTTAACAACTACAAACTTTTCTCTTACTAACGTAACTCATTTTTTCTATCTTATTACTTGAACCTTTCCAAGTCTCTCCCTAATAAATAGACAAATATCCCACATCTCTTGCTTTTTTTAATTTTCTTTATAAATGGACAGACAAACAAATATCTTTCATTTATTATTCTCTCTCTCTCTCTCTCTCGTTCATGAATGCAACCTACAGCTGCTGGTTTTTCCTGAAATGTGTTGAGGCGCATCAGTTGACTGGACTTCTGGGGTTAAAGCACTGTTTTGATGCAACACACCCTTCTTTTTTTTGCTATCCGTATTTTTCCTCCAATTTTGAACTCCTCTCTCACAAAATGCTATCCTCAAACTTGAGAATATTAATTTGAATGCTAGAGTTGTCTAGTGGTGACGAGTTTTGGCCCAGGGGATATCAAGAACTACATGAGAAGTTGTTGTAATCTATGATAACATTCCTCCTTGACGAATGAGACCACGTGAAAATTAAAGAGAGGAGTATCAGTATTAAGCCATCTGCCTGGCTAAGTTAATTAATATGTTAAAATAATGTGCTGGCTCTTGCAAAGGATTAATTTATCCTATCAATGTTAGAAGTTGCTCCTAGAACTCTTTAACCCAATTGATGTAAATATGTAAGTTGTAGGGAGGAGTATCATTAGAATCAACAAACTACCAGCCACTTCAGATTAGACTCCCCATACAAAAAATTGTTATAAATCTATATGTTCCAACTACTATGGGAACGGGTTTGGTAAATCTCATCCTTTCATCTATTTTTAGTCAAATTGGAAGATGTAAGCATTTTATCAAACAATACTTTGCAATGCAATCTTCTTGTAGATGACTTTATCTGTAACTTCTTGAAATTTACGCTATTGGGCAATTTTTTTATTAAAAAAGCTAAGAAAAATTTGCTTAACAAACCAACAAAAAATATGATGACATTTTCTAGCTTCTCCCTGTAAGAGTTTAGATGGGTGCTTCTTTGCATTGGCGTTTTTGGGTGTTTGAATGACTATATCCATGGGGTTTTTGGGTGTTTGAATGATTGCCTCCATTTATAGTTCGTGGTAAGTTCTGCTCTAGGTTTGATATGAATTTTGTGCAGACTTATTTGTCTACATACCCGTCTATCTACCTTGACTTTGATAAATTAGTATCGTATAAGTGTAAACTTGTCCATTTCACTTTAACTTAAAAAATATGAAATAAAATACTTACCTTTGGCCCTGGTGGCATGTTTGGTGTTAAATTTGAATTTCAGATCTTCATGTTTGAACAAAGAAAGCTTCTACCTCTTTAGCAAATATTTTTATGGAAGGGGTAATGGAACCCTAAACTTTAGTTTTTTATAAGAATATTGCTTCCAAAAGTCTTTTCTCTTTATATATATGCTCTCATCAAGCATGTACATATAAATGGGATCTGAGACTTTGAAAACTTTAGAAAAATGTGTTCCATAAGATGTAACCCTTACAACTAGGACTAATAGGAATATATAACTTCATGTACCTTATTCTCTCATAACCACTTTACATTTCCAAATAAAGTAACCTTCTAAATAAGAAAAAAAGAAAGTGGCAATGGGGCCACATTATGAGTTTTACTTAAAAAATCCAACATTATATCATTTAGCTCAAATTAACATAAAGAATCTCTTGAAAGGTCTCAGGTAATGAGAATTAACTAAACATTTGAAAATGAAGCTATCTTGTTCTACTTATTACAAAAATTTAATCAAATAATGTATCTTCATTACAGGAATGATCATGATCTAATAGGTAAGAATTCCCTTTCATGCATTACCATGTAAGTATTTTCCTCTATTTGAGTAGTTTATATGCTATACTTCTTTGTAATGAAACAACAAAATGCATATAATTTGGGATATATCCTCAATTGTCACGATTGAAAATATGTTCTTCTCCATTCTTTAAGTATACACCCATAAAAAAATAAATAACCTATAAAATCATTATACAACCATAATGTTGTAATGTTTAAAACCTTGATGTTCAAATGCACAAATGATAAAATTAAAAAGACTATTGACTAATGAAATCACATGTGATCCATGTATTTATTACTACAGTGAGTGGTTTCTAAGACAGTTATGCAATTTCTATATTTTTTGTTGGTTTCTGTTTCTACATTCTTCGTGCAGTCAAATTACATTCTAAAGTCACTATCATTAGACAAAAAGAATACATTCACTTTATTTCTGTATGCTACAATCATTTTACAATGTACATTCACTTCCAAATTCCACATAGAGCTTCTCCATACACATCTCATTGAAACAAAAAAACACACACACAAAAGTCAATCAAAAGTATAAAGGAAGGCATCCATATAAATGAAGTTCTATTTTGTATTTCGTTAATAAAAATGTTTACATTCAATAACATCATCTACAAATTAAAAGTCAAAAGATATTTAGTCCGTTCCAGAGATATTTAGTCCATTCCATTCTGATGTCATCTAGATCTAACTGGGAGTAACTCTTGTTTCCCAAATTAGGCTGCAAGATAACATGTACTAAATTAGTTGAGACATATTTGGAGTCATTTAAGAAATGATGAAAACTGGAAGAATGATGATAAAAAATTATCTTATATTTCTAAACTATGAGATTGTAAGTCCTTCATGAATGAGGGTTCTCATATATCTTAAAACATAGTACCCACACTCTTAATTGGATTGTTGTTTAGGACACTACACAATGAAGACAATAGAAAATTCCAAATTTCATGTCTAATTTGTAACTTTAGGTCAAAATTATCTAAAGAATTAGTAAACCTTACCTCAACCCTTTCTAAGATAGTTTTGCTGGGTGGTTTACGTCTTCCAACTTAGCCCATTTATACCATGCACTGCATGTGTGTGTGTAAAAAGCATCAGTAATAGAATAGTAATCAGTTGTTCAGCTAATATAATGAATAAAATAATAAAGACTTACTCGTTGATCATTTCCATCATCGGGCCTCAAATGTGCACTCCACAAGAATAAAAAAAACAATGCATTCCAACCATGCATATCCAAAGCTAGCAACATCTAATGAGACCTCTATATACAAGCATTTAAATGAAATTTATAAATAAGAGATAAATAGATACAAATTAAGTGTGTCAACCTATAGGGTACTACTTTTAGCTAAACAAGTGTATCATTATAACCTCCTATATGTAGGAGCTATAACTCACAAAGTAGTTTGGCACATTTAGGATTTTTCCCTTCCCTCATAATGAGCTATCACTTCAATCCAATTAATCTATAAAATATGACAGCTTATAAGTCATTGTCTTTCACAATTAACTGCAAATTTAATATCATATGTAATTATTTTTATGCCTTTTTTAGATAGACACACATGCAACTATCATGAATCAAGATGCTTTGACTACCCAAGTCACTTTTGTCCATGAATAAGTCATATTAGCATCAAAATAGTGGCATTATTTGGTCATAAAATAGACATCAATCTAATCATGCTAACTAATATGAGATAATAAACATAAAATATATGTGTAAATACACGAATACTTTCTTAAAATAAAGATATATGGATTCTATTACAAAAAAGAGTCTCTACATTATTCTATATTTTCAAATTAGTCCTTGAGTGCAAAATGTAAAAATTATAAAAATGACCTTTTAAATATATAAAAATAACTTCTAAATTTTCAAATGAGCTCCCATGAAATTGTCCAAACAACCTTGTAAAATTGTTAGAAGAGTTGCTATGAAATTTTGTAATAGTACTAAAATTATAAATTGGCCCTTATAAAGAACAAAGTTCACCAAAAATTTTCAATAGATATATACATAATTATTAATCATGGGAAAGGAGTAACTAACATGTCACAAAAGGACTGCTCCAATAGCAATTATAAACTTATTTATTTCACTTTAACTTAAAAAATATGTTTGTTTCCCATATAATGTCACCCTTACAACTAGTAACAATAAGAATAGGTGACCTGACACACTTGATTCTCTCATTTTCACTTTAGGTTTCTAGATAAAATAACCTTCTAAAATACAAAAGTAGGAAAGTGTGATGTAGTACATTAACTTGTGTACAACCACATACTTGTATCAAATGAGAAAAGGACTTGGATTAGAGTTCCTTCCATTACAGGCACAGTTTAGTTAAAACGTAGGTGCCTTCTAACCTTAAAGGGTAATTCTTAAGTGAGGAACTCAATTCTCAGAATTACTAGCAAGTGGTAGAACTTTTATTCTTTTCCTTTTATATTTATTTTATCTATTTAAAAAGACAAGTTTGTTTTAAAAAATCTAACAACAGGAGGTTTAAAGGTTGATTAGAGGACATGAAAAGAGAAAGTTCCAATGGTCTTAGGGCAATACTTTGATATATAATATAGTAAACTTAGTTGTTGCCAACACCATTCCAAAGTGTTGTGGTTTAAGTCCAAGGCATTTGGTTCTCCTTAGAAATTGGATACTAGGATCTCTACAAGTCTAGGGTTGAAAGTCTTATCTAGTGGTGGAATAGATTATTTTTGGTATAAAATGGTCTATGGATATGAGTAACATGATAATGGATTTCTTGGGGCCAGTGGAAGACATTTCATCAGCTTGCCTGGTTGCTAAATGTTTCAAGTAATGAAGCATTGTGTCCATATTTGTTATCCACCCACAAGTAGCTGACTCAATAACTTCACGGGCAGTTGCATTCTCCAAGTATTCTGCTAAGTTACATAAAGAAGAAGAAAGAAAAGATGGTGGAGATATGTTTTTGGTTTTGTTTTTTGAAAAGGTAGAGATAGAGAGTCTAATGGTTGTATTTTGAAAATTTAATACCAATATAGGGATACTTTTATCATTTATAAGAACATGAGAAGAAGATGGGTTCCACTTGGGATCCATTATCAGTTCCGTCTTTGGATTTATCAAAAGAATAAATGAAAGGACCAGATTGAATCTCCAAGCAATTAGGATCCATAGATTTTAACAATATTTTGTTGGGGTAATCTATTCTAAAATAGCTGGTAGTTGGGAGTGTCAATTATACTTTTCCCTAACTTTTACTATGATATATTTATATGTTTTCACATGAGCAAAAATATATAATTCATTATTTTGAAAAGTTACATTATAGCTGTTGTATTTGAGACAGAAATTGCCCCATTGGAGTTACTATTTATTTGCACCTAATTTTGTGTATAAAGATATTGTGGCAAAGGCCTCATGACTCCTATGCTATATGAGCAATGAAATTCAGAGAACTGCATCTCCATGGATGACGCTTTTTTTTCTCTTTCCTTTAATCATCATCAGCATCATCAAGACCTTATCTCAATTAGGGGTTGGCTATATGAATCTTATTCCTCCATTCCACTCTATTAAATACCATTGTTTCATTTAGTCCCAAAGTTTTTAAATCTTTTCTCACAACTTCTATGCACGTTCTTTTGGGCCTTCCCCTTGCCCTTTTAGAACCTTCTACTTGTATTGCCTCACTCCTTCTAACTGGTGCCGTTGTTAGTCTTCTTTGGACATGTCCAAACCATCTAAGTCTATCTCCCTCATCTTATTACCTATTGATGCTACCCCTAAATTTTCTCTAATATTTTCATTTCTAATTCTGTCCTTTCTTGTCTTACCACTCATCCATCTCAACATCCTCATTTCTGCGACGCTCATCCTATGAGTATCATGTTCCTTAACTAGCCAACACTTCGTTCCATAGAGCATGGCCAGCCTTATAGCCATCCTATAGAACTTTCCCTTTAATTTGAGTAGCACCTGCTGATCACATAAAACTCCAGATGCACATCTCCATTTGTTCCAACCCGCTTGGATTCTCTGGGTAACCTCCCTCTCAATCTCTCCACTCTCATGGATCAATGATCCTAAGTACCGAAAGAGCTCTTTCACGGGGACTTCTTGGTTATCAATCTTGACTGGTGTTCTACTTCTACTCTCCTTACTAAAATTAAATTCCATATATTCTGTCTTAGTTCGGTTAATTTTAAATCCTTCATATTCTAATGCTTCTCTCAATAACTCTAGTTTTATGTTTACACCCTCTCTTGTCTCATCAAGTAAGACTATATCATTTGCAAATCGCATGCACCAAGGAATCTCCTCATGAAAATATTTTGTTAACTCATCCATAACTAATGTGAAGATGTATGAACTCAATGCCGATCCTTAGTGCAATCCTACAGTGACAAGAAAATCACCCTTCACGTCACTAGTGGTCTTAACATTTGTTACCACTCTCTCATACATATATTTAATTATATCTATATACCCCTGAGAAACCCCCTTACCACCCAACACCCTCCATATTAACTCTCTAGGGACTCTATCATAAGCTTTCTCTAAATCGATAAAGACCATATGTAGGTCTTTCCTCCTCTCTCTATATTTCTTTACTAATTGGCTTAGGAAGAAAATAGCTTCCATGGTAGACCTCCCAGGCATGAAACTAAACTGATTCTCCGATACACTTGGTTCATGTTGTAGCCTCTTCTCAATCACTCTTTCAAAAAGTTTCATGTTGTGGCTCATAAGTTTGATCCTTCGATAATTAGTGTAGCTCTAAATGTCACCTTTATTCTTATAGATTGGTACAATAGAGCTTTTCCTTCACTCATCAGGCATTTTCTTTGATTTTATAATCTTATTAAACAACTTGGTCAACCAAACTACCCCAATATCTCCCATATGCTTTCAAACCTCTATTGGTACACCATCATGCCCTATGGCCTTTCCTGATTTCATCTTTTTTAAGGCCTCTTTTACTTCAGGTATTCTAATTCTACGTTTATATTTATAATATCCAATGTTATTTAGATTTATATTATTTTCAATCCCTATATTCTCAGAGCCATTGTCATTTAATAATTTTTGAAAGTATATTTCCTACCTTTGTTTGATCTCCTCTTCTTTGACTAATACCCTTTGATCATCGCTTCTAATGCACCTAACATGATCTAAGTCCTTACCCTTTTGTTCTCTTACTTTTGCAAGTTTAAACACATCTTTCTCACCTTCTCGTGCTCCTCATTTATTATAAAGCTCATCATATGCTTTAAGTTTAGCCTCACTTACTATTCTCTTAGCAGTGTTTTTAGCATTCTTTTAGCAGCATTTTTAGCAGCGTTTTTCTTACCTTCTTGTGTTTCTAATCCTACGTTCATATCTCTCCTTTAAAATAGGAATAATCTTTGAAAGATCTAATCCATTCACCTTATTCGGCATCCCTAAGATTACTTACAGATAAATAAAAAAAATCACAGCAATTGTGTAAGCTTTAGCCCATGTTTTCATTAATTTCAAAAATCCTGAAAGTTAGTTCTTACCTGAAAAAAAAAAAAATGCTTAAAATCATCCAACAACCAGAAGTATACACTAGTAGGAGATGCCTCGCTATTAATACAACTAGGTTGCGCCTCTTGAAACATTCCTCTTCCTTGCTGCAACAAACAATGCGAGAAGAAAAAGAAAGTTTTTATTTAGTTCCCTTGATAATTGACTTGTTAGGCCAATAATGTCCAGCGCAACTGGGTGCAGACAAGTCGACATCTTTTTTAGAATGCGCTTGGTTGTAGGCTAAGTCATAGTTTTCCCATTTAGGAACAGATTAAATTTAAGAGAGTAAGTTATTTGCTTTGTAATTCTTCAGTAATAAAGAATTACTTAGACATATTTCTACGTACACTGAGATCATGTATCTTGCATACGCATGCATGAGTATAACAATTTTGGAACTAAGTTATTCATGGATTGTGATCTTTACAACATAGACAAATTATTTAGAAGGCTCGGAGTCTCAGGGTCATTTCACACATATTTATCATTTGGGTTCGGGCAAAATTATCAGCAAGCAACAAATCATAAAAAGTTTGATAAACAATTTGGAAATTTTGAAGAAAAGTTGGAGAAAAAAGGAATATAAGAATATGAATTTAATCATTTAATTTGAATTTGAAACTCCACAAATAGTCTTTTATATAATGATAAAATTATTGATAATATTTAAGTTTAATTTTCTAACCCAACATTGACTTGCCACGGTTAAGAAAAATAATTTTAATTTTGTAAATTTATGTTTAATTTCATATATTTTACACTGGATTAGAAACTTGTAGGGACTTCTGAATTTTTTTAGAAGAAATAGGGAAACAAAAAAGTCGAAACTTTTCTGCAAAGAACTTCAATTATTTGGAGACTTTTGTAGCTATGACTTCATATACGTCGGAACAACTTTGTCCGTGTATTAAGGCTAACCCTGTCAATAGCAAGATAGATAAGATCACCGTCCATAAGTTTATCCTTGGTCAGCTATCCTGGTACCAAACAGTCCTAGATGGCTCTGGTCCCATACTGAAAGGACATCCCATTTATAAGATCAAGATCCCACTATATCAACGCACAATATCCATCCGTACGATGAATGTGGGCCTGGGCAGTGGTAAGAAATAGTCTAACAATCACCACCTTTGTATTTATATGCATAAAGCTAAAAATAGAAAAGCTCACAATTGCATCCTGTGGACGCCCAGTGGGTCTCACATGGGACTATTCGGTGGCTGAAATAGTTGCTATTATCGGATTATTGGATGGCTTCAACAGTAGCTATTATTGGATGATCCTATCCGCTCAATTGCTAAAACTTTTGCTCATTTAGTGCGATCCATCCTGTATTCCTTTTAGATTCCATCAACCTGATAATTACTGCCAAAATTCAAACACAAACTTGTATGCAATTTACCAGCAAACGGTAAAAAACAAGAATATATTTTAGCATGTAATAAACAAAGAAAGAAAAGGAAAAGCAAGTAGAGATAGAGAGAGAAAGAGGGACTGTCTTACACCTTTTTCCCAAATCGGCTTGAGAGAGAGAGAGAGAGAGAGATGTGGTCTCTCATAATTCCCGTGTATTTTAATCCCCAAATGGCCACTAATTTAACCATAAATCCTCCTTCCCCTTCTCTCGCTCAACCCCCAACCAGAATCATTCTACTACAATTTTTCATTTCCATCTGCCGTTCTCCTTTCTTTTCAGAAAAACATGGGGTTCCCAAAAACCCTAATCCTTATGTAACAGATCATCCATGGATTCTCTGGTAAGCTTCCTCTCTCCTTCCATCTATTAATCAGAAAAAAGAAGAAGTGTTTTTTCTTCTCGTTTCTGTGTTTTCTTTATTTTTTTTGTCTCACTGTATTGGGAAAAAATTTCGATGTCGGAGGAAGAACAGAGAGGAGATCTTATGTGTGCTGATTACAGTCCGAGGAGAAAGAAAGCTGTTGTTTATGTTGGAAATTCTAACAATGGTTTCAAAAAAAGTAATTTTTCTGGGAATTTCTGGAGATTTGATGAGGGGTCAGATGGATCTGATGACGATAGCAGTTCTTCAGATGGTGAACCTCAGGATGCAGATTACTCTTATGTTCCTTCTCTCAATGATGAGCTTGCACTCTTGATCTTGGCTAGGGTTCCAAGATCAGAATATGGAAAGCTTTATACTATGAACAAGAGGTACTTATCTTTGTTGAGAAGTGGGGAGTTGTTTAAGATTAGGAGCAAGATTGGAATAAAAGAGCCATCAGTTTTCATGCTGGCTAGTGGAGAGTCTCATTGGTTTTGTTTGGATCCCCAGTTAAGATCTTGTAGAAAGCTTCCTGTGTTGCCTTCTGATCCTTGTTTTGCATATGGGGATAAAGAGACCCTTTGTGCAGGGACCCATTTGCTTGTTGCAGGAAAAGAGTTTCAGGGTATGGTTATTTGGAGATATGAATTGGCAATGAATAGATGGTTTAAGGGTCCGTCGATGATGAGCCCAAGATGCTTGTTTGCCTCTGCAAATTGCGGTAATTTTGCTTGTGTAGCTGGTGGGATTGACTGTGGGTTTGGTGCTGTGCCTGAGATCTTAAATTCGGCAGAGAAATATGACCCGGTGACTAAATTATGGGATCGGCTTCCGAGAATGAACAGACGAAGGAAGCTATGCTCAGGTTGTTATATGGATAATCGATTCTACGTGATTGGTGGGCAAAATGAGGAAGGCAATCTTACTTGTGGAGAGTTTTATGATGAAGAGAGGAATGTGTGGGTGCTGGTTCCGGATATGATGAAGGATGGAGTAGATTCGTCATCTCGGTCGCCGCCTCTTGTTGCTGTTGTAAATAACGAGCTTTATACCCTAGATGCATCATCTAATCAGTTGAAGGTGTATATAAAAGCAATTAATTCATGGAAGGAGCTTGGAGGTGTTCCAGTAAGGGCTGATCAAAGCAGTGGATGGGGGGTGGCTTTCAAGTCATTGGGTGATGAACTGCTTGTTATAGGCGGTGCTTTTGTTGGTCATGGAATGACGATATGTACTTGTCGCCCTGATCCTGGTGCAAATGACTTGCAGTGGCGGTTTCTTGATGGTAACCGTATGAGCCCATTCATTTTTAATTGTTCCGTAATGGTAGTTTAAATTCTAACCCATGGGGATTTATGTGAAGATGTTGGCCAAGAATTCCAGAATAAAAGATGAATGTAGAAGCTGATGGAATTTAAACTAAAAGTAGGCAGATTGTTCATTGTTCTGTTGGCAGCTAAACCTTCACTGACAGGAAGCTTGGACTCTCTCCATCTTGAAATGGATTATGCTTCTTTGTTTCGATGTATGTTTGTAACTTATGGGGTTGTTTACAAGGCTAGCAATTTGGTTATGTTATAAACGCCATAAAATTACTCAGTTTTCATCAATTTCTATTGTAAATTGCGATTTCTTGTAACAGAGACTATCTACGGCCAGTTGAAGCTGCCTTCCTTCATTGGTTTCTATCTACGGCCAGTTGAAAGATGAATTGAACTTGATCACTGTCTGTGTTTGAGAATGGCCTTGTTTGGTACTACCATTTCTTTTAAGTTTTTGAGTCGGTAGAAGCCTCTGAGATTTCAAGCGCTGCTTTTACTGAAATTCCATCTTTCTGTTTGGAAAACATGGTTTCTTGAAGCCGATGCTGCAGCTGTTAAACGTGTTTGCTTTCTAAGTTTTCGGATCCACATTTTCAGCCGATATAAGTACCTCTGTTGGCTATGTTTTGAACAATGTCTGGTGTGAACCAAATATGCGACGCTATATGACCTGCTTACGACTTCTTTAGTAGCTTTCTGCGACTAAAGGTAGAGCCACTGAACCTGACCCGAATAAGGAGGGGGTTCAGCTGCTCGGTATCTCTGGTTGCGCTTCGACCAAATCATTGAGCTTTTTAGCTTGTAAAGCAGCATGAGTTTTCAAATCGCAAGTAAACTATCGCTGTTTGGTTGTTTGGAAGGAACGAAGAATTCCCCTTCATCACCCTTAGTTTACCTACGGGTACGGATTTTTCTGAACACGTTCTTTTCTTATACCAGCTTTGCTGCCAGGTCTCGTACAGATGAAAAATGGCGATGCCAGAATTGAAAATTTCTTGGCTGAACTTTCTTGTTCAAGGCTAGTAGAATCCGTATTTTTCGTTTCTGGTTGGTGGTTGATGGATTATGGCTTACGGCTTAACTGCTACTAGAGAAGGCGTTATGGGACGGACTTGGATTTGCAGGCTTTGTTCCTCTTTTCCCTTCTCTACCAGTTTGGGGCACCCAAGCAGTGGCGCAGCGCTGTTGCATTCTTTGATTTGCTTGTTGTGGCAGCAGCTCTTGCGTCATCTTTTCTCCTCTTGCCTGTTTTTGTCAGAAGTACTTGAACGGCAATTTAGACAACCTCTTATTTGCTACTGAGTATTGATTAAATAGATTGCAAATGAAAAAAGTACGAACCAGCGCTTCTCTACATATGTTCTTGCCCATAGGAGATGTTTCTCTGCTTTGAGACCGACCTTTTTAGGCACCCATCTCCTTCCAGGAACAGAAACTTTCTGCGACTATGTTTTTACTCGCAAGAGTTTTACTAGGGGGAAATTCTTTGTGCTGCACGACGTCATGGTGAGTAGCAATCAAACCCAACTTCTGCATGAAAGAGCCCGGCTTTTTGGATGATCCGATTGTTCATCTGATTGCTTCTTCTCTGGATTTTTAGTCAATGAAAGATCACTATGATTGCACCAAACCATATGGATTATGTGGTGATTTTTACATTGAGAGTTGCCTGATCTTTTGAAGCTTTTGAAGATCTAGGTGCATAATCGAATCGTATGAAGAGCCTGTAACAAAATAGAGATGTCAGATTTTATCAGTGATAAAGCATGATCGATATATTGGCTGTAGTAGATATATTGGTCAAAATATTAGTTATAACTGCCAATATATGTAATTTTTATTTTTAATTTTTCTAAGACATTAAAATTGAAAACTAGGTGATTTAGTAAAGGAAAATTGATGCCAATATGGCTCCATTATAAATGCAAAGTACGGCTGTGTACTATTGACTCTTGCAGTCCGTCTCTTCCTAGGACCCCTTATATGCAGGAGCTTCTGCTTCGGAGCTACCCTTTTTATGGTGCCGTTATAAAGGTTATGGTTCCTGCTCGATGATTACTATCGATGCCCTTCATGAAGTGTTCTGCTCACTTTGATTAATAATCAAACCATCTATTCTTGGAGTCATATGCAGTGAATGAACCACGCATCAACATTCGAACCCATCTAATCATTAAACTTTTGCTTACAAATGGGCCCGCTAGTGTTTGGAAATGAACCCTTGACAAATCTAAGGCTTAGGTTCATCTGATATTGAAGAATCTTTCTGAACGCGTCACCATAAGATCAATGGTTTGGATGATTGAAACACTCGACTCCACTTGTATTTTTAGGCACGTGGAAAGATGATGGTAACAGTTCCCTTTTTCCAACTCCGTCACTTATGTTAGTTTTATGGTTATGGAATCATTTTGTCTTTGGCCTCAACAACAATGCCATATGAGGCACCAAAAGAGGCTCAGTTATCAGCGCACAGAAAATTCCGATAAAATGACTCTGTCCACGTTCTATGCATCCTAATATATACCCAGAAAAGGTTTTTTATTTAGTTGACACAAAATTACTGAAATTCTTTTGATCCGGTCCTTATGTCCCATTTAATCTTGAATAATTCAAGGGCTCTCGCATTTTTCTTAACTCAATGAAAATTTATCAAATTAAAGACAGTTTACCAAATTATTGACAAATTCATGGAACAAATTTGTCAAGTTCTCCATTTTTGGACGTTGGACACAAGCACTCAGCCGCACACCCACACACACATGAGCAGCCTCAGAACCCATGACCTACCATGTTGATATTATGACGCTCTACTACATCATTCCTCCTAGGGCTGCCTATAGGTCGATCCAGTTCGGATAGCCTTAATCCAAAAAATTCATTCAATTTTTATTGGTTCAGTTTTTGGTCGGATTTTACTTTGAATTTTCATTATCTTAATTCAATCCAATCCATTCCGACGGAATGGATTGGATTTTGGATTATCCGCGGAATTATTTTGGGAAGACATATGTTTTTTCTATTGGCTTTCTACGTGGGGTATACCTATTTAGTTGGCAACAACATTCAATTATGTCAAAGAAGCATTGCGGGCACTACCAAACAGAAGATGCAAGGCAGGGTTAGAGTATACATGAGTCTTGGTATTTTCACACGCTAGTGTTTTCATATTTTTAGCAAAGTTTTTGCAAGAACTAACCAGTTTATCATATCAGGACTCCTTAGATTATCTACGTAACAAAAAAATCCCTCCAATTACGTGCTTCATCTTGTGTTTCATTAATCATAACCATTGATATTTAAAAATAGAAAAACAAAGTGGATAATATTATTCAATTGGAGTGATTCTTAGAAAAGGCTAAACATGAGAGGCGGAACAAGATGAACAAGTTAAATGTACCAAAAGATGTGAAAAATCCAAGGTCAGAAAATAAGATGTTGGATGTAGCATTTGAAAGTACCAGAACTCTTATATCATTTAATACAAATGCAAAACTTCACAATTAGCAAGTCAATAAGGTTTATTAGTTGTTGAAAGCTATGTGAGCATCCATTAGAAGGTAGGGATTATTCATGTAACTTCGATCCAATTTGGGAACACGTGGCTATGTTGTTCATAGCAAATGAGTTCATAGCCCCCAATAAGGAGGTTTGTTGTCCATCTCAAGATACATCCTTGGATTTCAAAATTTTAAGATACGAGAATCAGGTTAAGAAAAGAGGAAGGAAAAGGATAGCTCTATGTGTTTCATCGCACATGTTTACGTAGACTTCAATTTAACACAACTAACATACAAGTGCATGCATACTAAAATACCATGCCAGGTTTAAAAGGCTGTCAGAACAAATGATAGTAAATGATGAACAAAAACAGGTAACTAGGACAGCAACATTAAGAGATAACCAAGGAAAGGAGGCACATGTAGATGTAATTGGTAGACATAATTCAGGTTTGGGATATGCTTGTTTGCATTGCATGCGACTTCACTGCTGTTAGGTTCCCCTCAGAAAGTCGACAACAACTTCTCACAAAATGCAGATGTCATATTTTTCATCTCGTTCGAGATGGTTCTACCTCGTCAGATATTCATTCTAGTATCTAAAGCACAGAATATAATCAAGAAATATTTGAACTATGATTCATACCTACTACTCAAACCTTGTGACCGGACTCCAAACATTTTCAAACAAAGAGTGATCTCATAAATTAAACAAATTTTCTTCCTACAAAATCATGCAGTACTTGTCAAACTTCCTATGGCTAGGGTACATATTATATGGTGTAATCAATAATGTATGCCAATATTTGGTAGGATTGATTGTTTCTTCTTCTCTCGAGAAAGGCTGTCCAAGTTTTCTTTGTTCTATTAAAAATTGGTCCACAATCCAGCTTTGGTGCACAACCTTGTTCTATTGGACTTCAAAGAAGAGGTCTATGGATCCACCCTTTTCAAATTTAAGAAGGGTTGGCTCAAAGGCAAAGAATGAGTGGACTTGATCTCTAAGTGGTGGAAGGAAGCACCGAGCAATCGACGAGAAGAAACCATCTTGCCAAAAAAATTGTAGTTTATATATGTAAAACTAAAAAATAAAAGGAAGGAAGAGAAAAGAAGCAAGGACCAAAGGCATAGAGAGGAACTAATTGTGACACTTATGACTTAGGAGGAGGAAGAAAAAGATTACAGTTTATAGGAGGAAGAATTTCAACAGAAGGTCTCTATTAGGGAGCAAATGCTAAATGAACAACTTCTTAAGAAAGTTGAATAGAAGAAGAAGTACTCAAAAGTTAAGTGGCTAAAAGAAGGTGATGGCAACATGGTATTGTTTCATCGAATTGCAAATTTCAAGGTGAAAAGAAATAGAATTTTCTCCCTTAACATTAACAACCCCTCATATTATCCTCAGCAAATTGTAAACACTCAGGTAGATCATTACTAATACTTCAAAAGAAAAGACCACACCTTTCACCAAATCCTATAGACATTCATTTCCATTATTTATCCCTTGTTGATGTTTCTTTTCTAGGAAATCAATTTTTTGTCTAGAAATTAAGCTTTCCTTGTTTCAATCTGAGGGTGATTGAGCCCAAGACCCAATTGAGTTATACTTGGCTTTCTTTCACTATTTCTAGAAACTCATTATGGATGACCTTCTAATTTTCTTTAATGTTTTTCATAAGACAAGTAAAATTGATAGTAAACTGGGAGCTTTCTTCTTGGTCTCATCCCTAAGAAGGAAGGGGATCAAAAAGTATGGGACTAAAGACCTATCTCTCTTGTTTCTTGCCTTTCCAAATTAATTTCAGAAGTCCTAGCTATCAGACTTAGCAAAGTTGTAGAAAAACTCATTTCAAATACTCAATCTACTTTTATGAAGTCTAGAAATATTTTATATGGAGTGTTTGTGGCCTTAGAAGTTGATGATCTTATGAAAAGGTCTAAGAATGAGGGAATGTTTGTTAAATTATATCTTCATAAGGCTTATGATCACAGGTCTTAAGAAGCTATTGACTACCTTTTACAAAAAATGGCTTTGAGAGTAGATGAAGAAAATAGATTAGGTTAGTAGTTTACTCCTCTTGGTAGTCACTTGTTCTTTATGGATCAAAGGTCTTTTAAAATGGAGAGGGGATTAAAACAAGGGGACCCTCTCTCCCCTCCTTCTCCTCCACTCTTTACCATCCTTGGAGAACTATTCTCAAGGATGCTCACTAAATCCTTGGATTGTGACCTGATCGAGGGTGTCAATTTGAGAAACTCTGTCTATCTCTTGCCTATTTTATGCTGAAGATATAGCTCTCCTTTGGCATCCCTTAAGTCCGCAACTTAGAAATCTTAAAGAAGTTTTGTGTTATGACAAAGCATATGGACAATAGATAAACCGGCAAAAATATTCCATTAATGACATTGAAGTTCCAAAAGAATACTAGCAAGTATCAGCCAACCAAATGAGTTCCCCAACCACTAACTTCCTACTTACCTACCTAGGCCTACCTATCACCTTAGGGTGCTCTGAAAAAGCACATTCGTTTGGAGTCATAGAGAAAGTTCAACTTAAGTTAGCTACTAGGAAAGAAGATGTATCTTTCCTTTAGAGGGATAATAACTTTAGCAAAAGCTGCACTTGTAAATGTGCTCATCTAATTCTTGTCTATTTTGAAATCATATGCAAGCATCACTTAGAAAATTGAAAGAATCCAATTTAATTTTCTACGGGATGAAAGGCAACACAAAACGAAAATATATCTCTTAAAGTGGGAAAATGTTTGCATCTTCAGGAAGTTAGGAGGGCTTGTAATTAGAGAATTAAAGTTATCAACAAAGCCCTTTTGGCCAAGTGGTCATGGAGGTATGGTCATAATAGTATTAGTTTATAAAGGAGAGTTGTTTTGTGTAAATATGGATACAACCAGAATGAAGTCGCTCCAATTAATCCTAATTTTAAGACTCTCTTTGGTATTTAAAAAAGTATTGCCTCTCTTCCCCCTTTGGTGATGGAGAAACTAGGTTTCTCCTTAGAAGAGTATACTCTATTAAGTTCTAGATTGATAGTTGGTCCTAAAAGAGCCTACTTTGGCAGTCTTTTGAAAAGATTTTTGCTAGCACCACAAATCAAAATGCCTTTATTCAAAAGTAGTTTGAAGTTACACAATAAGGATTTGATGGAATATTCCCCTAGAGGAAGACTCTTCCTTTTTGAAGATCAACAACTTCAAGAGCTCTTGACATTTCTAGAAACAATCAAAATTGTCTCTTCTAAGAAAGATGTCAAAATTTGGTCCCCTTCATCAGGGTCTTTTTTTATCAAGTCTTTTTTTTTTAATCAACTCTCTCACAAAATTAGTGACCATAGCCCCTTAAGGCTATGCAGTTTTTGTATGCATCGCATAAGTTCATTGCCTTTACCTAGTTACTTACTCAAAATAGGATTCGTACCCTTGACAATCTACATGAAGGAAGATGGGCATTAAGATATATATGGCTTTTCTATCACAAGGCTTTTGAGATTGTTGACCAAATCTTTCTTCAATGCCCCTATGCCTCAAATCTTTGGTCCTTGGTTCTTAATTTGTTCCAAATCTCTTGGGTTCGGCCAGCAACAATTACAAACCTCATCTCACAGTGGTTCGCACTACATTTGACTAGCCTCAAGAAAGCACTTTTTGAAAGAAACAATTCTCTCAACCCTTTGATCAATATACAAGGAGAGAAATGAAAAAAGCTTCAACTGGTCTTCTAAACTTATTAAAACCATGTTCTTTCATATAGAAATGGGTGCTCTTTAGTGGATATAAGCCCATGACATGCATCATGATTACATCATCTCTGAAATTCTCATAAATTCGAATTTGATTCTCTCTAACATCCATTGTAAATCAAAGCCCCTTAGTCCTCGCCACCACCACTTTTCTTTAAGCTTAATTTTGATGGATCAGACTTTGCAGATCTGGGATTTGTTAGGATGGGAGCTATGCTTAGGAACCATTTGGGGGAGTTGCTATTTTAGTTGGGTGGGAATGTTGGAGTTACTAATTCTAGCCATGCAAAACTTTTGACAACACTTCATGGAGTTAAGTTTTTAAAATTAACTTCACCTCACGTCTCTCATAGTTGAAGGGGACTCAACATTTGTTGCCAAATGGTTAAGTCAAAAGGAAGGTCCCCTTGGTTTTTTTAAATAAGCTAGAAGAGTTGTTTTAGATTATACAAGATAAAGAGGTGACATTTCACCATGTTTTTAGGTTTGCAAATTTGGTTCTAGACCAACTTGTGAACGAGGATGCACTGTCACAACTGTTGACAACTTTCTCACAATTAGGTATGCAACATGATCAATAACATCCTCTTTGGTATGGGCAACAACAACGACACCACTTCACTTTTTAATTACGATACCATGTTGCTAGGTCAAGGTGCAGTGGCTCATAGTATCCTAATTGTTGTCTCTTCTTTACATCAAAGAAGGAAAAAATAAGATGGTTATAGAAAACCATCTTAAAATAGAGCAAAAATAAGATGGCTAGAAAAAAATCATCTTAAACAAAGGAAAAAAGAAGAAGATAATCATCTCAAAAAAGGGGGGAAAAAAAAAGATGGTTAGAGAAAACCATCTTAAAAGAATGAAAAAATAAGACAGTTTGAGAAAACTGTCTTAAAAAGAAAAGCAAAATAAGACGGTTAGAAAGAACCATATTAAAAAAAGGAACAAAAGATGGTTACAAAAACTATCTTTAAAAAATGGAAAAAATAAGATGGTTAGAAGAAAACGTCCTAAAAAGAGGTTAAAATAAGATAATTATAGAAAAAATTTGTCTTGAAAAATAACTATACTTATGCTTGTTTAGGGTTTAAGTTAGAAGCAATCGATCAAACAAAACCTACAGCCAGTACTCCTGTTCTCCTTCTTCTTCTTCTTCTTCTTCTCTCTCTCTCTCTCTCTCTCTCTCTCTCTCTCTCTCTCTCTCTCTCTCTCTCACACACACACACACACACACCCATCTAACATTACTATGGCAATCATGATCAACTAGATTGGCCTATTTTGTTAGAATAGAAGAGATTTGTGATTGTTATTTTTTGTCTTCATGATGGAGGTTCCCTCTCTTTTCTCTCAATTGTCTTCCTCTTGAGCTTAGTTTTCTATAGATGATGGAAGATAGTTCTTGGTGTCTTTGTTGAGGATTTGGTCAGAATAGCTATTAATAGTAGCACACTAGATCTCAAAAGATCTATATTTTTCAATCTCTCACTATTGGCTATATTCGTAACTAATCTCACAAGATCATATCACTTGTAAGTGTGCTAGTACCTAAACTGTTTCTATAAATTTCATGAATTTTGGTATTATGATACTTGTTTTATTCTAAACATTTGATTTATGCTTAGATCTGTATTGTGGATGTTTGATCTAAGTTATGACACTAGGTTCTATAATTTCAATGATTGGATCTGTATTTAATACTTATATTTGTATCCTAGATATTTGATCTTTGTTATGATGCTCGATTTTGTATTTTGAGTGATTCAGTCTATATTTAATACTTAGTTTTGTATCTTGAATGTCTTATCTGTACTATAATACTCATATCAATATTCTAGTTGTTTGATCTATGTTATGATGCCAAGCTTTGTATTTTCAGTTATTTGATATGCATTTTAATAATTAGTTTTGTATTCTGAATGTTCAATGTGTATTATAATACTCAAATCTATATTCTGGATCTTCAACTTTTATTTATAGAACTCAATGCTATACTTTGAATGTTAGATCTATATTCTAAGTAATACTCAGTTTTGTATATTGGAATGTTCAATTTATATTTGTACTCATATTATGTAATTGGGTGTCTACAATAAGTATTTGGTGTTTAGTTATGAATCAGACCTTCAATTTATAAGACATAAATTCTCAATTTTCCATTTTTGGTGTCCGCAATAAGTTTTTTATATCAAAGTTGATCCTTCATGAACAACCCATGGAGATGTTTTATGTATCTTACTTAGTTGAACTATCTATCTGGACAATTCAAGCATACCAAGAGATTTTAGTAACTTTATTAAGATATAATATTGTAACAAAGACCTTAAAACCATCTTCCTACACTTGATGCAATGATGTAATTACAACAATGGACCATCAAGAACAACCTAAGCTAGCAGTCTCATAAGAGAAAAGGAAAAGGGCGAACAATAATGAAAAATATTATTAAGAGAAAATAAAAGATACTATTGAGTATAATAGTAAGGGTTAAGAGATAGGTGCCCAAGAAACCAACTATATAAGTTTCATTTGCTGCACAGTAAGAAACATGGTACCTATTACTCTCCACGATTAGAGATATGGGTTGCTATCAATCAATGATTCAATATAAAAATGGTAAATGTAGTAAATGCTTTGTATATATTTTTATAGGAAACTATACTACTTTATCTTATTATTTTCAAATAGAGTAACGTATTTGTTTCTATTTTGTAGATACCTTTGACTTCTTTGATTACAAGAAGAATCATGCTTTGCATCGAGCTAGTGAAAGCTTGGTGAAAATGGAAGAGCTACTTTGCTAACATGCGCACACATACATAATTTGTGTTGTGCCACTTGTCTCCTAAAATTAAGGTATGTGTTAAACTTATCTTTGCCAAGAGCAAAGGTTTCTTCTTTCATGAGCTAGTCACAAAAGAACATGGTTCATCCTCTTGTAAGATCCCATCTAGTGCTTTTCTTCTAATTGCTATTCATCCTTGTGTTTGTTATAGAAGTCTTGTTCATTTTTAGTGTAGATCTTGAATGAGGCAATGACCTTCTCCCTCTTTTACAGCAGTGGTATATGTGGCCATATTAATGAATGGCTTATCTCACTTTGGAGAAGAGTCCTTACTCTGTGGTTCTATAGCTGCTTTCTTTTCTAAGTCAATGAGTGACTAAGGATGAGAATTGAGGTTTCCTCTTTAATTCTCTTTCTTTGAATTTTCTCATATTGTTGAGGTAAATCTCTATGCCCTTTTGTTCCTCCTTGTTGTGGGTTGTTAGGGTAGAGAAGACCTTCTTGCGAAGTTTTTCATTTCATATTTGTAAAGGGGATTGGTTATCGTTTTGTAGGCTTGACAGATGATACCTCAAGGGAAGAGTTAGACAACTCTCCCTTCTCATAGAAGGAAGTTTTATTGGAGAAAAAAAAATCTTTAGTTTGTTTATAGAGGGGTTGAGGAAACCTTTAGCCTCCTTTCTAGGAGGAGCTATCTTTAATGTCATAGATGTCTTCCTCAAGGGCTTCAATGTCCCAAGGATCTTACGTGTGGGAGCTTTATCACCATCTTTGCTTAAACTCTCTTAGAGGAGGGAGGTTAATGGTAATAGGTGCCTTAGAGAAGGCACCTTTATTGGTCCTACAACATAGGTCAACTCTGTTCAATGGAGCATCATTGGAATGGGGGTTAGGTCAAACCTAGTTGCCTCCTAAGTGATCTTGTTGTAACTCTTTGGTTGTTTTGGAGCCTCAGCCTTGGCCTTGACGTTGGTGGCTTGGATTCTAAGTATAGTTGATGAAAATGTTTCCTACAAAGAAGCCACCGATGTTTGTAGTTTTAGTATTGGATGCCATTGAATAAATCTACACAACAAACCAGAGAGATTGTGATTTTAAGATGAAGGGAGAGATATGTCCCACCATGCATGCCAAAAGGTCTACATGTGTTGAAATGCTCATTTCATACATTTGCAATAAGAAAAATCATAAAGAAAATAGTACAAAATGTTTTCTTGTGTGGGGTTTATTAATCAAGTGAAACTGAGTGCATATCTCTAACCCAGTGGCTTGTTACTTACATGTTGATAAAATAAAGGCAAAACTTTGATTATCCGTCACATTCCTCAACAATGAATCATAGGCCTTAGGTTAAAAGAGACATAGGTTAAGTTATGAGAGCCAAAAATAGAAAGCTGACCATAAATAAGGTATAGCTAGCCAAGGAGTGGTCCTAGTTATTTTAGATCACATGGTTCCCAAAATGACAAGGTCGTAAGCTTACATGATGTGAACTAGCTTATAAACAAGTTAAGTGATTTGTGAGCCATAACTTATGCCGTCTAGAACAAAATACCTGTTTGGGCAAAGTGGTGCGGTCCTAGGCATCATTTGTATAGTAGGTCAACATAAACCATGGTCTAGTGTCAAGCAAATACCTAACTAAGACTTGAGTGGTCTAAGTATATTGGTTGACCCTCTAGCATTTGCACCATGGTTAGGAACTAAGAAGTCCAAGACATATGATGATTAGCTGTTGATTGTTTAACCGCAAGTGCACGGGCTATTGTAGTGTAGCTTATGCAAGTACGGGTCGATCCCATGAGGACTTGATTTGAAGTGATAGAGTTTTAAATAAAATTCAACTAAAAGAATAAAAACAAAGAATATACTACAAATAAACTAAAATCCAGATTTATTCAATTTTTGCAATTTGCACAATTATTTATTCCAAAGAAAACAGAAAATAAAACTAAAAGGCGTCCTGGATAAGCTTGTCCTTGGATTGCACTGTCTCTGGATTAGTCTGTCCTGAATTGTCCTGTCCCTGAATAGTTAGAATGAAGATAAGGTAAAACTAAAATAGCACAGGGACACAGTTGGAATTAAATCAAGGACTCAGTTGGAATTAAACTGGGGACACAGACAGTATTTCTAAAAAAGGACAGAGTTGGTATTAAAACAGTAACTCAGATGGGATTACTGAAATCTGCCAGGGGACACAGTTGGTATTTCTAAGATCTGCCATGGGCAGATGTGTAATTTGCTTAGAGTCATGGTTTTAATTGAAAACCAGGAAAACCCGTTTGAGGGGGAAACCAGAGAAGGGGGAAGAAGGAAGAAGGAGGGAGGAAAAGAGGGAGGAAGGAGAAGAAGGAGGAGGTTATGGGAGAAAACCCGACTTGGATTTTTTTTCCCTGTACCGTCCGGTGTCTGTGGAAGAGAGAAACCCGCTGTTTTCCGGCAGTGACAGAAAAATGAAAGAGAGAGGGAGACGAAATCGATGGAAGACTGGCCGGTTGATGTTGCTCAGAGATGTCTGCTATGCTGTGGACCTGGCTTGGCGAGGCATCGTCTGGCAGTGTTGAGTATGGGTGGACGCTGGGGAAGATTAGCAGAGGGCGATGAATTGGGTTTCATGCTTGGCTGGTCCAACGATGGATCCAGGGTTGTAGAGAGAGAAGAGGAATTAGAGAGAGAGCCGTGAGAGAGAGAGAGAGAACGGGGGAAGAGAGAACGAGGGGGAGATATGGAGAGAAAGAAGGAACCAGGGAGAAACGAGAGAGAGATAGTTGTTGGGTTTGGCTGAACGACCACTCGAGATGGAGACCGGGATAGGTGTGTGGATGACGATGAAGATGAAGAACGGGAGAGCTGGGCGGCGATTGAGAAGATGAGAATGATGAGGGAGCGTGCGGTAGCTTCCGGTGATGTGGAGAAAGATGGGAAGATTGTGGGTGAAGGTGGTTGGTGGGCAGACAAAAAAACAAAACAGAGGAGATGATGGGCTGGGTGACAAGTAAAGATGACTGGGACTACTAGTAACGACAATAGACGGGAACGGTGGGATGATTTGAGAGAGAGAGAGAGAGAGAGAGAGAGAGAGAGAGAGAGAGAGTGTGTGTGTGTGTGTGTGTGTGTGTGTGTGTGTGTGTGTGTGTGTGTGTGTGTGTGATTCAGGTGTAGTGACGAGGGAGAGGAGAGATGGTGGGAGAGAAGAGAGAGGGCCAGCCCAGCCTCCCAAAGAGGGAAAAAAACCATCTTTTGGAGAGAGAGAGAGAGGGGAAGGGGAATAAAAAGGAGGGCAGAGATAGAGACGTGAAAGAGAGGGAGAGACGTGTAGGTGAGAGGGGGATAAGAGGGAAAGATAAAAGAGAAAAGAGAGGAGAGAGAATAGGAAGATAAGAGAGAAAGGATAGAGAGAAAGAATTAAGTGGGGTCTACTAGAATTTTAGTCTCATTAGAACTCTACAAGTCTTCAAAGTCTTCAGTCTCTTTCCATGAAACTTCATCTGATCTCCATCTAATATCTTTGATTCGATCTGGAGCTCCCACGCCTGAGTTGACAGATCTGCAATGCACAGGACCCAATTAGTGCAATCTAAACCGTTCATTAGCTTTAATAGTCATCTAACCACTGAATTTTACAATTCAACGGTTGGATGACCAATTAAAGCTAAAATGAAATATTTGATGTAAAATCTTAAAATGAATGGTATAGATGCTCTAATCAAATACTAAATTAGGGGTATTTTGACCAAAATTGAACACTTAACATTAGCCATGAGCATCACCACAATGAAAAAGGATAAGATGGTCCAAGTTGTAACCCAAAGAAGTAAGGGCATGAAATGAGCTAGTGCTTAACCCTAAGAGTTGGGACCAAACCAAAGCTTAATAACTATAGGACAAGGGCACAAAATGTGTTGTTGCTTAATCCTCTAGGAAGTAAGGTCAGAGGTCAAACCTAGGCTCATATCTCTCATGAACAACCTAAAACATTAAGAGAATATTAAAGTTCCTCCTTGAGAGTAGTAGGGAAAAGGATTTTAAAATCTTCAAAAGGGATAATTTCATAGTCTTGCAGGAAGTGTGAGTTTTCTATGATTAGACTTAATATTCAAATGTGAGGGGACAACCCCTATTTATAGTTTGGAGCACCTAGATTGTTATTTCGGGAAACTAATAAGGTTTAAACACCAAAACAGTAACTACCATAACTGTTGCATCAATCAAGAATGTCCTTGCAACTATCTAGCACCAATCAGTCAGACAACTTACACTGGTGTGCCTATTGCAGTCAAGTCCATGGAACTTTTCTTGTATTTTTATGGAGCTTTGATGAAGGAGAAGGAGAGGTGTCTGCCAAGCTTCTCAAAAGGAGGTGGCACTGATTGCTTGTGTTTGTCCAATGTGGTTTTGTTGTTGGTCAAGCAATGCCACTTAAGGGAGAAGGGATCAACCAATGCCATTCTATGATTAGAAAGCATATCAACAAGTGCCACCTTATGGGTTGGAGTAACTCGATGAATGCCAATATGCATACCTAGGTCCCTTTTTTGGAATCACTTTTTTCACTAAAAAATTTCTCACTTTTAAATTTGAAATCATGTCCCATGATGAGCTATATAAACAACTAAATTTCATTTACAACATATTTAATGGAAATGATATAAATTTGAGACCTTGATAGTGTTAAGTAAAACTTTGAAAGAAATTGAATATCAAGTTTTTAAGCACTCAAGCCTATTCTTAAAGCAAGTAGATTCAAGCTTTCTATTCTAATTCTTCCAATCTTTTGTATTAAAAACCTTCTTTTGGTATTCTTTCATATGTGCTATAAATTTAAAGAGATATTTCTTCTTCAAAACTTCTATGCATTTGAAAGCATAGTGTAGCTCTCTCGTTCTTGAAAGTTTTTCAATGTTTGTAAGAAGGGCAAGTTTGCTACAAGTGTTCTAATCCTTTGTTTATGGCCAACATAATGTTAACTAGTGTTGTAAAGTAGCATATGATCATCATAATCATATGCTTGCATAGGAATATGATTTTTCAAACGGGCAAGTCTATCTGGAACTTCTATAATTCTAATGTTGTAGCATGAAGCTAGGGTCAAAATTATTTTAGTGGGTTCTTCTTTATTTGTGTTTTCATCTTTATTGGTTTGATCATCCACATGCATCTTACCCTCTAGCTTTTCATGTTGTTTTTCTAATTTAATGTTTGCTCTACTGTCTCTACTAGATATTGATTCTACCTATAGAAAATGTACACTTTCTCTCACAAAACACTTTTGCTCACTAGACAAGTAAAATTGATATGCTATACCATTTTTCTAGTATCCTATAAAGAAGTATTTTAATATTATTAATTCAAACTTCTTAAGTTGTAACTTTTTAACATGGTAGGACAACCTATACTTTAAATGCTTAAGTAATGGTTTCTTCCCAATTCACATCTCATGAAGTGTTTTAGATTTTTTAAGCATATACCCCAAAGGAACAAAGATAGATCGGTAAAACTCATCATATCCATTAATGTACAATTTCTTCGTTCTGCTAGTCCAATTACGGTGGACAATTTTTCCTTTATGCATATTTAGTAAAGAGTACACGTGACATAATTTCTAAAGGTTTGTCCTTCTTGATGGATTCTAAGTAGGATTTAAAGTTACACTTCTAGTGACCCTGTTTGTTGTAATGGGAACATTTTTCGATATTTGAATTGTCGTTGGCCTTACCTTTCTTTGAAGGACCTTTCTTCTTGAACACTCTTTCCTTTTCTTTCATTTACTCTTTAGCTTAATGCTTGTCACTATATTTACTTCAATCACTCTAGGTTTTCCTATTTTCTCCTTAATTAGTTACTCAGCTTACTATATCATATTCAATAGTTCCAGCAAAGTGCACTCCAATTTGTTCATTTGAAAATTCATCATAAAATTGGAGAAGAAATCATTCAAGGAAGCTTATATCATATCAATTTGAGTGACAACATTTATTTCTTGTGCATGTTCAAGAAGTTCACGGACGAAATCCATGAGTTGGAGGATATGTTTGTGGACTAGATTCTCTTTTATCATACAGGTAGAGGTAAAACCTTTCATAGCGGCCAATCATATTAACCCATGATTTTCACAAAAAACATCTCCTAGATACTCAAGATGATGTCCCTAGCATCTTCCCATATAATGGTGTTTTTTCTTGGAGATTATTTGTCATCGATGTTAGGATGAAGCACTTTCCCAAATTATTATGTCTTTCTTTTTTGTCGAATTGGTTTAACAAGTAGCAATTGTTTCATCTCCAACATCATCACTTGGATACCGAAGAGCATACCCCTTACTAACATTGTTTACCTTATTTGCTATCAACACTATTGTCAAATTTCCAAGCCAATCTTCATTGTTCAAGCTAGTAAGTTTGTTCTCTTCAAAGATCTAATTCAAGGATTAAAACTGTTGTTCTTTGTTATTACATGTAACACCAAGCAAAACCAGCAAGGGACTATTTATGTTCGGCTTTTGTACTACTGTTAATAACGTGATTTCTATTTGAACATTGTGGCATACTATCGGTCTAACTGTCAAGAACCATTCTGGATTCTTAACCCAACTAGGATCACAGTCCTTTTACTAGCGTATATTTGTACTAATCTACTAGTGCTAACATTATTTTGGAGCTCCTAGTAATCCGCAGATACAGATAACCTTACTGTCGGCTAATGATAACTATATATTAGACGGGTAAAAAAATGACAGCCAGAGGACTGCCATTGTGGAGCACGATCACATGGCAAGTTTTTGTGTGCTCCCTACTTTAACATGTCAGGCCCACGTTTTGTTGATCTGCCCATTTATCTGGTATCTCTGACTTTGAACATCTACTAACCTACAATTTTGTTGTCCGACTATTCTAATATCATCTAAAACGTACTTTTGATTGGTGAACTGGACGGTCAGAAACATAGTAAGCCAAAGGCCTATGCATTTTTTATAGGTAGCGTGGGTCAACAACGGCGTAGTATTCATAGAACAAAAAGCAAAGCTTTTTGGATGCTAGGATCAAAAGCGGAGAAGATTAGGAAGAAATTATATGATAATCAGCCATTACAAAACAGAAAATTTTACGGGCATCTAAAAGGAAAATTGTCACCCCAAATGATTAATGTTCTTGGTGGGTGTCTTTCTTGATCAGACTCTATAGTAGGATTTAGAGAACAAGGAGCTTAGGAGCAATTATCTGATAATCAGTAGAAATGCCCTTTAAAAAGCTGATTAGCAGTAAAAATTTAATAGGGATGCTAATGTATAAGCAGGGTCCGGCCTTGGTTCATCAAAATCATCCATCATTTAGGGCTGTATCAGCTAGCTAGGTCAGTCCCCAAATGATTACCACTGAACTATCTTAACTTGTGTTTTTCATATTTCAGGCCTTTAATTTTCTGGACCGCCTTATCATTTTTTCCTCCTTTGATTCTTCTGCACCATATCTTGATGGGTCGTCTCCAAGGATCTCATCCATTGGATTATACTAGTCTTAGGTGTTTTCGGGCATGAAATGGCCAACAAGGAACTGTTTTCCAGTTTCCGTGTCCGTGGTTTAATACAGCAGGTGAGGATTCTCGGTTAACTTCTGCATTTTCTAACTGATACGGTCAGAAAAACCATTTAATCTCTTTTAATGCCAGTTTTTTGAATATTTACCTCACAGTTGTTTTTTCTTAGATCTAAGGCGTTCTTCTTGCTTCTTTTTTTATCTTGAAAATGAAAATCATGCCAATCGAATTATTAAAACTTTTGCTTTGCTTCATATTATATTTTAATGGTTGTAATTTAATGCACAAAGATACACAAGGCTTCAAACATTTCCTGTAAATATTATTGGTGCAAGGATAAACCAACGTACACCAAGCAATACAAAGGGTTACTTTTTCTCAAAAACTAAGCCCAGAAGCTATAAAAAGACGTCAGTGTCTAAATATAAGACTGCCTAAACGTCTAAAGATAGCAGGACCCTTTTCTTTCTAAGCGTTGATGCTGTTAGATGAGTACTCATACTGGCGCTCAAACCCTCAAGTGGCCTGAGAACTAGTGACCTGCACATTTGAGCTCCCCTCTTGCACCACTGGAACAACCTCACTCCATCCGCCGCTGATATTTTAATAGCCATGAAAACCAAATCTACCAGTATTCATCCATCCAAGCTCCACATTTAAGAAATCTAACGTTTCTTCTTCAACGAATGAAGTGGGATTAGGGGTGTACAGCTTAAACAAATGAAAAAGAAAGGCTGAAATGAAAACAATAAGATTTATACGTAGGCTATAATTGGTAACTTAGTCCCTCCTGGATTCTGGTCGTCAAACTAGAAGATGGTTATCCAGGACAAGCGCAAGGGGTTAAGTGTACGTCCTTCGAAAAATATAACCTAAATTCCACATCCCCAAAATTTGACGTAAACTCAAGATGTTGATCATTCTAATAGTAAGCAAACTCTCTAGAAGCTGATGATAAACACATTTAACCAGAAGGAAACATAATGCTGTTCCAAAGAACAAAATCCAAGGCAATGAGAACAAAATCCATAGGGCAAAACTTAAAACTTCAATAACTCCAAATCTGCACCCTTCCTAGCTCTCTAGCAACTTCTACGAGGAGGCACCGCTGCGTAGTGCTTGAACTTTCTTGGGTTTCCTCTGACTCAACTGCGTTTCAGGCTGCAACCACGGAACCAAGTAGGTTATTTCATCAAAATTTTGAAGTTAAAGAAAAAACTTGAACCAGGCTGTACAGTGTATTAGTCGCACTAGTGATGTAATTAATACTTGTAATAAGAAATAAGGGGTTGAGCATAAAAACATACCAGAAATTACATGTATTACCAGTCAATTCAATTACCTGATTCTAATTACATGTACGAGTTACATCGTAGCGTAACTAATTCCATGGGCACAAATTACCCCAACCCGTACCCCCGTTTCTTCCAAGTTTAAACATAAAATGCTCAAAAAAGATCGCTTCTACAATTTGCATTGACCAAAAAAGTTGAAACCAGGAATTACTACAACTAAGGCTGCCTACAACCGGAGATATGGGAAGCTGGAGGCATGAACTAAAGAACAGATTATAGAGCCTCAAGTACGTCATCAGTAAGATGCTAAGAGTTCCACTTGGTGAACCAAACTTGAGTAGCAACATCTACAAGTCTATAACAAAAGAATTCAACTTGAACTGTCCCGACCTTACAAATGAGGAAGAAATTTTAATTATTCCTACTAAACAAAAAAAGGGTTAACAGATGCTCAAAGGAAAAAGAAAAACTTAACCATGCACATTCTGCTTCTTTTAATCCTGTGAAAATAATATAGACAAATCAACTAATTACCTCCTTCTTAACAGGCGCTTCCTTCTCAGATAAAATCAACTCAATATGACAAGGTGATGACATGTAAGCTGCACATCAAGTAAAGAATCATTATGGGAGCTTTTCACAAACTAAGCTCCTGAAAATTCAGACCAAGAAAGAGAGCAAACTTACGGTTGATTCTTCCATGAGCACGGTATGTTCGGCGTCTCTGCTTCTGAGCTTGGTTGACCTGGATGTGAGATACATACAGTGCATCGACGTCGAGTCCTTTTACCTGGGAAATAAGATGACAGCATAACGGGTAGGTGGGTTATTATAAAAAGATGAAGGTGCATGGTGAAAACAAGTAAACTATGTGCCATGATAAAACATACATCTGCATTGCTCTCAGCATTCTTAAGCAAGTCCAGAATGAACTTTGCAGACTTCACTGGCCAACGCCCTTGTCCATTTGAATGGCGGTTTTTTGCTTGGGCAGTGCGGCCAACACCCCCACAGAATCGACGAAAGGGGATGGCCTGTTTGTGGGCGATTACATCTTCAAGGTACCTCTTAGCCTTGACCAAAGGAAGCTTCCTAATTGCATGGGCTGTTTCCCTGGTATTCTGAGAACAGCAACAAAATATGCGTAAGAATATAAGGCAACTTGGTATAGATCAAAATCAGCAGAAAAGTAGAGATAGCTACAAAATCAAACAACAGAGACAGGAACAAGTTCTTTTCTATTCACTAATTTCTAAAATTGTCACTAAAAGCTAGATATAAGAACCCCGAGATGATAGAAAAGATTAAACATTTATCAATTCCAATGCAGAAGATACAAAAAGAAATTGAATATCAACAGAAACTTGTCAAATGGATTGGCCTTATTGTGCAAGCACATTAATGGAGACTGGAGCAATAAATAGAAAGAGCATCATTTCCAGTTAATGGGAAATAGCAACTGTCTACTGTAATTCTCATACAGAGACCATGGCAAATGAACCAAAGTTGGCAGTCAACAAAAAATAAGTCAATATTGAAACACAAGAAAGTTGGAGAGGCAAAGATGAAGTTTGGTAATGCCATATCTTACGGAGTTGAATAGAGTAGGGAGAAGAAGCATCACTTCATCAGTTGCAGGCCACAACAAAGATAAATACTTACTGAATGATACCACTAAATAAATGCACTGAACTACCATATCAAGTGAAAGAATAGTGGTTCTGAACTTTGTGCACTTTAATACGGCAGGCACTAACTTATGGAAATACAAAATCAATTTGTAGAAAAAAAAGGTACTCGTAAACAACACTGTCTCATAAGACGTCATAGGACTTCTACCAATTAATACATTAATATATAAATAAAGAAGACTGGTAACTTGAAACTGCTTACGCCATCAACAGAACAATCATCGTGATCATAGTGGTTTAAGAAATCAATGGGGTTTCGAGGATGTTGAATCATTTGTCAAAAGAATAGGTCCCTAGAACAACCTGCACCTGTTCTTTCAATGATAATGTGAGAGCAATTTACAGATACTGAAAGGGAATTCCCTCGAGCCAAGTAGGTTGTTTTTCTACTCCAAAGTGCAGTGACGGCGCCTCAGAAATATTGATAATATCCACAACTACAATGAAAACCAGTGTAATAGCATCCGGCTGTCTATGCAAACTTCATCAGGGGAAGGATGGCCTGGCAACATCTGCCTATATATGGTCAACTTCATAATATACCACCATTTACTGAAATGTTTGCAATAACAAGCATACAGAGGTGCACCCAATTAAAACAGACTCGTGCAGACAACAGGACCCCAATTTTTCCTTCAGGTTTAACCTTAAACTTCTTTTAGAACACTTGCATCTAACATGCACTCCCTGTTGACTTGGTAGACTAAAAAGACGGTCAGATAAGAGTTCCGAAAGGCACAATATGTTCACTCTAGATGAGACAACAATGAACTGACGGATTTCTAAAACACTGAACTAAAGAAAAGTTGGACGAAAACTCCTAAAAGTAAAATATGTTCACTCTAGGTGAGACATAAATGGATTGAGGGATTTCTAAAACATTGAACTGAAGATTGCTGTGACCAGACAAAACAGAAAGGGATTTTGTTTGAACTATTAGTTTGCAGATCACAAATTTATATGACTAAACGAAAATCTAGACCCATATTAGATGCCAGTAGGGAACAGCGAATAACAATCAGGTAGCTCAGAATCCAATACATGGTAATTGCGCTATAATACAGTGCACACAACTATTCATCTGAATCTCAATGTTCTACTTCCATGCTTAAGGTCAAATAAGAATTACTCAAAGCAGAGCCTAGTTTTCAAACTGAGAAACTAGAGTGACAAGATCAAAGTACTGTAATATCTACTTAAGTTATTAATTGTAGAAAAGCTACAAGTTTCTTGAAAACCACTTGCCTTGGCAGAAAATTATTCAAATGAATCTCAATGTCCTACTTCCATACTTAAAGTCAAATAAGAATTACTCAAAGCAGTTCCTAGCTTTCAAACTGACAAACTAGAGTGTCAAAATCAAAGTACTGTAATATCTATAATTAAGTTATTAATTGTAAAGGCAAACTAGAATGAACTGAATGAGTATAATGTCCAAAGATGAACCTAGAAAGGTCACCAGAAGAGTAATCTATGATCTAACACAACAAAAAACTAGGACAACCATACTGGCAGTTCTTTGTTTAAATAAGGACAATACTCCCTTTACTTTTCATCAATGCAAGAGAATGTCAAAACTCCCAGAAAGCTGCAGACAGCAAATGAGAGAATTGTTTAAAAAAGTAAGAAGCATTTAGAATTGAAAGGAGGGAATGCATCATATTAAAGAAACAAGTGATACTAACATAGTATCCATTAAATTAACCTCATAAATCTTCGTCATTTACAAAAAGTATTGTCACTTATAACCCTACAGATATTCATCCTATAAAAACAGTGCCATTCTGCCTTAAGTTTACACGACACTTGTTCACAGCAACCAAGCCCTTGGTTTTCTCCTACAGGCTTCCAAATCAAACATAAAACAAGGGCTAAAGTATCCAAGTGTTTTTAAAGCTATAGTATCCATGTGTTTTTATTCATCTTTTTCCAGGTACACAAGTTGAACCCTAAGTAGAAATCCTTAAAGCAAGCAAAGCTGATGACATGGTACTATTTGCCAATCTACATATATCAAAAAATTTCTGCCGTCGATCAAATCCGTAGATACATCTAACAAGAGTTCTTATCATAATAACTTTCCCCAAAATATAGAAGCGGCCGCTTTGGGATGGTGATAACAATAAATCTGTGAATTAACTTACACAAGGACAGTAGTTTATTCAGGTTTGCAGGTACTTGCATTAAGCATGGATATGGGCACCAAAGAATAAACAGCCCAACTTTTCAGGGTTATCTTGCCTATATGTTGATTATTTTTATCCATGTTCCAGAGCTGCCATTAAGATCATTATTGGTGGGTAACTTCATCCGCAGTTTGTTATTTCCGCTTTTCCAAACAATACCTTGTCCAAGCTAAAATGTTCAAAGAGGCCAAAATCCGAATTTTGGAAAGCGAATCTCAATAGACCAGATGTTCACAAGGAAAGTTAACGGACAACAAATCGGATCTACTAACTACCAAATGGGTTCACTTGAAAATGCTGAGAAAGAGTGAAGACTTGACTTACCTTGAAGTGAACCCTAAGATCCGATCCCCTGGACTTGCAGGCTGAAAATACAAGCACAAGAGAGGAGGAATATCAGTTAAAAAAAGCCGAGGAAACATTGAATCTAAAACACGACAATTTTTAAGTCGAAGAAGAAAGTAAAGAAAGAGAAAATTACACTTGGTAGGATTATCAGGCTCCCTTGAGTACTTCACCATAGCTGCTGCTTCCTAAGAGTCTCGAGGATGGAGCAGAAAAACCCTATAGCAAGCAGAAGCTGAAACGAGCGGAAACCTGTCCTTATAAAACCCTTAAAACCGGAAACCCTAGCCTTTGATATGATTTTTATACTTGCTTGAGCGTGTAAATTCATGAATTTACACGCCCGGCTAGAGCTTACTGGTGGGACCACGGTGATCTAAAACAGTCACTTGCCGAGCTCGACTTAGACAACCGGTGCCCTAGGGTGTCAATCGGTTACGACGAATCTATACGACTAGATATAGTGACAATTTGAACATTTAATTTAATAGATTTAATTGAATGATTTTGTTAGGTCCCTACATAAACAAGTCCTAAAAACCATCCGATTGCCCCCAAAATATGATGTCCGTTTTTAAAAGACTAAAATACCATTAATTTTTATTAAGAGCTTATTATACTAATATAGCAAAGTCTTTAAAAGAATGGGAGCCTTATCGCAATAGTAAAGTGGAAACAGCTTCTTGCAAATACAAGGTAAAGCTATGTACTTTAGGCCCTTGTGGTCTGCCCTTTCTCCAGACCCTACGTAGGCGGGAGCTTCGTGCAGTGGGGCTGCCCAGCAGAGTCTTTAAAAGAAGTAAATTATAGTTTCTCTTTTTGTAGCTTCTCCTACTTATAGGGCTTGACTTTTAATTTCCTTTGTAGAATAAACCTTTTACCAAAGCTTTCTCTTTTGACTTTCTAGTTTTATTTCTTTTGGTGCCTTGAATTCATTTGTCACTTATTTTTATGATAGTCAGTATGTTAACATTTTTATGTGTTATATTCGAGACCATCTGAGGTCATGGTTAAAAGTTGTTGTCATGTGACATTGAGGTCATGAGTTCAAGGAGTGGAAATAACCCCTTGCAAAATGCAAGGTAAGGCTGTGTACTTTAGGACCTTGTGGTCCACCCCTTTCCTGAACCCTGCATAAGGGGGAGCTTCGTACACCAGGCCAAGGTGTTATTTCCTTCTCCCTTTTATGTCCCCCACTATCTATTTTTAGAAACTTTCTAATTTGAAATGTTTCTTAATTTGAAAATTTTCCTTCTCCCTTTTATTTTCCTAAATAAGTAAATTTCTTTTTGTTTCTCTTTGTTAGTGACCCACTTTCCTAAAGAAAAATACTTTCTTAATGAAAGAAACAGTTTGACTTTTAGTTGACTAGTAAAAAATATTCTAATTTTGGACTATTTTTGCATAATTTTAGAAAAGCTTCTTATTTGGGAGTTTTTAGAATGAAAAGGAAGAATTTGAAAGAGAAAAAGGAAAGAAGGAAAGAAAAAGATAATTAAGAATGCTTATTAGTCAAATACTTTCCTACTTATGAGAGTTTCTTGCTTATTATCTATGTGTTTTCATGAATAAGGAAGGGAATTCCTCTATAAAAGACAAAACCATTCCACTTGAGGGTTGTTCATGCTGCTCCTTAAACTAGATAAAGGCTCACCAACATCAAAGAGAAGAACATGAGAAGAACTCTTGCCATGGAGAGTTCATCAACTGTGCTATATGAATCTTACATTATGCATGGCTAAGTGTAAAGTTTAGAAACTAGGGAAATAAAAAAATTACTATTAATGTATTCTTATTCAAATTTATAGATATTTAATTTTGAAATTTAATATATGAAAGATTTCATGATAAGAGGTTCCTTGAAGAATAGTTTCAATGTTTTATTTTACTTCATTCTAATACTTATAATTTAGAAAAGAAGATCATATAATGATTTTGTGTTTGAATGAATGCTTTTTTGCATAGGTTGTGATAAGATTAGATCAGTCATGCCTATAGTTTATAGATAATTTGTACCAATCAAGATAGTCCATGCCATGAAATTATATATTCTTCCTTTTAGAAGAAGTTCTAGCTTGTGACTAAGAGCTTCTAATTCATACACAATTTCAAATGACATTAGTTGAATAAGTGGATTCCTAAACTACTCTCCACTATGTTAGTTTCCTTTTAATTTAATTTTGTTCTAGGTTTACTTTTCTTCTAGTTTTAGTTTTAATTTTAATTCCAAAAGTAAATATTCTTTAGTTTGGTAGACAATTTACTTCATACTTGTAGTTTGACAATCCTTCATACTTAACCTTATATGTTCAATCTTTAACACTTGTAAGCTTTTAATTTAGAAATTTAAGATCATCTTGATCAATCAAAAAATTTTCACATGTGATCAGCCAAAGAAAAGAGGTGGAGGTTTCCAATAGATACATTCTTTGTGGAAATAATGAAGAAACATTGATATACATTGTGATCCATTATTCCATTGCTAATTTGTTTTCAAACAAAGTTTGCAATCTCTTCAAGGTGAGATGGATTCAATCAAATTCAATCATCAATCTTTTTCAATCAATGGAGAGTTCTAAAAATGCACAGGAGAGGGAAAATCATGTGGGGTTTTTGTTTCTATGTAGTAATTTAGAAAGAACGAAACAAAAGTATTTTCAAGGAGATGCTTCAAGGAATACCTTCTCAATCATTTGCGAGGAACTAATCACAAAGACTTGAAGCGAGTGACAATGATAGAAATTAGAAGAGGCAGGGATTGTATGTGAAATATGCTACAACAATCGATGATCATTTAGCAATAGAGACCTCCACTTGTTGATCAACTTAAACTTAACTCTGATGCATCATTCATGGGATTTGGGCCATTTGGTATTGGTGGATAGATTTGAGATGTCAAGGGAAATATATACTACTACGACATTCTCATTACCTCTTGGACTTTAAAACTATAACTTTGTAAAATCTCATGTAGTTTGGAAGGATGCAAAAAAGTTGGAGCTTCCCATGGTGGTTTCAAATGACATTTTATAGTGTTGATGCTTCAATGAACACCTTTCACAATTTTGCACATCAACAATTTGCTAATGCAAAAGCATATGCTCTAGCAACCTATGATTCTCTTTGATCTTTTAAGATACTATTTCACTCTAATAATTTTGGATTAGAATTTCTTTAGTTTATGTTTGTCACTTTGAACTGAATGGAATGTCTAATTGTCATGATTAACTTGGTCAAATATGTAAGTTCTTGTTTCAAAACATGTATGCAGTGCTTATATAAAGACTATTTACTAAATATGCAAGCAATTGCATGATTTGTGATTATTGAGATTCAAAATATATGCATATTTATGTGCATTGCTTGATGTTTTGAAACTCATTGCATAAATTGCATGATTTGCGATGATTGAGATTGGGATTTCATGTACCTATATTTTTCGGGCTAATGAGCCTGGTGGGCACTATACTGAGAGGTTGTTTATGTATGGGGTTGGCCTCCTGGCCTCTAATTACCAAAGCTGGATGGTATCACTACCAAAATGGCATTGTCCCTTCCTCAACTACTGTGGTAAACAGGGACAATCACTGGAGGTGTTCGCGGCACCCCTTTTGAGGACATATCCATAGTCACTGTGGAGGTTATGGTGGATTGGTCTTTAGATACTGGAGACACACAATTCCAAATGTGTTCTAATCGTGAGCACAGTTGACCCTATGATTTTGGTTTTATCGATATGCATATAGCATTGAGATGGTCGTAGACGAGTACTCATGACCAGTTGGCTTGATGTGTTCACCGAGAGACCCATGTGCATGATATCTATAGTGATGCTATCAACTGCTTTGACCGATTACTATTTTAAGGATTTTACAACTATTATTATTCTATGATTCATTGACTTTGACTAGTCGGTTTGGCGCGTTCGCTGAGATCTTAGCACATGGATTGGGTGATTACTACTTTATGATTTTCGTGATATTTATATTGTTGATTACTGAATGTTTCCACGATGGAAAATGAGCAAACAAGCTTATGATTTATGCATAAATACGTATGTTTACATAAAAAGGAATTGCGTGATGTTTTACATGGAAAGCCTCTTTTGAAACTATGTATGTTGCATGCCGTGTTTCTAAAATAGTAGTATCAGATCACCTACTAAGTATGAGGAATAGTCACCCAAATACATTATTTTTACAGATTAGCTCCAAGAAGATTAGAAGAAGCATAAGGAAATGTTAGTACTACAACCAAGTGAACGAAGATAAAGACAAGTAGGAATGTAAGTATATAATCTATCCTTTGGACTTGTAGATATAATTATTACAGTTAGGTTGTGAGCTGTGACTAGATAGACTTGGGATATACATATATGATTGTTTTTAAAATTTCATTGTTCATCTTGAAAGTAAATGACACTTGGGGTTTTCAAAATGAATTCAAAATAAAAGATTTTTCTACTACACTGCATTGATTTTATAAAAGGGTTTTCAAATAGGGATCGATCCCGCATTAGGAATTAGTTTTGTATTTAAAAATGCACATGAAAACCCTGGTCATCACAGTTGGTATTAGAGCTCAGTTTTATCCTTTCACAGCCAGTCCCACATGTCCAAAAGTCATATACAACTGGAACAATTAAGAAAAGGTAGGATAAATACAAGAATAGAGATGACTAGAATAAGAAATGATATCAAATCACAAGATATACACCATAAATAAATAGGTGAAAGGGAGTTTGATTTAACAAATACTTAGGCATTGGATGGTGCACACCCTATAAAAAATCTAGTCTTAACTACGTAAGGATTAAGAAGTGTCGAGTAGTGGAGTAAGCAAGGAAACTATTTGATGAGAATAAGATTATGATGAGAATTAGAAATGGGAATACAAGATGATACTAGTAGAACTCTTTAATATATAACTTTGACTTGTGCTAGATCAATCAAAGTGAGAATCCTGAAGAACTTAGCTCAATGACTTACTTGGAACCTTATGAAAAGTAAATTGCTATCTTACCATGACAACTTGAGTATAATTGAGTAGATCAAAAGATGAGCACAATAATTGATATATTATCAAGAGTAATACAACATGAATACAATAGAGGATGTAAAAGATTGAATTTCAGAAGAATGACAAAGAATTTGATTATAACAGAGTTACTAGAAGATTTTGATGATAATCTAATGGAAATAATTGACATGTGAGAATAGATTGAACATAACATGAACTTATAAGGAAGAGAAGTATAGTATAGACAAAAATGTCAATGTAATTGTTGAGACGCCAAAAGGATTCATTAGGAATACAAACAATTGGGGATTTTGATGATGATATTAGAAGAGTTTAACATTTCTTGGAAGTATTCAGTTTATCATATCTGTTGATCAAAAGTGTGAATGTAGTATCAATTATATGCAACAAATCAAATGGAGACATTGATCTAATTAGACAAAAGGAGGATTTTGATTATATAAATACATAAATATGAGAGAGAGAGAGAGAGAGAGAGAGAGAGAGAGAGAGAGAGAGAGAGAGAGAGAGAGAGAGAGAGAGAGAGAGAGATGTAACTACAAGTATTTGATGGATGTTGAATAGTAAAAAATAAGAAGATCATGACTTTATTAAGAATAGAAAAGAGAAGTATAGAATCAAAGATCTTTCATCTTGAGTCGTATTGCCAAATTGAAAGATGAATCAATCAAATTTGAAGGAATAATCATAATCGAGTTGGTGATTTTATTATGGAAGAGTATAATAGAGCTACAGTAGCTAGAAATGCAGACTTTGAGTCGAGTGTCGAAATTAAGGACATTGTATTGCAAGAATATTCAAAGAAAGATTGTGATCAACTAGGAATTAAATTCTAAAATTAGTATCAATTGTTGAAATTAGAATTTTATCAGAAAACACTAGTAATTGTAGTAAATAATAATAATAATAATAATAATAATAATAATAATAATAATACCCTACATTGCCATTATATGATTGAATGAAGTTATAGTGAAAAGTAAAGAGCAAGGATAGTAACTTGTCCAATCAATTTTCATCAACTAGAGTACCATTAAGAATCAACTTGATGTCTTGATATCATAAAGGAGAATTGGAAGAGCAAGTATCTTGAGGACATTATTTAGCAATAGATTTAAGTGTCATTACCTTTAGAATAATGTTGATTGCATTAAGGTATTCCAATCATATCCAATTAAACATGTTAGTATACTAGTAGACAGTAGCTTAAGTTATGTAATACAATAAGAGAAATGTTATGGGTACTAATACATGAGTTTTTCATTAAATGAGGTCAAATGATTAGACTAAGCCATTTGAGGATGTAAAATTTCAATAAATCTAGTAACAGCTGAGTCAAAAGCGAAATGAGAAAAGATTTAACACAATGACCAAAATTGCTGATCTTTCCAGACCTTACAAGATGCTATGATAGCTATAGGGGTCACATTGAGTTTGAAATATGTGCTGCTACCCTGGATTGGAAGGAAGGGCAGTTAAGCACCAAATGCTTTAGAGGCCTTTGAGCTCGAAACCTGTAAAGTGGAAACGGATTGACAAGTTATCGAGCAAAATATTTTTTGACATCTAAAAAGATGTTCCATGCTTACCTGTGTGTTGTTGCTCCAATAGCTTCAGCACAAATTACTATAATAGCATATTGGATTATTATTGCTAAAACAAGTATGAGGCGGTATGAGACAATTACGAAATTGAGAGAACCACTGCTTACAATACCTCATGACAATTGAGATATAATGGTTGTTGACAATGCCTTTGATGAGTGATTGAATAATTTGAACAGTGATTGAATAGTGTATTGTTATAGGAAATGGAAGGAGAAAAGTTAAGATAGATGTCACACTATATGGTAATATCTAACATGTGATGTTTCATGGCTTGTAGACAAAAAGGTATTTGCCATATGCACATATTAAGTACAAAGACCAACTAAAGAAGATAAATAGCAATAAAGTCCATAAGGGTTAACATTACTAGATTAAGGTGCCAGACACACACACACACACACACACACACACACACACACACACACACACACACACACACACACACACACACACACACACACATGTATAACTTTTGGTCTAAAAGATTACAAAGTGAATCATCAATCAAGGAAAACTTAAAGAGGATATTGACAAGGGATCCAACCATGAACACAATGAGTGAACTCTTTTATAGATAAGAGAATTTTGACATGAGTATGAATACTGCTGGAAATTCTAAATGACAATTTTATGAGAATAGTGAACATTCGATCTATGGTGATAAATTGACAAAATTCTTCGAGGAGAAAAGTATTTGATGGATTCAATATCTATGAAACTTGATATATAGTTAGGAGATCTTATTTGCAGTATGTGATAGTATAATTGATGGAAGATGCTACTTGATTTGTTTTCAGAATTCTATTTTGAATGTAAATATTGGTTGAGGAATCGAGTCATATAGAAAAGGTGAAAGACAGTTGGAATTCAAAGTTGGAGACTAGTTCTCAAACAATTTTCCAACTAAAGGGTTTAGTATGAAGAAAGCTTTTATCATTGACATAACGAGATGAGAAGTGAAAACTGTCTCAATTTTTGAAGTTTCTTAAAGAAAATATAAACTGGAATGAGACATAATAGAAAGAATGTAAACTTTGAAACTTTTACCAGCAAGGTGTAGGTAAAGATAAATAGATCACTAAATGGAAGACAAGAGGAAAAAGAAAGTATTTTGTACTATTCAAAATGAGAGACAAGAAATAAGATTATTAAAGAACAAGGAGTAATGTAGTATCATCGAAGTGTGGAGTAGGTTATGCACAATTAAAGGAGTATGGTAATCCAAGGATTTAGAGATCTTAGTTATATGAACTGAATTTATGAAGAAGTGTTGATTAATTAATGAGTAAGGATGAGGTATTAGAGTTCGCAGCGAAAGTAGCTCTTTATTAGCTGAATTTGAGGATTTTGTTAAAGGAATTATGAGAATGATGAATTAAGAATGTGCCTAGAGTTGGTTAAAAGATAATATGAAAAGAATTTCAATGATAAAATTCTTCTAATTATTGAATCATTTGAGGTTTTGGATGAAGGAATTTTGGAGGTGAAGTAAAGAAATTTTCTTAATCCGAGTCTTAAGGGAGACTACAGTCATTAAAGAGGAAACCTGAGAAACAAAATATCCTGAAAGTAACAAATTGTGGAATTTCGGGGACGAAATTCTTTGTAGGGGTAATAATGTAATAACCTGAATTTCTAAGTACTATCTTAGAATATTGAATGTGAGATTTTTTAAAGATTTAATTTGGTAAAAATATTCCCATAATCAGATTTTACTCGAAAAATGGAATCCAACGACATAAAGAACGCTGGAAACAGAGATTAGATGAGAAAGTTATGGATGTTCAAAGATTGAGGGCATTTTTGTAATTTGAATTCAAAACATATAAGGACCGAAAATGCAGGGAGTCATTTTGATAACGACATCCCCCTCCATATTCTTCCTCCTCTAGCTGACCCACCTGCATCGCCTTTGCAGTGCGGTGCTGGAAAAGATGGCGGCACCGCCTTCCCCAGCACTGCCTCAACAGTGCAGTGCCGGAAAAGATGGCAGCACCGCCCCCCCCCCCCCCCTCACGTTGCAAACCCGACGAAAAGTCAGGTCTGCTCTCTCTCTCTCTCTCTCTCTCTCTCTCTCTCTCTCTCTCTCTCTCTCTCTCTCTCTCTCTCTCTCTCTCTCTCTCTCTCCAAGGCAAAACCTAAGGTTGCCCTGGTCTGATCTTCCATCGGCATGGCGAGATTTCCCTTGCTCGGATCTTCCACCGGCGAGAGAAAGAACAAATCCCACAATCTGTTCTTCCAGCCTTGAAAACCCTACCCCAGCAACCCCAAACGAGATGCAAAAAAAAAAAAAACCCTTCGATCGGATTACCCTACCATCTCCGATCATCCCCTCCTACCAAATGTCTTCTCCATCTCCGGTCGCCTGGGCTGCCTTTCACCTGCAGCATGCTCTTTTCCCCAACACGAGTCACCGTCTCTCTATCCCTCACTCCTCTGGTCAGCCACCCGTTAAAACCTGTTTACCTTTGTTTCTCTTGGATTCTGTTCTTGGCAACCCCGATGGCGATCAATCTAGGACCACTGGCCACCTACGGCCTGAAAACCACTTTCTTCCATCGGCAATTGTGAAAACAATCAAACATAGGAAAAACATTGCCTAGGTGAACATCTTTTCCGCTCTCAGATTTCTCTTGCCCTAATTTAGATATGATCGTGTCCTCTGTCAGCATGGGATTTCTTCCCTCCAATCTCGCCATTTCCAACACTAGCGATTTGGGTTTGATCTTTACTTCTCCTTTTTGAAATCTTTCCTGAATTCGCTACATTCTGCTTCAGATTCAAAATTTTGTTTTCTTTCATTCCTTCCCTAATTGTCTGATCCATAGTGTCAATTGCTTTAGCCTGTAACTACACATCTGGTACTGATAAGACAAAAAAAAAACTATAAAGAGGCACATTTCTAGCAAAGCTGTTGCATATGTTCTTTTGCTGTGTGTCGTGCTTACTACTGTATCACTTCTTTCTTTCTTTTTCCATTGGATGTTATATATATACCAAAGGGATATATATTCCGTGCAGCCACCAATCTTTTCATTTGACAAAGATACAAGCTAGAACAATGGGTCTAATTTAATCAGCCATAGATCTGTCAGAATTTTATGTTAATATAAACTCCCCTTTCAACCCAATCATAGGATACATACACTAATCTTCCTTCATGTTTAGAGGGAAAAGAGGAGCCATTCCGGGTACTATAATCCAATTTTCCTATTTCGAATTGGAGCAAGTAACCAATAGATTCTCCAATTCTAGTTTGATCGAGCATGGCAGCAGCAATAATGATTACTGTGGTGAACTAAAACATGGAAGGACCGTTGCTGTTAAGCGACTGAAAACACATAGAGGGCCTAATGCTGATTTTGAGTTCTTGTATGAAATCAAACAGTTATCAAGACTCTATCACTTTTACGTTGCTCCTCTGCTTGGTTACTGCTCTGAGTTTCAAGGAAGTCATGCTGAGAGGCTCTTGGTGTTTGAATACATGCTTAGTAGTAATCTGAGGGATTATATGGACGGGATGTGTACCAGATGAGATTGAAGTGCATGGGGTCGATCGTGAAGAAGAGTGCAATTAAAGCTAGTGGAATCTAGTGAACGCATCACATGAGGTAGGTGGAAATTTAAGACAACATGTCTAAATTATAAGACGCATGTTCTAACATGATCTTATTCCTGACTATATGATTGATATTCGATGTGCTTTAAATTGAAATAATGTTAATTAAAAGAATTGCATGTTATAATTGATGCTTATGCCTTATACATTATGTATGTGAATTGTGAAATGATGTTTATGGTACATGGGTACCATGTTAATATTGATGATGTATGAGTTTATGTTATAGGATACATCCTTGGTGGGTTATCACCAAATAAGTGAGGATGTTATTCTTGTTATGAAATATATGAACAGGCGAATTACTTGCTATTATGATTATTTTACATCCGGGCATGGAGGCCTGAGAGTTTTGTTTTAGACAGGCATAGGACTGGGGATGCTATGCTAGGAGAGTTATGAGGGTTTGGCCACCCGCTCTCCGAAATTTATTATGTTATGGATACCATGCACTATGTGTTGCAAAAAGTCGGGTGGGGCAATCATGGGAAGGCCGCCATTGCGACATCCATGGACCTCCCTATGCGGACATGGATATTGTGATTTCCACCGAGGATGGTATAGGTGGATTATTGAGCAGTTATCTGGGCGCGCTGTATGGATTCTGACTACATGCATAGTAGTCCTTATATTTGGTGCACTATGGTGCATATCCTTGAGGATTACTAAGAGACGCTGGTTAGGCAGTTGTGAGGGACCCAAAGAGGAAAATATTGTAATTCGTTGTGCATTCTGCTCATGGGACATGCACATATGATGGCATTATGAGATGCTTTATATGATATGATATGATGATATGCCTTACATCGTTTTCCCAGTAATAGGTGGAGGATTGTGGACCCTGTATGGTGAGGGGCATGAGGATTATGTTGATATACCAACAGAGGCTGGATAATTATGAACCCCACATGATGAGGGGTATGATTCTGAAACCCGGTATAGTCTGGGAATGCAAATTAGGTGACGTTGATTATATTCATAATTTTGTATGTCCTTTAACAATCTTCATATATGTGTATTATTGTTATATTAATATGATTGAGGGAGTAGTTTCATATATGTTTTCATATGGGTTAATGAATGGGTAGAATTGTATGCAGATTATGGTTCATGGAATTGAAGTATTTATTTGATGATAAATAATAAGTAAAGATATCTGATTTATCAATGGAATTATTAATAATGATGAAAACATGTAGATATTTGGCTTACAAATGGGTTATTGAGATATGAAACAGATTGTAAATTAAATTTAACCTAATTGCTATGAAAATGAATATTCTAATTACTATTGAATAGTTAATGTATCTTAAGATTTAGCATGCTTCTTAAACTCTCCTACCAAGCATAGCTTGCTGAGATATTGTAAATGTTTTATGTTTACAATATCTTAGATACAGAAAGATAAGAGAAGACGTACACAATAAAAGAAATTCAGCAACCATACTTCTACGCACAGGTATACATTTTATTTAAAGCTTTTGTATTGTATAGTTAGTCATTTCAATTGTAATATTGGACATTTAATATAATGTTATAGGGGTTATACAAGTGAACCACTGGATGGGTCCTGTTTTCAGAAATAAAGTTCTATCTTCTAGAAAACTATATATATGTATAGTGTGAGCATGAAGGTGACATCCGGGTTTTTGGAAAAATGAATTTCAAAGAAAAACCTTTCGTTGTTTTTGTATTTCAAAAATTTAGAGGCGTCATCCTTTGAAATAACCACGAAAAATCTTCATGAAAAACCCGGGGTGTCACAATATATTTCCCCCACTCCCTCCTTCCTTCACTGCGTTTTCTCCCCTCCAAATCACTCCCTCTGCGTTTCTGGCAATGAGGGTTTTCAGTTGTGATTAAGGCCTCCATTGGGCATCATCGTGGGCTCCCAGGTACAATTCTTCTCCCCTCTCCTTTCCCCTTCATTTTCCCTCAGATCCAGACTGGATCTGGTCTCACTGAGCGATAAATCGCTGGTGAAACCAGTACTGGTGGATTTGTTGTAGATCCACTGCGTGGTAGCTCAGATGCAAGATCTGAGTCGTCCAAAGTGTCGGCGGGACCCCAAAACCCTAGAAAACCAAGGACAGTCAGTGCATCAATGCATCCTGGGCATTGATTAGGGACCAAGATGGTTGGACGGTCCATATCAGATCACCCCATCTGGTCGACCAGCTCACGTGCCGAAGATGCACACTCGTAATGCAAGACTGGGATGCACGTGTTGGAGTGTCCTTCGGGCATGTGCGATCATGCGGGTGCAATCATTGTTCAACCGAGACGCACACACGTCCTGGGAACCATGACGCATGTGCCCTGTGTTGTCAGATCTAGATCATCCACTGATTAGCAACACTAAAAATGCAATTAAGAAGGTTACATTACTTCGATTGACGATCCGAAAGAACCGTTGCGTTTGTATTTACGATGCATATCCACTTAAATAATAAAATTCAAGATCATAACACTATTCAAGGAAACTATAGCCTGAAAACCATAGTGATCTCATGGATCTACAAGATCAACTATGATCGGATCTCATTAAGTGATCTATTAGATGTCTTAGGATGCCCTTACCCAAGATCAACCCAAAATTCACATAAATCAACCATTAGAAACCCACAAATTGTATAGATCTATCTGTTGATCTGTGAATCTAGAAATAATACTTGGATTTTATGTCTGAATAACATCTAGGATCTTACAAAGGTACTCTAGGACTCGAATTGAAGAGAAACGCAAGCTAAGTGACAATGATCGAGGTAGGTAGTCTGATACTGCTAAGTTTTCAAATGCATGTCCAAACTCTAATTGATTTATTTAATCCTGATGACCGTGTCTAGTATGCCTTTTGATATATGATATTCTTATCATGAGTATGTAGATTTTCCTTATGATCTTGCATGCAATTGCTTGCATATTTAGTAAATAGTCTTTATATAAGCACTGCATGCATGTTTTGAAATTGGTTACATCAATTGCACAATTTGTGATGATTAAGATTCAGAGTATATGCATATTTATGTGCATTACTTATATGTTTTGAAACTCATTGCATAAATTGCATGATTTACGATAATTGAGATTGGGATTTCATGTATCTATATTTTTTGGGCTAATAAGCCTGGTGGGCACTATGCTGAGAGGTTGTTTATGTATGAGGTTGGCCTCCTGGCCTCTAACTACCAAAGGTGGATGGTATCACTACCAAAATGGCATTGTTCCTTCCTCGATTACTATGGTAAATAGGGACGACCACTGGAGGTGTTCACGGCACCCTTTTCGAGGACATATCCATAGTCACCATGGAGGCTATGGTGGATTGGTCTTTAAATACCGGAGACACACGATTCCAGATGTGTTCTGATTGTGAGCATAGTTGACCCTGTGATTTTGGTTTTTATCGATATGCATATAGCACTGAGATGGTCGTAGATGAGTACTATTGACCAGTTGGCTTGATGTGTTCGCCAACCCATCGGCTTGATGTGTTCGCCGAGAGACCCATGTGTATGATATCTATAGTGATGCTATTAACTGCTTTGACCGATTACTATTTAAAGAATTTTATAACTATTATTATTCTATGATTCATTGACTTTAACTAGTCGGTTTGACGTATTCACCGAGATCTTAGCACATGGATTGGGTGATTACTACTCTATGATTTTCGTGATATTTATATTGTTGATTACTGAATGTTTCCAAGATGGAAAATGCGCAAACAACCTTATGATTTATGCATAAATATGTATGTTTACATAAAAAGGAATTGCATGATGTTTTACATAGAAAGCCTCTTTTGAAACCATGTATGTTGCATGCCGTGTTTTCAAAATAGTGGTATAAGATCACCTACTGAGTGTGAGGAATACTTACCCAAATATATTATTTTTACAGATTAGCTCCAACAAGATTAGAAGAAGCATAAGGAAATGTTAGTACTACAACCAAGTGAACGAAGACAAAGATAAGTAGGAATGTAAGTATATAATCTATCCTTTGGACATGTATATGTAATTATTACAGTTGGGCTATGAGCTGTGACTGGATAGACCTGGGATATACATATATGATTGTTTGTAAAATTTCCTTGTTCATCTTGAAAGTAAATGACACTTGGGGTTTTCAAAATGAATTCAAAATAAAAGATTTTTTGCTGTATTGCATTGATTTTATAAAAGTGTTTTCAAATACAGATTGATCCCGCATTAGGAATTAGTTTTGGATTTAAAAATGCATGTGAAAACCCAGGTCATCACAAAATGTATTCATGTTTAGACTCTCCTTGTAAGTCTTAAGTTTTGTTGAGTGATGACGTCTTTTTGCATCTTATGTCAACAACCAAAGATGTGCCAACATAAGAAACATCAACACCAACTTTGTATTTTCCATTAGCTTCTTATTCTTTTACAACAACCATGGTCATGTTTCCTTATTTTTTTGTTTAGCAATTTAGGAAACTTCTATATTTGCTAGTGGAGCAAGGTAGGGCTCATCTATGTATACATTAGGGCCATAAGAAAGGATGATAAGGCTTATTAGAGTTTTGTCTCATGGATTGAATGCGTTACGAGACGAAGACACTACTCTTCCTCTTGAGGTTTGTCATTATGCATTTCAAATACATTATCTAGCATTCAAAGCCTTGTCTTTCCCTTATTTTGTGGTTGGTACTCAATCATAAAATGACAACTCCAGTGATGGTGTGGGCAAAGATTGTGGTGACATTTGAGGTTTCTCAACAAACAAATTAATAGTCTATGAGAGAAATGCACGAAACACGCACAAAATTGGCTTGTAATAATAACAAGGTTCTAAATAATAAATAGGCTTGTGATTACCCTATTCATTTTAATGCTTCAAGACAATTGCATAAGCAAGCCTATATGAAAGAGTCTAGTAATGAAGAACTCGACAATATTCTTCTTGAAGGGGACGTGATGCTAGATGTAATCAAAATAGTCTACATGATAATGCACAAGGCTATAAGATGAAGACCAATTTACCTTCTTTCACTTACATATTGAATATTTTCTCTATTGGTTTCTTAAAGTCTAAAGAATTTTGGAGCTTCAGCATATTAGACGCAACTTCAAATAATAAGCACAATATAGGGAAAAACACTAATTTGTGCTTGGCAACTAGTGAAGTAGTTGATGTAAGATTTTTACCACAAGATTATGATCAGTTGTTGTTCCAATAGCAATGGTTTAGCCCAAAAAAGGTAAAAATTTGTAGGACAAGGTAGAAGAGTTCAAAAAAGGTTGAAAAGAGAGAGCATAAGCCTATGTGTGTTTGCTCTTCTAATACCAAAGAAGGAGGAAGTTGAATGACATACAATTGATAATAGGGAATAAATAAAATTACAATGAATTATAGGTTTTCTATGCCATGATTAGATGATATACTAGACATGATGAAGAGTTCTAAGGTTTTTTTCTAAAATTGCTTTGGTACTTGGGTCATCAAATAAGGATCAAATTAGGTAATGAATGGAAAATGTCCTTTATTTTCATTCGGTGATGACCCAAGTACCAAACCCTTTATTGGAGATTATATAGTTGCATACTTTGATAATATATTAATTTGTAGGTTAACTAATGAAGAACATATCAACCACCTTAGTTATGTTCTCAAGTCTTACAAGATAGCATGCTTTTCATAAATTTCTCAAAATGCAATTTTTTGATGTATAGACTTATGTTTCTAATTTATGTCATAAGTGCTTTAGATATTAACTTGGATGAGGAAAAATTCAAATTACTATGAGAATGACAAACACTGTAGAAAGTGAGAAGTTTTCATGGGCTTACAACTTTTTACAAGTGATTAATCTGAAATTGTAGCATTATTTGTAACTCCAATTATAGTATGCATTAAAGGCAAATTTCTATGGTTAGAGGAGGCTAAAAAGAATGATTTATTAGTTAAATAGAAGTTATCTTCTACTCTCGTCCCATCTTTACTAAGTTTTGATGAACTATTAGAAGTTGAATGTTACACCTCATACATTGGCATAGGAACTATGCTTTCTTAAGAAAAAGTCAGCTGTCTATTATGTGAGCTTAATGATGTGTTCAAGAAGTGATGAACATATGAGTTGGGGATGTATGCTTTTTTGAGAGCTTTATAATGCTCGTCCAAATGGATTTTTTTTCTTTACATAAATCATGAAGCTCTGAAGTTTCTTTATAGTGAAATTATCCTGACTCAAATGCATTATGAGATGGATTTCTTTTGTGTAGAAATTTATTTGTGAAGCATAAATTAGAACAACAAAATAAGTCCAAAATGCATTAAATAGGAAAGCAACATTATTAGTCATCATGACTAATGAAGTTTTTTTTTTTTTTTTTTTTCTTCTACTGTTAGACACTAATAACCAAGGTTCAAGACTTCCTTTTTCACCACTACACTTAGAAGGAACAAGCTTCAAGTGCTTAAAAGAATTATATGCTAAAGATGTGTTAAGTACGAAGGCAACATTAATAGTTAGCATCACCAATAAAGTTGATAGCTTCGAGTACTTAAAAGAACTATATGTCCAAAATAATGTTTTTTTAAGATAGTTGGCTAGATGTCAAATGAAGTATCCTTTAGAGTTGTTTATGCATATGATAATTTTCTCTTCAAGGAAAATTTGTACATTTCACAGTGTTCACTAAAAAGTGAATTATTATAGAACTACATGTAGGTAGCTTTTTAGGATAGTTTGAACATGATAAAAGCATTGCAATTTTGGAAGATACCAAACTCTGTTTGTGCAATTTTGATGATCTCGTAGCTGGTCCCAAGATTGAATAAAGGAGGATGGTTGTGTTAGGTTGCTAGCTGGTATAAAATCTTTTGGCAAATCCTTAACATGAATCTAAATATTAAGCATTTCCTTAAGCTATCTGATGAGATCAAGTGTGACTTTGAAAATAGGTTAACCTATTAGTGACTAATACTTGTGCTAATCATTTGCATTAACATATCACATGTTAGTGTGAATGCTGGCTGACGAGGTATACCCAGTAAGATGTTTAAAGCATATGTGATCTTAAGTAACATTTATAACAGATTGAAAGGTTGCTGAACTTTATTAATAGCTCATGGCTAGCTTAGATGTTTGTATATATAAGGAGAAGTCCTTGATACCAACAATTGATTGCTTTCAATTTGTTAAAGGATTTATAATCCATAATGGCATTGCTGTAAGTGAGACACTGCTTCAGAGCTTGGATGCAGTGGGAAATGGGCAAGGGTTGTTGGGGTGTTCTCCCATAAGAAACGTGTTGCATTGGATACTAGATGTAGTGGAAAATGGGCAAGGACTGCTAGGGGATTCCCCCTAAGCGACGTGCTGCATCAATTCTCAGATGTAATGGAAAGTCTGTAGGGGTACTAGTGCCATTCTAAATGTGCACAGGTAAAGAGAGTAGCTTAGGAAAATAAGATTTGTGTTGCCATATAGAATATAGGGACATTGACAACTAAGATCATATATGTTAGAAGATATGATAAAACATAAGAGTCAACATAACCTGTGTCCAAGAAAACAAGTGGAGAGGGGTTAAAACTAGAGAAACTAATGGGTATAAGCTCTGGTGTGTAGGAAAAACAGTAATAGAAATAGCATAGCAATATGAGCGAATAAAGAATTAAAGAATAAAGTTGTAGACGTTAGAAGAACTAGTGATAGAATTCAACTAATAAAACTTGTTCTAAGAGAGAAGATCATATATGTTATAAGTGTATACGCCTCGTAGGTTGAGTTAGAAGATAAAATTAAGTAGACAGTTTTGGAAAAATATTAAGGGCGTAATGCAAGAAATTTCCAACACAAGGGCTATTTATAGGAGTAAACCTAAGTGGTCATATAGGAAAAGAAAAGGAAATATATGATAAGGTATATGAAAGTTATGATAGTGAAGAAAGAAATGAAATAGCTAAAGCTATCGTTGATTTTACTTTGACATATAACCTAGATCTAGCAAACACATACTTTAATAAGATATATGAATACCTAACAACTTTAAAAGTTAATCATATAAAAGCCAAATAGATCTTTTTTCACTTAGGAATATCGAAAGATCAATGTGTAAGGATTGTAAGAAATGAACTTAATAGGCCAAAAACTAATTGGTGGAACTTAAAAGGAGAGAAGATAACATCATTTACAAAATGAAACAATGAAATAGAAATAAACATCATGAGGACAAATATAGTTGAGGCCATTAAAATGGTGTAAAAAAATGTTCTAAGAGTATCTAAACGTAAAAGGCATAATGGAAACTTGGTAGTGGAGAGCATCCAATGAAGCTTAATGGTAAAAAGGTTGCTAAGAGAGCATCCAATGAAGCTAAACTGAAGGCATATGTTGATCTCTAAATAGATTAGGGTCAAGAGAAGTTGAGAAAGATGTGCTCAAACTTGCAAAAAAGTCCAATGTTTTTGATGTTTTGCTAATTTGCCATTAAGTTTCATGATCTTTGCAAAATTGCCACTTTGTTAATTTTACATCCTCCTTCCTTGTTAGTTTTTTTAAAATTCTAGTCTCTCTCTCTCTCTCTCTCTCTCTCTCTCTCTCTCTCTCTCTCTCTCTCTCTATTGATTAAGTTGCTGACTTTAGTCACTAAGTTCAATGACTTCATGATGGAAAGTTTTATTAAACTTGGTATCTAATACAATTTGATAACAAGGAATCTAATAGTATGGTTTGATTTTAACAAAAACCAATTAATAGTGATATATTAAATTGCAAAAATACCATATTCAAAAAACCTACGCAACACTACTTGTTAAGCTTCTTCAATGAAATTCAACAATTTAAACTTCGATTTTTGAATAAAAACTCTTCATAACACAAATTTGAATATAATCAATGCTTTAGATCAATTAAAAACACAATAACTTAAAGAAATATACAAGTTTAAAACAAAAGCAAAATACTATTACTGTTCATGCGAACAATGAGTAGTAGCAGACTTTAAGCTCTTTGTTCAATGCCTTTTTAAATGAAAATTGAAAATATAATTCAATGTATTCTATTTATCATGATCAAGTTTATAGATTTCTTCTGACCAACAAAGTGGTGAATTATGCGCAAAGTCCTCTTGTTCCCCATCGTTCGTGAACTTTGGGCACAAATGAGGATGACGATGAACAAAAGGACTGTGTATGATTTTTTGCTTCATTAATCAATGAAAATCTCTAAAATTGATCATGCTAGATATAAGACATTAAGAAGAAGAAGACCTGAGTCTTAAATTTTCACCTTTCCTTCAAAAAGGCATCGAACAAACAGCTTAAATTTTGCTACTCGTCACTGTTTGCGTGAATAGTAATAGTATTTTACTTATGTTTTAAACTTGAAAATTTGTCTAATTTATTGTGATTTTAATTGATCCAAAACATTCAATATTTAGCTACTTGCAAGCTTAATCTCAATATAAAAATCTGACCAAAACTTAACACAACACATCATGCACTAATGAATAATGGGATACGTCATGCATAACTTTTTGGAAAACAGAAAAGAAAAATAGACGCATGCTGCCTTATGCCCATGCAAACCTAATCAAAACCACAGGAAAATTTCCTACCAAATAGCTAACATGTTACGAAGAGTTTTACATCAATTTTTAATAAGAAATTGAAGTTTAAATTATTGAATTTCATTGAAGAAGCTTAACACATATTGTTGCATAGGTTGGTGAACATAGTATGTTTGTGATCAAATATATCACTATTGGTTGGTTTTATTGAAATCTAAGAAGATTTCACATAGTACCTTTGATAAAAAAATCAATCTGATTTATTTTGTACCCTTCACTTGATAAGAAAATGGGAGGTGTAGAATTAATATACTATCACAGTCAACATACCAAATCCTTAATCATATTAATATGATTTTCAATAAATTACTTTATCTTGGGCAGATAGTGGGAAACCGTTAGATTCCTTGTTATCAAATTGTTTTAGAAACCAAGTCTCACTATCAATTGGGAAGTCATTGAAATTAGTGGCCAGAGTTGGCAACTTAATCATGTCTATATTTGTGTGGTAGCAAGTCTGTTAGAACATACTAAGAGAGAGAAATATAGAACGATAATATACAAAATTTGAAAAAAACTAATAGGCCCGCTGGATGTGAAACTAATAGAATGACAATTTTGCAAAGCTCATGAAAACTTAATAGAAAATTTGTAAAACTCAAAAAACATTGGATATTTTTGCAAAAATGCCAAAATGTAATGGCAATTTTGCAAAAAATCCTATTTTAAAGCATGATAAAGAACTAGAAATAATAAAAACATAAGAGGGTAGTGAGTGATGATAAACTCAAGGCATATTATGATCTCTATATAGATTAGGGTTTGAGAAAGATGTATTCAAACTTGTAAAAATAAAAGAACAAAAAAGCAAGGACTTAAACCATGTTAAATACATTCAAAGTGAAGATGAAAGGGTACTAGTAAAAAAATATATAATAAGATCAATCAAATATGGCAAAAATTACTTTAGAAATGCTATAAAAATACCTTGAAAATATAAAGATTGAGAGAACATTCAACCCAAATAACATTGGACTATATAGGTACGACCATAGGATTAAGATACCTAAAGTGAAAGAGGCATTTGAAAAAGTTAAAATCAGGAAAGTTCATCGGCTTGACAGTATACCAATTGAGGCTTGAAAGTAAATGAAAAATATTAGAGTAGTTTGATTGATAAAATTATTAATAAGATTGTAGAATAAAAAAAAGAAGCCAAATGAATGGAGAAAAAGCTCTATCACACCAATATATAAAAATAAAAGAAACATATAAAGTTACACTAATTATCGCTGGATCAAACTTATGAGCCATGCTATGAAACTTTAAAAAAAGTAATTGAGAAGAGGCTACAACATGAAACAAGTGTATTCAAAAATAAATTCGATTTCATGCTTGAGTGGTTTACCATGGAAGTTATTTTCTTACTTAGACATTTGCTAGAAAAATTATAAAAAGAGGAATAAGGACCTCTACATAATCTTTATTGACTTAGAAAAAGCTTATGATAGGGTTCCCAGAGAGTTAATATGGAGGGTGTATAAACATAATTAAGGATAAATATATGAGAAAGCATATCAAATGTTAGGACAACTAGCAGAGAGACCAATGATTTTCCTATCACTATAGAATTGCACTAGGGGTCAGTATTGTGCATGTACCATTTCATGTTAGTTATAGACGAGTTAACAAATCATATACATGAGGAGATTTCACTGAGTATCTTATTTGCAGATGATATAGTTTTGATTGACAAGATAAAAGAGGGCATAAACACAAAGCTGATGATATTGAGTCTAAATGATTTAAAAAGCCGAACTAAGACATAATACATGAAATGTAACTTTAGCCAAGAAGGGGGCCTTTGTGCAATGGTGGAGTCATCATCTTGTGATCATGAGGTCACGAGTTTGAGGCATGAAAACAGCCTCTTCCAAAAAATGCAAGGTAAGGCTAAGTACTATAGACCTTTGTAGTCTGCTTCCTCTCCTAATCCCATGCATGTAAGAGCTTACTGCATCGGGTTATCCTTTTAAAGAGGGAGAGCCTTATTGCAATGTTAGAATTGCTGTCATATGACCTTGAGGTCATGGGTTCAAGGCATGGAAACAGCCTCTTGCAAAAATGCAAGGTAAGACTGCATACTAAGACCCTTGAGGTCCGCGCCTTCCCTGGACCCCGCATATATGGGAGCTTTGTGCACTGGCTGTCCCTTTTTTAGAGTGGGAGTGAAGCACCAGTAAAGATTGATAACCAAAAAAGTCACTCAAAAAGATCACTTTCAATACTTGAGATTGAAACTTTATAAGAGTGAAGAGATTAAGAGGGATTTTACCCCAAAAAATGCAAATAGGTTGGAATTAATAGAGATGCACATCTAGAGTTTTGCATGATCAGTAAGTACCACTCAAACTAAAAGAAAAACATTCTATAGGATGCTATAAGACTAGCCACGTTCTCTAGATTAGAGTGTTGAGCAGCTAAATAGCATGTACATAGGATGAGCATTGTAGAAATGAGAAAATTAAGATGGATGAGTAGCAAGACAAAAATGAAAAAAGTTAAAATGAAAACATTAGAGAAAACTTAGAAGTAGCATCAATAAGTAATAAGATCAGGTAAGGTATATTTCCATGGTTTGGATACCTCCAATAGCGATCGAAAATGACACCGATTGGAAGTAGAGTGATAAATTAAAGGCTCTAAGAGGCCTAGGGAAAGGCCCAAAAAAACACGAAAAGAAATGGTAAAAATGGTTTTAAAAACTTGTGGACCAAATAAGGCCATGATCCTTGATAAAGGAGAAGGGAGCAACAAGAATCATGTAGCCAACCCCTAATCGGGATTAGGCTTTGATGATGATGATGTATGAAAATTATTACTGGCCTTAATTGAAGAGAAATGTGAAAGTTTGTGGAAAAGTACCATTTTTTTACTCTTGTACCTACACTAGAAGATTCGTATTGGAACTGCCTAGGACTGAAAGATGTATGAATTCCACGTTTGTGATGGATACTAGGTTCTTTAGGATGGCTCACTTTACTCTCACTGGAAGACAACAATGCTGGACATATGGCCCGCCTGTCTAATTGTTATGGAAGATGTCAAACTACATGGTGTGCCAAAGACTTCTACGCAGGATATGACTATTTCTGCAAACGAACAAGAGAGAAATACATAACCTTGGCTCCACTAGTAAATAGTGGTTGCTCAAATTGCTAAAATTTAAAATAAGGCATATTGTAGTTTCGTCTTCTCTATTCAAGACATGTTTAGAGAAGATGGTATTCATTATTTCGCAGTTCGCAAGTTGCCAAAACTTGAGCAATGCATGGTTCATGCTTCATGAATCAGTCGAAGCAAATATTTTGATAATTGAAATCATAGGAACCACCATTGTTGCGCCAAGGAGAGCAAGATATGAAACATGTGCATAATGACCTTGTCCCTCTATAAATAACTAAGATCAAAAGAAATAAGTTGATGGAAAACTTATGTGTAAACGACTGTCTTTCTATAAATAAGGTCAAAAGAAATAAGTTGATAGAAAACTTGAATAAGCAATGACATCCACCCAACTCGGAAACAGGCCCTTCAATTTCATTGAAGCATCAACTAGATGTTGGTCTAGTACTGCAACATCCACTCTCAATGCTGTAGAACTGTTAGCCTGCCATTTTGAAGACATCAAAATAGCAGTATTAGCCATATCACTGAAATGCCTAAAGAGTCCAACATCATGCTGACAGCTGACCTTGACATGTAGAAAGTATTGGTGAACTTTGTATAAGCATTCCAAAAAATAGAGAAAACACTAAAATATTGCTACAAAGATGGATAGCACACAATAATACCTTTACCTCTAACCAGAATGTCCAGTTCTCATGACTCCTTCCGCTGAGTCTACAAATGTATGATGGTGGACCGTCATGCACTAGTTCAGGAGCTGTGAACATTCAAAAGGACAAATGAAGAGTGCAAAAAAATAAATGGATAGGTCAAAACGATCAGTAAGAAAAGTATCAACTCTGGTTACCTGGAAGTTTATTTTCAGCAAATGACCAACTAGACAACGGACCTGTAATGTTGAGGACTGTAACCCATACCGCCTTTAATGAGCTGAAACAGGAAAAAATATGTTATTCTACTCAAGAACAAGTTGAACCTGAAACGCAAGCTGCATAAAGTTGAAAAATATGAATGCATGTCATGGGTGGAAACTCACCCCAAATAAAGTTCCAGGTAGATTTTACGAGATCCTTCACTAGAAACTGTAATTGGCTTATAGTTGGACAAATGAGGCAAATTTTTGTAGTGCTTGAAGATAGCATCACCTCTGGCAGGGAACTTCAGGCTTCCTGAAACCAAATATGATATTGGGAAGAGAGCCTGCAACAGAAACAAATCCTTCACTAGTGCGTAATCTTTTATTGAACGCAATCATTTCTTTTCTAGATTTTAACCAGTAGAAATAATTATAGGTGAGATCTTGCAAATGATTTCTTCTGAGAAAAAAAGTGAATGTCCTCATTTGGACACTATCAATTTCTTTGTTTGAATGAAAAAAAAAATAAAATGCAATTATAAGTATGCAAAAACAGCTCTGACAGGTAATAATAAATATGATGGATGTGTTGAATTGAATGGGGAAGTAGAGACTAACGTAGATGACTATGCCACAAATATAGAACTAGGAATGAAGTTAGAGTATGGAAAAATTTCCCTAACGTAGAGTATCAAGGACTGAAAAGATTTATGCACAGTGCAACACTGCCATGAAGCTGTAATGGATAGATAAGTAATTGTAAAACTTGTCCATAACAAGTATAATGCTGCAATAAGCAATACTTGGGGAAAAGGTCTCAGCAAGCTATCTAGAAGAAGAGTGTAGAAGAAAGGATGCGATACTCAAGCGGAACTTCTGTTTGATAAAATAGCAAGCAGAGACTTAAGTGTTTATATGGATAATTAGTTAAGGCACCTGATCAATGTCTGATGTCCAGCATGAGAAAAAAAGAAGCTCATAGTGGTTGTCTTAGTCTCAGTGGCTTTCTTTAAGCCAGAAAGGTACTCTCTATTGGCAGTTTTATATCTTTCTTGTTGCTCAATATATTCTTCCTTAACTAACAATAAGGTTTGGAATCTGAAATTTGGATTTTGGGCAACCAAATTATCTATACCTTGCGATCTAGAGCCTTTGGTGTAAGCAATACTAAATTACAATATTCCAACAAAAGAAACTAATTTACCATGACAGAAACTAATTTACAAGCCCCTTGCAGCACATGCAATCAGCTCTGCTGGATCTCCTATGAGGGCTCTCCCAGAGAGGTCATTTTCTTCAGATGCAATTGTCCATGTAACTTCTAGCTTGGACGGTGAATAGTGTCTTTGGACAAGAACTTCTTTTGCCTTAATCTTGTATCGGTCTTTCCTTCGAATTTTTCATGGAAGGCCTCTTAGAAAACAACCAGATCCACAATAGCAACTTGGTTTGCTAGGATATTGATGTATGCGTCACTTGTTTTTTCTCATGAACCCCTAACTAAATGATAATAACAGCTATAACTCTAAGGGGCCCTAGGTTTCTGCAGATTTGAACTGTTTACAATGTTGTCCTTGACTTAGATGAGCTATGCTCTATATTTTCATCCATTGGATGATCTTAGCAACTCCTCTTAGTTGTAAAATGAACAGCGGAAACTTTTACCGTCTATTTTACAACTCTAAGATCATCCAATGGATGAGAATTTTGAAACATGGCCCATCTATGTCATGAACAATATTTTGAACGATTCAGATCTTCAAAAATTGGAGCTCACATGTAATTATTACCTTTTCATACCATATAGTGAGGGGCTCATGAGGGAAAATAAGGGGGTGCAAATATCACTGCCCTTTGCTAAATCTTTATGGGGATTGTTGACATAGTTAGTAATATGTAGTGCCCACTGAGTCTGATGTCATACATTTGTGTTTCCATGTACTTTTAAATAAGTCTTTTAGGACACTATATTTGAACACTTAAGAATAAATACAATATGAGAAGTTGGGCAACTTTAAAACATTACATCTTCCCATCCCTTTTTTCTTACTACTTCTTTATTTATTCTTTCATTGATTTTGACATGGTAGCTCTGATCCTTTGATCCTCTTTCCCTATTCCCATTATGCTTATTCCTTTTCCACTTGAATGGGCTGATCTTAAACATCACAGCCATAGATTCTTTTCTAATCATGAAGGTCATCTATGTGTGCCCTGGTGAAGCCCAGTGGTGAAGATCTGTTGAGTATGTCTGCTAGTTGTTGCTGTCAAGCAGTTTACACTTGTTTGGTATTTGTTTCTTTGTCAAAATTGACTGTCAAAATTGACTGGTACATGTTCTTGTTTCTTCCTAGTACATTCTTTTTCTTTTTGTGAAGATGTCTAAAGTGCTACTAGTTTGATTCTTGCCTGCAAGGTCTACCATGGAAGCTATTTTCCTCAGACAATTGATAGAGAAATTTGGGGAGAGGAGGAAGGAACTCCATGTAGTCTTTATTGACTTAGAATAAAGCTTATGATAGGGTCCTTGAAGAGTTAACGTGGTGGGTGCCGGGCTAGAAAGGGGGTTTCATGGAATATATAGACATAATTAAGGATATGACATGAGGGAGTGGTAAGAAATGTTAGGACCACTAGTGGAGAGGCAAATGATTTCCCTATCACCATAGTATTGCACTAAGGATCAGCAGCCGTACCTTTTCACGTTGGTTATGGATGTGAACGAAACATTTGCACGAGGAGGTTCCATGGTGCATGTTATTTGTAGAAGACATAGTTTTAATTGACAAGACAAGGGAGGCAAAATACGAAGCTAGATTTGTGACGAGATGCTATAGAGTCTAAAAGATTTAAAATTAGTTGAACTAAGAGTACGTGGAATGAATTTTAGCAAGGAGAGGAGTGAGAGGGAAGCACCGATAAAGATTGATAACCAAGAAGTACCCCAGGTTGACCACTTTTGAGACTGGGGAATGATAGTTCATGAAAGTGGAGAGATTGAGAGGGATGTTACTCAAAGAATCCAAGCAGGTTGGAACAAATGGAGATGTCCTTCTGGAGTTTCTTGTGATTAGCGGGTACCATCAAACTGAAAGGAAAATTTTATAGGATGGCAGTAAGGCTGGCCATGCTCTATGGATAAGTGTTGGGCAATTAAGAAACAGCATATACATAGGATGAATGTAGCAGAAATAAGGATGTTGAGATGGATGAGTAGCAAGACAAGAAATGTTAGAATTAGAAATGAAAACATTAGAGGAAACTTAGAAGTAGCACCAATAGGTAACAAGATAAGAGAGGGTGTGCTTAGATGGTTTGGACATATTTAGCGGAGACTGAAAAGGGCAATAGTTAAGAGTAAGTTGGTCCAAGTCAAAGGTTCTAAAAGGGCAAGGAGAAGGCCCAAAAGGACATGGATAGAAGTGGTGAGAAAAGATTTAAAAACTCTTGGAATTAAAAAAACAATAACACTTGATAGAGGTGAATGGAGGAACAAGATTTGTGTAGCCAACCCCTAATTGGAATAAGGCTTTGATGATAATTATGAAGATGTCTAAGTGCTAGGATTTTTTTTTTTTTGTATATTATGGATATCCTGCCATTACTATTGTGTTTAAGGCATCTTAATACAGTTCCTATCCTGGTTGTACTTGACTGTTTCTGGAATTAATTCTGAATCTCGTGTTTAATCATCGTTCATGTCATTTATTTTTTATTTTATTTTTCTGGTTATGATTATTACGAGATGCCTATAATTATTGACTTGTCAAAAGGGGTACCCAGATGCATTCTCTAAAGCTTCCTGCAGTACATCTGACTTGTTCACTTCTTTCCTGGTTGATTATCTGTTGATTGTTGCTTGTGAAAGTTAATTCATGTGCAGTATATTCCACTAATTTTTTTTCTTCTAGGAGCACATAGGCAGGCTGTATTTAATGGTGAGTGGCATGATCTGCAGTCAGAATTATTGAAAAATCTGTGCTAAGCAACAAAAGAAACTGAAATCACGACCACTTCTAATGCTTCTAAATCTCCTTCCTGTCCTCTGTGTGATCTGGCTAGTATTCAGATTACAACAATTAATTTCAATTGCTAACATTATCTTTAATCAGCTTAGGCAATTGAAGTTCATTTTGAAGCCACAAGATATGCAAGATCATATCTCATTGGATTCTCCTAAGACAGAGACGAAGGAATACAAATCCTGGAAAAAGACAGCTATCTCATCTGGACATGGTTACATAGTAATACAGAACCTTGCTTAAACAATCATGTTTTATTACACTGCAAAAGAAGTTTGGAAATCTTTAGAGAAAGGTTTCCACAGGATAAAAATATTCTTCGAGTTTATTGGTTGTAGGAAAATAGCTGATCTTTCAAACCAAATGAAATCACTGAGTGCGTATTATTGAGCACTAAAAGGCATTTAGGGAGGAATTGGATCCTTATGAGACTGACAATGGATTTATTGACCGCATAGTGATAGGAACTCCACTTTTTTCGTTGAGAATTCCTAGTCCCCTTTCGTGTGAATTCCTCAGCGGCGAATTAACACTTGTGGGGCCCTATCTATTCCATTTAGCAAGGTGCTAGCATGAGAAGAAACTTCATCTCTCAATGACATATGATTGTCCTCAACTTATCTCTAGCATCCTTGGCTCAACATTATAGCTCCTAGGGCTCTGGCACTACTACAGTGCTTTGCTAGCTCGAAGTGCCTTCCACTACAAAGGAGAATTCAGCATAAGCTTAATTTACTGGAGGATGTAGCCACTATGTAGTTAGAGGTGCGCCTAGGCGCAAATCACAAGTCCATCGCCTAGGTGGGTAAGAGTCACAGGGGAGTCAAGGCGCCAGTGCCTAGGCGCACGCCTCTGACTCCTGGGTGCAGCTGACCATTGATTAAACATAATAACTTCGTTTTTTCTTCCATTTTTTCATCTTCTAACCCTATTTCACTTCTCCTAAGAGCTCAGAAGGTGAAAACAACCATTCCTCTTCAATCTTTCACAGATTTAAGCAAAAAAAGGTATAGATTCATGAATCTTCACTTCAAGCAACATTTGTTGTTAAAAAATGTAAAAAAACAGTACCAATTTTTCAATTCTTTTTGTTTACTTTTTTAGATAAATCTTGATGGGTTCTTATTCTATATGTATAAACAAACATTCCATTTGAGTTTTATGTTTCTTTGCATAAATTTAAGTTTTTTATTTTTTTTTAGGTTTTTTCTCTTTTTGAAAATAGCAGTTACGGAAATTGAAAAATATTTTAGTTTTTTTTGTATTTCTTTGTTGAAACATATTTCTATCCACATATAGCTTCCCCATGCTTGTGTGTGCATGTGTGATTTTTTACATATTTTTTTTTTGTATTTTAAGGTTTCTTTTTTCAATTTTTTTGAAAATTATAGTTTCAAAAATTGAAAAAAATTCATTGTTCTTTTACTTTAGGTGATGTCCTTTTTCATGGTTTTTTGTGTTATTCTTTTTCAATTTTTTGACATTAGCAGATATAGAAATTGACTTTTTTTTTGTTGTTGTATTTATTAGTTAAAACATATTTCCATCTACATATATAGCTTACCTTTGCTTGTGAGGACATGTGCGATGTCCTTTTTCATGGTCTTTTTTTTTTTTGTTTAATGTTATTTTTTTTTTCAATTTTTCCAAAAATAATAGTTACAGAAATTGATTTTTATTTATTTATTAGTTAAAACATATTTTCATCCAAATATATGGCTTCCCCTTGCTTGTGAGGACATGTGTGGTGTCCTTTTTCATGGATTTTTGTGTTTTAATGTTTTTTTAAAATTTTTTTAAGAAAATAACAGTTACAGAAATTGAATTTTCTTTTGTGTTTATTAGTTAAAACACATTTCCATCCACATATATAGCTTTCCCCTTGCTTGTGACAACATGTGTGATGTCCTTTCTCATGGTTTTTTGTGTTTTAAGGTTATTTTTTTCCAATTTTTTGGAAATAACAGTTACATAAATAAGTTTTAATTTTTGTTTTTTTACATTTACTCATTAAAACTTATTTCCATTCACATACATAGCTTCCCATTAGTTGTGTTAAGTTAATTATGATTGTATGAAAGTACTTACTCTTTTTTGTTTTCTACTTTCTAGGCCTAATATTTAAAGATGTCATCATCAATGGGTTCAAATTCAGACACTTCATGTTCAACTGTTTCCAGATCTGTAGATCGGGGTGGGAGTATGGAGTGCTAAGAATTCCAGGTGATAAAAACACAGTATGGTGCAAATTGTGTGGGAACAAGTAGAGTGGTGGGATTTATAGGCCACCCCTGATATATCAAAGAGAATAAATGATTATATGAATGACCCAAAGAAGAAGAAAGATGAAAGAGAGAGAATTGTTGTTGAGGATACAAGACGAGAATTTGTTTGGGATTCATAAGGACTGTGAAGTTGTTGATGTTGATGTTGACACTAGCTGTGGGAGACTGATTGGTAGTGGTAGTGGCCCTAGTGGAATTGTTATTGGGAGCAACAAGAGGTATAGGAGTGGACTGAGTGGAACAAAGGGACCTTGTGATATTCACTTCACCCCTAATCCGGAGAGGGCTCCTTTGCAGGAGACAACAATAAATAATGCATATAAGAATGAGCTCAGGACAAGAGCATGTGATTACATTGCAAGTTGGTTTTATGAGAATGGCATTGCCTTCAATGCTGCTTGGTATCAGTTATTTTAGACCATGTTTGAGGCGGTTGCACAACATGGTCTAGATACATATTCATTTTTTGTTTTCCTTTATATACTGGTACTTTTTATGCTTGTTTTTTAAGTTAAAGAGTATTTAACTTGTGTTTTTTTTCTATCTTGAGGTTTTAGGCACTCTCTTACCATGAGTTGAGGGAGCTACTTATTAAAAAGCAAGTTGAAAAGATGAACGAATTTGTTCAAGAGTGCAGAAAAGATTGGGCACGATACGGGTGCTCTATAATGCCAAATTGGTGGACTGACAACAAGGGTCGCACCTTAATCAATTTCTTGGTAAACTGTCTAACTAAGACAGTTTTTCTAAAATAAGTTGATGGATCTGAGCATGTAAAGAGCTAAGATTTGACCGTAAAAATGTTGAATGACATCATAGATGACGTTGGAGAGGAAAATGTTGGCCAAGTAATCCCTCCTCTTAACCTCAGTTATGTTTTCATTAAGAAATTATTTAAAATTTTTAATAGTTACTCTTGAATTTCATTACCTATTATATGTCATCACGCACAATGCACCAAATTATGTAGCTATAGGGAGATGCTTACAAAAAAGAAGGAAGCATTTATTTTGGACACCTTGTACAGCACATTGTGCTGATTTGATGTTGAAAGACATTGAAAAATTGCCAAAAGTAGAGCATCTCATGAGACAAGCAAAGGCAATGACTATTTTCATATATAGTCACGCCCAAGTCCTTCATTTGATGACAACAATGACCAAGTAAAGAGATTTGGTCAGACCTATAGTCACCCGTTCCTCCACAAACTTCTTAGGCTTAGAGAGTATCCACAATGTGAGGGTGAAATTGAGTGAGATGTTCCACTGTCAGGCATGGAGCAATACGGTGGTCGGTCAAAGAGTGCACAATATTATTAATCGTAGCTCCTTCTAAAACAATATTTTATTTTGTTTGATGATAATGGCACCACTTGTAGAGGTGTTGAGGCTAGTAGATACTGAAGAGAAGTCTGCAATAGGCTATATTTATGAGGCCGTCACACGAGCCAAGGAAAAGATTAGAGAAAATCTTAAAGATAATGAGCGACAGGACACCCATATTTGTGGCATTGTAGATAATAAATGGATGAATCAGCTACGTCAACCCTTGCATGTAGCTAGTTATTATCTTAACCTTACATTCTAGTACGATAAGCAAAAAGATGTTGAGGCTGATAGATTTATCAAGCAAGGCCTATTTCATACCATCAATACCCCATCTGCAAATCAGGATGATGGAAGTAAGGTAATTGACGAGCTAGGCCTATATAAACGTGCGGCAGGCCTGTTCGCGAATGACTTGGCTAAATTGAAGAGAGACAATGGCTCCTTGTAAGTCATATAATTTCAAATATTCTTTCTTGAGTATTGATTTTTCTTAATATATCTTTTTTATTTCTTAAGTATTAATTGTTATTTAACTTCTGTAGGCGAGTGGTGGGTCACTTTTGGGGTTGAATGCCCAATTCTTCAAAAACTTGCTAGCAAAGTCCTCTCCCAGACCTATAGTGTATCTCTTTGCAAGCGGAATTTGAGTGTCTTTGAGAATATAAGTCTCACTCTACTAATTTATAGATCAATCAACAATCTAATTTGCAAATCATTGCATATAATTTGACATTTTGTTGTAGCTTCATACAGAAAAGAAATAGGTTGCATTTGGAAAAATGTTGAACAATCTCGTATATGTTCAATATAATCAGCATCTTCGCCAACGACATGAAGGTCGTTTAAGATAGCAAACATATATATAGATCTTATTGTATTGAGAGAGGTTGATGAATGTGATGAGTGGATTATTGAAGTAGATACTGAGGATGACCTCATCCATCCAAATGATAACCTCATATGGGGCAACGTTGAGCGTGCTATTGGAACCAGTTCACGTGTTGCTCCTCCCACTAGGCAGTACCAGAGGTAGAGGATACACAGCCTAAGCCAGAGGAACATGTCTCAGGTACTTGTAGAACCAGAGGAGGAAATTGGTTCTGAGGAGGACACCGAGGAGGAGTTGCAAGGTCAGGGTAGTGGTTTTGCTGGATATGTTGATGAGGATTATGATAGATTTGATGGTAATTTGAACTTTGAAGATTCCTTTAGGGATGACTGAAGTGAGTAGTCTTAAACTCATAAAAGTTATTTGACTTGACTATGTTTATATATTATTTTGTTCATAAAAAATTGCATGTTTGGGTAATATTTTATCATAGAATTATGTTTCTATGTTTTCTTACTTTTTTTTAAGGAATTTTTGGTTATTTTTGTAATTATTAAATGTTTATTTTTGCGCTTTGTGATTCAGGCACTCACCTAGATGCGCCTCGGCCCTCCAAGCTCCAAGCGCACTCTCTTGCACCTAGGTAAGCCTTGTGCCTCTAACTATATAGTGTGTCCATAGTAATGTTGTGGGAGAGACCCAAACAATGGGAGACCAGCAGAGGTGGTAATTGCTAATTCGTAGTTTGAGGCTATACTGTGTCATGACAAGATTGAGAAACCTAAGTGGGCAAAAGCAAGTCTCTGCTGATTGTGATGAGTCTACTTACCAGCTGATGCCCATCTAAACCAGATCCTCCTGGTGGTACTGTAATTCTTTCCTGTGAAGAGATAGAAGCTTATTGATACGCAGAAGACTTCCTCTTCACCTTTGGGCACTACGACCACACCTCATTCAAGTATCCTTCCATTTTGTGTATCTAAGACTTCCTCCGCTAAGTAATTGATTCCGGTTCTTTCTTTTATGTGACTGGTAAATATGGTATTTTCTCATCTACAATAGTAGGTCTAATTCGTTATTAAACAGCCTGATGGTTTCACATCTAAGGTTGTGAGCCAAAGTATTGTCAAACTCATATGTTATCTACCTTTTTCATCTGTTCTGTACATTCCCAAGTTTCCAGTTAGTAGTTTATCCATGTATGAGTCAACTAACCAGTTTCTTAAATTGCTATATAAACTTCTCTTCCTCTCATTGTACACCTGAAAATCTCTTGACAAAGAAGATGATTGGCGGAGAGCATAAATGGCTCTACTATCTAGGCGGACCACTTCTTATAGGCCTCCAGAACTCTACAACAGGTTTAACTGGTGGTTACCAATCTTTATTCATTTGCAAGCTTGAGTTTGACTGAAATGTTCTGGCAACCAAGTGCTCGTAATCAATTGTAAATGGAGCTAATCCTGCACCTTCAGGATGGGGCTCAGAAAATAGCCCCACTATTGGTACATCAGCAAGTCCACATGGCTTAAAGACAGCACACTGATGGGGCATATGCAGATAGGGGTCAAGGACAAACAAACTAGTGAGACATTATCAATTTACAATTGGACAAAAGGCTGCCCCACAAAAGTTTCCCCTTTTACTGGTTATAGACATAGATCTGTATATGAGGGGGTAATCACCATATCTCAAAGGGATTCAACAATACACCTGAAATTTTGTCATCAAAATTTAGTTATAAGCTTGATTTCAGAAGTGGTCGAATTTGGCTAAAGCTGGTAGAGATTGATGTTTGAAATATTACTCTAAACAAGCATTTATGGCTGAAGAAATTGTCTCAAGACACAGATGAAAAAGCAATCTTGACATAAAGTTTGAGGGTTAAGTAGAAAATGATTTTCTTTCTTCCTGGGCACCATGACTTGCCACTAATGTCTCTGTCCTGTCTAATTATAGACATTATTGCAAGTCACACGATTGTGCAGTCAGAAGGTGGGTCCTAACTCCATCAAACAACAGAAAAAATGCCAAGAGGACTACTAGGAATTCTGGTATCAACATATCTTGTCATAACATAAGTTGAAGAAACTCTGTTCATCCTGCTGTCTTTAGTTTTTTATCAATTGACTTAAAAAATTGGAAGTGTCACTATTAGATTATAGACGTAGGTGATATGGGAAATGATAACCAGAGATGCAAATGTAAAACAAATATTTGGGAAAGAGGAAGTGCGATTGAAATTCTGTAAATGAGTCAGTGACCACAAACTAATTAGTGATCACTTGGCTTCACAAATTATTTGGAAAAGTGACTCTTTTTTATTGAACTAATTAAAGATCAGATGGTGCTTCCAGTGAATTGAGAAACTCAAGCTTGGCAATTTTTCCAGTGATCTGATGGCTTGTAGGTTGGATGAACGATATGCAGAGACTTACAGGAGCTCAGGGCAATAGGAGGTGTGAAGCAAATGTCAGTTTCTTCAGCAATTAAGTTTTCCAGAATGCACCAAATGGGGGGACAAGTGTGATGAGAGGAGAATGCTCAAGCCTATTTACACCTTTAGGTTGATCCAATGCTAAGAAGTTTTGCAATTGAAGGGAACAACAGCTAAGGCTTATTTGACTTTAATTATTTATTTCATAAATAAGAGGATCTTGGAATGTTTCTACACTCCATAAGTGGTCTTAAGTAAGGGCATTTGATCCTTTGATTATGTTCTCATGTTTAAATAATTGGAAAGTTAAGATATTGTTAGATATTAGTACTAGCTTATGATATCTTCGGTTACCATATTTGGAGGATTTTTAATTTGGTATTATTGAGATAATATCGTATCTCCTTAAATCCCTCTCAGATCTACAATTAATTGCCTCAAATCACAGCTGAGTCACTTACCTTGTATAATTTGATTTTATTCGATCTTATCTTGTATAGTCAACCCTTATATTCCTCTATAAATTGAGAGACTGTAAACAACAAAATAAAGAATTCACCATACTTCTGTCAGTTCAACTTGGTATTAGAGCCTCTATCCTGCACTTGCTACCCTAACCATAGAAACTATCCTTTACCAACCAGCAACATGCACAAATCCAGCACCCTAAACCCTCAAATAAGTTCCAGATGGCTGACATAAAAATTCCCTCAGTTGTAGTGTCCCACACCCTGACCATCAGTAACTACCAATCTTCCTTTGGTGTTTGAAAAACTAAGCCCACATAACTACATTAGTTGGGCTTAGTTAGCAAACTCACCACTAGAGGAAAAGGAAAGTTTGGTTATTTTGATGGCTAAAAGAGAAGACCTGAAGAAGATGCTGCAGCCCTGGAGAAATGGGAAGAGGAAAATGTATTGGTAATGTCTTGGCTAATTTAGATTATGCAACCAAGCATTATTTGTTCATACAAGGTGCAAATGAGATCTGGGAAAAAGTAAAGGAATCCTACTCAAAGGTGAGAAATGATGGACAGAGGCACAAGATAGACAACTAAATCTGAGACATCAAACATGGTGACTGGGATATGAATTCATATTACAGCACATTAAGAGGACTCTGGTTGGAGTTAGACTACTATCAAAGCCTTGAATTAGGTGCTGTCCAATTCCCTGATCAGGTTACTCAAATGATGGAGAAAGGACTAACATATAAATTCTAGGCTGGCCTGAAACCTGAGTTTGATGCTGTCTGCTCCATGGTCATAGGAAAAAGACCCTTTCCCTATTTAAGTGAGGCCTTTTCCATGGTGAGGAGTGAAGAAAGCATAAGAAAAGCTATTATAGGAGAGAAGCACCAGAAATGGCCATGGCAGCCAGAAAAGAATGGAAGAAGAACATTAAAAGCAAAGGGAAAGATCTCAAGGATGATCTGTGGTGCAGCCATTTTGATAAGCCACGACATGACATCTCAACTTGTTGGGTATTCCACAGCAAGGAAGACAAAGGCAAAAAGGGAGGCTTGGCATATGTAGCAGCCACAAAAAAGAGGAGGTACTGGGATTTTTAGCAAAACAGATAGAAGAACTCACAAGGATTCTCAAGGAAGAGAAACCTGAGAGCAGTACTGCTACTACTGGTAAATTCTTCTCTGCTTGTGCCTTAGTTTCAAGGTCTAAAACTTGGATGCTTGATTCTGGGGCTTCTGAACACATGACTGGAGATTCTAGGTTCTTTTTCACCTACAAACCTTGTTCCGGAAATAGAAAGATAGAGATAGCTGATGGAAGCTACCTCAACTGTGGCCGGAATGTGATCGATATGCGACTTGGATAAACTGTCACTTAAATCTGTCTTGCATGTGGCAAACCTTGCAGTTAAGTTGATTTCTGTCCATGAATTGGCTAGGAATCTAATGAGTTGGTGTGTTTCTCTTCTACTGAATGTTTCTTGCAGGATCCAATCTCAATGAAGAGGAGTGGTCTTGCTAAGAAATCGAGAGGACTTTACTAACTAGAACCGAGACATAGAGGAAATAAAACAATTAGATATCATAGCTATAGAGTAGATCCAGTTGATGAAGTCTGGCTATGGCTTAAGAGATTCAACCACCCATCATTTCAAGTACTTTTTTGCATGTTTCCTAGTTTGTCTAGAAAAGTTAGGAACTTTGAGTTTAGCTGTGACACACGCCAAATAGCTAAACATCAACATACGTCCTACTCTTTAAGTGATAATGAAATATCTATTCCTTTCTCTATTATTCGCTCAGACATTTGGGGACCATGTCGTGTGACAAGTACATTTTTCCATAAATGATTTGTGACATTCATTGATGAAAGCACAAGATACACTTGGGTATACCTCCTAAAAGAAAAATCTCAAGTACCTTGAAACTTTATCACCTTTGTCAATATGATTGAAAACCTACTTTCCACAAAAATTCGAATGTTACAAAGTGATCAACGGGGAGAGTACATCGGTTTTGGCCTCAAAATTTTTTTCGAAGACAAAGGGATCACTCACCGAATGTCTTGTGCCTATGCTTCACCCCAAAATGGTTTGGCTGAATGGAAAAATAAGTATCTGTTAGAAATCAGTAGTAGGCTACTACTTATGCATAATATTGTGGCCATTTTTGGGGAGATACGGTACTAACTACAGCTCATTTGATCAACAATCTCCCTAGTAAAATGTTACACTATAAATCTCCACATGACCTGCTAAAACATAACTTTTCCTTCAGTCAAATTCTCATCTGATTTACCTCTTCAAGTCTTTGATTATGTTTCCTTACGTAATCTACCTATTCATTGGGGTAAACTTGATCCTAGGGCTATTAGGTGTATATTTCGTGGAAATTCTGTCGTTCACAAGGGTTATAAACGTTATTCCCCTCAAACCAAAAATGTTCATATTAGTAGGGACGTCATTGTTGATTGTTTAATTTTAGAGCAAAAAACCCTTAAATTAGTATCATGATAGATCATCTAACCAATTAATTTTTGCATAGATTAAATGTTATTTTAGCCCCAATTGATCATCTAACTGTTGTTTAGCAAAATTAGTGGCCAGATGATCATTGGAGTTGATTAGATGAATAAATCATAGTTAAGACAACTCTAGTTAGATTCTGTGTTACAGATTAATCAAAATGAGCTTGGACGACTTGGATTGAGTTAATGGAGATCAGATCATCAAAATGATACATGAGCCCTACAATGCAAGATGGAGATGTCAAAGGGAATAAGAAAGAAAATCAAATGGAGAAGTTTTCTAATGCGATCTAGAGAGGTAGAGATTGATAAAAACACAAAAGGTCTTCAACATGATTGGAAGGTAGCTTTGAAGATAGGGACTATCTCTTATCTTTTGGGAAAGAGATTAAGAGTGAGAAAGAAAATATAGGTTGTAGAAGATTTATTAAGGGGCATCATTCCTATAGGAAGGAGAACACTTGACCAAAGGAGAAAGACCTTTTCCAAAAATCCGTTCCAGCCATCTCTCCCAGCCACTCTCAGCCTCACTACCTACCCATAACTTCTCCTCTATTTCAATCCCTCCTTTCCTCTCGTTTTACTCCCTATTTTGTAGTTCTTCCCCCTTGTTTCCTTCTCCATTTTACCTTTCTCCCAGCCACTTCTGTAACAAAACCCAAAATTTTCTACCCCACTATTAGTAATGAAATTTTAGAAATTCATCTTGAGGATCCAAAACCTAATTTGTGGGAACAAGGTAATCTATTAGTGAGACCTCTATTGATGGATTAAGTGTGAAGAGAGGAATCCAATGACTGTAAGCATGTAAAAATCCAACGGCTAGGATTGAAGTTACATTAAGAGAACATATTTTTATTTGATAAGGGCACCTCTTTCTAATTATATGGAAATGGCGTGTAAAATAAATTGGACCCACTTAACCACCATAAGGAGATGTCCAACCCTAAAAATGTTCAAGTTCAATGTATTTTTCCTTTCATAGATGATTGGTAGTAGGATGTAAAGATCATCATCGTCAAGACTTTATCCCAATTATGGTGTCGGCCACATGAATCTTATTTCTCCATTTCTCTCTATTAAATACCATGGCTTCATTTAGTCCCAAAGTTTTTAAATCTTTCCTCACCACTTCTATTCACGTTCTTTTGGGCTTCCGCTTGCCCTTTTAAAACCTTCTACTTGCATTGCCTCACTTCTTCTAACCGGTGCCATTTTCAGTCTCCTTTGGACATGTCCAAACCATTTAAGTCTAGTCTCCCTCATCTTTTTACCTATTGGTGTTACCCTTAGATTTCCTCTAATATTTTCATTCCTAATTCTATCCTTCCTTGTCTTACAACTCATCCATCTCAACATCCTCATCTCTGCGACACTCATCCTATAGGCATGATGTTCCTTAACTGCCCCACGCTTTGATCAATAGAGCATGGCCAGCCTTATAGCCATCCTATAAAATTTTCCTTTTAGTTTGAGCAGCACTTGCCGATCACACAAAACTCTAGATGCACATCTCCATTTGTTCCAACCCGCTCAGATTCTCTGGGTAACCTCCCTCTCAATCTCTCCACTCTCATGAATCATTGATCCTAAGTACCAAAAGTGGTCTTTTACGAGGACTTCTTGGTTATCAATCTTGATTGGTGTTCGACTCCTACTTTCCTTGCTAAAATTGCATTCCATATATTCTGTCTTAGTTCTGTTGATTTTAAAACCTTTAGATTCTAATGCTTCTCTCCATAACTCTAGCTTTGTGTTTACACCCTCCCTTGTCTTATCAATTAAGACTATATCATTTACAAATAGCATGCACCAGGGAATCTCCTCGTGTAGATGTTTTGTTAACTCATCCATAACCAACGTGAAAAGGTATGGACTCAATGCCGATCCTTGGTGCAATCCTACAGTGACAAGAAAATCACCGGTCTCGCCATTAGCGGTCTTAACATTTGTTACCGCTCCCTCATATATATCTTTAATTATGTCTATATACCCCTGCGAAACCCCTTTCTTGCCCAACACCCTCCATATTAACTCTCTAGGGACTTTATCATAAGCTTTCTCTAAGTCGATAAAGACCATGTCGAGGTCTTTCCTCCTCTCCTTATATTTCTCTACCAATTGTTTTAGTAAGAAAATAGCTTCCATGGTAGACCTCCCAGGCATGAAACCAAACTGATTATTTGATACACTTGTCTCATGCTGTAGCCTCTTCTCAATCACTCTTTCAAAAAGTTTCATAGTGTGGCTCATAAGTTTGATCCCTCGATAGTTAGTGCAGCTTTATATGTCTCCTTTATTCTTATAAATTGGTACAATAGAGCTTTTCCGCCACTCATCCGACATTTTCTTTGATTTTATGATCTTGTTAAACAATTTGGTCTACCAAACTACCCCAATATCTCCCATATGCTTCTAAATCTCTATTGGTATATCATTGAGCCTCATGGTCTTTCCAAATTTCATCTTTTTCAAGGCCTCTTTTACTTCAGGTATTCTAATCCTACGTTCATATATATAACATCCAATGTTATTTAGGTTTATAGTATTTTCAATCCCTATATTCTCAAAGCCATTGTCATTTAACAATTTTTGAAAGTACGTTCCCCACCTTTGTTTAATCTCATTATCTTTGACTAAGACCCTTTAATCATCACTTCTAATGCACCTACCATGATCTAAGTCCTTACCCTTCTGTTCTCTTACTTTTGCAAGTTTAAACACATCTTTCTCACCTTCTCTTGTTCCTAGTCTATTACATAGGTTATCATATGCCTTAAGTTTAGCCTCACTTACTATTCTCTTAGCAACCTTTTTAGCATTCTTATATTGTTCATAGTTTTCATTATTTTTAGTTTTTTGTCATGCTTTAAAATACGTCCGTTTTTCTTTAATAACTTTTTGCACTGTTTCACTCCACCACCATGTTTCCTTTACTAATTGTCTTTTACCTTTAGATACTCCTAAGACATCTTTTGCCACTTTCTTAATGGTCCCAACAATATTAATCCACATGGTATTTACTTCTGTTTCATAGTTCCGGTTTCCTTCTACCATCAACTTATTTTTGAATGAGGTTATTTTCTCTAAGTTTGACCACTTAGTTTTTGTACACCTATTAAGTTCATTTCTTTTCCTCCATCTTTTCCTCACTGGGTATCACCTTACAATCCTTACACATTGATTGTTTAGTATTCCTAAATAGAAAGAAATCTATTTAGCTTTTATGAAGTCCACTTTTAAAGGTTATTAAGTGTTCATCCCTCTTCTTAAAGAGTGTATTCACAATGGCTAGTTATATGACAAAGCAAAATCAAGGATAGTTTCCCCCATCTCATTTCGTTCACCTATACCATACCCTCAATGTAGTCTATCATATCCTTCCTTTTCTTTTCCTACATGGTCATTTAAGTCTGCACTTATAAATATACCTTCAGTGTTGGGAATTTCTTGCATGACTCTCTCCATATCTTTCCAAAACTGTCTCTTGATTATATCTTCTAACCCCACTTGTGGTGCGTATACACTTATAACATTTATGATTTGCTCTCATAGAATAAGTTTTATTATTATAATTCTATCACTAATTCTTTTAACGTCCACAACTTTATCCTTTAATTCTTTATCCACTGTTATTCCTATGCCATTTTTGTTATTATCCTTTCCTAAAAAAAAGGGGCAGCCCCAGTGCACGAAGCTCCCACCTATGTAGGGTTTGGGGAAGGGGCGGACCACAAGGGCCTAAAGTACACAGCCTTACCTTACATTTGCAAGAGGCTGTTTCCACGCCTTGAACCCGTGACCTCAAAGTCACACGATGACAACTTTTATCGTTGCGCCAAGGCTCCCCTTCTATTATCCTTTCCTACGTACCATAATTTATACCCATCAATTTCTCTAGCTTTAGCCCCTTTCCACTTGGTTTCTTAGATACAAGCAATGTTGACTTTCCTACGTTTTATCGTGTCTACTAACTTCAAACTCTTACCTGTCAATGTCCCTATATTCCATTTGGCAATATGAATCTTATGCTCTGGAGATATCCTATTTACCAGTGCCCTTGTTGATCTCCATGGCATGAACCCATGTACACTTGTCACTGCACTTGTGTTATGATGTAGCACGCCGCTTCCGAGGGGACGCTCTAACAGCCCTTGCCCATTTTTCACTACACCCGGGATCCGATGTAGCGTGTCGCTTCTAGGGGAATGGCCTAGCAACCCTTGCCCATTTTTCACCACACCAGGGACCTGATGCAGGAATGCCCTAGCTTGAGGGAATAAGTAAAGATAAGGGAGAATCTAGGACAGAAGATAAGAGTTTGACTAAGAAACAAGAAAAGAAAAGGACACAAACTCAATTAGGAAACTTACCACAAGACATCCCATAAAAGAGATGTCTTGGGTCTTGGTGTGAAATACCAAAAAAGATTTGTGTGGAAGAGAGAGAGAGAGAGAGAGAGAGAGAGAGAGAGAGAGAGAGAGAGAGAGAGAGAGAGAGCCATCCAATCCTTCAAAGGAGAAAAATCAACGGCTAAGATTGAGATCAAGTAAGGACGCAGGGAAAAGCCAGTTAGGAGATTGTGTTTTTCTTGTCAAAGGTAGGTGGATCTAGACCACTAAGTTTTCAAAGGAATTTCAAAGTTTAGCAAAGAGTTTGGATTGATTTTCCTATAGATCTAAAGCTAAGATTGTAAGGAGATGTGATGTATGGCTGAGATTGCTTATATTGTAATTAAGGAATGATATAAATAAATAAAACAAACTAAAACAAGATAATTTAAGATTTGATGATATGAAAGATGAGAATTTTAAGATGATCAAGGAAGAAGCGTCCCATCAAAGGGAGGGGCCGCCCAATCCTTGTATGCTTAAGATTAAAGTGTGGATCACACCCCATCTCTTGCACTTTTCAAGGGCTGAGATGAGATGATAATCATGCCTCGATAAGGAAGATTTTAAGCTATTAAGATGTAGAAGTGTGATTTGGAATTCATCAAGGGAGTGTGCGTTCCATCCATGGGAGGAGAACGCCCTACCCTTGATGATCATCCAAGGGTGGTTATGCTCTTATCCATGAGTCCATCTTTTAGTGCTTGCGTGGATGGTGGATGCGTCCACTCTTAGATTATAGAAATCTGAAACATCACACAAAAATGATGAGGAAAAAAGGAAAAGGAAGATCTATGGGAAGAGGTGTCCATCCAAGGGCCAAGATCACTCCATTCACATGCAGATTCTTAGGATACATGTGTGGCTAGCAGATGAGTCTCGCTTAGGATTATTTATGAATAAGAAGTTTAAGTCTAAGATTTTAAGCCTTAAGGATTAATAAGTACGGAGCTATGTATACATCTAAGCCAATCTAACGGTTCATAAGCATGGGACGTTTAGATGAATGGTTGGATGTGAGGATGAAAAGATAGATGATGTAAACTTATAAGGAAGATGCATAAGATTATAACAAAGTAAGATAATAAGGGATAGATCATATTAAAAATAATCAACAACATTGAGTGTGTGAGGACATGATCCATGCGTCACCTCTTTTCAACGATCTAGATCATCTAAGAAGGGTTAATGATAAGATCAAGCTGTTAAGAAATTAAGGATATTCATTTCAACCATGTTAGGTTAAGAAAAATAAAGGGATTAATAAGAAAGAGAGGAGCTGTATGTGAGTAATGCATAAAGAAGGGGCTACCACCTTCGCATGGGAAACCATGCATGATGCCCTACCACTTTGCACCCATGGTGGTGCCATGTGAGGGGGTTGCATGAAGGAAATCTCTTTGACACTTGATGAAAATGAATCCTAAGGAAACTAAGATGATAAAAGTAGATCTAAGGTTCAAGCAACAGATGTAGTTTTCCAAGTTGATTCAAAATGATGGGCTGCAATTAATTGGGATTAAATCTTAAAAAGAATGAGATTAAGACCATTCCTCTTGTTAGATTATCCTTGTATGATGAGATTAAGAGTTGATCTATAGATGAATGTGTCTATGTTGCCTATTATGTTCGATAATACTTTACTCTTAAGTGTATGCTGAAATTTAGAAAGACACAGATTAAGTAAAAGTTTTAGCATTAAAAGAAAGTAGATTTCATATATATTGTGCTCTTTTGTGAAATATGAATTTTTGCAAAGTATTATAATAAAGTAAGATGATAAGATTTGACTTTTGTAAGATGCACATATTTAGAAAGTGTTTTGTTTCTATCTTTATATACTTGATATATGATGTATAATTTGAGAAATTTGTTCTGCATGAAAGCATGATAAATTAGCAAGTACGATACCTGCTAATTATGAATTTTAGGTTGTTTCTAAAAATAGTACCTGCTAATTATAAAAATGGGAAGTTTCTAAAAATGGAACTATATACTATATGCATGGTTTTAATTGGCTAAAAGAAGCCTAGTGGGCCTATGCTAAGGGGTAGTGACGGGTTGGCCTCCCGACCCCTAACCACTTTTGAGTGGAAATGATTTCAATGCCTAACAATGGCATCTTCTTGTTTGGTGGGAGCAACCACTATAGGTGACAAGGCACCCTTTTGAGATTGGCCATACTCCTTGTGAGGATATGGTTGAAGTTCCCCTAGGATATCTACGGGCACACGATGTAGTGATTCTAGTCATGAGCATTGTGTTCCCATGAGATTTTACAAGTTTTGATGAGTTCTTAGTAGTCCTAGATGAAGAATCCTAAGATGGTCAATAAATGAGTACTCATGACTATTGCATTGGATCAATAGATTTGGCAAATATGTCTACATTTGATCATTTTACCTTATGATATAATTTAGATGATTTAAGAATGATATTGCAAATGCAAGGTAAGGCTGTGTACTTTAGGCCCTTGTGGTCCGCCCCTTCCCTAGAGCCTGCATAGGCTGGAGCTTCGTGCATTGGGGCTGCCCTTTTTTATATACATCCACATTTGTTGTTATTTATTCCATAAGGTATGAAATAATGAGGATGCCTGATTCTTGCATTGCATGAACGAGCAAGCTAAAGTCTTGATTTTTCTTTATTGCATTGAAAACATGTTTTATAACGCATGTGTATGCTAGACGCTGAGGTATTCGATTTTGTGGTTTTAGATGCTCCTACTGAGTAAAAATGTTTCTCAAACCAAAATATTAACAATATGCAGATAAATCTCAAGAGGAGTGAAGGGAATGACAGGGATTGAATCTTGCACTATCGTGATAGAGCAAATTGATGATTGAAGATGCTAGTAGTTAGTTTTAAATTTCAATTAAACTATTCATGTAATATGGCTGTTAGTGCCATTGACCTTTATTATGGATTGATGACTTTATTTTAGTAGATGATTATGACCGACAAGTTTTAGGCAACTCTGAAATTTTAATTGAACTAAACGGCTTAGACATGGGCTAGAATTTTGGATGGTTAGATCTTTAAGCACTCGAGGTTTTTGATGATTGAAGATGCTAGTAGTTAGTTTTAAATTTCAATTAAACTATTCATGTAATATGGCTGTAAGTGCCATTGACCTTTATTATGGATTGACAACTTTATTTTAGTAGATGATTATGACTGACAAGTTTTAGGCAACTCTGAAATTTTAATTGAACTAAACGGCTTAGACATGGGCTAGAATTTTGGATGGTTAGATCTTTAAGCACTCGAGGTTTTTGAATGATGATAAATGCAGTTTTCAAATTGTTTTGAAAAGGGACGTCCCACCTTGAAAAAAAAAAAAAAAATCCTCTAGAAAGTGCTATTTTAGAAACCCGAGTTGCCACATTTGGCATCAGAGCCCAGGATTAAAGTCATTCATAACCAGTCTACCAAGAAGAAAGGTCATGAATAGTTAATGAACTTACAAATGAGTAGATCTTAGTGCAAAGAGATTAGAAAGGAAACTTATATAGGATCTTACTATTTTGAACAGATGCCATCTAGGAGAGCCATAAGAAATGCCGTGGAGGCACCGCACAAGTTGATTCCCTCTAAGTAGGAGAATATCGGTGGCGATACTGTCCATAGTCTAGCTCAGCAGTTGAACCAAATACTGAAGAATTAGACTCAGAGAGCGATGGTAGGAAGGCCCGAGCATCTGCTGGATTGTTTCAATAAGATGGCACCTTTTTTTTACTGCTGAGGATGAGGCTGATGCAGTTGAGAGATGGATCTTCGAAATAGAGAAGATCTTCAAGGGGATGGCAGTTCTAGAAAAAAGGAAAGTAGTCAAGGCTACTTTTGCCATGACAGCAAAAGCTGCTTTTTGGTGGGAAACGCTAAAGCTGACCCACTTCCATGGATTTGAAGTGGTACCATGGACCGAATTCAAGGATGTGTTTTTCAACAGGTACTTTCCTCCCCACGTCAAAAGGAAGGAGTAGTTCCTAAGCCTAAAAAAGGGTTAGATGACAGTCACACAATACTAGAATAAATTCATTAGACTCAGATGTTTGGCACCCAGGGTCTGTGTTGATGCTGAGGAAGCAGCCCAAAAGTTTGGGGATGGATTGACTACAGGACTAAGGAGTAAGGTCTTAAGAGTTTAACCAAAGACCATGGCAGAAGGAGTCAAGATGGCCTTGGTGTTTGAAGAGGACTATAAGAGGTCTAACAAGGAGAAGAAAGCAAAGGAGTAAGGTACCAACTATGGAGGGAGATTCAGCAAAGGGAAGAGGCCTTTGCAGTTAATAGGGTCTCATCCTCCTTAGAAGTTCCCATACAATGACAAGGCCAAAGCACTTGAAGCCCGACCATGTCTTCAATGCAACAAACATCATCCAGGCAGGACTTGTGGAAGGTTTGTTTTTAGGTGCTACAACTGTGGTGAGGCAGGACAGAAAGGCCAACTCCCTAAGAGCCAAGGACGAGTCTTTGCACTGACCACCGGGCAAGCACAAGTTTCCCATGGTGCAGTGGAAGATTAGCAAAATTATTGTTTGACCCAGGCTCCACACACTCTTTTATATCGATTGATTTTGCATCATATATAAACTATCCTGCTCAGAACCTAGAAACATGTTTAGAAGTAATGACACCTTTTGGAGGTTCCTTGATCACACATGAATACTTGCCAAACATACCTACTATGATAGGGAACAGGCAGACGGTTGCCAATCTAGTCCTATTGGAGATGACATACTTTGATATTATTCTGAGAATGGATTGGTTAGCCACTTTTTAAGCAACAGTAGATTGCTGAAAGAAGAAGGTGTTGTTTGAGATTCCTGGATAGGTAGCAATATCTTTCGAGGAAGACAGGATCACACAGGCATATGTGTGATATTGTCAAATAAGTCAGCAAAATACATCACCAAGGAATCAAGCTTTCTTGGTCAAAAAATAGGTTGTGGAAGTTCAAAAGCCTCATCTTGGGGATGTGGAAGTTGTGCCAGAGTATTCAGATGTATTTCCTCAAGAGTTGCCAGGGTTGCCACCAAAAGAGATTGATTTTACCATTGACGTGATACCAGGTACAATACCTATCTCTAAGGCACCCTATAGAATGGCTCCAGCTGAACTAAAGGAGTTGAAGGAGCAACTACAGGAATTGTTGGACAAAGGGTTTATTAGACCCAGTGTATCATCATGGGGAGCATTGGTCCTCTTCATTGAAAAGAAGGATGGATCGATGAGGCTATATCGACTATCAGATACTGAACAGGGTTACTATAAAAAACAAGTACCCACTACCTCGTATCGACGATTTATTCATCAGCTACAGTTTGCCAGTGTTCTCTATGATTGATTTGAGGTTTGGATATCACCAGCCAGGAGTGAAAGAAGAAGACATCTAGAAGACAGCTTGCAAAACTCCATATGGACATTATGAATTCAGAATTATGCCATTTGGGTTGACGAACGCCCCAGCCACCTTTATGGATCTGATGAATAGGGTTCTCAAGACCGTCTAGGATAAATTTGTAATCGTGTTTGTAGATGATATCTTGTTGTATTTGAGAAACTCTAAAGAACATTAAGGAGCATTTCCACATTATACTAAAGTAGAGAAATTGATGGGTATAAGCTTTGGTACGTAGGAAAGGATAATAACAGAAATGGCGTAGGAATAGTGGTGGATAAAGAATTAAAGGATAAAGTTGTAGACATTAAAAGAACTAATGATAAAATTATGATAATAAAACTTGTTTTAGGAGAGCAAATCATAAATATTATAAGTGCATACGCACCACAAGTGGGATTAAAAAAATATAATCAAGAGACAGTTTTGGGAAGATATGGAGCAAATGAAATTCCCAACACAAAGGGGGTATTTATAGGAGTAGACTTAACATGTAGGAAAAGAAAAAGCAGGATATCATAGGGTACATGGAGGGTATGGTACCGGAGAACGAAATGAGATGGGGGAAGCTATCCTCGATTTTGCTTTGGCATATAACCTGGCCCTTGCAAACACATTCTTTGAGAAGAGGGATGAACACTTAATAACCTTTAAAAGTGGCCTCCATAATAGCCAAATAAACTTTTTGTTACTTGGAGTACCAAAGGATCAATGTGTAAGGATTGTAAGGTAATATACTGCGACAGTTTAATCTCACAACATAGGTTAATGGTTATGTATATCTACATTAAAAGATGGAAGAAACAAAATGAACTTAATAGGTATCCAAAAAATAAGTGGCGGAGCTTAAAAGGGGAGAAAGTAACCTCACTCACAAATAAGTTGATAGTAGAAAGAAACTGGAACAATGAAACAGAAGTAAACACCATATGGCTTAATATGACTGAGTCCATTAAGAAAGTGGCAAAAGATGTCTTAGGAGTATCTAAAGATAAAAGGCATCTAGTAAAGGAAACTTGGTGGTGGAGTGGAATAGAGCAAAAATTTATTAAAGAAAAATTGGGGTCTTTTAAAGCATGTCAGAAGACTAGAAATAATGAAAACTACAAGCAATATAAGAATGCCAAAACAATTGCTAAGAGAATAGTAAGTGAGGCTAAACTTAAGGCATATGATGATCTCTGTAATAGACTAGGATAAAGAGAAGGTGAGAAAGATGTGTTTAAACTTGCAAAAGTAAGACAACAGAAGGGTAAGGACTTCAACCTGTTAAGTTCATTAGAATTGACGATTAAAGGGTACTAGTCAAAGATGACGGGATCAAACAAAGGTAAGAAAGTTACTTTCAAAAATTGCTAAATGACAATTGCCCTGAGAATATAGGGAATGGAAATTCTATAAAACTAAATAACATTGGACATTATGGATACGACCGTAAGATTAGAATACTTGAAGCGAAAGAGACATTGAAATCAAGAAAGGCCCAGGGGCTCGATGGTATACTAATAGAGGTTTGGAAGCATATGATAGATACTAGAGTAGTTTGATTGACCAAGTTGTTTAATCATCATCATCATCATCATCAAGACCTTATCCCAATTAGGGGTCGGCCACATGAATCTTATTCCTCCATTCCACTCTATTAAATACCATGGCTTCATTTAGTCCCAAAGTTTTTAAATCTTTCCTCACCACTTCTATCCACGTTCTTTTGGGCCTTCCCCTTGCCCTTTTAGAACCTTCAACTTGTGTTGCCTCACTCCTTCTAACTGGTGCCGCTGTTGGCCTCCTTTGAACATGTCCAAACCATTTAAGTCTAATCTCCCTCATCTTGTTACCTATTGGTGCTATCCCTAAATTTCTTCTAATATTTTCATTTCTAATTCTATCCTTTCTTGTCTTACCACTCATCCATCTCAACATCCTCATTTCTGCAACACTCAGCCTATGAGTATGATGTTTCTTAACTGCCCAACACTCTGATCCATAGAGCATGGCCGGCCTTATAGCCATCCTATAGAATTTTCCCTTTAATTTGAGTGGCACCCGCCGATCACATAAAACCCCCGATGCACATCTCCATTTGTTCCAACCCGCTTGGATTCTCTGGATAACCTCCCTCTCAATCTCTCCACTCTCATGGATCAATGATCCTAAGTATCGGAAGTGGTCTCTCATGGGGACCTCTTGGTTATCAATCTTGACTGGTGCTCCACTCCTACTCTCCTTGCTAAAATTACATTCCATATATTCTGTCTTAGTTCGGCTAATTTTAAATCCTTTCGATTCTAATGCATCTCTCCATAGCTCTAGCTTTATGTTGACACCCTCCCTTGTCTCATCAAGTAGGACTATATCGTCTGCAAATAGCATGCACCAGGGAATCTCCTCATGTAGATGTTTTGTTAACTCATCCATAACTAATGTGAAAAGGTATGGACTCAATGCCGATCCTTGGTGCAATCCGAAGCGGTGACAGAAAATCACCGATCCACGCCACTTAGTGGTCTTAACATTTATTCTTGCTCCCTCATACATATCTTTAATTATGTCTATATACCCCTGAGAAACCCCTTTAACACCTAACACCCTCCATATTAACTCTCTAGGGACTCTATCATAAGCCTTCTCTAAGTCAATAAAGACCATGTGTAGGTCTTTTCTCCTCTCCCTATATTTCTCTACTAATTGTCTTAGTAAGAAAATAGCTTCCATGGTAGACCTCCCAGGCATGAAACCAAACTGATTCTCCGATACACTTGTTTCATGTCGTAGCCTCTTCTCAATCACTCTTTCAAAAAGTTTCATGGTGTGGTTCATAAGTTTGATCCCTCGATAATTAGTGCAGCTCTGAATGTCTCCTTTATTCTTATAGATTGAGAAGAGTTCTATTGTACCAATTTACAAGAATAAAGGAGACATATAGAGTTGCACTAATTATCAGGGGATCAAACTTATGAGCTACACTATGAAACTTCTTGAAAGAGTGATTGAGAAGAGGCTACGGCATGAGCAATTTGGTTTCATGTTTGGGAGGTCTAGCATGAAAGCTATTTTCTTACTAAGACAATTGATAGAAAAATATAGGAAGAGGAGGAAAGACCTCTACATGGTCTTTATTGACTTAGAGAAAGCTTATGATAGGGTCCATGAAGGTTAATGTGGAGGGTGTTGGGAGAAAAAGGGGTTCGCGAGGGTATATAGACATAATTAAAGATATGTATGAGGAAGCGGTAACAAATGTTAAGACCACTAGCAGAGAGACTGGTGATTTTCCTATTACTGTAGGATTGCACCAAGGATCAACAATTGAGTCCATACCTTTTCACGTTGGTTATGGATGAGTTAACAAAACATCTGCATAAGGAGATTCTATTTGCAGATGATATAGTTTAATTGATGAGACAAGGGAGGGCGTAAACACAAAGCTAGAGTAATAGAGAGAAGCATTAGAAATTAAAGGATTTAAAATCAGCCGAAATAAGATGGAGTATGAGGAATGCAATTTTAGTAAGGAGAGGAGAGGGAATGGAACATTAGTAAAGATTGATAACCAAGAAGTCCCCTTAAAAGACCACTATTGATACTTAGGATCGATGATTCATGAGAGTGGGGAGATTGAGAGGGAGGTTACCCAGAGAATCCAAGTGGGTTGGAACAAATGGACACGTTAATCTAGAGTTTTGTGTGATTAGCGGGTGCCACTCAAACTAAAAGGAAATTTCTATAGAATAGCTATAAGGTTGGCCATGCTCTCTGGATTAGAGTGTAGGGCAGTTAAAGAACATCATATTCATAGGCTAATAGTAGCAGAAATGAGGATGTTGAGATGAACGAGTGGCAAAACAAGAAAAAATAGACTTAGGAATGAAAACATTAGAGGAAACTTAGTGGTCATACCAATAGGCAACAAGATGTGGGAGATTAAACCTAGATGGTTTGGACATGTCCAACAAAGACTGAAAACGGCACTAATTAGGAGCGAGGCAATGCAAGTAGAAGGTTCTAAAACGGCAAGGTGAAGGCCTAAAAGAACGTGGATAGAAGTGGTGAGAAAAGATTTAAAAACTATGGGACTAAATGAAGCCTTGATATCAATAGAGGGGAATGGAGGAACAAAATTCATGTGGCGGACCCCTAATTAGGATAAGGTCTTGATGATGATGATGATGGTGACTAAACACACTTTGTGAACATCATTTGTATGCAAAGTTCAATAAATATGAGTGTCGAATATGTTAGGAAACTTTCTCTCAAAATTAGTTCCTATTTTCTAAGGATTAGTTTTGATCTTATCTTAGTTTGTTTCCATAAATAATGGAGATTAGAATTAGATTTGAATCTGAAAATCTCCTTTCCTTTTATTCATAGTTTGACCCTTATGTTAAGGGATTTCCTTTAGCCTAATCCGTGGGATTCAATGGCAGGTCTATTGCCATGCTTCCCTATATATATTAGTGTAATTTTTTCTCTAATAAGATATAGAAGAATGCATTCTTTTCTTCTAAACTTTCGTGGTATCAGAGCTTAAGCTCTTGATATGCTTTTAACTGGCTAAAACAGCCACAACTGGGGCTAGAAGAACCTATGATTCATTGAAAATAACTGCTGGAAGTTTCTCGTCAAGGACAGCCATGTCAAACAGTGGTACAAACCACTTTTCCCCCAATACTTCATTCCAGTTAACTTCTCACAAGTTAAATGGGAAAAACTACCTGGAGTGGGCTCAATTCGTGAAGCGGGCGATTGATGGCAGGGGAAAACTCGGGCATTTGACATGAGAAGTGAAGCAACCAGAGGCTGGAGATTCTAATATGAGTGCATGGAGGTCAGAAAACTCATTAATCATAGCCTGGCTTATCAACTCAATGGAGCAGACCATAGGTAAACCCTATCTTTTTCTCCCCACTGCAAAAGATGCATGGGAGGCTGTAAGGGAGACCTTTTATGACTTAGAAAACTCATCTCAAATCTTTGATCTAAAAGCAAAACTGTGGCAATCAAAACAAGGAGAAAGGGAAGTCATAATATACTTTAATGAGATGGTTTCATTATGACAAGAATTGGACCAGTGCTATAATGATGAATGGGACTACCCTACTGATAGTGTAAAAATTATAAAGGAGGAGAATGATCGTGTGTATCTATTCCTGGTTATGTAGTAGTAGGCGTGACTAGTCGCTAGGAGCAAAGAGGTGCTTGCCATGCAACTCGACTTCAAGTAGGCGTAGTGACATGCGACTAGTCGCGCGCCTGGATGTGCCTTGCGCCTAATGCGCCCCCGTTTCAAGGCGCAGCAACAGGCACTTAAAACACTACTTTCGGGGTTTTTTTTTTCATTCTTCTTCTTTCCCATTCCATTGCTTCCTTTCTGAATGAGTAATCTTCCATCCTTTCTTTCTGAACGAGTAATCTTCCATCCAAGTAATTGAGGTAAGATTGTAACTTTTATTTACTTTCTTTTTTTGTTTTTTGTTTTTTCTATAAAAATATGGCAAAACCAGTATCATTTTTTCATTTTTTTTGCATAATGCTTCATTTTTCTTTGAAAACTCCACATATGTTACTCTAAAGGTAAAAACAAAAACTCAATTTCATTCTTTCCATCCGTTTTCATTGATTTAGTGTATTATGCACTATATTTGTAGTTTTCTATATTTTTTTCCCAAAAATGTAAAATACATCAATAATTTGTATTTTTTTCGTTTTTTTAAAAGCAAATATGCATATTCTCGCCATCATAATGCTAAAAACGACTGACCCATGAGCTTAATTGACTATTTTTGTTACTGTCTTTTTTTACAGAAAACAATGAAAAACAGTAAGGGTTTATTTTTTCATTTTTGTAGCAAATGTGTAAGTGTCATCATAGGAATGCTAAAAACAACTTATCAATAGAATCTTTTGATGTTTTTTCTTACTGTTTTTGTTTTTTTTCTCACCAACAAAAGTAATTTTTTTATTTTGTACTATTACTTATTTTATTTTGTTGTTTTATTTGTTTGCAGGTTTCCTCTTCTGAATCTCTGATTGCTTGATTTGTTTCCATTCCACTCTAGTAGTTTCCTGTATTCCTATTTCCTATTGATACTACAATATGTCATCATCAAGGGGCTCCACCAATGCTTCTTTTAGAGTAATGGATCCGGGGTGGGAGTATGCAGAGGCACGGGATCCAAATGATAAAAATTTGGTATGGTGCAAGCTTTGTGGGAATAAATATAGTGGTGGAATATTTAGACTAAAGCAACATTTGACAGGTGGGCATAGGAATGCCAAAAAATGCTCTCTAGTCACTCCTAAGATATCTAAAAAATTTTTAGATTATATGAATGAAACAAAGAAGAAGAAAGAGACTAGAGAGAGAATAACAAGGGAGATGGAACAGCCAAAAAATTTGTTTGGCTTGCATAATGATGATAAGGATCAGGTGCAGGAGATTGACAGTATTAGGGCTGCTGGTATTTCCATTGGGGGTAAGAGGCATAAGATGCCCACACAACAAACAAAAGGGCATATTGATTATCTCTTTGCTCCCAACCCTGAGGCCCAGGGTAAGGAAAAGGCACCCATGCAGCAAACGACAATGAATGGAGCATACAAGGAGTTTAGAACAAGAACATGTGATTACATCGCCTCTTGGTTCTATGAACATAGCATTGCATTCAATGCTGCTCATAGTCGTTCATTCCAAACCATGTTAGCGGCAGTTGCACAACATAGTCTAGGTATATATCTTCTATTTTTTAATAATAAATAGTTATATACTTGTTTTAGCCTTTTACTTAATCTTATATCGTATAATCTTATGTGACTAAGGTTTCAAGGTACCCTCGTATCACGAGTTGAGGGTGAATCTTCTTCAAAAGCAAGTAAAGGCAACAAAAGAGTACATAGATCAGCGTAGTGGTGATTGGATTAGGTATGTGTTCAGTGTCCTTTTCCGCATTCTTGTATTATTGTATTTTACTTTCAAGTCTCAAGGTGACACTGACACTAACAACAAGAGTGCTCCATGGTATTATGCTTTTATAGGTATGGGTGCTCCATCATGTCATATTGGTGGACCGATGGCAAGGGTTGCTCCCTTGTCAACTTTTTGGTGATTTGTCCAACTGGAACAGTTTTTTTGAAATCTATTGGTGGGTTTGCACATGTCAAGAGTGCAAGCCTAATACTTGACATATTGGAGGAGGTGATTGATGAAGTTGGAGAGAACAATGTGATTCAGGTAATAGTTTAATTTTATATCTATAAGTTGTTAGGTATTTTAAATTGTTTATAAGCATAAAATGTAAGTTCATCCTATATAATTTTACCTTTTTTTTAATTTTAGGTCACAACTGACAATGCCTCCACCTACGTGGCTATGGGAAGGGAGTTGATGGTGAGGAGGCCACATTTATATTGTACCCCTTGTGTAGCTCACTGCATTGATTTGATGTTGGAGGACATAGGAAAATTACTGGTTGTGAAGAAAATTGTGGCAGAAGCTAGGGCGATGACAGTTTTTATATATGGCCACACACGTCCTTCATCTTATGAGAAGATTTACAAAAAAAAGGGAATTGGTCAGACCTGAAGTGACGCGCTTTGCCACCAACTTCTTGAGCCTAGAGAGCATCCACAATTTCAAGACAGAGTTGAGGGCAATGTTCCATTGTTTAGTGTGGATGAACAGTAAATGGTCAAAAAGGCTTGAGGGTAAAAGAGCTAAAAAGATTGTATCGCGTACTAGCTTCTGGAACCACATCCTCTTCTGTTTGAAGATTATGGCTCCACTTATAGAAGTTTTGAGGGTGATGGATAGTGAGGAGAAGACAGCGATGGGATACATCTTTGTGGCTATAGTCAGGGCCTAAGACAAGATTCAAGCCAATTTAGTAGGGGATGAGTGCCAGGCCACTCATGTTTGGGGGATTATAAATAGTAGATGGAGTTCTCAGCTTCACCAGCCTTTGTATGCAGTGGAATATTACCTCAACCCGTCCTTCTATTATGACCATGACATTGAAATTGAGCGTAACAGTGATATCAAGAATGGTCTAATGCATGCCATTAGTAGGTTATATGATGGAGATGAGGCAGACATGGTGATAGATCAGATATCCATCTACAGACATGCTAGAGGCTTGTTTGTCAATGACCTGACAATACGCAAAAGAAAAACCCTAGCCCCTTGTAAGTATTTTATGTTATTCTAGGTTTTAAGTTTTAAGTTCTAAATTTTATTTATTTTTCTAACTTTAATTTTTTTTCAACTTTTGTAGGTGAGTGGTGGATTACCTTAAGGGCTGAAGCCCCATATCTTCAAGCATTCGCCTTTAAGGTCTTCTCCTAGATATGCAATGCATCTCCTTGCAAGCGCAATTGGAGTGCCTTCGAGAACGCAAGCTACTTAGATATTAATATGTAGTTGTTAGTTATTAGTAATTTAGTATAACATTCATTGTATTCTAAATTTATAATTACTTCTTTTTTTCTTTTTTTTTTCAGATCCACGCTAAGAAGAGGAATAGGCTGCATGCTAAGATTTAAACATTCTAGTATACGTTCAATACAATCAGCGCCTTCGTCGTCGACATGAGGATCATTTGAAAATGCAAACGTATACGTATCCTATTTTGTTAGGAGAGGTCGACGAAAGTGATGAGTGGATTGTTCAAGAAGATGCTGGAGATGATCTAATGCATTAAGGTGATGATCTCACCTAGTTAGATGTTAAGCTTGCCAAAGGATCAAGTGAATATGATGCTCCATCTACTAGGCAATACTAGAGGCGAGGGAGGGAGTAGAAGGGGAGCCACATTTCTCAGACTCAAGCTCATGCTCATAAAAAACCAGATGAGTATATTGGAGAAGAGCAGGACAATGAGGAGACTAAGGAGGAGGATGACTACATCTCTCAGGGAGATGATTCTAATGACGAGACCACAGCAGATTGAGGGAGTAATCCCTCCCTGCTAGGCTGCTACTCCTTGTTTGATTGTTTATTGTATTTGTATGTTTCTCAAGTCTCAATTTACTTCTTTGTGTATAACTGTATGATTGATTGAATTAAACATAGGTCCTTGGGCTGTTATTGTTGACAAGTATTTATTCATATCTTTATATTTCTATGTTTTTCTATTTTTTTGCAATTTTTTTAGATTTATTCTGAATTTATTTTTCTTCTTTTTTTTAATATTTAAATTCCTTAATTTTGCGCCTTAATATCTAATCACGCGACTAGGCACGCTTAGTCCCTCTAGGTGCAAGTCGCATCCCTTGCGCCTAACGCCTGCCACTACATAGATTCTTGGCTGGCCTCAATCGTGATTTGGATGAAGTTAGGGGTCGAATCCTTGGAAAGAAACCTCTGCCACCCCTCTGAGAAAACTTTTCTGAGATTAGAAGAGAAGAAACCATGAGGAAGGTTATGTTAACCAACCAGAAACACAAATCTGTGGTGGAAAATGATAATTCTTCCCTTATTTTTGGAAGTGCTGATCCCGATGGTGAAAGAAGGAAGAAACCCTGGTGTGAACACTGTAAGAAGTCATAACACATAAAGGAAACTTGCTGGAAACTCTATGAAAAGCCTCCAAATTGGAAGAAGAAACCTAGAAATGACAACTGGGCATTCCAAACCTCACATGAAGATAACCAGGGGCAGCAAGTCAATTTAGAAATATCTCCATTCACAAAGGAACACCTAGAGCACTTGCTCAAACTCTTCCAATCTCCACAATTCAATGTTAACCCCTCGTGCTCTTTGGCCTAAAAAGGTAACTTCATTAGTGTCCTTCTTAGTATCAATCCCAGCCAAAGCAAATCTTGGCTCATAGATTCAGGAGCAACATATCATATGACAAGTTCCTCCAATCTTTTCTCAACTTACCATCCATGTGCAGGGAACAAAAAAATCAAGATAGCAGATGGATCTCTCTCAGCAATTGCTGGAATAGGATCCATTATTTTATCACCTTCCTTAACTTTGCATAATGTTCTTATGTGCCTAACCTTTCTTACAACCTTTTGTCAATTAGCAAGTTAACCAATGATATCAAGTGTCAAGCTAATTTCTATCCCTCTCGGTGTGAGTTTCAAGAACTAGCCTCGGGGAGGATGATCGGCAGTGCTAGAGAAAGTGGAGGTCTATATTTCCTTGAAGATGGAGCTGACTCGAGAAGACAAGTTCAAAGTACCTGTTTTATTTCTGATTCTACTGAATGTAATGCTATGTTATGGCATTATAGATTAGGACATCCAAGTTTTCATTATTTAAAACACTTGTTTCCTAGTTTGCTTAAAAATAAAAATCCATCTTCATTTCAATGTGAAATTTGTGAGTTAGCCAAGCACCACCGTGCCTTTTTCCCTCCAAGATCATATCAAGCATCAAAACCTTTTATGTTAATCCATAGTGATATATGGGGACCATATAAGGTTTCAACACTTTCGGGAAAAAAATGCTTTGTCAGTTTTATTGATGATCACACAAGGATAAGTTGGGTATACCTTTTAAAAGAAAATTCTGAAGTTGAAGTTTTCAAAAAAAAAAATTTCCATGGTGGAAACACAATTTCAAGAAAAAATAAAGATTTTTCGAAGTGACAATGGCAAGGAATATTTCAATAAGATCATAGGTAATTTTTTCTTGGAAAAAGGTGTAATACATCAAAGTTCTTGCATTGACACACCCCAACAAAATAGGGTAGCTGAGCAAAAAAACAAGCATCTTTCGGAAGTTGCTAGGGCACTATTGCTCACACATAAAGTTCCTAAGTATCTTTGGGGTGAAGCTATACTTACAACAGCATATCTTATAAATTGAATGCCTACAAAGATTTTAAAATTTCAAACTCCCCTAAGTGTCTTTCAAAAAAAACTTTCCCATATCCAAGTTGTCCTTGAACTTACCATTGAAAGTATTTGGATGCATTGCCTTTGCACATGTTCATACTCACAATCGTGGCAAACTAGATCCTAGAGAAAGAAAGTTTGTTTTTGTAGGCTATGCTCCAACTCAGAAGGGGTATAAGTGTTTTGATCCTACTTCCAAAAAAATGTTTGTCAGCATGGATGTCACTTTTTTTGAGTCTTCACTAATTTTTGAAACTCATCTTCAAGGGGAGACACCTATGGAAGATTCACATTACTTAGATGTTTTTCAAAGAGAAAACGCTGCCGCATTGATTCGTGATGGACCCAATACTTTTAAACCTCTAGATCCTTGTGTTTTAATTGATGAAAACCCAAGTCTGAATCCAATAGAACCATATCATAACCTTGAGAAAACTAGCAATGAAAAAATATGCACCAAAGAACTTCTGGTCTACTCAAGGAGGAACCAAATTCAAGGAAATGAGACCAATGCTTCTCAACAAAGTCAAGAGTCCAAACCAAAGGATGATCTAAACTCTACCAAGTCGTCAGGTAATTCTTCCTCTGAACCTATTCAAACAAATTCACCTAATTCCAAGTCTATTCATTCTGAGTCCAGCTCTTCTGATCTTAGTATTCCTATTACTAATCGAAAGGGTGTTAGAGCTTGTACTAAACATCCCATGTCCAATTTTATCCCTTACAAAAATTTGTCCCCTACTTTCTTTGCCTTTACTTCACAATTGTCTTCTGTGGAAATACCAAAGACTATATAGGATGCTTTACAGATTCCTGAGTGGAAGGAGGCTATTCTTGAAGAGATGAAGGCCCTTGAGAAAAATAAAACATGGGAGGTTGTGGATTTGCTGAGAGAGGAGAATGGTTGGATGCAAATGGGTGTTCACAACCAAACACAAGTCCGATGGATCGCTTGAGTGATACAAGGCTTGTTTGGTGGCCTAAGGCTTCACTCAAACATACGGTATTGACTACCTTGAAACCTTTGCGCCTGTTGCCAAACTGAACACTATTAGAGTACTTTTATCAATTGCAGCCAATCTTGACTAGCCCCTACAGCAGCTGGATGTGAAGAATGCATTCCTTAATGGGGGCTTGGAGGAGGAAGTTTACATGGACCCACCACCAAGTTTTGATAGGAAGTTTGCCTCAAAAGTATGCAGACTAAAGAAATCCTTATATGGATTGAAACAATCACCAAGAGCCTGGTTTGAGAGATTTACTCAGTTTGTATAAGGTTAGAAATATGTTTAGAGGCAAACTAATCATACCATGTTCACAAAACACTCAACTGATGGGAGAATAGCTATTCTCATTGTGAATGTGGACGATATTATCCTAACTAGGGATGATACAGCTGAAATGGAAAGGTTGAAAAGGTGTCTTGCATCTGATTTTGAAATTAAGGACTTGAGACCGCTGAGATATTTTCTTGGAATGGAGGTTGCTCGATCGAAGAAAGGGATTGTTGTCTCACAAAAGAATGCATCCTTGATCTTCTCAAGGAAACAGGAATGAGTGGTTGTCGTCTTGCTGAAACTCCAATTGATCCCAACCAAAGACTTGGAGATAGTAAAGGTGATCCCGTGGACACATCTCGATGCCAAAGGTTGGTTGGTAAGCTCATTTACTTGTCCCACACACATCCTGATATTGCTTTTGTAGTAAGCCTTGTGAGTCAATTCATGTATTCCCCTCGTGAAGAACACCTTGAAGCTATGTATCAAATTTTGAGGTACTTGAAGAGTTCTCCAAGAAAATGTTTATTTTTCAAGAAAAATGAACAACAAAGTATTGAGGTTTACACAAATGCAGATTGGGCAAGATCAGTCACTGGTAGGAAATCAACATCAGGTTATTGTACATTTGTGTGGAGAAACTTAGTGACGTGGAGAAGTAAGAAACAAAGTGTTGTTGCCAGGAGTAGTGCAGAAGCAGAATACAGATTAATGGCTCATGCAGTTTGCGAGATGATATGGCTGAAACGAGTTTTGGAAGAGCTAAAGCGAACTGTAACCATGCCAATGAAGTTGTATTGTGACGACAAGGCAGTTATCAGCATTGCATACAATCCTGTTCAACATGACAGAACAAAGCACGTTGAGGTTGACAGGCATTTTATAAAGGAGAAAATTGAAGCAGGAGATATTTGCTTGCCATTTGTTCCAACTTCACAACAAATAGCTGATATTCTTACAAAGGGACTTTTCAAACCTAACTATGAGTTCTTCATCAACAAGTTGGGCATGCTAGACATCTACGCTCCCACTTGAGGGGGAGTATCGGATATGTTAGGAAACTTTCTCTCAAAATTAGTTCCTAGTTTCTAGGGATTAGTTTTGATCTTATCTTAGTCTGTTTCCATAAATAATGGAGATTAGGAATAGATTTGAATTTGAAAATCTCCTTTCCTTTTATTCCTAGTTTGACCCTTATGTTAAGGGATTTCCTTTAGCCTAATCCGTGGGATTCAATGGCAGGTCTGTTGCCATGCTTCCCTATATATATTAGTGTAATTTTTTCTCTAATAAGATATAGAAGAATACATTCTTTTCTTCTAAACTTTCAATGAGCTTTGGCTCGACGAGGTTAACTTCTTGGGTTAAATTATATCTAAATATGGAGTTACAATGAACCCAGTGAAAGTGGAAGTAGTAGAGAAGTGGGAGATACCAAAGATAGTAATAGAGATACGAAGTTTCCTGGGCCTCGCAAGATACTACTGCAAATTCAGAGAGGGTTTCTGACGAATTGCACCACCACTGACGAAGTTGATTAGGAAGGATGTGAAATTCATAAAGGAAGATGCATGTGAAGCAAGCTTCTAGGAGTTGAAGACAAAGCCGACTACAACTCTAGTGCTCACCTTACCTAGGGTAGTGGAGGATTTGTAGTTTACAGTGACGCCTCAGACAAAGGACTGGGATGCGTGTTGATGCAGAATGGGAAGGTAATTATCCAACCCATGATCTTGAATTAGCAGTAGTCGTCTTTGCTTTGAAGATTTGGAGACATTACTTATACGGTGAGAAATTCGAGGTATTCACTAATCACAAAAGCCTCAAGTATATTTTTCCTCAACAAAATTTGAATATGAGGCAACATAGATGGATGGGGTATCCAAAAGAATATGATTTTGCCATACTATACCATCTAGGAAAGGCTAATGTACAGGCCGATGCACTGAGTAGGAAGAGTCGAGGCAAGTGTACCAACATGTTGGCACAGCAGTGGAAGTTGCTACAAGAAATGGCTGGATGTAAGCCAAAGATGCAACAGGAGAAGTCGTTTATTGCAAAATTGGCAGTGAGAGCAGCCGCAATTGACAAGATCCTTCGAGCACACAAGGAAGATGCATAGACACAAGCACTTATTCGGAAACCAGGTTTCATTAGAGAAGCAGATGGTAGCGTGAGACTACGGGATTTTGGTAGTACCGACAGATACGGGAATAAAGGAGATTCTAAGTGAAGCGCACCAATCACAGTATAATCATCCAGGAGGCACAAAGATGTATTAGGATCTCAAGAGACAGTTCTAGTGGAATGAGATGAAGAAGGACATAGGAGAAAACATGGAGAGATGTCTTACATGACAAGTAAAGGCTGAGAATCAAAGACCAGCAGGATTGTTGCAACCATTTGAACTTCTAGAGTAGAAGTGGACCATATCATTGTGGATTTCATAGTGGGAATGCTTAGGACTACTGGTAGATATGATATGATCTGGGTAGTAGTAGATTGATTGACGAAGTCTGCACATTTTCTCCCTATTAGACAAAGCCAGGCTACAGATAGTTTCACACGATTATACATTGAGGAGATTGTTAGTCTACATGGAATACCCCTTATACTTCTGATAGAGATACCAAATTTACTTATCATTTTTGGAGGAGCGTGCAAGTCTTTGGAAACATCACTGAGGTACAACATTGACTTTCATCCTTAGATAGAGCGTACTATCCAGACGTTGGAGGACATGTTGGGAGGGTGTGCAATTGATTGGAAGGGAAACTAAGATGAGAATTTACCATTGATCGAGTTTGCATGTAATAATAGTTTCCATTCAAGCATCGGTATGGCTCCTTAGAGGCATTATACAGGAGACAGAGCCAATCACCTATTTGTTGGAATGACAAGATCATTCAGTTTGAACTGGTGGAGCAATGTGTTAACAAAGTAAGAGAAATCAGGAAGAAGCTTCTTACAGCACAAAGTAGACAAGAGAGCTATGCTGATAAGAGAAGAAGGGACTTAGAGTTTGAAGTTGGTGACCATGTATTTTTGAAGATTTTGCCAACCAAAGTAGTGATGAGGTTTGGATTTAAGGGGAAATTGAGTCCTGGTACATACATCCTTTTGAGATTTTGGACAGGATTGGAACAGTGGCATATAGACTTGCATTACCTCCACAGTTGTCAAATGTTCATAACGTGTTTCATGTTTCAATGCTTCGCAAGTATGTTAATGACCCTACACATGTTAGAACAAGTACCAACCGAACTCCAATTGGATTTGACTGTGGAAACCAAATCGGTGAGAATCCTCAATAGGAAGAAGCAAAAGTTGAGAAACAAAGATATTGAATTAGTCAAAGCCCTTTGGCAGAACAGCTCAATCGAAGAGGCTACATGGGAGTTAGAGACTGATATGAGAAAGAAATACCCTGAATTGTTTCAAGAGTGATTTCAAACGAAATTTTGAAGACGAAATTCTTTGAAGGGGGTAGTAATGTAAAAATCCAAAATTTTGTACCCCACTTTAATATTAACGAAATGTAAAAAATTCATCTTGAGGATCTAAAACCTAATTTGTGGGAACAAGGTAACTTATTAGCGAGACATCTATCAATGGATTGAGTGAGACGAGAGGAATCTAATAACTGCAAGCATGCAAAAATCCAACGGTTAGGATCGAAGTTATGTAGGAGAATATATTTTTATTTGATAAGGTCACCCCTTCCTAATTATATGGAGATGGCGTGTAAAATATATTTGACCCACTCAACCACCATAAGGAGATGTCCTACCCTAAAATGTCCAAGTTCAATGTATTTTGACTTCCATAGGTGATTGTGTGTAGGATGGAAAGGTAGGAAATACTTAGGAAGGAGATAGGTAAGAGAACAAGTAAAGATGAGGAAGAATCTAGGATAGAAGAAGATAAGAGTTTGACTTAGAAACAAACTTGATTAGGAAACTCACCATAAGACATCCCATAAAAGAGATGTCTTGTGTGTCAAGCAAAAAGAGAATTGTGTGGAAGAGAGAGAGAGAGAGAGAGAGAGAGAGAGAGAGAGAGAGAGAGAGAGAGAGAAGGGTGAATCATAGCCATCCAATTCTTCAAAGGAGAAAAATCAACGGCTGAGATTGAGATCAAGTAAGGACGCCCTAGTGAGGAGATCTTGCTTTTTGCGTCAAAAGGTAGGGGGATCTAGACCACTAAGTTTGATGCAAAGGTTGGACCGATTTTCCTAAAGATCTAAGGCTAAGATTGTAAAGAGATGTGTGATGTATGGCTGAGATTGCTTATGTTGTAACTGATTAAGGAATGATATAAATAAATAAGATAGATTAAAACAAGATAACTTAAGATATGATGATATGAAAGATGAGAATTTTAACATGATCAAGCAAAGAGCATCCCATCCAAAGGAGCATCCCATTAAAGGGTGGATCGTGCCCCATCTCTTGCACTTTTCAAGGGCTAAGATGAGATGATGATCATGCCTTGATGAGGAAGATTCTGAGCTATTAAGATGTAGAAGTGTGATATGAAATTAATCAAGGGAGTGTGCGTTCCATCCAAGGGAGGAGAATGCCCTACCCTTGATGATCATCCAAGGGTAGTTATGCTCCCATCCATGCGTCCGTCTTTTGGAGTTTGCGTGGATGGTCGATGCGTTCACTCTTAGATTATAGAAGCCTAAAATATCATAGAAAGATGATGAGGAAAGAAGAGGAACATCTATGGGAGGAGGTGTCCACCCAAGGGTGGAAATGCATCTACCCTTAGACTGTTTATCCAAGGGCTGAGATCACTCCATTCACATGCACATTCTTAGGATACACATGTGGCTAGCAGATGAGTCTCACTTAGGATGATTCTAAGATTTTAAGCCTTAAGGATTAGTAAGCACGGAGCTATGAATACATTTAAGCCAATCTTATTTATCTTATAAGGAAGATAAATAAGATGATAAGAAAGTAAGATAATAAGGGATAGATCACATTAAAAATAATCAACAACGTTGAAGAGTATGTGCAGACTTGATACATGCGTCACCTCTCTTCAAAAATCTAGATCATCTAAGAAGGGTTAGATGATAAGATCAAGCTGTTAAGAAATTAAGTATATCCATTTCAACCACGTTAGCTTAAGAAAAAAAAGGGTTTCCATGCATGACGCCCTACCACTTTGCACGCATGGTGGTGGTGGTGGTGGTGGTGGATGCATGGTGGTGCCATTTGAGGGGTTGCATGAAAGGAAATCTCATTGACGTTTGATGAAAGTTAATCCTAAGGAAACTAAGATGATCAAAGTAGATCTAAGGTTCAAGAAACAGATGTAATTTTTCTAGTTGATCCAAAATGAAGGGCTAGGACTAATCGAGATTAAATCTTAAAAAGAATGAGATTAAGGCCATTCCTCTTGCTAGATTATCCTTATATGATGAGATTAAGAGTTGATCTATGGATTGATTGTGTCAATGTTGCCTATTATGTTCAATAATACTTTGTGTATACCTAAATTTAGAAAGACGAAGATTAAGTAAAGTTTTTAGCATTAAAAGAACGCAGATTTCTTATATATTGTGCTTTCTTGTGAAATATGAGTTTTTGCAAAGTATCAATGGACAGGATATTTGAAATATGTTTAGACACAATATGCCCACAGTGGAATACTTGAAATATGTTTAGAAACGATATGCAGACAGCAAGTGCATGATAAATGATAATGAATGATAACATATGAGCATCTTGTTGCTTTTAAACTATCTATTTTGAAAGATAGGACACACACCACCCAAGCACTTCGATCAGAATGACTTGTGGCCTTAAATGAGAACTCTGAACCAATGTGTAGCTCTTTTGCTGCTTCAGGTGCATATTTGAAAAGGAAAAGCAAAGAATTGGCATCTACAACAGAAAAATCATAGCTGGACTCCACAATTTCACTTGTCTCTGTCATGCCAACAACAGAACTTGTTTGTGAATAACAATGAGTAAAAGCTTACTGATTTAAGATTGAAAAAAGCAACAGAGAATTAATCAATAGTGGCAGTAAAATCTATTAACTTTGATACATGAGATACATGAGTCAAAATGACAGAATACATATAGCAAAGCAAATGAGAAAGAAAAGGACAGCAAAATCCTACTTTTCATGAAAATCAATAAAGAAAGAGATTGGGTTATCACAGAATTAGATCCTTGATGAGGTAGATACTACCAAAACCCAATAGTTCTGCCCACGAAAATCTAAGACTTCGAGTAAACTGTTTGATTAAACCATATCTAACTCAAAAAGCACCATACAAAATCAACTATCTACTTCCATTGCGAAAATGTAGAAAAGTTAAGAGGGAGTAGGAAATGGAGAAAGAAAATCATCAAAAAGCAAGAAAAGTAATTCTTCAGTGATTCGGGTAAGAATTATTTCCTATGAGCAAGTATAAAATCTTAAATCTAGAAATGACGGATTATATTTAGGGCATCAACAAAGCCAATTATAATGCCTATCTTAGAGCTTCCTTAAGCCCCCTATGGCAATGTTAATTGTTATTGCTTCCTGCTACTAAGGAATAGCCTTTCTCTCTTCTCTAGATTCTTTAGAAAGGTAATCGGACCATCAGCATGCAATTAGTGCTGAAGATTTATCCTTTACTGGAGGCACAACAGTAGGGTTGTCATTGTGTGACCTCGAGGTCATGGGTTTGAGGCCTGGAAACAGCCTCTTGCAATATGCAGGAGCTTTGTGCAACCGGCTGCCCTTTTTTCTTTAAATGAAAAAAATCCTTTACTGGTGGCCACCATATACATGAGGATTGTGAAACCACGCTATACGATTGCATTCCATCCCAAAACTGCAAGAAATACAGAGACTGCTCCTTAACAATCAACTGTTGTCTACTCAAGGTGGACGTTATATATTTCTTGTCAATTGGAAAGGTATTCTCGTTTCTAAATACCAATGCCACAGATTTCCAGCAAATAAATCACAACTCATGCTTGAGATATCAAGCAATTAGTTGCCAAAGTTGAGTCTACTCAAGCCTGGGAGAGTATCAGGAATCTGAAGGTTTATCCAGGAAAGGGAGCAAACTTGCAGGCAGAAAACTTATCCTTCTTAATGTCTCTATTGACTCCAACTACTAAGCAGGGCAGTTGGTTGCTTAAGGGATAAGGTACAAATCAGTAAGTTCCACCTAAGATATTATCATATCCACTTTAAATTCGTAAAATACAAGTTCCAAGATAAATGCTAGATGGCATGAGAGGATTCATTGGACCAGTGGGAGGAAAACACAAATGCAAGAGAAAATGTCACGTGGCACTCATTAATTTGTAAATCTCCCTTAAGCTAGTACGTTTTCCTTTGCAATTTTTTTTTTTTTTCTCTTAAGCAAAATTGGAAAGCTGCAGATCTAAACTTTCCTTTCTTGTCTCTCTAAATTGAAGTCAGAAAGTAATTGTCAATCTTTCTTTGTTTCTAGTTTCAGTTGACCTCTGTTAGGAAGTCTCTAAGCAGTATTTAATTTCTATTGTTTAGACGCTGAAGTTCTATTACTTGGGTGTTTACAAGGAAGAGATGGGCTAAGGTAGGTAACAACTCTTAAATTTTATGTTCTAACTTCGTTTGCAACAAGTCTAGTTAAAAGTTGTAGTAAATAAAGTTTAGCAGCAAAGCAAGTTAGAGGCTGTAGTAAATCAGCAAACGAGGGAAGATGGAAAGAGGAGCTGTCTAAGGTAGGTAACAACTCTTAAATTTTATGTTCTAACTTCGTTTGCAACAAGTCTAGTTAAAAGTTGTAGTAAATAAAGTTTAGCAGCAAAGCAAGTTAGAGGCTGTAGTAAATCAGCAAACGAGGGAAGATGGAAAGAGGAGCTGTCCAAATTTCTCTGTAAGTTTGGCTGGTCATTGTAATGCAAAAAGCTATGAAATTCAGAAATTTTGAAATCTCAATCTTGGCACCAATTCTCAAGCTGACTGTTAAATAAGTCCAAGCAACAGAGGTCAAGTCCTTCTAGTTGTTTTTCCGACTAAAGAAAGGGTGCTGATTCCTGTGTTCACTTATTTCTTTCTAGCTCATTATGTCTTTCTGTTCAAGCTGCAAACTCACTCTCCATATCCAGCAAGCTGTTGCTTTTCCAGTCTATTCTACATCATTTCTGGGCACAGACAGTCCTTTCCAATCATGCAATAAGTCTTCGAAATTCAAATGACTAGAAAATGGTACACTATCTTAATTTAGTGATCTTGTTGATCAACCTATTAGGGTAACTTCTACATCATATAGAACAATAAGCTCCATCTCTTGGCAGGTTTGGTGTCCTGAAGGCAAGCAATTGTGCTATCACATTCTTTTCAGTGCTCAATACTGAGATAAATACATTTGATAGGGTAGTTTGATACTCCCATCCATAGTAATGCCAAAAAGATAACAGAACAAAAAGATTCTCACACACATAGGCAACCACATCCTGCACCCTATACTGAAATACGACCAAAAGGATTATCCTTCCATTATGGCTATCACAAATTGCAACTTTATCAGCTTCTACGGTCCAGTACAGGAACCTAAGGTTCTGAAACTTGAACTCACAATGATGATCTACGGTTTAAACAAGCTCCCACATCTTCAAATTGAACCAAGTGGTCGCATAGCCCATGTGACAATAGTAACACAACAAGATCAAATAAGGTGATGCAGAACTAAGGCAGAGTATGCCAGTGGAGAAATTTGATGCAGAACTCAACTAAAAAACTAATTCAGAGTTTCTGTAGAAATAGCAATTACTAAATGGAACAGAAAGACAGAAATAGCATCACTCCAAAATAGAGTAAGCGTCGTGGCTGTGACCTGTGAATATGGTCACATGTTTCAATTGTCAACACTTCAAGGTTTTCAACACAACAACCCCTAAAAGCCCAGAAATGGGAATAGTAGATGTACTAGTGTAGCTTCTTGACACAAAACTCAAAGTCAAAAACTAAATAAAAATAAATGATCTCTATGAGGAGAGTCTAGCAGTAAAGCAACAGCTCCTCTCAAAGTTATAATGGAAGTCAAGAGCCCACAAGAAATGTCACTTTTTAAATTTGACACATCTTAGTACGTCAGTAAGTGTTCACATATGTTGATATGGCAGTTGGTGTCAAGATAAGTCCAATGCAGATAGGGGGGTACAATAGAAGTGTGTGACAAATCATAGCATTAGGTCCACACTGTTGCAACTGCATTGACCGCTTTCTGACTTCTTCATTGATCTCAAAGACTATTAGATTGAATTTATAGAGCTTACAACCAATATTCTTCAGAGCAACATTTATTATGTACCATAATATACATGAGGATATAAAAATGATAAATCTCCTTGAGATTGAATGAAAAGGTATTTTCTATTTTGCTTAAGTATATATAGAGCTAAAGCCAATCAACTCTGGTAAACTATTTTGCAATCTTGTTCTACAAAGCCTTTATGGAAACTAAAGCTAATCAACTCTGGTCAACTTCAGCAATCCTGTAATAGATCACATAAATCTTGTGGTGGTATATGTGATCTGGCCAACTATCTACTGGATGGGCTGGCTAGGGTCTGCCAACTTCATGAGCTTTCAAGTAGTGTTACCTTAATCACAACTCTGGTCTATCATTGCTTCTCCCTTAATTGGATATTCTCTACTCAGCAACCTAGAGAATGGTCCATGTGGGCCTGTCATCATTATCATGGCTGCAGATTAATGTTTAGCTTGAAGTTATGCCCCTACCTGCATCTTCTGCTGTATGTTTTATTCTGATCCCCAGCAAAACGTCTAAGATTTATATGCTCAAGATTCTAATGAAGAAATATCGTCTGTTTCCTGATCATCTAAACGTCTGATAGCCTGATGTTTGACTCTACAAAGGATTCTTGGTGAAATGACTATGCAAAGGATCAATTAGTCACTGATCCTCAAATAGCAACCACATCAACAGAGAATCCATTGGCTGCTATGAAACAGATGTGCATATAAGAACGAACATTATCTTCTAAAAGGGTGCAAGTAGGCTGACACTGAGAGCAAGCAACATTATTTGCCATTTCCTTTCACAAAAATAGTAAGGACACAGCATGAAATATCACATGATCATAGAGCAACATGAGAAATCTTTCAAAAATAGAATGTCCATGGAGATGTGCTGGGGAGATCAGTTTTTCTAGAAGTGAAGGTTTTCCTTAGCATACTTGTTGACACAAACCTCAATGGCATAGAAATTAAAATATTCAAGGAAAAAGAAGCACTCTTTCTTCACTTCAACCATAAAAAAGTGTCTACTAGTCAGCTACAAGAATGATAATGATGCAGGAGCATCTCATTCGTTCAGTAACATACTCAAAAATTACAAAACAAGGAAGGAGGATGTAGAGATTTGAAGTCGAAGAGAGTCTTGTTATGGTGTTTTTATCTTTAAAGTTTAAATTGTCTAGGTTTGTAGGTCCTATTTTAAGTGTTTAGTCATATTTTAGGTTATCCTTATGTAGCGGGCTAGGGTTAAGTAGTTTTTTTCACTTAAGTGAAGGGTATGATGGTCTCTTCTCATGGTTTACTTGCGGAACAAGAAAATGATTTCCCCTTATGTCTATAAAGAGGAGTAGGGCTTTCTTTTGTGTAGTTTCAGTTGATGTTTCTCATGTTTACTTGCTCTTCTTCTCTCTCTTTTCACTTTAGTCCATGTGCAAACCATTTCTTATTATTTCTAGTTAGGTTTTCAACTTTGGTTGGAAAAGAAGGTGGAAAGGTTAATTAGAAGGTGTTTTCAGGTTAAGAAGCAATTCAAAATCAGCAGGTTTTTTCCTATAACTTGCTGGAATTCTTTTTTTAAAAACCCTAGTTTCAACTCTTTTTTTATTTTTTTACCTTGTTCCTGCATTAGATAAAATATACACCTTCAAGCCTTGGTTGATTAGCTATAGCTAATGAAGTTATGGAGAGAGTTTCTTTGCTGGTTTTAGTGACAGTAATGTTACTGTTCAGTTAGTTCCTACTCTTTCTTAGTTTTTTATTTGTGGATGCTACATTAATTCTAATCAATAGATCTTTTTCCAAGTACAATTAGAACCAAATTGTTTTCAAATCAGTTTCCTATGATCTTTCCATGATGCAAAAGGTTGCACCATCCATCTTGTGAAAACTATGTTGATAATTAATTCCCAACATACCTGCAGTCAGGAATGTATGCTGAAGGACAACCCTTTTTGGTGCAGCAGGACTATATGGGAAGAACTGTGATGAAAGTGCCAAGGCAAGAACAGTAACATGCAGCAATAATTGCACAATGGTTGATCTGGTTAACCAATGACCAACAATAGGTACTAATGGACCCATGCACCATCCTGTCACAACTCCAATGACTGCAGCCACTATAATATCAGGAACGAAATATCCTGTGAAAGAAAAAAAAAATGTCATACGGCATTTGCGTTTAAGTTTGCATCAACTGAATAAACTATAGCATTTTTTATCATTATATCTCCATTGAAAGCAGTTATTGCAAGAATCACATTTACAAAATCCTTCACAAATCTTTACAGGTGGCAGCCACTAAATATCCGCAAGCTCTACTCTAGATTATGCTTTCTAAGCAGAAATGTTTTGCATTATTTTCCACAGAAGAGATGAGAGGCAAGAGAACCACAAAGTTGGGCCCTACATTTACCATTTTTCACATGGTAATATGAATTGGTAAACAACTAGGCCTGCATGTGCATGTATAAAAACACTACAAGAGGTTAAAGTACATATAGTGCCAGCTTTTGCTGTACCTTTAACCATATTTTCTTATTTATAGAGAGTCTTCTCTAGAAGGGGAGGCTTTGTTGTGACAGTAGAGTTGTCGTCATTTGACCTGGAGGTCACGGGTTTGAGGTGTGCAAACAGCCTGTTGCAAAAATGCAAGGTAAGGCTGCATACTATAGATGCTTTGTAGTCCACCCCTTCCCTGGACCCCACATACACAGGACCTTCGTAATCTAGGCTGCCCTTTTTAATATATAGAGAATTTTCTCTATTCTTTTCCATATTTCATGTTTTATGTGCTCAACTAAGTCAGCTGCATTAATTAAGTACTCGTACTCTGAGCTGAATTGACTCCTTTTATGCTTGGCATTTTTTTTGTTTGCTTCACTTTCTGCTACAGTACATAAAACTTGAATACTTCAAATTGATTAATAAAGGCCAGATTCTAAGATGATTTTTACACCATCCATCAGATTAGAGTTTTTGCCATTCTTTGAGAAGATAAAAGTTTTAATGGATTCCAAGAGATTTTCACAAGGGGCAAAAGAATGGATACTGTGCAGTCTATGGTCCTTTTGCTTGCTAGTTTAGTCTTTGTTGAGACTACATGCACAGTAAGTGCTGCATAGGCACTATCGTGTCCCTTTCTTTAGAAGGGAGAATTTTTTCCTGCACATCAACACATCTATATGAAGGTTCCTTTCTTCTTCTCTTCTTTCCACACAATAATCTTATGTTTCAGCAATAAGATATGAAATTCAAAATGATTGAACTAAAAGTAATCAATTCATTTATTGCATGAAAGGATCAAAGTTCACTGCACTAACCATATGGCTGTGGAAGGGAACCCATCATACCCATCTTCTCAATCACGAATTGAACAAGAAACCCACCAAAGTAGACAGAGTAAATTAGACATGGGAGAAGAGGTAACACATAACCCAGCACTGACCTGCAGATACTCTTTAGTTAGTAATTGTAACTGAGTCAAATCAAAGTAATGCAAGTTAATTATTTGAAATATATCTCCCTCATCTTGACAAAGCTGCCTTCCCATAAAGACAGCAGAGTCCATACACAAGAAATCTAAAATTTTCTACCTCAGGAATGACCAGAAGAATGCACAGATGATGTTAAAATTATGTTATAGTTCCCTTTTGTTTTTATGCCTTGTGCATTAGTTTCATTATATCCAGTAAAACTCTTGGTGTATAACACAAGATTATAGAGATTGGACACATTCTTTAATTCTTCTATGGATTTCAAGCCAAACGAGGATCAAAAAGTTGCTAGGGTGCAAAAAAATTGAAGGATGGATCCTAAAGGGAGACTTTAAGTTAGTCCATGTTTCCACAATTTTTTCATGCAGCTTTTTGGTCAATACCACTACAGTCAGCATTATGTGGATGATGATAACAGATCTAGTTGAAGTTCCCAGATCCTACAGCATCTTGGTCTTACAGATTCTTTGATGGTACTGTGGCTTTCCAATTCCTACAAAATGAGGTGTTGTGGAGCCAGCTGACTGGGGCACTTAGCCTAGTTGGTTAAGTGCCCTGTCTTAGAATCAAGAGGCTGTGGGTTCAGGCAACCACTTGCCTACCCAAAAAGAGGGGTTCTTTTGAAAGAAAAAACTCCTAAGTTGAGTACCCCCGGTTGATTAGCCATTCATTCATTAACTCATTGAAGCCTGTTACTACTCCTTCATCTGCTTAGACGAATTTCAATAAAGTGTTTCAGGATAATAGGTTATCTCCCTCACTTGGACAAATTAAAAATCACAGGAAAAACACTATAATATTTTGATCTTCTGCTACACAAATAGATTTACATTGAACTATTTGTGTGAGGCTGCAATGCAAAGCTGGAACATGATCAAAGTTCTGTTTAGATGGCAATAATGACTTACAAATATCCTTGATGGACTGATGAAATAGATAAGAAAAAACTAGTTTAGGTTCTTTCTAGGAGTCTATAAAAAGACTCATTGACAAGTGTAATAACTGTGGCATCTGAAGTTTGAATTTCATACAAAATACAGATTGAGGTTTTCCTGTTCCAGTGTTTCTCTTTATCTCTTCCCTATTATGGGTGTAATTTAGGTTTTCCATGTCCAATATTTCTTTTCCCTTGGCTGTAATCATTCTCAGATCAATAACAAAGTCACCAGATTTGTGAACTGCATCAATTTCTTAGCATATTTTGACCATTTTCTCAAAATTCTAGCTTCCAATGATCCACTAGTCTAGAAGGACATCTTAGTGACATAAAGAAATTCGATCTTTCTATTTCAGTGAAATCACAGCCAGTTAGGTAACATAAGCATCATAAGATGAATAAGTGGAACAATTTTCTACAAGATTTTCACACATTCACACATTTTTGTGAGGCAATTTTAGATACTGAGGAAGTACTTGAGTGATTGATGGTCAAAATATTTGCGCAACAGACAAAAGGAGATCCATGCTGGAACCATATAAGCTGACATGATAAAAGTCAAGAAACCTCCACTGAGCCCTGCTATTAGATAAACCTGCTCCAAAATAATTCCAATCAATAAATGAGAAGGATTTATAACTCAAATACTGAACTTTAACCATTTTCCTACCTTCCATGGCAAATTGATAAAGTCAGAGAAGAGCATCTATATACTAAAATTATTTTAGTTTCACAAACAGGCAGAGAAGAAAGATTCATTGAATTTAATCTGGAAGAAGTCAGAAGCCGCAGATAACATGCACATTCGACATGGAAAGATATTGTAACCGTGCATGAGGACTTGAGGAGGCAAGCTTACATATGGGTGTATTTGTTGATAAAATAAAAGGATCCAGTCAAAGATAGGTATGGAAGTAAAAGCATAAAACACATTTTCAACTAAACCATAAAGAAGCGTGAACTATGAGCAGGTGCAGATATTTGCAGAAGGAACACAATAAGCAAGTGTAGATAACATGAATATCTATGTCAAAACCTTCTAGATTAAGTGTAACCATACTAAATAATCAACCTCAAAGCTTATTTGAGCTCATAATTTTACCTGAAATGAAACATCAACGATTTCCACAACCTAACATGAAATGTACAACTAACTAATATTTAAGGTTGTCTAAAACAAGCGTATGAAAACAATACTGCAAGATGTAAAATAGCTTTGCAGGATTTGTGAGCTCAACAGAAATGCAGTATACTCATGTTAGTACTTGTTACCACTACCACATACCATGAGACTATAAGAAATATTCATTAGCATCCGTAGAGTCAGTGGGCTGCATCATAATGCAAAGGGAAATATGAAGAAACCAAGTTGCCCCACCTTGTCTTTAATAATCTTCGCACAGCATGTGGAACATGTGTCCAGTAGTTGGAATGGTTAATCTGATAGATCATCAGTCTCTGGCTAGGAATTGCTAAGCTCATTGTGGTAACATTAAACAGAGTGATTTTTGGAATTTTTCCACACATGGATGGTAAGATTGTGGGAGTAGGTCTTGGTACAGGGAGAGTTGTGGCAGTGTTTTCCTTTTCCTCACCTTCAGTGGTTGACTGTATGAGAGAAGAGGCATTACTATGCAAACTCAGTTTCCAGTGAGAAAAGTGCAGAAACGAATTTTGTACATAATGGCTACCAAAGACCCTAGTATGATCTTAGCACTTAATCAGAATGCTTTTCCTTGACGAACATTGAGTACAGCAGATTGCTGGCCACAGCCACAGCTACAATCATCCATTTTTGTCATCTGGGAGAGCTTGATATACACAGTGGCCCTCTGAATTAGTGACCTGATCATATTAAAGCCACTGACATCTGCAACCCCTTTTTAATGCACTCCATACCAATCCCACTCTTTGGCAACCTATAACTCCAACATGGCCAGCTTTTGGAAGATCCTAACCATTCACAATCTTGTCTACAACCTAGGTGAGCTATGAACCGAAAATCTCACCCATTGGATGATCCTAGAGATGGTTTCCTTTAAGTGGTAACAGTTAAACAATCATTCATTTTTCAACTTAAAGAAGCATATGTTAGAATAGCCTGATGGACAAGATTTTTGGTGCATATCTCATCTAGCACACAAACACGATACTGAATGGTTCTGATCTTCCAAAAGATGAGCCCATTTGGATTCATAGCTTGCCAAAGAGTGGTATGGGCACATGATTATTAAAATGGGGAGCACAGATATCAGGTGTCCACAATATAGCATGCCTCCTATTGAGAACATGTTAGAAAAATGAAAGAGAAAATGCTTCTTAAAGAACTTCAATGTAAAATAATTGAAGCATAAATCACAAGTTCTTAGTGAGAGCTTGAGGGGAATTCATAAGAATTGACTCTTTTTTACTAGAACTACTTCCTCGCAGATAAACTGGAACATCTTGTGTTGTTCTATACTAGACAAGTACTTACAGATCGTCATGGGACTGGGAAGGAAAAGCGCAGTGGGAGCAATGTACTATCAATCAAGTGTTTCTAGGATTTCTTGTAACACCATGCACATAGTTCTTTCACCAAGGGATAGAAGAGGACGAAACCAATTCTTTCTTTCTCCAAAGGCCCTAATTGTAAGTTTTGAGTAGTAGACACCTCAACAATCTCATGTGACACTCGTCAATCCTAGAATCTCCAAAATAAACATAAAGACCCACCCCTTCCCCGCAACATGCACACACACACGGATAGACTCTAGAAGGTTAGGTTACTACCTATCGGTACAAAAGAGTGTAATTTATGTGGCCCAAACATCAGCCTTCTACGAAATATTAAAAAGTAACAATCAAGCTTTCTCGAAAGGAAGAACAATTAAGAAATGCTTGAAAACCATTTTTTCATGATTCCTTGGCAATCCTTATAAGCTCAAAGGAAAGCATGAGATTGATGAACCTAGCGCATAGAGACAATATATGATTTTAGAACACTTGCCCGAGCAAAATATGCCTTATTTGCAACATCAACCAATATGATCTTCTACCAATTATAGGTTTTATCCAATTGAATGAGGGACGAATATTTGAACACAAGCTCAAATCACCTTCTCAACAGAGATTCCGTTAATGGAGAGGCAATGGGAATGACAGAACCCACCATGGTATGGAAAAGCAATCCTAATAATAATTCATTAGATCAGATGACAACCCAACCAAGAACAAATTGATTTATTTTGACAGGTCATTGATTGACGCAACCAAAGACAATATTCCAGGAGTAAATACTAGCCAATGAAGACATGCAAAGCTTCCCCATCCATTTTCATTTTAGCTTCCAATACAAACTTTTCTCCTTAACACATTACACATGCATGCTAATTTAGGTCATAATACCATACGATATCTACCTATCCAATACCAGCTGCAACCTGGAGTAGTGTTGTAAAAATCAACTTAATTATCAATCCTAATGAACCCACTACTGGTCTAAGCTGGTAAAATTCTTAGATTTGGATCATGACGGCCTTCTCTTGAAAGGAAAAACTGAAAAGCTAAGATGGAATTTTAGAGAATTTATGCCTTAAAAAGCCACTAGTATCATGAATGTAATGTTATCTCCATGTTAAACCCATGAATAAGTAGACTGTACTAGATCATTTTTGCCAATACTACATAGGGAATTGTATTTATAGGTTAGTCATGACATGACAAAGCATTATATGTTAATCATGAGACGACAATGGAAAACATGTCAATCATGAAATGATGACAGGATCCTTATGAAGCACTGTATGATTTCTAAGCCAAGGTGGTTGAGTATCATAAACAAAGAAAATAAATTTCCAATACCTTGTAAATGTGAAGTAGTCCTCAAGTGAGAATGTGAAACATATGATATTGCCATTTGATGGAGATAATGATTCTTAATCACCTTGATTATAGACCCTAGGCATACATTATCGAGGGTAAAAGTGCTTTGAACATAAGACATAATCTTGGTATCTCAAACATAGGCGAACATGACTGTAAAGTGCTATTGAATGAGCATAGCCACATTATGCCCTTAGATTTGAGGAGTCTATGTTTATAAGTGGGTCCACGACTTATCTTTGAGGTGTTAAACAATGATGCCCATTATGCACTATATGAGTACTTTCACATAGGTATTAAACTAATAAACAAAATAAGATGCCAATTCAAGACCCACCCTCTAATGGGGAATGATATTCAACGAGAGACCATTAAATAAACTTATGTAAGGGAAGTGATATACTAAGACTCTTTAACCAGGCCTCAAAGTGAGGTTCCCTCTCAAGACAACACATGCCCCATTTAACCAAGTAAGGTTAGTGCATATTACGAGTCAAAAGGCAGTTCAAGAGTGCAAGGTTAAATGGGACACATGCCATGCAGAGAGGGGGGCTCACTTTGAGGCCTAGCTAAAGAGCCTCAGTTTATCATTTTCCCTTATGGAAATCTTGGGTCTAGTGTGATTCTTGACAAATTGTTTGCGATTTATTTCGATAACAGTTTTGAAATATAGATTTGATCTTCATCGGTGGGTTTTATGTAGTTAATGTACTTGAATGTATCTATGGCTGTCCAGTTAACTCGACACACCCTATTTAGGATACATTTACAAAATAACATGCTGGAGGGGGAACCAAGAAATTAGTCAATAGTTCTTTTTTTGAGGCAGCAAAGTAGTCTACCGTTCAAAAGGATAATTATTTCATTCTCTATTAATGGGCCACATGGTGTGATTGGTCATGGATTACTTGACACCCAAGAGTAATGATAAATACATAATATAAAAACATCTGATAAGTATGGGGCCTTGACTTTTCAAAGCACTTCTGGAAAGGAACGTAAAAGAGAAATACTAATACATGGGGATTCCTGAAGAGATCACACCATATGGGTTCCAGCCATCCAGGACCTTAGGACTCTCCAATTGTTATAAATATATGAGAGAGAGTCATACAAACATACCCTAGTTGGACATTTTTCATCATAGAGTTCTCTCTCCTCCAGTTTTAAATAGAGTTCTAGAAAAAATGGAGCTACCTCCAAGAGAAGAAGAAGATTAGCTTCTTGTAAAAGCAAAAGAATCTCTATAACTTGGTTGATCAATATAGCCTCTTTTAACTCAGAGAGATGGTATATAACACGTCCATTGACCTATTTAAAACATAAATCTTGTCATAAGGTTATGGTACCAGAGGATTGAAATTTTATAAGTTGAGATTTTCTTATTCTTTCTAGTTTTTAATTCAAAATTTTCCAGCTAGAACCATCAAGTAAAAGAAGAATTTTCATTCTATGAAACTTAATAAATTCTCTATCTAGATTACCTCAAAGATAAATTTTTAGAAGAAAGTTTGTTACAAATCCAAAATAAAGTAGATTGCTAACATTATTTGCTCCAATTTAACAATGCAACTTGGAAAAGCCTTAGCAAAGAAATTCCGAGTAGAGTGGCCAATCAAAGTATTGGAATGGTCAACCCAAATAATTTATAAATAAATAGAAAGACTAGACTACAATTATGATGTATGATATTGTTTATGATGAGTATAATGAGAAGAAGGACCACTTGATAGTAGTGTTGCCTAAGGACATTGGTGGAGCCTTGATTTGATGTTGACGCCATCTATGACAATTACATTGAGAATGAAGACATTCATGGCATGTATTCAAAGAGGTGTACTTGTTATAGATCAGCAATGAGGTGCCACAAGGGTGTGCAAGGATCTTCATTTTTTGAAGCTAATCATTAGTGCTCTTTAACTCCGCTTGTGTGGTTTTAGTTTTATCATAGCCAGTCCCAAGCCCGGATAAGGGTGGAGGGTTTTACGTCAGGTAGCTAGCAAGGAAAACTCATGGCAAATTCCTTCCTTCAATCGATTTATGACATTCCCTCAGGCTAGGGTGCTCCCCATAATCAATGCATTGAATCAGATCCCGAATGAGGTGGAAAATGGACAAGAGCTGCTATGCAGTCCACCCTAAACGACGCACTGCATTGGATCTTGATGCAGTGAAAAATAAGCAAGGGCTGCTAGAGCATTCCCTTGAAAGCAATGCACTACATCAGAACCCTGGTGTATTGAAAAGTATGCATGGGTTCCCGCACTATTCAAGAAGTGCGTGAGTATATATGCTAGATCAAGAGAACAAGATTCATAGCGCATATGTAGTCACAAGCGCAACTAGTTGCAAGGCACATGAAGGCGCATGGCATGTGACTCGACTTACCCCAGGCCCAGCGACTTAAGTCGCAGTGCGACTAGTCGCGCACCGGGATGCGACTTGCGCCTTGTGCCTAATTCACCCCCGGCTCCAAGCGCATCGACAGTCTTAAAAATAAAACCCTAGTTACGGGTTTTTTTTTTTTTTCATTCTTCTTTTTCCCTACTCGAATACTTCCTTTGTAAACCTTTGATCTTCCATCCAACTCCAAGTAATTGAGATAAGAATTGTAAGATTGTAACTTCTATTTAGTATTTACTTTCATTGTTTTGTTCTTTTGTTTTTCTATAAAAAAACGGTAAAACTAGTATCGTTTTTTCATTTTTTTTGCATAATGCTTCTTTTTTCTTTGAAAACTCAACATATGTATACTCTAAAGGTAAAAACGAAAACTCCATTTCATTCTTTCCATCCGTTTTCATTGATTTAGTGTAATGTGCAGTAAATTTCTAGTTTTCTGGAATTTTTTACCCGAAAATGAAAAATACATCAATAATCCGTATTTTTTTCATTTTTTTTAAGCAAATATGCATATCCTCACTATCATAATGCTAAAAACAATTGACCCATGAGCTTAATTGACTTCTTTTTTTTTACTGTCTTTTTTTTTTTATAACAAAAACCAATAAAAAACAGTGAGGGTTTTTTATTTTTTCCATCTTTGTAACAAATGTGTAAGTGTCATCATAGGATGATACTAGGAATGCTAAAAACAACTTATCAATACAATGTTTTGATGTTTTTTCTTACTTTTTTTCTTTTTTTTCCACTAACAACAGTATTTTTTATTTTTTTTTGTACTGTTAATTATTTTATTTCGTTTTTTTTTTTTTTTTTTTTTTTTTTTTTTTTTTTTTTTTTTTTTTTTTTTTTCCATTTGTTTGCAGGTTTTCTCTTTTAAATCTCTGATTGCTTGATTTGATTTCACTTTCCATTCCACTCTAAAGTCTCCAATAGTTTCCTGTATTCCTATCGATACATCAAGTCTACAATATGTCATCATCAAGGGGCTCCAGCAATGCTTCTTCTAGATTAATGGATCCGGGGTGGGAATATGCAGAGGCACGGGATCCAAATGATAAAAATTTGGTATGATGCAAGCTATGTGAGAATAGATGTAGTGGAAGAATTTTTAGATTAAAGCAACATTTGACAGGTGGGCATAGGAATGCTAAGAAATGCTCTCTAGTTACTCCTGAAATATCTAAAAAAAATTTAGATTATATGAATGAAACAAAGAAGAAGAAAGAGACTAGAGAGAGAATAACAAGGGAGATGGAACAGCTAGAAAATTTGTTTGGCTTGAATGATGATGATGAGGAGGATGTGCAGGAGATTGATAGCACCAGGCCTGTTGGTATTTCTATTGGGGGGGATAAGAGGCGTAAGATTCCTGCGCAATAAACAAAAGGGCCTATTGATTATCTCTTTGCTCCCAACCCTGAGGCCCAGAGTAAGGGTAAGGGAAAGGCACCCATGCAGTAGCAGACGACAATGAATCGAGCATACAAGAAAGAGTTTAGAACAAGAGCATGCAATTATATCGCCTCTTGGTTCTATGAACATAGCATTGCATTCAATGCTGCTTGTAGTCGTTCATTTTAGATCATGCTAGAGGCAGTTGCGCAACATGGTCTAGGTATATATCTTATATTTTTTATAATAAATAGTTATATATTTGTTTAGCCTTTTACCTAATCTTATATCGTATAATCTTATTTGACTAAGGTTTCAGGGCACCCTTGTATCACGAGTTGAGGGTGAATTTTCTTCAGAAGCAAGTAAAGGAGACAAAAGAATACATAGATTAGCGTAGAGGTGATTGGACTAGATATGTGTTCAGTGTCCTTTTTTGCAACCTTGTATATATTACTTTTAAGTCTTAAGGTGACACTGATACTAACAACAAGAGTGTTCTATGGTATTATTCCTTTATAGGTATAGGTGCTCCATCATGTCATATTGGTGGACCGATGGCAAGGGTCGCACCCCTTGTCAACTTTTTGGTGAACTGTCCAACTGGGACAGTATTTTTGAAATTTATTGATGGGTCTGCACATGTCAAAAGTGCAAGCCTAATACTTGACATGTTGACGGAGGTGATTGATGAAGTTGGAGAGAACAATGTGGTTCAGGTAATAGTTGTTAAATATTTTAAATTGCTTATAAGCATATACTGCAAGTTCATCTTACATAATTTGACCTTTTTTGTATTTTAGGTCATAACTGACAATGCCTCCAACTACGTTGCTGCGGGAAGGGAGTTGATGATGAGGAGGCTGCATTTATATTGGACCCCTTGTGCAGCTCATTGCATTGATTTGATGTTGGAGGACATAGGGAAATTATCAATTGTGAAGAAAACTGTGGTAGAGGCTAGGGCGTTGACAGTTTTTATATATAGCCACACACATGTCCTTCATCTTATGAGGAGGTTTACAAAAAAAAAGAGATTTGGTCAGGTCTGCAGTGATGCGCTTTGCCACCAACTTCTTAAGCCTAGAGAGCATCCACAATTTCAAGACAGAGCTGAGGGTAATGTTCCACTGTTCAGAGTGGATGAACAGTAAATGGCCAAAAAGGCCTGAGGGTAGAAGAGCTAAAAAGATTGTATCCTGCACCAGCTTCTGGAACCACATCCTATTCTGTTTGAAGATTATGGCTCCACTCGTAGAGGTGTTGAGGGTGGTGGATAGTGAGGAGAAGCCAGCGATGAGATACATCTTTGAGGCTATAGTCAGGGCCAAAGCCAAGACTCAAGCCAATCTAGTAGGGGATGAGCGCCAGGACACTCATGTTTGGAGGATTATCAGCAGTAGATGGAGTTCTCAGCTTTACCAGCCTTTGCATGCAGCGGGATATTACCTCAACCCATCCATCTATTATGACCATGACATTGAAATTGAGCGTAATGGTGACATCAAGAATGGTCTAATGCATGCCATTAGTGGGTTATATGATGGAGATGAGGCTGACATGGTGATAGATTAGATATCTCTTTATAGACATGCTAGAGGCTTATTTGGCAATGATCTGGCAATACGCAAAAGAAAAACCCTAACCACTTGTAAGTATTTTATGTTATCCTATGTTTTAAGTTTTAAGTTCTTTTTTCTTTTTCTTTTTCTTTTTTAAACTTTAATTTTTTTCCAAAATGTAGGTGAGTGGTGGATTACCTTTGAGGCTGAAGTCCCATAGCTTCAAATATTCGCCATTAAGGTCCTCTGCCAGATATGCAATGCATCTCCTTGCGAGCACAACTAGAGTGTCTTCGAGAATGTAAGTGTCTTCGAGAATGTAAGCTACTTAGATATTAAAATGTAGTACAGTACTAGTAATTAGTTATTAGTAATTTAGTATAGCATTCATTGTATTCTAAAATTATATTTACTTCTTTTTTTTCTTTTTCTTTTTTCAGATCTACACGAAGAAGAGGAATAGGCTGCATGCTAAGAAATTGAACAATCTAGTATTCGTTCAATACAATCAACGCCTTTGTCGTCGACATGAGGATCGTTTGAAAATGCAAACGTATACAGATCCTATTCTGTTAAGAGAGGTCGACGAAAGTGATGAATGGATTGTTCCAAAAGATGTTGGAGATGATCTGGTGCATCAAGGTGATGACCCCACCTAGTTAGATGTTGAGCTTGCCGATGGATCAAGTGAACACAATGCTCCATCTACTAGGCAATACCAGAGGCAAGGGAGGGGGCAGAGGGGGAGCCACATTTGCCAATCTCAAGCTCATGCTCATCAAGAACCAAATGAGGATATTGGAGAAGAGCAGGGAGATGAGGAGACTGGGGAGGAGGAGGAAGTCAACATCTCTCAGGGAGATGATTCTGATGATGGTCTTGATCTTCCTGATGAGGAAGAAGAGGTGCAGGAAAATAGCTATTAAGTCTTAATTCTTAATAGTTAACTTTAACATTTGCTTTACTTTATTTACAAAACTATTGTTTGATTTTTTATTGTTCTTAGATTTAAAGGAAGATGGCGATGATGATGAGCATGAGACCACAGCATGACAGCAGATTGAGGGAGTAATCCCTCCCTGGCTGCTAGTGCTACTCCCTGTTATTTCATTGTTTATTGTATTTGTATGTTTCTCAAGACTCAACTTACTTCTATGTATATAAGTGTATGATTGATTATTTGATTTAGCCTTTAGCTCCTTGCTCCTTAGTCCTTAGGTTGTTAGCTTGTTTATTGTTATTGTATTGTTGACAAGTCCTTACAATTTTTTAGATTTATTCTGATTTTTATCTTTTTTTTAATATTTAAAATTCTTATTTTTGCACTTTGATGCCTAGGCGCACAACTAGGCACGCCTAGTCCCTCTGGGCGCAAGGCACACCCCTTGCGCCTAGGTGCGCCTTGCGCCTGTGACTACATAGCATAGCGCTACATGGAATATAAGCACTTTGACATGTAAGAGTCTAGAGTTAGTAGATAAGATGAAACGCAAGGGAGATAACATTGCTTGTATCTAAAAAACCAAGTGAAAAGGGGCTAAAACTAAAGAAATCGATGGGTATAAGCTTTGGTACATAGGAAAGGACTAATAGAAACGGTCTAGGGATAATGGTAGATAAAGCAATAAAGGATAAAGTTGTAGATGGTAAAGAATCTATGATAGAACTATAATAATAGAAATTGTTCTAAGAGAGAAGATCATAAATGTCGTTAGTGCATACGCATCACAAGTAGGGTTAGAAGATAGAATCAAGAGACAGTTCTGGGAAGATATACGGGGAGTCATGTAAGACATTCCCAACATAGAGGGGATAGTTATAAGAGCAGATTTTAATGGTCATGTTAAGGAAAAGAAAAAAGAAAGAAGGATATGATAGGGTACATGGGGGTTATGGTATTAGAGAAAGAAATCAGATGGGAGAAGCTATACTTGATCTTGCCTTAGCATATAACCTAGCTATAGCAAACACATACTTAAAGAAGAGGGATGACAAACTTACTAACCTTTAGAAGTGGACCATATAAAAGCCAAATAGACTTTTCCTACTTAGTAATGCCGAAAGACAATTTATGAGGATTGTAAGGTGATACCCAGTGAGAGTCTAAACTCACAACATAGACTAATGGTTATGGATATCTACATTAAAGTATGAAAGAAAGGAAATTAACTTCATATGTGTTGAAAAACTAAGTGGTAAAACTTAAAAAGAAGAGAAGATAGCATCATTTACAGACAAGCTGACAATAGAAGGAAACTGGAACAATGAAACAAACATAAACATCATGTGGACTAATATGGCCATGTCCATTAAGAAAGTGGCAAAAGATCTCCTTGAAGTACCTAAAGGTAAAAGGCAACCAACAAAGATAACTTGGTGGCAAACTGAAAGAGGGCAAAAGGTTATTAAAGAGAAACGTGTGTTTAAAGCATAGCAAAGGACTAAAAGTAAAGAAAAGTTTGAGTAATATAAGAATGCTAAAAAGGTTGCTAAGACAATAGTAAGTGAGGCTAAACTCAAGGCATATGATGACCTCTACAATAGATTAGGATGAAGAACAGGTGAAAAAGATGTGTTTAAACTCGCAAAAGTAAGAGAAAAGAAGAGGAAGGACTTAAACCTCATTAAGTGTATTAGAAGTGATGCCCAATGGGTAATAGTCAAAGATGACGAGATCAACAAAGATGGGAAAGTTACTTTCAAAATTTTGCCAAATGACAATCACCCTGAGAATATAGGGATTGAAAGTACCGTAAACCCAAAGAACGTTGGACATTATAGATATGATTGTAGGATTAGAATACTTGAAGCGTACGAGGCCTTGAAAAGATGAAATGAGGAAAGGCCTTGGGGCCTAATGGTATACAAATAGAGGCTTGGAAGTATATGGGAGATATTGGGGTAGTTTGGGGGGATTGCAAATCCTATCTCCCCAGTTCAAATCTGGGTGTTGCCTGATCAACAAAACTGACAAAATTGTTTAGCAATATTGTATATATAAAAAAATGGATGAATGGAGGAAGAGCTCTATTCTATACAAGAATAAAGGAGACATACAAAGCTGCACTAATTATTGAGGGATCAAACTTATGAGCCATACCATAAAATTTTTGACAGAGTGATGGAGAAGAGGCTTACAGCATAAAGAAAGTGTATTGGAGAACTAATTTGGTTTCATGCCTAGGAGGTACGCCATGGAAGCAATTTCCTACTTAGACAATTGCTAAAGAAATATTGGAGATGAGGAAGGACCTCAACATGGTCTTTATTGACAAGAAGAAGCTTATGATAGGATCCCCAAAGAGTTAATATGATGGGTGTTGGACAAGAAAGGGGTTTCATGGGGGTATATAGACATAATTAAATATATGTATGAGGGGACCACTAGGGGAAAGACTAGTGATTTTCCTATCACTATAGGATTAAACCAAGAATCGGCATTGAGCCTGTACCTTTTCATGTTGGTTATTGATGAGTTAACAAAACATCAGCATGAGAAGGTTCCATGATGCATGTTATTTGTAAATGATATATTTTTAATTGATGAGACAAGGGAGGGTGTAAACACAAAGCTAGAGTTATGGAGAGATGCACTAGAATCTAAAGGATTTAAAATTAGTTGAACTAAGACAGAGTACTACGGAGGTATCACACCTTCCACACATTTACAAAGTACTACGCTTTCACTATGAGCAGAGAATCTCTAACACATCTCCTTGTGGGAAGATTTATCATATTTCTCTTAGATCGTCATTAAAATATACTTTGTAGATGAGCATGATTTTCATGGGGGTGGAGCCCAAGAATGGTTCGATACTAGAATTGCTACATCAAGTTAGGATTCAATTTTAAGAACAAATTTCTCCAGCTAAGGAGAATGATGGAGTAATTAACTATTATTTTTAAGTCTATATTAACTTATTGTGTTTTACTGTTGGTCCTATCTAGTAATAGTTGAGTACTTAGTATTTTCTAGGAATGAGTTGAAGAATCTTAATTTTCTTTCCAAAATTGTGCAATTGTATTAATTAGAATGTATTCCATAAAGTCTTGCTCAGAAAATTGAATATGTTTTTGCATATGAATAGAGTATCCTCCTTACTCATAGTGCTGAATAAGGTTGAGGGTAAGGTTCCTTCCTAGTTTCCTTAGTTGTCCTCTCTAAGAGTAAGTCTTGCAGTAAAGTATCTTTGTCAATAGTAATATTATCATTAAGGTTGAATTTCGCAAAAACTACATGAAAGGTTCGTCAAGGGAGGGGATTTGATGAGTTAGTGAGGGAGTTCTCTTGTATGGTTTAGGAAAAAAAGTCATCTGTTCAGCAATCAAACATCAAAACCTTTTTTTGAAGTGTCTGTCTTCTACACCAAGCAAAGCAGAGATGGAAAGCCTTAGTTTGGCTAAAATGAGAAAACAATTTCATTTCTTTCATTAACAAAGAGAAATCAACAAAAATTTCATAATTAGAACTAGAAATAGAGTTGAAATGCTATCCAAGAACATTGTATATCTTTTTGGAGAAAGAAAGAGAAACTCCTGCTGCTTCAGCATATACCAATCAAATGGCATAAGAAGTTCCAAAAATAACAATCAATTCATTAGGCATTTCAAACAATATCACTAGTTCTTATTGTTCATATTCTTTTATGTAGATTAACAAAGTAAAACAAATCAGATTGTGCTTTTATGCAACATCTCAATAAGTTTGAACGTCAGACTGCTGTAATCACGATTTTCAGGGCTCGCACTTGCTAGTAAATTGTTTTCTGTTTCCGAGCAGTGACTATGCAAATGAATCCATACTGTAGTGGTGAAACATCCACTATGAGGTATCTTCTTCTCTTTAAATGTATGAACGGAAATCACTATCACAAGTTAATATAAGAAGTTCACAGACTGACTAAAAATTCATGAACTATATCACATCTACGAGATATTTATATTTATGCTAGAAATAACTCTTTTACAGAAAGGAAATTAACTTATTTACTAACCAAAGTTATGGAAGCATACAACCCAAAAGCACCCCAAAAGCGTGCTTCATCAGAGACCACCTGTATGGATCCAGACAACAGAACAAAGAATCATTCGCAGATCATGCATGATGCCAGCAAAATTACCAGTCTTCAAAAAATCAGTACATGAACTAAATGGCCAGATAATAGATTGAAGATAGTCAACAGAGACAACATGAATATATGAAATTGAAAGGATTTGAACCACTACAGGAAATAAGATGCATTTGGAGAAGTGATGTTCAAAACAATGTCATAATGGGTTGTTATTCTCTAACTCAATCTTTACTGTTGTAACTTAATTGGTATTCAACAATTCCAAGAATACACCCTCAAATATCTAGGACTAGAGATCCTAAAGTAAAGTTCTTTTAGATAACTATGGTTACTGATAATTTTGCCTCCCATAAAGTGGTTACTCGACTTGACATTACATTAAACACAGAACTGTACCAGCTTTCACCTCTCCTTTGAAGAACTAAGGGTCATATCTTAGGGACTGAGTTGCTTCTTCAACACTAAGAGCAATATAAAAGATTTCGTCAAATCCCCACAACCTCAACTCCACATGGCCTCCTTTGACCCACTTGATAAGTTCCAATTATGAGCCTCATCCTCCTCCACCATGCACTTATTAACTAATAAGCTTGGAAAAGGATATGAGAATGCAGTGCTTCGTGGACACTGCCAATCAGAAACCCTGAATCGGTGGGATCCACTTGGCAAGGCCCAATGCACACTGATGGGCCCTACTGATACGAGGCATGTGATTTGCAGTGCCTGGAACCAAGAGAAAGTAGATGGACACTTAAAACTACTCCACATACTCAATTTTCGACACATGCAGAAGCAATTGATAACTCATAACTCTTCTAAATAAAAAGCCGATAATATGCTGCAGATGAGCAATGTGGAAGCATGACCATCAAATGACAATCAAGAAACCTCATTGACAATCAGATCTGCAGTAGTCTTTCCAAAGAATATATATCTTTTAGAGATGCAGAATCTTTGACAAACCAAAGCAGAATAAGAACATACATGATATGAAGTTCCCAGAAAAGAGCTACATAAACTCAAGGTAAATTTCTTTTTAACCAGGGGAATTGATGGTCAGTAAGTCTTTTACTTTGTGATTCACTTTTGGGATTATTCAAGTTTTCATCTATTATTTTAAAGTAGCCAGCCGAAAATTTTCAGTTTTCAGCATGAAGGGAAAGATCAAAGAATATAATAGTTTTTTCTTCACTTAGTAATATATCAAATGACCAAAGAGAATAGACTTGACATGATGTATTCTTTATTTCCAGAATGAAAATTTGTCTTCTTCTTTTGTTTGAGTGTAGATTTTGCATTATGTTGTAGATTGACTACATCCAGTTTTGAGGTACTAATTCCACTCTGTTTTTGTTCTCCTCTTGAATATATTGGGTGAGTTCAGTTTTCTACTCTACATCTACATCTACATCTACATCTGCATCAATAAATCATTTGATCATATAGCACTTCTCAAAATCACAAATTGGACAATTCTGAAAGAACCTGAGGCACCGTTAGGGTATTGATAAAAGAGAGAAGTTATGAAAGAAAGGGACTTCGTACCTTGACTTGTCTAAAGCAGTTGGACAACTTGGTTATAACTTGTTGACATTAAGAATTGGACCAACACCAAATGTCACAAGTAGATAAGACTTTTCCTTCTCTACTTGGGCCAGAAACTGCACAGAAGACCTGAATGGCAGTTCTCATGCCCAATTTCTTTCATCCACTTCCTACAATTCGAACATGCCCATTCCAAATGATAGGATGGGGTTTCTAACATCAAACCATCTCTTATCGTATATCTTCATTCAAATAGTACACTCCCATCAGAAGCTCCAAATGTTCGTGCAATATTGTATTTCTAATATTAGAACTAAAAACCAACATGTTTTGCCTGTACAAGTCTAGGATGCCACTAGCCTGAACTCCAATGTTGCTTATTGACCATCAGAACAGTCTGACTCCATTGATTGCCTTAACTTTACACGATTTTGACCTTGTCAAGAAAATAATGCCAGTATAAGTATCAAACTGCAGTGGCATAGGATTTAAGACTTGTGATCACCAAAATAAGTGATCATAAATAACAGAAGGCATAGAGATGAAAAATGAATTGGGAAAAGATTTCTTTTAATCAATTATATTACCTTTGAAACTCCGCTGCTGCTAGTCCCAAACCCAGATAAAGGATGCTAGCCGGCAAGTAAAACCCATGGCAAACCCTATGCATTAATCAATTTTTGGCGTCCTCAAGTTAGGGCGTTCCCTGTAAGCGAGGCACTACATTGGATCCCAGAAGCAGTGGGAAATTAGACAAGGGCTACTAAGGCATTCCCCTGTAAGCAACCCACTGCATCAAATCCTGGGTGCAGTGAAAATAGGCAAGGGCTGTTAGAGCATTCCCTCGACAGTGACGCACTACATTAGAACCCAGGTGCAGCATAAAGTATGCATGGGTTTCCATGCCATTCAGGAAGTGCATGGGTAAATAGGCTAGATCAGGAGAATAAGCTCCATATCACTAGATGGAATATAAGCACATTGACATGTAAGAGTTTAAACTTAGTAGATATGATGAAATACAGGAGAGTCAGCATTGCTTGTATCCATGAAATCGAGTGGAAAGGTGCTAAAACTAGAGAAATCAATGGGTATAAGCTCTAGTACACAGGAAAGGACAATAGTATAAAGGACCTAGGGATAGTGGTAAATAAAGAATTAAAGGATAAAATTGTATACGTTAAAAGAACCAGTGATAGAATTATACCAATAAAACTTATTCTAGGAGAGAAGATCATTATAAGTGCATACGCACCACAAGTAGGGTTAGAAGATAAAATCAAGAGACAGTTCTGGAAAGATATGAAGGGAGTCATACAAGACATTCCTAACACAGAAGGGATATTATTAGGAGCTGATTTTAATGGTCATATAGGAAAAGAGATATGATAGGGTACTTGGAGGGTATGGCATTGAAGAAAGAAATGAGATGAAAGAAGCTATGCTTGATTTTGCCTTAGATGAACACTTACTAACGTTTAAAAGTGGACCATATAAAAGCCAAATAGACTTTTTTCTACTTAGGAATACCAAAAGATCAATATATAAGGATTGTAAAGTAATGTCTGGTGAGAGTATAACCTCACAACATAGCTTAATGGTTGTGGATATCTACATTAAGGTATGGAAGAAAAGAAATAAACTTAATAGGTGTCCAAAAACTAAGTGGTTAAACTTGAAAGGAGGAAAGATAGCATTATGTACAAATAAGTTGATAGTAGAAGGAAACTACAATAATGAAACAGAAGTAAACACCACATGGACTAATATGGACATGTCTACTAAGAAAGTGGCAAAAGATGTCCTAGAAGTATTTAAAAGTAAAAGGTAAGCAACAAAGGAAACTTGGTGGTGGAGTTAAAAAGTGCAAAAAGTTATTAAAGAGAAGCATTTGTGTTTTAAAGCATGGCAGGGGACTAAAAATAACAAAAATTTTGAGCAATATAAGAATGCTAAAAAGGTTGCTAAGACAATAGTAAGTGAGGCTACAATCAAGGTATATGATGATCTCTATAATATATTAGGATCAAGAAAGGTGTGTTTAAACTCGCAAAAGTAAGAGAAGAGAAGAGTAAGGACTTAGACCACATTAAGTGTATTAGAAGTGATGACCAACGGGTACTAGTCAAAGATGACAAGATCAAACATAGATGGGAAAGTTACTTTCAAAAATTTTCCAAATGATAATCACCTTGAGAATATAGGGATTGAAAGTACCGTAAACCCAAATAACATTGGGCATTATAGATATGATGATAGGATTAGAATACGTAAAGTGAAAGAGGCCTTGAAAAAGATGAAATGAGGAAAGACCTTGGGGCCTGATGGTATAAAAAAAGAGGTTTGGAAGTATATGGGAGATAATTGGGTAGTTTGTTGACAAAGTTGTTTAACAAGATTGTAAAATCAAAGAGAATGAAGGAAAAGCCCTATTATACTAATTTATAAGAATAAAGGAGACGTATCGAGTTGCACTAAAATTGGGGGATCAAACTTATGAGTCATATCATAAAATTTTCTGAAAGAGTGATGGAGAAGAGGCTATAGCATGCACTTAATGTATCAGAGAACCAGTTTGATTTCATACCTGGGAGGTCTACCATAGAAGCTATGTTCCTGCTTAGACAATTAATAGAGAAATATAGGGAGATGAGGAAGAACCTCCACATTGTCTTTATAGACATATAAAAAGCTTATGATGGGGTCCGCATAGAGTCAATATGTTGGGTGTTGGGCGAGAAAGGGGTTTCATGGGGGTATATGGACATAATTAAGGATATTCATGGGAGAGCAATAACAAACATTAGGAACACTAGCAGATAGACCAATGTTTTCCTATCACTATAGGATTGCACCAAAGATCAACATTGAGCTTGTACCTTTTCACCTTGGTTATGGATGAGTTAATAAAACATCTACATGAGGAGATTCCACGGTGCATGTTATTGCAAATGATATAGTTTTAATTGATAAGACAAGGGAGAGTGTAAACACAAAGCGAGAGTTATGAAGAGATGCATCAGAATCTAAAGGTTTTAAAATTAGTCGAACTAAGACAGAATATATGGAATGCAATTTTAGCAAGGAGTGGAGCACCAATAAAGATTGATAATTAAGAGGTTGCCCTAAAAGAATGCTTTCGATACTTGGGATCGATAATTCATGAGAGTGGAGGGATTGAGGGGAGGTTACCCGGAGAACTCAAGTGTGTTGGAACAAATGGAGATGTGCCTCTAGAGTTTTGTGTGATCAGGTGCTACTTAAACTAAAAAGAAAGTTCTATAGGACAGTTGCAGGGCCAGCCATGCTCTATGGATCAGAGTGTTGGATAGTTAAGGAACAACATGTACATAGGATCAGAGTCGCCGAAATGTGGATGTTGAGATGGATGAGTGGCAGGACAAGAAAGGATAGAGTTAAAAATGAAAACATTAGAGGAAACTTAGGAGTGACGGGATCAAAGTTGAAGGTTATAAAAGGGCAAGGGGAAGGCCCAAAAGAACATGGATAGAAGTGGTGAGAAAAGATTTAAAAACTTTGGGACTATATGAAACCAAGACACTTAATGGAGGGGAATGGAGGAACAAGATTCATGTGACAGAACCCTAATTGGGATAAGGTCTTGATGATGATGATATTATCTTTGAGAAATGTAAAGTTCAGACAGCACCGGGAAAGCTCCATGCTTAAACATGATCATTGGGAAAGTTCCATCTCTATTTATGGAAGCTGGTATCCAGAAATTTTACATATGTTGCCTCACCTTTTCTTGTGTTTGGTTTTTTCATTTCACTTCTTTCCATCGAGACTCATTGCCATAGAGTCAAACAGGATACTCCAAGAGAAAGTACCAAAAACCACAGTATTTAGTACTTGAAATTGAGGAAACACTACCTGCACATTATTAATCTGTAGCTGTTCTCCATTTTGTTATTCTACTCAATGTCACATGTTCTGTCATTGTTTCAAATAGGTCACAATAAGTTCATTAGCTAGCAAAGCCAGTAGAGTTTTATCAGAAGGTCTCACTGACCAACATTTCGAAGTTCAGTTCCAAGTAGTAGATACTACATATTAAATGCATAAAACAGCTATATTAAGTGCAGGTAAATTTTTTCATTCCTAAAAATGACATATCCCACTTTTAGCAATTTCTCTCCTCAAAGTGAAACCAAGAATTACAGTGGAAGCAGTATGCTTTCCAGTCCATTCAGTAGAAGCATTTCAGGCCATAATGAATCTTAAACTAATGGCCACAGAAACTCTAATCCATATGACTAAGAAGCATGTCAAGACTTAAAGAAGTTTAAATTAAAAGCTGCAGAAACTGTTATCCAATGTGACATCGTGGATGTGAAGTAATCAACAACAACTAACTTCATTATAGAATGATGATGTCATAATACAATTATAACATAACTGACATTCAGATGTATGATTAAAACTGATACCTCCTTTGATGTTTTAAGAAGTGAAACATCTTGAGACATGGGAAATCTTTTCCACACAAGTCTAGGAATCAACAGGCCAAAAAGTGAGCTAGGGATGAACATCATGAAAGCCAAGTATGGGTGAGCAAACCTGCATTGTGCCAAGCCATGTCAGCATCGCAAATCAAAATATTCACTCTGTCTATGTGTGTATGTCTGTGTCTGAGTGTGTATATGTCAAGTTAACCTCTCCTACCAGTAAGAAAACTTGAGGCATGAAATACTGTCCAATATAACAAATATTTGGTTTCCAAGCAAGCATGGATGCCAAATATGGCTGTTAATATGAAAGTACTAAGTGACTCACTTCAGAAGATTTTCGTAGTGGCATCATCCCCATGAACTCAAATCAGATCGTATACGCATATGTATCTGACCAAGACTTTTATGTGCATAAACATGTCTCTCTTGCCTATTATCTTTTGTGAATGGTTAAGTCAACTTGTAAGCAAGAAAATAATAATCTTAATGCTATTTATGCAGTAACTTAAATTTATAACTTGAAAGCTGAAAAGCTAACCCAGTTCCAGGACATCTGGTAAGGGTGACTCAACAGAGATTTTAAGTTTATGGAAATTATATATTAGCTATAGGATCTAGTTAATACTACAAGATCCAAAAATGAATACTTTCTAGTTTAGTACTTTCCAAGGACACGCGCAATATGGTGATGGACTTGAGAGATTGCATCATCTCAAGTGTGCAGGGACAATTCTTTTCATTTTGAGACCATTTGTTTCCCTTAGATATTCTATCTGAGATTTAGTTGTTTATCAAAAGTTAGTAATTTATGACATAAGCATACAATCATATGAACTCAGATTCTTTGAAGTTCAAGGTGGACTGTACTTGCTTCCTGTCCTGATCACAGCCATCATCTTAATCCCCATTAATGCAAATGTCTCTAACACAATGTTCTCTGTGATTCATGATAAAAATCTTTTAAGAAAGGCCGATTCCAATAAGTCCTAGAGCTTTTACAGACAATTATAAAGAGAGGGCTCTACTTTGAAATATCTGTAAGAAGAGGCCAGCTTTTTTGAAAATTTTGAAGAGGTGAAAGTAAACTAGCTAAGGAATGGAGCTCTATGGTAGGCCGAATTTGGAAACTCTCTCCTCAGATAAAGTTTGACTATAAAAAGCATCAAAGAAAGAGATGAGGTCTAAGGAATCACCCTGAGTTACCAATTAATCAAATTTAGTTACAAGTTTATTTGAGTAGAGAAAAGGGCTGCAATACATGCATTGTTGCAGTTAAAAGTGGTGAACAGCACTGAGTAGAAAGGCACTTTTTAGAACCAAAAAGTGATCAATTACTTACTTAACGAATGGGAAATGATATTTCCACCCTCTATTTACACAATGACCTTTCACGTAGCAATCTGCGTTCAATTATTTAAATATTTAAAATGACAAAATTAGCCCTCTGTAGGAAAAGAGGGAAAAGAAATGACAGATTCTTGACCCTGTTATGGAGGAGGTCAGAGAGAGTGTAACAAGAATTCTTTAATGGGTTTGTTGCTGGATTTACTAGGGAGATTCATGGCTCTCTTTCTACCATGAAATGGAGGATCATTTCCTCATATAGCTGGAAAAGCATTGCACACGTTGCAGTTTTCCTTTTTCATGCAGAAATCATATGATTTTGTGTGGGTTATGAGATTGTTTTGAGGCTGTATATTAGAATTGAGATTCACTTATTGTCGGGCCATGGAAAGGGAGATTTGATGTTTAGGAGGAGAAAAAGGGTTGCCTGGGCATACGTTAGAACCGAGGGAGTAGACTGTCATGATTAGGATGAGTTTGGAAATAGTGGATTTGTTTTCACCGAGATATAGGTATGCAGGAGGGGTGGATGGTAAGAAGAAATAGAAAGTGCCCTGATTGGGGAAGGGAATGGCAGTGATTTGAAAATTTTGAGGTTCACCTAGGAACTTTTTGGTGATTTCAGAGCAATACTATTATAATAATGATATTACTAGAGGAAGGGGCGGGGAGAAGTTAATTTAAAGGGGTGGGAATATCATTTCCCTCAATGAATTCATCTCTTGGTAGCATTTAAGTCCCAGTAGTTTTCATAAAATTTCTCAAATTCCCACCTTTCTTTTCATTAAATGCAATAATTTATTATGAACCAACAATTTATGCAGAGAATAGCAAAGGGTAAAAAAAATGAAACATACCAATTCATTGCACAACTTGAGAAAATCAATCTCAATACAGCAAATACAATAGGAACAATGACTGCCAGGATAATTCCAAGAGCATGAAAAAACATTCCTGCAAAAGTAGAAGAAAATAAAAATAATAATAATGATTTGATTTGCTTCTTATGCAATTACACCCATACTGGATAACTAAATCAAACCGTTATTTCATGGAAAATAAAACAAAGAATTGATTTGTTGCCCTAATAACAGCACAAATGTAAGCAGTTTAACTAGAAAGGATAGCCATGAATATAAAGAGAGAATTGAACCTTCTATTTTAGAAGCAACATCATTGAATTCTGTATGTAAATGGTTTTGATAACCCAAATTATGCAATAAAATAACTAAACCTTCTCAAAGTTTGCAAGGGATATTTAAGACAGTTTTATTTTTTCTTTTTTGGGTGGCCAACACGTTTTACTTCACACAAAGTGTATCCTACATAAATTTAACTGAAGAAAATGAAGAGAACACATCTGATGAAACAACATTGAATGCTTCTTCTCATTCTATATTTCACAGAATTTTCTACAAGGAATCAATGCAGCTTTGACTTCAAGAATCAACAATACTTATTATATGCTTCTTTTCCAAGCCCTCTATCTTGAAATCCTAGTTAGTTCTTTCCTCTCATCTTAATCCTTTTTCCATTTCTCATCTTATCAATGGAAGGCCCGTCTCAGTTTTTTACTGTTATCTTTTTCAAATATAAAATATTCTCCATTCACTTTTCTGAACCATAAATTCCTTCTTTACCTTCTATTTCTTCCTTCAACTTGAATCCCAAAAGAAAAGAAATGAAAATAAAAGAAAAAGAATTATTTTCAAGCTCTTGCACTCAAGCTCCATAAATAAATAAAAAATTCATCATTAAGAAGAGTAACTACTGACCAATTCCTTTCTACCACACTAAAATCTTCCCCTTATCAAACTCTAAATTCAATGAACTCTGGTTGGTGCTTCAATTATGGAGTGTAAAACAGCAAAAGGGAGATTTGTAAGCCAAAATCTCAAAAGTGCAAAGCTAAACCCTAGAATTATTTCAAGAAACCTAACAAACCCTCCTTCAATGTCTTCTCTGTATTAGAATCTGAAAATCACATTTTCACATAAAGCCTCCGTTCTTAAACCCTAGAGTATAAAGATATCAATACACTCACTTAGAGTCACTTTTAAGGGGTATAACGGTAATAACAGTTGAAACAAAAATAAAACACCAAACAAACTTACAAGATACCTAAACTATGTCAAAAGATGTCTAGCAGCTCCTAGGTGCTTCTACGCTTGGAAATATGCTCATTGGATTTGCTGTGATCAATGCGCTCAAGATAGGCACACGTGTTCTCTACATCAGTCCCCTCTACTTGAAGAGCAATCATCCTCAAGTTCACCGATGTTGAAGTCGGAGTACCATCAACTCAGACAAATCTGCCACATTTAAAAGGTCTGGAGATCCAAACAAATTTGGAATGTCTATAATAAGCATTGTCATTGATCTCCTTGGTGATGCAATGCAACCCAATCTTCCTCAGTTGCAACTTATTCCATTGTTGTTAGAGGCACGCCCAAGTGCTCCTAGGGTGTGCTTCGGTGCACTTGGAGCCTGTGTTCAGGTACACTTACAGATCTAAGCAAAGAAAGGTATGGATTTATGAATCTTCCACTTCAAGCACTATTTTCTACTAAAAAAAAGTAAAAATCAATACCGTTTTTTCAATTTGTTTGTTTTTGCTTACTTTTTTTGATAAATTTTGATGGGTTCCCATTCTATCGGTATAAACAAACATCCCATTTGATTTTTAGGTTTCTTTCACAGACATTTAACTTCTATTTAGGTCTTCTTCTTATTTTTTCAATTTTTCTTTCCAATTTTTAGGGGAAAAAGTTACAAATTTTAAAATAATTTTTTTTATTTATTTCTGGCAACAGATTTCCATTCACATATATAGTTTCCCTATGCTCGTGAGTGCATCTGTGTCGTTTTATTCATTTTTTCTATTTTTAAGGTTATTTCTTTATTATTTTTTTCTAAAAAATAGTTACAAAAATTTTAAATAATTTTCATTTTTTGCATTTATTTGTTGAAACAGATTTTCATTCACATACATAGCTTCCTTTTGCCTGTGAGTGCAACTATGATGATTTATTTATTTATTTTTTTAAACGGTTATAGAAATTTAAAATAGTTTTCATTATTTTGAATTTATTCTGTTGAAATAGATTTCCATTCATATATACAACTTCCCTTTGCTTGCAGTGCATCTATGATTTTTTTTTTGTTTTTAGGTTTATTTTTTCATTTTTCTGAAAACAATTACAGAAATTTGAAATAATTTTTGTTTGTTACATTTATTCCTTGAAACAGATTTTCATTCACATATATTGTAAGAACTTTGAAAAAAACAAAAACAAAAATGGCTTAAAATGGAGGGGGGCCATAATTGATACAGACACCCCCCCACTTAAAGAAAAGAAGAACAGACCATTAGGTCTATTCTCAACGCGATTGAGAGAGGGAGAAGAAGAGAGGGAAAAGAGGAAGAGAGAGTGAGGGAGAAGGAGAAGAGAGTGGGGGAGAAGGAGAGAGGAGAAAGGAGAAAGGAGGGGAGGAAACGAACCATCCTCCACCCTACATTTCTCTCATCGACTGAGGGAGGAGGAGATTGACGGTGGGGAAGGGTCGACGGTTGCCGGAAAAGACAGAGTGAATGGTGTCATTGATCAACGATCAGTGCTGTTCACTGTCTTCCCTTGGCTACCACAAGCAAAAGCCCTACAGTTGCTCGTTGTTTTAGCAAGTTTTGGTGAGGGAAAAAAGGGAAAAACAGTACCGACGACACGATTTGCTGGCGACAGGAAAATCAACGACAATCCCTTTCTTCGGTGACGATTGGAGGTTGATGACACTCCTTAAGCGTAAGATCTAGGATACCCATCTCTTGAATCTTGGTAGTTTGCAAAAATCTATGCATTTTTAACCTAGATCTATAATTAGAGATGATCCAACCGTCTAATCCCTGATATAAGCATAGGGATGAAAAATTAAAGACTTGATGTAGTCTAAATCACGATAGATTGACAGATCTAGGTAGGAAACCGATCAGACAATCTCGGCCGTCTGATCGAGTATTGTTTGCACAGTAAATCCTTGATGTCTGATTGATGATTAGACATCACCGATGAATCTTAGGACCCTAAATTAGCTAGGATATGGCAAAAATTGGGATGGATGGATGAACTGGCTATCTTGATTTGGAAATGTGTAAATTTACTTGAAATTATGAACATGTGGATTTGTATTGACAATGAATTCAAAATTTGATTTGGTTAGGTGATCGATAAGTGATTGAAGGAAGGATATAGAAAAATTGTGGAGCACAAAAAAGGAGGTAGGTAGTTTGGACATCAATATGCTTGCTTGAATTGGAAAAAAAAGAAAAAAGAAAAAAAAAGAAGAAGATAAAAAAAACCCAATGATAACTATGCTATTATATTTGGAACTTACCTGAAACTTGAGATTCTGATCTTTTTAGTTTATGCAGCTATCAAAAAGGTATATTCATGCAATTTATTTAAAATGCCAGGTTTACTTTACTATCAGATCGAAAACCAATGCATGAAATTATATGGTTTTATCAATTTTATAGGCATGGGATGCTGCCTAGTATTATTATATTATGACAGACATATTGGGGCCAGTGGACTCTGTGCTAGGAAGATTGAGGACTGATCATCCTCTTTCTTCTGAAATTATATATGTATGGTGGATACTTGGCCAGAGGGGCCTAATGCAAGCTCATGTCATCATGGACAGGTCATGGCTTATGTGCCGTGTTTTCCATGAACACGGTGCAGAGGAGTCTATCTGTTTGGTATCGGCATGATAGCCACGGACTTGATTGGTTCTTGTCCGTCGCACAGAGGTTCCATTATTTTCGGGTTTATATGTATATTGCGCAATAGCGCAGGTGCAGGGCACCTTGGTATTTCAAGTCAATAATGAGTACTCATGACCAACGGCAGGTGGCCGGATTTGAGTAGTTTTATACTCTTAAAATCTTGATGAGATTTAGAGTATGTGTGTGTGTGTATAGATGTGCGTATACACTCGTTGAAATACTCTATTTACATTTAAGCATTTCCTGGTTTAAATGCATTTCTCTATTGGTTTTGATGCATGCGAAGAATCGTGACTATCTCCCATATCATCTAAATGTTTTACTAAGGTTATTATCATTATTTGGAAACAGTAAGTATGGATGTTAAATTGACGATTCAAATTGACTGGACATGGAAACTATTTGAAATGGTATGGTATGAATTTCGGAATATATTACACTACTTATTTGGCATCAAATGACACAAAATTTCACAAAGTATGATAAATTGTTCCTTGTCAAGTTAGAACTACATAAACTTGTGTCTTGATGATGAAACTACCTACACAAGCGAAGGCTTGCTGAGATATTGTACTTGTTTACAATATCTTAGGTTCGAAGGACTCCAACAAAGGGAAAGGCACACAATTTTGACTTGGAAGCTACAAGGAAGCTATTTTGAGTAAAGGTAAGGTATAGGTAAGGATTTCTGAAGGTTCTTACAACTCTTATGTAATTAAAAATGTTTCATGACTATTAGAAATGGACATGTGGATGTGTATTTATTACCGTTTGACACAAATGGCTGTGACTGGAGTGATCCTGGGTATACATATCAATTACCTAGCCTTTTTGGCATTACCAAAATGTTTCATTTATTTAAATTAAATAGAAATGTGTATGCTGGTATGTGGAGGGAAACGGAGTCTCCATTATGGATATTTATATGTACATTATGATTATCAAGTGTCGCATTGCATGCGTTAAATGCACGAGGTCCGAAATACAGGGGAGACTCTGCCGGATTTTTGGTAGGAATGTGATGTTCATTCCTCTAAAAATCATTGTTTTTAATGGAAAAAAAAAAAAAGACACTCGAGATTTTTAAGGTATTCTTTTCAAAGTTATTCTTCCGCTATATGGTTTTGAACAGTTTAAAAAAAATATTGGGGTCCACAAAGCTAAAGATTTATGAAAAAGCATTATAAAAACCAGGATGTCACATATATAGTTTCCGTTTGCTTGTGAGTGCATCTGTGATGATTTTTTTTTAACCTTTTTTTTATGTTTTTAAGGTTATTTTTTCTAAAATATGGTTATAGAAATAATTTTTGTTTTTGCTTTTTTACATTTACACATTCAAACTTATTTCCATTCACATATATAGCTTCTCTTTACTTGTGAATTGTGATTGCATAAAAGTACTAACTGTTTTCTGATTTCAAATTTCTATGACTAGAATTCAAAGATGTCATCATCAATGAGCTCAAATTTAGATACTTCATGTTCATTGGCTCTTTCCAAATCTACAAACCTTGAATGAGAGTATGGAGAACCAAGAATTCTAAGTGATAAAAACACAGTTGTGAGCAAATTGTGTGAAAATGAGTATAGTTGTGGGATTTCTAGGTTGAAACAACATTTAGTTTGAGGGCATAGGAATGCAAAAAAATGCAATAAGGTCACTCCAGAGATATCAAAGAGAATTAGCGATTATATGATTGACTCGAAGAAGAAGGTTGAAAGAAAGAATTAGTATGGAGCAAACACGACCAGAGAACTGGTTTGGGATTCATGAAGACTATGACATGTTAATCTTAATGTTAACAGGAGGAGACCTACTGTTGTTGGTGGAGGAATTGTTATTAGGAGCAGTAAGAGGTCTAGAAGTGGTATAAAGAGACCTCTTAATTTTCACTTCGTTCCTAATCCCAAGAAGGCTCCTTTGTAGCAGACTAACATATATACTACATATAAGGAGCTCAAGGCGATAGTATGCGATTATATCGCAAGTTGGTTTGATGAGAATGACATTGCCTTTAATGCCACTCAATGTCAATCATTTCAAACCATGATTGAGTCAGTTCCACAACATAGTTTAGGTAAATATTCTTTTTTTGTTTTCATTTACATACTAATACTTTCTATCCATGTTTTTTAAGTTAAGCAGTATTTTACTTGTGTTTTTTTTCTAAGTTAAGGTTTTGAGGCACCTTCATACAATGAGTTGAAGGTGCCACTTTTTAAAAAACAAGTTAAAAAGATTAACGAATTCATTGAAGAGTGCAGAAAAGATTTTGCACAATACGGACACTCTATAATGTCAAATTGGTGGACTGATGACAAAGGTCGCACCTTGATCAATTTCTTGGTAAATTATCTAACTGGGATAGTTTTTCTAAAATCAATTAATGGATCTGAGCATGTATTGTAAAGATGTTAGATGACTTCATAGATGATGTCGAAGAGGAAAATGTTGTTCACGTAGTCCCTCCTCTCAACCTCGGTTTTGTTTTTGCTAAGAATTTTAATAGTTATTCTTGAATTTCATTGCTTATTACAAGTCTCATAGACAATACATCAAATTATGTAGCTGCAAGGAGATATTTACAAATAAAAAGGAAGCATTTATTTTTGGACACCCTGTGCCGCACATTATATTGATTTAGTGCTGGTAGACATTATAGAGCATTCCATGAGAGAAACAAAAGCAACAAACTGTTTTCATATATAGTCACACTCATGTCCTCCATTTGATTAGAACAATGATCAAGTAAAGAGAATCGGACAGACCAACAATCACCTATTTCGCCACCAATTTCCTGAGCTTAGAGAGTATTCACAATACGAGGGTGAAATTGAGGGAGATGTTCCATTGTCAGGTGTGGGAGCAACACTAAATGGAGCAATATGCTGGCCGGTCAAATAGTTTAGAACATTGTCCACTGTAGTTCCTTTAGGAATGATAATTTCATTTTGTTTGAAGATAATGGCCCCACTTGTGGAGGTGCCAAGGCTGGTGGATACCAAAGAGAAGTTTGCAATGGGCTATATTTATAAAGGCCGTCACACGAGCAAAGGAAAAAATTAGAGAAAATCTTAAAAAGAATGAGCAACAAACCACCCATGTCTATGACATTGTAGATAGTAAATGGACGAATCAACTCTGTTAACCCTTGCATGCAATTGGTTATTACCTTAACCCTACATTCTACTATAATAGGTAAGAAGATGTTGAGGCTGATAGATTTATTAAACAAGACCTATTTGACACCATTAATACCTTATCTGCAAACTAGGATGATGCAATGTGATTGACGAGCTAAGCTCATATAAACATACAACAGGCCTATTTGCGAATGACTTAGTTGAATTGAAGAGAAAGACAATGGCCTTTTATAAGTCCTTTATAAATTTCAAATCTTTTTTCTTGCGTTAGATTTCTTAATTTCTGTTTTTTATTTCATGAAGTGTCAACTATTATTTAACTTTTGTAGGTGAATGGTGGTCACTTTTGGGGCTGAATGCCCAATTCTTCAAAAATTTACTATCAAAGTCCTATTCCATAAATATAGTGCATCTCCTTGTGAGTAGAACTAGAGTGTCTTTGAGAATGTAAGTCTCATTTTACTAATTTGTAGAGCAATCAACAACCTAATTTGCAATTATCTATTACACCACTATATTTTACACATCAATGGACGGAGGAGAAACAAGGACGAGAGTGTACTTTAGAGTCCTCCCATAAACCACCTCTTGCTTGTGTAATAGTTTTATATCTTGTTGCAGGCAAACTCAGCTCCTGCTAGGGCAACATCCCACTATTAGGTTCATAACCAGACAAATTGTGCAATAGATTGCCAAATGTGGGATTGACAACCTCTATTTACCCATCTGTTTATGGATGGGATGTACTAATGAATTGGAGTTTTGAGTTGAAATAATGCCATAAAGTCCTCAAGAAATGATTTGAAAACTTAGAATCCCAATCAAATGTAATCAACTTCAGAATCACATGTAAACACACCTCTTCCCAAAAGAGGTTGGCAATTAAAGCCACTTAAGCAGTCTTATGGGGTGGTATGAAGTGAGCCATCTTCAAAAATGTGTCAACCACGCAGCACCACAACAACCGAATTGTACTGCTTTTGAATGCATGAAAGCCCCAAATGAAATCCATCGATAGATCCTTCTAAGGACCATCAGGAACTGGCAATGGGATATATGATCTAGTACAAGCAAGAAGCACTTAGCTTTCCTAGCTAAAACACAAGGGAAAAAGTAAAAATCTAGAGATAAAAGTGGAAGCAACCTAGTTGTTGTGTAATATCATTCAGAAAAGAAAGTTGTTGCTCTACAAGTCACTACAACATTTATATAAGCGAAAACCTTAACCAAAAGCCAAAATACTCCTTGCAGCAAACAATGAAGGGTAAGTATGTCCAAGATATTTAATTATGGAAATTAACAGAAAATTATAAAATCTGCTTCACTTGTTCTTCCTCATTGGATTTGATTGATTAAACTCATCCATATAATCGATGGCCTGCTGCTCTACATCAATCCCCTCCACTTGAAGAGAACTAGCCCTCGAGTTCGGTTGGAGAGGACCTGGGGAATGATAATCAAAGAGATCTGCAGCATTGAAAGTCTTCAAGATGCCCATAGAGTCAGGGATATCAACCATATAAGCATTATCGTTGATCTTCTTTAGGATTTTGGGTCAATCTTCTTCAGTTTCAATTTGTTGTGAGTACCAGCAGAAACCTTTCCTTTTGGAAGAACATCGTCACTTCATCCCCTTCCTTAAAGAACATGGAAAGACTATGTTGGTTAGTCAACTCTTTACACTGAGAATCAGCATCCTCCCTTCATGGATTGAAATAATTTGATATGCAAAGTGCTTAGCTGCAATGCTATAGCCTGGAATATGTGCAAGAGAGACCAAGTCCAAGGTGCGGTAGGTAGTCCTCCCATAAATCACTTGAAATGGAGAATTAGCTATAGATCTATTCACTATATTATTATAACAAATTCAGGTTGTGCCAAGGCCAAATACCATTGTTTAGGTCTACTACTAGAGAGGCTGCAAATCATATTCCCAGAGGTATGATTCACCACTTATGGGTGTCCATTTGTTTGTTGCTAACAAGTACTGCTGAATTGGAGTTCACAATCAAACCTATGCTACAAAGTCTGCCAGAAGTGACTCAAGAACTTCAAGTCATGGTTTAAGTAATCTAATGGACTCCAGTCAAGGTGAATGCATTAAATATTCCAAAAATCACACCTATCTGTACAAAAGGAGCATCTCAAAAAAATATTGGGGTCTAAATGTCATTTATCAATCTGACTGTTTCTCACACTCACAACTACAAGTTGTAATGGATAAATAAAGAAAACTGAAGGCATCTATAATTTTTCTGGAGGCACTGTCATTCATGAAATCGATATGACTAGCATGACGCCACGCACAGAAGTAGCCAGCTTTCCATTTCTTATTTAAAGAAGTGCCCTAACTTGCAAAAGGACATCTTTTGTAGTTCAACAGACACCAGACTAGTTTGACTCCTCTTAACTATCATGCAAAAAAGAAATTCTTATTGTAGGATCAATCATGTCATTAGTGTTGGCATCATAGACAAGACTTTTTTATATGACTCTAGATATACATCTATAAGACTAGTAGGGGTGATGTCCTTCGTGTTAGATGTTGAAAGTTTAGAAGAAAATGAATGTATGCTTCTATCTATTATTAGAGAAAAAAATTACACTAATATATATATATATATAGGGAAGCATGGCAACAGACCTGCCATTGAATCCCGCGGATTAGGCTAAAGGAAATCCCTTAACATAAGGGTCAAACTAGGAATAAAATGAAAGGAGATTTTCAGATTCAAATCTGATCCTAATCTCCATTATTTATGGAAACAAACTAAGATCAAAACTAATCCCTAGAAACTAGGAACTAATTTTGAGAGAAAGTTTCCTAACATATCCAACAAATGTATTTCTCACCTCAAGAATTGTGGGAATAAGGAGTCACCAACACCATTTGTCCTTCCAAGTAAAAGAGAAAAGCCCATCTAAATCAGTTTCTACAAGGTCCCACAATTGTAGCAAACTAAAGAAAAATAAGAATGTCGAAGGCTTTATTCTTACCAAGGAAAATGCATAAAAGAAAACCTCCTTGGCAACAACTCAAGGTTGAATTTTCCACCTATAGATGGAGAAAATTAATCCCTATAAGGATAAAAGACCTCATCCATAGAAAAAATTGAGATAAATAATTAGAAATGGCCTCTTCAGTTACTTTTCCAAGTTAAAAGATAATTCAACTACAAACTAAAGCAAAGCCCAAGAAATTTGGCATAGAATCTCTTATGTATGTAGATACGTGTGTGTGTGCGTGTGTCTGGGAGCAAATACATAGAAGTGTATGCTGTGAACTCTGTATGTGTTTCTGTTTGCACGCGCACACACACACACACACACAGACATGTGTATAGATACATCTGTTTCTGCATTTATTTCAACAAGCAAATACTTGTGTATGCTGTGAGTTTTGTCTGTGTCTATGCCTGTACATATGTATTGTTACAGACAGACATGTATATAAATGAACCCATATTTGTATGTATTTATGTCAGTATACAGATATACATGCACAAGTGGGAAGCATACACACATACAGAGATCCATACACACCAATAGAAAGGAAATTATGCATGTCTATGCATATCTATATATATAAACATGTGTTACATGTAGGCAAAATGCTTTAGCGTTATATGATGAAAACATTCTTCAATATGAATTATTATTCTTTTTTACGAGCATGCAAACAATACTTAAAAGTAAGATGTAATTTTATTAGTTTGAACTGCCATACCTTTCATTAAGTCACAATATACTGTACATAAAGAGTGTATTCCAAGATGTGGGAAGCGCATAAGTAGCGGCATCAAAAAGAATATAACAATTGGAATACTATGAAGTACAAGAGCTACCCTCCTTGAATAGAATATCTGCCAAAAGAAAAAAAAGAGGACTTGGTGTATCACTTGTTGCAGCATTTATTTTATCAACCAACCAGAGAGTTGATTCACAATCATGTATCTGCTACTAGGCCACAGCTTGCACCCAAAGATCACAATTTAGACAACTACATCCACATAAAAATACTGAGGGAAACTTTTTCAGGAAAAAGATACAAGGGGAAATGGAAATAATGAAGCATACCATAATCCATGTCAAATAATCAAAAAAGACAGCCCAATCATCACTGGTCTCATTCAGCGCAACCCTAAGAGACTTCCTTTCGTTTGCACTTTGTAGTTCATGAGAACTTGTGAAGGCTTTAATTAAGCTGAATAAATTGTCTCCACGTGCTTGGATGCTCCCCGGTCTGGTTCATGAGATTTCCTCAAATAAACAAAAAGCATTAATGCAAAATGTTCTACCAACAATTTTAGAACTCAAAAGAATATGTGTACCAAAATTACAAATGCGTACAGTAGTCTCTCCATTGTATCATAAGAAGTGTGATAGAAATAACCGCCTAGAAGAAATATAATATCCAAGCCAGGAATGTCCCCATAATCTTCAGAAAATATTCTGAAATCTGTATCTCCAGGAATAACATGAAAAACGTCCTGCAAAGACAAGTTAAGTCATTCGAATGCTCAATAACTGCATATTTAATATCATAGGCACTCCATGCCACAAGTCCATACACATAATTGAAGTGTTTTTTATCTATCAACAAATTGTAAGAATAAAAAATTTAGACAACATAATATTCTGCAAAAATGAAAACATTAGAGGAAGCTCAGGAGTAGCACCAATAGGTAACAAGATCAGGGAGGATAGACTTAGATGGTTTGGACATATCCAACAAAGACTGAAAACAGCACCTGTTAGGAGTGAGTCGATCCAAGTCGAAGCCTCTGAAAGGGCAAGGGGAAGGCCCAAAATATGTGGATAGAAGTGGTGAGAAAAGATTTAAAAACTTTTGGACTAAATGAAGCCATGACACTTGATAGAGGGGAATGAAGGAATAAGATTTGTGTAGCCAACCCCTAATTAGGACAAGGGTTTGTTGATGATGATGATGATGATGATGAAAATAATATTCTGCAGGGATAAATCCAACTAAAACACATTGCAATAGCTCGTAACACTGATTAAGATAAGAATAAAATACACACAGCGGGCAATTCAGAAGAAACTGTAACTGTTGTCTTTTTTCAGGCAGATTCTAGTAGATGTGGCACAGCTGATCATGTCCATCTAGATGATAATCTACATAGTGAAATGGATCAGAATCGTCACAGCTGATGGACAACAACATCTTAACCTCCCAAAAAATTTTGGTTCTTCCATGGCACTTGAATCGTCTATTTTGATTACTGAGAAAGAGATCCTGACTTCATGGTTGCGTTCCTACTGTAAATTGGTCCAAAATGATAAACACCCCTAGTCATATATCTAAGTTTGTTCCAACTATTCAATCATTATTATGACAATTTTTAGCTTTGCAGGGTATACTTAGTGAAGTCCAAAAATTTTGCCTTCATTTTGGCAGATCTCCCACCGGTACACCCCATAAACTACTGTTAGCTGACAAGGGTGAACTTTTCATCCTCTTAGAACCCTTTTGAGCACTGTGAGAGGAACTCTGGAAGGAAAAAGGCCCTGAGCCTGTACCAGCAAGCCTCAATCTCAGTAGTTTAAGGAAAACATACTGCTCTTTTGCCCAACCAAGTCCCCCAAAAGATTTATCTCCCAGGCTATAGCTAGCCTCCAAAACTTAACTAGGGGGATCTGAATACTATTCCACTCCCCTTTCAGCCTGTCAACCTTTCTATTTCAGGGCTGATAACTTACAACACTTCGTGATAACATAAATTTTTGCTGGATGGAAAATACTCCTTAGAAATCAGTAGAGCTCAGACTCAAAGTCTAGTTTTTTGGTTTTTGATGACTCATAAGCCCATTTGGCACAATAAAACCTGATCTCAAATTCCAAAATACCCACTGTTAAAATGCACGGGTAGTCATTTTTCTCTCTCTTGTTCCTGTCTTCTTACCACATAAACTACTGTTAGCTGACAAGGGTGAACTTTTCATCCTCTTAGAACCCTTTTGAGCGCTGTGAGAGGAACTCTGGAAGGAAAAGGTCCTGAGCCTGTACCAGCAAGCCTCAATCCCAGTAGTTTAAGGAAAACATACTGCTCTTTTGTCCAACCAAGTCCCCCAAAAGATTTATCTCCCAGGCTATAGCTAGCCTCCAAAACTTAACTAGGGGGATCTGAATACTATTCCACTCCCCTTTCAGCCTGTCAACCTTTCTATTTCAGGGCTGATAACTTACAACACGTCGTGATAACATAAATTTTTGCTGGATGGAAAATACTCCTTAGAAATCAGTAGAGCTCAGACTCAAAGTCTAGTTTTTTGGTTTTTGATGACTCATAAGCCCATTTGGCACAATAAAACCTGATCTCAAATTCCAAAATACCCACTGTTAAAATGCACGGGTAGTCGTTTTTCTCTCTCTTGTTCCTGTCTTCTTACCAGATGCGAGAGACACAAAACCATCCTTCCCCGAACCATGAAAAATGCAGACTCTCTCTCTCTCTCTCTCAAGCGGATCGTGGTTTGAATGCGCCAAGATCCTCGGCTGTAATCATAAGTGATCTTTGTGTAATCAGATGTAGCTGTAGGTGTCAAATTTAGATAGAGACACTGTGTTTGCACTGAATGCTTTTTAAATTTTTGAGTCATTTCCTTGCACTATTAGTTGTAGAATTGTAGATACTGTATGTTTGTGGCAGTCATTTCATTCTTGGGGCTTAGGATATAATTAGAAACTTGGTGAAAAGCTATTAGAAACTCCAAAACTGAAGGAACTCAAAAAGCGCCCTCTTAAGAATTTTGTTTCAGATAACAAAATATTTATTGAACAAATCTTTGTAGCATGTTCTTGATCCAACATATTTTAGATTTTGGTGCTTCAAAGAAGATGAATGGGGGAGCCATGAGAGTGTGAAGCTCTAGCAATTGCTGCTTCTTGTTAGAATAGGGAAGAAAATGAGCAAAATAGAATGAGATCGAGAAGAAAAAATTAGTCAGCAAAGGAGGAGCAGCTCAACACCAAGAAAAGAATGCAGTGAAAAAAAGGTCCTCAGCCTTAGCTCCAAGGGAGGATTGAAAATACAAAACAAAGGAAAGGGTGATGGAGGAAATACTCCTTTTTTTTGTGATAGAACTTCAATCAGATTCAATTCAAAAAATCGGGATATAGATTACAAGTTTCAAGCAGAAAGAAAGAATTATACAGAACTCTGTGAATCTGTTCTGTAGTAGTCTTTCTATTCTTACAAGTCTCTAGCTTTCGAGGAGCTAGAACCTCCCATCATTCAATTCAACTCTTTTCCTCCTTTTCTCCCTTCTGTTCTCTCCTTCTTAATCTCCTTCCCCTTCTTTCCTCCGTAACTGCCTTTTGAATTCCCCAACAGAGTAACTACCTTACAGCTTGCAAACATAACTGTATGTTGTTTCATTTTGTTCCTTCCTTCTTCTGGTATAATATTTGCCAAATCTGTTTTCTTTAGGTTATGCTGATGTAACAATACCCCCCCCCCTAACAGTGGCACCTTGTCCTCAAGGTGGTGGAAGTCAGGGAATTGCCTGTGAATGTCTTCCAATGGCTCCCATGTACGGACATGGTCTGGAAGATGTTCCCACTGGATGAGTACTTCGAACTGTCCATTAGTAGTCTACCTAATCTCTTTGACTGCTGCTGGGTATGCATTCACTTCTAGTTCTTCATTCAAGGCCCGAGGTATGGGTTGAGGCTTTAAAGTTGGTTCATAAGCTGGCTTGAGCTGCGATACATGAAAAACAGGATGTAGTTTTGCCTGCGGTGGTAGCTCCAATTTATAAGCTACTTGTCCAATCCTTTCCAGAACAACATAAGGGCCATAATAGCAGGGACGTAGTTTCTCATTGCACTTTGTTGAGAGTGATTTGAAACGATAAGGTTGGATCTTTAAATAGACATAGTCTCCTGGTTGTAAAGTGAGAGGACGGCAATGTGCATCTGCCTGTCTTTTCATCTTCAATTGAGCGGTCTCTAAATTGCTCTTGAGTTCCCTTAGAATGGAATCACGGCTAGCCAACTGTTGGTTAACTGCCTCTACCAATGACTCTCCCCCTGTATAAGTCAGCAACTTTGGTGGTTCCCTTCCATATAGAACCTGGAATGGTGTCATTCCTGTTGATTGTTGGTAAGTGGTATTGTACCAATATTCTGCCCAATAGATCCATTTGGGCCAGGACTTTGGTTTGCTATCAATGAAACATCGTAAATATGTTTCCAAGCATCTATTTACCACTTATATTTGTCCATTCATTTAAGGATGGTATGAAGAACTCATCTTGAGGGCAGTTCCTGCCTGTTTAAACAATTCAGTCTAGAATTGGCTGATAAAGATCCAGTCTCTGTCGGATACAATAGAAGTAGGGTAACCATGTAGTCTAACCACTTCCTTGTTAAAGATGTTGGCTACTTCTTTGGCTGTGTAAGGATGACTGAGAAGAATGAAATGACTATATTTGGTTAATCTGTCAACAACTACTAACACCGTATCATACCCATGAGCTCTAGGTAACCCACTTATAAAATCCATTGATAGCCCACTCCAAACTTCCTTAGGAATGGGAAGAGGCTGAAGAAGACCTGCTAGTTTATTAGTTATGTATTTGTTTCTTTGGCAGACATCACAAGTGGATATGAATTTCTAAATGTCCTATTGCATTCCCTCCCAGTGAAGCACCTGGGATATGCGTTTATAAGTACATTTAATCCCTGAATGGCCTCCTGCTGGTGTTGAATGGAATTCTTGTAAGAAGACCAGAATGCGAGATGAAGATCTGGGAATAACCAGCTTTCCCTGAAATAGTAAAAAACCTCTTTTGAGTGTATAACCTGGCTGGCTATCAGGATTCGCTAATATGCTTTGAGTAATATGACGAATGTGAGGATTTTTTTGTACTTCAGCAGCTAAAGAATCCAAATCATCACATCGAACTATAGATAGGGCAAGATGATGCAATAAAAGCTCGTCCTCTTCTCTACGTTGGGACTCACTAGCAGTTGCCTCCTCCACCTTTGTTTTGCTGTTTGAATCATTGAAAGTGGTGTCATCCTGTCGCCTGGACAAAGCATCCACTACTCGATTATCTGATCCTTGCTTATATTGAATGACAAAGTCATACCCAAAGAGTTTAGTCAGCCACTTTTGTTGTTCCTCATTCAATAATTTTTGATCCATGAAGAACTTTAGACTTTTCTGGTCGGTATGAATGATGAATCTTCTGCCCATTAGGTAATGTCTCCATTTCTGCACCGCAAGAACTATAGCCATCAACTCCCTTTAGTAAACTGATTTGGATTGTGATCGTAGTGAGAGAGATTGGCTGAAAAAGGCAATTGGCCTACCTTCTTGCATGAGTACAGCCCTAATCCCTTTTCCTGAAGCATCTGTTTCCAACACAAAGATTTTTGAGAAATCGGGTATGGCCAATACAGGAACTGATGTCATGGCTTTTTTCAATGTATCAAACGCTTCCTGACTTTCTTTAGTCCAACTGAACCCATCTTTCTTGAGTAACTAGTTAATGGAGCAGCAATGATTCCATAGTCTTTGACAAACCTTCTATAATAGCCCGTAAGACCTAAAAATCCACGCAATGCCTTGGTGTCTTTTGGTTTGGGCCATTGTAACACACATGCTATCTTGGATTCGTTCACTCTGACCCCTCTCTCAGGTATAATGTGTCCTAAATACTCCAAAGAAAGGTGTGCAAAAGAACACTTCTTTCTATTGGCAATAAGCTTATGTTATTCTAACAATTTTAGGACAATAACGATATGATCCAAGTGAAGAGAAAGAGTTCTGCTATATATCAAAATATCATCAAAGAAGACCAATACAAACTTGCGAAGATGGGGACAAAATACCTCGTTCATTAGTGCCTGAAAGGTTGCTAGTGCATTGGTTAGCCCAAAAGGCATAACCAAGAATTCATAGTGCCCTTCATGAGTTCGAAAGGCGGTTTTGGCTATGTCCTCCTCTTTGATTCTAATATGATAATAGCCTGATTTTAAATCCAACTTTAAGAAAACGGTCGCACCACCCAATTCATCTAACAGTTCATCTATGGTTGGGATAGGAAATTTATCAGGCACTGTCACTTTATTTAAAGCCCTATAGTCCACACAAAACCTCCGACCCCCATATTTCTTTTTCACCAACAGCACTGGACTGGAGAAAGGGCTTTTACTGGGTCGAATAATACCGGCCTTCACCAGCTCCTTTATGATTTTTTCAATCTCATCCTTCTGTGAATGGGGATATCTGTATGGTCAGTTATGAGGAGGCTGTGTTCCCTCTACCAACCGAATAGAATGGTCATGCGAACAGGCGATTGGCAGCCCTAAAGGTTGATCAAATACCTTTGAAAATTGCTGTAGTATAGAGTTTATAGCTGAATTAATACCTTCATGCTGCTGGTTTTTATCCATTTCCATACCTCGATATTCAAGGATACACCCAAACTCAGCTCTAGGAATGATCCGAAGCATTGACTTAAAGGAGACCATGGAACAAGATAGATTCGGATCTCCTCTTAAGATTATTTGTCGACTGTCTACTTTGAAACGCACGGTGAAGTCACGGAAATTTGTAGAAATATCTCCCAATGTCTGTAACCATGTTATTCCCAACACAAGATCAGCTCCGCCCAAGTCGAAAGGGTGGAAATCTTGGACCACTTGGATACTGTTCAGATCTACCCTCAACTTCCTGCATATACCCTCTCCTCTAATGCAATGGCCGTCACCCACCTGAACCCCAAATCTTTTTTATTGATCCACCTCTAATTGAAGTTCTTGGACGAGTTGAGTGGATATGAAATTGTGGGAAGCCCCACTGTCAATCAAAACCACTACCTCTCTTCCTCCAATCAAACCGGTGATTTTCATAGTACCGCCGGATGTAAATGCGAAGATGGAGTTTAGGGATAACTCCAAGGGTTGGTTATCCCCTTCTCGTGTGCCGTCCCTTTCCGTGCCAGGTGCTGAGGTGGCCTCCAGATCCTCTGCATCGTCATCACCGAGGATCAAGATTTGCAACTGCCTGTTCATGCAACGGTGGCCGAGTTGGTATTTTTCATCGCACCTATAGCATAATCCGAGCGATCTTCTTTGTTGCAGCTCGGAATCGGTGAGTTTTCTAAGGTTTTCTCTTTTTCCGGCAATAGCTTTGCCGGCTTTCTTTTCCCGCTCGACTTCCTGCCGTAAACCCTGGTTTCTGTCACCCCCGTTGAAGATGATGGGTAATTTACGAAATTGCCCTTGGGGACATCTTTTTGTCGGGCCCAATTTCGACTGTGTCTGTATGGGCTCAAACACTCGAGGCCCACTCTCATTTCGGGATGGACGGCCTCATATCTGGTCCAAGGCCCAATTCTTCTGCTCTATCTTCTAGGCCAACTCCATAAGCCCAACTAGAGATCCAGGCCTGAAAACCCTGAGTTTGGCCCTGATCTCTTCCTTGAGGCTGTTCAAGAACGCCCCTCTCAACAGCTCGTCGGAGAGTGTTCCTAGATGGCCGAAAATTTGCTTGAATGCCCGGAGGTACTCGGAAACGGTACCCTTTTGCTTCAATGCAAGTAGGGCTTCGTAATCATCCTCACACTGGGAAGATCTAAATCTTCTCAGCAGGGACGACCGGAGAGAAACCAAAGATCGAAAAGGGTTTCTTGATTCAGTCCACAAGAACCAGTTGAGGGCATCCCCCTCCATACACACCGTTGCGGCTGCTACCTTCTCTTCTTCTGCTACACGATTGATCTAAAAATACCTTTCATCTCGACAAACCCATCAGTAGGGTTCTTGGCCATCGAACACTGGAAGATCCAGTTTCCGACATGGCCAGTTTGGACGTGGATGTAAGTCCGGCTCTACCGAGTTCCTGGGTTGATCGTGTGAGGTTTCTCCCACTTCATCATTCTGATTGCGACCTCGACTTTCTTCCGAAACCTCTTTGTTCTTAATCCACTCCCTTATCTCCAGCAGGTAATCTCCTAATGCATTCACATTCGTCTGTAATTGGCTCATATGCTCCCTCAATTCTCCTACCTCCCCTCTCAGGCCCTCCAGATCTTTCTCCATGCTTTCTGCCCTTTCCAGTCTAGTCCTGACCATCCCCAGTGTTCGAACCGGCTCTGATACCACCGATAGAACTTCAATCGGATTCAATTCAAAGAATCGGGGTACAGATTACAAGTTTCAAGCAGAAAGAAAGAATTATATAGAACTCTGTGAATCTGTTCTGTAGTAGTCTTTCTATTCTTACAAGTCTCTAGCTTTCGAGGAGCTAGAACCTCCCATCATTCAATTCACCTCCTTTTCTCCCTTCTGTTCTCTCCCTCTTACCTCCTTCCCCTTCTCAACAGAGCAACTGCCTTACAGCTTGCAAACATAACTGTATGTTGTTTCATTTTGTTCCTTCCTTCTTCTGGTATAATATTTGCCAAATCTGTTTTCTTTAGGTTCTGCTGATGTAACAGTTTGCTTTGCTGTGACCTGTAATGACATCTAGGGCAACATGGAGAGCTTTACCGTTTTAGGGGAGGTTTCTGTTGTTCAGTGTGAAGTTAATCTCCTGCATTTTGAAGATTTTGCATTTGGTCTGTTCTATCTCCTGCAATCAGGGGATTTTGCATTTGGGATGTTCTATTTGCTGCAATTTTTGGGATCTTGCATTTGAGAAGCAGAAAGGAACATGAGAGAGAGAGAGAGAGAGAGAGAGAGAGAGAGAGAGAGAGAGAGGTTATTCGGTGCTCCTATAAGTAAAGCGAGGCACCGAATGATGGAACAAAAATTAGGGCATGGGCCCACTTTTGGTATCCTTTTTCTGTTCTAAGCCATTCATCTCATTTGCTCTTCTCACGTTATTTGGGTACCAAAACTCATATCCAGTGCATTCTTGGGCCTCTTTTGCTTGTAAAATGGATGGTGTCGGAACATTATAAAATCAAAAAGCCTTTTTTGCCAGAAATCGTCCATTTTCAAATGACAAAAGACTGAGAAACAAACATCTAGATGTATCTATTAGATGTGAGTTTTTGGTATCTTAGCCATTTGACAAAAGGTAAATTAGATGAACGTCTTGGATCAATGAGACAATGTCGAAGAGTGGACCAGCGCCCCAAATTTCATTATGTCATTCAGTGCCCCCCTCTACCCATGAAGCATTAAATAACTTCCAGACACACACAGATATATATATATATATATATATATATAGAGAGAGAGAGAGAGAGAGAGAGAGAGAGAGAGAGAGAGAGAGAGAGAGAGAGAGAGAGAGAGTGAAGCGAGTTTTTAAACTAGGGTGCTTTAGGAATAGAATTTTAAGGCTTTTGTGTCAAATGACCCTAGGAGTAGTCAAAAGAACTTTAAAACAGCCCTTTTAAGTGGCAGCCTTGTATATCTCTCAGGGACAAATTGTGTGTGTGTGTGTGTGTGTGTGTAGAGAGAGAGAGAGAGAGTGAAGCGAGTTTTTAAACTAGGGTGCTTTAGGAATAAAATTTTAAGGGCTTTTGTGTCAAATGACCCTAGGAGTAGTCAAAAGAACTTTAAAACAGCCCTTTTAAGTGGCAGCCTTGTATATCTCATCAACTGCAAAAGACTAGACCTTTCAACAGAAGTGTGCTTGATAATGAACAATAGAAGAAATGATCTCATCAATGAAGTCAATATGAGGTGGACTCTCCAGCTACCATTAGACAAAAGTAAGCAATTCTTCAAGAGGAAAAATAGACTCAGTTGTCAATACTGACATTGTACGAGCCAATATGCCGTTATACTATGTCCTGGTTCAAAAGCCAGTATAGAAATGAGGCAAAACAGGTCCAGGAAAATACAGGCAAATACCAATTGATACCACCTATACTAGTCAAACCAGCTGCCATTTGCATTTTGTTCTGTTACCAACAAAAATTGTGATTTAGGTTTTTTCTCTAAGTTACCCTCAAATTAGAAACTGTCAATGGCTAAATCAAGGGTATTTTAGTCAAATCTTGATCCTATTCACTTAGAAGGGGTCATTTCTTTAAAATAGGGCAATTTCCCCCTTCTTTCTCACCATTGAAACCCTAGGTTCTGGCCGGGCAAAGAATATAACCTAGAAACTCTAGAAAATGTGATTTTTTTCCCCAAAAAAAAATAATAAAATAGTGGAATGTATTTCATGCCAAAACGACCAAGAGCCATCTGTTTTTGGGTGATTTTGTGTGGATTTTCTCTCCTTTGCAACTGTTATACATTTTCAAACGAAGAATATGAAGTGAGTTCCCTTCAATCTTCTGATATTTTAGGAAAAAAAGATCAAAGGAGTTCTAGTCATGCAAAAATGACTCAGCTCCTTATGTTGTGTGATTTTGTGAATCTTTATGAGAGATTTTCCAAGTATTTGCCACTGCAGCTACAACACTCATTCTTCCAGTGGAAAAGAAGACCCCAAAGCTCGAAAATCTTGGATTATTTGTCAGAAAAACAGCTGAAAGGAGTCAAAACATGCAAAACAATCCTCAATCAACTTCTTTTGGTGATATTGATTTTTTAGATTGATTGCTATGCTATTTTCAATAGTTCAACCTATTGTTGGCTCTGTTTTACATACTTGCAGAAACTTTCGGCTTTATTATGATTTTTATAATTTTTCCTATTTTTAATTATTCTTTGAGAATTTTACTTTATTTTTGTTGTACCAGCCAATACCAGTCCAGTGTTGCTCGTGCCACCGGTACATTCCAGTTTGAGGCCAAAACCAATATGGTCACCAGGAGGGGACTGATAACTATGGTTTTAGATGATCCCATTTTCTATGGAACACCTTCCCCACATCTAACATTTCCCACTTCTGTAAAATCTTGTTCCATCTCAATGTGCTGTCTGTTGCCACTATAGTGGAGCATTTTTTATTATTGCTAGATAAAGGAATGCAATGAGCTCTTCCAGCGAAGTGCAACTAAGTCCTGAGTTTCAAGAAACTAACTTGGTCCATTCAATTAACGTTCTCAGTTCCGGTTGGAGACATAAAATCTGCATGTTTTTTGACATTTGATCATTTTACATTAAAGGATGTTATTCCATGGTAAGTATTTAACTCATCTTTTACATTAAAGGATGTTATTCCACAGTAAGTATCTAACTTATCTTTTAAATAGAAGAAACAACTGCAAACAGAGACATAATTTGACGCAGAGCAAATACTTGCTGATTGCTGCTCTGATATGAGTTGTATTAACGTTCTCTTGGCATTTTGGATATTATCTGTGTTCTGGTACAAAACACTCGCTATTTGCTTCCAATTCAGGATATCAAACTTCATCATTCTTTTCTTAACTTTCCATATAAGCAGTACATTATTAGTCAGCAACGTTGATTAGTCGCTTGCAGTGGAGAAAATGTTTGACCATAATTGATAATAGAACCATAATACACTTGTTTCAGTACAAGAAAAAGATATTTAAATGCTTAAAGCAGTCAGATGGAGAAAATTTTAAGAAATTCAAAGGGAACCTGTGCCACACTATTTGCCATTGGATAGACTGCTGATTGAGCATAAACACGAGCAGGCCAAGATCCAGGTCCAGATTGGCAGACTAAATCTGTCAATAAAACATTGCAGTAAGAAAGTAAGGATGCAGCAGCATGAGAGATAGATATAGAATACATTTATAAATTTAGGATGAAGCATTGTCAAAATTATTCAATTTTTGCATGTTGCAGATGAACTTCAGTTTCCATTAGAAATGAAAAGCTTGAAAGAATATGAGGTACAACTTCATACAAAGAAGAGATGATGCATGTTAAAATAAGCCAAAGAATGATAACCAAAACTATGCAGTGGAGAAACTTGAGGTAGCATGGTGATGAGGACTTTTTATTCGGGGTATGCATGGGTTCTTCGAGGATAACCCCAAACCAGGCATACACACAGCCCCAAGCAGACATATGAGCAGTACTCGAACCATGACCTAGCACAGGAGAGTCCTTTCTTCAGCCACTGTTTTAGAAGGTCATTGCAAATTTATAAATGTATTCTTCATCTGTCTCTCTTCACCAAAGAAATCAAAGCAAATAAACCACTCTTGACTGTGTGAGGAATTAAAAGCCACATATCCTGTTCAAGGGTGGCTAAACCTTTCTTCTTTCAAAAGACATGGTACTGCAAAAATTCGTCAACTTCTAGATTTGACAATGTAATGGAGAAGGAACTTAGATCATAGTGCACTTGTTTCAATAGCACTAAACATCTTTGGTAACTTTTTCCTCTTCTGTTTGAATGAAGATCCTTCTTTTCCTTCCAAGTTCGCTTTTGATTTCTGAATCTAGCCACCATCAAGTAAGATTCATATCATGTTTCCATTCCATAATTTGATATGTTCTTTTTAGTTTTAACACTTATCTTCAGTTCATTTCCAAAATTTTGTTCTAATATTTTTGCTTCACCTTCTTGTTCATGATCACGTTTCTAACTATCAAAGATTAAAAACTTGAATATATCTTCTATTCATCATCATCAAAGCCTCATCTCGACTACAGGTCAGCCATATGAATCTTGTTCCTCCATTCTCCTCTATGAAGGGTCAAGGCCTCATTTAACTAAAAAGTTTTTAAATCTTTTCACACCACTTCTATCCAGGTCCTTTTGGGCCTTCCCCTTGCCCTTTTAGAGGCTGCAACTTAGATTGATTCACTCCTAACAAGTGTCATCTTCCATCTCCCTTGAACAAGTCCAAACCATCTAAGTCTACCCTCCCTCCACTTGTTACATATTGGTGCTACTCCAAAGTTTCCTCTAACGTTTTCATTTCTAATTCTATCCTTTACTCAACATCCTCATTTTGGCTGCGCTTATCCTATGTACATGTTGTTCATTAACTGCCCAACACTATGATCCATAAAGCATGGCCGACCTCACAGCCATCCTATAAAATTTTCCTTCCACTTTAAGTGGCACTTGTTACACAGAACTCCACATATCCATTTGTTCCAACCCACTTGGATTCTCTAGGTTATCCCTCTCAATCTCTCTGCTCTCATGAATTATGGATCCCAAGTATCGAAAGTGGTCTTTTTGGAAAAATTCTTGGTTATTAATCTTTATTGGTGCTTCACACCCACTCCTACTTGCTAAAATTGCATTTTGTATACTCTATCTTATTTTGGCTAATTTTAAATCCTTTAAACTCTTTAGCATCTCTCTACAACTCTAGCCTTGTGTTGACTCCCTTATGTTATCAATCACAACTATCATCATCATCATCATCATCATCATCATCATCATCATCATCATCAAGACCTTATCCCAATTAGGGGTCGGCCACATGAATCTTATTCCACCATTCCTCTCTATTAAGTACCATGGCTTCATTTAGTCCCAAAATTTTTAAATTTTTCCTCACCACTTCTATCCACGTTATTTTGGGCCTTCCCCTTGCCCTTTTAAAACCTTCTACTTGCACTGCCTCACTCCTTCTAACTAGTGCTGTTTTCAGTCTCCTTTGGACATGTCCAAACCATCTAATATCAGTTTTCAATTCATGTCATATTAGGGTTGCCATAGTTTTAAAAAGTTAAAGATTATTTCATTTTTTCCTTACAAGCAGGAAAGAAATAACAAAATCATCTTCAACTTCTCCCTTACCGGCCGGCACCTGATGCAAGGGTTGCCATATTTTAAGAAGCTAGAGATGATTTTCATTTCTTCCTTGCAAAATAATATACAAATGCATATTCATTTTCAAGAAGGAAATAAATAACAAAATCATCTTCAACTTCTCCCTTGCCGGCTTGCACCTGACGCAAGACCCTCCTCCTTTTTCATCCGAGCTTTGGGACCGGCATTGGCAGAGTTTTATCAATCAAAACTATGTCATCTGCAAATAATATGGACCATGGAATCTCCTCATGTAGATGTTGTGTTAACTCATCCATAAGTAATTTAAAAAGGGATGGGCTCAATGCCTATCCCTAGTGCAATCGTATAGAAGGAAATCACCAGTCTCTCCGCTAGCGGTCCTAACATTTGTAATTGCTCAGACCTATCATAAGCTTTTTCTAAGTCAATAAAGACCATGTGGAGGTCCTTCTTTCTCTATCAATTGTTTTAGTAAGAAAATAGCTTCCATAGTAGACCTCCCAAGCATGAAACCAAACTGGTTCTCCGATACACTTGTCTCATGCCATAGCCTCTTCTCAATCACTCTTTCAAAAAGTTTCATGGTATGGCTTATAAGTTTGATCCCATGATAATTAGTGCAACTTTGTATATTCTTTATTCTTACAAATCGGTAGATAGAGTTTTTTCTCCATTCATTTGGCGTTTTCTTCGATTCTACAATCTTGTTAAACAACTTTGTCAACCAAACTACTCCAGTATGTCCCATATACTTCCAAACCTCTATTGGTATATCATTGCACTCTAGCCCTTCCTAATTTCATCTTTTTCAATGACTCTTTCAATTCAGGTATCCTGATCCTACAGTCATATCTATATAGTGCAACATTATTTGGGTTTACAGTTCTGTCAATCTCTATATTCTCAATACATTTGTCATTTAGTGATTTTTGAAAGTAACTTTTCCCCCTATGATTGATCTCATCATCTTTGAAAAATACCCTTTGGTCATCACTTTTAATACATATAACATGGTCTAAGTCCTTACTCTTCTATTCTCTTATTTTTACAAGTTTGAACACATCTTTTTCACCTTCTCTTGACCTTAATCTATTATAGAGATCATCATACCCTTGAGTTTAGCCTCACTCACTACTCTTTGAGCAAGCTTTTTAACATTCTTATATTGCTCAATGTTTTTTTTTTTACTAGTCCCTTGCCATGTTTTAAAACACATCTCTTTCTCTTTAGTAACTTTTTGCACTTGTTCAATCTACCACCAAGTTTCCTTTGCTGGTTATCTTCTACTTTTAGATACTCCGAGAACATCTTTTGCCACTCTCAATAGAGTCGGCCACATCAGTCCACATGGTGTTTACTTCTGTTTCATTGTTCAACTTTCCTTCTGTCATCAACTTGTTTGTGAATGATGTTATCTTCTTTCCTATTAAGTTGCAATACTTAGTTTTTCGACACCTATTAGTTCATTTCCTTTCTTTCATCTCTTAATGCAAATCTCCATAACCATTAACCTATGTTGTGTGGTTAACTCTCACTAGGTATCACCTTGCAATCTTTACACATTGATCTTTCCATATTCCTAAGTAGAAAGAAGTCTATTTGGCTCTTATATAATCCACCTTTAAAAGGTTAGTAAGTGTTCATCCCTCTCCTTAAAGTATGCTAAAGTATGTATTTGTTAGAACTAAGTTATATGTCAAAGCAAAATTGAGAATAGCTCACACCCATCTCATTTCTTTCCAATACCATACTCTCCATGTACCCTATCATATCCTTCCTTTTCTTTTCCTACATAACCATTTAACTCTGCTCCTATAAATATTGCCTCTGTATTGGGAATTTCTTGATTACTCTCTCCATGTTTTCCTAAAACTGTCTCTTGATTCTCTTCTAATCCTACCTATGGGGCCTATGCACTTATAACATTTATGATCTTTTCTCCTAAGACAAGTTTTATTATAAAAATTCTATCACTGGTTCTTCTAATATCTACAACTTTACTTTAATTCTTTATCCACCATTATCTCTACATCATTTCTATTATTGTCCTTTCATACATACCAGAGGTTATACCCATCAATTTCTCTAATTTTAGCCCCTTTCCACTTAGTCTTTTGAACATAAGCTATGTTGACCCTCCTACATTTTATCGTACCTACTAACCTCATACTCTTACTTGTCAATGTGCATGAATTCCATGAGGCGATACAAATCTTATTTTCCTAAGCTACTTTCCACTATATTTGGGATTTGATGCAATGCGTCGCTTACGGGGAACACTTAACAGCCCTTGCTCATTTTGTGCTACATCTAGGATCCAATACAGCACCTTCGCTTATGGAAGAAAGCCCTAACAGCCCTTGCGCATTCCCACTACATCTGAACTCTGATGCAGCGCATCACTTATAAGGAACACCCTAGCCTAAGGAAATGTCTTATGCTTTAGATTCATGCTAAGGATTTTTCAAAGAATTTTACGCCAATTGGCACCTTACGCAACCCTCCTCTATCTAAGCTTGGAACCAGCCGCAAAATCATAAAACCAAATAGGCAGAATTGAATACATCTTCTGTTATTATTGTTTACTATATGATCCCCTAGTTCTTTCTGGTGCAACCAAATCTACACATGAAATGTCTCTCCATTGATGAACTCATTACTAAAGACTACATGGCTATTTGGTCCATTTCTTTGGTCATGATCATGTCTGTACCTATCAAAGACTAAAACTAGAATATATCTTCTACTATTAGCATTTAGTAATCGATCTCCTAAGTCTTCTAGCACAACAATCTAGAACAAAATTTCTCTACATTGTTGATGTCATTACTAAAGAGTACATGGCATTGCAAATCTTTAAAGAAATAGAACAAGTACCAAGAACCTAATTTTCTTCTCTCAAATCTTGAACTACATAGGTCTCTTCCAAAATGTCTAAAGCATATTTTCTAAAGCATATTCTCTCAGATCTTGAACTACATTGGTCTTAGATCTGCAAAGTTTCTCTACATTGTTGACATCATTACTAAAGAGTACACGGCTTACAATCTAACATACCAATCTCTTCCAAGATGTCTAAAGTATATTTTCTCTGTGAAATGGCAATACCTGCACTAGAATGAGCTACCTCAATTCCCAAAAAATACTTAAGAGTTTTCCTAGGTCTTTAGTCTGAAAGTGATGGAAGAGATGTTATTTAAGTCTCTGAATGCCATCTTGATCACTGCCTATGATGACAATGTCATCCACATAAACCACTAGATAGATACATTGACCCAAAGAGTTGTGCTAATAGAAAACAACATGATCTGTTTCACTCCGAAGCATTCCAAATTCCTAAATAACAGAGCTAAAGCATCCAAACCATGCTCAAGGAAATTGTTTTAAGCCATATAGAGAACGGCACAATTTACACACTAAATCAGACTCCCCCTGAGCAACAAAGCCAAGCGGTTGCTCCATATAAACTTCCTCTGCTAGATCACTATGAAGGAAAGTATTTTTAATATCTAGCCAGTAAAGAGGCCAATGCCGCATAGCAGCCATAGAGTGGAATAATCGAAAAGAAGCAACCTTCGCAACTAGAGAAAAGGTGTCACCATTGTCAAAACCATAAATCTGAGTATAGCCCTTAGCAACTAGGCAGGCTTTAAGTCGATCAACTTGTCCATAATGACCCACCTTAATAGTACATATCCAATGGCAACCCATTGTAGTTTTACCAGGTGGCAAAGGACCAAGTCCCAAATACCATTCATTTGCAAAGCAGCCATTTCATCTACCATGGCCTGTCACCACCCAAGATGTGAAAGGGCCTCATTGGTTCTTTTAGGAGCAAAAATAGAGGACAAGGAGGAAACAAATGCATAATAGGGTGAAGATAATCGATGGTAACTCAAAAAATTATAAATAGGATGAGGATTAGAGTAGATCAATTACCTTTTCAAAGAGCAATAGGCAAGCTGTCAACCGAATGTAGGGCCGAAGTAAAGCCGGTGGGACAGGGACTGAGTCACCAAGGACTTCAGTGGAACCTACAGCAACTTCAAGAGGAGGCCGACCATGATAAACTTGAAGAGGACGAGAGACATCAACCGCAAGTGTGGAAATATAGTGAAGTGGTAAAATTTCAAAAATGGAGAGAGGCTCAACAGTGGATGAGAAGAATGGTGACTGCTCAAAGAAAGTTACATCTGCTAAAAGAAAATACCAATTAGTGTCAGGAGAATAACAACGATACCCCTTTTGAAGCCTGGAATATCCCAAGAAGATGCATTTTGTAGCCTTTGCAGAAAGCTTATCTTGCCCAAGTGCAAGGTTGTGTACAAAACAAGTACATCCAAAAACACAAGGAAGAAGATAAAGAGGTTGTGTGGGGAAGAGAATGGAATGGGGAATTTGATCATGCAACATAGATGAAGGCATACGATTAATTAAGCAGCAAGCAGTGAGAACAGCATCCCCCCAAAAATGAAAAGGAACATGACTGTGAAGAAGTAAAGTGCGAGTTGTCTCTATGAGATGACGATTTTTGTGTTCAGCTCCTCCATTTTGTTGAGAGTGTGGGCACACGATGACTGGTGAAGAATTCCTTGTTGAAAATAATTCAGATTGATTCTTCATAAGTAATAATCAAGTACATCGAGAATAATCATCAATACAAGTTACAATATACTGAAAACCCAAAGTAGAAATAGTATGACTACGACCCGAAACATCAGTGTGGACAAGTTCAAAGGGGAACATAGCCAGATTATTGAGACACTTTGGAAATAAACACGTGTAAGTTTTACAAGTTGATAAGACTCTCACTCAAGGGACAACAAAGCAGAAAAATGAGGGACCATCTTTTGAAGTTTGGAGAGACTAGATGGCCGAAACGATTGTGAATAAGAGCAGAAGAATCAGTGGAGATGCAAGCGGTAGGAGCTGCAGGTGATGTGAGATGGTAAAGGCCTTGAGACTCACACCCTGTACCAATTGTCTTCCCCATACCTTGGTCCTACAAGATTACAAATTTATCAGAAAAAGTGAGAGAGCAATTAAGAGTGCAGGTCATTTTATTGATGAAAATAAGATTAAACGGGCGCTCAGGAACATAAAGCATAGAGGTGAGAGGAAGAGTAGGAAGGGGATGAGCCAAACCAATGCCTTTAGCAACAGTTTTGGAACTATTGGCTAAAGTGACAGTAGGTAAAGTAGAATAACTAGTAAGAGAGGAGAAAAGGTGTTTGTTACCAGATATGTGATCAGAAGCTCCAGAGTCTAGAATCCATGGGCCAGTAGAAGAAGACTGAGTAAAGCAAATAGTGGAATTACCAGTCAGAGCAAGAGAGGCAATGGAAGATAAGTTAGCTGCCTAATACTAGAAGTACTAATACTCTTAGATGTGGAGTCCTCAAATGAGTCAAGTAACTGGCTGTCAAATGACTGGGCGATGTTGGCAATGCAAGGTCACCCATGCAGTTGGTAACACCGATCCCGAGTGTGTCCAATCTTATTATAGTATGTGCACTGAGGACGCTATCCTCGATTATGACCACCACGACAGCCGCCTCAAGTGTTTGCTTGAGAGGCCAAAACTAAGGAATTTGAAGGGCCATCAAAAGTAACTGTCTAAGTAGAGGAGATACGCAACAAGCAGGCCAATACTTCCACCAATGAGGAAATAGAAGGGCTAGAAAGAATTTGATCTCTAACGGATTCAAGGTCAGGGCAGAGCCCAGTGAGAGTCAACACCATGAAAAACTTATTGGTCTGTGTTTGTTGGGCTTCTGCACCATCAGTAGGAGGCATCAGCAACAAGAACTCCCTGAGGGATGCAATCTTGCCGATGTAAATCAAAAGATCTATATCCTACTATCTAACATGAACAATGTTAGAAACAACTTTGTAAAACCATTAAATATCATTCGTGTATAAGCCCTTAGCCTAGGTCCAAAACTTGAAACATGTTTTATAGGCGCGAAGATGATTTAAAACTTTGGGGTCTACGGATTGCCATAATAGGTTGCATAATTATGCATCAATCTTTTTCCATTCTACTTTAGCTGCAGCAGAAATATCTTCCTCTTTCGTGACCAAATGGTCTTGATAACCCTGATTCATAAACCATAATTCCACAGAGGCAAACCAAGACATAATTTTCACTACCAATTAATTTCTCTGACGTAATAACAAAAGATCCAGAAACTACAAAAGTGAAAATACCATTTTTGGAAGCCATGATTACTTATCTTGAGGTTGATTCACATTTGGATCGAAGGGAGCTCAAGAGAGTCAGCGGCCAGCGACTGTCCAAGACAAAAGGAGGTGCATGGCGGTGCTGTGATGGTCACCGATGGCATAGACAGAGATGGCGGCAGTTTTTGGGTGGTCCGCAGTGAAGATCGGCGTCAGAAGAGGCCGAAAAAGTCACTGAAGTGGCAATAGGCGGCAGCGACAATCTAGCGGCAGTAGTGGCGATCTAGGAATGCCAAAGACAATGGAGGGGTGACCGGTAAAGAAACACGTCGCCAAAGGTATCACAGAAATGGATACAGGGTCAAACCAAAAAAGGAAAAACTAAATAAATAAATAATTAGGGTTTCTCTTATGGCTCTGATGCCATGTTAATGTGGAGACGAGAGAGAGACCCTTAGAATAGGTGAATGTGGTTGTTATACACCTCACACTTAACTCATATATATACTAAACAAGGATAGTTACATGCTCCTAACTGTACAATGTGGGATAAAAATAAAGCAAAACTACAACTAAGGCTAAGTAAAGCTATACAATACAATGATATATTCAACAATGGTACACAAATCAGTCCATAATGTAGTGGTCTTTGATCTGTGGACACTAACACAAAGACATGGACAAAGTGTCCATGCGTCCAACATGATGAGGTCTCAAAAATTCAACTCAAGGACACCACAAATAAATTAATAAATTAATAATTAAATATATAAATAATGCAATAACTTGAACAAATTTGCAAATAATTGAAAATTTTCTAATATAATATTTAAAATTTGCTAATAAAAAGAAGAAGAAGACTTCCTAACTGCAAGATTTCATAAGCCAATTTTCGACTAACAGCTACTTCACCTCGAGGAAGGGGAGCCTTGGTGCAATGGTAAAGTTGTCGTCATGTAACCTTGAGGTCACGGGTTCAAGACGTAGAAACAGCCTCTCGTAAAGATTCAAGGTAAGGTTGTGTACAATAGACCCTTGTGGTCCGCCCCTTCCCCGGACCCCTCATAAGCTGGAGCTTCGTGCACCGAGGCTGCACCTTTAAGCTACTTCACCCTGAGAACTGCAAGATTTCAAGCTTTCTAAAGAAGACTTAACAATAAGATTTCTGCTTCTTCACCATGAGATTTTAAAGATTTCAAGCTTTCTGACAAAGAGCAGCTGCTTCTTCACAGTGAGATTTTAGCAACGGGTTTTCTAGCAAGTAGCTACTTCTTCAACGCAAGATCTGTGAGCTATGTAGCTGTAGGCGGAAAGTCCACCCAAGCGCAAAGGGTGCAACTTGTGCCTAGAGGGACTAGATGAGCCTAGTCGCGCGACTAGTTCACAAGGCGCAAAATTAATTAATTCAAAATAAAAAGGAAAATTCAAAATAAATCCCAAGAGTTACAAAAGCATCAAAGGATTCCATGAATCAGTTGTTTTTAGCATTATAATGGTGACATTTACACATTTCCTACAAAAATAAAAATCATATTATTTTCACTGCTTTTGGTGAGAAATGACAAAAAAAAAAAAAAAAGGACAGGAACAAAAAAAAAAACAACAGAGTTTATGGGTCAATCATTTTTAGCATTATAATGGTGAGAAAATGGAGATTTGCTAAACAACCAAAAACTACAAATTGCTGATGTATTTTACATTTTTTAGTAGAATAAATACAAAAAACTACAAAAGCAATGTATAATAAGCTAAATTTATGAAAATAAAAGGAAAGAATGAAGAATTTTCGTTTTTAGCTTTGGAGTTTACATATGTTGAGATTTCAGAGAAAAATGAAGCATTATACATGAAAATTGAAAAAACGATACCGTTTTTACCTTTTCTATAAAAAATTGATAATAAAAAGAAAAACCAACAAAAAACACTAGATTCTTACCTCAATCACTTCGGCTAGGCTTCAATCAACGATGGAAGATGAGTGCTGTAGCAAGAAGAAGAAAAGGAAGCTAGGAAAAAGAAGAAGAAAGAAAAATATGATGCGCCCAGAGTCGAGGGCGCAATAAGCGCAAGGTGCAACTAGTTGCGCCTAGCCGCACTGCAACTTATGCCTCTTGCGCCTACCAAAATTCGAGTCACAGCCCTACACCTTCTTGCACCTAGCGACTAGTCACGCCTTTGACTACATAGTCTGGAAGATTTCAAGCTTTCTGTCAATCTATTTTCCGGCCAACAGCTCACTATAAGATTTCAATCCAGCAATGGGCTTTACAACATGCTTTCTAGCAATAGGTTTTACGGTAAAAGGTTTCCAACAAACTTCCCGACAAGTTTCATGACAGAGACAATGAAGGGCAAAAAAGGCGAAGTGGCAGAGACATTGCATGGAGGCTTTCTATCAAAGCCCTTTTGGTCGAAATGGGATACTTGGCCCCAAGTCATAAAATTAAAAAATTTTAAAAACCCACATGTCAAAAACAGGGCTAGAGATGGGGTCTCATCATGTGCAAGTAGACACGTAATCAAACATGTATCGCGAGCAGCGTACTAACACTGTTAGTTTAGTCATCCTCAATGATTAGATGCATCTTTCAAATAATGTACCACAAATGTGTTAGGAGAGGAAGATTCAATAGTTGTGTGATTAGACATTTATTGAGTGTTTGAAGCATGAGACTCGTATACAAAATGAGAAGCATCTTGATATCTATAGAAGTAGCAAACATAAGATGAGTATGCATGGCAGTGACCAATATGCCATACTTGTTGCATAAATCTCATAGTTATCAAATTGTCCTTTTGATCAATATGTTCATAAACTCTGAACTGTTCAAAGACATGCTTCACCTTGAGAAAGTGACCAAAAAGCGGGAGCTTTCCCTTAGTAATTGCAAAAGTCCTTTCTAAAAGGTTTCCCCAGACAATGAGCAATTGAATGTTGAGAATTTAGGTAGCACTTCAATCACTTTAATAAAGGGAAGCCTCAGCACAATAGTAAAGTTGTCGTCGGGTGACTATGAGGTCATGAATTCAAGGCATGAAAATAGCTTCTTGCAAAAATCCACGGTAAGGCTGCATATTATAGACCGTTGTGGTCTACCCCTTCCCCAAACCCTACATATGCAGAAGCTTCATGCACCGGGCTGCCCTTTTACTTCAATTGCCTTGATCTAGTACCCATAACTAAAGACCTTATCATATCAAAGAAGTTATAGGACGAGGAACTTTGTGTGGATGGTTTTTGTGCATTGTCACTCAGTAACGAAATCACATCTTAGGTATATATTTGAAGAAAAACTATTTAATACATTCCACTGGATAAGGTTTATGTCACCTTTGCAGTCCTAATAATTTGGCGTCCGTTTCATGTTCATATTTAATAATTTGGACCATAGATGTAGTCAGTACTCACTAAGCTATACAAGGTTATCTGGTCTTTGTCAAATAGAAGATCCGAACAACTTGTTCATGGCTTGCAATTGCCCCCTTGATTAGTGGGAAAACGTTAAGAAGTTTCCCTTCTCTATCAAAGGTTTTGGATTATAAATTCAACAATTGAATAGGTCTGACCCACTAGATCAACAACCCTATTAACCATACCAAAGAGGTGTTCGATATGCCTATGAAGGTCAGAAAAAATATCTTTGTATGTAGAGTCTACTGCCAAACTCTGCTTGTGTCATTTTATGATCTCACTGCCAGTCCCAAGCCCAGATAAAGGAGGGTAGCGTCAAGTGGCAACTGGTAGAAAATCCTTCGGCAAACCTTATGACATGGACCTTATTTCAATATTCCTTAAGGATAGGCCGTTCCCCATAAGAGACACGCTGCAGTGGATCATAGATGTAATAAGAAATGGGCAAGGATTACTAAGGCGCACCCCCATAAGCGATGTGCTGCATCGGATCCTAGGTACAGTGAGAAATTGGCAAGGGCTACTAGAGAGTTCCCTCCAAAGTGATGTGCTACATTAGAATCAAGGTGCAATTGAAAGTAGGTAGGAGTTCCCACACCACTCTAGATGTGCTTGGGTAAAGAGATTAGCTCAGGAGAATAAGATTTGTATTGCCACATGGAATATAGATATATTAACAGGTAAGATGATGGGAACCATCATCCCACGTATTTTTAAATTTTTATGTTATGTTATAGTTTAGTTTACTTGGGATATTTACCACTAAAGGTATTAGGCTTATTAGTGTGTTGTGACTTAAGGGCAATTTTGTCTTTTTATCTAGATTAGGGTTGGATGTCCCCTTCTTAAGATCTTTTCTCTTGTGTAAGTAGTTTTGATAAATAATGAATGAAATTTTAGTTAAACTTGGTCGATTCCTCGTTCTAGCTTCCTTCCCAGGGGCAAGAAGCGGTTTTCAGTACAAGGCCGAATCACTTTTGTGTCATCATGTTCTGTAAGTCAATACTTTTCTACTTTGTCTTTTAAAGGATAATTTCTGAGCTGTGTGGTTACATGATTTGCATCGGTAATAACTTAGAATTCTTTTCCTGCACAAAATTTCTGAATCCTAGATCTGAAGCTTAATCAGGACTGCTCGTCAATTAGAAGGACGACCCGAATTGATCTTACTAGATAAAGATCTGGAGCAATCTGCAAATCCTGTAACTCATTGTAGGCTATGCATGCTAATTAAGACTGATTTTCTACATGTTAAGGTATTAATCATAGTTTAATTTATGTTTTCTTATTTAAGTTAATTCTAATATGATCTCAACATATATATTAGGTCATGCTGTCCTACATGAAATTTGGTATCAGAGCATAAGGTTGCTTAGGATCTACATTAGTTTTCATTCGAAAAACCCCCAAGAGATTTGTATTAGTTTGCATTCGTAAATCTCCACCTTCCCCCCCTCCCCCAAAATTTGCATTAGAACTTTGTGTTTCACTTGCATTACAGAACATGAATTTTGTTTACCTTTCAAGGGCTCCGCTCCCAAGCCTGGACAGGGGCATGCCGCCCCATGCACCCCCTACGATCTAACCACGTAGCTCGACCCGCGACAAACTTTGCGAAGCGCATTATAAGTCATTGTGTTTAGATGCATTCTAGAGGTCTTGCGTGCTTATTCCATTTAGATTTAGAGCATTGCACATAGGTTTAGGGTATTTACCATAGAGTCGTAGGGTGTTTAGTTGTCAAGTGTCATGTGCACCTGTAGTGGTCAATCCTACCTACCAATGGATTCACAAGTCAAGAAAATCCTTCAAGAAATTCAGGCCTAGTTGGCTGAGTTAAATGATCGTGTAATCAACCACCATGCTGAACTGACGGTGCAATTAGATGATCAGGGTTCCCGCATTGATGCCTTAGAGTTGCGACCCCAACCTCTGATAGGCAATGCTCATGTTAGACTAGCCATGCAAGAGCGAGGCAACCATAGAGAAGGTGGTAATCACCGTCATTGCAATTATGAGCCACATAGCACTTAAAATTGAGCCCTGAAATCTGTCAAACTTGAGGCCCCTGCCTATGATGGTGAACTAACTCCAAAGCGATTTCTTGCTTGGCTTTCGGACATGGATCATTACTTTAACTGGTATAAAATGTCTGAAGAGCAATGGGTCCAGTTTGCTAAGATTAAATTGATTGGTCAAGCAAGCTCTATTAGACCAATTTGGAGCATCAACGAGCTACAACTATGAGTCCACCCATTTCCACCTGGGAGAACATGAAGGGCAGGCTAACAGAGAAATTTGTTCCCTTACCCTACCATTCTAGGTGATTAGACCAATGGTACAACTTACGCCAACGAGGTCCGTATGTCACTGAATACATTGCTTGGTTTGGTGAGTTTATGATGAGGTGCAATGTAAGGGAGGATCCCTCTGTGACCTTATCTAGATTTAGGATAGGCCTTCGCCCCGAGCTTCAAAAAGAACTCATTCCCCATGATATAAATTCCTTAGATCACGCCTATTGGATAGTGCAAGAATTAGAGCAATATCTCAAACTGCAACCTGCTAAGCAATATGAATTCAGGGCTAAATCTACATTTGGGAATTAATAAGCTAAAACTCAAGTGACTACGGCATCTAATGTCGATAAAGGAAAGGTAGTGTCAAGAGAGAGTTCAAGGGTAAACAGCAACATTAGGTATTCTGATGTCAAGGATTTGGACATGTTGCTGCATAATGCCCTTCTAGGACCCCTGCTAAATCCTTGTTTATAGAAGGTGAGGATGTGGACAATAGATACGAAGGATGGCCTGAGGAGGTTTATAAACTCGTTGGTGAGGCCAGGGATGAGGAGGCCCATGAGGCAAACAGTCAGAGAGTTGTCATGGTGTGAGAGATTTATAAGCCCCATAGGGAGGGTAATACCCCATGTGTGAAGATAGTCAGTGTGCTCTCGCACACCCTTTGGGTAATGATGATTGGCATAGGGCAAACACTTTTCATACTTATGTCAAGAGGGGTGAAAAAAATTGTAAAGTTGTCATCGACAGTGGCAGCTACATGAATATAATTTCCACCCATGCTATCTCCAGCTTAGGACTTTCTCCCCTTCCCCACGCTAGACCTTACAGAGGAGTGGGTTGATGCTTCTTCATCACACCCAGTTACTTAGAGGTGTCAAGTTCCCATTGAATTTCTAACATATAAAGACAGCTTATGATGTGATGTGGTACCTATGGATGCATGTCACATTATTTTAGGCAGGCCATAGCTTTATGATATGGACGTTACTACTTAAGGATGGTCTAATTCGTGCTCTTTCTTCCATGATGGCAAGAGGATCCGACTCAATCCTCTACCACCCAAAGCGCCACCTAAGTGAAAAGAAGGCAACAACAGAGCAGCCATGGAGGACAAGGCGAAACCCATAGGCCTACACATTGTTAGTGACCACTACATTTGCGAGGGATATTAGAGATGAACCTTTATTATATGCCCTAGTGACAGAAGAGATCCCATCGTTGCCGGCTCTTGAGTAACCTGGCAAGGTAGCACCCATTCTAAATGAGCATCAGAATGTTTTTTCTGATGAGTTACCTCCCATGAGGGATATTCAACATCATATTGATCTCATCCCCAGAACGAGTCCTCCAAACCTTCCCCACTACTGAATGAATCCCATCGAGCATGCTAAGTTGAAGAAACAAGTGGATGAATTACTAAGGAAAGGTTTTGTTCGGGAGAGCTTGAGTCCTTGTGTCATTCCCACACTACTCACACTCAAGAAAGATGGGTCATAGAGGATGTGTGTGGATAGTCGAGCTATCAATAAAAATCACGGTCAAGTATCGATTTCCCATATCGAGGCTCGACGATATACTGAACATGATGGTGGGTGCCATGATCTTTTTCAAAGATTGATCTTAAGGGCGCCCATAACCAGGTCTGTATTCGTCTAGGGGATGAGTGGAAGATCTCCTTCAAGACGAAGGATGGTTTATATGAGTAGATGTTCATGCCTTTTGGGCTTACAAATGCCCCTAGTACATTCATGAGGATCATGACACACGTGCTAAGGCCATTTATTGGCAAGTTCCTGGTCGTGAACTTCAACGACATCTTGATCTATTGTCAAGCCCAAGAATGGCACCTCATCCACTTGAGGTAGATTTGTGAGGCGCTGAGGACAAAGAAGCTATATGCAAATCTTAAGAAATGTTTATTTGCTACCCAACAGGTTATCTTCTTAGGATTTTTAGTTTCTTCTCAAGGCATCTCTATGGACCCAAAGAAGGTGAGGTCCATTGTGGAGGGGAGCGAGTCACAAAATATTCACGAGGTCCGCAATTTCCATGGGTCAGCCACCTTCTATCATTGCTTCATTCATGGGTTTAGTTCCATTATGGCTCTCATTATTGAGTGCATGAAGAAGGGGGAGTTTAAATGGACGAACGGTGCATCCAAAGCATTCAAAGAAATCAAAGAGCGGCTAACTGAAGCTCTGGTGGTGCGCCTACCAGACTTTTCAAAGGTTTTTGAAGTGGCATGCGATGCATTTCATTTAGGTATAGAGTTCTATGTCAAGAGAGTCACCCTGTGGCATTTTTCAGTCAGAAATTAAATGAAGCACGGCAAAAATACTCTACCTATGACAAGGAGTTCTATGCAGTCATTCAAGCATTACGACATTGGAGGCATTACTTATTACAGAATGAATTTGTCTTGTTCTTTAACCATGAGGCCCTACAATACCTCAACTCCCAAAAGAAATTAAATCCATGGCATGCCAAATGGGTTGAATTTCTTCAGGAATATTCATTTGTGCTTAAGCATAAGGTAGGGGTCGAGAACAAACCTACAAATGCACTAAGTCGTAAGGTGGCGTTACTACATACCTTACAAGTTGAGGTCACCGGGTTTGAGCATTTGAGAGAGGACTATCCATCATACCTGGATTTTGAAGAGATTTACATATCATTGTTTAAGGGTTAGATATGGAGTACTAGGGACTACCTCCTGCAGGATGGATATTTGTTTAGAGGCCTTCGTTTGTGTATTCCCCACACTTCCTTAAGAGATTTTCTCATTTGGGAGCTTCACGCAGGCGGGGTCACTTGCCATTTCAGTCGTGACAAGACGATTGCTCTTGTCTCTAATAGGTTCTATGGGCCTAGTCTCCAATGGGATGTTGCCAATGTCATTGGGCAATGCCATACTTGTCAATTGGCAAAGCAGCAAAAACATAATATAGTATTGTACAAACCTTTGCCAGTGTCATATGCCCCATGGCAAGATTTGAGCATGAAGTTCATACTAGGACTACCCAAAACTATTAGGAAGCATGATTCAATATCTATCGTTGTGAACCATTTTTCTAAAATGGCCCACTTCATTCCTTGCTCTAAGACTGCTGATGCATCTGGGATTGCCATATTTTTTTTTGAGTTAGTAGTCCGGTTACATGAGTTACCAAAGTCCACAGTGTCTGATAGGGATGTCAAGTTTATTAGCTATTTTTGGAAGACACTATAGCACATGATGGGCACTAGGCTTCAATTCTCTTATGCATATCACCCACAAACGAATGGTCAGATAGAAGTTGTGCATCGAAGATTAGGAAATTTGCTGAGGTGCTGAGTAGGAGAGCATATTAGGAGTCAGGTCGGTGTTTTACCAGTTGCTGAGTTTGCATATAATAATTCTACTAATAGGATAACTAGTATGAGTCCTTTTGATGTCGTTCATGGATACAAGCCTAGGATGCCTGTAGATCTCATACTCATATATGCATCACATAGGCCATCTGAGTCAGCCCAGTCCTTTGCACAGCAGACACATGGTTTGCATTTTGAGATCAGACTAATGATTATTTTAAGTAATGACAAATATGAATTTGTTGCTGACTTGCACAAATGATATAAGGAATTTCAGCCAGGTGATCATGTCATGATTCGCATGAGACCTGAACTATTTCCACAAGGAGTCGCTTAGAAATTACAGGGTCGCAATGCCGGTCCCTTCAAGTACTGAAGAGGGTAGGGAAGAATGCTTATATCTTGGATCTTCCTCCTGATTGGGGAATTAGTTCAACGTTTAATGTGGAGGATCTAATTCCTTTTGGTCACACTAGCAGTTCACTCATTGATCCTAATCTTAACCCTAACCTTGACCCCAACACTAATCCCAATCAACCCATTTAGAGCCCTTGGCCCCATGCCCCACCCACATAGCCATAATCTCCACAGCCACATGTTTGTCCCACCAAAGAGCAAGTAGAGGACATACTTGACGATTAGATAATATCCACTATACAAGGGGTTTTTCGAAAATTCCTTGTCAAGTAGAAGGACAGGCCAGCTTTTGATTCACTTGGATCATAGAGTATGAGCTTCAGCACCTAAATCCAGACCTTCTGGATTACTATCGACAATTTACTACACGAGGAGCCAAGCCTTCACCACAAGGCGATCATGATGTTGATTACCACCCTAGACATGACTTCAAGACATATTAGAGGCGACGAAGGAGGACCCCCATTTCATCAAGTCCCTGAGAGCAAAAGACCTCTTACATGTACATATGTACTATAGCAAGGTCCCCACCCTGGGAAGATGTACGTGTAAGAGATGAGCAAAGACCCATGTATATAGTTCTTATTTGAAGATCCCACATTGGGAAGCTACATACATGGAGGATTTTTACTAATGAGCTAAGTGTACATATATGCATTCGAAGAGACCCCGCATTGTGCACACATACACTTGGGAGGTTTGATGTTCCTACTTCGACAAGGTCGAAGTATTTTTAGCTGCGGAGATTGATGGGGACCATCATCCCAATTTTTTTTGTTATGTTATGCTATAGTTTAGTTTGCTTGGGATATTTACCACTAAGGGTATTAGGTTTTTTAGTGTTGTGACTTAAGTAGGGGCAATTTTGCCCTTTTCTATATTAGGGTTGGATGTCTCCAACTTAAGATCTTTTCTCTTTTGTGTAAGTAGTTTGGATCAAGAATGAATGAAATTTTCGTTAGACTTGGTGGATTCCTTGTTCTAGCTTCCTTCTCGTGGGCGTGAAGCCATGTTCGATACAAGGCCGAATCACTTTTGTGTCATCCTATTCTGTAAGTCAGTACTTTTCTACCTTGTCTTTTAAAGGACAACTTCTGAGCTGCGTGTGGTTAAGTGATTTGCATTGGTAATAACCTAGAATTCTTATCTTGCACAAAATTCCAAAATCCTAGATTCATAGCTTAATCAAGACCGTTCGTCAATTAGAAGGACGACTCGGATTGAAACTTCAATCTTACCTTAATTAGTAAAGATCTAGGGCAATCTGCAGATCCTGTAACTCACTATAGGCTAAAAATGGGCAGCCCCGGTGCACGAAGCTCCCGCCTATGCAAGTCCGAGGAAGGGGCGGACCACAAGGGCCTATAGTAGGCAGCCTTACCTTGCATTTTGCAAGAGGCTGATTCCACACCATGAACCCGTGACCTCAAGGTCACATGATGCCTATGTATACTAATTAAGACTGATTTTCTGCATGTTGAAGTGTTCGTCATAGTTTAATTTGTGTTTTCTTATTTAAGTTAATTCTAATCTGATCTCAGCTTATGTATTAGGTTATTTTGCAAGCTCTCCTATATCATAAGAGTATGGATTTAGTAGATAAATGAGACATAGGAGAGTCAACATAGCTTGTATTCAAGAAACCAAGTGGAAAAGGGGCTAAAGCTAGAGAAATCAATGGGTATAAGCTATGATACGTAAGAAAGAATAACAATAGAAATAGCATAGGGATAATAATGGATAAAGAATTAAAAAATAAAGTTGTTGACACAAGAAAACCCAATTATAAAAATCTACTAATAAAGCTTGTTTTAAGAGAGAAGACCATAACGTTATAAGTGTATGCACCCCACAAGTAGGATTAGAAAATAGAATTAAGAGACAGTTCTAGGATGATATTAGGGGAGTAATGTGAGAAATTTCCAACACAGAGGGGATATTTATAGAAGCAGACTTAAATAGTCATATAGAAAAAATAATAATAATAATAATAATAATAATAAATCAAGGATATAATAAGGCAAATAAAGGATATGGGGTTAGAGAAAGAAATAAGATGGGGGAAGCTATCACCGAAAGATCAATGTATAAGAATTGTAAGGTGATACCCAGTAAGAGTCCAACCACACAACATAGGTTAATAGTTATAGATACGTACATTACAAGATGGAAGAAAGGAAATGAACTTAATAGGCGTCCAAAAACTAAGTGGTGGAACTTAAAATGAGAGAAGATAACATCATTCATAAACAAGTTGATGGTAGAATGGGAGTGGAAGTAAACACAATGTTGACTAACATGGCCAAGTCCATTAAGGAAGTAGCAAAAGATGTTCTATGAGTATCTAAAGGTAAAAGGCAATAATAAAGGAAATTCGGTGGTGGAGCAAAAAAGTCATCATCATCAAAACCTTATCCCAATTAGGGGTCGGTCACATGAAACTTGTTCCTCCATTCCCCTATATTAAGTTTCATGCGTTCATTTAATCCCAAAGTTTTTAAATATTTTCTCACCACTTCTATCCAGGTTCTTTTGGGCCTTCCCTTGCCTTTTTAGAACCTTCGACTTGGATCGCCTCACTCCTTCTAACTGCTGCCATTTTTGGTCTCTATTAGACACGTCCAAACCATCTAAGTCTAATCTCTCTCATCTTATTACCTATTAATGCTACTCCTAAGTTTCCTCTAATGTTTCCATTTCTAATTTTATCCTTCCTTATCTTCCTTGTTATCAATCTTTACTAGTGCTCTACTCCTATATATCTCAAGAGTATTAAAGAAAATGAGTTCTCTTCTATACTATGTTTTGCTTTTCAACAATAAGGTGATATCAAAATAAAAGTTGTACATTAAATCAAATTAACATAAATAGGGAAGGGGAGCCATGGCGCAACGATTGAGTTGTCGCCTGGTGACCTAGAGTTCATGGGTTTGACACGTGGAAACAGTCTCTTGCAAAAAAGGCAGGGTAAGGCGCATATTATAGACCCTTTATGATCCACCCCTTCCCCAGATCTGGAATACGTGGGAGCTTCATGCACCAAGCTGCCCTTTTTTAGGGAGAAGATATAACAAAAACAATGGAAAATAGAAAAGAAGAATTCTTATTTTTGAAGATTATGTCTAAGAAAGATTTTCTACCAAACGTACAGCTTTAGTGTCAAATTGTCCACCATAAACAATGAATAGCTTTTGGTTGATGAATCTTTGAGTTCAAAATAGTTTATAGTTTATCCAAACTAATAGTTATAGATTAATAAAATCAGTCCCAAAGGGTAAATAAGTAAACAAACTTAAGCCAAATCAACAACTAAGTTCAGTAATTTCCCCTTGTTCTAAGCTTTGTTTCAATAATCAACTTTACTTCTAACAAAGTCTTCGCAATTGAAGAGAATGCTTGATGACTGACTTCCACTTAAACAGTGCAGCAAGAATATAAACTCATGTGCCTTGAAATATCATATTAAAAAGTTAGAGTAACTTTATATTCAACTACTCATTTCAAAGGAAACCAGAGACTTTACAAAAAGCTCACCCAAGATGGCAGTCATTGACTCTCCACTTCAGTTGCCCCATGGAGCGAAAAAGTGCAAAAAGTTATTAAGGAGACACCGCTGTGCTTTAAAGCATGGCAAAGGACTAGAAATAACGAAAACATGAAGCAATACAAGAATGCTAAAAGGCTGCTAAGAGAGTAGTCAATGAGGCTAAACTCAAGGTCTATGATGATCTCCACAATAGATTAGGGTCAAGAGAAGGTGAGAAAGATATTTTTTTAATTTGCAAAAATAAGAGAACAGAAGAGTAAGAACCTAAACCACGTTAAATGCATTAAAAGTGATGGTCATAAGGTACTAGTCAAAGAGGATGTGATCAATCTAAAGTGGGAAAATTACTTTCAAAAATTACTAAATGACAATGGCCTTGAAAATATAGAGATTGAATGAATGGTAAACCCAAATAACATTAGACTACATGAATACAATCATAAGATTAGAATACCTCAAGTGAAAGAGGCCTTGAAAAAAATGAAATCAGGAAAAGCCTTGAGATGTGATGGTATACAAATAGAGGTTTGGAAATATATGGGAGTACTAGAGTATTTTGGACAAAGTCGTTTAACAAGATTTTAAAATCGAATAAAATGTCAAATGAATAAAGGAAAAGCTTTATCGTACCAATCTATAAGAATAAAGGAGACATACAAAGTTGCACTAATTACCATAGGACCAAACTTACAATTCGTACCATGAAACTTTGGGAAAGAGTGATTGAGAAGAGGCTACGACATGAGACAAGTGTATCAAAAAACTAGTTTGGTTTCATGCCTAAGAGTCTACCATTGAAGCTAGTTTCCACCTTAGACAATTGATGGAGAAATATATGGAGAGGAGGAGGGACCTCCACATGGTCTTTACTAACTTAAAAAGCTTATGATAAGGTCCCTAAAGAGTTACTATGGTGGATGGTGGGTGAGAAAGGGGTTTCACAAGGATACATGACATAATTAAGGATATGTATGAGTAAGCAGTAACAAATGTTAGGACTACTAGCAGAAAGATCGATGATTTCCCCGTCATCATAGGATTACACTAAAGATCGACATTGAGCTTGTACCTCTTCACGTTTGTTTTGGATGAGATAATGAAACATTAACACAAGGAGATTCCATAGTGCATGTTATTTGCAGATGACATACTTTTAATTGATAAGACAAGGAAGGGTGTAAACACAAAACCAAAGTTGTAAAGAGATGTTATAGGGTATAAAGGATTCAAAATTAGCTAAACTAAGACCAAGTATATAGAATGCAATTTTAGCAAAGGAGAGGAGTGGGAGGGAAGAACTAGTAAAGATTGATAACCAAAAAGTACTCCCACAAAGATCACTATTGATATTTGGGATCGATAATTCATGAGAGCGGAGAGATTAAGAGAGATGTTACCCAAAGAATCTAGGCAAGTTGGAACAAACAGAGATGTGCCTCTAGTGTTTGGTGTGATCGACGGGTGTCATTCAATCTGAAAGGAAAATTCTATAGGATGGCTTTAAGGCCGGCCATGCTCTATGGATTAGAGTGTTGGGCAATTGAGGAACAACATATACATAGGACGAATGTAGCCAAAATGAGCATGTTGGGATGGATGAGTAGCAAGACAAAAAATGAAAACTTTAGAGGAAATGTAGGAGTAGCACCAATGGGTAACAAGACGAGAAAGGGCAGACTTAGATAGTTTGGACATGCCCTACAAAGACGAAAAACGGCACTAGTTAGAAGGAGTCCATCCAAGTCGAAGGTTCTAAAAGCAAGGGAAGGCTCAAAGGACATGGTTAGGAGTGATGAGAAAAGATTTAAAAACTCTTAGACTTAATGAAACAACAACACTTAATAGAGGTGAATGGAGAAAAAAGATTCATGTCGCGACCCCTAATTGGGATAAGGATTTGATGATGATGACATTAGCATTCACAAACACACAATATTTAGCATTTCCAAAATAAACTTAAAAGTTATAACTAGATCTAACCAAATCTAACTCCTCATAGGATAAAGAGATATTTGTCAACAAGAAAAACAAGAAAATAAGTGCAACTTTATTTGTAAAGAAAACCTTGCGTCAGATGACTATAGGTGTCACTTTTATTTGCAAAGGTACTTAACAGCCATTATTAGTGTCACAACTACAAAGCTTCCATGAATTTACTAAACCTAATTAAAGGACAGGAAATTCGACGCCAATATTTTTCTCTATGTACTGTTCTCATGCTTGAAGCTGTCATTAATGCTGGACAATTACTTATTTTGTTTCTACCTTATTTCATCTCATTTCTCAATTTCACCATACTAAATCATCTACCTCGTATTGGTTTTGTTGTTTCTCCTAAGAGGACACAGATTCCTTTATTATATATTTGCTAAGGGAGAACTATTAGATCTATTAGAAACTAACCCATGTATGATATTGAAGAATAATTATTTTCATATTGACAAGCACCTGCCACAGGGAAGGATATTTAAATGAGGGTAACTTAAGCACCAAAAGACATTAATACATTGAGATAATTCATAATTATATACAAGGCCAGCATCCTCTCTAACAACAGATACCATGAAGTTTCAACTTAACACAGGCCTTTGCTACTACTGACTTCAAGCTCCACAGAACTAAATCATGACACACAGCTGTCTTAACTGTATCTTGCCATGCACGATAAAGAATAGATTTTGAATTAAGAAAAATGACGACAACCAAAATGATGTAGTGCACAACCTCAAAGGTAAAATGATGGTGTAGAATATATCAAAGCAGTCCAAGTGAAACAAATATGAGCTTTGAGGCAGTGAAAGCTTCCACTAGTGATGCTAAGAATTAGTGTTACCATGATGTGAAAAACCATTTCTTCTTTAAGAAGTCACATGTGGCTCAAAAAGTTGTCAGCTTCCTGGCATGTCACAGTATTGGTGGTAATAGACTTCATGCCATACAATTTAGTTTCAGTGGCATTACATGCCCCTGTAACTTTCCTGTTCTGCTTAAATATAGACTACAGAATTTCTATCTGATGAGTTTATTTTATGAATCTAACCACCATGAAATAAGGTTCTGCCATGTTCCTCACTTCATCATCTTATCTGCTCTTTATTACCCTTTTCTTCTGAAAAATGTTCCCCCCTTCACATTCCTGCAAATTCTAGATATTTCCTTATTCATTGTCATGCTCCTTTCTTCAAGAATGGACCCTGCACATCTCTCTATCTTAAAGTTTAAAGTACAACACCTGGATCACTTATCAACATGATACTTCTTCTCCATTCATTAACTTGCTCAAAAAACACATATGGTATAAAATGATTATGTCGCATGCTGCTGAACCTCAACTAGTTGTGATTTTGTTACCTAGAGCAAGAAATCAGTGAGAACTGGGCAGTGCTAAGTAGAGAATTGGTGCTAACTCAGTGTGTCTCGTTAGAAGAGATGGACTTATATGATTACCACCATGTGTGACATGCAGTTAGGGAAATTATTATCTTCAGATCAGTTTTACTGGGTAATCAGAATACATTCTCCAGCCTTGATTACGAAAACTGTGGAGCATGCTTTGTCTATATGTAAAGTCAACGGATTAAATATAGCTTCTGACGGAAGCATACCAAAACCACCAGTGCCAGATGCTTCAACATTTATGAAAGCTCCAACAGACTCATGCCATTTGTGTGTCTTCATAAAGCCATGTGAACCCTGAAATATTGCCATCAACTGTCAAATGAATCAAGGTACAAGTCCACAAAAAGAAAAACAAAGAAAAAAAGTATCCAAATGGCCGCTGGTGGCTTCACTAACTGCTTCAGAAAAGAAAGAACAAGATATGGATCAAAAGAAATCACAAACCAGTCCCCATAAACAATTTCTACATCTGTGACTTCAAATCAAAATAGATAAGCAATTGCATAGGTATGTGGACTTATCCAGGTTAGGAATTACAAACTCTCGTCAGTTTTGTAAGCTGAATTTTTGTTTATACATAAATGCTCAAGAATATCTGAAATGCACACACACAAAACTTCATAATCAAGACAAGGATGGGAGAATAATATATGCACCCATTAAGTTCCCCTTTCGCGCCTCTCAGACAGTAAATGGTTTCTGTGTCTAAACTCCCTCTCTCTCCCAATCTCCAAGTTGAATCTACCAAGAAAAATAGGTGAACACCCTTCTCGACCAACATAGAGATCAACGCAGTTAGCCTCGAGGGCCATCAACAGACAACCCAAGTGATCCTTGGTCATGCCAAATGGATACTCATGATCAAGATAAAGGCCAACTAAAATCAAAGGCTTAACCTTGCCAGCATGACTTTAAGTGATGCCTCATTGACGAAGGACCTGCAATCATCTAATCAAGGGAATATGGGTGAAAATGGGAATCAATTGAGGTCACCTATTAGATTAAGGAACAGATTGTTTCCAGTAGCATCTGAGCACATAAGAATAAGTGCTAGAAAATTTAGATAGTGTTATCATGGCTCCCACATAGGATGATCTATGGCTAATTTACACAGTCAAAGTAGTAGATCACCAACAGCGGATCATATAATGCTTATTTTCGCTACATGTACACACAAGGAAGATTAATTCCAACAAAATCAATCGCTTAGTTTTGCTCAGGGACACAAACAAGGCTTCATGGATCAAGGACCCACAGTCATCCAATTAATGTAGAACAGTAGTAGTAGATTGGCTTGAAATGACCAGTTGCACTAACAGATTCAATCATGTCCATGTGGCATTTGTGGCCCCAAAACTGCCTACTCAGAGAAACATGATGATCTATGTCTTTGAGAAAAGATAAGTACTGTGTACGAAGGAAAATAATACCAGCAGGAATTTAGCTGAGAGAGAGAGAGAGAGAGAGAGAGAGAGTGAACTAGGTTAAATATGACTTAAAGGAGTACAGAGGGAGAGTCTAATGGCTAAAATTTTCCTAGATATGTAGCTTAGTGAAATCTTAATTGGAGTGTAAGAATATATGGCCCTGTCGATTTTCCAGCAGGACTGGACCATTTCTGAAGGAACATCAAGCCTAGAGCAGTTCCAAATCCATTTACTACTGTCTTGAGAGACCTTCCATTCATCAACTTCCAACCAGGTGATGAATGGGGGACAGAACTCAAACCAAAAGATGGTTTGTTTGAATGTTTCTAAGACTATTTGGACTGTCAAATGCACCTAGCACTTTCATTAGGCTCAGGATTTCAAGTCTTGAAGGAGATCATTAGGAATTTCATTATTGAATATTTTGATGAAAGCTTTATCTACAGCAGGGAGGAAAAACAGCCCATTGAAGACTTCAGAAACATGTTTAAAGTTCTTTGTGACAATGGGTTGTATATCAATCAATCTGAATAAATGATGTTTTATGACTGACCACCCCGTCTTTTTTGCGTATATTCTGATCGCAGATGGCATTCAAAATTCAAATGGGCAATGAAAAGGTTCGATCTACACTTGATTGGCCCAATCTTAAGAGCTTCTCCGATATTCCAAATATCCATGGGCCTTCTTTTTACTGCCAGTTCATCAAAAAATTTCAGCAGTATAGCTGCATCAATGGCTGATATACTGAAGCAAAAGGAACTTCCATGGACAAAAGCAGAGAACAAGCTTCAATATCACAAATCAAAGATCACAGAAGCACTGGGGTCACCCTTGCTTGACTTTTTTAAGACATTTTAGTTCCAAATGATGCCTCTAATGATATTACTCAGGCTTTTCTTACTCAGGAGGGCACACCAGTTGCTTATTTCAGTGAGAAGTTAACCGATGCCAAAAATATTTTTTCTACTTTATGTCATAGGTACCATATATCAGATCGTAAAGGATTTATTCTCTATTCAGACCACCATGCACTGAAATTTCTCAACCCACAGAAGAAACTGAATACGCATCTTGCAAAGTGATGAGCCATTTGGAAGAATTCTCTTTTGCTTGGACCACAAAGCTGGTTTAACAAACGAAGTAGTTTATGCTCATACTTGTCATTCTTTCTTATGAAATTATTGACTTTGATCTTTATCGGAGTATCATGCTAGCGATGCATTCTTTTATAAGGTGTTGCAAGATTGTAAGAAGCACTCATCACAGCACCATTAATGGTTCTATCTTCAAAGGAAATCAGTTATGCATACCTGCTGGTTCATTGCATTTGCAAGTCATTGGGAGAGACAAAAGAGAAGCACTTTAAAGCAGCAACAGTATTGGCCTACTCTAGAGCTGGATGTGGCTCTTTTTGTACATTGGTGTACGTTTTGCCAATGACGTAAGGTTGAAGAACAAAATGCTGGTTAATATTAGCCATCACCTATGCTTGAATTTCATTGGCAAGATCTCTTTATGGATTTTTTTCTTGGCTTACCTTTAGATCAGCATGGATTTGACTCTACTTTTATTTCTGTTGATTGGTTTTCTAAATTGGCTCATTTTGAGGCATGCAAGAATACTATTATGGCATCTAATACAACAACTTTATTTCTTATGAGAATTTGTCCATTATGGAGTTCTAAAATCCATCACATCAGATTAAGATCTATGCTTCATTGAGTCATTTTTAGTGTACTTTCTGTAAACTCATTGGTACTCAACTTCAATTCTCTAGTACTTGCCACAAGCCAATGATCAAGCTGAAGCCATGTGTAACTCTCCTGGGAATATATTGAGAAGCCTAGTTTTGAAACATTCAAAGAGATGGCTTTGTCTTTCCTTAGGCTGAGTTTGTTGAATAATAGCTCCATAAATCAATCAACTAAAAAGGCACCCTTTGAGATTGTGTACAGTTGAATCCCTATTATGTTTCGGATCTCTTGCCATTTCCAAAACTAAAGCAAGTTAGCACGGAAGCAGAAGAATTTCTGAACATATCAACGTTGTTCACAAGGAAATACAAAAAAGCTCACAACAAGCTATAACACGTTATAAATCAAATGCCAATGAATAAAGGCCGCGTGCCCCATTAAAGAAGACAATCTTGTCGCGGAGAATCTTCGCAAGGTTTCTAGTTGGCACCTACAACAAGATTAAACAAGGAAAGTTTGACTTTGTCAAATTCTAAAGAAGTTAGGCCAAAATGCCCATCACATAAAGTTGCCAACTGGACTACCTATCAGTTCTGGTTTTAACATGAGTAATTTTTACCCAGTTTATGATAACCAAGATCAGGCATCAGTGCAGCCTATAGATTTTTCTGCTGTTACACCAACTTCACAACAAGTCAGTTCTTGGATATGTGCATATTGCAATTTGGCATGGAACACATACAATACCTTGTTCGTTGGAAAGGAAACCAAGCTCCAAGATGCATGGATTTCAGGCAACAAGTTAAAAGAAATTTGATTCATACTTGTGGCAAGACCTCAATCACAACTCGAGGTTATATTCTTTAAACAACAAGGAGAATTATGGAGACCCAGTTCTGCAAACCCAGTATCCTCTTTGGCAGGTCCAAACCCATCACCTAATGTCATTCCAGGCGTAAGCGCAGCCCATTTCTGGTGGCCTAGTCAATCTCCACCAGGCTCAGCTCCATTCTTAAGGCAAAAGCCCAGTGCAGCTCAAATCCATTTCTTATTGGCTTCACTCTTGAATGACCTTCCAATTTCTTTTTTATTTTCTATTGCTTATTAAAGAGTCGTAGGGAGTAAACTTTAGTAAGTTGTGTTTTATTATTGCTCTATAATGTCTGAGTTACTATGTGTTGGCTTAAATTTTTGCCTAAGAAGTAGGCTTGAGTCAAAGTGTCCTTTGAACTGTCTCTCTTCTACTTACTGGAACCAAATCTCAATGAAGAGAACTTAGCAAAATCTCCACAGAAAATTGCTTGTTGTTTTTGGAGCAAATGATTCCTCCTTTGGGGTTGAGTGCTTTTGCTTTTATTCTCAGTTCTGCTAGGATCAAATTTCCTCTTTTTTCTATAACCATCAGTATCCACGGTACAGTCATCTAGGTAAAACTTTTCAAATAGTTACTGCATAGTGCTCTTAAGAATACAATTTATGAATCGTTTCCAGAAGATTCTCTGCACAGGAACTTACACCATTTCTAAAGAACCCTTTTGTATCTGTAGAATTTTAATTTTCATTTATGTCCTTTTATCTGTTTTAAAAGGGGAGCCTTGGAGCCATGGTAGAGTTGTTATCGTGGGAGTGGGACCTTGAGGCCACTGATTCGAGGCGTGAAAACAGCCTGTTGCAAAAAAGAAAGGTAAGGCTGCATACTATAGACCCTTATGGTCCGCCTCTTCCCTAGAACCAGCATACGCGGGAGCTTCGTGCACCGGGCTGCCCTTTTCCTTTTATCTGTCTTAAATATAATTGTCAAGAGAACAGTGAATAAACAAGGGCAGCCCCTGCACGAAGCTCCCGCATATGTGGGGTCCAGGGAAGGGGCTGACCACAAGGGATGCTCTCCCTTAAATGCATCTCAATACTTTATATCAATGCTATACAGTCGTCATTTTACATGTTCTTGGCTTAATGAAATGCAGATTCTCTCTTCCTGCACATGAAATTTCTCTTCTCCCTCATCATCGTTCTTATTTTGTATGTGTCTTTATTCAACATTTTATATGGTACTGGAACCTTGGGTATCACATTTTATCAAGGGACAGCATCCAATCTCTTGAAAGAGATACCTCAATATTTTCTTTACTCCATCCTCACACAGCTTCACTACTATCTCTTCCTTTATGTTTCATTCCTGACCTCGTCTTCATCATTTTTCACAGTCATATTTTCCTCCAAACACCCTTTTTCTCCACTGTCAACCTCTTCTTCCCCATTATCGGAAAGTGTAGACCTACTACAATGCACTTGGAAGCATTTATGAAGTACATGGTCTCATCATCATCATCATCAAGACCTTATCCCAATTAGGGGCCGGCCACATGAATCTTATTCCTCCATTCCACTCTATTAAATACCATGTCTTCATTTAGTCCCAAAGTTTTTAAATCTTTCCTCACCACTTCTATCCACGTTCTTTTGGGCCTTCCCCTTGCCCTTTTAAAACTTTCTACTTGTATTGCCTCACTTCTTCTAACCGGGGCCGTTGTTGGTCTCCTTTGAACATGTCCAAACCATCTAAGTCTAGTCTCCCTCATCTTATTACCTATTGGTGCTATCCCTAAATTTCCTCAAATATTTTCATTTCAAATTCTATCTTTTCTTGTCTTACCACTCATCCATCTCAACATCCTCATTTCTGCGACGCTCATCCTATGAGTATGATGTTCCTTAACTGCCCAAAGATTCGATCCATAGAGCATGGCCGGCCTTATGGCCATCCTATAGAATTTTCCTTTTAGTTTGAGTAGCACCCGTCGATCACACAAAACTCCAAATGCACATCTCCATTTGTTCCAACCCGCTTGAATTCTCTAGATAACCTCCCTCTCAATCTCTCCACTCTCATGAATTATTGATCCTAAGTACCGAAAGTGGTCTTTGATGGGGACTTCTTGGTTATCAATCTTGACTGGTATTCTACTCCTACTCTCCTTGCTAAAATTACATTCCATATATTCTGTCTTAGTTCGACTAATTTTAAATCCTTCAAATTCTAATGCTTCTCTCCATAATTCTAGTTTTATGTTTACACCCTCTCTTGTCTCATCAAGTAAGACTATATCATCTGCAAATAACATGCACCAGGAAATCTCCTCGTGTAAATGTTTTGTTAGCTCATCCATTACCAATGTGAAAAGGTATGGACTCAGTGCCGATCCTTGGTGCAATCCTATAGTGACAGGAAAATCACCAATCACAGCACTAGTGGTCTTAACATTTGTTACCGCTCCCTCATACATATCTTTAATTATGTCTATATATCCTTGCGAAACCCCTTTACCACCCAACACTCTCTATATTAACTCTCTAGGGACTTTATCATAAGCTTTCTCTAAATCAATAAAGACCATGTGGAGGTCTTTCCTCCTTTCCCTATATTTCTCTACTAATTGTCTTAGTAAGAAAATAGCCTCCATGGTAGACCTCCCAGGCATGAAACCAAACTGATTCTTTGATACACATGTTTCATGACGCAGCCTCTTCTCAATCACTCTTTCAAAAAGTTTCATAGTGTGGCTCATAAGTTTGATCCCTCTATAATTAGTGCAACTCTGTATGTCTCCTTTATTCTTATAAATTGGTACAATAGAACTTTTCCTCCACTCATCAGGCATTTTCTTTGATTTTATAATCTTGTTAAACAATTTGGTCAACTAAACTACCCCAATGTCTCCCATATGCTTCCAAACCTCTATTGGTATACCATCAGGACCCATGGCCTTTCCTGATTTCATCTTTTTCAAGGCCTCTTTTACTTCAGGTATTCTAATCCTACGTTCATACCTATAATATCCAATGTTATTTTGATTTATAGTATTTTCAATCCCTATATTCTCAGGGCCATTGTCATTTAACAATTTTTGAAAGTATGTTTCCCACCTTTGTTTGATCTCATCATCTTTGACTAATACCCTTTGATCATCGCTTCTAATACACCTAACATGATCTAAGTCCTTACCCTTCTGTTCTCTTACTTTTGCAAGTTTAAACACATCTTTCTCACCTTCTCTTGTTCCTAATCTATTGTAGAGCTCATCATATGCTTTAAGTTTAGCCTCACTTACTATTCTCTTAGCAACGTTTTTAGCATTCTTATATTGCTCATAGTTTTCATTATTTGTAATCTTCTGCCATGCTTTAAAACGCATCCGTTTTTCTTTAATAACTTTTTGAACTGTTTCACTCCGCCACCATGTCTCCTTTGCTAATGCCCTTTTACCTTTAGATACTCCTAAGACATCTTTTGCCACTTTCTTAATGCACTCAGCTATATTAATCCACATAGTATTTACTTCTGTTTCATAGTTCCACTTTCCTTCTACCATCAACTTATTTTTGAAGGAGGTTATTTTCTCTCCTTTTAAGTTCCACCACTTAGTTTTTGGGTGTGTATTAAGTTTAGTTCTTCTACTCCATCTTTTGATATGGATATCCATAACCATTAACCTATGTTGTGAGGTCAAACTCTCACCAGGTATCACCTTACAATCCTTACATGTAGATTGTTCATTATTCCTAAGTAGAAAAAAGTCTATTTGACTTTTATGAAGTCCACTTTTAGAGGTTATTAAATGTTCATCCCTCTTCTTAAAGAGTGTATTTGCAATGGATAGGTTATATGACAAAGCAAAATCGAGGATATTCTCCCCCATCTCATTTCGTTCACCTATACCATATCCATCATGTATTCTATCATATCCTTCATTATCTTTTCCTACATGGCCGTTTAAGTCTGCACCTATAAATATCCACTCAGTGTTGGGAATTTCTTGCATGACTCCCTCCATATCTTCCCAAAAATGTTTCTTGATTATCTCTTGTAACCCTACTTGTGGTGCGTATGCACTTATAACATTTATAATTTGCTCTCCTAGAACAATTTTTATTATTATAATTCTATCGCTGATTCTTTTAACATCCACAACTTTATCCTTTAATTCCTTATCCACTATTATTCCTACGCCATTTTTGTTATTTTCCTTTCCTACGTACCATAATTTATACCCATCTATTTCTCTTGCTTTAGCCCCTTTCCACTTGGTTTCTTGGATACAAGCGATGTTGACTCTCCTACGTTTCATCGTGTCTACTAACTCCAAACTCTTGCCAGTTAGTGTCCCTATATTCCATGTGGCCATACGAATCTTATGTTCTGGTGATACCCTATTTACTATTGCCTTTCTGGACCTCCATGGTATGAACCCATGTCCACTTTTCACTGCACCTGGGTTCTGATGCAGCGTGTCGCTTCCGAGGGGACGCTCTAGCAGCCCTTGCCCATTTTTCACTACTCCCGGGATCCGATGTAGTGCGTCGCTTTTGGGAGAACGCCCTAGCAGCCCTTGCCTTTTTTCACCGCACCCGGGATCCGATGCAGCTCATCGCTTATGGGGAATGCCCTAGCTTGAGGGAATGTCTGTTTTCGATTCATGTCATATTTGGGGCGCCGTATTTCTTAAAAGCTGAATATGATTTTCATTTCTTCCTTACAAACTAATATACATTCATTTGCAAGCAAAAAAGAAATAACAAAACCATCTTCAGCTTCACCCTTGTCGGCTGGCTACCTGACACAAGGGTTGCCATATTTAAGAAGAGGGAGATGATTTTCATTTCTTTCTCACAAACTAATATACAAATGCATATTCATTTGTAAGGAAGAAATAACAAAATCATCTTCAACTTCTCCCCTGCCGGTTGGCACCTGACGCAGGACCCTCCTCCTTTTTCATCCAGTAAACCAGAGTTCAAGATTCTGTGTCCAAAAATGTACCCTTACAGGACATTTCAGACTGTAGTATGGAGTTTGTATCGTTTAATTTTAAATCCTGAAAGTGAATTAACTGAGAAAACTATCGAAAAGGAAATGTGTAGCAATACCTCATAACAAAGACAATAAACTAGAAAGAAACCATGCTACCTAAAGAACAAATGATATGAGAAGGTAAACTTGATTAACAAACTTAAACCACACTCAGATTCTTACCAACAAAAAAAGTTCTTCAGCTCCGTTAAAAAGGAACATAATAGGTCGAGGCGGAACCCAAGTTGAATCAATCACAAGACGTGCAATTTCCAGCATTGATGCTACAGAGGAGCAAGACAGTACATCTAAGCGAAGTACAAGGCATAATGTGAAATAAAATATTCATAAATTGGAAGAATTATTGGGAATACCGACACACGAAGCACAATCACCAGCACCAGGAGATCCTACGGGACTATCAAAGTGTCCGTTAACTAAAAGTGATGAGTCAGTTTCTGTGGAATCTGCTGACGAAATCCTGTTATTCAATATAAGGCTATCAACAAAACATCAAAAGATAATTAAAGCATATAAATGTTTAGAATAAGATGTTCAATTAGTTATATAACAAAGGCTTCATATAATCAGAAGAGGCAGGCTTCCTGAAATGCAGAAGAGATAAATATGAAAGACTTAAAGATATATCAAACAGTGAGAAATGCTAGAAATTGAATGTAAATATACAATTATACAAGATAGGTTGCATGTCCTCTCAAAGGATTTGATATTCTTCTCTCTTCCTTTCCTAAAGGTCTTATGTGTATTGTTCTACAGTGAGAAATGCTAGAAGTTGAATGTAAATATACAATTATACAAGATAGTTGCATGTCCTCTCAAAGGATTTGATATTCTTCTCTCTTCCTTACCTAGAGGTCTTATGTGTATTGTTCTTGACGATTTGTAAGGGGAAAACAGGATAATGGATCTATTCTTTTTCCTTAATCAATAAAGGTCGGTATCATGTCTTCCAATAAAACCCTGCTTGACCACCAAAGAAGAACGATGCACATCCCTCTTCAAGCCACTTCATCCTATGTCAATGTTGAGCCCAGGGATTGCATATACTATATTCCTAGGAGAAACAACCTCAGCATTTGGAACCCTCCATCAAGTGCGACAAAGATTAAGGGAAGTGCAAGCATGAGAAAGGCAGGCTTCTGAAGTCTGATGGTCAACATCCACAGCTATGTGACACTATATACAAGTATAGGCACCAGTCCAACCTCTCCGTCCCTGCCATTTTCTCAAAGTAGGTATCAGTTCAATTTTGGATTTAAGGAGAATCTCATGTGATCACTGGCCTTATGAGCAAAAACCTTCTTTGCAGCACAAGATACAGGTCAAATCAACACATTCTATGTATGTATCAATTATGTATATGCAAGCATTCATACAGATATACATGCATAATACATATATGAATATATATTTACATACACATATATGGGAACTTCTAACCTACAACAGGCTGTGTGGAAGTTAGCTGCTTCACAAATTTTAGATGGATCTCTTTTGCCCCATTTTGGAGGTATGAGAGGTAAGTTTTTTCTGGTCATTTTTTCCTTTTAGAAGCTAATTCCCCATTACTTCATGAACCCAACCTCCTCCCTCCTCCCTTCCATGATGAGGCTTCTCATCTCTAAAAAATGTAGGTGGTCCAATTGATAAAAGATAAACTCGAGATAAAGTGATCGATCTCTCCCTCCCTCTTTTCATTAGTCCAATTACTGAAAAGATAGTTTTTGATACCCTTAACAGATCGAGTATAGAAAAAGAGAAAATACAGCTCCCATAAATTTACATTCTCGGCAAGAATTCCTGGGCAAGTTTCAACTTTGATTTCATTCTAGGCTAATGTCAGATTTCTAGTGAGAGATTTAACAGTTTGGGGTCTGGGTTTTTTAATTTTTTCCAGTTTCTTTATTTCTTTTTGTCTTGGAGAAATTGTATTCTGATTGAAGGCTTTGAGAACTGGGTTTTTTTGTTTTCTATTGGGTAGGCAATGATTGTACTCTCATGAGCTTAGAGGGAATGGTCTCTTTGGAGCATTTAGGTATCACATAGTTTTTAGCTAAGGTCATCCTTTCTGGTGCCCCATGAATCATTCACTTCAATTTGCATTCACTAAAGTTGTCCTTTTACAGAATGGTATAGCTTGTGTTTAGATTTTCTTCCCTTTTTGCAGAAAACAATTGAATCACAAATTCATGCCTTCACCAAGTGGGCTTTACTCAAATCTGATAAATGAAATGCATCAAAAACAAATCTGATAAACAAAATGGTTTTCTTTCACAAATTTCCAGAACTCACTAGTCATCTTATTGGGGCACAAATATTATGAGGACTGAGCAGGCAAAATCCTGTTAGACTTCTCAGACAACAGTGTAGCCAGCCATGTTAGCTCCACATGAGGCCTTTTTTCTATCGACTAAAGTCGCACTCATCAGTCAGTTTGGCTGACAAGCAAATAGAAAGATAAAGATCAGTGGCACTAATTTGGAAATTCAGATTCCATTAGGGGCTCTTCAATACTGCATTTTCTTTATTATTTATAGTCTAAAAGGTAAAAGACTAAAAATCCTCTTATATAATTATGAAATACCACTATTAAGGGCAAAACAAATCTTAACTAAAATTTGTGAATCTGCTAAGCCACACACAACGTGTTGTCGGTTAGGAGCTGCGCATAAATACTTTATATATATATATATATATATATATATATAGGTCCATACCTACATATTTGTGTGCATAAATAGACAGGTTTTCACTGTCAGGTCTCATATCCATTTTCAAACATTTTTTTCTGGAAGCCTAATTTAGTGTATCTCAGAGAGAATAGCTATGAAATGTTTTTGAGGAACTTGTCAGCAGTTACCTTGAAAGAAAAACACTACTAGTAGTTTGTAAAAGCAAGTACCAATCACAAAATTCTGACGAGAGCCAGACAATCCAATGTTTGTCTAGATCATAAATATCTAACAAAGTCAGAATGCAAAAGAACAGGCTATAGTTATACTATATTCCATTATCATTTAAATTAATGTCGAATGTGCATGTTGATTGTTGGTTGATATGCATTCAACATGGCCTTGTTGATCTCCAATTTTAACAGTGTGCAGCCACTTCAGAAAACCAAGCAGCAATTGAGTGAAAACAAGTTCCACAGTCAGATTGAAGCAATACAGGCACTTCCTAAAACCGAACATAAATTGAGTGAAAATTAAAGAGAAGTTCCACATTCAGATTCAAGTAATAATGGCAGGGAGTTACTAGAAAGGTCTCTCACATCCACTGGCCAATGACCAAGTAAAAAAGCATCATATTGAGTGTTTGATATAAACAGGTTTAAAAGAGACAACTCACTGAAGTACCTCATAACAAGATTAATATGGTTCTTGTATCCAAGAGATATGCTATGACCCAAAAAGACCAAGTTGAAGGAACCACCAATAAGTGTTTCGTCTATGTCAACTCTGCACCATAAATGAAGATAATAAGAGTTAGAATGGAAACATTAAAATTGAATTAGGATAAGTTAGAATTAGAAAATTAAGTTCAGTTTGGACTTTATGGAGTATATAATATGTTTCAACAAATTCATCAATATCAAAGCCTTATCCCAATTAGGTGTCGGCTACATAAATATTGTTCCTTCATTCCCCTCTATCAAGTGCATGGCTTCATTTAGTCCAAAGTATTTTAATCTTTTCTCACCACTTCCATCTAGGTCCTTTTGGGCCTTGCCCTTGCCCTTTTAGAGCCTTCAACTTGGATCGACTAACTTTTTCTTACTTGTGCCATTTTTGGTCTCCATTGGACATGCCCAAACCATCTAAGTGTACCCTCCCTCATCTTGTTACCTAGTGGTGTTACTTCAAAGTTTCGTATAATGTTTTTATTTCTATTTCTATCCTTTCTTGTCCTGCCACTCATCCATTTCAATATCCTCATTTCATCCATGCTCATCATATGTACATATCGCTCCTTAACTACACAACACTGATCCATGAAGCATGGCCAGCCTTATAGCCTATGTAGTCATAGGCACAAGGCATACTCAAGCGCAAGGCATGCGACACGCCCCTAAAGAGACTAGGCACGCCTAGTCAAGCGACTTAGATCCAGGTGCTAAATTTAAAAAAAAATTAAATTAAATTAAATTAAATGATTAAAAAAAGAAAAATCTATATGTATACATATATAATATTTATAACATATGTTAGATTTTTTTTTTATAAAGGGGCCAAAGTTGATAATGGCACCCCCTTCTTAAAAATGAAAGACTTGATCTGACACTCAATTTACGAAAGGAACGAGAAACCCAAAACCAAAGAGAGAGAGAGAAAGAGAGAGAAGTGGAGAGTAACCCAACTAGTCAAAAAGCTGGGAAAGTCACAATCACATCCCAAAACCAGAGAGGGAGAGAAACCAACTGGTAGAGAAGTCAGAAAAGTCGCAGCAAAGACAACAAAGACAGCAGCAAAAATGCCAAAGACGAAGGCTGAAACGATGGAGACAATGGTCGAAATAGCCAGAATTACTAAACAACAGCAGAAAAGTCACCCTTTCGTTCTTGGAGTCGAAGGCGTAGTAGGTGCAGGGCACAACTAGTCGGGTGACCAGTCGTGCCTAGTCGCACTGCGACTTATGCCCCTTTCACCTACCCAAAATCGAGTTGTAGGCCTGTGCCTAGCGACTAGTAGCACCTTTGGCTACATAACTTACAGCCATCCTATATAATTTTTCTTTCAGTTTGAGTGGCACTCATCGATCACACAACTCTAGAGGTACTTCTCTATTTGTTCTAACCCACTTAGATTCTCTAGTTAACATCCCTCTCAATCTCTCCACTCTCATGAATTATCAATCTCAAGTATAGAAAGTGGTCTTCTTAGGCGACTTCTTGGTTATCAATCTTTACCGGTGCTTCACTTCCACTCTTCTCCTTACTAAAAAACCATTTCATATACTCTATCTTAATTAGGCTAATTTTTAATCCTGTAGACTCTATAGCATCTCTCCACAACTCTAGCTTTGTGTTTAAACCCTCCCTTGTCTAATCAATCAAAACTATGCCAAAGCTTCATGTTTTAATAAATTGTTTAAGAAAATTTCTAGCATATGGCAGGTGCTCTTGCATAGAGTCTTACATAAAAAAACAAAAAGAAAAGCACAAATAATAATGTTTCCATTCCTTATCCTGTTTCTTGATTTTGTAGAGTTCAAATTCTCTAAGTGTACCAAGAGAACATATATTGCCTCAATCAATGCACCCATGGTGAATAGTTCAAGTGTAAGATAGGCTGATTCTGTTCCCCTTTGAGAGGAATGATAAACTGAGACTCCTTTTTAGGACTCTAATAGGAACGCCTATATAAGCATGGTTTCTAGAAGATCTATGACACTCATCTTGCTGTCCCTCCCTTGTTCAGGTAGTTCATTAGGTAAGTAAAATTAAAAAATAAAAATAAAATCTTTTTCCTATTTTTATTTAAAATATTGAATTTTTTATGGGCTCTTGAGAACAAGGGTGACATTGCAGAAAATAAGGAGTGTGACATTACTTCTTTTAGCTGTCCTTTCCTCTTAGAAGAGAGCTGTCATCACAAGAAAGTAAGGGCATCAAAAGAGAAGACAGGCCTCTAAGCTGAAAAGATAGTTGTCTTACTTCTCATTTTCCCGGAAAGCAGTACTACTTTCTATCTACCGGCCTTTTAGCATGTGTTTTAACACTTATGGACATGAAATACCCTTTCTGTATTCTTTTAAGAGTGGCAAAGTTGTAAAACTCAACCAAAAAAATTAACCTAAAAGTCAATACTAATCATCTCAGGTGATAAGAAAATAATAGCCAGTATGTTATTCTCTGTTCTATTCTATATTGGATGAAAAATGGTCTCCATCAACCCCATTGTTGTGCCTTTTTCTGCTCTTTCCCCTTTCATATCTCTTCTTTTTCCCAGGTTGCAGTAAATTTCGGATCAGTTGCAGAGTTAACACATCTTTTGACTGCACCAGTCCGAGCCAAAGCAGGCAAAGTGGTGCCATAATATTGTATCTCATGGCTTTACTGACAAGACAGAGACAAGAAGGTGCTGCTGATTCTCAAAAAGAAGTAAGAGAACTGAAGAGACAAATGCAAGCCCTTTCCCAGTGCTTAGAGCAAATGCAATCCCAGATCCATGGTGATGGCAACAATGGATCCGGGGAGGAATTTGAGAACCCAATTAGGAATTGTGCTTCATGTGGGAAACCAGCTGTTCGGGACGACAAGAAATGTGATTTTCACATTTATGATGATATAGAGGAGCACCGTAAAGCCCTCGACATGTTTGATTGCTGGCCTTTATCGCCAACCAGGATGATGCCAATGGTCCTGTTCATGAAAAGCATGAGGACAACAGCTCGATAGAATTGGTGCACGAGGACATGGGACTGGGTTATGCAGTTGTCGAGGAAAATCATGTATCCACCAATCACCTACTCAAGAAGATAAGCCATTGAGATCTGTTGAGGGATGCAAATAGAAATAAACCAAAAAGTTGGTTCAGCTGGCAGAGGAAACTATGTAGATAACAGATCTGATGCAGGAGAATTTGCTCCCAATGTTGAAGACTTAGAAGACCTGTTTCTGCAGGCCTATGAGCATCCCAAGACTATTAAAGTTTATGAGAGGAAAAAGAAGCCAGTGGCTGGAAATCAGGGGTCATAAGGGCAAGAGATCAACAGCACATGACCCCACTTATGTTGCAACTGTTCTGTTAAGAAGCATCAATAAGATTAGTCTTTCCTTTTCGTTCTTCTTTAAGTTTATGTGCTTCAAGCTTTACTTACTGTCCAAGTTTCAAACAGGAGTGTTTCTAAGAGTAAGTTCCATTAGAAAGTCATACTAGAAGCAGGGGAAGTATGTAGAATCTGTTCTTTTTCTGAATGGAGCTTATAGATAAGTTTTAGCCACTAAAAACATAAGAAAGAGATGTATACAAATGTTTTTCTCATGGTGAACAAATGAAACTTTGTTTCTTATCTTTTAATCCTGTTTCTTTCTTGACTCTGGTTAGTTTTCTTGTTGTTTTGGACAAAAACTGTAGACATAACAAACCAGGGAGGCGCATTTAATCTGTTTGGACTTTCCTCCTCAAAGACTAACGTCCTCTTCTCCTAGAAATCATGAATTATTATTTGAAACTTTTTCCTTATTCCTAATACTGGCTCATAAAGGATCTTTACCATTCTTCTGAATCAGTTTTGGTATCAGAGCCAGATTGCTCTCAAAACTTATTCTTCTATCATGTTTTTGGGGCTCCCTAGGCCTATTGAGGTATTCCTTTCATCCCCTTCAAACCCTAACTTGTAATTCTCTAAAAAATATATATATTACAGTACATATTTGACTGTAAAACTACCTTTTTCCAGTCTTAAAAGCCTGCTGAATCCAAAACCCATCAACCCCATTTCGCATTCAACCATATACATGTTGTATCAGGCCAAAACCCTTCATTTGTCCATTTAATTCTTGCTAATACCCAAAACACTCAAAACCCAGGTCTAGTCTTATTTTGAAATGCCTCCCAAGTCCCAAACCTCAAAAAATGTTTGCCAGAGAAGAAATCACTGAGATTGCAACTAAAGTCATAAAGGAATCGATTCAAAGACAATAAGCAAATCAGAAAGAGTTTCAACAAGAAAACACAAATCAAATCAAACTGCCATTACGATGGAACTTCAGGCCCTCAATCTTAATCAGCTTGTTGTTCCAAACCCTCCAAGAAACCTTCAAGATAGGCATGAACAACCTGTCCAAGAAGGTTGAGCTATTCGGAATGATCAAAATCAGGAAAAGGACGCATGCATCAATTGTACCCAAATTTGATACATAAAGCTCACTTTGAACCACAACAAAGTCATTGAGATGGTGGTGTAAAAAACAAAATTCCAAAATTTTCAAGTGGTGCACCAGATGACTTTCTCGATTGGGTCAGGATTGTTGAGGACATTTTTCTGCAAGGAAGTTCTAGCAGATAAAATGGTTGCTCTTGTCGTCATTCGATCCTGAGGTTGGGCAGCAGCATAGTGGCAATCTTTAAAATATCAACATATCCAATATTTTGAACCACCTCTTACAGATTCCAATGAATTGAAAAGGCTCCATTCAACTATCCTCATGCATTGTATAATAAATTACAGAAATTATCTCAAGAGTCGAAAATGGTGCAACAATATAATGAAGAATTCCATAATCTATTATGCATAATCAACTGGGCTAAAATCATGAGGTTGTTTCATCCCTCTATTTCAGTGGATTAAAACCCTATATTTTACAATGTTTTACGAGTCCAAACCATAATTGACATATCCATTGCTCATGCTAAAGCCTTAGAGGTCAAAGAGATTCAAAAGACTAGCTCTTTCCATTATACTATGCTGCAAAATAGTTATCGTGTCAGCCAAAGATTTTGATCAGCGTGTAACACTCCACCTAAGGGGAGCCTTGGCGCCATAGTAAAGTTGTCGTTGTGTGACCTTGATGTAGGACAACATGCAAAATGGCCTATTCTATATGCTGAGATCAGATTAGAATTAATTTAAATAAGAAAACATAAATTAAACTGCCACGAGCATTCTTGGTCTGCAACGAATAAGCATGAATGGCCTGCAACGAATTACAAGATCTGCAGTTCATGCTAGATCTCTACCAATTAAGGAAAGGTCGAAATTTTAACCCGAATCGTCCCTCTAATTGATGAACGATCCTAATTAAGCTTCGAATCTAGGGTTTTAGAAATTTAACACAAAATAACAATCATGGATTATTACCGACGCAAATCATGTAACCACATGCAACACAGAGATCCTCTGTTAAAGAATAAAGTAGAATTTTAACTAACTTACAGAACAGGAAGAAACGACAGTAATTCGGCTTTGTAACTAACGCATGTTCACGCCCAAGTGAAGGAAGCTAAAATGAGAAATCCACCAAGTCTAACAAAATTTTCATTCATTATTCATCAAAAACTCCTTATACAAAAGAGAAAAGAATCTTAAGTAGGGGACATCCAACCCTAATCTAGGAAAAAGTAAAAAATAGCCCCTACTTAAGTCCCACCACACTAAGAAACCTAATACCCTTAGTGGTAAATATCCAAAGTAAAACAAAACTATAAAATAATATTTTTTTTTAAAACGTGGAATGATGGTCCTCATTAGACCTTGAGGTCACGGATTCGAGGTGTGTAAACAATATCTTGCAAAATGCTAGATAAGGCCACGTAATATTGACCCTTGTGGTCTACCCCTTCCCTGGACCCTGCGTATGCCGAAGCTTAGCACACCGAGCTGCCCTTTTTTAGGTAACACTCACCTATCTTGCCTGCCCCAATTTCTACCATCCAATAAAAAGGTGCATCAGCTGCTATTCCAAACCAAGGTAGACAAAGGATGCTTTCAATGTGAAGAGTGGAAGACCACTATTAAGATGCAAGAAAGTTTGTACAAATGGCTTGTCATGCCATTTGGTTTGTCTAATGTGCCCAACATCTTCATGTATATTATGAATGAAGTTATGTGACCTCTTATTGGTTCCGTCATTATCATGTACTTCGATGATATCTTTTTTCTAGTGCTACCATTTCAGACCACCATCAGCCCTTGAGAAAATTTTACATGTTTTAGGAGCAAAACACCTATACGAGAACTTGAAGAAATGCTCCTTGTTCACCAATTGGATTGAGTTTCTAGGTTATGAAGTTTCTAGTCAAGGCATTTGTCCGGACACAAAGAAAATTAAAGCAAATGAGGAATGGCCTACACCTTCTAATATTCATGAGGTCCGCTCCTTTCATGGTCTAGCCAATTCTATCATTGTTTTGTAAAGGATTTCAGCACAATTATGATCCCTATAACCAATATTTTCAAATCCTTTTGTTTGGAGTAACACAACACAACATGAATTTGATTCAATTAATGTACTTCTCACTCAAGCACCCTGACTTGTTATACCAAATTTTACTATGTTATTGAACTCGAGCATGATGCTTCTTGTGTGGGTATTGGAGCTGCCTTGAGGCAAAACAGATGACCTTATAGCTTCTTGTGAAAAACTTGGCAGTGCCACTTTGAATTATTCTACGTATGATCCTGAGTCATATGCTGTCATCAAAGCATTATGTTTTTTAAGTAAATATTTACGATGCATGGATTTTGTTCTTTAGTCAAACCACGAGGCTTTTAAAATATGTAAATGGTCAACATCATCTCTATTTTTGACATGCAAAATAGATTTCTTTCCTTTGGAAATTTACATTCTCTATTGAACATAAAGCTGGTGTGCTTCATCCAGTTTCAAATGCCCTAAGCAGACATCACTTTTTTATCATTCCCATGAAGTTTGATGTGCAATGATTGGATTTAATTAGGGACCAAATTTATACTGATACATAATTTGGCTAATTTTGGCAGATTTATCGCATGAAGAGTTTTCCGATTATGTGCTGCAAAATGGTTTCTTGTATAAAGGGGTATTCAAGATTCTTCAGTACGGCACCATAACATGCAAGAGGCTCACAATGCCGGTCATTCTAGATGACATAAAACCATTGCATTGATCCAAGACAGATTTTTATTGGCAAATATTGAATAGGAAATCTCCAAGTTCGTGAAAATGGGTCGTATCTGCCAAACATCCAAGGGTTCATCATCTAATGCAGGATTGTATACACCCTTTGACCATTCCATCGTATCCTTGGGTGGATGTATCTCTCGATTTTGTTCTTGGGCTTCATCACACAACAAGGGGGAACTGACAATATTCTTGTCATTATTGATTGGTTTTCCAAGATGGCATATTTTATACCTTGTTAGTGATGGGGACCATCATCCCACTTTTTTTTTTATGTTATAGTTTAATCTACTTGGGATATTTACCGCTAAGGGTATTAGGTTTATTAGTGTGTTATGACTTAAGTAGGGGCAATTTTGTCTTTCTTCTAAATTAGGGTCGGATGTCCCCTACTTAAGATCTTTTCTATTTTGTGTAAATAGTTTTGATAATAATGAATGAAATTTTCATTAGACTTGGTGGATTCCTCATTCTAATTTCCTTCCTGTGGGCGCGAAGCCACATTCGGTACAAGGCTGAATCACTTTCATTTCATCCTATTCTACAAGTCAGTACTTTTCTACCTTGTCTTTTAAAGGACGATTTCTGAGCTATGTGTGATTACATAATTTGCAACGATAGTAACCTAGAATGCTTATCCTACATAAAATTCCTGAATCCTAGATCCGAAGCTTAATCAAGACCGTTCGTCAATTAGAGGGACGATCCGGATTGAAACTTCGATCTTAACTTAATCGGTAAAGACCTAGGGCAGTCTGCAGATCCTGTAACTCATTGTAGAATATGCATGCTAAGTAAGACTGATTTTCTGCACGTTGAAGTGTTCATTGTAGTTTAATTTATGTTTTCTTATTTAAGTTAATTCTGATCTGATCTCAGCACATATATTAGGTCATTTTGTATGCTGTTCTACATCAGTTAGTCTACTCACAATACCTCTTGAGTTGCTGATTTTTTTTTTGTCAAAGAATTAGTTGGTTATCATGCACTTCTCACACTATTGTGTTGAATCATGATATGAAATTCCTTAGCCATTTCTGGATGCTTCTATGGAAGCATTTGGGAACCTCTCTTAAATTCAGCTTCACTACTCATCCTCAAACAAACAGTCAAACTGAAGTTGTACATCACACACCAGTTAATCTATTACATGCACAAGTCAAGGTTAGCGGTAATTGGGATCTTGTCCTACCCAAAGTTGAATTTGAATATAACTGCTCTATCAATCACACCACTGGGATTTTACCGTTTCAAGTAGTGTTTGGCCACAACCCTCAAGGTCCACGCTGTCTTACTGAAGTTTCTTTCATTGATAAAGACAAAAAGTAGGCTGCAGACTTAATTCACAATTTATAGGCCATTCATGAGCAGCCCTGCCTCAATATTGAGATCAGCTATGCACATTACAAAATGCAAGATGACAGCCGCCACCATCAGCTCACATTTGAAGCAGGTGACGAAGTTTGGGTCTATCTTACCAAGGAACGTTTCCCTAGTGGTTAACATCATAGACTGAAACCGAACAAAGTTGACCCTTAGAAAATCCTTTCATGCATTAATGATATTGCATTTAAGGTGGAATTACCTCCTGATCTTCATATCAGTGACACCTCTAGTGTAAAACACTTATTCCCATATTATGGTGCATATGGTATTGAGAACTCGTGGGCAAGTTTCTTCAGGCCTATGAGCATCCCAAGAGTGTTAAAGTTTATAAGAGGGGGAAAAAAAAAAAAAAATTCAATGACTGGAAATCAGGGATGAAGGGAAAGAGATCAACAGCACATGGCCCAACTTAGGTTGAACATGTTCTGTAACTCTGTTAAGAAGCAGCAGTGAGATGAGTCTTTTTTCCTTTTTTGGCTCATCTTTAAGTTTATGTGTTTTAAGCTCTACTTACTGTCCAAGTTTTCCAAGGGAGGCATTTTCAGAAGAAGGATCCATTAGAAGGTCATATTAGAAGCAAGAAAGGATGCAGAATCTGTTCTTTTCCTGATTGGAGCTTACAGCTAAATATTAATATTACCAACTAAAAACATAACAAAGAGATGTATAGAAGTGTTTTCTTTTTCTTTTTGGCAATGAATGAAATCATCATTTCTTCTCTTCTATTCCTGTTTCTTTCTTGACTCTGGTTGGTTTTCTTGTTGTTTTGGACAATAACTGCAGAGATAACAAATCAGTAAAGAGTTTTAATCTATTTAGATCTTCCTCCTCAAAGACTCACGTTCCCTTCTCCTAAAGATCATGTTTTATTTTCTGAAATTTTTTCCTTATTGCTGTACTGGTTCTTATTGGATCTTTACTGTTTTTTTGCATCAAGATCGAAGAACAAAATGACTGGTCATGTTCTTTTGGAGATTGTATATGGGAAAAAATCAAAATAATTAACTTGATTTTGGTATGATACAAAATCAGAAAAACTTTAGCAGGGAGGCCAAAGACTTTACTGTGCATTTCAAATCCGTGCAGATATGCGATCACATAAATTCTGCAATACGAGGTAGAAATCTGCAAATGATCATCTCAAGAAGGTTTCTTTTCATCTAAATGACCACGTGCAAATCATTCCAGCAGAGGACAGATATTTGATGGAAGAATAAATGGAGATTGGTGGAAAGTATAGTTGGGCCATTTCTTGTAAGGAAGATGAGATAATACTTATCAAATGCGGCTTCTTGGCATGATTTGGATGTATTTAATGCTAAATAATTAGTTACTTATAAGTATCCAGCAAAATACATAAGCTCGAGCACAAGTTTTTTCCAACCAGGGGAGAATGTAATGTGGTTTTGGAAGTCTATATGAAATTGATTGAGACAGAACATTACTATTTTCTTCTCTGTCCTCTCTTGGGTACAATTGGGTCTCTCTCAACTTTATTGTTGTGATTTTCTACTCTTCCTATCTCTTCCTTCCATGGGTTACAGTCATTTTTGGATCTATCTTATATTTACATAACTCATTGACTGCATCAAAATTGTTTTGCACCTGAAATTGAATTACCTCAAAGACCGAAAAATTTCTTGTAAGGAACTTTTGGGCTTTTGGAGTAATTCAATTTCCAGGCATTAGACACTTTTATGGGCAAACTTCTTTTCCTGTGGAAATCAATTTCCATATATTTCCTACCAACCAAACAAGCCCTTATGTCTGTGCCTTTCTCGAGACCTGTATGGCTAGAACATGTGTAATGGCCAATACATCAGCAATTTTGACAACTAACGTTTGAAATACTTTGTTGCTCGGATGACGAGAGATTGAGGAAACAGTAGCTTTGAGCCAGAGGAAGTATTTGTTGTAGGCGAATTTTGATAGTGAGGCCTGCTAATTTGAGAGAAATCCAAGGGAAATGGCTATCAATTATTACAGTTACCATTATCAAAGTCACTTAGACAAAACACTTTCAAGGTTGATGCACGTCTAGAGCCTTTCGCAGCAAGGAAGCAGAATCTTCATTATGAAAGTTGTTTAGACTAAATGATGCCAGCATCAATGAACAAGAAAAGAAGATTCTGGATTTTAACACTCGCTTGGTAAGATGCCTTGTTTAAGAACCATTAGCTGTGGGTTCAAACCAGCTTCCAGTGCATAATAAGAGAAAAATAAGGGGAAAAAATGAAAACAGAAAAGGAACAAATTTTCGATTCAGAGAAGAAAAGGACAACAGCAGAGAGGTGAAAAGAAGTATAACAAAAAAGGAGAGTAGGACAATTAAACAGCGTGGGAATGAATATCAATCTTGCTCTTTAATCAAGTGTTGTGAAGTGAAGATGTAACAGAGAAAGAGTGAAGGATTTATGCGAGGAAAATAAACACAATTTCCATTACTTTTATATGTATTCCCAACACTACAATTTAGAAACAGTTAATTATGAAACAAGTCATTAGAGAATTAGATAACAACTAGGCGTTTTTATATACTAATTTTGCTATATAAGGAGGATATGTGCAGTCTCAAGCCCCATGGTAAATGAATAAAAGCAAGGTGGATTGACAATAGAGAAACTACCTCTAGGGGCAATCAAGATGCATCCAAGGTAAGGTGAATTAAGGGACCTGATTTCAGAAAAGACAAACCAAAGTTAGGATTTTGTATAAAGGAGCGCCAGTGAATCCCACCAAACTCTTTTATTATCATAGTAGGGGTGAGAGCTTGTACGTGGCAGAAGAGAATCAATGTGGCCAACACAACCTAACATTCATCTCATGGTTAAGGAGATCTTGTCAGATTCAAACATCGTTTGGCAAATAAAAATAGCCAAACCTAACCCAATCTGATTAAAGATAAATCTAAGATCCAATCAACCATGGATTCGGTCCATCATTATCCATATTAATCATGAACAAAGACGGAGCAAGAGCTAATTAACAAAAGCCTCCAAAGGGCCCAAATGAAGGGGCTGACAATGGAAGTCAAGAAGCAATTTCTTTATTGGCAATCGCCAAGAGATTTGTTCAAATTTGTTGGAAGTGATAAACGAGAAAATAAGTTCTCTAGAGTGAAGTTGTAATGTTACTTAGTCATTGAAGCCAAAGTGTAATTACGTAAAGGAATCACTGAAGGCCTACAAGGACGAGGTCAACCAAGATAAAGTTAAGCATATCCTTTACAAAGATGAATTTGATGTGTTCTTAAGATAATTTTTGAGCTCCTTTCTAAGTCAGTCTTCTACTTCTAGGGATCTGATCATTTCCTAATAGGGTGTGCCACAATGGGCTTTTGATTCTAGTGAAGTTGCGATAGAGTCAAGGATGGTTTCCCTTATTACCAAAGTGGCCAAGTGGCAGCAATGCATGTCCAAACTCTTAGATCTTTGAAGAATGGTCCAAAATCCAGGGGGCAGATGTTTGTTCAGGGGCAAATGGTGATGGCAGTGGCTTGAGTCTCATATTGCATCACATCCCTAGTAAGGTTGTCAATGGCGACCACTGAAGTGCCTGAATTAGCTATTGCCAAAAAAAACTAGACCTAGGATCTTACCAGACATACCTGCTAGGCCAAAGACAACCACCCCTGACTCATATTGATGAAAATTACTAAGAAAAATAGTTACTTCTTTAAATGGATACAAACCCTCGAAATGACCACCTACAACCCCAATGATGTTCTTTCATACCTTATTTTGAGAGATTAGAGTCATTAGACCAAAATCAGATCAAGTCGCCTGCTATTACTCTCATTAAACTTAGTTTTCTATGTCCCAGCCATGTTCTATGTTTTCAAGTTTACCTATTAAACAATTTTGCAAAGTTGTAATGTGGCATTCTTCTTATAGCCAACTGAGAGCATGTGACAAAGAACTATTCTTTTTTATTTTGTGTCATTTATATTGATTTTTATCTCTTCTCAAGTAGGGTTCTTTGTATCTTCTACATGAGATTCCTGATAACTCTTACTCCATATTTTTATACATTGCAAATAAGTACAACTACATAAGAATTTTCCTCTTGGTGTCCTTTTATGTTGACTTTACAATTTGTACACCCAATAGTTGACTTCTTCTTTTTTATGGAAACTAAGGCATATGACACAACAGTAATGATAGACAAAGTGAAGTTTCGTGGCACATTCTCCTTCCTGCAATAACGGGGAGAGCTATGCAAGAAGTTCTTGGATGTGGCTTGTAGCTGCAGGATGGCAGGTAGGATATATCGATATAGACATCCCAATAGGAGCCCAATTCTAATTCTAATTCTAACTTCACTCTTATCCAATTGAATAGGTAGTATTATGGCATTCATCATATAGCCAGGTGAGAATGTGTATTTTGATTTGAATTTATCTCTTCCTTCTCACCTAGAATTGCTTAGTATTTCCTACATGAGATTACTGATAACTCTTACTCCATACTTTTATACATAGAAAATAAGTAAGACAAGATAAGAATTTTTCTTTTTGGTGTCTTTTTATAATGACTTTCAATCTTCACACCCAATGGTTTACTTCTATCTTGCTTATGGAAATCAAGGCATATGCACACAAGGTAATGACAGATAAAAGTGAACTTTGGTGGCACAGTCTCCTTTCCCCAATAATGTGGACAGCTAGGCAAGATATTGCTGAATGGAGCTTCTAACTGTAGAAAGGAAGTTAGAATATATCGAGATTAATGTCTGAATAGGAGCCCAGATCTAACTTGCTTCTCTAACTTCACCCTTACACAATTAGCAGCTGACTAGGTCAAAATTTGCAGATCAATGTGCCTTTTGATCTCAGATGTGAGTGTGCTCCCATTATCGGATTTTCTGAAATCTACTTGGATGACACATGAAAGCTCATAGGGCTTTGTCTAGCACAGATGAATAGATGTATACAACTGCGGCAGAAGTCTCACTTATGAGGACTGGAATAAAAGCTGCTATCTGGTCCAGAAATCCACTTTCTGCAAAATATTGATTCAGAGAGAAATTTGTTCCCCTTCAGTAACTACTTCGCAAACTTTAAGAGATGAAAAAAATTCACTAAGTGTACTTGGTTGTCAATTTCCCCGCCAAGTGCAATGAGAAAGCGGAAAAGCCAATAGATTGTGTTATCAATTTTCCCGCCCAAATGAATCAGTAGGAATCACAATACTTAAGCTGTTTTTAAGTTACCTCCGGCGTTGCTTTTCACTTAAAATAAAATTTCCTTTTATCTGAAATAAATCCTTAACAAAAGAAAAGGAAACAATAAAGAGAAGAAACCATTTTCGTCAACACCGCGAGTCATTGTGCCAGCTATCCGTGATTGAAAATCCTTCTCAAAATAAATAACCAACACAGATATCTGGTCCAAGTTCCCCATCTCAGCTGAAAATTTTCCATGGCAAAATAAAGGGCAGCCCCGGTGCATGAAGCTGCAGGGTGCAGGGAAGGGGTAGACCACAAGGGCCTATAGTAGGCAGCCTTACCTTGCTCTTGTTTCCATGCCTTGAACCCGTGACCTCAAGGTCACGTGGCAAAATGAAGATCTAAATGATCCTAAAATGAATATTTTTCCTTTTTGATTTCTTGAATGATAAAGTAAAAACAAAGAAATTTTTTTCACCAACCTTAAATTGGGTCCAGCTCTGTCGGCTAGCATCTTCATCTGCAGTTTTATATAACGAGCTGCCTCATCTAAACCCGGCCTCCCTTCCTGGTAAACACGAGCATTCAAAAGAAAGAGAAAGAAAACAATCAGAGGCAAATATAAAAAAGGAAAAGAAAGCAAAAAACTACAATTCGAACTTCTTACTCACTTGGCGACCGTCGATTTCTTTAGAGAGCTTTCGAATATGTTCAATTGCTCTGGCTTCGGAGAAGCGATTGAGAGGCGCGTTCATCTCCAGTGGTTTAACGTGCTTCATGTGAATGATCGGATAGACGATGGACGACAAGATTCCATATAGAATTGCAAGAAAAAACAAGCATTTGAATGCAGATACATCTTCTGAAGTAAACCTCATCTTGAACTTATATTTGCAGAAAAGAATAATCCGAGCGCAAAAACGGAGGGTAAGAGAAATGAGAGAGTGGAGAGAATAAGGGATGGGAATTCTAGGGATTTACGGTGGTAGCGAAGAAAAAAAATGCCATTACGTGTTTGTTCTAGGTGACGCGAAGGGAGAGAAAAATTCGGCGCCGCAGGACATTTCGTATGATTCGGACCAACTGTCGTGGAATAACCTCCGCTATGATGGCAATGGGCCGGGTAGGGTCGGGCCAGCTTTGTGGCTGATCCGGACGCTGGGATTTTTCTTCTGCTGCTAGCCCGACCCAAGCCTTCCTCCTTTCAAAGGTTTTTTCATATCAACTATATCTTAACGGAAAAGAGAAACAACTCGAAGAATAATCCAATACTAAATAGACTCTATATTTCATTTGTTAAATGTCATATATTGATATATAATCCATCAGCCAACTACTTTTTCACCTTTAGATCAAGTACTCCTATTAGCTTAATATAACAGCAACATTAGATCTTGAGGCAAATAGACTACAAGTCAGGTTGGGTCTAGCTAGATTTTTAGCTGACCATGACTCAACCCTAGTCTGCCTTATGTCATAGAAATCTAACACGAAGCCTTTAACAAATTGTATTTTCTGATACAAAGAATTGACAATAGCAGCAAGCTATCTCAACTAGTTGTGGAGTGCATACTAGTGGCTTAAGTTTAAAGTTCAAACCCCAAACATGACATGTTAACTTTCTTTCTAGAGAATTTTGAGCAAAAAGGAAAGTCAACTTAAGATTGAAATATATAGTATAATGTAATGAAAGGCTAAGATCTTGTACATATAGGAAAAAGAACAAGAACATGAGATAGGAAACGATTATGATACGTCATTAAGAGTGGATAAGATCATAATCTCGAATGGTAGAGGATATGAAGGAGAAGCAACTATACAAATATTATATAAACAAAATAGTGAAGGGGGACCAAATATAATTGTCTAGGTGGAGAAAGAAGAGGAAGGACATGTGAAATATATATATATATATATATAGAGAGAGAGAGAGAGAGAGAGAGAGAGAGAGAGAGCAACAAGGCAAAGACTAGATCATTGCATCTTGGAAAAGAAGAAAGTAGAAGAACGATAAATCGACAACCAGGGGGCGTAGGACTTTCTAAATTAGATTAATTTTTAACCATGTACTTAATCTCATTGATGCGGAACCTAGACAAGTTTTTGTTGGATGTTATTGGATAATCTATACTTGGATTTCATCCTCTGATTTCATACAAAGACTATAGCCATATCTTGTATAGAATCGTAATCATGTGGATGCACCTAAAGACATTTGAAAAGTCTTCATGTGGATGCACCTAACAGAATCCTATTGTAAGGACATCATGCAATCACCAATAGCATGGGAATAAAAAAAGGGTCATTAAACTTGTCTCTAACCAAGTCAAGCATGTAACAAAGATTACATGTTTGAATTGGCTCATGCACATGTTAGCTCTTATTTGCAAAAAAGAAAAGAAAAGCATGCCATGCTTGCACATCCAAATCTAACCCCGATATACATTATTCATGCATTACAAGACTCTTGTGCACTACATTACTTGACAAACCTAAAATCTTGTACACCTTAAATCTATAGTAAGGTCTTTGATTCATGGAAAAAGAATTTGATCTCATTAACCTAAACCATGAATAAAGGCTTAAAGAACTCGGGATTTCCCAAGGTAAATGGAGAGGGATAGCCTCGTCGATATCAGGGATGAGACCAGGCACCTCATTAGGATTAGATGCCCAAGAGTCATGGGCGAGTGTCCACTCTTACTACCGACTATGCTCGTGCATCTGGTACCGTTGTGGAAGGTACTCTGCTTATTCCTTATGGGTAGATATACCGTGTGCTTATTAATCATGGATGCACCTACTCTTTCATTTTGCATAGTTTGTTGCATGCCTAGATGTCCCTTTGGGTAGATTGAGATTTTTATTGGGAGTTAACGCACTGATGGGTGAGCCAATGATAGTGCAAGAGTTTGTTCAAGACGTACTGATTATAGTCTTTGGTGAGAGATTCAATGCAAACCTAATTATCTTAGGTATCACATATTTGATATTATATTAGGCATAAACTAGTTGACTGAGCATGAAGCTAGAGTCGACATACACCTCAAACGATGAGTTATTGTGCTTTCAAGAGAGATTTAGAGCTTATTTTTTAAAATTATTTAAACTTTTTTATCCATATGCACGCAATTTTAGAGACAAAACTTTTATAAGAGCGAAGAGTATAATACCTATAATTACACAATTATGATAAATACATCAATACATTTACAAAAAAAAATTAGGGCAAATTTTTATTTATTTATTTATTTAGTGCATGTTTTAAGGATAATGGAGGAAATTGAACGAGCGTGTTGAGAAATAAGGTTAGGATAATCTCTTAGAGTTTATTGTTAAGTTAAACTAGATATTTAGAAACAAAATTTCTAAGAAAAAAGAGGAACTTGAAAATCACATTAAATTAGTATTAAGTGATCCCCCAAAAGAAAAATAGAAATTAAAACATAATTTGATGTTAGATTGAAGAATTATATAGTTCACTAATAAACAAAGGTCTTACCCTAAATGCTGCCCAAACCCTTAGTGAAATTCTAAGGAAATGGCCAGAAAATGTAAAATAAATATGTTCCTATTTAGGGTACAATTGTAAAATATACCTTGAACAAGATATAATTGAATAAAAGCAAGTCAAATATGAGGTTTTAATTGGAAATACACTTAATTGGATTTCTGCCTGATTGATTTGATCAGGACCATCCATGTGGGGGCACAAGCCAAAGGCAGCTGGCTCCCCACGTGCCCCTCATTTCTCACATCTAGAAACCAAATCTAAGTATAAAATGCAATTTAAGACTGAGGCTGGAAATTTCTTCTAGCCATTATCAAGCAAGGGAACGGATTAGGGAGGGAGGGAAATCAAGGAAAGAGAAGAGAGGAAGTGGGAGGCAGAAGTGATGAGGATCGCTCTGATCCCACTTGTTTAGGATAGTTCTGATACCATCATTGGGATGCACAGTGTTGTTGGGATTGTGATTGTCGGTTTAGATCAAGGAGACACGGGATGAGAATCACACACACTAAAGAGATGCAGTTGTTTACGTGGTTCAATCATATTGACTAATCTACGTCCACGAGAGAGAGAGAAGGTAATTGCTCAAATCATTGGTCCGGTGCTGGATGTAGCTTTTCCCCTAGAAAGATGCCTAATATTTACAATGCTTTGGTAGTTAAGGGTCTAGATACCGTCGGTTAACAAATTAATGTGACTTGTGAGGTACATCAATTATTAGGAAATAATCAAGTGAAAGCTGTAGCTATGAGTGCTACAGATGGTCTGACACGAGGAATGGAAGTGATTGACACGGGAGCCCCTCTAAGTGTTCCAGTCAGTAGGGCTACTCTCGAACAAATTTTCAACGTTCTTGGAGAGCCTGTTGATAATTTAGGTCCTGTAGATACTCGCACAACATCTCCTATTCATAGATCTGTGCCTGCTTTTATCCAGTTAGATACCAAATTATCTATCTTTGAAATGGGGATTAAAGTGGTGGATCTTTTAGCTACTTGAAGTAACCATGCTTCAAGTAGGTGATTGTATTGTTTGTATTCATGGTCTTGATGAAGTAATGGCAGGAGAATTAGTAGAATTTGAAGAGGGTACAATAGGCATTGCTCTGAATTTGGAATCAAATAATGTTGGTGTTGTATTAATGGGTGATGGTTTGATGATACAAGAGGGAAGTTCTGTAAAAGCAACGGGAAGAATTGCTCAGATACCCGTGAGTGAGGCTTATTTGGGTCGTGTTATAAATGCTCTGGCTAAACCTATTGATGGGAGAGGTGAAATTTCAGCTTATGAATCTCGATTAATTGAATCTCCCGCTCTGGGTATTATTTCGAGACATTTCATATATGAGCCTCTACAAACAGGGCTTATTGCTATTGATTCGATGATCCCTATAGGACACGGTCAGCTAGAATTAATTATTGGGGACAGACAGACCGGGAAAACAGCAGTAGTCACAGATACTATTCTCAATCAAAAAGGGCAAAATATAATATGTGTTTATGTAGCTATTGATCAAAAAGCATCTTCTGTGGCTCAAGTAGTGACTACTTTCCAAGAACGAGGGGCAATGGAACACACTATTGTGATAGCTGAGACAGCAGATTCGCCTGCTACATTACAATACCTCGCGCCTTATACAGGAGCGACTTTGGTTGAATATTTTATGTACCGTGAACGACATACTTCAATAATTTATGATGACCCCTCCAAACAAGCACAAGCTTATCGCCAAATGTCTCTTCTATTAAGAAGACCACCCGGTCGCAAAGCTTATCCATGAGATGTTTTTTATTTGCATTCACGCCTTTGGGAAAGAGCCACTAAATCAAGTTCTCGTTTAGGTGAAGGAAGTATGACCGCTTTACCAATAGTTGAGACTCAATCTGGGGACGTCTCAGCTTATATTCCTACTAATGTTATTTCCATTACAGATGGACAAATATTCTTATCCGCCAATCTATTCAATGCCCGAATCCGTCCTGCTATTAATGTGGGTATATTCGTCTCCAGAGTAGGATCTTCTACTCAAATTAAAGCCATGAAACAGGTAGCTGGTAAATTAAAATTGGAACTGGCTCAATTCACAGAGTTAGAAGCCTTTGCACAATTCGCTTTTGATCTCGATAAAGCCACTCAGAATCAATTGGTAAGAGGTCAACGACTACGTGAGTTGCTCAAACAATCCCAATCAGCCCCTCTTTTGGTGGAAGAACAAATAGTTACTATTTATACTGGGGCGAATAGGTATCTTGATTCATTAGAAATTGCACAGGTAAAGAAATTTCTCGTTTAGTTACGTACCCACTTAAAAACAAATAAACCTGAGTTCCAAGAAATCATATCTTCTACCAAGACATTTACCGAGCAAGTAGAAGCCCTTTTGAAGGAAGTTATTTCGGAACAGATAGAACTCTTTATCCTTTAGGAACAAACATAAACATAAAGAAATTGATCAATCTTAATAAACAGGAAAGGAATCATTGAGAAGTGTTCCCAGTACAAATCATTCAAAATATCTATAGCAATCTACAAAAATAAATAGAAATAAATTGTGTCCAATAGATTTGAACCTATACCAAAGGTTTAGAAGACCTCTGTCCTATCCATTAGACAATGGACACTTTGCTTTTCATTCTGATTTTATTCTTTTGCATTCTTTCCTATCGCTTGTTCAGATAAAAGAATCGGATTGGATGTGAGAGATTTTATGGAATAAAGAAAAGATGCATATCCACATCAATGATGCAGTATAATAATAAATATGGAGCGGGTAACGGGAATCGAACCCGCATCGTTAGCTTGGAAGGCTAGGGGTTATAGTCCTTTTACATTGCACTGAATGATTGGTTTTGGTTTACAATGAGGAGGAGGATTGTATCCTTACTCAACTCAATTCTCTCTCTCTCTCTCTCTCTCTCTCTCTCTCTCTCTCTCTCTCTCTCTCTCTCTCTCTCTCTCTAAGATCTATTGATCTTTTATTCCTTTCCTCACACACTCTCACAGAGATTGGATCGTCCCCTATATATAGGGTTTGATGGTCCTAATTTGTCAAGATTTGCAGCACCGTAAATGTTAATAGATTTGGATGAAAATCTTGACAGATCTAGAGTCGATGCTGAATTCCATTTTGCCAGCACCATTGTTGACTTATCCGGTGCGGCGATCTATGTTCTCATGGGTACAGACCCAACAATGCTCCCTCTCCATACCCATGAGAGGAGAATATTCTTTATCTCTTCAATTTGAGTCCATCCCTGCCATGTCTCTACATAGTGTCAGCATGTCCGTTGGATTCTCATCTGTGTGAATCTTCTCTATCTTCAACAATTCCTGCTCTATCACCTCGCATATCTAATGATAGCGAATGTCGATGTGCTTTGTGCGTGAGTGGTGCATTGAGTTCTTGCTCAAGTCTAGAGCACTCTGGCTATCACAATATACCCTATATTTCTCCTGTACAATACCAAGTTCTTAGAGAAACTGTTTTATCCACAACATCTCCTTACCAACTTCAGTTGCGACAATATACTCTGCTTCTGTTGTCGATAGAGCAACACACTTCTACAACTTGGACTGCCAAGATACATCTCCCCCTACAAAAAGTGAATAGGAATCTTGATGTGGATTTTTTGCCATCAAGATCTCCTGCCATGTCTGCATTTGTGTATCCTTCCAGCATAGGTTCAGATTCTTGAAAACATAAGCACGACTTGGATGTACCCTTGAGATACCTCATGATCCACTTCACTTCTTCCCAGTGATCTCTTCCTGGGTTGGACAAGAATCTGCTTACTACACCTACTACATGAGCAATGTTTATTCTTGGACACACCATTACGTACACGAGACTCCCAACTGTTAACGAATATGGTATCACTAACATCTTTTGTTTTTCCTATTATGAAGAAAGACAAGTCTGCTTGCTCAACTTGAAATGATTACCAAGTGGAGTGTTGATTGGCTTGGCATTCTCCATGTTGAATCTCTTGATCACTCGTTCAACATACTTCTATTGTGATAGCCACAATTTTCTTAACTTTCTGTGGCGAACAATCTGCATGCCCAAAATCTGTTGAGCTGGGCCTAAGTCCTTCATGTCAAAAGACTTTGATAACACCTTCTTCAGCTTACTAATCATAGCTGCATCTTGTCCTGCAATGAGCATATCATCTATATAAATGAGTATAATAAACTTCCCATCAGGGAATCTTTGCACATATATGCAGTGGTCTACTGCTGTTCTCGTATACCAATGACTCATCATGAATGAGTCAAACTTCTTGTACCATTTCCTTGGTGCATTTGAGACCATATAGGCTCTTCTTTAATTTGCAGACTAAGTGCTTCTTCCATAGAACTTCAAATCCTTCCAATTGCTCCATGTAAATATCTTCTACTAAATCTCCATGTAGGAATGCAGTTTTCACATCCATCTGTTCAAGCTCCAAATTTAAGCTAGCCACCAATCCGAGTACAGTTCAGATTGAAGTCATCTTCACCATCAGTGAGAATATCTTGTCAAAGTCAATTCCTTTCATTTGTTGGAAGCCTTTGATGACCAATCGAGCCTTGCATTTTACTAGCTTTCTGATGCCATCCTTCTTGAGCTTGAACACTCATTTGTTCTTCAGTACTCTCTTACCCGTAGGAAGCTTCACTAACTCATAAGTCTTGTTCTTTTACAGTGAGTCAATTTCCTCCTGCATAGCTTGTATCCACTTACTCTTGTCTACATGATTCTGTGCTTCCTAGAAATTTTCTGGCTCCCCCTTTTCAATAAGTGTGATATACTCTGATTCCGGATATCTCTTTGAAGGAATCAGTACATGGCCTCTTGAAGATGTCTTTGGATGAGGCTCATTATCTTCTGGTGGAGGGATTTCTTCTTTGTCTTATTGTTGTGATGATCTTGCAGCTTCTAATCGAAGATCAGCTTTTGGTGGAGGAGGTTGTTGATCCCCCTGCTCAACACCCTCTACATCCTCTTCTTCTTCTGGAAGGTCATCCTACATATTGTCTGTAGCAGGCTGTACTGGGGCAGGATCTGGAATAATATATGGAGCACTGTTACTTTATTCATTGAACTTTGTTAGTTTCTTAAAGTCCTCGTATAACTGGTTCTCGTGGAATACGACATCTCTACTTCTAATAACCTTCTTAGCCTTTGGATCCCATAACTTGTATCCAAATTCGTCATCTCCATAGCCAATGAAGATACATGGATTTGACTTAAGGTCGAGTTTTTGTCTCAACTCCTTAGATATATATGTGCATAAATACGTTGCATCCAAACACCCTCAAGTGTTTGTAGGAAACTTTCTTACCAGACCACAACTTCTCCGGAACTTCAAAATTCAAAGATGCTGATGGTGATTTGTTGATGAGGTAACAAGTAGTTCATACAGCTTCTTCCCATAATGACTTAGGTAGCTTAAACATACTGAGCATGCTTCTAACTCGTTCCAAATGGTCCAATTCATGCTTTGAGCAATGCCATTGTGTTGTGGGGTACGTGGGACCATCTTCTCATGTAGAATACCATAATCACCATAGTATGCCTCGAATTCTGTGGAAGTATATTCTCCTCCATTGTTTGTTCGCAGACACTTTAATTTATTTCTTGTTTGCCTCTCCACCATCACATAGAATCTCTTAAAGTGTTTGAATACCTGGTCCTTCGTTCTTTTAAAATATACCGACACCTTTCTAGAAGCATCATCTATAAATGTTACAAAATATCTATTTCCTCCTAAGGACTCCTCTTTTATGAGACCACATACACCAGAGTACACCAAACTCAATATTTCTTTTCTTTTCTTACTGGGAGAAGAAAATACAACTCTATGTTGCTTGCTAAACAAATAATAATTACAAGGGTTGAGAGTTATACTTTTAGCTATTTTGATGAACTACTTCTTGGCGAGTATGAATAGCCCTTTCTCTCCCATGTGTCCCAGTCTTTTGTGTCAAAGATTTGGTCATGCTTCATCCTCCATTGCGTTGGGACTATCTCCACATATCTTCATTTGAGTTTTGTACAAACAGCTGCACATATGCCCTCTTGCAGCGATCATCGCACCTTTCGTCAGTTTCCTGGTGCTATTGGTGTAGTTAGAGTAGCCTTGTCTATCCAGAGCTGGGACTGAGATCAGGTTTAGCCTGAGTTTCTATATGTGCTGCACTTCCTTTAGCACCACTGTGCAGTCAAGGTTTATCTTGATCTACACATCTCCAATCCTACTTATTTGAGACAAGTTATTATTTCCCATCTTCTCAGTGCCAAAGTCTCCTTCCCTGTAAGTGGTAAAGAATTCTTTATGTGATGTGGTGTGGTAGGAGGCTGTTGTGTCCACCACCCACTTGGCTTCACTGTTGGCCACATGCAAGCACGCTTCTTCTTTAGCCTTCAATACTGATATGTCCTGTGCAATGGTGACATTTGTTTCACCATTATCTTCCTTCGGCTTGTTTTGTCCCATCTCTTTCTTCAATTTTCGACAATCCTTCTTCCTATGTCTTGGAATGCCATGGTAGAAGCACTTGTATTGCCCCTATGTCGGCTCTTGGATTTGCCACAATCTTGAGATCTCCCTCTGCTTCTGCTTTTGCTTCTTCCTCGACCTTGACCTTTACTACTACTGCGTTCTTTGTTTTTCGTAACCAAGGCATGTGCTTAGTCTGTTTTGAATTCTTTTCTCATAGCCTCCTCATTGAATAGAGTGTCCTTGACCATTGCTATGGTTAGTTTACCTTCTAGAGCTGAGTTACTAAGGGGGATTACCAGGGTCTCCCAACTTTCAAGTAAGGAACTCAGCAGTAACAGGGTCTGCCCTTCATTCCCCAGTGGAAACTCTGCTAATATGAGTTGGTTTACTAGGTTCTGAAATTCACTAGTGTGCTTGGCTATTGATGTTCCACTTTTTAACTTTAAATTCACTAGGCTTTTTATCAACAAGGCTTTGTTGCGTATAGTCTTTGCTTAATAAATGTTCTCTAGCTTTTTCCAAAGAACATAAGCATTTTCTTCTTGGGCTACATGATGGAAGAAGACATTATGGTTGATCCATTGTCTAATCTGATCTATAGTTTTTAGGTTCATTTTTGTCCACTCCTTTTCTAAAATCCCCTCAGGCCTTTTTCCCTCATCATCTAGCGGTCACGAAGATCTTTACAATATAAAAGATTCTTCATTCTAGGTCTCCATAAGGTGTAATTGGTGGCATTGAGTTTTATCATAGCCCCAGCCACAACATCACTTGAACTAGATTCCTCCATGGATTTTTTTAGAGTTTATTTCTAACTTTTCTAAGTCTAACCATGAGAAAAGGGATGCATGATTGAGTCCAGAATGGTGAAAAATCCTTAGGAGTGTTTGAGGGTTGCCCAGGAAATTTTTATGTACAGGGGGTATAATTGTCATTTTAGAGGGGGGTACTATTCAGGGGCAAAATTGTAAATATTCAAGTATGGTTCAGAGTACTTTTTATTGGTACTGTTCAGGATACTATTCAACCTAAGTATTGTTCACGAGTCAACTTAGTCTCTATTCACGAAACAGTACCACATAGTATACTCGGTACAAGTTTCTCTTTTTTTATAAATTCAATGGACATCAATTATAGCTGTTCCTCAGCCTTTTTCTCTTGTCCCCCTTAACTAATGGCAACAAATCAAAATAATTTTGGTACTTACCTCTTTTCTTCATGTGTCCTTTTTTGACTTTCACCTTTTAACTCAGTTGTCAGCTCCTCCCCTTCCTATCGACGCTGCTTGATGTCCTTCTCATCAGCGGAGACATCATTTGCTCTTTGTCACACTTTACTTCTGACTGGGAAAGAAGATAGTAGAATCGTTCCTTTTCTAAGTGTGCCACTTCCTCTAGGTTATGAGCTCACCACAATTCCTCTTTGCTGCTCTACTAGATCCACGAGATTAGGGAGTCGCTCGTTAGTTTCTATCTTCCTTAAGCTCTGATCTATGGTGATCACATTTGGCTAAACTGCTACTTAGAATATGCTGGGTCTGAGGTTGGGCCTCTCTTCGGCCTAGAACAGATCTGTACGGTGCTCAGATCTAGCTCTGATACCACTTCATGAGGATCACTCTGATCCCAATTGTTTAGGATAATTCTAATACCACCGTTGGGATGTGCAGCGTTGCTACTTTTAGGATTCTCAGTGTTGTTGGGATTATGATCATCGGTTTACATCAAGGAGACGCAAGATGAGAACCACACACACCAAAGAGAAGCAGTAGTTTACGTGGTTCGATCAGATTGACTGATCTATGTCCATGGGAGAGAGAGAAGGTAATACACTACACTGAATGATCGGTTTACAATGACGAGGAGGATTGAATCCTCACTCAACTTAACTCTCTCTCTCTCTCTCTCAAATCTACTGATCTTTTCTTCCTTTCCTCACACACTCTTGCAGAGATTGGATCATCCCCTATATATAGGGTTTGATGGTCTAGATCTGTCAAGATTTGTGGTACCACAAATCTTGACAGATCTGGATGAAAATCTTGATAGATCTGGAGTCGGTGCCAAATTCATTGTGCTAGCACCGACTGTTGACTTCATTGGTGTGGCTATCTCTATTCTCATGGGTATGGACCCACCAAGAAGGTGTTGGGAATAAGGGGGACAACTCTAGAAAGAAGCTAAAGCTAGAGTGGAAACAAGGCTGGAGTTGAGTTGAAGGTTGAAGAAGTTAGAATCTTGGAGCATCTTCATCACTGAGTGAAGCTCCACGCAGGAAATAACAACCTACAAATTAGTAAAAATCTTGAGATCCAACCGATCAAATCTCAATACACATAACAGATTTAATGTAGCATGAGATTCTAATATGGGCTTGGATTAGCCAAGCACAAATTGCATGATTTCATTCTCAAATTCTAGATGTTACTAGTTTTCTGTATGTTGAACTAGCAAGTTTGTTGAACATGAAATGTTCACTTTGATTTGAATGTTTCCTACTTAAATCCATGATCTTCTTCTTGCATTATGTCAATATATGCTTATAGTGTATACATGCCTAGAATAATGCTTGATTTTGTTGAATTTTTATTGATTTTTAAGAGGATTCAGCATGCTTTGCTTTGATTACCATTGCTGGTTCATGGTGAATAGGAGATGTTCATCATGTTAACAACCTCCTTAAATCTCCATATTTTCAAAAATTGTGTTAGGGTTATCTTATTTGATGATTAAACATAGTATGGATGCCTTCAAATTGAAATTTCGGAATGGTTTCCATGGAATTTTTGGTTGGAAAAGCACGAACAGGGACTGGTCACACCTTATTCTTCCTGCACACTGACAGACAAGGTGTGCCCATTCCCATCCATATAACTCTTGGATTAAATCAAATTTGGCCAAAGTGGAATGTGGGTTTTAAGAATACATCATCTACTTTGCAAACAATTCCACGCCACAAATTACATCTTTTGTGTCATATTAGGAGGTTCCAATAGGGAGGAAACAACATTGGTTCCTACACACATGCGTGTAGGAAATGGCGGCATTTCTTGCTAGCTATTGATTCTTTGTTGCTCGATATGAAAAGTTGTAATGTGATCTCCCCTCTATTTTTTTTTTAATTTAATGTTTTTCTTTCCTAAGTAACTTAAGAGAGAGAGAGAGAGAGAGAGAGAGAGAGAGAGAGAGAGAGAGAGAGAGAGAGAGAGAGAGAGAGAGAGAGAGAGAGAGAGAGAGAGAGAGAGAGAGAGAGAGAGAGAGAGAGAGAGAGAGATTAGGAAATTGAAAACATTGGCATACATTTCTTGGTCCAAGAATGAACATGAATGGTGCCTTAACAAAAATTAGCTTAAATCTTAAGAATTTGAAACTAATGAATGGTTTGGGGAGTGGAAACTATAGGAAGATTTAGAAGTTGTATTATACCAGACCTTGAAAGGCTTTGATATTTTAGTAGTTGCGTCACCATGGCTACTGAAAATTGACGAGTGGAGAAGATGAAGTTGATTGGAATGCCAGAGTCAACTAAATTCTATGTGTAAAAATTACACCATCCTGAAAATTGGGAATTCTAGAATTCCAATTTAGTCTAAAATGTGAGAAAATTTGCCCTTTTTAAATTGGAAATGTAATTATGCCAATTGTACACTTTATTGGTAAGATTAGGAATTTGGAGATTTTTGAATATTATATGGGAAGCTGTAAAATTTGAATACTAGAACTTCTATTAGCTGGAATTTGAAAATACCAAGAACTGCACCTAAGCTATAAATGCAAACATTCTAAGCTACTTTAGGCAAGAAAATGTGTACACTCAAACTACATCATGTGATGGACAGTGTGGGAATACTTAAACCTTACTTGTGTTGTGATAATTGCATGTGTGATGATTATGGAAAATAATATATTTCATTATATGATTGATTTGCTGAATATTTTACTCAAGTACATATGTACTCATATGTATGTGATATAGGGATTGAAATGATTTGTAAATTATCTAATTTGATATGTTAACCGAGATTTTGATATTTCACTCTAAGAAGTGTTTATATAATTGTACCATGAATATGTGATTGGAACTGTGAGTAGACTATGTGGATAGTGTTTGAGGAGTGATTAATGTAGGTTGTGCAGTATCCATGATCAAACGTAGGTAGGAGGAGTTGATTCTCTCTATGTGCATAGTAGCCAAATTGTGATATGGACATCAATGGTATGTTGGTCAACCTTGAGGAATTTCGACATTTGCCTTTCTGGCCCTAGCAAGATGCTACTTTTTTTATTTTGATTGATATTATGTAACATGTTGCAGATATTGGGGAATAATTACTAATGCAATGTATCTAGCATAATGTAATTCATACAACCTTATGTGATTCGTCATGGATTTGCAAAATTTAAATATTATTGATGTTGATGTTGTATGATATATTTTCAGACATTGGGAACAACTTCTAATGCTGTGTACTATTCTAGAGTTGAATTTATAATACTTTATGTGATTCATCATTGATTTTAAGTTTTGAACATTTTTAAGGTTTGATACTAATCACATTTAACCTCTTGCATCATGATATCTCTATGCATTCATGCGTTTTCTGCATGTTTTTATTTGGCTTAGAATTTTCAACTGAGTGGTTATACTCACTCCCACCAACAAACTCCGACCAACAATTTCATGTCAATCTTATAGTTAAAAGTGAGAATTGAGGCATAAAATTTCCAGATCTTAAACCCAAACTTCATTGAAGATCAACTCCTTACTTGCTCAAGCTTAACACTCATCTTTCCTACACTCTAGGGGGTTTAGTAGTTAAAGAAAGTGGTGCCTTTTTCCTGTAGAAAACATGTATGGAAATGATGCTTTTCTCCCTGCTTACACACCTAACAACAATAGGTAGTTGGTTCAATTCAAGGCAAATTTTCAACACACATTTTGTAACCCCTCGAGGTTTTTTTATTATAATATTTTTATATAAAGATAAAGGTATTAATAATAAATATGTTCGGGATCCTTGAGTCAAAAATATTTCTATTTAATAATCATATCCAAAAACTCTCTTTAAAAAAAATCCTTGGGTGTTAATTCATTCCCAAAAACATAACTAAATAATTAAAAATAATATATATATATATATTTGCAAGAAATTCAAATCAATTTCAATGTCGATCCAACATCAAATCAAAGGTGCCTTGATTTCAAATAATTAATGTCAAGAAAACATAATGATATGGCCCCAGGGTGTATCCATCATAACATTCCATCACACATGTAACAAGTCCACAAGTGCATACATGTCATAACAATTAAGTCATAAATTAGTACATCCCATAAACAATTATCAGAAATAAAGTCTCATTCATCACTCATATCAACTCTCTTTCTTCAAGCTAATGATGGTCCTCCTGCTATCAATGGCTTTCCACATTTTTTCCCTTTCCACTAGCCTACTCTGTATCTGAGGCATTGCAAAATAAAGCAATGCCTCAGCAAGCTATTGCTTGTGTAGGTGACTACATTTAATATAATAAAATTATGGCATGAAAAGTATAACTCAATAATAAGAGCTGATAAGAGCGTGAAATATAGTAGCCATAAAATACAAATTTCATAAATCATATCCATATTAGTAGCAAAGTATCATGTATAATGAATCATATGAATGTAACATGGCATGATACAATCTCAATGAGCATATAATAAACAAGTAGGGCACCCCAAGATACACGGATCTCACGAGTGACCCATACACTCGCACAACAAGTCATGAGTACTCATACCACTTCTCTGAGTGTTATCACACCTAGGCACAAAATGAGGCTCATCATGCATACACACATAACAAGTGTATGGATAGTCATGCTACAGTGGCAACCATTGCCGCTCCCCGTTGACACTAAAACGGGAGACTTAACGTCCATCCCCATGCGAAGGGCATGGCCAGTATTGTGGACTACCCATGTTATCAAACCCTTACCGAAAGCCATCTATGAGCAGGTGTCTATCACATCATATCACATCATAAATTCAAAGGATGGGTGGCTAGCCCTACTCCCTCTTAACATGGCATCCACTGGGTGAAAGCACCCATCATAAATTCCAAATCATGAAAATCATATATCTCATAAAAAATTTGGGAGCACTCGTGGCTCACAATCTCAAGGCACACCCCTCATCAAGGAGTTAGCCTCTCAAGGACTAGCCACAAAGCCTCCATATTCCATTATATAAAAATTATTCAATCTCAGTGATGCAATAAAGAAGAGATATTCATAATACATATATACAAGATCCATAATTATCAATACTATAAAACTCAATCGAATAACATCCATGTAATGGATTATCAAATCTCATATCAATCATAGCACAAAACTGATAAATCATGAGGTACAAATAAGAAATCATGCTACCACAATCCAAATCAATCAATATGCTATGATGTGGAGAGATTTTAGAAAAACAATATAAAACATTATATGTCATCATGTACCTTGATGAAGAACAATCACTAGATCAAACATTTACTCTCTCAAACTGTGCACTCTGATATACCTATCAGTACCATAGTACTTCCCATGTTATTCGATCTCATCTACATACACTTTTATCAATTTCACTTTTTATTTGTATAATGATTCTCTTATTTAGCTTTTGATCTAGATCAACGGTCTAGATCATTTGATTTATCTTTATTATTCAATTTTCTAACCTTCGACTCTCATCTTACTTAATTTGATCATCAATCAAGTTAAATTGTGTTATTTTAAGATCTCCTAATTACCAAAAAAATCCATTTATTCCATCTTAATGGAGTTGGAGATGATCCAACCATTGGATCGTTCTTGATCTCCTTGAATCAAATGAACGGCTCAAATTTTCTATCTGAGCAGTCCTTGATATTGTATTTTCACTATGTGATGGTTTTTCTCCTATTAAATCCTACCAGCATGCCATTTTTCAAATCAAACTGCTAAAAAATGATAATGGTAGTAAAATAAACATGCTAACATGGAAAAACTAAGAAGAAACAGACTCTACCTCTCAGATTGGTGAGAAACCCGATCTTGATGCTTTAAGCTCCGATGGAGAGGTGGAAAAATGGTAAGATCACAAAAGTTCACCTACGATCCATCATAGCAACATTGTAGGTGTAGATTTACACGAGCTATGGTGGAAGTTTCACTCCGATCTGATGGGCTGATCATGTAGAAGAAGGAGAGTGGAAATGTGAAGAAGATAAATAGTGCCCAATGTGGGAGGGCATTTAAATTTCTATTTAGTCTTTGGTGGTGGTGGACAATGATTACCATCATTATGTTTGTTTCCACTATCCTTTTGACTGCCAAACATAGGACCCATATCAATGTTGTGGGTCCCACATGTTAAATTATAATTTTGCCCTTTTTGTGAAATAAATGGGTAAAATTCATTCGAACTCTGATTTGGGAGTACTTAGTGTCGTTAGAATCCATTTTTGAGTACAATTCAAATATTGAGGTTTCAGCCCCTAATTTAATTTACAAAATTTATGATTTTTGAAATTTACTTTATCATTGGAATTTGAATTTAAAATTCAGGGATATTACATTCTTCTCACCTTATAAAAATTTTGTCCTCGAAATTTGCATACAATCATACAAATAACTCAGGGTATGTATTCCTCATCTCAGTCTCTATCTCCTATGTGGCCTCCTATGTAGAGTGATGCTGCCATAGGACTTTAACTAATGGAATTGTCTTAGTCCTCAACTCCTAGACTTTCCTATCCAAGATCCTTACTGGTCTCTCTTCAAATGTCATATCAATTTTCAACTCTTCAGGAATCTATTTAAGTATATGAGAAGGATCTGGCACATATTTTCGTAGCATAGATACATGGAAGATATTTGAACATCCACCATCTGTGGAGGTAAAGCCAATTAATAAGCAACAATCCCAATCCTCCGTAAAATCTCAAAAGGGCCAATATATCGAGGATGAAGTTTCCCTTTACTACCAAATCTCATCACCCCTTTCATAGGTGAAACTTTCAAGAATACATGGTCACCAACATTGAACTCAAGGTCCTTTCGTCTACTATCTGCACAACTCTTCTGTCAGATATGTGCTGTCAGCAATCATTTTTGAATCAACTGAACTTTCTTAGCACACTGTTCCACCAACTCTAATCTCATGAGGCGTCTCTCTCCCACATCATTCCAACATAAGGGTGACCAACAAGGTCTACCATAAAGTGCCTCATACAGAGCCATGCTAATGCTCGCGTGGTAACTGTTATTATATGCCAACTCCACAAGTGATAAATGATCATCCTAGTTACCCTTCCAATCCATAACGCAAGCCTTTAACATGTCCTCAATAGTTTGGATGGTTCTCTCTATCTAACTGTCTGTCTAGGAGTGGAAGGCCGTGCTAAACCTTAAGTTCAAACCTAAAGCCTCTTGTACACTTTGCTAATATCTAAAGGTGAATATGGTATCCCTGTTTGAGACAATGGTCAAGCGAATTGCATGCAAACTCACTATCTCTTTGATATACAATCTTGCCAAACTATTAGTCATTTGACCTTGTCTGATGGGAAGGAAATGTGCAGATTTCGTCAACCTGTCCATAATGACCCATATCATGTCATGTCCACTAACTGTCCTTGGAAGGCCCACTATGAAATCGATGGTGATATGATCCCATTTCTACTCCAGTAGGTCTAAGGTTTGAAGTAACCCTGAAGGTTTCTAATGCTCAGCCTTGACCTACTAACATGCCAAACACCTTACCACACATTCCCCAATCTCTCTCTTCATACCATTCCACCAAAAATGTCGTCTCAAATCCTAGTACATCTTAGTACCTCCTGGATGGATAGAGAACTGTGATTAGTGAGCCTCCTATAACGACTCACGCCTCAAATCATCTGTCCCAGGGACCACTAGTCTGTCCTAAAATCGTGTGCCACCATCTAGCCCTCTAATGAAACCAGCATTATCTGCTAAGGTCTGTTTCTCTGCATCCATAATCTAAGCCTCTAAAATCCTATCAATAAACTTTGATCTAACTGACAAGTTGACAATCATTGCTCTGGACTTCCTGCTCAAAGCATCGGCAGCAACATTCCTTCCTAGGGTGATACTGAATGGTGAAGTCAAAGTCCCTTAGAGACTCCATCCATCTACACTGTCTCATATTCAAATCGCTATGGGTAAAGAAGTATTTAAGGCTCTTATGATCCATGAATACCTCAAACGTCTCACCATATAAATAATGTCTCCAGGACTTCAATGCAAATACCATCACTGTTAGCTCCAAATCATGTGTTGGGTAATTCACCTCATGTGTCTTAAGCTATCTCGATGCATAGGCAATTACCTTCCCATGTTGCATCAACACTGCTCCTAATCATTTACCCAGGGCATCACAATAAACCACATAACCCCCTACACCTAATGGTAATGTCAACACTCGAGTAGTAGTAAGCCTCCTCTTGAGCTCCTGGAAGCTTTCCTCATAAGCATCAGTCCAATCAAACTAGGTGTCTTTCCTGGTCAGGGTAGTCAAGGGTAATGCAATCTTCGAGATTCCCTCGATGAACCAGTGATAATACCCCATTAGACCAAGAAAACATTGTATCTTTGTCACCATCTTGGGTCTCTCCTAGTGTAACACTGCCTCAACTTTAATTGGATCAACAGCCACTCCTTCCTTTGATACGACGTGGCCTAAAAACTGCACCTGTCCTAACCAAAAATAACATTTACTAAATTTTGCATATAAGTGATGTCGACGAAGTGTATCCAGCACTATATAAAGATGCTCCCTGTGTGTCTCGTGGCTATGAGAGTAGACTAGAATGTCATCAACAAAGACGATCACGAACTTATCTAGGTGAACTTGGAATACTCTATTCATCAAGTCCATGAATAATGCCGGTGCATTAGTTAGGCCAAAAGGCATCACCAAAAACTCATAGTGCCCATAGTGACTCCTGAAGGCCGTGTTCGAGATATCCTCCTCTTTAATTTGTAACTGGTGGTATCTTGATCTTAGGTCTATCTTAGAGAACACTTGCGTTGACTAGAGCTGATCGAATAAGTCATTAATACTAGGTAGTGGGTATTGGTTCTTCACAATAACATTGTTTAGCAACCGATAGTCAATGCATAGCCTCAAAGATCCATCATTCTTCTTCATGAAGAGGACTGGTGCTCCCCAAGGAGACCCACTTGGCCTAATGAAGTTCTAATCAAGTAATTCCTGTAATTGCACCGTAAGCTCTCTCAACTCCGTTGGAGCCATCCTATATGGTGCCTTAGAGATGGGCGATGTACCTAGTACTAAATTAATGGTAAAATCAATCTATTTACTTGGTAGCAATCCTAGTAACTCCTCAAGGAAGACATCTGCAAACTCTCGCACAACATCAATATCCTCAATTCGAGGCTGCGAACTGTCCTCAACAGTCACACAAGTGAGAAATGTTCTACACCCTCATGCGTAATACTGCACTGCTCTCGTAGCAGAGATGATACATGTACTAGTCATGCTCTTTCTGCCCTAAAACGTAAATACTGGTTGTCCAAGTACATAAAAAACAATCCGCTTCTTGCGACAATCTAAGATAGCCCAGTAGGTAGCTAACCAATCCATTCCCAATATGACATCGTAGTCAACCATGTCTAATAGAATAAAGTCTGAGTCCATCCTTACACCTTATATCTCCACTGGTATCTCCCGTAGATACTTAGTAGCCTCTATTGTCTCTCCCACATGTGTCAAAACATCCAACCCAAATGTCAATTTAAACACATGAACATCAAGGTAAGAAGCAAAAACACATGAAATAATGGAATGAAAGGACCCTGTGTAAAAAAGAACCTTGACATGCCTGTGTGAGACTAGAAGAGTACCTTCAACAACCTGATTTGAGGCTTGTGCCTACCCCAATGTGATTGCAAAAACTTGCCCTTGACTATGTGGTGTGATCCCCATCTCTGTACCAATCTCAACCTGCTTCTCCTTTTATCCCTTAGGACAATCTTTAAGAAAATGTTCCACTTCCCCATAGCCAAAAGCACCTGTACTGCTGTCCCTGAAAAGGTGGCTGATGCTGTCACTACTACTAAGGCCGCCGATGGTATTGTGGTCCGTCAAATCTATTACACCCTCGCCCAGGGTGCCAACCCTTGCATCTGTCATATCTCTTCTTTTCTGTGTCCCTCCTGGGCTTGGTCAGCTATTGATGAACTAGTGCTCTATGTGACTGCATAGCACTAAAAGGTCTCTTGCCCTTAATGGGCTAGTATGAGCTCCCTCTAGTCCGAAGAGAATTCTTCTCCAGCATGGAGGCCATGTCTGCGGCATCTCGTACAGTCGTGGGTCGTGAAGTAATCACTCGATCCTTCAACCAGGGTGTTAACCCATCCACAAATCTGTTAGTGGCCTCTTTATCAGGGGCAAGTGCATCAGAAGAAATCTCCTTAATCTCTTAAATCGGTTCAAGTACTGCTGAATCGTCATATCTCTCTGCTCTATGGTGGTAAACTCTTTCTTCAATGACTATAGTGCATGTGGCTGAAAATATTGGTCATCATAGGCCTACTTAAAGGCCTCCTAAGTCATAGGCTTGGCAGAAGATGATCCTGTATGCAGATAAGTTTGCCACCAGAAACCTGCCTCACCTTTCAATAGATAGGTAGCTATATGAACCTGATCCTTAGCGAAAACCTTCATAGCCTCAAAAGTTCTCTCCACCTCAAACAACCATCTCTCTGCTTCCTCAGTGTCAGCATCCCCATAAAAGTATGTTACCATCCTCTGAAATTGTTCTAACAATTTATTTGTCTTACTAGAACTCCTTGTGACCTCACCCTCACTCGTCTTAGGTGCTGGTGGTGCTTGCACCTGATGAGTAGACTATATTGATGAACCCATTGGAGGTGTCACCATGGGTGCTGTATTCTCAGGCTGAACTGTAGTCCTAATCTACTGCTGCTGCATAAGTGGTACCAATCTTTGCATTACTCTACATTACTCTTTCCACCAAATCAGTCTCTCGATCCCCTTATCCAGGAGACTCAGTAGGAGGGGCAACTAGTGGAGCAGGAGTGGACCGTGTCCTTCTCTTAGGAGCCATCTATCACTAATTCAAGCATCACTAAGTATAGGATTTTCCCTCAAAATTCACCTTCAACAATGATTCATGGGCTGTCTCATATCTATCTATCTATCTACCTATCTATCTATCTATCTATCTATCTATCTATCTAAGCGGACATTAAAATAATTATGATGGAATAGACTGAGCTCTGATACCAACTGTAACACACTGGGTCTTTCTTTTAACATTTTTATATAAAGATAAAAGTATTAATAATAAATATGGTCAGGATCCCTTAGTCAAAAATATTTTTATTTACTAATCATATCCAAAAACTCTCTTAAAAAAAAAACCCTTAGGTGTTAATCCATTCCCAAAAACATAACTAAATAATTAAAAATAATATATATTTTTTTGTAAGAAATTCAAATAAATTTCAATGTCAATCTAACATCAAACCAAAGGAACCTTGATTTCAAATAATTAATGTCAAGAAAACATAACGATATAGCCCCGGGGTGTATCCATCATAACATTCCATCACACATGTAACAAGTCCACCAATGCATACATGTCATAACAATTAAGTCATAAATTAGTACCGCCCATAAATAATTATCTAAAATAAAGTCTCATTCATCACTCACATCAACTCTCTTTCTTCAAGCTAATGATGGTCCTCCTTCTATCACTGGCCTTCCACGTTTTTTCCCTTTCCACTAGCCACTTTGTATCTGAAGCATTGCAAAACAAAGCAATGCCTCAACGAGCTATTGCTTGTGTAGGTGACTACATTTCATATAATAAAATTATGGCATGAAAAGAATAACTCAATAATAAGAGCTGATAAGAGCGTGAAATATAGTAGCCATAAAATACAAATTTTATAAATCATATCCAAAGGAGTAGCAAAGTATCATGTATAATGAATCATATGAATGTAAAATGACATGATACAATCTCAATGAGCATACAATAAACAAGTAGGGCACCCCAAGATACGTGGGTCCCATGAGTGTCCCACACACTTTCACAATAGGTCATGAGTACTCATTCCACTCCTCTAGGTGTCATCACACCCATGCACAAAATGATATCTCCAAGCTCATCATGCATACACACATAACAAGTGTATGGATAGTCATGCTGTAGTGGCAACCACTCCAGGGTCTCAACCACTGCCGCTCCTTGTCGACACCAAAACGGGAGACTTGATGTCGTTCCCCATGGGAAGGCTCGTACCAGTCATGTGGACTGCCCATGGTTCCAAACCCCTACTAAAAGCCATCTGTGAGCCGATGTCTATCACATCATAAATTCAGAGGATGGGAGGCTGGCCCTACTCCCTCTTAACAGGACTTCCACTGGGTGAAAGCACCCATCATAAATCCCAAATCACAAAAGTCATGGATCTCATAAAAAATCTAGGAGCACTCGTGGCTCACAATCCCAAGGCACACCCCTCATCCTGGAGTTAACCTCTCAAGGACTAGCCACCAAGCCTTCATATTCCATTATATAAAAATTATTCAATCTCAGTGATTGAATAAAGAAGAGATATTCATAATACATATATACAATATCTATAATAATCAATACTATAAAACTCGATCGAATAACATCCTGACAATGGATTATCAAATCACATATCAATTATAGCATAAAACTTCTAAATCATGAGGTACAAATAAGAAATCATGCTATCACAATCCAAATTAATCAATATGCTATGATGTGGAGAGATTGAGAAAAACAATATAAAACATTAAATGTTGTCACCTACCTCGATGAAGAACAATCACTAGATCAAGCACGTACCTCTCTCAAACTGCGCACTCTAATATACCTGTCAATACCATAATGCTTTCCCATGTTATTCCATCTCATCTACATGAACTTTTTATCAATTTCACATTTTATTTGTGTAATGATTCTCTTATTTAGCTTTTGATCTAGATCAACGGTCTAGATCGCCTGATTTATCTTTATTATTCAATTTTCTGACCTTCGACTCTCATCTTACTTAATCTAATAATCAATCAAGTTAAATTGTGATATTTTAAGATCTCCTAATTACCAAAAAAATCCATTTATTCCATCTTAATGGAGTTGGAGATGATCCAACCATTGGATCATTCTTGATCTCCTTGATTTGTGATTAGAGGGTAAATCCTGATTTTAAACATCATAACCAATTCAATTTCATATTCATCAATTTATTTTAGTATATATTCATGATTTATACCTTGATCTGATGGTCTGATCACTCTCTGATCGACCAATTCTAAGTCCTTAGACAATTTGACTATTTAGATCAATTTTTAAGATGAATGCTCATAATTTAGTCACTAGATCCATTGATTCATTCTTTAAATAATCTAATTATTCAAGTTTTACATTATGGTCATCATCTGATCGTCTAGATCTAAGTGATTGAGTACTAATTTATAAGTTTGATATGATTAGATGTGCTCAGATCAAGATTTAGATGTTAAAATCATGTACGTGTCATTAAGATTAATTCAACTGACCTTTTAGATAAAAATTTGAGCTTCTAGAGCCTCCAAAATCTGAAAACTATCATCTCTGGTCACTATTCAATGGTTCGGATTACTATTCAGGCTAGATGCCCTTTTACACTGGATTACACTGACATAAGCTATTTACACAAGAGTAAACCAGTGGCTGTTTACTCCAGATTACACTGGCAGAAACTATTTGCACTGAAGTACAATGGTGCCCCTTTTACACCGAACTACATCGGCAAGGACTTTGCACAGTAATGCACTGGCGTCTATAAGAGATGATGTGCATAGACCGTCCATTTAGTTTTTATAAGATCTGGTTCCTAGTGACCCAATTTTTGTTCTATTTTCATTGATCCTAAGGTTTTGAGGGTCCCTGAATCTAATGGATGACTCAAATTTTCTGTCTGAGTAGTCGCTGATACTGTATTTTCATTGTGTTACAGTTTTTCTTCGATTAAATCCTACCAACATGCCATTTTTCAAATCAAACTGTTGGAAAATGATAATGGCAGTAAAATAAACATGCTAAAATGGAAAAACTAAGAAGAAACAGACTCCTACCTCTCAGATTGGTGAGAAACCCGATCTTAATGCTTTAAGCTCCGATGGAGAGGCCAAAAAATGGCAAGATCGTGAAGGTTCACCTACAATCCAACACTGCAACACTATAGGTGTAGATATACTCGAGTTGTGGTGGAAGTTTTAGTCTGATTAGATGGGCTGATCGTGTAGAAGGAGAGCGGAAACGTGAAGAAGATGAATAGTGCTGAATGTGGGAGGGCATTTAAATTCCTATTTCGTTCGTAGTGGTGGTGGACATAATGATTACCATCAGTATGTTTGTTTTCACTATCCTTTTGAATGCCAAATGTTTGACCCACATCAATGCTATGGGCCTGAGATGTTAAATTACAGTTTTGCTCTTTTTGTGAAATAAATGGGTAAAATTCATCCGAACTCCGATTTGGGAGTACTTAGTGTCGTTGGAATCCATTTTTCAAGTACAATTCAAATGTTAAGGTTTCAGCCCCCAATTTAATTTACAAAATTTATAATTTTTGAAAGTCACTTTATCATTGGAATTTGAATTTAAAATTTGAGTATATTACACATTTTAAACTTAGAGTCCTACCTTGAAGACCCATGAGCTAGTTTTGCCAATTTGGAGTTAAAGGTTTAGGTTTCCATGCAAGGATTGAGTGCCATTGTTCCTGCAACTATGCAAAGGAAAAAAAAATGGTGCACACATTCCCTATTACTGGTACCTCCACACCATCTAGTCAAGCACAGAAAAATGTCATCTTTAACACATCAATTTCAAGCTTGAACATCAATAAGGAAAACCCAAAAAGAAAACTTTCAATGGAGATGAATCACATGGGTGGTCATACGTGTGAACCATCCCCTATTTTTCATCTTCATGTAGTCTTCAAATAGATCATTCATAGACTAGTTTTATGCTCAAGATTTCTAGATAAAGAAGGTACATTGTGTGTCAAACATTTTAGCCATAAACCACTGAAATACAACATGCAATCAACTAACTAATTGAAATCATCATCGGGCAAAAATAAGGAATGGAACTTGAAGAAATCCTACACATATTAACAATAGTTGCAGGAAGGAAAAATCCCTACAAATCCTAAGGAAAACAACATCTTTTGCTTGGGCTAAACAAAGCTAGTATTAGTAAATCTTCCTATCAATAACCCTTCTCGAGCTAAGCTCCCTAGAAGGCTGAATTTAACATGACTTGTTTTACATAATTATAAGAGTTGCTTCTTGTGTGAAACTCACCAAGTCACTATCTCAACTCGCCCAATTTCTTCCCTTGCCCCTTCCTTCAAATCCCAAGTTTCCACTATTCTTTCCTTACTCTTATATTCACCTCTCACACCATCTTCCACAAGTTTCTCTCCTTCAATGCTTGCTACTAGTTTTTCTTCACTGAGCATAGGTTGGAACGTGTTCATCCTAGCCTCTATATTTATTACATTTTATACTTAGGAAAACATGATGTGTGGGTGGACGGGTGTCCTTATGGGAAAAGCTAGCTGTCCTTGCAATGTGTCCCCATGTGGTTGGCTAGTGTTTCCACTTGAATGCTTTTCGATAAAAACTCTATATTTTGCACAAATGTTTCAATTATACGCTGTTCAATGCTAAGTTTTGCAATTGCACCCTGCTAATATTTAAGTTCCAATTTTCCCCATTTATTTATTAGTTATAATTTTTCTAGGTGCTTTCACTTAGGATTAGGTTGAGACCTTCCCTTCTCAAGTGGTCTACATATTTATCATTTTAACATCTATTCATAAGATACATTTATATTTTAGGAAATGATTTAATGGACTTATGCTTTTTTCCTTTATCAGGAAAATTGTTTTTTAAACCCTTTGATAATCCCATTTATCCAACCTTGGATGACACACTAGCTTAATGTCCAAACACCAACATATGTGAATTCCACCGTGCTAATGGACGAGAGGTATAAGGAAATAAATAAATAACCCTATTTTTTAAGCGCATTTGTTTATTCATTAAAATTGTATATTTATATATAATACACTCTTCCCCCTTATAAAAAAATTTCAATCCTCAAAATTATGTAAATGTGGATCGTCAAGTCAAAGCACTCCGAAAAATGTTGCCTTATGTCATCCTCAACCTCTCATGTGTGCCTACTCATATGAGTGATACTTCCATAGAACGTTAACGAAGGGTAATGTCTTGGTTCATAAGGTCTTCTCCTTCCTATCCAGATCTAAATAATCCACCAAAGAGCCCCTTCTTGATTCGTAAGGTCTTGTCCACCTACAAGAAGCCTATGACCAACAAGAGAAAACATATGAGAATGAATAAGTTACTTTACTTCATTTTGGACCATTATTGAACATTGAGAACAACAATGTAATAAGACAATAGATTATGTTATCAATATTAGAATTTTGTCATATAGTTATGGTTTTGTTATGGTTGTTTGAGTTGTGGCCAGTGGGTCTTGGCAGTGCCCGTTCTTACATACTTATTTTAGGTATATGTGGAGTTTTGATAAAGATACCCGAGCTTACAAGGGTAGTTTGGAAAACTAATATATATATATATATATATGGTCATTTTTGAAATATTTGATAAAAAAAAATTACTCAAGATCCTAATCATTTTCAAATAAGTTTTCAAAAAATTGTTTCTAAAAACCTGAGGTGCCACAAACTTGCTTGGATCATAAATTTTTTTTACCCTAATCCATATGGATCATTAGGATTGGGTCCCCTCACTTGGCCCGACCCATTATCATCCCTAGTCTCCACCCATGGATTTGATTAATGTGTGACCCATTTTTATATCTCCATGCATATTGTGCTTTACTTGCCTTGTAATTGGTCTAGTGTGTTAGTCCATTGGCAATTCAAAGTGCTATACGATCTATGGATGCCTATAATATAACTGAGGACTCAATATTTGAATGATCCAAATCATTTATTGTGCACCCAAAATGGATGAGTTATATACAACAATTCTCAAGTTATATGTAGCATATATCTTTTGTAAGACTACATGTCATTTTTGCCCATCACTTACTATAACACGACAAACCCATTTATGATTTTCAAAAGTAAATGTGAAGCAGTTTTTACCTATCACCACCCTCAACTCTTCCTTTCATTGTTTAAAAATTGAAACACCATCTTTGAGAAAATTGACATTCATCCTCCTCCCTTGTAGTTTTGTACCAAAGACTACTTACTGATGTCATCTATAACATCCTCAACATTGAATAATGGGTATTTACTAGAAACCACTAAATTTCATATTGATCAATTTCATCTTTTTTCCAATCTTAAATATAGACCTAGCCTATTCAAGGAAATGAGGTTGAGAGGATCTCAACATGCGATTATTCTTTATTGCCTTCTCCATACTTTAGCTTTTGTATTTACTCTTTATTTTGGGCTTCTTCCATGATTATCTCCTCACAGGTTTTCTATTTCCCCTTTAAACAGTTATTTGGTTAAACATATATATTTCACTATTTTTATACTGATTTGGGGTTTTCTTGTAGTATTTTCATGTTTTTTGTTAGTGGAGAATCTTCATTTGCGAAGAGTGGGTCCCCTAGATTGTCATTTTCCAATAAAGAAATGAAAAGCATTGTACCCACTTGCCCTTTTCTTTTTCTTTTTTTACTTAGTTCCTTTACAATTCCTCTAAAGTTTGTGATTTCTTTGCTATCATGTGCTAGGTGAAAAAACTTGCTATCTGACATCAAGAGCCCTAGCATATTTTCCTTGGGCTATCTAGCTAAGATTCTAAGATAATTTGAAATAACTATTCCTGAGGACCATAATATTGTGTGAACATCACTATCCTTGAACAAAGTAACTATTATTACGAGAGTTGTTATGTGGTGAATGTACATGCTTTCATTTAGAAATACTAGCAGGTATGAAGGGAGCTACCTTAGTGCCAAAGTAGGCCATGACCCCTCCCAAAATTTTGAACATTTTTTTCATATATGTGTGTGTGGCCCCCACTACATTTTTGTATACATATCTTACTTTTGGTTCCACTCGAATTCAATCTCCACCCTCTAAATTCAATCCAGTCCTTCCCAAAATTTAGTCCTAGCTCGATCCCTACTAGCATGCTAATGGATAAGTGAGATCCACTATAATTAGAAGTCCTTTATATGGATTTTGGTGATTAATTTTCTTATTTACTAAGCTTCCCAATAGAAAGGCAAGACTCAAAGTCCCAAAAATGTTAAATATCTTTCAATTTTATTGTGTGGTTAATAGCATAGTTACAAAAAACTCCAAACGATTCAAATACTTTTAAAAAAGTCTCTAATTTTTTAATCTCCCCATGTTTTCCCATATAATTCAAAAGCTCTTACATATTTCCAATTTTAGACAAATTTAGCAAAATGAACATGAAATTATGAAACTAAACTCAAATTTGAATAATAATTTATCAAAATTTCAAATATTATATGTAGATATAGTAAAAATACAAATTAAAAGATTAAATTCATATCCTTATAATCCTTTTTCCCATTTTTTCTAAATATTTTTCAAATTTTATGATTTTTTGCCTTGCATACTTATTCCCAAAGCCAAACTTTATAACTATGGATGATAGCAACCTAATTAGAAGTGCAATTATCAATATTATGCTATTTCTAAAAGTTGCTAAATAAGAACCTAAGTCTTTGCATTAAAGTTATTACTTATGAGGATAATTTCTTATTGTGTTTTTTTTAGTTTTCTAAGGGATACTAGATTTATTTATGTTTAATATTTGTTATTAGATGTTTTATATAAAGTTGTAAGCATCATAAAGAAAATCTAATGAGTTGGAATTGAACTTAGGATAGGAGTTATGATCCCCCAAAAGTGATAATCTCTTTCTCTTCCTGCTTTTATTTTTCCCTTTTATATCTAATTTCATAACATCTGGTGTTTGAGTTATCTAACCTAGACCAATTTCTAGTAGTTGTGTGGATTTTTCTCCTAATAGAATTTTTGTACAACTTCTCTAACTTTTATTGGCAAAATTTTAGCGATTTTTACCATCTCTTCTATTTGTCTAATCTATTGATATCTTCTCTTACCAATACCTGAAATAGGAGGTTTGACCCCTTGGAAGTAATAATTTTCTCTCTCTTCATCTTTTATTTTTCATTTTTAGATTTGGGTTCATAACATCTAGTGCCTAAGCTATCAAATCTATACAAAATTCTAGTATTTTGGTTGAATTTTTCTCCTAGTAGAAGTTTTGTACAACTTTTCTAAGTTTTATTGGCATTTTTTTTTTTGTGAATTTTTTTGTCGCTTCTATCTGTTTAATCTACTGATACACTTTGTTAGAAATATTTCTATCAAACAAGTTAGTTTGAGGTAGTTTTTGTGACATTAGAAAGCTCTAACCAAGAATACACAATATTCATGGATTTGAAGCATGATAATCAATTCAAAAAAATGTAGTAGCTATTGAATCTATGAAAAGGAATGCTTAAGTTTTGTAAAAAAAAACACTCAAATCAATGATCTCAATGGTGACATAATTCTCATAATCTATGGTAGAAAAAAGTGAACAACCTTAGAGCAACTAGTGGAGGATATGTCATTACTAACACCAATCTTAGAGCAATCAAGTAAAGAAAATGCACCTCCCACAGAGTTTGAGAAAAGGATTTTAAAAATTCTACTTCAAAAACTATCTAGATATTGAATGATAACTATTTATTGAGATAATTTTATGGTCTAGTGTGTCATCCTTAACTATGGATCTTTTTTTTTTCTACAAAACTCTTGAAAATAAGGGCGAATAATAAAGATCTCATTATTGACAAAAGCTTCAAAATCACTATGTGAGATACAAGTAATACATGACTAACTTAAAAGATACAAAATGAACCTTAAGAACAAGGTTCAATTCAAGGAGGGTGGAATAGGAACTCAACTAGGGCATTTATTAATGTTATACTACTAGCAAAAGTTGTTAAATAGGAAGTCAAAAATCTTCACATTCAAGTGACCACTTAATAGGATAGTTTCTTATTAATTGTTTTCTTTTATTTTTGAGTCAAATAAATCTCTTCTCATCAATTTTTCTTTATAATGCCTACATCTTGACATCGAACTTCTAACAAACTTTAAGCACAAAGAAATCTAGTATCCAATAGGAAATTAAAAATAACTAGTAAGAAAATATTATAGTTTATTATATATTAAGAAAATAGGGTTTTTATAGCCTCTTGAATCTTATTTCTCATTGTGCCACTTAATCATTCTTCCTTCATCTTATTTTTTCTTACAGTATGTAGGCATTTTTTATGTAACAGACTGAGGGCCCCATCTAGGAATGATATTGTCCACTTTGGGCTTTTGGCCCGCACGGTTTTGCTCTTCCCTCTTAGGGAAAAACCGATCATTGCAAGGGAAGTCCTAAGCACTCTTATCAACAGCCCAGTTTCCCCTCCCTAGGCGATGTGGGACTAACTCTCAGTACCTCCCTACCCTTGTTCCCTCAACCTATCTTGGGGCATCTCCCTCAAGCCATCTTGGCCTCACCCTCAAGGTATCTTAGCAAACACCTGTGGGTTCACCTTTCCCCCTTTAGGGACACGTGTCCATGTGTGCGGCTAGCCCAACCCATCACGAGGGAACTAGCACTTATACCATTTATAGCAGACCGGGGTTCCAACAGTGTGATATTGTCCGCTTTGGCACATAGTGACTCAGGGCTTTAAAACGCGTCACAACTGTTACAACCATATGGACTCTTATAACCAGCCCAGATCTCCCTCCCCAGGCGATGTGTGACTAACTCTCAGTACCTCCCCACCCTCGTTCCCTTAGACTGTCTTGGGGCATCCCCCTCAAGCCATCTTGGCCCACCCTCAAGCCATCTTAGCAAACGCCTGTGGGTTCACCTTTCCCCCTTTAGGGACACGCATCCACGCGTGCGACTAACCCTACCCATCATGAGAGAACTGGCTCTGATACCATTGTAATAGACTGAGGGCCCCATCTAGCAATGATATTGTCCGCTTTGGGCTTTTGGCCCACACGGTTTTGCTCTTCCCCCTTAAGGGAAAACCGGTCGTTCTGGGGGCAGAGTGCACAGCGGAGATGATATTGTCCTCTTTGGGTCCTTGAACCTATCTTGGGTCCCTCAAACTATCTTGGGGCAACCCCCTCAAGCCATATTGGCCCACCCTCAAGCCATCTTGGCCAACACCTGTAGGTTCACCTTTCCCCCTTTAGGGACATGCGTCCACGCCTGCGGTTAGCCTGCCCCATCAAGAGGGAACTGGCTTTGATACCATTTGTAACAGCCCGGGTCCAACAGTAACGATATTGTCCACTTTGGGTGCAGCTCGCACGGTTTTGTTCTTCCTCGGTTTCCCAGGGAAAACGCGTTGTTACCGTTAGAGTTCTCTGTACTCTTATAACCAGCCCAAATCTCCCTTCTCAGGTGATGTGGGACTAACTCTCAGTACCTCCCCACCCTCGTTCCCTCATACTATCTTGGGCCTTAGCCTCAGACTATCTTGGGGTGTCTCCCTCAAGCCATCTTGGCCCACCATCAAGCCATCTTGGCAAATGCCTGTGGGTTCACTATTTGTAATAGCCTGGGTCCAACAGTAATACTATTGTCTGCTCTGGGCGAGCCCGCACGGTTTTGTTCTTCCCCGATTTTCCAAGAAAAACACATTTTTACCTTTAGAGTTCTTCGATCTCTTATAATCAGCCCAGATCTCCCTTCCCAGGCGATGTGGGACTAACTCTCAGTACCTCCCCACCATCGTTCCCTCAAACTATCTTGGGCCTTAGCCTCAGACTATCTTAAGGCATCCCCCTCAAGCCATCTTGGCTTACTAGCCATCATGGCAAACACCTACCGGTTCACCTTTCCCCCTTTAGGGACACACGTCCATGAGTGCGGCTAGCCCGCCCCATCACAAGGGAACTGGCTCTGATACCATTGTAACGGACTGAGGGCCCCATCTAGCAACAATATTGTCCTCTTTAGGCTTTTGGCCCACATTATTTTGCTCTTCCCCCTTAGGGAAAAACTGGTCATTGCAAGGGAAGTCCTAAGCACTCTTATCAATAGCCCAGTTTTCCCTCCCCAGGTGATGTGGGACTAACTCTCAGTACCTCCCAACCATTGTTCCCTCAACCTATCTTGGGCCTTAGCAGTGAACCCACACGCGTTGGCCAAGATGGCTTGAGGGTGGGCCAAGATGGCTGAGGGGGATGCCTCAAGATAGTCTGAGGTCAGGCCTAAGATAGTCTGAGGGAATGAGGGTGGGGAGGTACTGAGAGTTAGTCCCACATGGCCTGGGGAGGGAGATCTTGGCTGATTATTAGAGTTCGGAGAACTCTAATGGTCATAACGCGTTTTCCCTGGGCAATCGGGGAAGAACAAAACCGTTCAGGTAGCTCCCAAAGTGGTCAATATTGTGACCGTTGGACCCGAGTTGTTATAAATGGTATCAGAGCCAGTTCCCTCCTGATGGGTAGCGTTAACTACACGCGTAGATGCGTGTCCCTAAAGGGGTAAAGGTGAACCCAAAGGTGTTTGCCAAGATACCTTAAGGGTGAGGCCAAGATGGCTTGAGGGGGATGCCCTAAGATAGTCTGAGGCTAAGGCCTAAGATAGGTTGAGGGAACAAGGGTGAGGAGGTACTGAGAGTTAGTCCCACATCGCCTGGGGAGGGGAAACTGGGCTGTTGATAAGAGTGCTTAGGACTTCTCTTGCAATGATTGGTTTTCCCTTAAGGGGGTAGAGCAAAACATTGGGTGCCAAAAGCCCAAAGCGAACAATATCGTTGCTAGATGGGGCCCTCAGTTTGTTACAACTCTTATAACTTGCCCAGATCTCCCTCCCCAGGCGATGTGGGACTAACTCTCAGTACCTCCTCACCCTCGTTCCCTCAGACTATCTTGGGCTACCTCAGACTATCTTAGGCCATCCCCCTCAAGCCATCTTGGCCTCACCCTCAAGGTATCTTGGCAAACACCTGTGGGTTCACCTTTCCCCCTTTATGGACACGCGTCCACGCGTGCGGCTAGCCCACCCATGACGAGGAAACTGGCTCTGATACGATTATAACAGACTGAGGGCCCTATCTAGTAACGATATTGTCCGCTTTGGGCTTTTGGCCCGCATGGTTTTGCTCTTCCCCCTTAGGGGAAAATTGGTCGTTGCAAGGGAAGTCCTAAGCACTCTTATCAACAGCCCAGTTTTCCCTCCCTAGGCAATGTGGGACTAACTTTCAGTACCTCCTCACCTGTTCCCTTAACCTATCTTGGGCCTTAGCAGTGAACCCATAGGCGTTGGCCAAGATGGCTTGAGGGGGATGCCCCAAGATAGTCTGAGGTTAGGCCCAAGATAGTCCAAGGGAATGAGGGTGGGGAGGTACTGAGAGTTAGTCCTACATCGCCTAGGGAGGGAGATTTGGGTTGGTTATAAGAGTTCAAAAACTCTAACGGTCATAACGTGTTTTCCTTGAGCAATTGGGGAAGAACAAAATCATGCGGGCTGCGCCCAAAGTGGACAATATTGGACTCGGGCTGTTACAAATGGTATCAGAGCCAGTTCTCTCGTGATAGGTCGGGCTAGTTGCACACGTGGACGCATCCCTAAAGGGGGAAAGGTGAACCCACAAGTGTTTGCCAAGATACCTTGAGGGTGAGGCCAACATGGCTTGAGGGGGATGCCCCAAGATAGTCTGAGGCTAAGGCCCAAGATAGGTTAAGGGAACAAGGGTGGGGAGGTACTGATAGTTAGTCTCACATTGCTTGGGGAGGGGAAACTGGGCTGTTGATAAGAGTGCTTAGGACTTTCCTTGCAACGACTGGTTTTCTCCTAAGGGAAAAGAGCAAAATCGTGCGGGCCAAAAGCCCAAAGCAGACAATATCGTTGCTAGATGGGGCCCTCAGTCTATTATAACTCTATCAGAGACAATTCCCTCGTGATGGGGCGGCTAGTCGCACACGTGGATGCGTGCCCCTAAAGGAGGCTTGAGGGTAGGCCAAGATGGCTTGAGGGGGATGCCCCAAGATAGTCTGAAGTCAAGGCCCAAAATAGTTTAAGGGAACAAGGGCGGGGAGGTACTAAGAGTTAGTCCCACATTGCCTTGGGAGAAAAAACTAGGCTGTTGATAAGAGTGTTGAGGATTTCCCTTGCAACGAGGCCTTTTCCCTTTAGAGCGAAGACCAAAACCATGAGGGCTAAGCCCAAAGCGGACAATATCGTTGCTGGATGGGGCCCTCGGGCTGTTACAATGGTATTAGACCCAGTTCTCTTGTGATGGGTAGGGCTAGCTGCACGCGTGGACGTGTGTCCTTAAAGGGGGAAAGTGAACCCACAGGTGTTTGCCAAGATACCTTGAGGGTGAGGCCAAGATGGCTTGAGGGGGATGCCCCAAGATAGTCTGAGGCTAAGGCCCAAGATAGGTTGAGGGAACAAGGGTGGGGAGGTACTGAGAGTTAGTCCCACATTGCCTGGGGAGGGAAAATTGGGTTGTTGATAAGAGTGCTTAGGACTTCCTTTGCAACGACCAGTTTTTCCCTAAGGGGGAAGAGCAAAACCGTGTAGGCCAAAAGCCCAAAGCGGACAATATTGTTGCTAGATGGGGCCCTCAGTCTGTTACATTAAAAAAAAAATTTTTTCATGATTTTTCATTGGTTGAATAAAGTGAGCTATTGAAAGCTTTGGTTATTTCATTAGTTGAATAAGCCTAAAATCTCTAAATCATAATGTTTCTTCCATTTTAGTTAGTGTATTTCAATCCAAAATAAGATAGGTAAAGCACCTAATAATTATTTTAATTCACAATAACTTTCCAACCTAGGGTAAGATAGATTCCACAACTCTCTTTTTGAGCAATTTGTTGGGTGATTGCCTACAAATTATAGGTCATTTGAACTAGATATATTATAATATTTAATCAATAGTTATCATCAAATTTGGGCTCAATAGATTGGGGTTTTGGCTTGGTCTAGATCAATCAAGGCCGTTGAACTTGAACTAAATGAATTGAGGCTTTTGACTCAGGCTAGATCAATTGAAGTTATTGAACTTGGGTTAGATGGATTAAGGTTTTTTACTTTGATTTATGGAGTTAGATCAATAGACTTAGGCTAGTTGATTTTGACCTTTGCATAGGTTATAGGTTATGTTGATCTTGATATTTGGATAGGCTTTAAGGTTAGATCATAATTTCCACTAAGCTAAGATTAGGTCAACGCTTTTGTGTTTATTTTTAGGCTAGCTCTCAATGTCATCTAGGTTAGGGCTACATTTTAGTCATTAAGTTGCTATCTTAGGCTAGATCTTAGTTGTTGGATGTAGGTTTTAAATTGGATCTAGCATCTACTAGACTAGGGCTCGATTTAGGCCATCTAATTTACATCTTAGGCCAAATCAAGCATCTATAAGTTAACACTAGATCTTAGTTATTGAATTTCTATCTTAAGCTAGATCTTAGCATCCTCTTGGCTAGGGCTAGATCTTAGCTGTCAGATATTATCTTAGGCTAGATCTTAGCATCCACTAAGTGAGGGTTAGATCTAGACCTTTGGATTCAAGTTTTAGGCTAGATCTATCATCTACTTGGGTTAGATTTTAGCCATCGAATTGCCATCTTTCGCTAGATCTTACCATCAACTAGACTAGGATTAGATCTTAGTTATGGAAATTTCGTTTTAGACTAGATCTTAGCATCCTCTGGGCTAGGGCTAGATCTTGGCGACTAGATCAAATCACATACATTGCATTAATTTAAATGTAGAGTTCTTGAAATAGAATGTTTTGTCAAAGCTTGTTTAGTTTTAAGATTTTGAAGAAAGAAAGGATAAAAGGGTGTCTATTTCTATTTGAGGTTAGGCCCATTTTATTTCTTTTTCTTTTAATTATTTAGATTATGAGAATAGGACAACCATTTTGGTTCTAAACAGAGGTCTACTTTTTACTTGTATTTCGCTAAGGCCTCAGATTAAGAGTTTCATAAATTTTAGATTGTAACAAGAAGGGAAATAGGCCCCTCTTATGTCTTTGGTGGGGCTCACCCTTAGCCTAGTTTAAAAAGGTTGAACACCATGAACAAAGAATAGATAAGCATGAATTATAGGAACAGGGTGCTCATGAGAATATGCAAGCATGAATTCTGGGCACTGGGTACTCCCTACAAAAATGGAGAGTAAGCAGGCATAAATTTAGGCACTGAGACCCAAGAATGGAGAGTAAGTAGGCATAAATTTTAGGCACTACCCCCAAGAAGAGAGAGTAAGTAGGAGCACAAAGAAGGAGAGAGGAGAACAAGAGAGGAAAAGGAAGAGAAATCACCCTCTTTGATTGGAAAACTATGAAAAATCTCATAATTCTTCCAAGAGATATCTCTAAACTATCTATAATCTCCACAAAAATCCATTCTTTCTTATCTTTAGCCTTTCTAATATCTATCATCTTGAAAGAATAAGAGAAGGGTTTTTAAAGATCTTAGGGAACCTAGGAGTTAGGATGAGTGGTGAGAGATAGTGCGGCTTAGGATAGAGATAGGGAGAGAGAGATGTGTTGAGGAGATTAGGTGGGAAAACATGAAAGAGGGAGGCTGCTTAGTGGGGAAGAGGAAAGAGAATATGAGAGAGGAAAAGGAAAGTAAGAGAGAAATATAAAGAAATATGGTTAAGATAGGAAAGAGGGGGGAATAGAGACAAACATGAAAGGGAGAGAGTGAGGCTACTTAGTCGGTCCCACTCCTCTCTAAGTAAGAGATGTCAGAAAGAATCGGAGGGAAAGAGATTGTAAGAGAGAGGTGGTGCGGCTGGTCTAGACATGAGAAGAAGAAGAAATAGGTGATTGCAGCTGGTCTAAGTGTGAGAATGAGAACAAGAAATAGGTGACTGCAGCTAGTCTAGGTGTGAGAAGAAGAAAAAGGAGATAGGCTAGAGGCTGGTTTGGGTGTGCACGAGAGAGAGAGAGAGAGAGTAGCTTGGTGGGTCCCCACCACTTTATTTTCTCTCACTTTGCAATACCCTAGGATATCTTTTTATTAGAAAATCCTAAAAGATCTAACTTTAAGGAAATGTGGCAAGTTCAAACTTTGCTTCTTTCCCCATGTTTGGGAGTTTCTATGTGATAGATTCATTAGATCTTTTAAGTTCCCAAATTCAAGAACTTGGAAAAGAAGTAAGGCATTTTACTTTGGAATTGAAACCCCTTTCCTTGGAATCCAGAAACTAATTAATTAGAAATATGAGGCCCTCAAGCGAGGAGGACCCATTTTCTAGCACATGCATTCTCATTATATATATATATATATATATAACAAAATTACATGTATCCGAAAGGGAGATCTGTATTTGGTTTGACTAGAATCTTAAGAATGGTAGGGAGACTAGTTGCAAAAGCAACTTTGAAAGGTTCTTTGTTACATAATACTACTAAAGATTAGAAGTTTATTTTCAAAAAATAAAGTGGGCAATTGGATGGGGATTTTTTAAGTTGGGGATAAGGGGTTATTTTGTGTTAGGTGGTAGCTAGCAAGGGAGAAGTTGAAGATGATTTTGTTATTTATTTCCTTCTTACAAATGAATATGCATTGGTATATTAGTTTGCAAGGAAGAAATGAAAATCATCTCCAGCTTCTTAAAATATGGCAACCCTTGCGTTAGGTGCCAGCTAGCAAGGGAGAAGCTGAAGATGATTTTGTTATTTCTTTCCTGCTTGTAAGGAAGAAATGAAAATCATCTTCAGCTTCTTAAAACTAGGGTAACCCTAATATGAAATGAATCAAAAACTAACATTCTCTTAAGCTAGGGCATTCCCCATAAGCGATGCACTACATCTCCCGGGTGTGGTGAAAAATGGGCAAGGGTTGCTAGGGTGTTCTCCTAGAAGCAACACACTACATCGGATCTTGGGTGTAGTGATAAATGACCAAGGGTTGCTAGAGTGTCCCCTCGGAAGTGATGCGCTGCATCAGAACTTAGGTGCAGTGAAAAGTGGACATGGGTTTATGCCATGAAGATCGAGAAGGGTGTTGATAAATAGGATATCTCCAGAGCATAAGATTCGTATTACCACATGGAATATAGGGACATTGACAGGTAAGAGTTTGGAGTTAGTAGACACGATGAAACGTAGGAGAGTCAACATCGCTTGTATCCAAGAAACCAAGTGAAAACGGGCTAAAGCTAGAGAAATAGATGGGTATAAATTATGGTATGTAGGAAAGGGTAATAACAGAAATGACATAGGAATAATAGTAGATAAAGAATTAAAGGATAATGTTGTGGAAGTTAAAAGAATTAGTGATAGAATTATGATAATAAAACTTGTTCTAGGAGAACAGATCATAAATGTTATAAGTGCATATGCACCACAAGTAGGGTTAGAAGATATAATTAAGAGACAGTTCTGGGAAGATATGGAGAGAGTCATGCAAGAAATTCCCAACATTGAGGGGATATTTATAAGAGCAGACTTAAATGACTATGTAAGAAAGGAAAAGGAAGGATATGATAGAATACAAGGAGATTATGGGATAGGTGAACGAAATGAGATGGGGGAAACTATCCTCTATTTTGCTTTGTCATATAACCGAGCCACTGCAAATACACTGTTTAAGAAGATGGATGAACACTTAATAACCTTTAAAAGTAGACTTCATAAAAGCTAAATATACTTCTTTCTATTTAGGAATATTGAACGATCAATGTTTAGGGATTGTAAGGTGATACCTAGTGAGAGTTTAACCTCATAACATAGGTTAATGGTTATGGATATCCATATCAAAAGATGGAGGAAAAGAAATGAACTTGATATGCATCCAAAAACTAAGTGGTAGAAGGAAAATGGAACTATGAAACAGAAGTAAATACCATGTGGACTAATATGGATGAGTCCATTAAGAAAGTGGCAAAAGATGTCTTAGAAGTATTTAAAGGTAAAAGGCTATTAGTAAAGGAAACATGGTGGTGGAGTGAAATAGTGCAAAAAGTTATTAAAGAAAAATGTATGTGTTTTAAAGCATGACAGAAGACTAGAAATAATTAAAACTATGAACAATATAAGAATGCTAAAAAGGTTGCCCAGAGAATAGTAAGTGAGGTTAAACTCAAGACATATGATGATCTATATAATAGATTAGGAACAAGGGAAGATGAGAAAGATGTGTTTAAAATTGCAAGAGTAAGAGAATAGAAGGGTAAGGACTTGGATCATGTTAGGTGCATTAGAAGTGATGATCAAAGGGTATCATTCAAAGATAATGAGATTAAACAAAGGTGGGAGACGTACTTTCAAAAATTGTTAAATGACAATGGCTCTAAGAATATAGGAATTGAAAATACTATAAACCTAAATAACATTGGATGTTATAGATATGAACGTAGGATTATAATCCCTAAAGTGAAAGAGGCCTTGAAAAAGATGAAATCAGGAAAGGCCATGGGGCTTGATGGTATACCAATAGACGTTTGGCAGTAGATGAGAGATATTGGGATAGTTTAGCTGAACAAGTTGTTTAACAAGATTATAAAATTAAAAAAAATGCTTGATGAGTGGAGGAAAAGCTCTATTATACCAATTTATAAGAATAAATGAGACATACAAAGCTGCGTAATTATCAAGAGATCAAACTTATGAGCCATGCTATGAAACTTTTTGAAAGAGTGATTGAGAAGAGGCTATGGCATGAGACAATTGTATTGGAGAATCAATTTGGTTTTATGCCTGAGAGGTCTACCATGGAAGCAATTTTCTTACAAAGACAATTGGTAGAGAAATATAGGGAGAGGAGAAAAGACCTCTCCATGGTCTTTATTGACTTAGAGAAAGCTTATGATAGAGTCCTTAGAGAGTTAATATGGAGGGCATTGGGCGATAAAGGAGTTTTGTGGGAGTATATAAACATAATTAAAGATATGTATGAGAGAGCAGTAACAAATGTTAAGACTACTAGCAGTGAGACTAATTATATTCCTGTCACTATAGAATTGCACCAATGATCAGCATTGAGTTCATTTCACGTTGGTTATGGATGAGTTACCAAAACATTTGCACGAAGAGATTCCCTGGTGCATGCTATTTCCAAATGATATAGTCTTAATTGATGTGACAAGGGAGGGAGTAAACACAAAGCTAGAGTTATGGAGAGAAGCATTAGAATCTAAAGGATTTAAAATCAGTAGAACTAAGACAGAATATATGGAATGCAATTTTAGCAAGGAGAGTAGGAGTGGAACACTAGTCAAGATTGATAACCAAGAAGTCCCTGTAAAAGACCACTTTCGGTACTTAGAATCAATGATTCATGAGAGTGGAGAGATTGAGAGGGAGGTTATCAAGAGAATCCAAGTGGGTTGGAACAAATGGAGATGTGCATTTGGAGTTTTGTGTGATCGACGGGTGCCCCTCAAACTAAAAGAAAAATTCTATAGGATGACCATAAGGCCAACCATACTCTATGTATCATAATGTTGGGCAATTAAGGAACATCATGCTCATAGGATGGGCGTCGTAGAAATAGGGATGTTGAGATGGATGAGTGGTAAGATAAGTGTAATATCCTTAATTTTTAAAATAAAAATAGGAAATTATTAAATAAATTAAAATAAAAATTTATGGATGAAATTATTTCCTGAAAACATAATAATTAGAAAGTGCTCGTCGATACGAATCCAACGCCACCAAGAACGCGAAAAACGGAGCTCAAACGAGGGAGTTATGAGCCGTCAAAGTTGGAAGGGCAATTTGGTCATTTGGTAGAGACGTATTAGACAGGGGTCCAAATTGATACTGGTACCCCCGTCTTCCACACGTCTCTACCAGTGCCGGAAAAATCGCCGGAGAGACGCGGAAAAGAGGCGCCGCCGGTTTAAACCACCTTATGGTGGTCCGGCAGGCCCCATTTTAGCGTAGTTTTCACTAAAACTTGATTTTTGGGAGCTAGAGAGGTCCAAATCACGATCCGGAAGAGGCGTTGTGACCGTATTGACGACGCGGACCTAGTTTTAACTTAAAAACTTAGAAATGACAACTTTTTCTTTAGAAAAATTTTAAAATAGTGATGTGACATGTACAAGTGCACCTGAATATACCAGTTAAAGGGAGTTATTAGCAAGCTAGTGGTCTCACACTGAGGTAGGTGACGACAACTAATGTTTTGCCTTGATTTTAAACCATGTTTAAACATAGCATCATGTGTGATTGTGTTTTAAATTGCGATTTTTATTTACCATGGATTTCATGCGACATTGCGTACAGGATGGTTATTCCAAATTGAATTCTTTTACTGAATAAACTTATTTAAAATGCTTTTACAAGCATGATGTTAATTAGTTATGCTTAATTAGAGATTTATTTCTTATTATATATATAGAAAATGCATGGATTTACATGGAAATGAGTATAGAGGCTTAGTAAATTTGGTCCTTTTATAGGCTAACCCCAGGATGAGGGGCATGTCTTGGGGATTTCAAGCTATAAGTGCTCTTGAGTTTTAGCATATACATATGATTTTCGTGTTTTATATTTGATGACGGGTGCTCTCGCCCGGTGGGCGTCATGCTAGGAGGGATAGGGCCGGCCACCCACCTTCCGAGATTATGATGTGATGAGTTTGTGATATGATAGGCACTTGCCCATAGATGGCATTCGGTAGGGGTTTGGTAACATGGATAGTCCACACTACCGGTCTGAGCCTTTCCATGGGGACAGACGCTAAGTCTCCCATCATGGTGTCGACGGGGAGCGGCGGTGGTTGATACCCATGGAGGGTTGCCACCGGCAAAGATGATGGCCCATATTCTTATTATGTGTGCATGTATGATGAGCATGGTTATGGATGATATGCCTGGGTGTGACGACATTCAGAGGCTGACTACGTGTACCCCTGATCAGGGATGTTAGTGCGATGTGGTGGGACCCATTACCTTAGGGTGCCCTTATTCTTGTTGTATGCTCCATTTTATTGATTCATGTCATGTTTTAACTCTATGATTGCATGTTTAGCATATGGAATAAATTGGCATTTATTTGAACATGGCATTATGATATCACTATTTCTATAAATGTTAGACTTTTCATCAATGTTGTTCATTATTTCTTCATTTATTACATTAATTGTCTATGTACCTACACAAGCGATAGCTTGCTGAGGCATTGCTTTGTTTTGCAATGCCTTAGATCTCGAGCGCGATAACAGGAAAGGCAAGGCTGTTGAGAAGCCGTGAGAGCTGCTGAAGACCATTTTTCTATAGTATTAGACAGTGATGTGAGTCATTAAATAGGATTATCATTTGGATTTTTATTATGGACTGCATATTTTATATTGGGATGTGATTTAGATCTTTGGACATATGTTGGACATTTATATGGGATGTTATGATGGATAGACCCTGGGCCATATTATTATTGTCTTTTGGACGTTTATTTGATTTAAAATAAAGGCGCCTATTTATTTGACGTTGATTTATACGCGGATTATTTATTTATGTTTAAATTACATGTACGTCATTTTGAGAAAGGAAAATTAACACCCGGAGTTTTAAGATAGGTTTAGTAAAATGTTAAATAAATCTTTTCTCATGGGATCCCAAATGCTCTTATTTAAATTGCCATTATTATAAAAAAAAAAAAAAAATTTGTCTTAAAAATCCGGGGTGTTACAATAAGAAAGGATAAAATTAGGAATGAAAATATTAGAGGAAATCTAGGGGTAGCACTAATAGGTAACAAGATGAGGGAGATTAGACTTAGATGGTTTGGACATGTCCAAAGGAGACCGAAAAAGGCGTCGGTTAGAAGGAGTGAGGCAATGCAAGCAAAAGGTTTTAAAAGGGCAAGGGAAAGGCCCAAAAGAACGTGGAGAGAAGTGGTGGGGAAAGATTTAAAAACTTTGGGACTAAATGAAGCCATGGTACTTAATAGAGAGGAATGGAGGAATAAGATTCATGTAGTCGACCCCTAATTGGGATAAGGTCATGATGATGATGATCAAAATACCCCTCAAACTGCAATACCTTTGAGAATATCTTCACCTATAGACAAAACTTATCATTCATACTATATATAATGGAAACTTTCTCAAATAGGACGAATTGGATGAAGTGACCAAATTCAAGAGTAACTATATATGGTTAGTATATATGTGTTGCAAGCGGAAGATAAGCAAAAGTGTAGTCTAAGAAAAGGCAAAAGGGTAGTATAGAAATAGGTAGAAGGGCATTTTGAGAATTACAAACTATGGTGGCGGGATCCATAAATAAAGGATCTTTGAGGGATATTTAGAAACACAAAATTTTGGCCATATAACTGTAAATAAGAGAAACTTTGAAAAGTGACAGCTATGGTAAAAATGATCTTTTATGAGGAAAAATTTCCACTTTAATACCAGTAAATATGTATTCTGCTAATCTTGCAATATGTGATTGGTCAATAAGATGGAGTAAGCAAGGCAGATGCCTCTTATTGAATGAAGATGTTAAAGTGTAGTACATCTTGCTTTCTTGTCTGAAAGCTGTCTACCATGGTTGGTTGCAAACATAATGGCACCTACACTTAGTTAGAGGTTTGACGAGGCAGTTTCCCCTTATTAGGTAGATTTCAAGGAGATAATATGAATTAGGACATGTTTCTTGGTAATTTGCTCAGTAACTCTTGCTGTAAAATAAATTTATAAAAACAAAGTCTTGCTTTCTTGGTAATTGACAACTTGAGGACAATCATAATGTGCGCTTAAGGCTAATACCTTCAGGTGCACCTAATTAAGATGGTCTTTTAACAGCATCTCAAATACGGTAGTAGTGCTAGTTCGGCAACAACAAAATACTTTTTCCTTTAAAGAATAAAAACAACACACAATGATAATATTTCTTACTCAATAAATTTATTGATTATATTTCTTATTCAATAAATTTGTACTTGGATACTATGCTTTATTAATACCTTTCGAGATCTCCAAAAGCATTTATACATTTGTATGTGCCAACGTATCAATTTTCATAGTTAATATGGCTACGCATTTGCCTTGAACTTATCAGAGGCCATTAACTATGTCAAACAGCCCAAGCATGTACATGCATGATTGGCTTTTTACGTTAGTACTTCTCTGGCATATATACGGCCCAGTGTACTTTTAGCTACAACTTTAGTTCCGTATACATATTCACACATATTAGCATATAAATTTTCTGGCACATGTATGGTTCCTCTTGGTTACTGTACATAGGAGTGCATCAACATGATTGCCTTGTTATTGTATTATTTCTCTAAGAGATATGGTCGCCCGTGTACTTTTAGCTACATTTAAAAGTTTACAGAAAATAACATTAAGCATACAGAAAATTCATAGAAAACTTGAGAACACGAATATAACATTGAGCAGACACAAAATTCACAGAAAACTAAAAGGAGGAGAAAGCCATGCATGGAACACAATTACCACTGCTTGTTTTATTTCTTTTCTGCACATTCCATTCTTCGGTCGGTTCACCAAGACACAAATCTCATATTATTATGATAAAGGTTATTGGGTCCTATAAGCTTGCCTGTAGCTACTGTCCAACAACATGCGTACAATCTACTTCGTAGAAAACAGTAACCCCATGCCTCAGACAACGGAGTAATGAAAGTCAAACTGCAATCTACTTCGTAGAAAGCAGTAACCCCATGCCTCAGACAACGGAGTAATGAAAGTCAAACTGCAAAAGTTTGATTTTGCCAAAAAAAATATTCCTGATGGCTATAAACTATACTCTTCTATTGATCTCCACTTAAATAAACTCCTCTTCCATCGTCAAAGAAAACTCTTACCAACAACTCCTACGCTTTTACATACATTAAAATCGCATTAAGTCTTCCGAACTTATACTCACAAAACTGCATCAACACACTAAAGCTAATACTCTTGAACTTATTTAAAGCCTTTCTAGCATCCAAAGACTCTGAGGGCCAGCAGTTCTATGCCTTAGCAAACAAGCCTACCCCAAACCCCCGTCCAGAAACTAATACCAAATAACTCTTTACGCAATGCTCCCTTTACTTCCTCAAGCTTTCATAGTTGTTTAACTAAGAAAGCGTGTTCCTTTGCTTTCTGACTTCAGACCAACCTCAGTTCATTTAATTAGATGGAACCTACACTGTCCATTACAAGTTGGCAGCCTTACCTCTGACCTATCAAGACCAGGACCATCACAATTAGCCCCTATCACCGACATTTTCCTTTTCACTTTTCAAAGAATTCAGATATATAGTAAGAGGTCCTTGAAGGCTTTTCGGTTGATAAAAAATCTCCTACAAAATTGGCCAACCACTTCACTTAAAAAAATATTTTCCTTTTCAGTGGTTTCACATATGCAAATTGACTTTTGGGTACAAAAAATTTGAAAGAGAGAATAAACCACCAGTGAAATGTGGGTGACATGTGCAAATCATAATTGAATACTCTTAAGATGTAAGATATGTACGATACCAATCGCTTATTCTAACAGTCCATGTTTTACCTGTTGTTCTTCATTATTACAAGCACATAAGCTCGATTAATGACCTAAATCATTCTTCCTCTTTTTTTGGATTCCCCAACATTTCACTTTAGGCTAACTTAAGCATAACTTCCACTTTAGTTTTCAAAACTCATAACTGCATTCAGGAAAGAAACGCCTAACCGAAGGATACAATCATATGACACCACTTTGACTGGATTCCAAATGAAAAAAGAACAAGTTTCTAAATGGAAAGATGAAGAAAGAAGTAAACAGTAGAACAACTCCGTTCATACCTATGAATGTGGGTACAGCATCATTGGGGAAAATCAGATAGAGTGACATGGGCCACTTTCCGTGTTCATACAAGATCAGCTAGAAAGATAGTTTACCTTGTCCACTACTCCAAAAGATGGATATCAACATAACCGCATGAAGACATGCTTAAAATTTCAGACCTTGAAAGGAGTAAGAAAGTTCGGATGACAATGCCACACTGGCTGACAGGACAAGATCATGAACCCAAGCCGATCACGCCCTCGAGGGAGAGGAACCTTTCTTTTCCTCAAGCTTCCTAAATTTCTCCTCCAATACCAGAGGATTTGTCATTGCATGAAAAGGAAAAACAAATGGTAATTTATATGAATGAAGTGCTCAGAAGGGGTTGTATCCACTTCAGAGCATTCCTACAATCCCCCACTCAGGTACTCCCTGGAGCATCGTTTCCTGTAGTTGGCTTGCGATTCAGATAACGAATAACCGCATCCTCAACCCTATTAAAATCCAGAAGAAAGATAACGTTGATTAGTAGAAGCCTTGACAGAAATATCCACTCACATTCTCCTTCATCCAACTCCCAACCAAGAAACTCCAAGAGAACAGCAAACAAAACAAATAATCACCAGCGGTAGATACAGCAAACTTAGACAAATAGACAACCATACCATGGTTGATTGTAAAAGTCTGAACGACGCTCTCTTTCGGCATTGCGGCTTGCCTCACCAGCAACAAGTTTCAGATCCCTACTTTGGGAAGCAATCAACGCATTAATAAACTCCACTGGAGACTGGCTGAATCCAAGAAAGAATGCTCGCCTCCTACGATGCTCGTGAATCTTTTTAATAGCAATACAAATTGCTTCATCACAGGCATCAATTTCTTTATGTTTCTCTGTGTTGGAAAGAAAAGCTGCCATTTCTTTCTGTAATGGGAAAGGAACATCAACCAGTACATCATAGCAGGCATTGCCAACTGGACCGCTTCCCGAAAGCTTGATTCTATGCTCTAGTTGTATAGGTGATGGAGGGGACAGATGTGGCGAGAGTTTTTGTGAAACCATTGCAAACTTGATCTTTTCTTCTCCAAAAACTTTCCGTAAAGCCGGGTCACAAACAAAAAAAGAAGGATCTGCAGCGGTTTGCAACTTTTTGGCTTTTATATAGTGCCATAGTGCAGCTATGATTCTTGGGCGAGTATCAACTTCAATGCCAAGAATATCCATCAAAGGCGGTGACACTTTAAACTTATCTGGAGTGTTATTCATCTCAAGCCGTATATTCACAGTGAATTCCTTATCCCCTTTCCTTTTCACCTCAAAACCTTCATGTGGTGCAGGTGAGCGAGCACTCTCCCATACAATTGCAGGATTCTCCGGATACAGCATGGGGTCAAGTGTGATAGTAATCCTTTTGAAGAAAGAAGAGAATTTCGGGTACAAAGGATTCTGCCTTGGAATTCCTCCAGAAGGGTCTTCTGCTCCATCCTCTAATACCCTGCCAATTATTTTAAGGCACCAAGAAGGGGGTTCTGAATTCTGCTTTTCAGGAATACTACGAGTCTGGTTAGCAAATGTATTAAAAACATAGATTCTAAGCGTTCTCTGAATACAAGGAGGGTTTTTCAAAGATTCCTGGATGTCAATCTTCTTTCTTGCCAAAGCCGAATCAACTCGAGCCTCAAACTCCAGCAACTGCGTATAGAGTGCAGACTCTGGTAGAAGTGCCGCCACCCGATCAGGAAGCTGCTTTTCAGGAAGCTTCCGCTTTTTCCTCCTTGCAGCAGGGGTTAGCTCGGTGGTTTTGAAGAGGGAGGCAGTATTGGCTGGTGCAGGGCCAGTGGGCCGGGCAGGGGGTTTCTGGGGCACCCGTTTCACACTTGTCATACCCGGTGTTGAGAGAGATGGCGATGAGGCACCTATGTGCCCGTGCCCGGGGGTCTGGGTGTGGGAAAGGTTTTGAGCTTGAGCTTGTAACTGAGCTTGAAATTGGGCATGTGCCACTTGTGCAGCTTGTGCCTGTGCAGCTTGTGCTTGAGACTGAAACTGGGATTGGAAGTGAGGATTGCCCTGAGTCTGGGATTGAGTTTGAGAGTGAAGATGAGATAGCTGATTCATCGTCATAGAGGGAGAAACCATGCTGGGATTACCCAAAGGGGAAGGACCCCCTACATTCCTTGGCTGGTTATTATTATTATTAGCTGCCATTGTTATCTAACAAGCAAATGTCTAAAAACTACACACAAATTCACCCCAAAATCCTAATTCCACGAGACAAACAAAACTTCCTAAACCCTAGAAAAGAAAAATTACTTGGAACTTACAAGAACCTATATCAGCTAGAAGATAAAAGGGCATAAAAACCTAGTTTTATAAGAAGCAGTACTGATTATCAATAGAAGCCCTTTTGGAATCACAACCACAGCAGAAATTTAAAAAAAAAACCACCAGTTTCATTTGAAGCCTTTGTAGTTTGATGGAGAACTCTAAAAAAGGAACCAAACGACAAGTGAGAGCGAAATTCCTGTGGATTTTAAGAAGACGACCAAAGAAACTTCGCACTTAGGGTTTGATCGGAAGGAGACTATGTTTTAGGGCTTGAGAGCAGATTCGAGTTTTCCAACTCCAAGCAACGAAAAGAGAAAGAGAGCGAGAGTTAGAGAGATGGAAAGAAATACCTTACGATTTTGATGGAAAATTTCAGTTGGTTGCAGAACTCGAAAGCCTTCTTCTTCCCTCTGGTCGTCTGACTTCGAGGGTGGCAAGAAAAGATTTCCAGCTCTTGGAAACCTCTGGTCTTGTAGTTGCAACAAAGTTACGAAAATAGCCTCGATAACTTCGTGGACGAATATACCCCTTCCATTTTACAATAATGATGCCCACCTACGGTTGATCCGCACCGTAAATCTATCTTCTACCCCACTGGACATATTTAGCATTTAGCTGGGACAATCGGAGAAATCTCTGTGTTTCTTAGTAGGTGGGTTTGCACAACTGCTAATTGAATATCCTTTAACAGAAAACGGTCTATAATATCATTTGCTTCCCTTTAGAACTTAGAAGAATGTTTCCAGATGAACAGACGTACATGTGTTTTTGGCCAAATCCAGTTAGTTTTCCTTTACGACATAAGAGTGCTACACTGAAATAAGAGTTTAAGCTTCACTAGTTCTTCAATAGTCAGATTATCTAAGTTGAAAAGATTATGAATCTCTTCTTAAAGGACTAACTTTACGGCTTCTTTTCCCAACTTAAAGTTTAAGCTTCACTAGTAAACTCACAACCGGCATGCTCTAGAGACCAGTGATGTCTATGGAGTATGGACCCTTAACTTGTTCTGGATTGCTTTGTAATTTAGCGGTGATTTCCTGCTTCAAGGCGTCTATGGAGCGTGAATCCAGCTTGTTCTCTGATTTTTGTTTTTGAGACTATTTTGAGGGAAGTTTATGGTTGACTTGATGTGGGAGAGGGTTCAAAAGGAAGTTCTAGTTCCTATAGTTGCTCACAAAATCCAAACAAATGAGCAGCGATTGGGAAACAGAGTTGAACGACAGTGAAGCTATGTCCAAAATGGAGAGTTAAGATGAAGGAGAGCAGGGGTGATAATGACTCAAGACAATGAAGAAGGTGTTGGGGATTTATAATCCCCGCCCAAGATCAAGCATACACAAACACTCAAATTTTACATAGTTCGGCCAATATGCCTACATCCACAGAGATGCAGAGCAATTTCACTATAAAATGAAATGATATACATGAAGAATTACATGGGGTATTTACAAGCAGAGAAGACAGAGAATGGGGTGTTATAGTCGATCTTCATCTCCTCCCTATTTATAGGATTTTTAGGGCTTAATTTTTAACATATTGTTCACAAAAGTCTTAGGTGGTGGCTGACGACGGCACTTGCCATAGTTGACGTCGGCGTTTGTGGCAGCTCTGGACCAACAAATCTCCCCCTCCAGGCCCATTTATTGAAGAAGGTTTCTTCACGTACCCGGCCAATTCCTTGCAAATCTCGAACTTGCTTCAAGCTAATGCTTTTGTCATTATATCCGAACTATTATCGTCAATATGAATCTTCTCAAGTTCTAACAACTTTGAGTCCAAAATATTACGTATCCATACCGAACATCAATGTGCTTTGACCTTCCATGAAAGGTAGAATTCTTGCTAAGGTGTATAGCACTCTGACTATCACAAAATAAAGCATACCTCTTTTGCATAAAGCTAAGTTCATTCACTAACTTCTTCATCCACAATATCTCTTTGCATGCTTATGTCACAGCAATAAACTCAGCCTCTGTCATAGACAAGGCAATACACTTTTGTAACTTTGACTGCCAGCTCCCCCTACAAAAGCAATCAAGTAGCCTAAAATAGACTTCCTCGTGTCAATATCACTAGCCATATCTGAATCAGTGTAGCCCTCAAGCACGGACTTGCTAAGTGCCAAAATCCCAAACTCAACTTGGAAGTACCAGGTAGATATCTCAATATCCACTTCACTGCATTCCAATGCTCTTTTCCTTTATTTGATAGAAAACAACTCACTGTACCAACTACACATGCAATATCTAGTTTGGTGCATACCATGGTATATATAAGACTGCCAATAGCTGAAGCATAAGGAACATTTTGCATGTATTCCTTTTCAGCATCACTCACTAGAACTTGATTCTTACTAAGCTTAAAGTGAGTAGCAAAAGGTATACTAACTATTTTAGCTTTATCCATGTGAAATCGTTGAAGTACCTTTTCTATGTATTTCTCTTGAGACAGCCATAATCACTTATTCCTCCTGTCATGAACGATAGAAATCCCAAGAATCTGTCTTGCGGGTCCCAAGTCATTTATAGCAAAGACTTTGTTTAACTCTTTCTTTAGTTGACTGATCCTTGAAGAGCTACTTCCAACAATAAGCATATCGTCGACATAGTGTAGCAAGATGACAAAATCATCCTCTGAGAATCTTTGCATAAACACACAGTGATCTAAAGTAGTCTTTCTATAACCCTGTTGGGCCATGAACTACTCGAACTTTTTGTACCACTGTCTGGGAGCCTGTTTCAAGCCATACAGACTCTTCTTCAGCTTGCATACGTACTTCTCCTTGCCTTTAGTAATAAAACCTTCTAGCTACTCTATATATATCTCCTCCTTTAAGTCACCATGGAGAAATGCTATCTTCAAATCTATCTATTCAACCTCCAGATCAAGGTTTGTGGCCAAACCCCATACAAAGATTGAAGACATTTTGACTATAGGAGAAAATATCTCCTCAAAATCAACACCTTTTCTTTGCCCAAAGTCTTTCACCACAAGTCTAGCTTCATATCGTGGTTGTGAAGTGTCACCCTCATACTTTACCCTGTAAATCTATTGATTCTTCAAAGTTTGTCTGCCCTTAGGCAATCTTATTAGCTCAAAAGTGTAGTTGTCTTGCAAGGATTTCATCTCATCCTTCATAACTGCAATCCACTTTGCATTCTCTTCACTTTCAACTACCTCTGTGTAGCTCTCAGGCTCTCCTCCATCAGTAAGGAGCACGTACTCATCTGGTGAATACCTAGTGGAGGGTTGACAATCTCTTGAATTATGTCTCAATGAAACTGCTGGCTCCTCAGTAGGAACCTCCTGTTGAACATCATCAGTCTCTGACAAAACATCCACGTCTTTAGCAGCTTCATGCTCACCCTCAACCTGATCATCTTGAACATCAACTTGCGCACCACCATGGTCATTGGCTCCATCTATACTTGGCGTATGTGAAATAGGAATTGGATCCAAATCGGTCACAGTATCAAAACTCTAAGTTTTTGATCCTTCAGCTTTATCAATGTGTTCAATGGTTTGGTCTTCCATAAAGACCATGTCATGGCTTTTAATCAGCTTCTTTGCAAGAGGATCATATAGCCTATAGCCAAACTCATCCTGCTTGTAGCTGATGAAAATACATTGTTTGGTCTTGACGTCTGGTTTGGACCTCTCATCTTTGGGTATATGTACAAATGCCTTGCACCCAAATACCTGCAAGTGATCATAAGAGACATCTTTTCCATACCATAGCCTGTTAGGAACATCTGCATTCAAGGCAACAATTGGAGATAGGTTAATAACATAGGGTGCAGTGTATAGCCTCACCCCAGAAGGAACTGGGCAGCTTAGCTTCAGAAAGCAAGCATCTGATCCTCTCCCTCAATGTCCTGTTCATCCTCTCTGCTAAACTATTTAGCTAAGGAGTCTTAGGAGGAGTCCTTTGATGTTTGATCCCCTACTACTTACAATAAGCATCAAATGGTCCAAAGTACTTGCCACCATTGTCTGTGCGAATACATTTCAACTTCTTCCTTATTTGACGCTCAACAGAAGCTTGAAACTCTTTAAACTTGTCAAGAACCTGATCCTTAGATTTCAAAACATAAACCCATAGTTTTTTGGAATAATAATCAATAAAGGTGAAAAAATATAATACACCACAAAGTGTTCATACCTTCATAGGACCGCACACATCTGAATGTACCAATTCAAGCACGCTTGACTTCCTGGAAGAAGGATGACTTTTGAAGGAAACCTGTTGCTGCTTCCTGGCAAGACAATGAGCACACTTGCTCAACTTTGCAGCTTTGAGCCATGAAAGCAAATTTTTCTTGACTAGACAACCTAGTCCTTTCTCACTCATGTGATTGAGCTGCTTGTGCCACAACTCTAAAGAACTAGTAACATCAATTGCGCTCACAGAGTTAATAGGAATCAAAGATTGTATCACATACAAGCTAGATGATTTCCTCCCTCTAGCAACCACAAGCGCTCCCTTATAGAGCTTCCATTGGCTATCGTAAAAGGTACTACAATACCCATCACTCTTTTCGGTTGACATTAAGTTCAACAGGATATTTGGTACATGTCGAACTTCCTTGAGAATTAACCTCATCTTGTTGTTGGTGTCCAAACAGACAGATCCAATACCAGCAACCTTTGACAGCCTGTCGTTACCCATCTTCAACACTTCAAAGTCACCAAGAGTGTACGAGCTGAAAAACTCCCTCCTAGAGGTAACGTGAAAAGAAGCACCGCTATCAACAACCCATCCAATTTCATTGGAGGTTAGGTTGATCTCATTTTCATTACAGACCACAACAAGTCCTGAAGTGGTGGTGGCCACATGATCATTCCAGTCATTATTTCTTTTCTCTTGCTTGGCATTCTCTATCTTGTTCTCAACTGTCCACTTGTAACACTACTTTTTCATGCGACCCTTCTTACCACAATAATTGCACTTCAGATTCTTGTATCTGAACTTAGATTTACTTTTGCCCATGTTATTCTTCTCCTGACCTTTGATCTTGCTTCTCCTCCTATTTTCTAAGATCAAAATCTCAGACTATGATGTGGTGGCAACTTGAGCTCATTGCCTTATTTCTTCATTTAGAACTACGCTTCTCGAAGATTCCCACCTCACAGCCCCACCTGGAGCAGAATTGGCTAGAGAAACACAAAAAAATTTCCATGAGCCAGGTAAAGTATTTAAAAGCCATAAACCCATGATATCATCATCAAACTTGACGTCAATGTTAGATAGTTGCTAAAAGCATCTGGTTAACTCATTCAAGTGGTCGGAAATAGAGCTCCCTTCCTTGTATCTTAGGTGCATTACTTGATTAAGTATGAATTATTCCCAATTCTCAATGTGTGCAAGGTTTTTAATTTGATCCATAGAGTTCTAGCATGTGTTTCATTTTGAATATGATTCAAAACATTATCTTCTACCCACTGTCGAATGAAACCACATACCTGTCCATGTTCAAAAGCCCACTCATCTTCGGACTTATCCTCTAATTTTTGTGTAGCAAAGACAAGTAGATGTAATTTCTTCACAAAAAGAAGATCTTTCATCTTTTCCTTCCACTTGTGATAGTTAGTACCATTTAAGCAAATCATTTTGCTAATGCTTGCCTCCATAGCTAAAGATAGAGTACTTACAACAATTTCAAGAGAGAATCTCACAAATTTGAGAACACCACTATGTCTAGAACGCTTGATTTATCCAAGAACCAATCTATCCCCCTCTAAAAATAGTCAAAAATAGGCTTGCTTCAGTTTGATCATTGTTGTAGCTCGTCATTGTTGCAACTCTACTACTGTTGAAATCGAACTATTGCAACTCTACTACTAATGCAACACTTACTGTTTCAACTTTGTACTATTGTAACTATGTTATTATGCAACACGCTACTGTTTGCACTCATACTATTACAACTCTGCACTATTGTAACTCGTACCTGTTGAAACTCGAATTGTTGTAACTCGCCTCTGAGGCACTGTGACAACTTAGCACTGTAGCAGTACTGTAGCGATCACTGTAGCTGAGATGACGTTTTTACTATAGTAGAATGATGTCATCTTTCACTGTAGTTGTAATAATGATGTTTTTTTACTATAGCTGATTGTAGCAGAATGATGATGTTTTTACTATAGTTGACTGTAGTAGAAACAGTTTTCTTCTCCCTCTCACATGGTGATGCTACAAATTTGTTTTCTGCCTCTGTTTTGTGGCAGAACCTCGCTCTAATACCACTTGTTGAGGATTTATAGTCCTCGTGCAAGATAAAGCACACACAAACACTCAAATTTTATGTGGTTCGGACAATATGCCTACGTCCATAGAGATGCAGAGCAATTTTATTATAAAATGAAATGATACATAGGAAGAATTACAAGGGGTATTTACAAGCAAAGAAGATAGGGAATAGGTGTAATGATTGATCTTCAGCGCCTCCCTATTTATAGAGTTTTTAGAGCTTAATTTTTAACATATTGTTCATAAAAGTATTATGTAGTGGTCGACGACGGCGCTTGCCATAATTGATTTCGGCTTTTGTGGTTGCTAAAAAATGGGATTGGACCAACAAAAGGTGAATATCGAAATAAAAGATTGATGGAAGTGATCCTGAAGAGAAACAAATCCAAGATTTTGGAATGGGAGTATGGGGATTGTGGGTATTTAAATTTTTGCTTGAGGTTCTAATGGAGAAGATGCCTTAAACCATGGGCAAAAATGAACAAAAATAAGCTGCCGGGTAGGGGTAGTTGGAAAGGAAACCTGGAGCAACTATTAGATCCCATAGATCTATAGCAAGAGCTAGTGAGGGATAACAAAAATGGTAACAAAAGTTCCACATTATACGAGTAAAACACCTTATTTTCTCAGCAAGGGTAAGGAGAACCTACCAGTAGGTATTTATAAGAAAAGGTGACATTCTTTTAAACATGTTGAATCCCCACGATTAAAGTGCTTCCAGATATAGTGAAAAGAAATCTGGAGTTCGCTAAGAAGCGATTTTGGGAAGAGGTCTTGCAAAGGGAAGGGGAAAGGTCAAAGTGCACGCATGGGTTGAGCTTAATTAGAAGACAACGCAATATTGACCTCCACATTAACCCAATTGTGCTAGAAGGTTTTCTATTGCTAACAGGGTAGGAAGCAATTAGAGTACTATTTGTATTGGCAGTAACTGGTTGGGCCTTTTAAGATAATGGGAAAATAGAGTGGGAAAAAACCATCAAGTCATATATTTGCTGTTTGTAGACAGCAAAGGAAGTGGCAATTGTGTTCAGAGAAATCATGGACATGGATGAATCTTATCTCCATAGCTTTGATTTAGAAGTAAGAGTTCTTAGTCAAGTGTTTGGCTTTGTCTGAAAGCTAGCAAGAGTAAAGGTGAAGATTTTTAACACAATCTTTGGGTAGAAGTCAAATGTGAAATGTTTAGTGAAGCTTTGTTTGAAAATCTCAATGGTGAAATCTCAAGCAAGGAAAGGGAGAGGAAAGAAGACAATGACATGGACAGGGGCATGACAACATTGATTGCACGAAAAGGGTTGTTGACATAGCAGAAGTGAAGAGAGTGGGCTAGAAGGAAATTTCAAATTTGAACTCTCCCACACTATATCCTAATGTGCATCAAACTATGTGTTTCGGGGCAGGAGGAAAAGGGTCACATTTAGACCTGTCTATACCATCGGGATGGGAAAAGAACAAAATGGAAAACGAACATTGTTTCTCTGGGAGAGGGTGTTTTTCTTCTCCAAACAACAACTAGACGCTTGGGAAAACAATCAAACATGAATTCAAAAAAGTTTTTCTATTAGCAAGAAAGACATGGAAAATAAAAAATTGGTAAGGAACTTTGTGGTAACAATTTTTCTATTTGGCCAGTGGACCATGAAAAAGTAACAGAGGAATAAATTTACATCCTAAGGGTGTGCAAAGCCTTAGGGCTTTAATTTTTAGGAAGGGATGGGGAAGCCCTAGCCATGTACGAAGAGATGAAAAGAAGGGTATCATTTGATACATTTTTAGGCTAATACATGGTACTTGCTAAATTGAGAAGAAAATGGAAAGTAGTTTGGTGCACAGGGAAGGGAGAATAACCACCATTGTTCTTAAATGAAAGTTATTACATGGAATGTTAGAGGTATGAGCTCCTTTAGGAAAAGAGCTCACATTAAGGCATTTGTTGCAGAATACAAGTGTGGTTCTTATGTTTGTAGGAAACTAAGATTGAGGAAGGGGGAGGTTTGAAGCAAAAAAATTGGGAATTCATCATCATTTAAATGGAAACACAGAGCAAGAAAGGGTATCTCGAGTGGCCTACCTCTTCTTGCCTATGATATTTTGAAGGTGGAGTTGTTGGAGGACATCTTTGGTGAGTTTTGCATTGATTGGAGGTTTAAAGTTAAAGCCACTGGCGTTTTGGAATGATCTCAGGAGTCTATGGCCCAAACCATGACCTTATCCAGCACAAACTCTGGCCAATTGTGCTCGGTGCATGATAGTTGAAGTCTTCTTTGATATATTATGGTGGACTTCAATGTGATTAAGGAAGATGAAAGGGTTCTTAATATGGTTAAAAGATATAGCTAGGATGGTTTGAAAAATGTCTTCTATCCAGCCATTTTAGAAAAGCCATTAAAAGTGAGATGGTTTTAGAAAGTGTCTTAAAAAACTTTTTCTACTTTTTAAGAAGATTTTTCGAAACCCATTTTTAAGATGCTTTCAGAAACTGTCTTACAAAGCCTTTTCTACATTTTAATATGTTTTAGAAGCCATTGTTAAGTGTTCAATTTTGGCTAAAAGACCCCTAGTTTAGCATTCAATTAGATCATCTAATTGTCCAAATTTCAAAATTTAGCTTGATTGACCATCCAAACCTTAATTTTCTCAAAATCAACGGTTAGATGATCATTAGAGCTTATTAGATGACTAATGTACGGTTTTGATGAGTCTAATTTAGTCTTTTATTTTGCAGATCAACTAAAGGAGGGTTGGATGGATTACATCTAATTTCAATGGTGCAGGTTAAGTGGAGATCAAGAGGAAGAGTCTTAATTGAAATAGAAGAGGAAGAGTCCTAATTGAAATAGAGAGGAAGAAGAGTCCTAGATAGGGATAAGAGGAGTTGTTGGAGAAAAATAAGGAAAAAAATTTATAAAGAGGGGGGCCGTATGAGTGGGGAGGAGAGTCTTTTTTTGGGAGTAGTTTTACTTTCCTTTGTTGCCTGCCATTCTAAGTCCAATTTTTTTCTTGCTTTCATCCTGAAATTTTCTTTACCTTTTACGTTTGTTCCCATTCAACACTCCATCTAGCTCTCTTGTTTCCATTGCTCTTCCATACCTCTCCTAGCTCTCAACGCCCCAGCCTTTTCCATGACCTCCCGATCTTTGTCTCTCAATTCCCATCTTTTTTCCACTGCTTACCGTTTTCTCTCCACTACCCAGATTGGCCACCTCTCTTTCCCAGATCTCCTCCACACACCAGGGTGTCATTTCCCTTAGATCTTCCTTTTTCTACACTCGGCTAGCAACGCACCAATCCAGGCCCCTAGATCATTTGCTTCCAGTACCCACCAGCCCTGAACCAGACGTGCGAGGCCCAAAAAAGGCATCATTTTTCTACTTCCAACTATCCATCTTCACCGGCCAGGCACGAGCCAGTCCTTCAACACCCAGTGCGGCTGGGGATGACGCCAATCATCATCCTCTACTCCCCATTGTTTCCACCAGCCGGCCCAAGGAGCGGGTTTTCTCCCATCCCTTCTTCCTCTCTTTCCCTCTCCCACCTTCTTCTTCTCCCTCTTCTTCCTTCTTTCTTCTTCCCCATCTCCTCCGAATTTTCCCTCAACAAGTTTTCCTGGTTTTCGATAAAAACCAAAAATCTAGAAATTTTCCAAGTCTACCCTTGTTAGATATATGGAATTCCAAATGTGTCCTCATTTTAATACCAACTGTGTCCCTGTGCTATTTTGATTTTATTTTATCCTTATTTTGTCTATCCAAGGATAGGCTTATCCAGGAAAGCTTATTTAGTTGCATTTTCTATTTTCTTTGGAATAAACAATTCTGTAAATTGCAACAGTTGAATAAATCTGGATTTTCTTTTAGTGTTAGTTTATTTCTTGTATATTCTTTATTTATTTTTATTTTTTATTAATTAAATTTTATTTAAAAGTCCATCAAATTAAAGCGAGTATACTACAATAGCCTGTGCACTTGCAAAAAATATCAACAAGTTTTTGGCGCCATTGCCAGGGACTTGCAAAGGAGTTTTTATAAAGTTTAATTTAAAAAATCCAAAAAAATCAAAACATTTTAGAAAAATAAAAATATTAGGAATTGCATTTTAGGAATTTTTAGGTGCATTTTTTTTTTTTTAGTGCATAACCACCTAATTTCCTAGAATTGGTACTTATTTCTAATTTTCTTTTTCAAGAAATAGGAAAGTGGAGAAAATCTTCATCAACATGAAATTTTCCCTGCTTTCCTAGATTAGGATTTTTTTTCTTTTGAGTGAAGCTTGTAGTGAGGCCCTTTGTAATTTGTATTTTTAATTTTAAAGGGGTTGTAATAAGGGCAAGTGTGGGATAAGGTGGCCCACACTTGATCTTCATCAGAAACCCCACTGTGAGTTTCCTCACTCATTTAAATTCTTAGATTAGGGTTTGCATTTAAAGTAAATTTGCATTGTTTGATAGGATAAATCATATAGAAAGCATCCTCTTATAATTGTTGCATTTTTAGGTTTTGCATTAGTTTATCCCTTTTATTTGCATATTAGGACACAGTTAATGCTTTAAGGTAATGTATACTCTGATCGAACTGCCATGGAGTGTGGAATTAATTAGTAAGGGCACCCTACCCCATAAGATCAAAGGTGGATTTCATCACCACTCCTTGGCCCACCTAGGATAATCACCTCAAGCGCGCTACCCTAGCCTTTAATTCAAATTAAAATCAATTAGAAGAGACCTATAGGGCTATCACGTGTTCGTAGGACCCTCTTACTAAGACTCTATTTATTGTCACTCCAGTGGCTTTGGAGCACTGTGGTTATTGAGGGTTGTCTAATAGAGCCTCGTTCTTCCCTCACCTCCTATTGACGTTTGTGAGGTCTAAATGCCTCCTTACACGAGGGTTGTATTAACCACCTTGTGAAGAACCTAACTGGTAAGCAATAATCAAATCTAAAGGAGAATAGGAGCGCTAAATTAGGCTAATTAAAAGCATTGTCCCCACACAATTTCAAGAAAATCAATATGTTGCTTATTAGCCTCAAGCATTATATTGTGTCCTTTGTTTATTCATCATTCTAGGAAGTTAGGTTGCATCATGTAGGTTAGTTTTCATCTTAAAAAAGAAAAGAAAAGAAAAGAAGGAAGGAGCCTATTAAGAAGGGGATAGATTTCATTGATGGATCGGTTAGATCTTATGAAAATTCAGTTGCTTAGGCTAATAGCTTTTAAGAAAAGTGCACCACAACTTCAATACCATAATAACTATACATATTTTGAGCATCCATATTCCACCCCTTCCTGGCCCCCATCAAGCTCCACATACAATGAATACTATCAGGAGTCAGTGGGTGCACTTGATACATTCACATACCCTAACAATTTTTATTTTGAGACAAATTATCTAGACTCTAATGAATGTGCTAGGCATCATGAACAAGCATGGTCTTAGGATTACCAATATCAAGAAGAACCCAAATGGTCTCACCCTAGTTAGTACTACCATGATTATTCAGAATATCAGGGTCAACCATCATGTGTTCAGCTTGCTCAGTCCTTTTTCAATTCCCCAATGCCAACACAATACCTAACCTATGAGTCATTTTCTCTACGGGAAGAACCACTATTAGAAGAAAATATGCAGCATATGTGTGAAATAGTAGCACAAGGGAGTAAGGAAATAAGAAAAGTGATGGAGGATTTCGGTGAGGAAATAAAATGAGGGACAGAGGAATTTGAGGTAAAACTGAAACAAATTAGGGGGAATATAGAGCCATTTATTCTTGATACTAAGATGGGAATTTCCCATGATCCTTATGAGCCACAACGTCTACAACTATCCTTAAAAATCTCCAACTTGGATATACTTGCGCCATGTCCTGATTCTAATTATGAAGAGACTTCCATTGATGAAGAGAGTCAAACTTTAGACAAATCCAACCCTAATCCTCTAAACGCATGTCCTACCTATTTGTATGACTTTGATGAAAACACATCTATTGAGGAGATGCCTGAGTTGTTGGATACTATGCCTCTAATGGACACTGCTAGATGGCAAGCTAGAGTAGATCATCCTAAGCATGAAATTCAAATTACGCCTTTTAATGTAGAAGATGTACCTGATTGGGACCTAGCATCCTTATTTGAACATACATCAGATGATAATACGGGCCCAATTGCTACCATACCTGTGCTTATCAAACAGAAAGAAGTAGAGTCAGTTGAGATGCATCAACCTTCTGTAGGGTACATATTAGAAGATAACCAGGGTTTATGCCAAACCTTGTCCCTGCCTCTAGTAATACAAGAACAATCTATTAGAGAAGGGCAGAGTCAGGTTATTACCCTAGTTTAGGAGAATGATAGGGACACGGAGGAAAATGATAAATTGAATAGAATGGTCATTATTATCCTTCAATTTGGTCAAGACAAGGACTGGTTGTCACCATATGGTCCACGAAAAATACATGGTAGTTCATGTAGTCATTGAGTTACCCTCACCTCAATTTTTGGGGTGGAGTAATTATATTGACTACCGTGAAATCTTAAAGATGGGGGATCATCAATATAGTCCCACTACTTTTACAATTGCAGTAATCTACTGTATTATATTCATATCACCACCTAAAATTTCAAGGTGGAGGCCATATATAGATTACCTCAAAATTTTGAAGTGGCGTGAGAATTCTCGCCATGTCATCTTAAGGTTGGGATTAGGACAAATAAAGTTGACCCAGTTAGCTCTAGTTTTAGAACGTTAGGTTAGATAATGTCTGGTTGAAGACGTTAAACTTAGCACTTATTGGGAGGCAACCCAAAGGTTTAGAGTCTACATCCTTCCACTTTCATATAGAATCCTATGTTTTCAAACATTAGGGACAATGTTTCATTCTGGTTGGGGGGTGTAGATGCACTAGAGATTTTGAGTTTTCTTGAAAAAAAAATTGAAAATATTTTGAAAAAAACAAAAAGTTTTTAAAGTAGAGTTCCCTTACTATGATGAGATATGGATGTTCAGAATTTAGCAAATATATTGTTTTCACCTCTTAATGGGAATGCATATGATTAGTTTTGCATTTCATGCATGTGTTGGAGCATTTTATGAAAGTTGATTCTCGAAAACCATTTACACACAGCACATATTCAAGACTAATATAGAGATATGACTTAGAGACCTTGAGGAAAATCAGTGGAGACCTATAACCTAGTGAGAGTTTGAGACTATCTTCTTTGAGAGAGTTATAAGTAATTCCATGATTTCTTCAGCGTACATACATTAGTGTGATATTGTTATCATCGTTTTGGTTAAACATCAAGAATAAAGAGGACTAATAACTTTAATTCTAGAAATTTATTGAATTTGATAGGCTTTAGGAAACCTAGGAAATGATATAGGCCATCCTTGCTCAGCCTAGAGACATAAAGCCTACCCAATATAATATACCACTAGTTAGCCTTTTGAGCTTGTTATTAAGCCTTTTCTTTCTTAAACCCCATTCACCTTAACCCAAAATAAATAACCACTACCCATCTTCAAAATGAGTAGAGTAGACAAAATTCAAAAATAGGACAAATCCAAAGAAGTAGCGATCTTTCTTCCAAAAAAAAAAGAGAGAGAAGAAAAGAAAAAGAAAAACCAAAGTTTGAAAGAGAAATTCACTTCAAGTACAAACCAAGAAGAAAAGTTATCCTAGAAGATATTCATTGAAGACATCTACTCAATTTTGAGCCTTTGAATTCTTTATACTTTTCTTTTCTAAACTTGTCATAAGCCTACATTTCGTCCTAGTTAAAGACCTATTGATATTAGGTGGACATAGCCTTAGAGAGGAGATAAAAAGAAAGAATTAAGGTAAAAGACCCTTAATATTCTTGGTGTTAACATCCACTCTTAGGGATCACTTTCCTTTGTCTCATGAGCGTTAAAAAGAATTATGTGAACCATTAGCTTGTTGGATTCAGTCACATAATGAGAGAAAGATGTTTAACCCTTATCTGAGAGTTTTATTTCTGAGCGTATGCCTGTGAGGATTTGAGGTCAAAGCATTTTTCCAATAGAGTATTAAGCATATCTAATTAGAAGTCAAGGTTTATGTGGCTGTACACACACATATCCACTCCGGGGAATAGCTCAAATAAAATGTCTTTAATATGTGTATGGTGTGTAAAATTATCAAATCTTCTTCATTAAGTTGTGAAAAATTAGTCAATTTGCTAATGAATGAGGATTTTATGAGATAAAATAGGGAACTTGACTTTACTAAATTTTGTGGGTATATTCACTGCAAACCCTCACGAGGACTAACTCGTCCACTAGGGGTAACCTAAAGGTTCAAGGGCTTATTGCATGTGCTAAATGCAATCGCGAGTACCTACGAAAGTGGCACCTTGTACTAGTTTTGTATAAAATAGTTGTTTGCATGTTTTGCTAAGGACTAGCAAAATGCTGGTTGGGGGTTTGTTAAGTGTTTAATTTTGGCTAAAAGACCCATAGTTTAGCATTCAATTAGATCATCTAACAGTCCAAATTTCAAAATTTAGCTTGATTGACCATCCAAACCTTAATTTGCTCAAAATCAACGGTTAGATGATCATTAGAGCTTATTAGAGGACTAATGTATGGTTTTGATGAGTCTAATTTAGTCTTTAATTTTGTAGATCAACTAAAGGAGGGTTGGATGGATCAGATCTAATTTCAACGGTGCAGATCAAGTAGAGATAAAGAGGAAGAGTCCTAATTGAAATAGAGAGGAAGAAGAGTCTTAGATAGGGATAAGAGGAGTTGTTGGAGAAAAATAAGGAAAACAATTTATAAAGAGGGGAGCCGTATGAGTGGGGAGGAGAGTCTTTTTTTGGGAGTAGTTTTACTTTCCTTTGTTGCTTGCCATTCTAAGTCCTCCAATTTTTTTCTTGCTTTCATCTTAAAATTTTATTTAACTTTTACGTTTGTTCCCATTCAACACTCCATCCAACTCTCTTGTTTCCATTGCACTTCTATACCTCTCCCAGCTCTCAACGCCTCAGCCTTTTCCACGTACTCCCGATCTTTGTCTCTCAATTCCCATCTTTTTCCCACCGCTTACCATTTTCTCTCCACTACCCAGACTGGCCACCTCTCTTTCCTAGATCTCCTCCAGACACCATGGTGTCATTTCCCTCAGATCTTCCTTTTTCTACACTTGGCTAGCAACGCACCAATCTAGGCCCCTATATCGTTTGCTTCTAGTACCCACCAGCCCTGAACAAGACGTGCGAGGCCAAGAAAAGGCATCATTTTTCTACTTCCAGCCGTCCAACTTCACTGGCCAGGCACGAGCCAGTCCTTCAATACCCAGTGTGGCTGGGGACGATGCCAATCATCATCCTCTACTCCCCATTGTTTCCACCAGCCGGCCCAAGGAGAGAAAACGATATGGGTTTTCTCCCATCCCTTCTTCCTCTCTTTTCCTCTCCCTCCTTCTTCTCCCTCTTCTTCCTTCTTCCCCATCTTCTCCTATTTTTCCCTCAATGAGTTTTCCTAGTTTTCGATTAAAACCAGAAATCTGGAAAATTTCCAAGTCTACCCTTGTCAGATCTATGGAATTCCAAATGTGTCCTCATTTTAATACCAACCGTGTCCCTGTGCTATTCTGTTTTTGTTTTATCCTTATTTTGTCTATCCAAGGACAAGCTTATCCAGGACAGCTTATTTAGTTGCATTTTTTGTTTTCTTTGGAATAAACAATTTTATAAATTGCAACAATTGAATAAATCTGGATTTTCTTTTAGTGTTAGTTTATTTCTGGTATATTCTTTATTTTTTATTCTTTTATTAATTAAATTTTATTTAAAACTCCATCAAATTAAAGCGAGTCCCTATGGGTTCAACTCGTATTTGCATAGCTATACTACAATAGCCCGTGCACTTACGAAAAATATCAACAGCCATTGCAAAAGTTGTTTTTTAAGCCAGTTTCAGAAACCACTTATAAAAAGTTATTTTAAATACTTTTTTTTTAAATAATAACTATCATAAATTTGCATACAGGTGAGTTCCTGCTATTATAGTATTCATCCATACCTTCACATTCAATACAAAAATTTAACATCTGCATTCAACATTTATATGTTCTTACTATTTTAATCTTCTTGCAACTTCCAACATTTACGTTGAATATAAAAAATTCAAAGACATAAAAAAAGTAAAAAACTTCACAAGTAAAAAACCATATCCACACTTCTCCATACAAAGCCATTTACTTTCACACTCAAATATCCCTATATTCAAAGTGAAGACCATCACACTCCAGCATCCCTTTATTTAAATAAGAAAGTCACACATACTTTAAATAAATAAAAAATATAGGACATGCCCACATTCATTATTAAAATTAAGATATTTTGTATTAATCAATATAAAGATTTACATTGAAGTACACATTGTTAGTCGCGTAGAAGTACAGTTTGATTATAATTAAATCTCATTACATACTCAGCATATTCACATCTGATTTTGTAGAGGTCTACTTGGGAGTAACCCTTGCTTCCCCAATTGGAAGGCACCATTGCCTGCAAGTAATATACTTAATTTAATTTACTACTTGTAAATTCATTATATACTTAAATGTTATCTCATGTAGTTAGCCAATCTTAAAGATTATGGAAAAAATATAAGGTGATAACTAGTGATAAGCGGTCAATTTTGTATAAAAAAGTATCAAATTAGTAGTACATTTGTTATATAATCTTTTCCAAAAATTTGTGACACATGCATTTTTGAACTGATAATCCAAAACTTTGATATTTTGTAGGTACATAAGCTAATTTAGAGTAATTATATGATCTATCATAATTTTCTAGGTATTAATTAGTATTTTTAATCTTTGTAGGTGCTAAAAGAATGATCCAACAGTCTAAATCACCTTAGATGATAATTGATGATCCAGATTAACCCAGAGAAACTAGGAACCCTTTTTCATCATTTCAAAGTTCAAGTAAGGGATAGGATTATTCCATAGCAAGCAAACAAGTCTCAGAAACAATTGGTAGAAGTTAAGGTGACTAGAAATGGACCCATGCAAAATCCATGAAAAAGGTCGTAGACTTTCACCACATTTGCATGTGATTTCAAGCCATGAAAGCCACCTAAGTCACATGAGCTATAAAATAATGGCTAGGAGAAGTCAAGTCGTATAAGCCATGAAGCCAAGACGCAAGCCAATGAAGCCACCAAGTCAGAAGCCATCAAAGGAAGTCATCTAAGCCACTTAAGCTAAGCTACATGGGTCAACATATTTTAGGAAGTTTCTACACAATTTTTCACTTAAAGAAAACTTGTTCTAAAAAGATAAAAGTGAGTGAAATGGGACTCTATCAAAATGGGTAGATAGGCATGCTAAGTGGACCAATTAGAGAAGAGACCATACTCATTAGACTTTCCTTTTCTTTCTCCCTCTATTTCCCTTCCTTATCTCATGTCTATCTTTCCTAATCCTTATCCTCTCTTTCCCTTATCCCTTAGGCTAAAGATTATAATAGAGCTACCTCAACATCCATGTAAAAAATGTGGAGAGGAGGAAGCAGTTTTTACTTTTCACTTTAAATTCCATTCATAATTTTCCTTTCTTTGTTGAAGCTTTATTCCTTTGATTCATGCACACTATACTTGGACTCTCTTCATTGTGTTTTGGTTTCATTGATTCTCTAGTTCTCCTTCATCCAAAGGCCATCAATCATTTGTAGTGACAGTCAAGAGAAAGTAGCCTCTAGATCATCTTTTTAAGTATTCAATCAAGGTTAGTGTTCCTTGCTTCTCCTTAGTTATTAACCTTAGATTTCTCCATGTTCATTTCTAGTTATCATCCATCATCCTCTTCTTTTAACCTTTAGATTTGTTTTCCCTTCTTCTCTTCATTCTCCTTTTGTTCTCTTTTGGTTCACATGCATGCCATCTTATGGCTCATTGATGAAATAATACATCAATGAACTTAGATATGGAAATTGAAGTCATGTTATTTTGTTTCCATGTTATTGAAAGTTGCGTACCATTCTTTTAGAGTTTTACAAGCAATAAAGAAGTTTATGTTTCATGCTCACTCATCTTGTTCAAGCGCCTCTATCTTGTATGCTTTGATTCATTGATGATGTTATTTGAATGTTTAGATTAGATCTTAGCTTTTAGAAAGTTTCTAATGTTAGTTTTAGAAGTTTTAATTTTTAGGAAGTTACTAATATTAGAAATCATTCATCTTTAGAAAGTGATCATCATTAGGAGGTTTCCTTAAGTTGCATGATTAGAAGTTTCATAGTTAGGAAGTTTTCATTTAGAAAGTTTCTAATTTCTAGTCTTAGAAAGTTCATTCATCTTTAGGTTTCTAAGTTATGTATGTTTCGATATTCGCATTAGTTTCCTTTCTTGAATCCATGTTAGTTTTAGAAAGTTGTTATTTTTAAAAAATTTCCTTTTAGTTTAAGTTCCTAATTTTGTGCATGTTTTTAATTCTAAGTTCTCTTAATTTCTAAAATAAATCAAAATACAATCTTCCTTTGGCTATGATAGTTGATCTAAATAGATTCCATTTTTTACACAAATTATTGAGATTCCTCACGGGCTCAACCTTACTTGCATGAAATCTTACTTCTTTGATTTGTGCGATTGCTAGTAATAATTAGAATACATCAACTAGTAAAGTGTCTTATCTTTTTTGAATTCTAAGAATTTAACATTATCGCATATCATGGTTCTCCTGTATCTTAAAATAAAGTCTGCACACTGCCAATTCCGTTGTTGTCTAAGGCTCTGTGCAACAAAGAAAATAGAAAGAATTAATGAATTTCATGTCTAATTGTAACTTTAGTTTATATATAAAGCAATTAACTAATTTTTCTTACCTTGATCTTCTTATAAATGAGTTTTTGTGGGTTCTTAGTCTCTGTTAGTTTAGGCCATCTTAACCATGCACTTCAAATTTATAAGTCACATGCATTAGCTATAAAGAAAAGATTAGTTATCAGTTATTAAATTATTATAATACTTAAAAAGACTTAAAACTTACTTTTTCATGACCTTCATTAGTGGGCCATGTATATACATTCCACAATAATCAAAAGATAAAGCATGCCCACAATGCACATCAAGAACTAGTAGCATTTAATGAGACCTATGTACACAATCATATGAATTACAATTAAAATTTACAATCCTTAAATTTATATGTGTGTACGTAGAACATAATTTGGAAGGACAACTGCTTAAAACTTATGCACCATTGTAAGGAATAACTAAGGATTTCCCCTTTGAGAAATGAAAGAACCATGGTAGAACTTCATCGATTCGCCTCTCCATATGCTATTGTTCCCTCAATCCATGAATTGTTAGGAAGGTCAAGGAATTTGTAAACATCCTTGACCTTTAATCCTTTCATTTTCATATAGGTACCTGTGGAAAAAAATAATTATTATTGTTCATTACTGATTAATACGTAATGTCAAGGGTTCTTATTGAAGTAGATATTTGCATACCTGATATATGAGATAATGTGCATGTATTTGAGTTCATTTCGTTTACAATCCCTTACAAGATCCTCTATCATATGTTGTAATTCAACTGTGTCATTGTCAAGCACTCTAGGCTCTATGTGTATAGGGTTAATGTAATATCCTAAAATTTTGTACTATTTTCATGATCAATAAAAATTCAGAATTCACAAACTAAAGTTTTGAAAAATGACTAATCTGGAAATGAGACCTCTACCAATGGATAGAGCTTGAACAAACTTAACCAACGACTATAAGCACACTAAAATCTAATAGTTTAGATTGAATTTATGAGTAAATAAGATTTTGCATTGACAATTACACCCTTACTATATATAAATATATAAAAATATGTGAAGCAAGACCCACTTAATTATCAAATTTGAGCAGCCAAGCTAGCAAAGCATTCAATTACATTGAACCTTATAAAAAAGTTTTTTTTTTTTTTTTTTACTGAATTGGAGAGAATCAGAATAAATTTGGGACTAAAAAGTGAATATAAGTAAATTAAGTGGAATTTGGAGATTAACTAAAAATAATTAGAAAGTGTATAAAGGATAAAATAAAATCATAATTTGAAGGATTTCAGTTTGGAAAGGGAAATTCTAAAAATTTTGAAATAAAGCAAAATAGAAGAGAATCCCACTCTAAGTGGGAAACTAGCCAAGACATCTCATTAATTTGGATGTCTTGGATTGGGGAGGAGAAGGAGAGATGGAAGAAAAAAAAAAAGGAAGAAAGAGAGGGAGAGGGGGGAAGAGGAAAAGGGAGGAGACACCATTTGCCTCCCTCCCCCCATATGTCAATTAGAAGAACAGATTTAAAATGTTGATATCATTCATGATGGAGTAAGTGAAAAGCTATGTAGGAAAGAAGAATAAAATCCATCAATTAGGTAAGTGGATTTAGATCACTAAATTTTCATAAAAGGATTTGGAAAACTTAGATCTATGTTTTTGAGCCGATTTACGGTTTCACATGTAGCTTATCTTTATTAGGTCATGAATCAATGTTGAATATGATTTGTTGTTGCATCATAAAATAGGAATCTAGCATTTTGAATATCAAAATGTGTGGATTATGCAAGGTTTCAAGTCTTAGACATTTATATAAGACACATGATAGTAGGTGTGTTGCTTATGTTTGAACTTCATGATTGATTGTGCATATCATTTAGAGATATGTATCGATTGCTGATGAGTTGTTGCTCCTTGATTTTATACTTGAACACATGGCGCATCTCTTTAGATGATATGCGAAGATGAATTCGAACACAATTAGGGTGTATTGAAATCATGAGATTGTAAAACTCAATTTACTTATGATGATCACCTCCACATGGGTCATGGGCACATGCCTATATAATTACGATTTTATTTTGAGTTTCAAATGATCATGCTATACCTTCCTCCATGGAATGCTGATGAACCACTCATCACCTTAGTTTACAATATTAAGATTTAGCATAGATTTAATAGTGAGGTGTGCTGATGTACTTTAAACATGGAACTTGGGTGACATTAAAATGAAGTAAAATTCATTGGGCTTTTCACAATTTATCCATTATCATGCTTTGATATGTGATGTGTAGATTGCTTATTATTTCACATCCAAATAAGATAGTGGCCTTAGATATCATACTTATACTCATTTGAATGATAATTTTAGAGAATGAATCTTATGGAATGTTATCTATGTGCATGTCCTCCTTGGATGACATTTGACTAAGAAAAATCCTTTTAGCACAAAAATCATGCACATGGTTTCCATCTCAATATGAAACATGAGATGATGTGCATGGTTATAACCCATAGAACAATATGAATTCAATAACTTATGAAAGTAAAATCAAGTGTGTGAAATATGGTTATGAGGATACTGTTATCCTAGTTTTGATAGTGTGTATCCAAAATTTTCAGTTGCTATTGTTAAATTCAATGGTAGCACTTGCACTGTTTGAAATGTACATATGAGATTAGATGGTCCATGAATTAGATGGGTTAATCTGAGATTGGGCAGTGAGAGAGAGTGATTTTGTTTAGTTAAGACATACTGCATGATTTCAGCTTAGAAATTGTTTCAATATTTTGCATGATGGGTTTTAAAGTGATATTTTAGATTTTTAAAAGATAAATTGAGGAATTATGATATTTATACCAAATGCAAATTCTAAAAAAAATTACTCCTTAAGTTTTAAAAAACAATGGAAATTTTAATAAATAGCATGTGTGGTTTTGATGGACAAAATCTTCATATTTGAAATATAAGAATTTTAGCAAGTCAAAGGTACCTGCTAAATATAGCTTTTTGAATCTATAAAAAGAGTTATTTTTCTAATTGTGTTTTGGAAAGTTTTGATATGTCAAATTGAATGGCATGTTTCTAAAAAGAAAATGATTTGTAAATCATGCTTAGTAAAGTTTTGAAATGAGGTTTTAGGTATGATCATAACCTAAATTTATGTTTTGGCATGCTGAAGTGGCCAGTGGGGCTATGTTAAGGGGTTGTATGGGTTGGCCTCTTAGCCCTTGACCAATAAAGGGTGGAATGGTATCCAATGCCTAATAATGGAAAATTACTCAACTAGTGGGAGAGACCACTATACATGACTCATGAAACCCTCTCAAGATAGGCCGTAAGATTCGTGAGGATATGGTTGAGGTCCCCTAGGATATCGACGAGCACATGATTTAGTAATCTATTCATGAGCATAATGTTCCCACAAGTTTTTTCTGGTTTTTACTCATGGCAAGTCTATTGATGGTTTTATGTAAGATAAACCTGAGATGGTTGTTAAATGAGTACTAATGATCAATTGGCTGACATATTGCCAAGGTGCCACAGCACGGAGTATTGTCGATTGGGGTGCTAATGCTGTTGTTTAACCAATACAATTATTTTAAGTTTGATAATCATAGTTTATATTATTTTATGAAATGTATCATCTATTTCATGTAAATTGATGACATATGAGTACTTATGGATGTCTATGATTGGATAGCATGGAACTACTAAGGTAAGTTAGTTGTGATGTTTTGTTACATTAAAATATATCTTCAAAGTATGGTTTGTTGGATGCTACAATTTCATTTTTTTGGTATAGGTTTATCTACTAGGTATAGTGTATACTCAAATAAAAATAAACATGTAGATTCATCATGTAAAGTGTAGGAGTGAGGAGAGGAGGACCTAGGTCATATATGAGAAGATAGAGTGAGAAGATACTAATTTAGAAGTTATTTCTATTAATGGAAAGGCTATTTATGTATTAAGGTAAAAAGGTGCCAAACTTTTATTTATAGCGATGATTACATTGGTAATGTGGTTGTAATTGTCATGTATTAGGCCAATTATGATATTTGAGATTTTGATGGAACTTGTACAGCTCAAACTTGGCCATTTTTTGAAAAGGGCAAGTGACTTGAAATTAAAAACGGTCAGGGTTTTGAAAAATATTTTTAAGAAAATAAATTTTTATATTTTTAATTTATAAAAGTTATTTAAAAAACTCCACCAATGCCTCTCCCAAGCGCGGATCAAAGTGAAAGAGGGTCTTGCATTAGGTGCCAGCCAACAGGGAAGAAGTTGAAGATGATTTTGATTTTGTTATTTTTCCCTACTTGCAAATGAATATGCATTTATATATTAGTTTATAAGTAAGAAGAGAAGATAATGAAAATTATCCCCAACTTCTTTAAAGCATGGCAACCGTAACATGACATGAATCGAAAAATGACATTCCCTTAAGCTAGGGTGTCCCCCACATGCAACGCACTGCATTGGATTCCAAGTGCAATGAAAAATGGGCAAGGGTTGCTAGGGCATTCCCCCAAAGCAACACGCTACATCATATCCTGGGCAGAGTGGAAAATGGGCAAAGGCTACTAGAGCGTCCCCTCAGAAGCGATGCACTGCATAAGAATCCAAGTGCAGTGAAAAGTGAGCATGGGTTCATGTCATGGAGGTCGAGAAGTGAGCATGTAAATAGGCAAACTCAAGAGCATAATATTCGTATCGCCACATAGAATATAAGGAGATTGATAGGTAAGAGTCTAGATTTAGTAGATACAATGAAATATAGGAGAGTCAACATCGCTTGTATCCAAGAAACCAAGTGGAAAGGGGCTAAAACTAGAGAAATCGATGTTTACAAACTCTAATACGTAGGAAACGATAATAACATAAATAACATAGGAATAATAGTGGATAAAGAATTAAAGGATAAAGTTGTGGCCGTTAAGAGAATCAATGATAGGATTATAATAATAAAACTTATTCTAGGAAAGTAGATCATAAATGTTATAAGTGCATACACATCATAAGTAGGGTTAGAAGATATAATTAAGAGACAGTTTTGGGTAGATATGGAGGGAGTCATGCAAGAAATTCCCAATACTGAGGGGATAGTTATAGGAGCAAACTTAAATGGCCATGTAGGAAAAGAAAGGAAGGATATGATAGGATACATGGAGGGTATGGTATAGGAGAACGAAATGAGATGGGGAAACTATCCTTATTTTTGCTTTGGCATATAACCTAGCCATTGCAAATACATTCTTTAAGAAGAGGGATGAACACTTGATAACCTTTAAAAGTGGACTCTATAGAAGCCAAAATAGACTTTTTTCTAAGTAGGAATACCAAAAGATCAATGTGTAAGGATTGTAAGGTGATAACCGATGAGAGTTTAACCTCACAACATAGGTTAATGGTTATGCATATCTATATTAAAAGATGTAAGAAAAGAAATGAACTTAATAAGTATCCAAAAATAAGTGGTGAAACTTAAAAGGAGAGAAAATAACCTCATTCACAAATAAGTTGGTGGTAGAAGGAAACTGGAACTATGAAGTAGAAGTAAACACCATGGGGATTAATATGACCGAGTTCATTAAGAAAGTGGTTAAAGATGTCTTAAGAATGTCTAAAGGTAAAATACAATTAGTAAAGGAAACATGGTTGTGGAGTGAAATAGTGCAAAAAGTTATTAAATAACAATGAGTGTGTTTTAAAGCATGGCAAAAGACTAGAAATAATGAAAACTATGAACAATATAACAATGCTAAAAAGGTTGGTAAGAGAATAGTGAGGCTAAACTTAAGGCATATGATTACCTCTATAGTAGACTAGGATCAAGAGAAGGTTAGAAAGATGTGTTTAAACTTGCAAAAATAAGAGAATAGAAGGGTAAGGACTTTGACCATGTTAGGAGCATTAGAAGTTATGATCAAAGGGTACTAGTCAAAGATGACAAGATCAAACAAAGGTGGGAAACTTACTTTCAAAAATTGTTAAATGACAATGGCTCTGAGAATATAGGGATTGAAAATACTATAAACTTAAATAACATTAGACATTATAGATATGAACATAGCGTAACACCCCGGGTCTGGGCTCCTCAGTAACGATATTGTCCCAGTTACACTGGGTTTTGTTCTCACCCATGATGGGGTAAAACGCGTCATTACTGGTAAAGCCCACCCAAACCCTTATCAATGCCTAGGAACCTTTTTCTTAGCCGATGTGGGACTAACACTCAAGCCTCACCTTGCCTAGAAGCCTGCCAGCCCTTCAGGCCCGCCCTCATCAGCCAAGGCTAGCCCTCTCCCCTCCTTAGGGGCCATGAGACCTTGCGTGGGGTTAGCCTGCCACCCTTGGGGTCGGGGTCCCGCTCTGATACCACTGTAATGCCCTGGGTCTGGGCTCCTCAGTAACTATATTGTCCCAGTTACACTAGGTTTTGTTCTCACCCACGACGGGGTAAAATACGTCATTACTGGTAAAGCCCACCTAGACCCTTATCAATACTCAGGAACCTTTTCCTTAGCCAATGTGGGACTAACTCTCAAGCCTCACCTTGCCTAGAAGCCTGCCAGCCCTCTAGGCCCGCCCTCATCAGCCCACCCTCATCGACCAAGGTTAGCCCTCTCCCCTCCTTAAGGGCCATGCGACCTCGCGTGGGGTTAGCCTGCCACCCTTGGGGTCGGGGTCCCGCTTTGATACCACTGCGGCCAACTCAAGATTATGTGTCGGATAATTCACCTCGCGCGTCTTCAACTGTCTCAACGCATAAGCAATGACCTTCCCATGCTGCATCAGCACCGCACCTAAACCTCTACCTAATGCATCACAAAACACTACGTAACCACCTGATCCTGAAGGTAGGGTAAGTACTGGTGCAGTAGTCAACCTCCGCTTAAGCTCCTGGAAGCTCTCCTCACGAGCATCAGTCCAAACAAACTTGGTGTCCTTCCTAGTCAAAGTGGTCATGGGCAAGGCAATCTTCGAGAACCCCTTAATGAATCGCCGATAATAACCAGCTAAACTGAGGAAACAATGCAAAGATGCTCCATGTGAGCCATATGGTTCGGAGAATATATCAGGATATCGTCCACAAAGACAATCACGAACTTATCCAAATAAGCTCGGAATACCCTGTTCATCAAATCCATGAACACTGCCGGTGCATTTGTTAACCCAAAGGGCATTACCAAAAACTCATAATGGCCATACCGACTCTTGAATGCAGTCTTAGGGATATCCTCCTCCCTAATCCTCAACTAGTGATAGCCTGGACGTAGGTCGATCTTAGAGAACACCTATCAAGGTATAGACTTTAAGTCATCTGGTTGACAATTTTTAAGGAGAAAATCACATTTTTATCTTAGTAAATTTTATTTATTTATTACTATTTTTTTCCATGTGGACAACTGAGTATGGAAACCCACATGATACCATACAAATCTCATGTGAGGAAAATGGGAGAAGTAAATTAATTAGAAGAAAAACTGTTACAAATAATTACCATCAAATGATAATCCAACGGCTACCGACAAATGGAGTAATAAATAAATAGTTATGAAATTAAACCTTTAGCAATCCAATAGATCAAAATAAAAGATGTCAAAACTAAAAAAAATATGATGTTTGAGATTAGAAAACCCATTAAAGTAAGTAATAAATTATAAGTTAAAAGTGTGTAAAAGAAAAGAGTTAAAAACTAAAATGAAATAAGGAAGTTTTCCTTATTTCATTTCTACTTAAAACACCTGAGAGAGAAGAAAAACACAAAGAATAAGAAGAAGAAGAAGAAGAGGGCTTTTTGCATGGAAGCTTTAGAAGAGGAAAACCCAAAGAGGAAAGGTGGTGTTTGCTGGAGATTTTTGTGGGAACTAGAGGATATTTGAATTTGGAATGTGTGCAAGGAGAAATCAGTTTGATCTGGGTGAGTGTGTAGAGAAGAAAACGGAGAAGAAGAAGAATAAGAAGAAGATATGGATAGGAATGAGTATGAGGGTTTTGATTCCCATGAAGAATGCACACACCTCTTTGATCCTCTCTTGAGTTCAGCCTGCACATCAAATAGGTATTTGTGTTTGATCTAATATCAGATCAGTAAGGAAAAATAGCATTTATAGGTAAGGGGAAAGTGGGATTTTACTTGTTTAGATTTAACTTTGATTATTATATTTATTTATTTATTTTCTAAAAATTAGTATTTGTATGCTTTGGTTTATTTCAATTTTTTTTGGTTATTAATATGTAACAGCCAGGGGTCTCACAGCAACAATATTGTCTACTTTTCCAGAGTCGCACAGTTTTGCTCCTCCCCAATTTCCTAGGGAAAAGGCCTCATTGTTGGAGCGTTCCACCAAACTCTTATCGATAGCCCAATTCTGTGACACCTCAGGTTTTTACCAATATTTTTTGCGTTTATTTTCAAAAGGTGGATTGCCTCTGTAATGACCCTGAATTTTTGTAATTTATTAAGGCAAATTAATAAAGTTTGAATTTTTAGAAATTCTGGGCTGGAATATTAGGTTATTAAAAATTCTCCTTTTATGGAGATTATATCATGAATTAAAATATATAAATTATAAATATACTTGGAAAACTGATCGAAACAACATTAAGTACGTTCAATTCTGAGTTAAAATGAAAATTCCTTAATTTTTTCCATTTGAGGGTAAAATTGTAATTTTACCCATATTCCTTATCCAAGAAATAAGACCTTAATATTCATGAAGTACCTAGAAATACGATTCCAACGCCACTAAGTACGCTTGATTCTGAGTTTGGACAAATAATGCCTATTTTTCTCCAATTTTAGAGTTAGAAGGGCAAAAAGGTATTTTTACATAAAAGTGGGGCCCACAAAGTGGGCCAACGTTCTAGAAGCAACAATAATTTCTCAGTGCATTATTGCTGGTAGTGGAGAATGTAGTGGAGAATGGAGAATGCACTTGTAATAAAAAATTCTAAAGTAATAAAATATCTTATCAAAATAAATGATAAAAAATTCAAATTTGGCTATAAATATGTCCCAAAAATTTCCAAAAATTTTCAAAACCTTAACCATGAAATTTCCAAATCTTCCCTGGAGTTTCAGCTCCAAATTCTTATTCATCCCTCCCCAATCTCTATTTTTCTTATTTCTCTCTCCTTTTTCTAAGTGGAACAAGAGACCTAAATTCAATTAGGCACTCTGTTCCAGGTAGAATCTGATAAATTCCACCATCCATAACCTCCTATACTACAGTATATACAAGAGCCCTAAATCAATTTCAAGATCCAACGGTTCCAACAACAGAAAATCACAAAAAGGTGGACAATTGGGCTATATTATCATCAACTGGTAATTCTCTCAAATTGGGCATCAATTATATTGTTTTTCTCCAATCAGATAGGTGGAACTACTTCCCATATATATTTATTATGGTTTAGTGTAATTTTTATTTTTCTGTAATTTAATTTGAATGAAAAATGGTAAAAATAAAGTAAATACAAGAGCCTTCAATTTATGGTGATAAAGAGCTCAGATGGAAATTCTGAGCTCCAATCGATCCAGAAGGGTCATAAACCCCTAAGATACAATTTTCAAGAAAATCTAACAAGGTTTAGACCCTCAATTGGGAGAGATTAATTCTGCTGGGCCTAGATCAAATCTGGACCCTAGGAACGGCTAAAAACTTCAATTTAAGATTGTGGAGTCATATGAACTCCAAATTGAGATTGGAAAGAAGCTATGGAAAGCTTATAATGTCTAGTTTCTAATGAATTCATAATATTTCTAAAACTTATTTCTGTATTTTTCTGTATTTTGAAAATAAGTATCCAATTTCTAAGATCTTCAAGATCTGAGGTGATCAGATCCTGGAAATTTTTTTTAATAATGATATAATAATGTAATAAAAGTAATATCTATAGTTAATTTGAACAGATCTTGGATAAATTAGGGGATCTACCCTTTATGGTAGAAAAACCCTAAAAAAATTCAAAGGGACCCACTTGATCAATGAGATCAAGTATGATCAGATCCTTGGGATGGATTAAATGGATGATATTATAATGGAATCCAGTTAGATCATGGATGAAATGTGACAAAATCACGTGGATATGATTTTTAGATCTTAATGGATTAAAAGCCCTAAAGGTAATTAAAACCCTTGATCTAAAGGAAAACACCTAAGATCTAATGGTTGGATCATATTTAAAGGCTTATAATAATCTTAATATAATTACTTTAATTGTATTTTATTGGATATAGAAGTGTAAATGTGATTTATGTTCTAAGTTTTAATTGTCTTTTATTAGAAATAAGGTGTAAATGTGATTTATGTTCTAAGTTAGAAAGCATGATAGTGTAATCTTTAAATTTTAGTATGATATGCCCTAAATGAGTAATTTGTTAGTAGATTTGATTATCTTAGGATCATGTTAGTGTAAATTAGATATTTAAACATGATTCCATTAAGATAGAAGTACAATTTTATGTATTTCATAACTTAGGATTATGTTAGTTTTATTTCACTAGGTTAAGTTACATTCATAGGAAGAATGTTAGTATATTGTTGTTAAACTTATATTTGATTTATGCTTTCAAGTTTATGATTTACTTATTGTCAAATTTTATTCAATTGTTAAATAGTTGTTAAGATATAAGGAGCATAAATCATAAAAAATGTAAACTAATGAAATATTGTAACACCCCGGATTTTTAAGACAATTTTTTTTATTTTAATAATGGCATTTTAATTAAGAGCATTTGGGATCCCATGAGAAAATATTTATTTAACATTTTACTAAACCTATCTTAAAAACTCCGGGTGTTAGTTTTCCTTTCTCAAAATGGCGTACATGTAATTTAAACATAAATAAATAATTCGCGTATAAATCAACGTTAAATAAATAGGTGCCTTTATTTTAAATCAAATAAACGTCCAAAAGACAATAATAATATGGCCCAGGGTCTATCCATCATAACATCCCATATAAATGTCCAACATATGTCCAAACATCTAAATCACATCCAAATATAAAGTATGCAGTCCATAATAAAATCCAAATGATAATCCTGTTTAATGACTCACATCACTGTCTAATACTATAGAAAAATGGTCTTTAGCAGCTCTCACGGCTTCTCAACAGCCTTGCCTTTCCTGTTATCGTGCTCGAGATCTAAGGCATTGCAAAACAAAGCAATGCCTCAGCAAGCTATCGCTTGTGTAGGTACATAGACAATTAATGTAATAAATGAAAAAAATAATGAACAGCACTGATGAAAAGTCTAACATTTATGAAAATAGTGATATCATAATGCTATGTTCAAATAAATGCCAATTTATTCCATATGCTAAAACATGAAATTCACTGAGTTAAAACATGACATGAATCAATAACATGGAGCATACAACAAGAATAAGGGCACCCTAAGGTAATGGGTCCCACCACATCGCACTAACATCCCTGATCAGGGGTACACGTAGTCAGCCTCTGAATGTCGTCACACCCAGGCATATCATCCATAACCATGCTCATCATACATGCACACATAATAAGAATATGGGCCATCATGCTGCAGTGGCAACCCTCCATGGGTATCAACCACCGCCGCTCCCCGTCGACACCATGATGGGAGACTTAGCGTCTGTCCCCATGGAAAGGCTCAACCCCTACCGAATGCCATCTATGGGCAGGTGTCTATCATATCACAAACTCTTCACATCATAATCTCGGAAGGTGGGTGGCCGGCCCTATCCCTCCTAGCATGACGCCCACCGGGCGAGAGCACCCGTCATCAAATATAAAACACGAAAATCACATGTATATGCTAAAACTCAAGAGCACTTATAGCTTGCAATCCCCAAGACATGCCCCTCATCCTGGGGTTAGCCTATAAAAGGACCAGCTAATAAGCCTCTATTCTCATTTCCATGTAAATCCATGCATTTGCTATATATATAATAAGAAATAAGTCTCTAATTAAGCATAACTAATTAACATCATGCTTGTAAAAGCATTTTAAATAAGTTTATTCAGTAAAAGAGTTTAATTTGGAATAACCATCCTGTACGCAATGTCGCATGAAATCCTTGGTAAATAATAATTGCATTTTAAAACACAATCACACATGATGCTATGTTTAAACATGGTTTAAAAATCAAGGCAAAACATTAGTTGTCGTCACCTACCTCAGTGTGAGACCACTAGCTTGCTAATAACTCCCTTTAACTAGTATATTCAAGTGCACCTGTACATGTCACATCACTATTTTAAAATTTTTCTAAAGAAAAATTTGTCATTTCTAAGTTTTTAAGTTAAAACTAGGTCCGCGTCGTCAATACGGTCACAACGCCTTTTTCGGATCGTGATTTGGACCTCTTTAGCTCCCAAAAATCAAGTTTTAGTGAAAACTACCCTCAAATGGGGCCTGCCGGACCACCATAAGGTGGTTTATACCGGCGGCGCCCTTTTTCGCCAGTTTACACCGGCGTATATCGGCGCACAAAGACGCACGCTAACGCAGACGCTGCACGGGACGCGCGCCGTGCGTCACGGTCGCTAGGACGCGCCGCGCCCCGGCCCCACCGCGACGGCCAACTGGCTTCTCCCCCGCAAGCGCGCGGCGCCGCGCACGCGTGCGACGACGACGTCGTGTGACGCCAGGACGCTGACGCCGTTGACGACGCCGGAGAAGATGACAGGATTCCAGTCGCCTCCAGCGGAGCTACGAAGCTCCGTTTTTCGCAATTTTTGCGCCATTTTCTTCAGAATTCTCTCTAGAATCCATTTATGCCCTCATTTTGCACTGATTTTTCCAAAAACCATGGTTTTTAAATGATTTTTCCCAAGTTCCTATAATCATCCCTAGGTACTGGTTTTTGGGTTTTCTAGAGACATCCACCGTTGGATCACTCCCAAATTTAAAGGGTATACTCTTGGGTCTCTTGTGCATTAGTTGGACGGTGCAATTTTCAAATGGACGAGGTTTGATATGTGAAATCACGCTCCAACAGTAGCGTGCACACAGGTTCCTAAAAATCTGATGTTTTTCCTAATTTTTAAATGTTTTCCTAATTGTTTTTCTATTTAATAAATACGAAAAAACATAGTTTTGAGGCTTACCTTGCACCTGGCCGGAGTTGCTCGTGTTGCCGGGGTTCCACTCGCTGAAAAATCCAAGTTTTGCAGGGCTAGGGTTTTGATAAAAACTCAGAGAAAATGCTCAAAGTGGAGCGTTTTGGCTCCTAGAGGAGCATAGATATAGGGTTTTAGAGTCTTGGGGAAGAGAAACTCTTCCCCACACGTCTCTTTCCACGTCTTTCTGGCGATTTTTTTGGCACTGGTAGAGACGTGTGGAAGACGGGGGTGCCATTATCAATTTGGACCCCTGTCTAACACGTCTCTATCAAATGACCAATTTGCCCTTACAACTTTGACGGCTCATAACTCCCTCGTTTGAGCTCCGATTTTCGTGTTCTTGGTGGCATTGGACTCGTATCGACGAGCACTTTCAAAATATTATGTTTTCAGGAAAAAATTTCATCCATAAAATTTTATTTTAATTTATTTAATAATTTCCTGTTTTATCCTAAAAATTAAGGATATTACAAATATAGAGATTTATGGACAACTAAGATGAATGAATGATTTTGACTTAATAAGGGCTATAGTTAGTAGGACAATATAAGGAATGGTTTACCAATTCCTTGGCCCAAAGTAGGAAAATAATGAACATCCATGGATGACATTGTGCATATCCATGGAAATTAATTAAAATCAATTAGAGAAGGGACTTAAGGTAAAGAGCTCATAGGAACCTTGTCAAAGGTTGAGCTAGTACCACTCTAGTGGACTCTGAACATTGTGGTTATAGGGGGTATACAAGAGCCAAGTGCTTTTCCCTTACCTTCCGTTGACGTAAGAGAGGTCTAAACGCCTCCTTACATGAGGGTTGTATTAACCACTTTTTGAGTAGACTTTAACTGGTAAGTACTAGTCATCCTGGAATAAGGAGGAGTTGTCTAGTAATAGGAAGAAATAAATTATCTTCAACCAAGGAAGACACTAACTGGTTGAATAATAATAAGAACATAAAAAGATAGCAAGTTATCTAACCCTAATAAAAATAGTAAGTAAGATAAGGATGATCAAACAAGATGAGATCTTGTATGATAAAAAATAATAAGGAAAAAGAAACATCAATGTAGATTAGATTGTTATGTATGATATAGATAGTATTTGTATAGATGATATTAAACCCTTGGATATATGATCTTCAAGGAAGAAAGATTCAGATCATCCTACATAAGGATGATCAAAAGACCATGTAGTATGTACCCTTGATTAAAAAAAATGACATTATACATATGATTTGACAGATATATGTTGATCGAGACTATGGCAGATTTCAAGGAGTACGAATACCTTATTGAGATAGGTGGATTATTAAGAATGCCTTTATATGAAGATACATGTCTAATACATGATCTTATGTTTTGAAGTATTGACATGTATGATACCAATATATTAAGGTAAATACCTCAAATTGAAATATGATCCAACCAAATGATGAGAAAAATAAGTATTAAATGGTTAAGTTGAGAATTGAGAACAACCCTAAGTGAATAGGAAAGTAGAAAATATTCCAGTCCTAGATAAACAGACAGATAGTCTGATATGTATAAGTATTATTTTACATATAAGTTTGGAGGCTTGTGGTTTTGTTTTAAACAGGCATAGGCCTGGGGATGCTATGCTAGGAGAGTTAAGAGGGTTTGGCCACCCACTCTCTGAAACGTGATGATATTGAATACCAAGCCTAAGAAAGGCTAAAAGTCGAGTGGGGCAATTATGGGAAGGCCACCACTGTGACAGCCATGGTCCTCCCATATGGACATGGATATTGTAATTTCCACTGAGAATGGTATAATTGGATTATTGAACAATTATCTGGGCACGCTGTACGGATCAGACTGCAAGCATAGTAGTCCTTGATTATTTTGCATTATGATGCATATGAAATTGGCATAGTGAAATGCCTTAAGGGATGGCATGATGAAATGCCAGGTAATTGTATATTACCAATATTTTTCCCAAGAAGGGAAAATCCTAGTATAATGCTTGGCTGAAATACAAATCTCCTATAATGAAAGGAGTTGATCAGTTTTGTATGGAAATGATTATTGATTATTTTTACAATTTTAACGGATTTGTTCTTATATACTATGTATGTATACATGTGAACATAAATGATAAGGAAATGAGATGTTCATATAAATAATAGTGGTATGTGAATGTGTTTATGATAGAATGAATTATGGGATAGGTGAATATTGAGATTTTACTGTCAATAACTTACATTCTTATCCCCTACCAAGCATAGCTTGCTGAAATTGTAAATGTTTGAATGTTTACAATATCTCAGATACAGAGAAGGAGACTTAGGAGCTCAAGACTTGAAAAACTATTGAAGAATAAGTAATAAGGGTATATCCCTTGAAACATTATATTGAGCGCATATATTGTATTTAGAACTTTGTAATTTGAATTGTGTATTTGGACAAGTATTATAAGGATACAATGGGTTGTGTACTGTGAACCACTGAATGGATCCTGGAAGTTTAATAAAATCATATTCTTTCAATGGAATTTTATTTTGTACACAAATTGTACTTATATTATGTATGAAATGGTGACTTGGGTTTTCAAAACAAGTTTTAAAATAAAAGAATTTTCGCTGCTTTGTTTTGTGAAATTTTTTTTATTGAGGGGACGCCCTTGCCTTTGAAAAATATATTATAAAATGTGTTTCAAAAACTCGGGTCGTCACAGCCTCTAATTTTAAAATTCAAAAATAGCAGAAGAAAATTTGCTTTAAAATTCATTTTTCCAAAAACCCGGATGTTACCTCAACTCCCATACTATACGTAATATAGTTTTTATAGAAGATAGACATACATTTTATGAAACAACAGGACCCATCTAGTGGTTCACATACACATCCCCTATAATCATTATATTAAATGTCCAAGTAGCATAACCTAAATAACTAACTGCACAATACAAAAATTTTAACAAAATATATACCTGAGTATAGAAGTATGGCTGTTGAACTCCTCTTGCTTATATATATCTTCTCCTGTCTGTATCTAAGATATTGTAAACATAAAACATTTATAATATCTAAGCAAGCTATGCTTGATAGGGGAGAGTCAAGAAAACATGTTAATTACATATGAATTAAGAATTTTACATCAATTAAAATATTCAATTATTTGCAAGCCATGGATAAAGTAGCTATTTATAATTCTCTTTCATCATATGAATATAATAATCCTACTTTAGAGATTACACTTTACATGATATATATATAATCTAATGGTATTGTAAATCTTTATCATTATCATTTTCCATATGATACCATACTCCAATTCTATGAACCATACTCTGCATAATATATCTACCCATTCACTTCCCCATATGAAAATTTTCATAAAACTATGTCCTCCAAATATATACATATAGGACTATATCATATATATTGAAATCACTAAAAGTCATATAAAGTTATGAACATACTTCATAGGTTTTATAACCTACATTCCCAGACTCTACTGGGTCTCAAAATCATACTCCTTCCATACGGGGTTTATAATACTCCAGCCACTGCTAGTAACATCATAATAGGCATCTCATCTGCCATCATCATATAAGGCATCTCATCATGGCATCATATATGCATGTCATCATGCTATCATATACGCACTATAGTGCATCAAATACAAGGACTACTATGCAACAGTCTAAATTCGTACAGCCCACCCGGATAATTGCATAATAATCCACTGATACCAACTGTAGAAATAACAAAATCCATGTTCTCATGGGGGGAACCATGGTTGTCACAGTGGCAACCTTCCCATGATTGCCCCATGCAACGTTTAGCCTCTCATTGGGCATGATATCCATCATATAATACATTTCGGAGAATAGGTGGCCAAACCTTATAGCGCTCCTAGCATAGCATCCCCATGCCTATGCCTGTCTAAATCAAAACTCTCAAGCCACCACATTTGGATGTAAAATAATAATGCACAAGCGTCTTGCCTGTCCATAATATATATATATATATATATATGAATATCTTATCACAATCATAACATCCTCACTTATTAGGTGATTTCCCACCAAGGATGTAACATAAAATCCTAGACTCATACATCACATATGATGTAATGGTATCCATGTACCATAAATGTCTTTTTATCACAATAACAATTATGATATTTTTAAGAACAAATTGTATGTATCCTTTAATATCATTTAGTAGGCTTTAATTATAAGCATGTCATTTATATAGTATTTTAATTAACAAATTTTCACCATTCACAAGTAAACATTTTTCATCATCATATGTCATATGATATGCACAATTTAATTGACACAATATTTATCATAAAAATAAGATCATGTTTAAAAAATACACATCTTACTATTAAGACATGCTTTCTTAATTCTCCACCTACCTTATGTAGCGAGTTCATCCATTTCCACTAGCTAATCGATGATGCTTGCAAAGCCTCATAGATCCATATTGATGTAGTCCTTGTTCTTCACCTGAATTTTCCAAATCAAGTAATCAATCGGTAATCCTAAGGGAATAATCCTTTTTAACAACTTTTATGGTATGAACCATAGAATTTGATCCTATTCCATACCTAAACTCCTCAATTGATCACAACTGTGGCTCCAAGTTAGCAAGATCATCTTTAGCAGGCTTCTAATCCTAATATCTTATAGGATTTGTGATTTGCATGCCCTAAGGGTCATGATCGACTATTTGGATAGAAAAAGTGAAGCTAAATCATCACTAATCAAATGACCTGACCTCTAATCACAGGTTTGATAATTTCAATGGTTGGATCTTCCCGAATTGATATTTGGGAAGATGGCTTTTGGTTCCTTACATCTCAAGGATCATGAGGGTACTCTCAATTTTCTAAAACTCCTCCTAGATTACTCAGAATCCAAGTTTGACGGTTAAGGGTTAAACTGGGTCATGCTATTGACAGGGAAACGCAGGGGACAATGGCAAGGATGATGGAGGTGGTGGTGGCTTGTGGCCAGACTAGGTGCAGTCCAATTCCGACCAATGAAAAACGCAGGTGGTTGGCAAAAACTTGGTGCTATTCACCGGTGATTGTTGGGTTCCTCTGCTTGGACCCGATAGAGAATAATCACAGAGAGGGAGCCTGTGGCAATGATTTGAGCATGCTAGTCGGCTGGCCTAGAGGCCTGGCCATGCTGTATCTTGTAGAAGACAAGAGGGAAAAGTGAAAAACTCATGTGGTTAGGGTTTGAGCACGTCAGCTGTTCATGGTCAGGCCAAGCCCTAAGAATCTAATCGGGGTTTTGGTACACAGAGGAGATGGGGAAGGATCTGCGCACGCTTGAATGGGGTTGTTGCTGAAAAGGCATGGGAATCAGAGGGGTAAACAGGTATGTGGACTAGTTGTTGTCGGTAAATGTTTGAATGGAAGGGTCACAGGAGGTGGCCAATGGCCCTTGCTTGTCATCGCTTGGCTCCATCACTACCTAAAACCAAATCAAATGAGGAGGAGAAGGGGAATAGGTATTACGCTAGCATGCTAATCAGACATCACCGATTGGAGAAGAGCAAGGGGATGAGAGTATCGAGACTGGCGCGGCCTATCAGTCGGGTTTCTTTGGTCTAAGGAGAATGGTGGGTGTGGGCTAGCACCGGTCAAGCAGTGCCTACAGGTAGTGGGGAAGGAGGAGAGAGAGGGAGAAGAATGTTTTCAAAGTTGACTGACACCCAGGCTCGGTAGCCATGTGAGACTGCCAAGGACAGGACCCAAGAGGAGGAATAGGGGTTTTGGGTTGCTAATCAGAGCAAACAGGTTTCATGTCGATGAAGAGGAAGATGATAAGAGTGAAAGGTTTTCACTGGCGACAAATCGAATGGGAAGCTGAGAGCCAGTAAGAGATCTGAGTAGAGGGCACGACGGCAGGTTCCGAATGGTGGTTTCATGTGAGGTTGATGAGATGGGGAGAGGGTTTTTCAATTGGGCAATGCTAGCAACATTTGAGCATATGGGGGTTGACATTGTAGTTTTCCTAATTAGCCGGCCATGGGGAAGGAGATCAGAGGGAAGGGTGTGGCCGGTGAGTTGAGCTCAAGCCACTGCCAGAGAGAGAGAGAGAGCAGACCTGACATTTCATTGGGTTTGCAATGTGAGGGGGGTGCCAATATCAATTTACCCCCCCCCCCCCTTCCCCCCTTCTGTTAAGTTATGTGTTTTCAGCATTGCCCTTGACTTCAAAGGCCCATAACTTCTTTATACAGACTCTGTTTTCAGCATTCTTTGCTTCGTTCGATTTCATTTTCCAAATGCTATCTAATGGTTTTAATTTTAACTACAAATTATTCTTCTAAAAAAAGATATACCCCTTAAAAACTCATAAATCGATCATGGAATAGTAAAATTTTGGTGTGAAATTCATCCATAATCTGATTTCAGTGTTCTTGATATCGTTGAACTTGATTTTTTGAATACATTCCAAATATTCATGCTTCCACTCAAAATTTCATTTCTATAAAAATTTATTTTCTTTGGGTCAAAATTCCAATTATATTCCAAAATTCCAATTTCACATAATAACGCCTAGAATGGGATTTATAAAATTTGGGGTTGTTACAAAATCCCTCTCCTTAGGTAATGTGGGACCCTAAGCTGTTACATTGGTATCAGAGCCAGTTCTCCTTGTGATGCGGTGGCTAGCTACATGCTGACTTCATGGCAACATGCGAGGATGCGTGTTCCCTAAGGGGGAAGAGGGAACCTTAGTGGGTGGGCTAGGACGACAGTTAGCTTGAGGCTATTGAGCTATAGGGTGATCTTGAGAGTTACTCCCCCATAACCAGGGGAGAGGGATTTGGGCTAGTGATAAGAGTTCAGTGGAACTCTCCCAGCAACGAGGCCTTTTCTCTGGGAAACTGGGGAGGATCAAAACTGTCTGGCTTCAGCCAAAGCAGACAATATCATTGCTATGGGACCTTTAGCTTTACATTGGTATCAGAGACAGTTCCCCTCTTGGTGTGGTGGCTAGCCACACGTTGATGTTGTGGAAACACGCAGAGATGCATGTTCCTAACGGGGGAAGAGGGAGCTGTGGTGGGTGGGCTAAGACGGTAGTTAGCCTAAGGCTGTCGAGCAATAGGGTAATTATGAGAGTTAGTCTCACATCACCCAGGGAGAGGGATTTGGGCTATTGACAAGAGTCTAGTGGAACTCTCCTAGAAATGAGGCCTTTTCCTTGGGAAAGTGGGGAGGAGCAAAACCGTGCGACTCCAGCCAAAGTTGACAATATCGTTGTTATGGGACCCCTGGATATTACACATATGCCCTTTATTGTGTATGGAATTTATGATTTCCATTAGTGCAAATCTAATCACCTCAATTTGAGATGAAAAATAGCTCCCTATTAGTAGTAAATGGTTATCCATTAAATAGGAAAATGGTATTTAAAAAGTGAAAAGATTATGCTCCTCGTCTTGCAAGAATAGACTAACAATGTTAGCTACTTAGCCAACCATCATAATTAAATGCCATCATTGTATGGTTCTTATTGTGAAAAGACTTATTTGGATAATTCATGGGTAGAGCCAGTGAGTGTGAACTGTACAAGTTACCAATAACATTGATTAAAAGTGGGAAAGGCTTTAGTGTATAGAGGGGACCTCACCATTGAAGAAGTAACCATAGAAATGATGAAAGCCACTATTTCTTTATTTCTCCATTTACTACTACATATTTACTCTTACTACTTATTTTATACCTAATATTGGTATAAGTTCTTATTCTGAGGTGAAATGCCTTGAAGAAATAAAAATCATGGTTGGGAAGGTCATAGTAGCAAAAGTCACTGGAAATTTTATTTTATGCATTAGAATTTTATATGTTTTGTTATTAATAAACTAGGGAGACGAAAAGAATGACTAGAAAAAAAAGAAAGCAATTAATTATTCATCAAACTTTAATTTGATTCAATGGCCAAAGTAATGCAAGGATATATAGCTTGGGGACATCGAACAAAAATTCATTTATTTGCATCAATCTTTCAAGGTGCTCATTTAAGACTTACTTAAACCACTACTCAAGAGAAAATGTGAGCTTTGGTTTCCCCTCATCGATATAGAGGTAGACAAATAGAGATTTTTGTCATTTGTGGATCACTCGGATAAATGAAATAATACACAAAAATGGGGTATCCTATTGTTATAGTTGATTAATACATGTTCTCTACAAGAGGCAATTGCTATTAATCATAAAATACTTGCAAAAATACCTATATCAAATAAGAATTGTATTTACATGATTTCCAATGAGATCCACAATAAGGAGACTTGAACAAATTCACTAAAATGATTTCAATAGAATTTCCTAGAGAATGAGGTCTAAGAAGGCAGAGTAGAATTTAATATGATAAATAATAATAAAGAATGTACATGTTACAAAAAAAATCTCCTTCCTCCATTCATTATATTCTTTTTCTTATAATGTGGCAATAAAATCCTTGGCATTTTAGAACAAAACCTCAATTTGAGTTTGAGTTACAATTAGAGTTTAGTTCAATTGAGGAGTTGGACTATTTATTTATGGTTCTAGAACTAGTAGTTCTAGATATTGAGTCTGTTCTTTCAAATTGTTTCTTATTATTAAGAAAAAGTAACGAAGATACAATATGAGCCTTTTCTTTATATCAATAGTAATTAATTATTGTTGTTTCAAGGTCAATCTATTCACATGTCTAGATAATAGTTTTCCTTGTTCGCTAATAAATTGACTAATTAAACTCATTTTCTATTATCAATACAATCCCTTGATCCAATTGGTGGCAAACACCTAAGAAAAGATCACTTGGATTTATCCATGGTTTAGTCCTTATCTCTAATATCCTATATCTTTATTCATTTCAATTTCAAATTCAACCAAACAAATTATAGTACTTGATTTATTATATATGTAATTTCTTCCACTTCCTTCGAAGAGTGGCACAGATGTTCTGTTCAAATTATTTCTTGATCTCCCTGTGAATTTTATGCTTGCAAGAACAAGGATATAATTTTCTAAATTTCAATCTACTAGGTGCATTGTGTCAATTTTTTTGAGTAATATATTTGGAAGTGCCCTCTGATTCTTTATTGAAACCATTTCAGACACAACTAGTACATTCTAAAATAACTGTTGGTATAACATCTTTACCCTTTCCATAAAACTCCTTTTGATTTTGGACTAACTCCACTCTTCTATTTTTGATCCAAATCAATGAACAAAAGTAGAACGAAAAATAAATAGAAGATACTAACTAGACATCCAATTGTATAAGATTTCATTGGAATCAATAGAGTAGTAATGAGTATACAATTGTTTCTAACTATCAATTATTCCTAATCATAGTCTTCCATTCTTATATAATCTTGAAAAACCAATGCTAGACACACACTTTCATTTTTGTCCTCCCTCGGTTAATTCTATCCTGAACTTGAGTTTCACAAAGCTTCAACCCACTTTTCTTTCTTCTTTCTCTTTCCTTCCTATCCAAATGAACTAGAAGGGGACATATTAGTCATAGAGAATTTGTTGTATCTCTAACATTCTTCACCCCTTCCCATGTCAATAACTAGAATGAAAAAAGGAGAATGTCAACACATCTGGAAATAAATGATTGATGTCTATCAATAGACCTACTAAAGACCTGAACCATAGAATACTTTTAGATCTCGCATTGAAAATCCTCCTTTATTGTAATCCATATGTGATTGGATGTATCTATAGTTAAAGGCTGCTTGTATTTGTACATGAAATCCCTAACTAAAATGGATATGTACAATGATGTAATTGATGAGATCTAGGTGTCCCTAACGCCAAAAAAGATGGCCCCTTCTCAACGAGCATTACCGATAAATATTCATGCCTTATACGTGGGTTTCATATGTATATAATTTAGTTTATGAGACGAAAAATAAGAAATGGTGGTAGAAATTATCTCTTGACATAGGAAATGACGATGTGGAAAACAAGAAAAGGGTTCTCTTCAATGACACTGCACAAGAACTGAAAGAGATATTGCACAGCTTGGTACCAAGTTTGTTGTGGGTTCAAAATTTCTTGTGTTCAAATCCTTTCATCCTTACATATTACTTCTACTATGGGTAGTAACGAGGGATCAATTGAGATCGATTCAAATTGGACATAATGTATCATTTTATGATACTACATGCATATAAGATGAATTGGGGACACAAAAAGAATCTCTTTCTTTACAATTGTATCTCCTATCATAAGAAAGCACTCTTAGTTCAATTTAGTAAAATGTGGGTCTCTAAAACCTGATGTTGTAGGTTCAAATCCCGAGGGAAGGGACTATTGAATATCTGAAATCTCACAAAAATATTCATTTTCTAAATTATTCATTCAATTAAATTCAAATAGGTAGTACCTTTCTCAAAGAAATTAGTAGAGTTGGGGTTATAGTTATGGTAAGTGTTCAATTTTGTATAAAAAGTACCCAATTAGTAGCCCATGCATTATAAAATATATTGTTATTTTTAGAATTTTTTAGGAAACTTATAATAAATGCATTTTTGACCTAATAATTCAAAAGTTTGATATTTTGTAGGTTTAAAAGTTAATCTAAAGTAAGTATGTGAATCATCATAATTTTTTAGGATTTAATTAGAGTTTTATTTATTTTTGTAGAAAGTGAAAAGATGATCCAACAGTGTCTAGTGTGTTTCGTAGAGCTTTGAGTGGGTTAGCGTGCCACTACTGGGGGCTTAAGGGCAGAGCCCTTGAAAGCAATTGGAAGAAATCAAAGGTGATTAAAATGATCCATGCAACAGGCCATACATTTTTATCACTTTGCATGAGAATTGGAGGCATACATGAGCTTTCCTAGTCTAATTATGAAACCTAAATAAGCTAAGTCATTCAAGTTTTGAAGCTAAGGGAGTTATCCATTCAAGCCACCAAGGAATAAGCCATCTATGTGAGCCATCAAGTCACACGGGAGTCATGTCACATGGAGTGATACTAGTGGTGGAATATTTCAAGCAATTATCCTATGTTAAAAAGTATGATTTTCAATGGATAATTGGAAGGTTTTGAGAGATATTTGTAAAGGGTAACATGATCATGCATAGGAGGACCAATCAAAAGAGAATTCCCACTTTCCAAATCCATATCCTCCACCTATGCTAGGGTTTTTGCCTTAAGGAGGGGAGCACATTCCTAAAAAGTGGCATGTGCCCCTTGCTTGGTTGGAATTTTAAGTGGTTTCCTAATTAGGAAACTCCTAGATCTAAGTGCATTCAAAGAACATAAAAAACCTTTGTTTTCTATTTTTCTTCTCTTTTCTCCTTGTTTTACATCAATCACTCATGATCCAATTAGAAGGAAAGGAGTTCCACTCACCTTCCATAGAAAAAGACACCTCCCTCCTATCTATGGCGGCCACCATGATGTCACACTCTATGACATCATCTCTCCACGTAACAATCCTTATTTAATTCTTGATCTAGATTACTTTCCATTCTTCAATTAATTTCTCACTAAAGTGGGAACCCAACCATCTATAAGTAGTCATGAAATTCCACGTCATTTTTCTTAAGTAGAGGTTGGTAACAAATCTTGAAACATAACACTCTTCCTTTGGTGATCTTTGGAGCTTGGACTTTGGAATTCTTTTGGGCTATTCTTCCTTTGGATTCTCTTTTATTTTATTTTATTTTTATCTTTTTGCACTTCAATTCCTAGTTTGTTCATTACTTACTTTTCATTGCCTCTTTTTTTTTTCCTCGCTTTGTTCTCTAATTTCACACACATAGTTACCTCCTTGCTTCCCTTTGATTCTTGCTTTCATCTCATTATATTTTCTTGATTATTCATCAAATATCCAAGTAAAATCTTCTCTGGTATCCAAGAGAAGAGGAAGCTTAGATCCCTCAATTTCCTCTTGGAGTTTCATGTTTTTCTCCATAGTTTCATTTAGTTTTTAGTTGTCATTTTCCTTTGTTTGGCTCATCATCTTAGCCATATTTTCTCTTGAATTCCTTTTTGGGTTTTATTTTTTGGTTATCTTACTCTAGTTCAAAAACATTAGATTGAGTTGCAGCTATTTTTTAGATCAAGTTTTAAGGCCTTGAATAGTGCACAATTTCTAGTTTTATTTGCAAGTACTATACACACTATTTTTTTAATATGTATTTTGGCATTGATTTAATAAATTTCATTGAGGATTCTTGTTCTTAGTTGTTTCTTACATCAAAGTACTTTAGATTTGAGTTGTCATCTTGCATAAAAATTACTTGTTCAGTTGCTTTATGTGCTTGATTTAAGTTGATGTTCTTAAGTACTTGAAACCTAAAAGATTTTCTCCTTAATCTTTATGTTTTGTTTCCATCTATCTAAACATATTAATTTCTTGAATCCTTAGGAAACCATCTATATTTTTAGGTTATTTATTTAGTTCATTGGTGAGCTTGCATGATAGATTACTTTTAAATAATGAATTAAGGCCATTTTTCAACTTATGAACCATGCACACAATCCATGGATCATGTGTGTGGTACTAGGTTACATTCCTCTTTGATTCTTGGTTGATTTAGTTGCTTAATCTTAGTTTGGTAGTTGCTAAGTAGTTGTTTGCATCTTTATTTAGGTTTACAAAGTTTCCTAATTCATTTTTAGAAAGTTCTATTTTTTGAAAAATTTTAAATCTAGTTTAAGTTTCTTAGTTTCATTCATTCTAGTTTTGCATTATTATTTTATTTACTAAATACATATTATTTTATAATTTCATTACATAACTTTAATTTCATTTACTTTTCTAGTTTAAATTCAAATCCAGTTCAATCTCTCTCTTTAGCTAAAGTTAAGAACTTTAAATAAGATCCATCCATTATAAAAATTTTGCTGTTTCTCATGGGATTGACTTTTCTCACATGCTAATACTACATTGATTCATGTGTTTGTGAGTAATTATAAAGCTACACCAAGTTAAAGAGACTATAGTGAAACCAAAATAATTAGTTAATGCAACCACGAAGGAGTTAAATGAGGTACATTCTTTTTCTTTCTTTTTTCATGTTTTTATAAAGCACTTACCTAACTTTCAGTTTTTGCAAGATGCAGTGATAAGAAAAATACTAATTGATAGAGTCAGTTCCAATTAAAAATTATTGATTCATCAGTCATTATAGACGGCACAAACAAAGATAGGGTGCTAGAGGTCGAAAAATGATAGATTCATCACTTGTGACATCTGCCGATCTTGGGGTTACAAATCAACAGATTCCATAAGTAAAATTATAGTAAGAAGAACTATGTAAATTCATTCAATTAAAAAATAAACTATCTCTGAGATCATTTCTTTTCTTTTTCAATTTCTCAATTCCTATTAACCCTTTAGGTTCCACATTCTATCTTTCCATATAATGGAGTTCCATCCTTGCAGCTAGGTGAAGAAGGAACCTTTGGATCAAATGCAACAATGGTTGCATTGCAAGTATTGATTGTTCAAACTATTCTTCATTCTCTTTTATCAAACATCTACTACTGTATACCAACCAGGTACTTGAAATGTAAGAATTAGAGAAAAAAATGCTTTCTACAACCATAAGAAAGGGTTTCTAGATTTTACATCTAATTGTGTTGTAGGAACATGATAGTCTTTTCAATGAATTATTAGAATCTGTTGGCTGACACTTTACCAAGACCTTCAATTTCCATTCCAAAGTTGCTCCTATACAAAAAATTGAAGAAACTTTTATTGAATGACACACGCTTCTACATAGAAAAGAAGGGAAGAAAATAATTATGTATCATTTCTTTTCAATATTGATTAAAATTGCATTGTTGTGTCAGAGGAAGGATGGCTATGCTGATTCGGATACTCTAAATACACCTTCAATATAATATTCATGATCTCAAGTAGATGAAAGATCAATAGTTTTCCATTTACTGATCGCATCTTGCAAGGAATCAACCCCCTTTGACTGTATAAGAAGATGTGGAGCTTAGCATGTTTGGAACCATGGGTGAACATTCTTTTGCTGATATTACTACCAATATTTGATACTAGGTCATTCATAGTATTACTATACCTTCTCTATTCATTACGGGTTGATTATTCATCAACATGGGTTTAGCTTATGATTTTTGGAGCCCTTGGACAAATGAGTATTTCACAAAGATTCGATAGGGAATTCCATTAATAATTGGATCTTTTTATCTTTTGAAACAACTCAATGAATTTAGTAGATCCTTTTAGGAGGCCTCAATGACCATAGATTGAACCTGTCCAATTTTTACTATGTCATAGTTGGCTGTTCACGGACTAGTTGCACCTACCATTTCTTTTTTGGGGTCAATGTCAATGATGTAGTTCATCTATAATAGACCTAATTTGAATTATAGAGCTATGATAATATCAAACCCGAACGAATAAGACATTGAATTGAAATCTACTAGTCTCTACTGGGGATTATTACTCATTTTGGACTTGTTGTTTTATTTTCCAATTATTTCTTCAATTCATAGAAAGAAAGAAACTAGTCAAAATTCTATTATTCCTTTCAGAAGGATATCATCCTCATAATAATCCATGACTATTTGTATCTTTAGCAGGATCACTTAATGAAATGGGAGGGAAGTGTGGTAAATGGCTAATACCATTGGAAGGATTCCTCTTCAACTAATAGGTACTCTAACTGGTATTCTTGTGATTTGTTGAATATATATTTTGTTTTACAACTCATATTTACCCCTCTTTGTCTGATTTTAGGGGTATAGTCCTATTGGAATTTTTATTCACAAATGCATAAATACAATAATGAGACTTCAAGAATAAAACTAGATATATTTGTGTTTAATATCTAAAACTAGATATAAAAATTGGCTTCGATAAGTTATGAGATTGGACCTATATAGTAATAGAGCAAAGAAGGTATTAGGGACATTCTGAAGGAGAACTGCTAGGTTTTTTCACTTGGATTTACATATATTAGGGCCTCTCTCTCTTTGGAATGTGTTCTCAACATTAGGAGACAACTCTCCCTCCCTTGCTCTTGGACATTCTATATTTTGGAAGGAGGTAGTTGTAATATCTCTAATTTCTAAATTTCATTTCATGTAATTTTCAATTCAATTTTGAATGAAATGTGATTTTGAGATTTTGCGTTTTGAGTTCTATAGATTTGACCCTTTGAAAAATGCTTAGCTGGACTATGTAATCTCAATGTTTGGAACATACACAGAAAAAGCTTTCCAACTACCCTAAGAGCACTAAAATTGTAGTACGAATGAAAAAGTTAAGATTTTTCAAACAAAGGGTATTTTTATAAATTCACTTATAAGCTCCACTTAAAAAAAAAATGAAATGATCAAAATCCATTAGTATCTATTATATACCATCATTATTTTTAAAGTTAAGAGGATAATAAAATTTTAAAAATAATTAAGAAAATTAAAACAAACTTAAAATTAAATATATCATAACACTAAAGGTGGGGCCTTTTTTATATATAGAGAACCCTTGTTTTAAAGTAAATGATAGCCGATCATTTGGCCTACAGAAGGTGGAGAGGAAATAAAACAGAAGAAGAAAAGGACAAGGAGAAGAAAGAAGAGAAAGAAATGGAAGAAAAGAAGGAAGGAGAGGAAGAAAGAGAATAAGAAAGAGGAGGGAGAAGTCAATCACTAGAATGAATTCATTGTTACTATCCATGGGGAAATAGAAGAAAATCATTCGATGGAGATTGAGCTCACTGGAGAAAGTGATGTCTCAAACCAATGATTTGAGCCAATCATCTTATTCAATGCATCAAAATGATCAAAAGCCCATTGTTTCTCCTGAAATCCCGACCATTTCTCACCAGAAAAATTAGAAGAAACAATGACACACATAGGTTTCATGTTTGCTAGAGATAATGATGAAATAATTGAAGAAGGAAATTACTAGAATTAAAATTTTTCATATTGTAAAACACAGGAAGCAATTTACCAATCGGAGAAGGAAATTACTAGAATTAAAGCAGACATCAATGAATGATCAAGATCAACAAAATGTAGGTATATATTATTCCATTTTGAAGATCAAAACTGTTCATATTGTTTATAATTAAGATTTTGAGTATAACCTAGTAGTTAAATTGTTAATCACAGAAGATCCAATGGTGACATGGATTTAATAGTAACGCATGGTCACGATCAAGGCTGTCAACAATCCAATGATGATTAGTAAATTGTAACAACTATTGACTAGAAATTGATCGATCAGAGGTAATATTTTACAAAAATTCTTTGATTTTCATCTTAATTTAATTCAAATGAGTATGAACCATTGTGTCAAGATCAATCTTAGGTTCATTAGCAAAATTTCCTATAAATTTATAAAAAATAAGGACCAAAATCCAAGCAATTATGACTCAGATCTGAGTATTAGATTAAGTTTTAATGGTTAGATCAACTAAGAAATTAGGATCTAACCATCATCCACACATCAAATGCATGGACATTTGGTCCAGCCACATGCTTAGTAGATCACGGTATTGATCAATAACTAGTAACTAATATTTGATACAAATCCAACCATCCAAACCTAGATCATATGGTGGAATGTGTCAGATTTAGTGATCCATGAGTTATGCCAATGATTCAACAATTATGAACCATAGGATCATTGTCAAGTGATCAAATTAGATGTTGATTAAATTAAATTGCACTGCCTAATAAGACTTTAACATTAATGATTCTCATATTGTAGTTAAATTTATTGCATACATCTCAATTATGTAAATTGAATCAAATCTACCATTGGATTGCAATCAGATGTGTAAATTATAAACTGATGATATAAATTATTAATCAACAATCAGTGCTTCCAGATCCAAATAGCTGTTGAGTGTCTGATCAGTGATCCATAGTTGAGGAAACAATGATAAGGAATATGAGATGTTACGATCGCAATAATTAATGTTGAATTATATTTGAAGAAGCATCAATGGTTGATATGGATTAGTAGATGAAAAAGGAAGAACCAGGTCATATATACCATGATAAGTTTTAGTGATACATTGTGAATACATTATAGATTATTGATAAAGTACTTGTGAATGTTTGGAATTGAGGAGACATAGTTCACGCACTTTGGATTGCAAAACCTAAGGTAGGTAGATTTAAGTGTTATATTGGTTAGTTTTATTTTATTGTACCATTATCATTGTTTGCATTAAAAAATGATATATGGAAAATGCAATTGATTGAAATGTTTGGAAAGCTGAGTATTTTAATTAATGTTGACAATTGAAAAATCAAATACACTGAAAAGTGCTTTGAATATTATGTGTGCTTTTGAAATGAAAACAAGTATTGAAAATAGATAGATTTCAAATCACCTGCAATCAATTTGATAAATCTATGATTTTAAGGCTATATGTACTATGATAGAAAATAACCAAAGAGGTAGGGTGTTGTGGTGCTAGCAAGCATCTAGGATGGTGTGCTTTTAGTATTGATATATTTAACTTTATTAATAATTGAGGATGTATTTTTTATTGGTTGATAAGCATATTTTCCTCTAGTCACTACACTAGGAGGTGTAGTTGGCCACTATGCTTTGATTTGAGATATCTGCCCGAGAGGCATTATTGTTTGAGGTGGGTGCGTTAGGAGAAAGCATGGCACTGCCTATTTATTGATCTGTGTTCCTCATGAGGAGTGGAGTAGTCTGTGTGGTATCAGTGGATGAATGTAAATAGGCGAGGGACCCACTATGTGCATAGTATACCTATACAGATTTATTGGGTATGCTGGGACACAATAGTTGTCTTCTTAAGGTTTAGACCATATTAACTTATATGGTTAGAGACAGGACGCTTCCCATTGTTAGCTATTTGTTATCATTAATTTCTATTTGTGATTATGATCCTCGATATTTGTTATATGTTATGATTTGAATATCATAAATATCTTCAAAGATTTGAAAGTCATGGGATTTGATTATATTTGATGCGACATACTTTGTACATTAAATTGATAGTTAAACTAAAATTTTGAGAATATGAAAGAGTTGAAATTATATAATTTTACATTCAGCTTCATAATTCAAATATTTGATTGAATTGATTGAGCTACTTATTTGGTTGAATTGCATATTCATATTGTATTTTGATTATACAGGACATTGTTTTAATTTCATATGATTTATTAAATTGTATGGCTGTTATAAATTACATGATCATCATAAAGTGCACAAATATTTGTAAAGCATGAGTATAGTCCAGTTAACACCTAATTCCACCTACACAAGCACAAGCTTGCTGAGATATTATAAATGATTTACAATATGTCATGTTTGAAGAGTAGAATTGAAGAGAAGACAGATTGAGATTGGAGCAATTGTTAATAAGTTCAAGATTTGGGACTGCAAGGCCTTAGAAATATAAGGTGAGATTACATGAGTGCATTGTATGAGTTTGATTTACTTTTTTATATGTGAACTTAGAATAAACGAGAATTGTGTATTTATGTATATTCATGATTAAAGGATGAAGTGATGTGGTTTTGACTGGAAGTTAAAGATGTCCATTTACGTAATTATGTTTGTTTATAATGTATGAAAATTGTTGAATTGTTATTTGGTGTTCCACATAGCATGCCTTAAATGCATAAAATATCTAAACTACAAAAAAGAATCTGCTTGATTTTATCAAAAATCTATGTTTTTGAGTAGATAAATGAGTTTGGGGGTCTTGGAAAATTGTTTTAAAACAAATGAAAAAAATCATTTTACTAAAAAATCTATGTTTTGAGTAGAAAAATGAGTTTGGGGGTTTTGTAAAAAAAAAATTTCAAAGAAAAACATTTTTAGTATTTGTTTTCTAAAGAAATTTTTAGCTAGGAGCCCCACTTTGTTTAAAAGTATTTTAAAATGAATAAAAAACCCAGGGTGTCACAGTGGGTATCAGAGCTCAGGTTCAATCCTCTCATAATAAGTCACATCAAGAGAAGTAAGAAAAAATAAAGAGATACAATATGGTCCACACTTCTGGATTAGAACTTAAACTGAGTGTATTGACATGGGATAAGGAACATGTATAGTTCAAAGGACAAAGAATGACAAGAAGTGTTTATCGTACACCTGTTACACCAAAACAAGAAAATTCAATAGTGTAGACTCCAAAAGAGATGATGGGATAAATGATGAATAAGATGATGCATTAAATCAGAGAACATATCTAGCATCAAAGTAAAGTCAATACTCTCTTTGAAAGATTTTAGAAGATTGCACCTAAATTTGCTAGTGGAAATAAGCATGATAAATTAGAAGAATAGATTCATAAAATTGATAAACTATTTATTGCAATGAAGGTCCTTGATGATAAGATGGTAAATGTGTCAACTTTTGTATTGACTGAATTGGCTTCTTTCTAGTGGTCTTCTACACAAAAAACCTATTTTGCTAATCAAAATGTTGTGTGGGAAGAATACAAAATTTTCTTCAACAAGAAGTATCTCCTTCCTCATGTAGTAGTGAAGAAAGAGACAGAATTATTAGAATTAAATTAAGTGAGTTTGACTGTACTTGAGTATGGGGACAAGTTTACGCACTTGAAGAAAAATGCACTAGATGTATATTCAACTGATGAGAGAGCAACTTAGATGTTTATCAATGGGCTAAACTAGGTATGGAGGGGGAAAATCCATATGACTAAGAACACTACTTTAGTGAAGGTAGTTGGGATGTCATGTTTGCAGAAGAAGAGTAGCAGAAAGTGCAATATGACAAAAAGGAAAATGAGAGAAGAAGATTGGTTAGTAGCATTAGTGGTAGGTATTTTAGAAAAAGAAAGAGATTTAACCCTTCATTAAAATCACAGAGGTTTCAAAAGCAAAGAGTTCTTAAGAGATAAGAAAAGAACCTCCAAATCATGTTCCATTTGCAGATGGTCTTACCCTAGTAAACCTTGTCTTGTGGCAGACAAAAGATGTTTCTGATGTGGGGAACAGGGACACAACATAATAGATTGTCCCAAATTACAACACCAGACAGATTAAGGAACTACGAGGGATTAGATGAGATGAAGTTAGGGTCAAGTATTTGCACTCACAGTAGGTCAAGCATAAACATCAAACATTGTAATTGAGGGTACCTTCCTTGTTGCAAGTCAACATGCCAAAGTCTTATTTGATTTAGGTGCATCATACTCTTTTTATTTCATACTCATTTGTTACTGAGTTGCATTGGCCTACACAATATTTGGACTTTGTTTGGATGTAATTACTCCTATAGAAGAACCAATATGTGCGAGAAAGTTTTTGTATTAAGTTCTGATTTTGATTTTTGGGAAATTGTTTGATGTCATCTTAGGAGTGGATTGGTTAGCATCAATTTCGATAGTTGTGGATTGTCATTGAAAGAAAGTTGTGCTCAATTGACAAGGTGAAATGGTAACTTCATATCAAGGAAGGCAAGAATTTTTAGGAGCTTGCATTATTTTAGCCATGAAGACAGTAAAGCACATCTCTAAAGGATTTTGGTAATCTATTGCTACTGATGTGGTTGTGGATGTGGAAAAACCTAAGGTAGAAGAGTTGGAAGTAGTTTGGGAGTTTTTGGACTTTTTTCTAGAAGAACTACTTGGATTACCACCAAGGAGAGAAATTGATTTTACTATTGGGCTGGTACTAGGTACAACTCCTATGTCCAATGTGCCTTACAGGATGGCTCTAGTAGAATTGAAGGTTCAACTCTAATAACTATTAGATAGAGGATTCATCAGGCTTAGTGTGTCACTTTGGGTGGCACCAGTTCTCTTTGTCAAGAAGAAGGATGGGTAGATGAGATTATGGATTGATTATTAGATGCTGAATGGAGCCACTATAAAGAATCAACATCCTCTACCACACATAGACAACCTCTTCAATCAACTATAATAAGCAAAAGTATTCTCCAAAATTGACTTGAAGTCTGGCTACCATTAGTTGAGAATCAAAGATGAAGATGTCTCTAAGATAGCATTTTGGACTAGATATAGGCATTATGAATTCTTAGTCATGTTGTTCGAATTGACAAATGTTCTAGTGGTTTCCATTAATCTTATGAACCAAGCGTTAAAAATATATCTGGACAAATTTATTTTTGTATTTTTGGATGACATTTTGATTTACTCCAGGCATCAAGAAGAGCACAAAGAACATCTACACAGTCTCTAGGATCATCGTCGATATGCTAAATTCAACAAATGTGAGTTCTAACTTAAGTGAGTGGGCCATGTAATTCCTAAGAAAGGTGTCTCAATGGACCCAGCTAAAGTTGAAGTAGTGATGAAATGGGATAATACCAAAGCCAGTAATAGAAATGCATAATTTTCTCAATCTAAATGGATGATATGGCAAATTTATGGAAGGGTTTCCAGGTCTGACTCTACAATTGACAACTATGACCTAGAAGAGTGAGAAATTTGTATGGACTAATGCTTGTGAAAAGAGTTTCCAAGAATTGAAAATGAGACTCATTACTGCACATGTATTAGCTTTACCCTTGGGAAGTAGAGGTTTTGTAGTTTACAGCGATGCATCGGGGAAAGGTTTAGGTTGTGTATTAATGCAACATGGAAATGTGATTTCCTATGCATCTAGTTAGTTGAAGACACATGAAGTGAACTACCCTACTCATGATTTAGAGTTGGTAGTTATAGTTTTTGCACTTATAATATGGAGGAATTACCTTTATGGAGAGAAATTTCAAGTTTTTACTAATCATAAGAGCCTCAAATATATCTTTTCATAGAACAACCTAAACATGAGACAAAGGAGGTGGATGGAGTATCTTAAATATTATGAATTTTCCATCCACTATCATTCTAGAAATGCCAATAAGGTAGCAAATGCTTTGAGCAGGAAGACGCTTGGATTGATGGAAAATTTGGTAGTTTGATCATTGTTTGTTGAGAGAGAGTTATACAAACATAGTAGGATAATTAGCATACACATGTTCTAAATGAGAAGTCCAGTTTTATTAAGGAAGTAGATGGTAGTGTACACTTTGAAGGGAGACTTGTAGTTTGGCTTGTCATAGAATTGAGATGGGACCTACTACATGAGGTACATCACTCATTGTATACTATCCATTATGACAGTACAAAAATGTACCAAGATTTGAAAAGAAACTTTTGGTGGGATGAAATTAAATGAAGTTTGTAGCAAGATGCTTAACTTATCAACAAGTGAAGGTTGAATACCAAAGACCCATAAGAATGTTATAAGCATTTAAACTCCCAAAATGGGATTGGGATGTGGGATCACATCACCATGGATTTTATTTAAGGGCTGCTTCAGATACGCCACAGCCATGATATGATATCAGTGATTGTAGATAGATTGACTAAATTTGCACATTTCCTTCCTATTAAATAAAAACAATCAATCGATTGGTTAACTAAATTATATGTGAAGGAAATTATAAATAGTCAGTTAGAGAGAACTATAAAGACTTTAGAAGACATCTTGAGAGTGGGTACAATAGATTGGAAAGGAAATTGGGATGAACGCTTTCCACTGGTTGAATTCACATACAACAATAGTTTTCATGCAAGTATTGGCATGGCACCATATGAAGCACTATATGGATGATCGTATCAATCACTGATGTGTTGGAGCAATGTAGGAGAAAGGAAGCTTTTGAAGTCTAAACAAGTAGACCTACATGCAAAAAAGGTCAAACTTATCAGTAAACGACTATTGACCACTCACAATAGTCGAAAGAGTTATGCTGATTGTAGACGTAAAGATTGGGAGTTTTTTTTGGAGGTCACATCCTTTCGAAGATCTCAGCTACAAAGGGCATCATGGGATTTGGACTAAAAGGCAAATTAAGTCCTAAATTCATTGGCCCTTTCAAACATTTTAAAGAGGGTTAACTCAGTAGCATAAAGATTAGCATTACCACCACAGCTTGTAGAAGTACACAATGTTTTTCATGTGTCAATATTGTAGAAGTACATCTTAGACCCTACACATGTCCTTAAGATAGAACTAGATGAATTGAGACCATATTTGACATTTGAAGAAATTTTAGATAAGAAGGAACATAAATTGAGGACAAAGACTATCTTGTTGGTCAAATTACTTTGGCAACATGATTCCGTCGAAGAGGCCACTTCGAAAACTGAAGAGGAGATGAGAAGGACACATCCATAATTACTTGATGAATAATGTAAAGAAAATCTCAACGATAAAAATTTTCTGAGGGAAGAATGTACTACCTCCAATTTCTAAATTCCATTTCATGTAATTTTGAATGAAATGTGAATTTGAAATTTTACATTTTGAATTTTATGGATTTAACGTTTAGAAAAACACTTAGTTGTCCTTTGTAACATCAATATTTGGAAGGTAATAGAAAAGCTTACCAATGACATTAAGAAGGCTGAAACTAGAGTTTGAATGGAAATTCTTCTCCCCTTTAGTTCAACGTTTTCTCTCCTCTGGTTCCTTCTCTTTCCATGATTTTTAACGTCTAACTTGTGGTAAGATTCTGATACTATATTTTTAGTTTTTCCTTCCTAAAGTTTTGGGGTTTATTTCTATCTCAAACTCCTCTAGGATTCCTAAGTTTTCTTCCCCTATTTTTAGGCGCCTTCTCAACCCTTTACTTCTTCTTTTTATAATCCTTTAAAACACCATCTTCCTAACCCATGCAAGACTTATTTCCTTTTCCTAATACTACTTGAAACTGACCTCTACTTATCACCAATTTCCATGCATTTTTAGCTCCCCAACTCTCTAAAATTTGGAATATTCTACCCTCCTAAACACAAGGAGCCTCTTTCTTAGGTAGCTACCATTTCTCAAATCAAAACCCCACACTCAATCCTAGCCACTCATATGTGTTCTAGATCGCTCTCTCTCTCTCTCTCTCTCTCTCTCTCTCTCTCTCTCTCTCTCTCTCTCTCTCTCTCTCTCTCTCTCTCTCTCTCTCTCTCTCTCTCTCTCTCTCTCTCTTGTTCTCATACTTCTACGACAACTCATCCTAGCCATCGATACCTTAAATGTCCTAACACTTATCTAATTCATTCATTTTATTAGGTGTTGAGATCACTCTAATCTCATCAAAATGAATCATCCACTCTTTCTAAGTTTTTCCTAAAAAGAAACCAAAAACATTTAATTGATGGGTTGAACTCTAAACTGAAGTCTTTAATACACTTAACATTACCATCTAAGAAACTCAAATTTTATTGATGAAAATATGCAAACTAATATAATTATTGAATTAAAAATTTTAAGGTATTACATTCTACCCACCTTATAAAAGTTTTATCCTTCAAATTTCATGATAACTCAATGAACAGTCTAGGATACTTTGGCGTATATCCTCTTCTATTTCATATGTGGCTTCCTTTATGGAGGGGTGTTGCCATAGAATCTTGACCAATGGTTTGGTCCTATTGATATATATATATATATATATATTACATAATACCTTTATATTTAGCATGCTTTGGCCCAAAATTCTCTATTTTATAGGTCTATGGTACAAATGAAAAATGCACAAACTTGATAGTTTTACCCCTGAAAGGGTAATTTCACCTACCAAGCTACAATGTGGACTCACACATGCCAAAAATGAAGTCCTAGAGGTTCGAATGATCATTGTGTGTCATTATCAAAGGCAGAGCAAGCAGAAACCCCATGCACAATTCCTACTCAAATGAAGGTGAAAACATAGCAAATTCCCCTTGCATGAGTGCATGCATACATTTCATCATCTTGGGAAGCTTATGAGAGAAGTTCAAATCACATACAATGAGATCATATACAACAAAAGCTTCTCAGAAATAAAAGAAGATTGGGACCTATAGGAGAATTTTTTTCTTACTTTTTCTCTTACTCAACCAAAAGAAGAAGACCATTCAATGATTGGATGTTTTATCCATACAAGGGTGGTGAGGTCTACTTGGCCCCATGTGAAATACATGAAAAAATCTTTGAGGAATCAAGGCCATTCATTCTAAGACAATCCAATCCAATGTTAGAGGAAAATGAAGGTTAAGGAAGATTTACATATTATAATGGATCCCATCACTTCAAGATATGGTAAGCATGATCTAAGGACCATGAATGAAGTAAAATAAAGTTACAAACCCTAGCCACCTTTCCCATGTTGAAAAGTCAATCTAAAACCCTAAGGAAAGGAAGATCTCAAACACCTTTCTTAATCCAATGGTCCACCTCAACTATAGGGTTTTTTGTCCAGCGAACATGAAACCTACGCACATCACTATTTCTTCTAATTTTTTCGTCTGTGAAATTTTTGAATCTCAGGAGAAATAAAGGGATTTTGATTATTTTGATACATTGAATAAGATGGTAATCTCTAATCACCAGTTTGAGCAATCATTTTTCTAGCAAGCTCGATCTCCAAGGAACAATTTTCTTCTATTTTGCTGGCAACGATAATGGTGTTCACCTATATTTTCTAGTGACTGACTTCTCCCTCCCTCTTATTTACTCTCCTTCTTTGGTCAGCATATATGATCGGCTATCATTTACTTTAAAAGTAGGTGGTATTATAAAAAATGGTCCTTCATTTAATGTTATAATATATTTTGTTTTAATTTTTCTTTAATGTATTTAATTCTTTTTAAATTTTTATGATCCTATTTGCTTTAAGACCAATGACCGTGTACAACAAACAATAATGGAGCTTAATCCTTTTAGATTTTTCAAGTGGTGCGGCCATGTGAATTTACAAAAATATAGGGTTTTTTTTATTATCTTTTGTAGGCAGAGATAATCCAATGGTCGAGATTGATCAAGATGAGAGACTATGGATCAAAATAAATGATAAGTGTTCAATTTTGTATAAAAAGTACTCAATTAATAGTCCATGTGTTATAAATTATAGGCATTATTCTAGGTTTTTTTAGAATTTCATAACACATGTATTTTTTACCTAATAATTCCAAAGTTTTATATTTTGCAGGTTAAGAGGCTAATTTAGAGTAAGTATATGAATTATCATATTTTCTTAGGATTTAATTAGGGTATTTACTCTTTTTGTTGGATTTGAGAAGATGATCCAATGGCCTATATTACACTTCGTAGAGTTTTTTGCTATTCGAGCTGTATGGTTAGCTTGCTTGGGGTGAAAGGGTTGCGTACCTTTGCCGGGGACTGTGGGGTGGAGCCCCTAAAAGGTCCACAAAAAATCACGTCCTGTTGTATTGCAATAGTCCTAAAAAATTGTCTTAGGGCAAGCAAGGAAGCAATTAGAAGAAGTTAAAGATGACTAAAATGGCCTATTCTCAAGCCATGCATTTCCACCACCTTTGCATGGAAGCCATGTAAGCCACCTTACCATTTAAGTCATGCAAAAGGGTGACAAGCTAAATAAGATATCAATCCATGATGCCAACCATTCAAGCTACTCAAGCCACCAAGGAATGAACCATTAAAGTAAGCCATTAAACCACATAGAGCCATTCCACTTGGAGTCACATGATTAGAGCAATATTTCAAGGAATTATCCATGGAAAAAAAGTGATTTCCATGTGATAATTAGAAGGTTTTGACAAAAAATTATAATTGGCAAGATAATCATGCATAGGTGGACCAATCAAGAGACAAAACCCACATTCTAAATTCATTTCCCATCCATGTATTTTGCACGATTTTTACTTAAGGAGGGAAGCACCTCCTAAAAAGGTGGCACCTCCCAACTTGCTTACTCACACTCAACCACCTCAAAATTCTAACTAATTCCCATCTTCCCTAAATTTTTCTTTTTCCTTTTCTCTCTTTCCTAATGACCAAACACCACACAATTAGAAGGGGAGGAGCTCCATGCCACCTTCATAAAAAAGTGACTCCTTCCCCCCTTCCCCCTTCTAATTACACTATGCCACCTCATCCACCTCACTTGCTAAAATTCTATCTCCACCTAACTTTCTTACCTTGAAGTTTTAGATTTAAGTGTATCTTTTATTTCCTAAGATAAATTCCCATTAAATTGGAAACCAAAAAGTATATATAACCACCAAGGGTTTCCACGTGTAATTGAAGTAAAGGGTTTGCTTAAAATCCTTAAAAGAAGCATACTACATTGGAGATCTTTGGAGCTTTGGAATTTGGCTTCCTTTTGGCTACTCTTTTTTGAATTTTTCAAGTATTTTTCCTTTTCTTTTGTACTTTAATTTCAGGTTAGTTTTCTCTTTCATTGTTTAGTTGTTCTTATTTTCTTTCTTTAATTCTATATGTATATAACTACCTTGCTTTTCCTTTGAATCTTTTCTTCCATCTCTTTAGTTTTTCTTGCTCAATCTTAAAATATCCATAGTTACTTGTTCTCTGATAGTGATAGCCAAGAAAAAAAGTAGCTTGAATCTCTTGTTCCTCCTTCATGTTTTAGTCATTTTTTTAGATCTAGTATTAGTTTGGGATGTTTTTCTCAGTGATTCGTTCCCACCCTTCAACTCTCTTTTCTGCTGATTTCTTGTTGGGTTTCACTTGCATGTTATCTAAGTTAAGTTTAAGGTTGTTAGGGTGTACTTAATATTTGATTTGAATCAAGTTGCAAGCATTGAAAAAGTGCACAATTTTAGATTTTGTATACATGTTTCATGCACACCATTATTTGATGTATTTTTCCATGCAATCAATAAATTAGTTTGAAGACCATTATTGTTGCTTGATTCTAGTAGTAAATTAATTTAATTCTTGAATGTTATCTTGCATAAAAAGTGCTTGTTAAGTTGCTTTTCATGCCTTGCTAGAATTGAGTTTCTTTAGCACCTAAATTCTAGAATTTTTTCATTAAATGCTCACGTTTAATTTTCAACAATCTATAGATCTCATTTACCTAATTTCTTAAGAATCCATTTAGTTTTTGATTTATTTTAGTTAATACCTTAATTAGATTGCATGTTGGTAAGCTTTTGACTTAAGAATTTTATCCATTTTCCAACCCATGAACCATGCACACAACTCCTAGGTTCATGGCATAGTGATTGGGTGAATTCACTTTTAAGATTTGCATGTTTGTTTAATCTTACTTTAGCATTACTTAGTTTGTTTTTTTCATCTAAGTTTAATTTTTGAAAGTTTTCTAATTTGGTTTTAAAAAGTTCTATTTTTAGAATGTTTTAGGATTACGAAAGTGTTATTTTTCAAAATCTTTCTTTTTTAGTAAGTTTCCTAGTTCTATTGATTCTAGTTTTGCAATAGTTTTCTTATTGAATGCATGTTAGTTAGGAAACTAATTTTATTGAATATCTTTATTTTTAGAAATTTTTCTTTAATTGTAGTTTCTAATTTAGTGCTTATTTTTCCATTCTATGTTGTTTAAATTCCAATTTAGTCAAAACCCTCTTTCTTTGGCTAAGAGAAGCAATTTAAATAAGATCCAATCAACTAAAAATTTTGTGAGATTCCCCATAGGATCGACTTCTCTCGTGTGCAAATTACTACATCGGTTCATGCACTTGTGAGTAACTTTAAATCTATAGCCATTAACTTAGAGAGTGGGGGACTTATTTCCATCAATTCCAAAGCTCAATCAAGGTTCAAGATTATCCTAAGGCAAGAAAGAAGGCAATTGGAAGAATCGAAGGTGACTAAAATGGGACCATGTAAAAATCATGCAATTCCACCACCTTTGCATGAGAATTGGAGCCATGCAAGCCACCTTAGTCACATGAACCATGCTAGGAGATGACAAGCCATGATGCCAAGGGACTAAGCCACTCAAGCCACCAAGCAAGGAGCCATCAAAGTGAGCCACCAAGCCATCATAGCGATGTCACATGTAGTCATGAAAATAAGCAAGCAATTGTTAGAGATTTGCTAAAATGGGAAGATATGCATGCTATGGTGGACCAATGGGAGAAAAGCCTTAAAGTTTTAAACCTTCTTTTCCTCTCTTTCCACCCTTTCACATGAAACACTTAATAAGGAAAGGACTTCCACCCACCACCCAAAAAAAATGGCACCTTCCCCCTTTTCTACTTCCTTAAGTTTTTCACATTGTTTCTATTTCCTTCCCACTCAATTACCTCACTTTCCTATCCTCATCTAAGGGTTGTTCACATTCCATTGAGTTTACAAGGTGTTGATTGTTTTACAACAATTGCACCGGCTATTGTAGTGTAGCTGATGTAGGTTAATCCCATTGGGACTCAACTTAAAAGGATGGAGTTTAAATAAAATTTAATTGTCCAAAGATTAAAAGAAATGACAGAGATTAATTAGTAGTGAAATCAAAACTCAAATTTATTTAACTGATGAAAATTACATAATTTTAAATTCAAACAGATGGAAAATTAACTAAAAAACACATAAATCTACTTCCCTAGCTTCATCATAGCCAACGTCAATGTCGATTAGCCTTCATCAATCTCTTCAAAATATCCTTGATTAAAGATCCAATGGCTGGATTGTTCAAATTCTCCAAAATTTTAATAATCTAGGCTAAAGAATGATTTTGGGCTTTGGATGGGTTAAATCAATTTCTAGTTCTTAGATTAAAGAGTAGAGACATTGGATAAGCTAAGAGATGTCCCAAGAATAAAATTTGAAAATTGATTTGAATTCTGATGTGAAACAAATCATGAAATAAAGAATTCTTTTTTGTTAAGGCTAAATCATTGATTAGGTTAAGCCTTATTCAAACAAGGTCTGGATTACAGAGTTCCTAAAATTAATCTAAGAATAGTACAAAGCGGAATAAGGAAAACCATGAAAAGAGATAAAGACAAAATAGGGAAAAGACAAAAATGGGATGAAAATGGAATTTAAATTAAAGTTCAAAGGGTAAAAATGGAGTTTTTTTTAATGAAAATTCATTCTTCTTGTTCCCATAAACAGAAAAATGCAAAAATTGAAGTAGGGATCACATGGGTCCCTAAGAATGGTGATGTTTAGAGGGAAGAAGAGAGGCAGAGATGGGGGAGAGATAAGAGGGAGAGTGTGACGACCCAGGTTTTTATAACACATTTTATAATACATTTTGTACAGACAGGTCCCTTAGTAATAAATTTTTTTTTACAAAACAAAGCAGTGGAAATTCTTTTGTTTAGAACTTGTTTTGTAAAACCCAAGTCACCATTTCATACATAACATAAGTAGAGTTTTGTACAAGATAAAATTCCATTGAAGGAATATATTTTTATTAAACTTTAGGATTCATCCATTGGTTCATAGTACACAGCCTATTGTATCCTTACAATACTTGTCCAAATACACATTCCAAATTACAACGCTCTAAATACAATACAAGCTCTCAATACAATGTTTTAAGAGATATACTCTGATTACTTATTCTTCAATAGTTCTTCAAGTCTTGAGCTCCTAAGTATCCTTCTCTTTATCTAAGATATTGTAAACATTCAAACATGTATGCTTGGTAAGGGATAAATATGTAATATATTGGCAGTATATCTCAATATTCAATTATCCCATGATTCATTCTATCATAAACACATTCATGGACCAATATCATTTATATGGACATCTCATTACTTTGTCATTTGTGTTCATCTTTATATACATACATACATACATACATACATACATACATACTTACATACATACTGTATATGGACAAATCCGTTAAAATTGTGAAAATAGTCAATAATCATTCCCATACTAAGCTGATCAACTTCTTTCACTATAGGAGATTAGTATCTCAACTAGTTATTATATCGAGATTTTCCCTTCTTGGGAAAAATACTAGCAATATATAATTACCTGGCATTTCATCATGCCATCACTTAAGGCATTTCACTATGCCTCAACATAAGGCATTTCACTATGCTACAACACAAGGCATTTTACTATGCCAATTTCATATGCATCATAATGCAAAATAATCAGGGACTACCATGCTTGCAGTCTGATCTGTACAGCGTACTCGAATAACTGCTCTATAATCCACTTACACCATTATCAGTGAAAATTACAATATCCATATCCATAAGGGGGGACCATGGCTGTTATAGTGGCGGCCTTCCATAATTGCCCCACCCAACTTTCAGCCTTTCTTAGGCTTGGTATTCAATATCATCAAGTTTCGGAGAGCGGGTGGCCAAACCCTCATAACTCTCCTAGCCTAGCATCCCTAGGCATATGCCTGTTTACAACAAAACCACAAGCCTCCATACTTGTATGTAAAACAATACTTATACATATTAGAGTATCTGTCTGTTTATCTAGGACTGGAATATTTTTTACTCTCCTATTTTCTTAGGGTTGTTATTAGTTCTTGACTTAACCATTTCATACTTATTTTTCTCATCATTTGGTTGGATCACATTTATTTCTAAGGTATTTACCATAATATATTGGTATTGTACATGTCAATACTTCTAAACATAAGATCATGTATTAAACATGTATCTTCATGTAAAGGCATTCTTAAAATCCACCTATCTCAATAGGGTATTCTTACTCCTTGAAGTCTACCATAGTCTTGATCAACATATATCTGTTAAATCATAGGTATACTATCATCTTTCTAGTCAAGAGTATATACTACATGGTCTTTTGATCATCCTTATGTAAGATTATCTGAATCTTTCTTCCTTGAATCACATATGACCAAGGGTTCAAATCTTCTATACAAGTACTATCTATATCATACATAAACAATCCAATTTATATTGGTATTTCTTTTTCTTTATTGTTTTTTATCAATCAAGATCTCATCTTCTTTGATCATCCTTATCTTATTTACTATTTTTATTGGAGTTAGATAATTTGCTATCTTTTTATGTTCTTATTACTATTGAACTAGTTAATGTCTTATTGGTTAAAGATAATTTATTTCTTCCTAATACTAGACAGCTCCTTGTTTCAGGATGATTAGTGCTTATCAGTTAAAGTTTGCTCAAAGAGTGGTTAATACAGCCCTCAGGTAAGGAGGCGTTTAGCCCTCACTTACATCAATGGGAGGCGATGGAAAAGCACTTGGCTCTTGTATACCCTTATAACCACAATGTTCAGAGTCCACTAGAGTGGCACTAGTTCAACCTTTAACAAGGTTCCTATGAGCTCTTTACCTTAAGTACATTCTCTAATTGATTTTAATTAATTTTCATGGATATGCACAATGTCATCCATGGATGTTCATTATTTTCCTACTTTGGGCCAAGGAAATGGTAAATCATTCCTTATATTGTCCTACTAACTATAGCCCTTGCTAATATTAAGTCAAAGTCATTCATTCATCTTAATTGTCCATGAATCTTTATATTTCATTAGATTATAATTTTGGTGATTTATGAATATTGAAGCATAACCACTAATTTAACAATTATATATACTAATTTAAAGACAATTAAGATGCTTACACTATACCTTGACAATCAAATAACCATACACTTTAAATAGAATTGTACATCTATATCATTCTAAGGACATTTATACTCTAATATACTAACATGGATCCTAAGTTATGAAGTACATGAAATATTAGTGGTAATCTAATGGAATCATGCAAAAATCTCATGACCCTAAGATAATTAAATTTACCAACCTATTATAACAACCAAAGAACATTAGAGCATAGCATGATATAATTGAATAATTACACTATTATGCTTCCTCATTTATAACATAAATCATATTTACAATTCTATTATCAAATAAAAGATAGTTAAACTAATTAAATTAGGATTATAATAAACTTTTAATCATGATCCAACCATCCGATTTTATGCTCATCATTTAGATCAAGGATTTTTATTACATTAAGGGTTTTTACTTCATTAAGGTCCAAAGATCCAATCCACATGTTCTTTTGTCATATCCCATCCATGATCTCACTAGATCATATTCATTCAACACATCCATGGGTCTGATCATGCTTGATTTTACTGATCAAGTGGGTCCTTTTATATTTTTAGGGTATTTCTACCATAAAGGGTAGATTTTTAATTTTTCATTGATCTGTCATAATAAGTTCTCAATTTCACATATTATCAAGATTATATCATATTTGGATCAGTTTCCCAAGGTCTAATCATCATAAATTTTACAAATCAAGATAATTAGAAGCTTATTTCCTATAAACAAAAAGTTTCTTGAATTATTTATTAAATTTTATGGTTTTAAAAGAAAATAGAATTCACAAGCTTTCCATAGCTTCTTTTCGATCTAGATTTGGAGTTTAGATGACTTCTGAATTAAAGTTTGAAGTTCACAGTCAAAACAATGGCCCAGATTCAATCTAGTCCTTGCGAATTGAAGGGGATGATCAGCAGCTTGCCTCTGCCTCGTTCCACTGATGATAGCCAGTGTATGCTGAGCGGTGACTGGGGATAGGTGAGACGTCCTGATCGAGACCATTAGATCACCTATCTCCCGGTCATCCCTGATCTACCATCATCTATGGCTGGGATTTACCTATTTCGGGTTTTTGGGTCCCAGCTTTTCATCCAACAGCTTAAAGTTTCATCTAAGCATTGTATGATGGGATCTCAACCCTTCATGTCAAAACCATTGTCTCTAACGGATCAATGGCCGGGGAGATCCTTGAAAAGCTGGAGATTACTACTGGATTGCATGGAATGAAAGGGAAACATGGGAAGCCACCTAACTGGTGTTGCTAGAGTGGAGAAAACCACTAGAGAAGAAGAGAGAAAACCAAAAACCCTAGATGCATTCAGTTTATATACAGTTAGAGATTTCTCTGATAACGTTGCTGGAGAAGAAGGAATACCTTGGGGGAAACATAGAACCCCCTTTGATGAATAGTTTTAATAGTCCAAGATCACCGTTTACTAGCTAGATTGGCTAGAATAACTTGAAATTTTTGCCGAAGGCGATGTCAGTACCAAACTTGAGATTGATTTGAAATTTTCCAGTGATATCACTGGTAGATCACAAATATTCCTTGGGGCTTTTGTAAATCAGGATAGCCCGAACATATCCAATGGTGAAGATGGAAATCAAATGACTGAAATGGGATGGTTAATTAGATTAGGGTTTCCCAGGTAGAGCCCTAGTTTAAATGGGGATGATGCGTCATTGGGCGCGCCCAACGTCTCCACTTGGTCTGGAGTGACAGGTGCGTACGTGGAGGCTCCAAGAGGGGAAAATAAAAGAGAAGAATGGAGAGAGAAATTGGAGGACATAGGGAAGGAATTTGGATCTAAGATTTTAAGGGATCTAGGGAACTTAGTAAGGGATTTTTGAAAAATTTTGGAGATTTTTCTGAGGTATTTATATGCAAGATTTGGATTCTTTTATGAATTTCCTATAATTATGGTGTCTTCACTTTTGATTAAATTTAATGGGGAGTGGAGCTACCACTCCACCTCTGTTGCCACTACCAAATGGTAGTGGTTTGACAATGGATGGCTGCTTCCAGAACGTTGGACCACTTTGTAGGCCCCACTTTAATTGTAAAATGATCATTTTGCCTTTTTATTCCAAAAATAGAGAAAAATAGGCATTATTTGTCCAAACTTGGAATTTAGTGTACCTAGAGTCATTTCAATCAATTTTTCAAGTACATTCTAAATTTTCATGTTTTAATTCTTGATTATGAGTGAAATTACCATTTTACCCATTTGTTTAGAAAATTAGGGATTTTTCATTTTAACTCAAAATTTAATGTACTTAATGTCATTTCTTTTACGAGTACATTCATAATTTCTAGGTTTTAAATCATGGTTTAATCTCTATAAAAAAAGAATTTCCAATAACCTAATATTCCAACCCAAAATTTTTAAAAATTCAAACTTTATTAATTTTTCTCAATAATTACATAAAATTTTGGGGTTATTACAATCTTCCCCTCTTACAATAATTTTGTCCTCGAAATTTGTAATACCACAACCCAATAAAAAAAACTAGGTCGTGTATTCCTCATTTCTACTTCTGTTTTCCATGTAGCTTCCTCAATAGAGTGATGTTACCACAGAACTTTGACTAAATGAATTGTTTTGGTCCTTAACTTTTGTTCCTTACGGTCCAAGATTCATATCGCCTTTTCTTCAAAGGTTAGGTCTAGCTTCAATTCTGCTAATATTCTTTGAAGTATATGAGTATCATCTTGTAGGTACTTTTGTAACATAGATAAGTGAAATACATTGTGTACTTCAGAGAGTTGAGGTGGTAAGGCTAATCTATAAGCCACTAGACCAATTCTTTCTAGTTTTTCAAATGGACCAATGAACCTAGGACTAAGTTTGCCTTTGGTTGCAAATCTCATGACCCCTTTAATTGGTGATATTTTCAAAACCACATGCTCTCCCATATCAAATTCCAGATTTCTACATCTTTTGTTTGCGTAACTCTTCTAACAACTGTGTGCTCTTAACAACCGTTTCTTTATCCTTCTAACCTTATTTGTACACTGTTCCACCAGTTTTGACTTCATTAGTTTCCTTTATCCAACTTCACTCCAACTAGTTGGTAATGAGCATGGTCGCCCATACAATGCTTCATATGGTGTCATACCAATACTTTCCTAAAAACTGTTGTTATAAGTGAATTCTACTAATGGAAGATGTTCATCTCAATTTCCCTTCCAATCTAATGCACATGCCCTCAACATATTTTCAAGTGTCTGAATAGTTCTTTCTGATTGACCATCTATTTGGGGATGAAATGATGTACTGAATCTAAGTGAAGTTCCCAATGCTTGTTGTACGCTCTTCCAACATCTTGAAGTAAATCTCCCATCTTTATCAGAGATGATGGATAAAGGAATCTCATGAAGACTTACTACTTTTATGTACAACTTAGCTAGACTGTCAACTGACTGATTCTATCTAATTGGAAGGAAATGTGTTAACTTTATTAATCTGTCCACAATCACCCAAATCATATCATGACCTTCCCTTGTCTTTGGTAATCCTACCACAAAATCCATAGTGATATTGTCCCATTTCCATTATGGAAGTTGTAGTGTTTGTAACATTCCAACTGTTCTTTAATGTTTAGCTTTTACTTGTTGAGAATTTAGACACTTAGCCACAAATTCCCCTGTCTCTTTTCGTACCTTCCCACCAAAAATTTATTTTCAAATTTTGATACATCTTTGTACCCCCAAGGTGTATAGAAAATTTGGACTAATGGGCTTCTTGTAACAATTCTTTTCTAAAGTTTGTGTTTGAAGGAACCACTAATCTCGCCTGAAAATGTATACCCCCATCTGTACCCTTACAAAACCCTATCTTTGTACACAATCCCTGAGTTACTGTATCCCCTTCTTGGGCCTTGAGGACTCTTTCTACAAAAGTTGATTTAATGGTGACATTTGTAACTAGAGCTCTTGTCTATCTACTTAATGCATTAGCGACTACGTTTGCTTTTCCAGGATGGTATTGGATGTATTCCATCCATCTCCTTTGTCTCATGTTTCAATCAACCTAAGTGAAAATATATTTGAGACTTTTATGATCTATAAATACATTGAATTTTTCTCTATACAAATAGTGTCTCCAAATTTTCAATGCAAAAACTACAGCTGCCAATTCTAGGTCAAGTACTGGGTAATTTATTTCATGTTTCTTCAATTGTCTAGATGCATAAGCAATGACCTTTCCATTTTGCATCAATACACTCCCTAACCCTTTTCCTGAAGCATCACAATATACTTCATATCCCCCACTTCTTGATGGCAAAGTTAATACTGGTGTTGTAGTTAACCTCTTCTTTAGCTCTTGGAAACTATTTTCACGCTCTTCTGTCCAAGTGAACTGTAGCCCTTTTCTAATCAATGTAGTCAAAGGAAGGGCTATATGGGAAAATCCTTGAATACATCTATGATTGTATCTTTCTAGTCCTAGAAAACTACATATTTCTTTTACTGTCTTAGGTTTCTCCCAATTCATTACTGCTTCAACCTTGGCAAGATCCACTTCTACTCCATTCTTGGAAATTACATGACCCAAGAAATTTACCTTCTCTAACCAGAATTCACACTTACTAAATTTACCAAATAATTTATGTATTCTAAGGGTATTTAGTGCAATTCGTAAGTATTCTTGATGTTCTTTAATACTGGTAGAGTAAATCAGTATATCATCAATAAATACGATGACAAATTTGTCTAAGAATTCCTTGAAGATTTTGTTTATGAGATCCATAAACATTGCTGGTGCATTGGTTAGCCCAAAACACATGACTAGAAACTCGTAATGCCTGTACCGAGTTCTAAATTCTGACTTAGGTATATCTTCATCCTTAATACGCAATTGATGATATCGTGATCTAAGGTCAATTTTGAAAAACACCTTAGAAGATTAGAGTTCATCAAAGAGATCATCAATGCAAGGTAAGGGATACCTATTTTTCACTGTTACATTGTTCAACGTTCTATAATCGATGCACAATCTCATAGACCCATCCTTCTTCTTCACAAATAACACTAGTGCTCCCCATGGTGAACTACTTGGTCTAACAAACCCTTTGTCTAACAATTCCTGTAGCTGACCTTTCAACTCTTTTAATTCTTCTAGGGCCATCCTATAAGGTGCTTTATAAATTGGAGTTATACCAGGAATTACTTCAATGGTGAACTCAATTCTCTATGTGGGGGTAATCCTAGAAGTTCTTCTGGAAAAACATCTTAGAATTCTCTGACCACATCAATTTCTTCTAACTTGGGCTGTTCAACATCCACAGCAACCACTGTTGCTAAAAATGCTTGACACCCCTTAGAAATGTGTTTGACAACCTTCATATCTGAGATAATGGATTTGTCTAAGTCATTGTGTTTTCCATATAGTACTAATACTTCCTCCCCATGTATGCTAAATGTGACTTTCTTCTTGTAACAGTCCATAACTACCCAATATTTTGGTAACCAGTCCATACCTAGTATGATGTCAAAGTCCAGCATGTTTAGTAAAATAAGGTCTATATCCATTATTTTCCCCAGTACTTCTGCGTGTACATTATGACTGTATTCATGTAGTCTAACTGTTTTACCCACCGAAGTTGTTACATCTAGATGGATCCCAAGTTTTTCACTAGCAGTTGTATACTAGATGTAAATATGCAAGATATAAAGGAACGCGTAGATCCAGAATCAAACAGTACTTTGGCATGGTTGTCGAATATAAGTAATGTACCTTCAATCACAGCATTAGATAATCTAGCCTAGCCATTAGTGATGGCGAATACCCTTCCTTGGTGATGAGGAACATTGTCTGGTTTCACCTCTTTAATAGCTAATGGTTTGTTGCAATTTGTAGATATATGTCCGAATTCTCCACAATTACAACATTTGATCAGTGGTTGTTGTTGTATCAGAGTGGGACACATATTTTTAGGATGAAATATTCTACATTTAGGACAATGTCTTCTTTTTGTATGATTCCCTTGATTTCTAGGAGGTTTGAAATTGTTTAAGGGTCTCTTGCCCTTCTAAAAAGGCCTTTGGTTATAGTTTTCACCTCCTCCAAACTTAATGGGTTGAGTCTTCTTGAACTCTTCTTCAAACATTGAAGCCATCTCTACACAGTCTACCATAGTGGTGGGTTTAGTACCCATCACTTTCACCTTCAACGCTGACTGTAATCCCTCCATAAATCTATCCACAATGCGCCTTTCTGTGTCACACATATGTGCAACAAATCTCTTTAATTGGGTGAACTTGTTGTCATAATCCACCACTGATAAGTTCCCTTATTTAAGTTCTAAGAATTCTTTCTCCTTCCTTGATTTTACATGGATAGGAAAATACATATTATTAAAAACTTCTTTGAATTCCTCCTAAGTAGTCCCATCAGAATTTGAGAAGGTGTTGTTGGCTGATCTCCACCAGAAAGCAACCTCTTGTTTTAATAGATATGTGGCGAATTTGACCTTCAAGTCTGGAAGGGTACATATTACACCAAATGTTCTTTCTACTTCGTATATCCATTCCTTTGCCTTTTCGACTTCACCCTTGCCATTATATCTAATTACCATCTTCTCCATATTGCTCATTGATAATCCCTCCATATTGTTTTTTGGAGCACTTTGAGCTGTATGCCTTGTGACTTTCTTGGGTGGCATCTGCTCATAAACTAAAATTTCTATAAGTATTTCTTATACTATTTCTATCTTAATCTAAATTTGGATTGTCATCTCTCCCTTGGACATATTGGGATTGTATTGTGACTAGATGAATGGCTCTGATACCAACTGTGACGACCCGGGTTTTTATAACACATTTTATAATACATTTTGTAAAGATAGGGCCCTTGGTAGTAAAAAATTTCACCAAAGAAAGAAGCAAAAATTCTTTTCTTTAGAACTTGTTTTGTAAAACCCAAGTCACCACTTCATACATAACATAAGTAAAGTTTTGTACAAGATAAAATTCCATTGAAGGAATATACTTTTATTAAACTTTAGGATCCATCCAATGGTTCACAGAATACAGCCCATTGTATCCTTACAATACTTGTCCAAATACACAATCCAAATTACAAAGCTCTAAATACAATACAAGCTCTCCATACAATACTAGCTCTCTATAATTATGGTGTTTTTACTTTTGATTAAATTTAATAGGGACTGGAGCTACCACTCCACCTCTGTCTCCACTACCAAATGGTAGTTGTTTGACCATTGATGGCTGCTTCCAGAATGTTGGACCACTTTTTGGGCCCCACTTTAATTGTAAAATGACTGTTTTGCCCTTTTATTCCCAAAAATAGAGAAAATTAGGCATTATTTGTTAGAACTCAAAATTTAGTGTACTTAGAGTCATTTCAATCAATTTTTTTTAGTACATTCCAAATATTCATGTTTTAATTCTTAGTTATGAGTGAAATTATCATTTTACCCTTTTGTTTAGAAAATTAGGGATTTTTCATTTTAACTCGGAATTGAACTTACTTAATATCATTTCAAACGATTTTTTGAGTACATTCATAATTTTTAAGTTTTAAATCACTCTATAAAAAGAGAATTTTTAATAACTTAATATTTCAGCCTAGAATTTCTGAAAATTCAAACTTTATTAATTTTTCTCAATAATTACACAAAAATTTGGGGTTATTATAGAGAGTGTGGGAAGAGCAAGGGCGTTGTAGGTCTCTCATGGTAGCTCATCAAAGCCGACTAGCCTTCTCCTTGTAGATCTTGCAATGGTGATCGAAGATGAAGAGAAGGGAGAATTATATAGAGAGTGATAGTAGAGATTAGGTGAGAGAAGGAAGGGGGAAGAGAGTGGGAGATGGGTGATTCAGTTTTTTGCTGAAAATCGAGAGAGTGAAAGAGAGGAGATGGAAAGAGGAACATATAGGAGCAAGTGGGCTGGCCTAGCTAACTTGTGAAGTGCTGGCCAAAGGAGGATGAAGGAGAGAGAGGTGGGGCGGTGCTAGGGGAGTAGGGGAGATGAGGAGTCTGGTCTTTGCAGTAATGAGATGGTGAAGAAATGAGAAGAGGAAAGCAGGAGAAAGAGGGGTGCCTAATATGGGGGTGGAGGAAGAGAGGAGAAGAGGTAGGTAAGAGAGATTGAGAAAGAGAAGGGGATATGAGAGAAGAAGAAGAAAGGGGTAGTAGAGAGAGAAAGAGATGGAAAGGAGGAGGGTGGTGTAGCCTGCTACTACCTTCTTTAGTCAATAGTGCCAATTCTGCAGTTGCCTTCTTCTCCTTTTATAACATTACCAAACTTCCTCTTTTCAATCATTCATATTTTCAAACATTCCTCTTCCTAGGTTTCATGTTATTTGTTCTTGCTTTATGAGTGATTTAGTTCATTGATTTGATCCCAATCATTCAATGCCCTTAAGATGATCTACATTGTTGATTTTGATCTGAGCTATCCAAGTAGTTATCTGAATAAGATACAAAACACAAGACAAAATTAAATTAATCTATTGCAAACATTATACCTCTAATTAGCTCTAATGATCATCTGACCATTAATTTTTACAAATCAACAATTGGATGATTAATTAGAGCTAAAATTCATATTTTATCTAAAATTACAAAATTGATTGGTTAGATGATCTAATTAAATGTTAAATTATGGATACTTTTAGCCAAAATTTAACACTTAATAGAAGGCATCTATCAAATATATAACCCTTAAGGGTTTCGACATGAAATATATTGTTGGGGAGGGGGAGATCGCAACCCCCCTTTGAAGGAGGCGTCTCCACCCCTCCTTCCACTTTGAAGTTCCTTTTCTCTCCAAGGACTTTCTCCCTTAGTAGCCCTCTTCCTCCAAGCATTCCATGCCCCCTTCTTCATTTAGTTCTTTGGTTTTCTTCCATTAAAAGTTAGTTTCTTACAACTTTTGCTCTTGTTTTTTTCCATGTTTTAATTTTATTTTGATGCTTGTTTTCCTGCTTAAAATCTCCTTTGTACGCCTACCATTAGTTAATCCTTCTTGCATGTTCTTTCAAAGATCCAAAGTTTCCTTTCCCTTGAAGTGATAGCCAAGGGAAAAGTCACCTTGAATCCATTTATTTCATTTCTCTTTTTTCCTTAAATTTTCATTTCTTAGATATTGTTTTGGTGCTTTCTTTCCTACTCTTTTTAGTTGTCATTCATTTATACTCCTTCAAGGGTTTGCATGCATGCTTACCTTGAATGCTGAATAATGGTTGAAGAAGTTTGAAAAGGTTTTTGGGTTAAGGATGATGTGCACCATAATTGTATTGTTCCCTTATACTTGCATTGTCATCTCATTCAATAAAAAAAATCCATATTTGATTCATGTTATTGCATTCTTATTATCCTTGCTAGCTTAAAGTCATGATTGAATTATTAGATCCTTATTTGTTCTAGAATTGTTTGGTAGTAGTTTTAACATTTTCAATGCATCAAAATCATGTGTGCAATGCCTATGATTGTGATGATTGATACATTGCTAAAAACTATGATTTCTTATTGTCTATAATTTCATGCATTCCTTCGTTAGTTAGTCAACACTTTACTTGTATTATCTTATTGATCTTGCACCTTAATCCATAGGTATTTTGCTCAAGAAATACAAATTCATACCTTATCATCATGCACATGGGCATCAAATCATGCGCATGATTCAATGAGTGTTTGCATGAAAATTAGAATTGTTCATTCTTGTATGTTTCATTTAAGTGAGTGTTTATGGGTGAATTAGAATCTTTGGTAATTAGATTAGCCTATGCATTTTTCATCATGAGCTATGAGTACGATTCTTTTAGATTTTGTGCATAGTAAGTGGTTGAGTTGTTGCTTATTTTTGCATGTTATTATATATTTAGTTTCCATTAGTTAGTTTTGCATTAGTTAGATAGTTCTAAATTTCATTATTAGAAAATTTTAATTTAGGAAAGTTCTAATTTTATAAAGTTTTACATATAGGACAGTTTTATTTTCTCATAGATTACATTTTTAGTAAAGTTTTAAATTTAGCTTGTTTTTAGCATCTTTACATATTTTACATTCATATTAAGTTTTCATTCTTAGTTTAAGTTAAAAATCTCATTATCTTGGCTGAGTTAAGTAGTTTAAGGAATGACCCACTGGTCACACATCTATCTAATTCTTCATGGGAATGACCTTCATCACATGAATTACTATAATCAATTCGTGCTCTTGTGAGTTTAACTTAAACATTACAACAATACTCTTAGAAATTACATTGTGAATTCTTAAATACTTAATTTATTGTTAATTAGGATTTATTGTATTTTACAAGATTAGTCATTTTCAGTGATTTGATGCCTTAAAAGGAAGTTAGTCTATCATCCAAGCAATTTCTTAGATCCACATTTTGAAAGCCAAGAGCAAAGGAATTAAAAGTTTTTGAGATTTGTGGTAGATGAATGAGATCAATGACAATCCAGCATTGAACAGTCAATATCTCCTTAAGAAAATCTCTTAAAGTGTGGGACTTTATGCATGAATCTGTTATGGATTAGAAGATATCATCAATATAGATGTGTTCAATGTTTTGGATTGTACAAAATCATCATTTTTGGGCCAAGATCAAAAGACGCAAATTTCATCTTTTATTGTATGTCTTGGATTAAATCAAGATAAATGCAATGGAGATGTTGGCTTGGACATTCAAGATCCATGCATTGGTGATTAAGGAAGGATTAGTCATAGGTTTATGTGTATAGCAAGTCAAAAATGCATGTTCTAATGTTGACTTAGTCCATGGGTAAAGGTCAACTTGGTCAAAGATTCTTACCCTTTGATTTTAGAAAATCTTACTTAGAGAGATATAAAGGAAACCCTATGTGAAGGTTTTAGTATGTGGTAAAAAGGATGGAGTATCAAAGCTAAAGAGGAGAAAGTGGATCATTGAAAGAAAGAAATTTTCTAATAAGTAGGGGCGCACACCCCCCACCCAACACACACACACACATAGAAAGATGTTTTTGGAAAGGTGGCATTCTAATAAAATTGTAAATGATGGTTCAAACAATTATAAGAAGAGGAATTCATGCACAAGTGGAAGACATTTCTCATATTAGAAAAAAGGCAAGAGGAGCCTTTTAGTGTACTAGAGTGAATATCTATATAATAAGATAAAAGAGACCTTTTATTTTTTTGCATGGACGATAGTATATATATTTGAGTAAAGCTCTATTTGAAGTGGGAAACATGCATATGGTTTGCAAAGTGAAAAGAAACATCTTTTAAGAACGTGCTTCATTAAGATGCTTGTTGAGAGAGAGAGAGAGAGAGAGAGAGAGAGAGAGAGAGAGAGAGAGAGAGAGAGAGAGAGAGAGAGAGAGAGAGAGAGAGAGAGAGAGAGAGAGAGAGAGAGAGAGAGAGAGAGAGGAACATCATACTTTAGAATGTGGATTCCTATAAAAAAATTGGAACTTCACCTTGAGAGAGGGGGATGTCTTTGGGCTGCTTGGAACATGTTTCCTTAAATCTAGGAAAGGCTGTTGAATTTTTAGGAAAGGAATATAAGAGGAAGATGAAGGCATTCCTATATATAGTGAGAGGACATTCTTAGGAGGGGCTGTTAGGTCTGAAGTTGGGATTTCTCTCTTGGACTCTTGGCTATGCTCTCTTCCATGGTGAGTGGCACATCAAGGAAGAATATATGATATTGTATTAGCTTGGCTAGTTTGGAGAAGATCCTAAAGGTTGCAAGGCTTAATGAGTGACAACGAAGGAGACCTTTAGGCATCAATCTAATCTAGGGAAGTTTCATAATCTTTTCTTTTTTGTTTCCATTATGAAATTGTATTGAATGAAGTTTAAATTCAATAAATTATATTTTTGCTAATTTAGATGCTAGATTCTGTGCTTTTTGCTTTAGTTTAGATTAAGAATCAAGTCCATGTTTTAGGTCTAATTAATATATTTTTCTTTAGATTAGATTAGGAGTTAGATTTTATGATAAGATTAGCCTAGGATTTAGTGAAGTTTTCAGCCATAGTAGAATAGTTTTTCTACCATTCTGAGAACGGTTAGAAACCTTGCTAACCTAAGCTAGATAAGGAACTCTTTTTTAATCGAGGGTGAGGTTAAAATTATCAATTTTGTTAAAGTATAATGATTAATATATTTACAAATTTGAATTATCAATTATGATATGTCATACAAAGCATACATAACTAGTGCTCTTTTCATGAAAATTATGAAGTATATTACATAGTCTAGGGACTAATTATAGTATATTAATTAGCTTGAAAGATATGAATTCTCAGATAGTTTGCGATCTTAAAAAAGTATAAGCTATGCTTCGGGTACATATAGATTAAACTAGTCAAATCATTACATTAGAATTGATCAAATATAAAAATTAGGACTTTTAATGCACATATCTTCCATGTTAGTATTTTTTCAATGTTATATTAACATGTGAAACATTGAATCCATGATTCTTATGTATGAATGCTTATAAGTAGTAATGTGATGGATTTCAAAATCCTAAACTTTCATCATTTGGTTAATTTATCCATTTTTTGAGTAATTTATATTTAATTGGATCATTCAATCTACTTCTCATTGCTTGGTTAGGTTAAGATAGTTTAATTTGAATTCAACTTAATATTTTTAAGTTTTCAAAGTGAGTTCTCACGGGATTAACCCGTACTTGTACATCTATACTTCAATAGACTATGTGGTTGTGGTATTTTTAAAACAAGATCAAGTTTTCGGAATTGTTGCTGGAGACTCACAATAGAATTTTGATCGAATCTTGGTTATATTATTTTACCACTAGTCGTAGTATAGGAATCATTTTTATTTTAAAATTTAGGCATTTTAAGTACCTCACTTATATCTATTTTTTTAGGATCTTTGCATATTACTTCTAATTCCTGTGATTGATTTGATACTCATTATTCTTTTTATCTTTGTAGATATTTGGTGAGTGATTTGGCAGAGTTGAGTGTTGTAAAAATTTGGTTATTACACTAGCTCAATTAGGATAATTGTTTTACTTTTTTTATTTTGAGTGGAATTGTAGTGAGGTCGAGATTTTATTTTAATTTCAAATAGCAATTTAAATCAAATGGTTGTTATAATATAGGTCAAGGGTGAACCATCGTAACATGGAAGGGGAGGTGGTATGTAAATGGATTCGCCCTTGGATGAGAATACTTTTTATCAAGAACCTCACTATAAGCTCTACCTAACTTCTTACTTTTCCTAGCTTTAGTTTTGCATTGCTAAATTATATATGCAAACTTGTGTAGTGGATTCAAGTCATAAAGATTGTATTCATATCTACTTGCTACATAATTTCTTGGATTATTTGTATTAGAAGCACCTACTTAACAAAGGACAACGTAAGTTTAGCTATAACCACCAAGACATAAGCTATGTAGATTATAGTGTCTCGTTTGTTGAGGATTGTATCCTTTGCATAAGTAGCATATAAGTAGTTGCATTAGTTTCCTATTTCTTTGCATTTTAGGTCATGTTTACTTACTTTCTATATTGCTTGCTAGTTTAGAGTTTTGAATTTGCATATAATTTAGGATTATATTTTAGGGTTAAAGTGCAAGCAAGGTCGTTGATCCCTATACCCCAATTTACCATTTATAGATCCTGAGATTGAATAAACTATTAGACAAGATATACAAAATCACACTGATCTAGATAGCCCTACAACAGGAGACCAAATAGTTGAAGTCAAGCCACTTAGAGACTGCTCTGCTTCAATTCAATTTAATGCACCCTCTGCATAATGTTGCCTTTGGGAATTAAAACCTGGAATCATCCAATTGTTTCCTACATTCTATGGTCTAGATAAGGAGGATCCCTACATGATGTTATAGATTTTCTTGATATAGGCACTATCTTATTTATTTTTTAATGATTCAATCAGATTAGTACTATTCCCCAAAAGTATGACTTATTTCTTTAGAGATAGGCTCAATCACTTCTTGGGAGCAACTTTTTAGAAAAATTTGAATAATTCCAATGCCCTCAGAAGAGAGATTATTAATTTCCAACAAAATGAGGGTGAACATTTTTATGAATATTAAGAACGGTGGAAGGATTTATTGCTCAAATGTCCCCATCATGGTTTTGAAATTTGCAACCTCTTAAAAAGGATGGCATGTATGAGATAGGAACCACTTTAGACTTGTATTCTAAGATATGTTGGCACATGAAGTGAATAAAATTGATAGTCTAGCACAAAGTTTGATATCTCCATGTTAGCTAGTGGACCATATATGAAATCTCCAATATGAGGTTTACATCATTTGTTCTAGTCCAGCACATTCTACTACCTCCTGTCCATCTAATTCTACATTGAAGCAAGATGGCCACGAAATTGGTCGTTGACCAGCTGTGACATCCCGGGCCATTCTGGTGAATCTTGCCGACTTATATGGTGTAATCAGCTGAGCCTAGAAAACCCTTCTATTTTACCTATATCTAATTTAAACCGGGTAGTTGAACCGAATTCAGTACCCGACGTGTTAGTCTCATCAAAATCCCTGATCAGTGTAGTGAATAAAAAAAGGGTAAGGGTATTGATTTGAAAATTAAAGAAACCATGAAGGTTAATTTTGTCATTTTAGCAAAAGCCATGTCTCGCGACAGACCCTACCCGGCCTCAAATGAAGTTATCCTTTTACATTAACAACCCAAAATAAATGGTATAATTTCTCAAAGCTCTTTTTCTATTGGCTAACTCATTGGCGGGGTAAGTGGTTTGGTTAAGCATTTCTTGTATCTAGATATCCAAATGGTCTTTGACGACACAGTAAAAGAGTAGAGCACAGGATCTTTTTCATGGGGAGTGAACTCAAACTCACAATATTTCGGTTGTGAGACAGGGCGCTCAACCGGCCAGTTGGGGCTAAGTGCTCGATTTTAAGTAAAAATCTTGTGTATTGATCAGTATGTGGCGCACCCATGCATGGATAGAGAATCTACTAGGGTTTTCAAATGCAGAGAAAAATTCCTACCTGTAGGGATTTCAAATTTTGACAAAGCTCGCGTGGAAGAAGATTCTCAACTGAAGGCATTGTGGTCCAGCAGTTGGGCGCCAAAAGGATCATTACAACAGCAAACTAAAACCCCAGTAATGCTGATTACATTCTCTGGACCAATATTGGAGACCACCCAAAAAGGCTTCATGAAGTCCTTGCAGACCGAAACTGGCGCTCGGTTCTTTACCTGGGCGCTGGAGATTGGCACCATAGTGGCAGAGATTAGTTGACACTATCTCCTCCCTGTGACAGAGTGACTGAAATTGTCTCAGTCAAAGCTCTAATTCATCTAAACAAATGAGCTGGCATAAAGCTCTTTGCCGAGGAGAAGTTATACGACGGTCACATTATGAGAGATTTGGAGCATTGACACGCGATCTTGGCCTCTCGTTATATGGAGACTGTAGATATCGAAATTTTCGACTATTAAATGTTCCTAGAATGTACTGCTTTTAAGTTGTAAAATGGACTGTAAAATTGTAAATCTGGCCATTTATAATTCATGAAGACATTGGCTCTGATCATCTGATGAGTGAGATTTTCAGTGCATTAGCCATCTATCATATGGTCAAGATAAAATATGGTCTCGATCTTTCAAAAGGTAGGTCCAGTTGGAGTTATAGCTTGCACAAAACTATAGACCCCAGTCGAACCATCATATAATTTGTGCTGGCTAAGAGTACTATATATTGGTCAATCTTTGCCCTTCCCCCCTTTTATATTTTCCTGCTTCTCTCTCATAATCTAGTGGCCACATTTTATGTGGCCCATGTATTATGTATTACGTGATTCGACTTGTTCATCTCGCGGTCCTAGATTTAAATGTCTTAATGATAATAAAAAGAAAAAGAATGCGGTTTAGATTATTCCAGACGCTATGAAACTCTGCAGGTTTTATGAAGTTTTTGAACTTACTATTTCTAAGCACAACAATCCGATGCTTTTTAGATACTAAAGTCCTTCAAATCATATAATTATATATCTATAAGACATTTAAGTATAAAGCAACAAGATGAACAAGTCAGATTGTTCAAAGGCGAGCCTCGTAAAATGTAATTGCTAGATCATCTATAATGTGGTCAATTTAACATGACTCTTAATACAATTGTTCGGCCTTCTAACTAAAAATTCTTAAAAAAATAATAATAAATTAATGCTAGGTTACAGGCCAAGAGAGATGGCCTTAAATGGAAGTTTTTCTGAACCAATCGACAATGGTGGAGAACGATTCTCTAGTACCTGGAAACCTGAATTGAAATCCACGCTGTCATCACCCTTCAATAGTTAGGTGCTTTTGTCGTTAGAGCTCAAGGATACACAAGTGTAAGGATTCGAGAAGAAGAAATAAAGAGAGACAGTGAGAAGTTGGACCTGAATAGTAGATGGTGAGAGCCGTCATAGTTTAGTGTTTGACTTGAGCACATAAAGGGTTCGCATGTATGAATGAGGGAAGAAATTGTGCCATGATTTTCACATGCATAGTTAGCTAAATGAGAGATGTAAGCCGCTGAAGTGACTTCTCTCTGTTGAACTTTCTCTTCTTTATTTCGGCGCGTAGATTACCAAACTATTGAAAGGTATGACTGGTTACTTGTGCAACCACGTCACGGCCTATATGTGTGGGGACCCACCAACTTGTTTGATATGTCGACCATTCAGATGGTCCTGCTATATGTAGGATCCGAGCAATTCTTTTCTCGGGTTTGTTGGGATTTCCAAACTATCAATGGATGATTGGGCCTCTTTTCAGATGTGACGGGCGCTGTTAAAAGGACCTGCACAAAAAACATTCAGGCAATGCAGTAGGCACAGGCACATGGGCTCTTTGGGCAATATACAGTCTTATATTTCATCAATTGCTTGGATCTTAGCACAAACACATGAGTGCGCAATGAAACCGGCTTGGTTTCCTCCCCCACAGGGAGCTTTCGTAATAAATTTTGATGGACAACAAGGGAGTGGCAGGTGCTGGAGGACTGTTGAGAGATGATGAAGGAACCATGCTGTTGCAAATCAAAGGACGTCTGCACTTTGCAGATTCTACAGAAGCAGAGATAGAATGCTTGAGAAAGAGAAGGGAGAATATAGAAAGAGAGATGAGTGAAAGGAAGGAATGGTGTGTGAGAAAGGAGAGAACGAGATCCGAGATTTAGAGGAAGAGACGGTGACTGGTGGAGACAGAGGCAAACGAACTGAGCTACCTCATGTCTGGTTCAGACGGTGCTGGGGCAGGGTGCGATCGTGCGGACAGAAAAGAAGGAAGAAGAGAAGAAGCAGAGAGAGAAGGGAGGTTAGAGAAAGTGGGCTGGCCTCCACTGGTAAGTGCAGTGAATCAGAAACAGTTTAGGACGGGCTGACAGAGTGCTTGGAAAGAGAGAATTGGAGAAGAGTGCTGGGTTGACAGTGTGGTGCTAGGTCTAGCGTAGATAGAAGGGAGCCTAGGTGGTGTGGCTGGGAAAAGAGAGAGAGAGAGAGAGAGAGAGAGAGGAAAGGGGGAGTGGGGTCCACCAATAGACTAACTTGCCAAAACTCTTCAAAACTCCTCCATTTTTCAAATTCCTTCAGTCCTAAGAGTCTTCAAAGTCCTCTCTTTTCAAGAAACTTCTTCATCTTGATCTGATTCTCTTGATTTGATATGGGTCATCCAAGCTCGAATTGATTGATCTGCAATGCACATGATCCAATTAGAATCATCTAAACCATTCATTACTCCTCTGATTAGCTCTGATGATCATCTGACAGCTAAATTTTACAATTCAATGGTTGGATGCCCAATTAGAGCTAAAATAAAATATTTTATGTAAAATCTTAAAATTAATGGCTAAGATGATCTAATTGAATATTAAATTAGGGGTCGCCAAGATGGCTTGAGGGTGAGGCCAAGATGGCTTGAGGGGGACGCTCCAAGATAGTTTGAGGTCAAGGGCCAAGATAGTCTGAGAGAACAAGGGCGAGGAGGTACTGAGAGTTAGTCCCACTTCTCCTGAGGGAGATCTGGGCTGGTTATAAGAGTTTGGAGAACTCTAACGGTAACAACGTGTTTTCCTTGGGAAACTGGAGAAGAACAAAACCGTGAGAGCTAGCCTGCCAAAGCGGACAATATCGTTACTAAATGGGGCCCTTAGTCTGTTACAAATGGTATCAGAACCAGTTCCCTCGTGATGGGGCAAGCTAGCCGCACGCGTGGACCCGTGTCCCTAAAGGGAGAAAGGTGAACCCACAAGCGTTGGCCAAGATGCCTTGAGGGGGATGCCTCAAGATAGTCTGAGGTTGAGGTAACAAGGGTGGGGAGGTACTGAGAGTTAGTCCCACATAGCCTAGGGAGGGAGATCTGGGCTGGTTATAAGAGTTCGGAGAACTCTAACGGTAACAACACTTTTTCCCTAGAAAACCATGGAAGAACAAAACCGTGAAGGCCAAAGCCCAAAGCGAACAATATTGTTACTATTGGACCCGAGCTGTTACACCTAAATCCATGAAAATCCAAATGGTTCAGGATATGGATGTGATAAAATGCAACCAATCTCTAGTAATTGATAGATGTACTTTTGTCCTTAAGTAGGAAATTGTGCAAACTTGAGAACACAAAAGTGAAAATTTTCTTCTATTTGGAATGACTTAGAAAAGCTAAGTAAAAGATTTCACGCCCATTAGATGCTTTTCAACTTATGTTTCTTTATTTTGAAAATCATAATCATCGATGTTTTTATAAATTTTAAAAGATACAAAATAAGTCATTAGGATCACCCAAACTAATTGATTTCTCATGCATTAGCTAATTTTTGTAGATTGGATAGATGGATGGCTTAGATCTATCAAAAAAATGAGAAAAAGTTGGATTGGGCTCCTTCCATACTTTTGAGCATGGTTTCCTACTGGGACTCAATAGTTTGGATAATCTAAGCCGCTATAGGACTGAAAATTGAGATTTTAGAAGTATCTCAATTTAATCCTTCTCAATTGAATAGATTATTCACTTTAGCTTTCTTACTAAAATGGGATGGAATGATAACATGAATGTAATTTTTAAGGGCCTAAGTCCTATCCAATCATCAAACCAAATTCGCATTGTAGTTCCATGTCCACTGAACCATCTAACTCCTTGAAATAGGTAGTCCCAACATTTCATGATCTCTTTCCATGCTGGAGATATAGATTTTAAATGAAATGTCCTTAAGGTAGAATTCCTAAGATAGTAAGCCCTAACAAAAGATGCCATGAGAGCTTTTAGTATAGAGTATAGTCCATGAGAACATTCCCCCCTAAAATTTTAACTTTTTAACCATATCCCATGTACGGAGATTCTCTACTATTATTATCTCTCTGCTAATTTTTTTTTTAATATAATCACATTCACTAAGTTTGTTGAGGAATAGGAATTTTAGAAACTACATATATTGGAATGCCAAATGATTTAACTGGTGTAAACTACTCAGCTTTCGAAAGAGTTAATTTCTTCTAGTGACCACATTTATTCAAAATATAGTCTATCAAATATCTAAAATAATTAACTCTTGAGGGGTGAACAAATGCTAGGGTACTTAAATAAGTTGACCTACTAATAGAAAGCTACATGCCCAAGGCTAGTTTAAATTGCTTTTTGACCTAGTGATGAACAAAGTTAGAAATTGTACTAGATAATTTATTAAGAGAAAGTCTTAGTCCCAATTGATCTCCAAAATCCTAAAAATATTTAAAAAGTGATCTAATATTGACCAAGGAAGCTTGCATGCATAGGCTTAAGTGCATAAAACAAATAAATAAGGGAAGAGTGGTCCCCTCGTTTCGACCCTCTCTGAGGACGGAAACTATGACAATGTTTCTCCTTATATAAAAATAAGTATTTGTAGTCACCATGGGGCTATGTGACTTTTCTAAAGTAACCAACATAGGTCTTATAATGACCCATAAGAGGAAGTTCTTCCTACTAATAGACGTGAGACTATTTATTCTAACTTAGTTTCTATGGCCTTGAGGTCTTCAACTTTCATTAAAGGGAAAAGACTAGCAAAAAGACACTCAACTCACATAACAACCTTCTCTGCCATTGTGAAATTCAAAAAACAATCAACCCACATTACAACCATCTTCTACCATTATGAAATTCAAATGGCACTCAATGTAACAACCCTCCTAAATGGTACCATCTTGATCAAGATGGAGAATTTAAAAATTAGATCTTAATTTATGAGCATCACAATATTATTTATCCCATAATACTTAAAATGAAGTCATTCTTGACCAATAATCTGGCTACTGGCCAAATTTTATTCCATTGTAGCTTATTTTATCTTGATCAAATGATTCTAGACCTTAGACCCATGAAGCCTTTCTTAAGGTTTTGGTAGGAAAATGCTAGCCACTAATTTTGTTGGACTACATCTTGTAGAGGAATCTATTTTCATGGGAGCAAAACTCATGTGGGTTGCATTTTGACAAGCTTGGAGTATACATAAATGAATAAAGTTTTCCATACAAGATTGTTTTTGTAATTGTTCTCCTTTCATTATTTTAGTAATACCATCAAAAGATGGCTATAACAGTATACTAATAGTCTTTTCTCTAGCCAGGCCACTAGACCAAATGAAAGAAATTGATGGCCAGACCCACTAAAAACCACACATGTTGATAATTATATTGTCAACTTAAGCAAAGGCCTTCTAGCTAGTTTAAGGAGTCTCTCCCTTGGAAGATCAATGGTTTGAGGCTGCTCATTGGCATAATCCTATTTTGCATTTTCTAGCCCCTCTTATTTGAAAATGGTATTCTTCATGCTTTATTCAGGATTTTAGTGACTGGGCATTATTGGTAGCTTGTTAAGAAATGTAGTTCTTGGATAATGCACATATAAATAAGAAAAAGAAAAAGTGAATTTGTTCAATGATTTAGGTCACTTATGCATTTAGGCTTAGTGTGAATGAGCCTCTGTGTCAACCTTAACCACTTATCTATAGGGCACACTTTTTTGTTCATGTAGTATATCCTTTTATATCACACCTCTATTTTTTGGGAAAGGAGTCTCCAACATGGGTGACTAGGGTTTGAGGCTTTGCATGGATGTGAGTCTACCCTTCAGAACAAAATAAAAAACTACTCTTTTTCAAGCAAAAATAGGAGATTCTATAGGTCATCTTCAAAATTATTTAGTCATGTATATTTTATTGAGTATTACAAGTAAAACCCACAAACACTCTTTCAGCATGATTTACACATCTAAGTAATAGCTTTTTGCTTGAAGTTTTAATGAAGTTGGATACAAGACCATTCTAGCCCATCAACGAATAGCTTGGAAGCCTTGACTTTCTTCTTGTCCTAGTGGTGAAATTGAGATATTGGAGGTAACCAAAATAAAAGTAGTATTTTGACCATTAACTTTTGTTGAATCATTTCTCAGTGTAACATAATTGCAATGTATTAGTTTTGCCCAAACTTTTTTTTTTGAAAATTTATCATCATAATCATCAAAGCCTTATCCCTACTAAGGGTCTACTAAATGAATCGTGTTCCTCAATTCACCTCTATCAAGTGTTATTGTTTCATTAAGTCCAAGAGTTCTTAAATCTTTTCTCACCAATTCTAACCACGTCTTTTGGGCCTTCCCTGGCCCTTTTACAACCTTCAACTTGGATTGACTCACCCCTAACTAATGCCATTTTCAATCTCCATTGGAGATGCAAACCATCTAAGTTTACCCTCCCTAATCTTGTTACCTTTTGGTGCTACTCTTAAGTTTCCTCTAATGTTTTTATTTCTAATTTCATCCTTTCTTGTATTGCCACTCATCCATCTCAACATCCTTATTTTGGATATGCTCATCTTATGTACATATTATTCCTTAACAATGCAACACTCTAATCCATAAAGCATGGCTGACCTTACAATCATCTTATAGAATTTTTCTTTCACTTGGAGTGGCACCTGCCGATCACATGAAAATCTAGAGGCACATCTCCATTTGTTTCAACCTGCCTAGATTCTTTGGGTAACATCCATCTCAATCTCTTTGTTCTCATAAATTATTCATCCCAAATATCAAAAGTAGTCTTTTTGGGATAATTCTTTGTTATCAATCTTTACTAGTGCTTCCCCCCACTCTACTCTTGCTAAAATTTTCATTCCATATACTTTGTCTTATTGTGACTAATTTTGAATCCTTCAAACTGTATATCATCTCTCCATAGCTCTCATTTCAATCCTATGATGATGAGAAAATCATCAGTCTCTCTGAGTGGTCCTAACATTTGTTATTGCTCTCTCACACATATCCTTGATTATGTTTATGTATTCTTATGAAACCCCTTTCTCACCCAACACCCACTATATTAACTCTATAGGGACCCTATCATAAGCTTTTTCTGAGCCAATAAAGACCATGTGGAGGTCCTTCCTCCTTTCCCTATATTTCTTTATTAATTGTTTAAAGAGGATAATAGATTCCATGGTAGACCTGCCAGGCATAAAACCAAACTGGTTTTCTGATACACTCATCTCATGTTGTATCCTCTTTTAAATCACTCTTTTTTAAAGTTTCATGAAATGCCTCATAAAGTTTGATCCCATGATAATTAATGCAACTCTATATGTCTCCTTTGTTCTTATAAATTGGTCCGATAGAGTTTTTCCTTCATTCATCTTTCATTTCCTTTGACCTTAAAATCATGTTGAACAAAGTTGTTAGCCAAGCTACTCCAACATCTCCCATATATTTTCCAATCTCTATTGCTATGCCATCGTGCCCTAGAGGCTTCCCTAGTTTCATGTTTTTCAAGTCCTCTTTCACTTTAGGTATTCTAATCTTACAGTTGTATTTATATAGCTCAATGTTATTTAGGTTTACAATTCTTTCAATCCCTCTATTGTCATTTAGTAATCTTTTAAAGTAACTTTCCCACCTTTGATTGATCTTGTCCTCTTTGACTAGTATCATATGGTCATCACTTTTGATGCATTTAATGTGGTTTAAGTCGTTACTCTTCCGCTCTCTTATTTTTGCAAGTTCTAACACATCTTTTTCACCTTCTTTTGAGCCCAATCTATTGTAGAGATCACCATATGCCTTGAGTTTAGCTTCACTTACTACTCTTTTAGCAACCTTTTTCGCATTCTTATATTGCTCCAAGTTTGTATTATTTCTAGCCCTTGCCATGCTTTAAAGCCCACTTGTTTTCATTAAAGCATACTCAGTGTTCCAAGTTTGTTGAAAATGTATGCTTGATGAATATAATTTATGTACTAAATTATGCCTCTTTGCTTTATTTTCTAGTTTAGGTTAGGCTTAAAGTAGTTTAGTTAAATAGAAATTAAAATCAATTGATATAGGAATGAGATATTTAAGTTTTGGCTTTCAAATTGCTAATTTATGTGTTTTTATTGTAGGATTGATGTTAGTCATTTGATTAAGATGTAGTTATATAGATCAAGAGATTCAAGTATAATGGAAGGTTGATTAATGAGATGGTGGATATTTGGCTATCAAAGAGACTTTTAAAGACAAAAACATCTATCACTTTTAATTTAAGAAACTTTCTAATTTTGCACGTTTCTTATAAAAAATAGTTTCCTAAAGGAAACATTTTCCTTATAAAAGAAGAAAACTTTGAATTTTATTTGACTAGTAAAAAATTCATATTTTCAGGCTACTTTTGTATGTTTCCAGGAAGGAGAGGAAAAGAATCTAAAAGAAGAAAAGAAAGGGAAGAAAGAAAAAGAGAATTAGGAATGTTGCTAGTTAAATACTCTCCTAATTAAGAGACTTTCTTACTTATCATCCAAGCTTTCTTATGAAATACAAGGATCTAGTCACTATCCTATTATTTGAAAAGGAGACTATTAAAACAAATGAGATAAGTATGGATCTTTTACTTAATAAAATGAAGAAGAAACATAGCAGAGGAGAAGTAGTGAGTGGTCATAACTTTTTAAGATTTAAAATAGCTTGAGCTATTTGCAACATTAGTACATGTAAAATCACAAGATATCCATCTAAAGGATAATCTAGACTATCAATATGCATAAACGAGTGATAAAATGATAGTATAATTGAATCACTTTTTTATTCAATAATAAACAAATCCATGTCACATCAAAATCAAAGCATATTGGCTCACCATTGGCAAATCTATGCCACATACACATATGAGCATATTAGCACACTATAGACAAATTCATGCCAAAAGCATATTTAAGTATATTTTCTCATCATAGGCAAATATGATGCCAAAATCCAAATCTCAAATCAAAATCATGCATGTGTAAAACATCTTGCAATCATCTTAGCCTATTATAAGTATACCATGAGCACCTAAAAGCCTGTAAGTTCCTCTTATATTTGCCTTCATTAGCTGACCTCATCAGCCACCCTCTTAGGTCACCCTCATCGACTACCCACAAGTATAAATCTTGAATTAAACTTTGATTACATGCATATATGAAATGTGAGTGTTAGTAATTCCAAACCATTGGTCTTACAATGAAATGAACCATTTGCATCTACTGAGAATCTGACAAAGTTTTCTCTATTTTTTAGACTTACGCATTTTACGCATGTGATGTGATTCACTTAATAAATCACCATTCACATTTCAAAATAAAAATGGAGACTTCATATCTCTATCATTATCATTTGTATATCTAGATAAAATCTATATATATCATATTAATAATATTCAATGACATCATCAAAAGGAGAATATATATCATATATTTCATCCACAAAGAGCGTGCATTTACAATTCATGAAAACCTATTGTAGCAAGTATTTGACTAGACTAACAACCTAATCATAGCCCAAATATATGTATAATTTACTCATATAATGAGTTTATCAATTCCACTAGATTTTTCTTCTGCTTAATAGGATCCAATCACCAATCATCTAATACAACTGCATATCAATCTACACATCAAGTAAAAAATATATTCTTAATATAATTTATTAATCATACATCAATCTTAGATAACAATATATAATTGTACATCTTCCATTAGATTGTGCTTTTAACTCAATGGTTTAGATCATTTTCTAACAAGTTGTCCATTCTATAGATCCATGATCCAACCTATGATCTAGCAATTGATGGTTAGATCAAGATTTTCTACTTACAGATCACTGATTAGAGCTCTAACTGATAATCTAGAGCCTTGATCGATGATTGATCATTGTAACATAAAGATATCATAGCCAATTTAATTCGAATATACTATTTTACTGTAGAATCTACCATATATTGAACAATCTTTGTCTTATCCATGTAAATTTGTAACCTAAATTAAGTGTTCATACAATTAGATGGAACATCTAGGATTCAGATCTGTTAATTTTCCTAAATCTAACATGCACCACGCTAAATCAAACAGATTGGTGAAATCCACGATTAGATATTTTGATCTGACCTCTATGCATGCAATTCTAGGCTCGAACCATTGTTTTGGATGATTGATTGTTAACAGATCACCTTGATCTAGCTTGATTTTGTTTATGCATGCACCATTGTTCTAGATCATCAATCTATCCTTCTTTGATCTACAAATAAACTTAGACTTTTAACTAATTGGGGCATAATCAGCAACCATAGCATGCACCATATTTAGATGGAAATTCAACGGTTGGATCAACTCCGATAAAAAATCCATTGACACAGTATGCAGATCAGACAATTAGGATTCCAAATATATATATTTTTTAATGTTTTATCATCACCAAAATCCCATCGCCTTTACTGAAGAAGAAAATTGGAAAACTATCGACACTTGTTACATAATGTGAACAATGAAAATTTTCACAAATTGAGTTTATGAGACCTGAAGACCTATGTTTCATCTTCATTCCCATGAAATTTGAAGATTTTGCATCATAGTTTGAAGCCACAAAGTTGAAAAAAGTTACCATCGGAGTTGTAAAAAAAGTTGTAGTCGCTAGCCTCCATTTTTCTTTAGGAGGGACGTAGATACGTAATGCCTATGATGGTCCTAAGAGATTAGTCCCACATCACTTGGAGAGAAAAAGACTTGGCTAGTTATATGACTTGGGTATCCCTCCCAGTATATATGCATTTTGAGGGAACTAAGAGAACCCAAAGAAAATAAAACCTTGAGGAAAGGGCTGCAAGCGAGGAGGCAGTGTGAGAGCTGCCCAAAGAGGACGATATATTTCATTGTACACTCTAATGCCACAAATATGGATTTTCCCTATAAGGAAAGAATAAAAATGCAAGGCTTTGGTCAAAGTGGACAATATATGAACTATTAGGACCTAGGACTTTACAATTAGTATTAGAGCTGGACCCCCTTATGATGGAAGGTTTAGACCACATGTGATCGCTTAATGGACCTAAAGAGTGGTCGCATGTAGGGACACATGTTCCTTATGGGGAAAGAGGAAGCTTAAAAGGATGATGATACTTAATGCCTTGGGTAGTCCAAAGAGTTTAGTCCCACATCACCTAGGGAGAAAAGGTCTAGGCTAGTTATAAGACTTGGGTATCTCTCTCAGTATATACGGGTTTTGATGGGAATAAAAGAGCCCTAAAGAAAACAAAACTTTGAGGGAAAGGGCTACTAGTGAAGAGGTTGTATGAGAACCACTCAAAATATATTCAGATATGCATTTTAATGATAGGAATATGCATTTTCCCAATAGGAAAGAATAAAATTGCACGGCTTTGGCTAAAGTAGATAATATATGAACTACTGAGACCTAAGACATTACACTGAATGTTATTACTACCACTAGAAGGGACACCTAAAGAGAGATTACCTAAAGGACATAAGGCTAAGGATGATTAGAAAGACAAATCCTCAATTTAGCAAATAAAGTAAAAGCAGAAAAATTAGATGAAGGAGATCTGCTCTCAATCTCTTTAGGAATAGATTACTTTTTTAATGCATGTATGAATTATAAATTCTAGATGTTCCTCCTATATATATTCCCAAATAAGGACTGATTTTGTATCTAAAAATCATACAATTGTAGTTCTATTATCATGGGGAATGACATTGCTTATAAGACTAGACTCCAAATGTAATGGAAATTGACTTTTTAAGGCCCACAAATGTCAATGACAACATACTCATTTGGGATTTAGGAAAGCATTTACACTCTCAACACTTTTATAGCACTTTTTTAGCCTTTCAGAACAAAAAAAATATCCACATTTTGACCCAAAACATTCCAACTCTAAAAAATCCAAAAGATTGAAATTTCACCCCTTGGATAGCATGATCATATATTTTAGACCACAAAATCACATGACCATATGATAGTTCCAAAGAATGATCTCCATCATCTTTTTTTATAGAAAATATAGGGCATCAATTTCTTTAGATATATCTTTCCAAAAAGTTGTTAGAGATGGTCACAACCATATGGTTTTTAACCCAAGACCATATGATAGTGTGGTATTTTTGGGTGTGTGATTACCATGCAATTCACACCATAGGACCATGTGGTATTAGGCTAAAAATCATATGACCATGCACTTTTCTCTGCAACCTTACAATCTCACTTTTACATAGTATCTTCTTCTTTAATTTTATACATGAATTAATTCATACTTTCAAAGTTTCTAGCTTAATTGATATAATGTTTCATGCTTATAGTTTCTAGCTCAATTATGTTATGTTTCAAGTTTCTAATCTCTAGTTCACTTTATGTCATGCACTCATGATTCATGTTTCTAATTTCTAATGTTTCATATGTATGAGTAAAAATTTTCATTTCATACATTGGTAAGAAAACCATAAAGGAAATAGTGTAAATTTTCCCCTCAATAGGCTTTTTATAAGTCAAGTGAAAGTAAGTACATATCTCAAACTCTTTGAGAAGTTGATTATATGTCAATAATAAAAGACAAAACTTTGATTATCAAGTGGGAATTAGAGGCAAGATATGCTTAGCCATGGAAAGGTCCATGTAACACTATATGAAATGGTTCCCAAGAACAACTAGGCCATAAGCTTCCATCGTGCGGATCAACACGTGCCTGAGTTAGGTGACCCAAGGACCATAACTTGTACCTTCTTAGATTATGCAAATAGTATGTTGGCATGAATTATGGCTTGGTAACTTATTCCTAATTTTCCAAGCCTGGCTGGCCAACCCTTTAGATAACAACATCATGGTTAGGACTAGGGTGTTTCAAGATGCATGATGGTTAGCCATAGGCATTGCTGTGAATGGACAAGGACTAAGATAGTCTAAACTAGGGCTTATGGAACATAGACATTAAACATGTCATAGCCATATCTCTAAATGTCTAGACCAAGTTAGTGCTTTAGATCTAGAGGGCATAAAAACACAATTGAAGATAGCTTCAGCCTTTAGGAAGTAAAAACAAGGTTAGACTCAAACTCATACCTTTACCTTATCTTAATAAAACACTTACAATCTCAAGATACCACCTAAATAACTGCAGCTAGAGAGTCAAATAGGTCAAGAAGAAAGAGTCTGCTCTCCAACACTAGTAGTGTAGTAAGGGTTCATTCCAAGCAAATCAGTAGCAAAACAATTGAAAGAATCTTTAGGAGAGAAAGAAACTTGATCTTAGTCAAGATTTGATTATATGGAATAAGAGAAAAACCCCTTTTTATAGTTTAAATCTAGTTAGATACTTCTTATGCATTTAATGAAGTATAGTCACCAAAATAATAACCACTATAACTGATACACTGTTTCAAATTTCCTTGTAATTGTCCTACACCGGTCGATCTATGGAGGACATACCAAAGCCTAAGCTCATGGAATTGTTTAGTATAGTCAAACACAATTCTATAATTGTTTTGTACCACTTATATATCTGAGGTGTAGGCATCATTTACACAAGATTAATTTGGACCAATTCCCTACCCTCTCCCAATCTCAAGGGGCGAGACAAATACAATCTACTCCTCAGATGGGGGGAAAGAGAAGAGATAGAAGTTTAGGTTGTGGAAATCAGCACATGGGTAATGAGGGAGTAAGTTCATCTCCATTTATTAGCTCTACTTATTGTTGCTTTCACCTCTTGCCCATTGTTTCTTTTCCTAAAAAAAAATGAAAGGCAGTTGATGGAAATCATCCCCTAGGATTTGAGAACTAAATCCTAGTGCACTAACTATCGTTCAACTTTTGGTGTAAAAGCTACCAATACTCAATCTCCTCAAAAGAGAACAAGATTTGCCTTCACCAACACTGAGCCTGTCATCAACAATTCTAATATTTTATATCTTTATTGATTACTCCATTCCAATTTAATGATGATTATGCACCAATTCCTTAGGACAACATAGTAGGAATTTGAGATTCAAGAAAGCCAAGAGCAATATAATAGCAAGGAGGGATTGACAAATGAAGGTTCCCAGTCATAGTCTAAAAAGATCAAACCTGATAATGGTGAAGGTAATTCAGTTGCTGAGGATGGTATTTTGGAGGGAAACATTTCTTCATTAATAGTGGCGCGAGATGCTGTGAGCACAAAAGTGCAGGACAAACATATCTTTGAAGCTTCTAGTATGGACCATTGGGTTAATGTGTTGATAATTAAATCCACTCTAAAGACCATGTCAAAGAATATATAGAAATCCACTCTTGAAGACTTATGTAGATTGAAAAAATTGTTATCCATCGGCTCAAGAGCTTAAAGCTATTTAGGTATGACTTCTTTGTTATTTAACCTCATATAGTTAGCCTCCTTGTGGCTTTGGTTCAAGCTTCAACTTGGAATGCATTGGGCATTAGCGCTTTTGAGAAACTCCAAGCTATTCATTAATATTCCAATGTTGAGATTGCATCATATACTCATACTCATAACAACTTTATTTCTTCAATTAAGCAACCAAGGATTTGGTTTTCTTAGGATGAAGAAAATTAGAATGACACTAATGAGGAGATCATATATCTTAAGAATTAATTGAGGTCCACATGTCAATGAAGAGAAGAGACCTTGGAAAGGATTGATCAACAGGATAGAAGTATTGTCGATAGTAAGGCAGCTATCATACAAACTGGGACTTAAGTTGCAAATTTGTCAAAGTGGATATCTTCGTGGATATACAAATGGATGACCTTAAGGCTTTGCTAGCCATCTTAGAAAAGGAGGCAAATAAGAAAGTGTCTTAAAAAAAAGAGTTCTTACATGAGTGCTTAGGCTATTTTTTTCGATATTGATTGTCTCATTTTTTATTTTTTTATGTAAATGAAATGCTACTTTCCAGTTCTTTCGGTTTCCCTTTGTGTAAGATACTTGTTGCCCACATATTTAAGTTGTTTAATGATGTTTTCCTCTTCTTGTTATATGGAGAATATATATCTCGAATTATGTCATATCATATAGTATCATATTTTATCCTATCATATCACTGAGTGACAACGTCCTGCCACATAATGCCTAAATATGTAGTGGTTCATATCCTCAAGGATGACCATCATGTCAGTTCATGTCTTATACTATATTGTGCGCTAAGAATGTGGAGAATTGGCTTCCCACTACACTCGATTGCAAATACCATGCAATCTCCACTAGGCCTCATGGGATACTAGATCTCTTATGGAAGAGTCTCCCCATGACACATACTCCTGTTTGTAGACCTCTTAGGGTGTGTATTTGTTCTTGAGGCTACGGGCCAATCTATATCGACTACAAAAGTCATCTATAATCAATTGATATCTTTGCATAATTTGTGCACTGTCAAAATTTCAACAATATACTATCATGTCATTGGTGCACTATCAAAAATCAAAATCACTTTTATTTCTATTCTGCAATGCAAAAGCAATTAAATACATTTTTCATACACGTGTAATTTTTGTACTATAAATCTATGCTTATTTGATGATTTAGCATATGCAAAAGATACCAATTTCATAAAATGATTTCTTGTTGCTTATAGAAATTCATATGGAATCATGGGTTTAGACCCCACTATGCATCATGTGAAATCATTTACAAAAGTAGAATTTTATGTGTGCATTACATATGCCTCATTTCAAATGGTAAAAATTATCAATTTATACATTCTAGTCTTAAGATATGTACATGGTAGATGTCAATACAAAACTATGCACCCACACACAAACATATCCATGGGTTAAATTTTCCAAAAATGATAAGATATTAAACCCATCCAAATCTTGTGTGCTTGAGCACCACTATATACATTGTGGTATATATCTTTTTGCAATACCTAGTGCTATGTACACTATGGCATGTGCCTTTGCATAGTGCTCGGTGCTATGCCTGTGTGGTGTGACCGTGCATAGTGCCCATGTGCTAGGTGTTATGCACATTGCCCATGTGTTGGGTGCTACAATGCCATGTACTAGGTTCTGTGCGTAATACTCATGCACCAAGTGCTGTGGTATTCCATGATTGGATCTATGATCATGCCACTCTTAGATCCATAATAAAATTGAAATCACATGGTTAGATTTATAGCCATAATTGTGGTTCATCCATGCAAAAGTATCTCCATAACATTAGATTTCAAAATGCAAATCAAAATGCACTAAAATGAAGGGTCATTATCATGAGTTAAATCATTTTACTGCTTTTGCAAAAACCATGCTATCTTTCACACACACTGACGTGAATCCTACTAGAATAAAAACTGTAGATAGAAGTACCCATAGATCTACAAATAATCCAAAATCAAAGTATGCTAGATCTATAATTAAAACTGTAAGTCAACTATACTTAGATCTATAAATAAAATTGTAAATTAAACCATGTATAGTCTATCATGTAATCTCATGTGAATGATTTCATATAACATGGCATACTAGATTAAATAAAAAATCCTATTATGTAAGATCAAAACAAGAATTTCCCAAAGGTTTTGCAAAATCAATTAAGACACCATCTTCTATCATGCCACTACTTAAAATAATCCAAACTCCAATGCATCAGTATCTTGCTTTTATATTTATGATATAGACACAAACATAACTAAATTAAAGCCAAGCTAACAACATTGGTAATACCTTATGCATTTGTATCATAAGAGAATTATTAAGATTCAATCAATACTACCCATACAACCATGCACATAACTCTTAGTTGTAAGATATTAAAAAATCAGTAAAAACTCACCAATAAGACTTGCACTAATCATAGATCAAGACCTCCCATCACAATTAAAATCATATCAAAATCCTACACAAGTATTATACCTATCACTGGGAAGATCATGTGCATGAATCAAATAATCGAACACTAAATCATGAAATGCCAAATTATATAGAATCATGCACATTAAGCAAAGAACAAAAATACTTGTTTTCTAAAATAAAAACATGGATCAAAACATAATGATGATTTCACATTTGAAAACAAGACCGGTTTAGAGAAGTTATTATGTACTCTGCCTAATTATTGATTATCGTTCTTTTACAATCTTCTTTTCAAAAATGCAGTGCTTCTGGTGAACCCTAGTGCAGCCTCTCTCTCTCTCTCTCTCTCTCTCTCTCTCTCTCTCTCTCTCTCTCTCTCTCTCTCTCTCTCTCTCTCTCTCTCTCTCTCTCTCTCTCTCTCTCTCTCTCTCTACATTTCTTTCTTTCTTTCTCTTTCACTACCTCCCTTCACATTCTTTTCTCCCCTAGCCAAAGACATTCTGCACTCTAAGGAGACATCTTAGCTAGTTTTCATATGGGTTTCTATATTGACTTTCTTGATTTTCAAAGATTCCTAGAATTCACATCTTTTATCCTATGCACACTTGGCCACCCCAGCTTAATCAATGTATTATCAAGGATTTAATTTAGGGGGGAAAAGTCCATTTTTTCAGAATTGTTGTATCTAGATGTTCTCTACTTTATAGAATAAAATTCTATTCCAAAAATAATTCATTTTCTATCACATACATGAATTCTAGACCAAATCCATATAATTTCCCTCTGTAACCAATTGATCTAACTTGGTTTTATTAATAATTTCTTCCAAAAAATAATTACTTACATTATAAAAATTCTAGTTGTTACATTTACCCTTCTTATAAAAATTTCCTCCTCAAAATTTTAAGGTAGATCCTAGAATAACTCAAGGAATCGCTACCTCATTTCACTTTTTACTTTCCACGTAGCTTCTATTATCAACTGATGTTGCCATAAAACCTTGACTAATGAAATAGCCTTATTCCTTAGAAACTTATCTTCCTACATTGGCTTAGCATCAAAGGTCAAATCTAGTTACAATTATGCCGGCACTTGTTTAAGTACATGCTTAGGATTGGGAATATACTTGCTTGATATCAACACATTGGTACGCATTGTGAACTTTCAATAACTGTGGTGGCAATCAAGTTAGTATGCAACCTATCTAATCCTCTCTAGGTTCTTAAATGGATCATCAAATTATGAACTTGGCTTTCTTTTTATTCCAAACGTCATCACCCCCTTTGTCGATGAGACTTTTAGAAATACATGGTCCCCAACTATAAAATCCAAATCTCTACACCTCTTATCTGCATAGTATATTTGTCTGCTATGGGTTGCCAATAATTGGTTTTGAATAAGTGGTACTCTATTTACACATTGATGGATCAGTTTCAACTTCACTAACTATCATTCCTGACATTGCTCTAACAAGTCGATGTTTGACATGGTCTGCCATACAATGCCTCGTACAATGCCATGCTGATGTTAGGGTGATAGCTATTATTATAAGTAGTGTCCATCCTAACTACCTTTCCACTCTAGTTTGCACACTCTGAGCATATCTTCAAGTGTTTAGATGATCCTCTCTGATTGTCATTCATCTATTTTTGGATGGAAAGTAGTATTGCATATTTGTCAATTACCAAGTCCTTCATGGACACTCTATCACAAGTATAGGTTAAACCTGCTATTTGGGCATGACATGATGGTTAGTGGTACTCTGCATAGACTCACAATCTCCTTGATATATAACCTGGCCTAACCTTCAAGTTACTACTTCTGTTGAATCAAAATGAAGTGAACAAACTTAGTCAATCTATCAATAATTACCCAAATCATATCATGCCCACTAGATGTTCAAGGCAATCCCACTATAAAGTCATGGTAATGTGGTTCTCTTTTCATTTTAGAAGGTCCAAAGTCTATGATAGATCTACATGCCTTTGATGATCTATCTTTACCCTCTGACATGTTAAACACCATGCCACATAATCATCATATCATATTTCATGCCCTACCATTAGAAGTTCTACTTTAAGTCCTAATACATTTTTGTGCCTCTAGGATGTATGGTGTCATCTGAACTATATGCCTTATATAATAAATAGTATATTAGTCCTGCAATTGCTAGCACTCTGAATCACACTTAATCGCAAATATAGGATGGTTTAATCTTAACCTCTTATATTTAGTAACGTATATAGGATGATTTTTTAATAACCGTCCTATATTTACAATTATAGAGGATGGTTATTTAGAAACCATCCTTTTATTTAACTTAAATATTTCTTGCCTATGTTCTTTATAATAATAATTTTCCTATGTTTTCTAGATCTTGAAAATCTTAGTAACCTATGAAGGGTAGATAAAGCCCCATCTCTTATTTCCCTGATGTATAACCTGTGATTAGTAAGCAAACACGTAATGATTATCTTGATTAATTACACAATTTATTTAATTCAATATATCAAATGTTATAAACAATTCAACATGTCCCCTCATATGCAATCTCAACCAACCCAAGCACCCTCCTCACTAGCATCACACACATAATCCAATTCATTCTCCCCAATTAGATCAACTAATGGCATGGTTGTACTAATACAAGGGTAATCAATTGCCATGTTAGCCAGGCCATTTGCATTATAGAAGTATCTTAGGGAGGTTTATAAAACAGTTGACCATCTCATATTATGTCCATCTTATACATAAAATACCTATTTCACTTGAGATGAAAAAATAAACTGATCATTTCAATAGTAGATCTTATTGAGGTCAACCAATGTCAATTCAAGAGCATCGATTTTGATGCGATCTTTGTTGTGCTCTACCCAATCACACTTAAACACAACCATAGTTCTACAAGTATAATCCAACTCCCATATATTACGTATAACACCATAATAAGTATCATTGTCTACAATTGGGTGGTTGTCCTTTGAAATGGAAAAGAAAGTAGCTTTAGCAATTAAGCTAACACCACTACCTTGTTGTGCTCTTAAGTTATCACAGTCTTTTATGTATAATAATAATCATTAATGGCATAACTAGCATATTTTATTACTTCTGGTCAAGGTCTCATAGCCATCCAACCCAAGGATTCAGAAATACAATGACTTAGAACATCTCGCTCATCTAAAACCTATGTATAATATTAATTAAATTAATTGAGATGATTAATGTATATATGCATATACATTTACAAACCAATTAAGTGAACAATGTACAAATTCATTTTAATGTAATTAATTACCTTTTGATGGAGCCAACTAGTGAAGGAGTGACAATGTTCATCTTGCAGCCACTTTTGTTTCTTTGTATCTGTTAGATAGCTCTCTTTCAGAAAGTACACGTGCTTGCTACAATGAAGGGATGAAAATTATATATAACATGCATGCAATTAATTAATACATTACATTCCAACATGCATAAGAAAATGCAAATTAAAGAAACTTTAGAGAGAGTGAGCATTTAATGTATGGCTGAACTCCATTGATGTTAATGTTTTGGAAGACATAAAGGTGTGCCTGGTCCCATTTAAACTACTTGATAATATTTCAAACAAAGAACTAATTAATCTACCTAATAAAACGCTAATTAATGCAACACCAAATAATATTTCTTACAATTCATTGTTGAATTATATATATATATATATATCAAATGTTACATATAGTATTCCATCTCATTAATACAATCTAACACATGATAAAAATATAATATAGAATTATTTAATAAAAATTAAAGACATGTCATTTATTGTTGAAAACCCAAGCACACTTCTCAGCATTACCACGCACATAATCTTCTTTCTCACCAAGTACTTTGATCGATGGAATTGTTTTGGTAATACAAGGATGATCTATTGTAGTATTGTCTAGGTCATCTTCATAATAAAACTCCCTTGAACAGGATGATAAGATAGTTAACCATCTCTTATCGCATCCATCTTGCACATAAAATACTTATTTCACTTGAGATGCCAAAATAAAATGATCATTTTTATAACTGATCTTATTAAGGTCAACCAATGTCAATCCAACGACATCAATTTTGATGTTGTCTTTGTTGTGTTTCACCTAATCATACTTAAGCATAACAATAGTTTTGTAAGTATAATTCAAGGCCCATATCTCTCTTCTAAGCCCGTAGTAAGTATCATTTGCCATTATTGTCCTGTTAACCTTTGAACTAGAAAAGATTGTATCATTAGCAACTAAGTTGACCTTGCTCTTTTGTTGTGCTTTAAGTTATCATGGTCATTTGTGTAAAAGCAATAACCACCGATGGCATATCCAACATATTTTATTGCTCCTGGTCATAGTCCTATTGTCATCTAGCTCAAGGATTCAAATATATCATTGTTTGGAATATTTCATTAATATTGAACCTGTGTATACATACATATTAAGTGGGATATGATTGTTGTGAGTAAGTTTAATAAGCATAATATATATATATATAGACACACATAATGCAATTTATTAGAAGTGTGAATTAATTCATTTCAACTTTTGACTGAGCCAAGTATTAAAAGTGCGACAGTGCTCAAATTGCAGTTACTTTTATTTTTTTTGGTTAACTTGAAATCTTCCCTTTGAGGACATCCATGTTCTCACTACATACATACATACATACATACATACATACATACATACATACATACATACATACATACATACATACATACATACATACATACATACATACATACATAGAGAGAGAGAGAGAGAGAGAGAGAGAGATGAATTAATGTAAAGATCAAATAATATAGAACTATTAATTAGTTTTTACATTGTGCATGATCAACTTACTCAATGTATGACTAGAATTCAACAATGTTGTTTCGCAACATAAGTTGTGCCTGATCCCATTATTTATGGTCAACAATCTATATATAATCTCTCACTAGAGATTCACTAACTTTGGGATCACGAAATCCAACTGATCATTTCTTTCTTGGGATTCCAATAACATTCTATGCAAAACTCCACCTCTTCCTCTTCAATGTAACATTTGGATATACACCCTTGGGCCAAATGTGATTTTGTACATATCTTTTTAAAATTTTAGTGCACCTCCCAAAAGGGTACATCCAACATAAGTAAACTGTCATATAGAGTCTAACCTCATTAATGAGGTGCATTATTAAGTGTACCATGATGACAACTAGATGTTCCTGGATTTCTTATAAACATCCATCACCTTCTTCCATAAAGCATTGAAGAAGCAATAGAATTTTGTAATAGATCCTCTAACATTGTCCGGTAGCACCGAATGTATTGCTATAAGTAGGTGTTGTTGTATCAATGCATGATACCATGGAGACAATGTTTTTAAAGTTTGAAGAAAAGCTACAAAGGACTTTGAGCTCGGACATGGTTTTACACACTCTTCTTCTCTCCCTATCCTGTGGATGTAACCTTATCTTCAAACCCATTTTCATAAGATTCATTCAAGCTACAAGTTCATCCTTTGTTTTTCTTAGCATGTCAAGTAAGGTACTGATCAAGCTTTCATACACATTCTTTTCAGTGTGAATGACACTAAGCACATGGAACAAATAAAGTGATGTCCAATATGTAAGATGAAGGAATATTGACTTCTTCTTCCAACAACTTTTAGAGTTGCTTTCACCTATACACATTTAGTTGCTTCGTTCTTTCCCCATAAGATATTAAGGTTTTTGACTTGTTCCAATACTTATCATCTTGTCAAAATCTTTGAGGTGTCCTTGTCTCTGCACTATCATTGAATTTCCCTTTCTTAAAATGGTATTGATGACCTTTGCCCAACCATCTTCTCTAACCAAGGAATGCTATTTTCTTGCCATATTTAAGTTGTATGATATATGTCTGGTCACTATAGATAGGATACGCATTGTATTCCTTCATGTACATTCAAATAAATTACTACATATAGGGAAGTCACTTATTGTCCACAATAGTTTAGCCTTTAGGGTGAATGACTCTTTCTTATATGCATCATAAGCTTCAACACCTACATCCCATAACATTTCAAGATCATTGATCAAGAGAGCCAAGTACACATCAATGTCATTTCTTGACTACTTCTAACCTAATATCAACATATTTAACATCATGAACTTCCTCTTCATGCATAAAAAAGATGGGGGTTGCAACAAACCAATATAATAGACCAACAACTGTACCTGCTGCTCATAGAACCATGACAATTAATTTCATCTGTAGATAATGCAAGTCCTAGGTTTCTAGGTTCTTGTCCAAAATTATGCCACAAGAAGTCTACAAACTTCCATGCTGGGCTATTTTGAGGTTCTCTTTGAACCTAAAAATAGGGGACAAATACCATAAGACCTTTGAAGGAACATTAGTCACTGTCTCAATTAAATTCTTGTTTAGGGTCATATTTACCAAAAGTGAGAATATCTCATCAAAATTAACCCCTTTATTCTACCCAAAACATTTGTTAACTAACCTTCACTTGTACCTAATAGTTCTCTTACCATCTTTAGTTGTCAACTTGAAAACCCATTTTTTTTACAATACTTTTCTCTCTTTTGGTTGCTCCACCATAAAAAAATCATGATTCTATTGCAAAGTTTTTTTCTTAATCTTCTGTAGATTTCAACAACAACAACTCATTTAGTGGAATGTCATTACTTCTTGAAAGCTTCAATTTCACCATTTTCCAGGATGCTACTCGGATGAAGGATACCTTATTGATCATATATGCACCCTTTTAGACCTTCTCATTTCAGGTGAATCTTCTTGATAGGACTCCTTCCAATCATCAGGTTCTTCAAACTGCTCATGTGCATTCTTTTCAACCATTCGATCATCAACATGTGCTTGTACTTCTTTAACATATCATGTTAGTGGGATAGATATTGTAGGTTCTCAAAGAACATGTACAACAACTTTTGATGTTTTTCTTTATCAAAATTGCATCTAGTTTTGGTCCTCATAAAAAACCACATCTTGACTTCTATACAATTTTGTTTCTTTTGGTCCCATAATTTATAGCCAAATTCATCATCGTCATAGCCTAGAAAACACATTTAATTGATTTGTAGTCAAGAGTGGTGTGAAGCTCCATATGAACATGTATGAATGCCTTGCAACCAAACACCTTCAAGTGTGAATATGAGATATCTTTTCTTCTTCACACTCACTCTACCACATCTTCCACTAATAGGACACAAAAAGACTTATTAATTAAATAGCAAGCTATGTTCATAACTTATGCCAAAACTCCTTAAGTAACTTTAAAGTGATTACATGCTCCTCACTTTCTCTATAATAGTACAACTCATCGTTTCAACTACACCATTATGTGATCTTCACATAATTTATGATATGCTTAGCATAATAATCTGCAAATCTATTATAAACACACTCTTAAATATTATCTATGTCTAAGAATTGGAGTTGCTTCCCTAATTGACTTTCAACCATAACATGAAAATTTTGAAAAGTTTTAAAGACTTGATCTTTGCTCTTCATGACATATGCCCATGCCTTCCTAGATGCATCATCAATAAAAGTTTTAAAATAAGAAGTGCCACCAAGATATTTCTCACCCACGAAACATAAATCAAAATAAACCACATCAAGCAAATAAGTTTTTCAGTTAACAATTTTGTTATGAAATGAAATTATATATTGTTTACCAAATAAACAATGATTGCATGGGTTTAATGGCATAACTTTGACTTTAGGGAGAATATTCTTCTAAGCTAAAATTTCTAAGGTTTTCTCACTCATATGACTGAGTCAATGATGCCACAAATTAATAAAAGATTCCTTAAGTGCAAATTCTGACTTCCTTTTTGGAATGTCTATCTTAGTCTTGTAGAGAGAATAACATTTTTTGCCTCTTGCCGCTATAAGAGAACCCTTTTTAATCACCAAACTACTCTGCAAAATTATGAATCAAAGCCCTTATCATCAAGTTTCCCGATTGAAAAAGGTCTAATACATGCCTCATACCTTTAAGAATCAAACTACATCCAATCTTTGTAGTTACAAGCACTTCATCTTTTCCAACAATTTTAGACAGTTCACTAATTTTCATCTTCACCATCCCAAAATCACCTAACCCATATGTTAGTGAAGTGCTCTCAATGAGAAGTATCATCAAAAAATTCTCTAAAGTCAACCACCTAACTAAGTCATCAACCATCATTCCAACACAATTTTCTTTGCATATGGAGAAAACATCACATCATCACCCTTTGCAATGGCTGCCATCTCATTGCTGCTCTTGCCTTTATCCTGATAGTTTGCTTCTTTTTCTTTTAGCTCTTACTTGAGTTTCTAACATTCTCTTTTAATATATATGCTCAACTACCTTACAATGATAGCATATAATACCTTGTCTTGACTTGGATATTCTTTTAGAACCATGACTTTGATGTCTTTCTCTAAAACATCCTCATTTGTCAGTGACTAAGGCTTGTCCATGAGAGGAACTAGATAATTTCCTCCTAATCTCCTCATTCAACTAGCTATTTGTAATTTGATTCATAGAGATTATCCCATTTGGCACTAAATTGTTCAAAGATATAACATGTTTTCCAACTATCTTATAGAGAATAGTCCTTTATCCCTTTGGGACCCCTCTTCTTCAACGGGCTGGATTCTATCTAGACAAGCTGCCCTTATCTATCTTAGACAGGGGGCTGTAATGAGAGAAATTCCAAGCAAAAAATAATGCTTGCACCTCATCATTGAGCACCACTTTTATTGCCGATAGTTGATACAAGGCATTCTACATCTCATCAAAATGCTAAAATTGAACAATTCTTATCATACCTCAAATGTGTGAGCCTTCTAATCAAGAAAGCCTTGTTTGAAGTTGGCTTCCTCTCATATAAACTTTGCAACTTCTTCAAGAAAGATTGTGTTGTCTCTTCTTCTGAGATATGATGATACACTATATCATCAACCCATTGCCAAATACAAGCAATAGCCTTAAGTTTCATGATTTTCTTTGGGCATCTCTTGTGGCTTCTTTAGCTTCCCTTCAACCGATTTGTAGAAATCCTTGTAGTATAGAATATCTATCATCTTAGCTTTCAAATATGCCAATTTGTCCCATTCAAACTAATCATTTAGGCATACAAGAAAAATCCATTTCTATAGTTCACAAAAGATCACCTACAACCAATCCAGCCAAGCTTTGATACTTCTTAAGAAATGAAGGAAAAATAATGCACTTTTCTCATATAAGCAAAATATCAAACACCTAGAATGAACAATTAAAGCACAACCACAGCCAAAACCACAAAGGAATACAAAATTTACGTGAAAAACCATTCAAGATAGAGGAAAAAACCACAGAAACAAGCTCTAATCAAACTTCTACTATGCAAAATCATAAGAAAGTCTCACCAATGCAAGATTGAAATCCAAGAACCCATCAAAGATTTATTCGAAGCATGCACTTCTTCTCGTACCTTCTTCTTACTCAAAGATCAAGAGAGAACAACCCAAGAGAGCCATCAAGAGAAACGTAATTTTTCTAATTCTCCAACTCTCACTTTTAACTCACATGCATACTCTATCAAAACAGCCCCTGCTCAACTCTTTTCTTTATTTATTTCATTCACTTAAGTAAAATAGTGCCCACAATATGGGGCTAGACACATGGGTCCTCCAAACATGGCATTGGAGGATGAGTCATCATAATGATGAGAGCATCGTCACTGTCTATTTTGATCATATAGGATTCAAGTGCACTCCTTATGAGTTTAAAGGTTTTTAATATACAAATTGAGCATGTTGTCTGTCAATATGTAACTGTTTTTATTTATTTATGTAAATATATACTGATCATTTCGTAAAAGAGAAAAAAGGCACATGTAAGGGCCTCAATATTTGGCCATGCATTCCTACCGCTGTCTTCCTCCTATCCCAGAAATCCTTGGATGATAGGAGATGGAAGCTCAGATCGGAAGTTTGCAAAGAGTTGAAATAGACCATCAAATGGAATAGACTTTTTGGGGATCACCACAATTTTATAGATGAATATGTACATGTATCCCTACATCCTAGTCCCTTTCCGTCTGTTCCCCACTTCTAGTGATAACAAATTCTAGAATATTCCTTTTCATCCAACGTCCCCGTCTCTGCTTCCAGTCCCCGTTACATGTACCTTCTCTAACTTAGTAACTTGGGCTAACGTTGATGTCAGCTGTCCTAGATGTAGTCTAGAAGATGGACGGTTTGGATTATAAGCCGACTAGGCCCCGCATGAGATTTTAGTGATTTGCTACAAATTTACATATAATTCACCAGCAGAAGCTTTAAAACAGATGTTGCCAACAAGAAACATAAGGCAAGAACAACACTTCTTTTCAAATGGATGATAACAGGAAGTGTCCCCGAGAATTGGTTCAAAGTTTTTTGAACTCTAATGGTTCGAGCTCTGAAGGATCTCTATATACCATTGTTTTCCTCCAATAGAGAGACTAATGAGTTATGACGAGCGCACTAAACTCTTTGTTTGTTTGTTATGGAAACCCTTTTAAGGGAAGATAGATGAACATCCCCGTTTCTGCACAAAGTCACGCGGCTGGTGGGATAAATAATGCAGCGAGCCTGAATCTTTTTCTTGTGATAGAAATATTTTCATGTTTTTCAATAGCACGCAACCTTTTCTCATGTGATAGAGCTCGAATCTTTTTCTCGTGGGGAAATCTCAATAGCTTATTCATAACAAGCTCCACTAAGCTATACTTTTCCCCGTTACTATTTTTCCAAGTTAAAATGCAGTTTTTACATGGTGTCGGCCATCTAAAAAATTGCTTACTTTTGAACCTAGAAGAGCATGTTTGATGTATGCATCTTTAACATTACATACACATGAACCTGGAAGAGCATGTCTAATGTATGCACCTTTAACATTACATACACGTGGACTTAGGATTAATTTATCCGAACCATACATCATCTGGCCCGTAGTCCAGGTTGGGCAATATCCAAAAACCAAACGTTTTCTCAGTGAATGGTCTTAATTCCGAATGGTTAAGAATAAACCAAATCCGTTCAGACATTTTTAGGCCGGCCATTTTTTCAATCAAGAAGAGCAGTGGTTAGATTGTGCATTGCGGAAATCTTTTGGTCCATGGCCTATCTAATACATGTGATTTAGACAATCAATATGTAGCCACAGGATAGCTAAGATGAGGCCTCGCAGATGGATGGTTTGGATCATTTAATCTAATATCAACCATGATATGCGGATCTATTATCAAATAAAAAGCCACAACATTTATTCTATGCATGCATTGACCTATATACATAACAAAGTACCCGTACAGGAGAGAGGCATCCCATCCCTTTCTTTGTCGATCGATCACTCTGCATGCGGTTTTAAAGGCACGAGTTCAAGAGGAACTTTCTTATGTACAACTATCCCAAATGATTCCTTCATGTCCAAATCTTCCTTCTTCATCCCAGCAGGCAATTTCCAATCAAATAAGTAAAGAAGATTAGCAAGAGGAAGCTCAACAGCCAATGTCCCAAAACGAATACCAGGGCAAATCCTTCTACCTCCTCCAAACGGCACAAACTCAAAATTTTGCCCCGTAAAATCAATCGGATTTTCTATAAATCTTTCCGGCAAGAATTCTTGTGGGTTCTCCCAATACTCAGGATCTCTTCCAATAGCAAACGCATTAACAAAAATTCTTGTTTTGGGAAGAATTTCATATCCACCAATCTCACATTTCTGCATTGTTTCTCTTGGAATTAACAGTGGACCAGGTGGGTGTAATCTCATAGTCTCCTTTGCTACTGCTTTGAGGTATTGAAGCTGGTGAAGATCGCCTTCTTCGACCATCTCTTTCTTTCCAATGACGCTTCTAACTTCTTCTTGCACTATCTTCATGGCCCTTGGGTTCCTTATGAGCTCTGCCATGGCCCATACCACCGCAGCTGAGCTTGTGTCTGTGCCAGCAACCAAGATGTTCTACAGAAGAAGTACAAGAGAAATCTTAGCTGCATTTTCTCCTTTTGGTTATCGGAAAACATATTAAGTGAGCTTCAGCGAAAGACCAAAGGATCAAAGATACCGCACATGCATAACAAACCATGGATTAACATCCATGAATTGGTATTTTCTAGTCTGCTATTTGCAGCCTCTTTACGTTTCTAAAGTCATCAAATCATGGATTACAAGGCCATAAGGTCGGATCGTTTGTTATTAAATAATTTTATCTAAGATCAAGGATAAAAATACATAGCAGGGAGTTTTGCTATCCATATATAACTCAATTCCTGGATTGTTATCCTAAAATTTTCTATCCGAAGATTCTGAACATCCTCAATAGGTACTTTCTTACAAGAAACAGTTAAAAAATGGTGGGCATTGAGAGTTGAGAAACAGAGTTATTCTTGATTTGCTGAAGGAGAACAACAAAGTTCTAACAAAATGAATTGACAGCTGTATTCAGGTAATGGGGCTATTTGACATTGGGGCAATGCTTAACGAATACGCTTTCCCAAGGATTGTAGTCTTATTTTTCCAATTAGGCTGCTCTAAAACATAGAAAAAATAGCTGTAAAACCGGGTGATAGTGACCACTTCTGTGATCCCTCCGGCCCATTATTTGTCCTAGATGGACCCTAGTAAAAAGGAAGGAATGCAGTAAAATAGGGAATGGATCCAATTATCAATTAATGTGGACTCTGCAATAGGTTTTGAACGGCTAGAACATCAGTATGTAAAGCTATCTTAACCATCCAATTTGTGCATGCTATGAGAAACTGGGCCTTATCCAAAAGATGCTCAAGCTGTAATAGTACATCTCAGTTGCAAAACAAACCGAAGAAGAGAAATGAGTAACATACCATAAGAATGCCTTTGATGTGATCTCTGGTAAGATTGAAATCCTTCTGCACTTGAAGCAACAAATCAACAAAGTCTTCCTGCTGCAGTTTGGGCCTATTGGGATCAAGGTGGTCTTCTATAACTCGCTCATAAAACTCATCCAAATCCCTGAAGTTCTTCTCAAGCCGTTGATGCAGTCCACTAATCAGATCAACCCACCACATCCAGGGCAAGAAATCACCAACGAAAAACCCACCTAGAACCGACCGAGCCTCGTCGAGAACTCGATGAAATCTTTTCTTCCCCACTTCATCTTCATTGTGATAACTCTTCCCAAACCCTGCTCGGCAAGTTGTGTTGGTTGTGAAATTTAGATTTAAAGCACTAAGATTAACAGGTGATGAAGAAGATAATGACTTATTTATGGATCTAACCATATCACCAACTTCTTCTTCTCTTATAAATCTAGAAGCTTGCACCCGTTTGGAGCTAAGAAGTTCAAGAACACAGAATTTACGCATCTCTCTCCAATACTGTCCGTATGGGCAAAAAGCCACGTCCAAGGAATTGTAAGAGAGTTTCTTTTGAGGGGTTTGAATGGGTCGGCTGCAGACATCAATATCGTGGGTTTGCATTACTTCCAATGCCATTTTGGACGAGGAAATGATTATGGCGGGTACTCGGCCGAGTTGGAGATACATGATAGGGCCATATTTCCTAGAGAGAGACCACAGAGAACGATGAGGGAGCTCACCAAGTTGGTGCAGGTTGCCAACAACCGGAAGCTGAGCTGGGCCTGGAGGGAGGGTAGATGGTTTGATCTTCTCATTTTTATAGATCGATAGTAAGAAAGGAAAGAGTGCAACTATTAAAAGTAGCAGAGGAAACCATGAAAGTAGCAAAGTGGAAAGAGCCATCTCAGTGTCACAGAGGCGTTATCGGAGACGAGGCGCTCTCTTGGCTGCTTAAATCCTGTCTTCGGTGTATGTTCCCAACAGAAAGCGGCACCTTCGTCCATCGTTAAATAAGTTGCCTTCTCTGTTACGGCATTTATGACGGCTGATACGAAAGTCCAAGCCAGTGGTTGCTGAACTTCTAACCACGTGTCGGAGGACTGCCAATTTGGCATTAATTTACTGCATTTGTCAGAAATTATTCATAATTTTATATGTTGTAGGGAGAGGAATGCGGACGCCACATGGAGAGGGTTTGCATGATCCCAGTCACGTTTGATCCAGCTTTAGATGATTAAGACAAAAATGCATGTCGATTGGAAGATTTTTGTACATGAAAATATGTACTTTAAAACCGACGAATTACAAACTTTGGTAATCAATGGTGATACTAAAATCATTCTCACGCTTTTTTTTGTCTATTAGAAAAAAGTTTAATCATGTAAAAATACGCTCCAAAAGTAATACTCAAACTCCTCACTTGGAATGTCTATTCAGTACTTGTGAGGAATGCTACACCCTGCAGTAGAACCCGACCACTTCACTCGTCTATGGTGAGACCTGCGTATAACTGGTCCATTCCTAGCAGTTGAAAGCCCTGCGTTTACCAGCATTTCTATATTCGATCCTACCTTGACGTGTAAGTTTGTGACGGCTAAGGCTGTCAAGTGGTAGGAAGAAACAAAATATTAGATTTAAAAAGAAAAGTTTTTATTAGAAAAATCAAATTAATTTGGTCCAGATTCAATTGCATACTAGAAGATTTGAATCATAATTTAAATTGAATCATTGACTATATTAGTTTATAATTTAAATGATGTCATGACTGAAAATCCCTTAGCGTTTTCTTTTTGTAAGTTTCTTCCAGGAAGATGCCAAAAGAAATATATAAAGGGATACACCTTGTTAGGTCTTGCTTTGAATGACCTTATGAGTTCATTTTGCTAGTCCTTTCCTATTTAGGCTGCCTATAAAAATTCATCTCTATTAGATGTTTTTAACAACTAGTTTCTTGTTGAAAAATCCTATAGTCATGATTTAAACTCCAAAATGGCATAAATCAGATCAGTCTTATGACTATAGATTTTGGTTTGTAGTCAATCTAAAGCATACCAAACATGATGAATGGAATCAAATCATCCAAAAGTAAGGCTGAACAATGTTGCGTCCCCAAAATGTCGTAAGTGTTCCCAAAGCATTTTCCACTCTTTGTTGCTCATAATCATTAGGAACAAATAGATTGTATGGAGAAAACAAAATATATGATTTCCCTTCAAAATCAGCTTTTGAATTGATTTTAAGTAAATTGGTAGTAGAGAACTATAATTAGTTTTATATTGTTGATTTGTAAAAATGGTAATGCTATCAAATGCTAAAACTATTATATATTGCAACAATTGATAGCAAAAGAAATAGGATTAGCTTAGATAAAATTGGCCGATAAGTACAAGAAATGAACGAGAACCAACCAGTTTGGTTTTGGTTCTTAAGTTAGGAACCAAGCCCTAGAACTGGATGGTACCAATCTGGCTAAATCCATAACAGGTTAGCTATTGTTATGCGTAGTTAGGATCTAAGTCACACAAACACACACAAAAAACACACAAAGATTTACGTGGTTCGGCTATGTATAGCCTACGTCCATGAGAGGAGGAGGGGGAACAATCTACTATAGAGTAGCAATTTATAACCTATTCAAACAATGCCTTTTGGCTCTGCCTATGGATCCTATTTATAGAGATCAGAGGAGGGCTAAATGTATTCTACTTGAATACAAATTCTATCTCCTTTTTCCTTCTTTGAATAGGACTCTTCGTCAAACTCCTAATCAATTCTAACCAATTCCTTATCTTGTAGGGCTCTTCGATCCAGATTATGGGGATGGACTCATCAATTCTCCCCCTCCATCCCCATGCCATACTCCACTGGTCAGAACTCATGTATGCTATGTTTTTACATAGTAGTAGCTTCTCGTAAGTTACCACCTTTGTAACATGTCTGCAGGATTCTCATCAGTGTGAATCTTTTTCAGCTTTAGCATTTGTTCTTTCTGTCACCTCTCGTATCTAGTGATACCATATGTTGATGTACTTGGTGTGAGCATGATACATTGAGTTCTTGCTCAGATCTAGAGCACTCTGACTATTACAATGTATCTTGTATTCTTTTTGTGTGATACCGAGCTTCTGGAGAAATCGCTTTATCCACAACATTTCCTTGTTTGCTTCAGCTACACAATGTATTCAGCTTCTATTGTCGATAGAGCTACGCACTTCTGCAACTTTGGATTGCCATGATATAGGCCCCCCTACAAAAGTGAAGATAAACCCTGATGTTAACTTTCTTCCATTAAGATCTCTAGCCATATCAGCATTTGTGTAACCTTTCAGGAGTAAATCTGTACTTCCTAAGCATAGGCATAACTTAGATGTGCCCTTCATGTACTGTAGTATCTACTTCACAATTTCTCAATGATCTTTGCCTAGATTTGAAAGAAATCTGCTGACAACGCCTACTGCATGAGCAATATTCGGCCTTATGCACACCATTGCATACATCAAACTCCCAACTACTAATGAGTAGGGATCATAGCCATCCTATTTGTTTCCTGTGGTGTTGAGGAACTTGTCTTCTTGCTTAATTTGAAATTATTGACAAGTAGAGTATTGACTGGCTTAGTGTTCTCCATGTTGAACCTCTTGATTACTCGTTTAATGTACTTTTCTTGTGATAGCCACAACTTTCTTGCTTTCCTGTCTCTTATAATCTTCATCTCCAAAATCTGTTGAGCTGCCCATAAGTCTTTCATGTCAAAAGACTTAGATAACTCCCTCTTCAACCTACTGATCATAGTCATATATAATCCAACTATCAACATGTCATCTACATATAGTAGTAGAACGATAAATTTACCCTCATGTAATCTTTGGACGTACATACACTGATTTGCAGCTGTTCTTTTGAAACCTTAACTTATCATGAATGAGTTAAACTTCTTGTACTACTGTCTTGGCACTTTCTTGAGGCCATAGAGACTTTTCTTCAACTTGCATACCAGATGTTTCTTCTTTTCAACTTCGAAACCCTCTAGTTGTTCTATATATATCTCTTCTTCTAGATCTCCATGTAGAAAAGCTATCTTGACATCCATTTGTTCAAGCTTCAAGTTGTGTCTTGCCACTAATCCGAGTATAGTCTTGATTGATGTCATCTTCACTATTAGTGAGAAGATCTCGTCAAGGTCTATTCCTTTCATTTGCTCAAAGCCTTTGGTAACCAATCGTGCTTGGTACTTGACTAGTTCTCCATTGCCTCCTCTTTTTACCTTAAAGACCCACTTGTTCTTCAGTGCTCTTTTTTCCTTGGGAAGTGTCACTATCTCATATGTCTGATTTTTCTTTAATGAGCTAATTTCTTCTTGCATAGCTTGCACGTCCTTATCTGCATGCGCTAGAGCTTATTGAAAATTCTTTGGCTCCCCCTCATCAGTGAGCATGATATATTCTAATTCAGAATATTTCTGTGATGGAATCAGAATACGTCCTCTTGTTGACATCTTTAGCTGAGCTTCTGCTTTTGGCTGAGGAGACAATTCAACATCTGATGTCGCAGCATCTTCTGGTACAGGGAACTGATGCTCCCCCTGCTTGAACTCCTTTACCTCTAGTTCAGCTTCTAGTGCAGCTTCTAAGTTAATCTGAATGGGTGTTGAGTCTGGTATTAGAGCTAGAGTGCTAATGTCTTTAACTTTTCTTTGATCTTCGTAGAACTAATTCTCCTGAAATATTACATCTCTGCTAGGGATGATTCTTCTCGTCTCAGGGTCCCAGAATCTGTATCAAAATACTTCATCTCCATACCTGATGAAGATACATGGGGTAGACTTTAGGTCTAGCTTTTGTCTCATCTCTCTGGATACATGTGCAAAGGCTCTGCACTCGAATACCCTCAGGTGTGCATAGGTCACCTTCTTGCCAGTCCACTTCTATTCTAGAACTTCGAAGTTTAGTGGTGTTGATGATGACCTGTTGATCAAGTAATAGGTGGTCTTCACAGCTTCATTCCAAAATGGCTTAGGTAGCTTAGCCCATACTGAGCATGCATCTTACTCTCTCCACAATGGTCCGGTTCATCCTTTCAGCTACTCCATTATGCTGTGGGATATGTGGAACTATCTTCTCATGTCAAATGTCACGAGTTGAACAATATGCCCTAAACTCTTTTGAGGTATATTCTCCTTTATTGTCTATTTTGAGGCACTTAAGTTTCTTCCCAGTTTGCCACTCCACCATCTTGTGGAATCTCTTAAAGCATTCAAATATCTGTTCTTTATTTTTTACAAAGTATACACATACCCTCTTAGATGCATCATCTATAAAGGTTATAAAATATTTGTTCCTGCCTAATGACTCTACTTCCATGGGACCACATACATCTGAGTACACCAAACTCAAAATTTCATTTCTTTTATTGCTAAAAGAGGAGAAAGCAACCTTATGTTGCTTACTAAATAAACAGTAATTACATGGAGTAAGAGCTATACCTTTGGCTAGTTTGATGAGCTACTTCTTTGCAAGTGTGAACAAATCTTTCTCTCCTATGTGGTCGAGTCTTCTATGCCAAAGGTTTGGTGATCCTTCATCCTCCACTACATTAAGGCTGTCTTTGGATATTCTTATATGGGTCTTATACAATGTGCTGCATATGTGTCCTTTTGCCACGATTATCGTGCCTATCATCAATTTCTAGGTACTGTTGCCAAAGTATTTGGTGTAGCCTTGTCTATCAAGAGTCGGGATTGAGATCAGGTTCTGTTTGAGTTCTTGTATGTGTCGTACCTCCTTTAGTGCTACTGTGCAGCCAATGTTTGTCTTTATTTGAATATCACCGATCCCATCTATTCTTGAGGAACTATCATTCTCCATCTTTACATTGCCAAAGTCTCCTTCTTTGTAGGTGATGAAGAAGTCCTTGTGTGGAGTGGCGTGATAGGAAGCTGTTGTATCTATCACTCATTCTACTTCGGTCTTGACCACGTGCAGACATGACTCCTCCTTAGTAGTGAGCACTACTATATCCTGAGCAATAGTGACTAGTGTCTCACCATTATCCTCCTTTGGCTTGCTATGACCCATCTCTCTCTTCAGTTTTCGACAATCTCTCTTCATATGTCCTGGAATGCTGCAATGGTAACACTTGAGCTGTCCTCTAGGTTGACTTTTTGGTTTGTTGTGAGTTTACAATCTCCCCCTTGGTCTACTCTTGCTCCTCCCCTCGTGTCTGTCTCTCTAAGTGTACTTGTTTTCTATTACTAGGGAATGTGTCTGGTTTATGCTAGCTTCTTTCCTTCTACTCTCCTCGTTGAATATCATGTCTTTAACCATAGCCATAGTCAACTTTCCTTCTGGTGTTGAGTTGCCGAGTGAAATTACTAGCGTCTCCTAGCTCTCAAGTAGTGAACTCAGTAGTAGTAGGGCTTGCCATTCATCTCCAAGTTGTAACGCCACTGTTCCAAACTGATTTACTAGATTTTGAAATTCACTGGTATGTTCATCCACAATCATTCTACTCCTTAACTTTAGATTGACATGCCTTTTTATCAGCAAGGCCTTGTTTTAAGTGGTCTTAGCCTGATACATAGTCTCTAACTTTTTTTAGAGAAAATAAGCATTTTCTTCTTGAACAACATGGTGAAATACACTGTGATCAATCCACTATCGGATCTGACCTATGGTTTTTTTATTCATCTTTATCCAGTCTTTTTTAAAAACTCCCTCAAGTCTTTTTCCATGATCATCTAAAGGATCATGAAGGTCTTTGCAGTACAAAAGATCTTCCATTCTAGGTTTTTATAGTATATAATTAGTGGCGTTTAATTTTATCATAGCTCTTGCCACAATATTTTCAGAATTGGTCTCCTCCATAGTTTCAAACTTTATTTCTACTTTTTCTAAGTAGAATTGGAAAGAATGGAGTGTACGGATGAGTCTAGAATAGTCAAAACTCTTAGAAAGGGTATTTTTGACAATTTGAGGGGTGCCCTAAATTTTTCTGTTTAAGGGGGTGTCTATATCAAATTAGGGGAGTGCTATTTTAGCACAAAAGGGTGTCGTCTGTAATTTTGCACGGTTCTTTTATAGACCGTAGAAGGGGGTGACAGTATCAATTTTAAGCGTGCTAATTCTAGGCATTAGGGGGTGTCAGTATCAACTAAGGCCCTATTGTTTTCAGATACAGTATAAAAGAATAACAACAGAAACCCTAACTTGATGTTTCTGTCTTCTCTGGGTGTGTGTGCGGTAGCTTGCTACGTTGCTTCCTAAGGTTGAGACAACATCCTGCTATTGCCCTTGGTTGAGGCAACGATTTGTTGCTTCCAGGTGGGTCGTTCTCCGGCAAAATCAATGTGGTGTTCATGGGCTATCGTCTTTGGTTCGGCTTATGGCATTTCTCAGGATGTGAAGATTTTTCAGCAAACAATTTTCTCTGAAGCCTTTTGCAAATGAGTGTTTTCATTTCTCTTCCCTTTTCTTCTTCATTTTTTTTTTTTTTTCCGATTTTGGTCGGTAGTCACCAACCGGCCAAAACCCAACTTCCCCTTCTTTTAGATCTATAAAGAGGGTTTTTGGTCTGCTTTTCCACTAGCTGGCTAAAACCCCCTCTCATTTTTTTTTGTTTCTTTTGGATCTGCCTGAAATGGGGTTTTCGGACAGTTTTTTCACTGGCCAGACAAAGCCCTTTTCTCCTCCTCCTTCTTCTTCGCTGGCTGGTCTTCTTACTGGGAGAGTTGGCTACGGTGGTCTTATTCTCTCTCCCTCTGTTTCGGCTACAGCAACAAAAGGGGTTTCAGTCGGGTTTTTTCTCTGGCTGGCCGGAACCCTAGAACCCCCCTTTGTTTTCTTGTTGTTTATCCAGTGAGAAGTCTTACTAGAGAATGGTTCTCCGGATTAGGGTTGTTCTCTAGTCGAGCTATCTGGGTTGTTCCTTTGATCAGACGATCTGGGTCGTTCGATCTGGGTGATCTAGGTTGATCCCTGATTGGACGACCTGGATCGTCCTTTGGTTGGACGATCTGGGTCGTTCGATTATCAAGCAATCTGACCCCTCAGATCTAGGGTTTCCCTATGATCTGGGCTTCCACTAGGCCTGGATCTAAACAAGATCTAGTCTGGGCCTACCTGTGTCCACAAGTAGTCTGGGCCGCACTTGGCTTGGGTCTAGACTTGAACTGTGCCGCACCTGGCCTAGGTCTAGACATCAGCTGGGCTGCACTTGGCCTGGGTCTAAACGTGGATCTGAGCCGCTCCTGGCCCAGGTCTGAATGTGAAGCTGGGCTACACCTGGCCCAGGTCTGGTCTCTGCTTTTCAGTCCTCTTGCGTTGCCGGTTCTGAACATTTATTCTATGCATGCATTGACCCATATACGTAACAAAGTACCCGTACAGGAGAGAGGCATCCCATCCCGTTCTTTGTCGATTGATCACTCTGCATGGGGTTTAAAGGCACGAGTTCAAGAGGAACTTTCTTATGCACAACTATCCCAAATGATTCCTTCATGCCCAAATCTTCCTTCTTCATCCCAACAGGCAATTTCCAATCAAATAAGCAAAGAAGATTAGCAAGAGGAAGCTCAACAGCCAATGTCCCAAAACGAATACCAGGGCAAATCCTTCTACCTCCTCCAAACGGCACAAACTCAAAATTTTGCCCCTTAAAATCAATTGGATTTTCGATAAATCTTTCCTGCAAGAAATCTAGTGGGTTCTCCCAATACTCAGGATCTCTTCCAATAGCAAACGCATTAACAAAAATTCTTGTTTTGAGAAGAAAGAGATGGTCAAAGAAGGCGATCTTCACCAGCTTCAATACCTCAAAGCAGTAGCAAAGGAGACTATGAGATTACACTCACCTAGTCCACTGTTAATTCCAAGGGAAGCATGATGATAGAAACTCCCTTAATGAGAATCAGCATACTAATGAATATATTGAGACTGTGATCAAGTCCAGCTGAGCTTGTGTCTGTGCCAGCAACCAAGATGTTCTACAGAAGAAGTACAAGAGAAATCTTAGCTCCATTTCTCCCTTTGGTTATTGGAAATTATATAAAGTGAGAATCAGCGAAAGACAGAAGGATCAAAGATGCCCACGGCCTTGCAATTCAGTGCCGGACAGGCATAACAAACCTTAACATCATGAATGGTTATTTGCTAGTCTGCTATTTGCAGCCTCTTAGGTTTCTAAATTCATCAAAACATGGATTAAAAGGCCGTAAGGTCGGATAGTTTGTTATTAAATAATTTTATCTAAGATAAAGGATAAAATTATATAGCAGGGAGTTTTGCTATCCATATATAACTTAATTCCTGGATTATTATCCTAAAATTTTCTATCAGAAGATTATGAACAGCCTCAATAGATATTTTCTTACAAGAAACAGTTAAAAAATGGTGGGCATTGAGAGTTGAGAAAGAGAGTTATTCTTGATTTGCTAAAGGAGGGCAACAAAGTTCTAGCAAAATGAATTGACAGCTGTATTCAGGTAATGGGGCTATTTGTAAGCTTACCGAAGGATTGTGGTCTTATTTTTCCAATTAAGCTGCTCTAAAACAGAGAAAAAATAGCGGTAAAACCGTAGGGTGATAGTGACAACTTCTGTGATCCCTAAGCAGCTCCCGCACAAGAAACTTCTACATATGCAGGGTTTGAGGAAGGGGCGGACCACAAGGGTCAATAGTATAAGTTAATAGTATGCAACTTTACCTCACATTTTATAAGAGACTGTTTCCAAGACCCGTTATTTGTTCCTAGTAAAAAGGAATGAATGCTGTAAAATAGGGAATGGGTCTGATTGTAAATTAATGTGGACTCTACAGTAGGTTTTGAACGGCTAGAACATCAGTATGAAAAGCTATCTTAACCATCCAATTTGTGCGTGCAATGAGAATCTCTGCCTTATCCAAAAGATGTTCAAGCTGTAATAGTGCATCTCAGTTGCAAAACAAACCGAAGAGAAATGAGTAACATACCATAAGAATGCCTTTGATGTGATCTCTGGTAAGATTGAATCCTTCTGCACTCGAAGCAACAAATCAACAAAGTCTTCTTGCTGCGGTTTGGGCCTATTAGGATCACCGTGGTCCTCTATAACTCGCTCATAAAACTCATCCAAATCCCTGATGTTCTTCTCAAGCCGTTGAAGCAGTTCACAATCAGATCAACCAGGGCTTGAAATCACCAATGAAAAACTCACCTAGAACCAACCGAGCCTCGTCGAGAACTCGATGAAATCTTTGCTTCTCAACTTCTTCTTCATTGTGATAACTCTTCCCAAACCCTGCTCTGCAAGTTGTGTTGGTTGTGAAATTAAGACTCAAAGCACTAAGATTAACAGGTAATGACGAAGATAATGACTTGTTTATGGATCTAATCATGTCAGCAACTTCTTCTCTTATAAATCTAGAAGCTTGCACCCGTTTGAAGCTAAGAAGTTCAAGAACACAGAATTTACGCATCTCTCTCCAATACTGTCCGTATGGACCAAAACCCACGTCCAAGGAATTGTAAGAGAGTTTCTTTTGAGGGGTTTGAATGGGTCGGCTGCAGACATCAATGTCATGGGTTTGCATTACTTCCATTGCCATTTTGGCCCAGGAAATAATTATGGTGGGTACTTGACCGAGTTGGGGATACATGATAGGGCCATATTTCCTAGAGAGAGACCACAGAGAACGATGAGGGAGCTCACCAAGTTGGTGCAGGTTGCCAACAACTGGAAGCTGAGCTGGGCCTGGAGGGAGGGTAGATGGTTTGATCTTCTCGTTTTTATAGACCGATAGTAAGAAAGGAAGGAGTACAACTATCAAAAGTAGCAGAGGAAACCATGAAAGTAGGAAAGTGGAAAGAGCCATCTCAGTGTCACAGAGGCGTTATGGGAGACGAGGCGCTCCCTTGGCTGCTTAAATCCTCTATTACGGCATTTATGACAGGTGGTACAAAAGTCCAAGCGGGTGGCTGCCGAGGTTTTAACCCACGTTTCGGTGGACTGCCAATTTGGCATTAATTTACTGCATTTGTCAGAAATTATTCATGATTTTATATGTTATGGGGATGGGAATGCGGACGCTCCATGTGAGAGGGTTTGCATGATCCAAGTCACGTTTGATCCCGCTCTGGATGTCTAAGACAAAAATGCATGTCGATTGGAAGATTTTTGTACATGAAAATATGTACTTCAAAACCGACGAATTAGAAAAAAGTTTAATCATGTAAAAATAGGCTCCAAAAGTAATACTCAAACTCCTCACTTGGAGCCTCTATTCAGTAGAACCCGACCACTTCACTCGTCTATGGTGAGAACTGCGTATAAGTGGTCCATTCCTACCAGGTGAAAGCCCTGCGTATACCAGCATTTCTACATTCGATCCTACCTTAGACGTGTAAGTTTGTGACGGCTAGGGCTGTCAACTGGTAGGAAGAACCAAAATATTAGATTTAAAAAGAAAAGTTTTTATTAGAAAAATCAAATTAATTTGGTCCAGATTCACTTTCATACGGGGAGAATTGAATCATTAGACTATATTATTTTATAATTTAAATGATGTCATGACTGAAAATCCCTTAGCGTTTTCCTTTTGTAATTTTCTTCCAGGAAGATGCGAAAAGAAACATATAAAGGGATACACCTCGCTAGGTCCTGCTTCGAATGATCTGATATTTTCATCTTGCTAGTCTTTTCCTATTTAGGCTGCTATGAAACTCATGTCAATTAGATGTTTCTAACAACTAGTTTCTTGTTGAAAAATCCTATAGCCATGATTTAAACTCCAAAATGGCATAAATCAAATCATCTTATGGTCATAGATTTTGGTTTGTGGTCAATCTAAAGTACACCAAACATGATGAATAGGATAAAATCATCCAAAAGTAAAGCTAAGTAATGTTGCGTCCCCAAAATGTCGTAAGTGTTCCCAAAGCATTTTCTTCCGATCTTTGTTGCTCATAATCAGTAGGAACAAATAGATTGCATAGAGAAAACAAAACATATGATTTCCCTTCAAAATCAGCTTTTGGTTTGTTTTAAGTAAATTGGTAGCAGAGAACTAGAATTAGTTTTATAGCGTTGATTGTAAAAATGGTAATGCTATCAAATGTTAAAATTATTATATATAGCAATAATTGATAGCAAAAAAATAGTATTAGTTTAGATAAAATTAGCGAATAAGTACAAGAAATGAACCAGAACCAACCAGTTTGGTTTTGGTTCTTAAGTCAGGAATCGAGCCCTGTAATTAGACGGTACCAATCCTACTAAAATCATAACAGTTTAGCTGATTTGGGTGGAATATAACCAGAACCCAACCTTTGACAATCCTAATGGCAGCCACTGACACAAAAGTTGTCGTTCTTTTGTTCTTTTTCAAAAAATTCATGCATTAAGAATTTGCATCTATTTAGTGAAGTCGCACATCTTTTCCTCCTTTTTCTAATTTATGCATTTTAAACGCTATTATTCTTAAAACACCAATTTATTATGCAAACTGTACGAGAAGTAGTGATGCTATAACAAATGTCTAGTGCAATTAGTTGCTAACAACTCAGGGTTGCAACTTTTCACTCTGGTCAATATCGACTGCCGGTAGGTTCATTGTTTGCAAACCCAACTGCCGGAAGTTGGTTTGAAGTCTAATCTTTCTATTGGTGCTAGTGGACAATGAGTTTTGAAGAAATTTTAATCTTGCACATCAAGGCCGCGTGTGAGACCCTGGAAACTAGTTGCCAACGGTTAGTTGGAAGTATATTTTTCTAACATTATTTATAGGCTGTCATTTTAGAAGAAATCTTGCCACTTGAAGCCTAAAAAAGGTGCTTCTGAAGCAAGAAAGATTTATCATTTTGATCAAATCCAAGTATTAGAGTGTGTATTATATTATGGGCATTCTTCTTATTTATTGTATCACGGTGTAACCATAATAGATAATACACTATAAATATTAGGTCAACTCCCTATTAGTCAATGAGAGGATATCAAAATAATATGGTACCAGAGCTCTAGGGATTCCGATCTATCTTCTTCCCATCTTCTGTTTTATTGCTACTGCTATATTCTACCTCTGCATTCCCTTTTCTTTTCCCTTTCGATTATTCTGCATCCATCATCAAATAGTCCGTCCTCACACGCACGAGTAAGATGGCTCTCCGAAAAGGAAAATACGACATATGTACCTATGAAATTCTGGTATTTTGCCTTGGAAACTGCCATCTTTCGCATCAATAGAATACCCACTGAGATGATAAAGTGGCGGACGCCCCTTGAATTACACTTCAATCAACATCGCAACTATTCTTTCCTTAAGGTTTTTGGATTTGATTTTGATTGCAAAATTGGAAGGTGGCGTCAAACTAGAAGAAGATAATGGATTATTGTTGGCGGAGTTAACAGATAAGGATGGATTATGTGGAGTATTTGAGGGAGAACGATTAGCATATAATAGATTTTGGGTAGGTTGGAATGAATTTGAATTTGAAAACTAGGAGGAGATAATGAATTACTGTTGGGATTGTTAGAAGATAAAGATGGATTATGGCGAGTATTTAAAGAAGAACGATTAGGATATAACAGATTTTGGGTAGATTGGAATTAATTTGACATTGGAATTGGCGTTCATGCGAAACTAGAAGAAAATGTTGAGAAATAGAGGAAGAGATTGAATGATTCGATTGATTTATAAATTGAGAATCACAGACATGTATTTATAGATATTACATATTTGACTTTTCATTCAAGATATGATAATTAGGGATCAGCTGTTGACTAATCACTGCCATTCACCGAATTCAGCCGTGATTGTTGATGATGATTTACAACGTGATTTCTAACACTTCCCCTCAAGCTGAAAATGCAAAGATAATTTGCATTTTAAGCTTGTAAGTTTGAAACGCTGTAATAAAATGCTGAGTAGCACGATCCAATTGTCTTTTACTTGCTTTATGTGATTGCATTGGCTACGTACTGATTTTTGCTCCTGCTTTGGGTGCGTATTAGTCTGTGATTGAAATTGCACCTATATAGGGTGCAAAAATTGCAGTGCTATGCCCGCTTTGACTACGACACATGGGCTAGCTTGTGATGTAGCGCTTGGGCCATCTTTCAGATGCGATGCTTTGGTCGGCTTTGACTACGGCACTTGGCTACCTTTGAGATGAGATGCTTAGGTCGGCTTTGATTACAGTGCTTGGGCCGTCTTTGAGATGTGGCACTTAGGTCAGCTTTGACTACGACACTTGGGCCGTCTTTGAGATGCGACTCTTGGGTCAACTTTAACTAAGGCGCTTGAGCCATCTTTGAGATATGGTGCTTGGACCGTATTGAATTGCAGCACTTAGGCCATGTTGAGTTACGGTACTTGGACTGCATTGAGTCATGGCACTTGGGCCGTGTTGAGTTACGATGCTTGTACCATTTTGACATGCAACGCTTGGGCTGGCTTGATCATGGCGCTTGGGCCATTCTTTGATTTCGACACTTGGGTCGGGCCTTGTTGAATTGCGGCACTTGGGCCATGTTGAGTTACAGTACTTGGACTGCATTAAGTCACGGCACATGGGCTGTGTTGAGTTACGGTACTTAGTCTTGACTTGCAGCACTTGGACTAGCTTGATCACGGCGCTTGGGCCATTCTTTGATTGTAGCACTTGAGCTGAATACTGCTATTCTCCCCTCAAGTTATAGAATGAATATTTATCATTCATAAGTTGCAATGATATTACAAAGTTTGGTTGTCTTGTTGTGAAAGCATGACTATTGTGACTCGATATGATGTTTGTACTGTTCACCGACATCTTAATTTTACTTGTCGATTTTTTTTTTTGGAAGTACATGTCTCTTTGACTGCATCATAATACACAGAGTTTTTCCTTGTTGAAATGTGAATTGACTTTGGGCCCACTTCTCCTTTCAAAAGTTTGTTGCCAATGCAAATATTGTCAAAGGTGCCCCATGCCATCACTTCATCATTTCCTCGACAGCTGCCATAGGAATTGAAGTCCTTTCTATCCACGCCTAGCTCAAGGAGGTATTTTACAGCTGGGCTGTGCTTGTGGATGCTCCCTGCTAGTGAAATGTGATCAGTTGTAATATTGTCGCCAAAATTGAGCAAGCAATAGGCATCCTTCACTCCATGGGGACCAAGTGGAGACATTCTCATGTTCTTGAAATAGCGAGGCTCATGAATATAAATTGACTTTGGGTCCCATGAGTAAAGCATAGTGGCTGGCACTGATAGTTGGTTCCACATTTGGTTGCCTTTGGTAATTGCCTCGTGAGTGGTCTTGAATATATCAGGCAGCCCACTAGATTCAATAACCCCTGCAATTTCTTTAGTGGTTGGCCAAATATCCTTGAAATAGACACCTCGTCGTCGAGATCAGAGTTAATTCTTAGAACCGTCATGACTAGAGGAAGCCAGTTGATGGTACGGATGGGGTTGGTCAAATCCTCACTGGAACTCAAATTGAGTAGATTGGTACACTATCTAGATGCCATCTTGTACAAGACAAGGATCTGAGTATAGAATTTTTGGGCTTCTGGATCAATTCCTTTATGCATCTAGAGAGAGAGAGAAGAACGAAGAGAGTAAAGGAGATGAGAGAGATGTTGTGTGAGGGATGAGTTGCGATTGCAAAGAAGATTTAGAAGCTCTTCGAAATAATCTCCAGCATGTGACAGTGGGCTTGTGATGGGTGGAATGTTGTGATCTGATTAACGCAGATTCTTTGGTCGATGCCCAATGATCGAGTTTTCAACTAAAAACTCTGGCATGATTCTCTCTCTTCCAATCATTTTTCACAGACCACATTCTCGATCAAATCTCAGATCTCATGATTTAGGAATCTGAGACAAGTGTTAGGAGAAAGGAAGATCAGAAGTTTGAAGAAGCTGACGCTACTGCGGCGTCATATAGATGGACAACAGCAAAAAACGCTCCAAGAGAGTGACCGAAAATGCCTAGCGGGACGATGATCCTTGCTAGTGTTGTTATGGCAAGAGGAACAGTTCCTATGTGCAAGAACCAAACCCGAATCCTTCTCATCCAGAAGAGGTGTTTGCTGTTATTGTGGTGTTGCTTTCCTTGGTTAGGGAGATGCAAAGTAAGAAACGGGATGTAGAAGGCATACAGTGCTACAGGATGACCTTGGTCTGAAGCAAGGTCAAAAGCACTATCACAATTGTAAAGATTTGAAATCAATCCAGATTCAACGATGGTGAAGAAATAGATCCGGATGATAGAACTAAAGGAGCCTTAGCTCCTGTGAGTTACCAACTAGATGTGTTGAAGGGATTCAAATAAAGGAGAGAAACTGGATGTGTGAAGCACGAGGTCGGCAATGCACACGATCTGTGACAGTGGTGAGATTAGTGATTTGGGCTAGCGCTGTAATAGGGAGAAACACAATGAGAAATAGTTTCCAAAAGAAGAAATTTGGGCAGGAGAAGAGGTTGTAAGAAAGATCGAGGACGATGAGAAAAGGCAGTGCGGGACATAAATACTGGTGCAGGAGTAGTACAAGAAGAGAGCAGGTGAGAAATAGGAATTTTTTGCACATCTGATCGATCTTATATACTGATGCAGATGTTGTGTTTCTGCTACGGTATAGCAGATTGATTGATCTGTGAACTAGACGATGAGCAACTATTTTGTTCTTCATGATCTCGTCATTGGATTTGTGCCACAGGGCAACAGATCTTTCCACTACAAAACCTGCTATACCATGTTGAGAAATAGAGAGTGAGATTGAATGATTTGATTGATTTATAGATTGAGAATTATAGACATGTATTTATAAATATTACATATTTGACTTTTCATTCAAGATCCGATAATTACGGATTAGCTGTTGAGTAATCACTGCCAACCACCGAATTCAGCCATGATTGATTGTTGATGGTGATTTACAATGTGATTTCTAACAGAAAAGATAGAAGTAGAATGTGAGTTGTTATCATTGTTTGTAGGACACTAGATTTGTCAAAGAAGGTGGATCCCCAAGAATGGATGGCATTGCTAAAGGAAAAATTGACTCTGCAAAATGAACATGTTTGGCAATATGCACTTGCCCAGTTGATGCATCAAGACATTTGTAGCTGTTTTGTATTGTACTATAATGGAGAAATACAAGAGGAATGCTTAGAAAAGAAAATTTGTGGTCACTATAAGGGTGCAAATAAGGAAAACATGCATATTCGAACACTTTCAAGAATTTGTAAGCAGGATTTTCCTTAAACAAAGTTTCCAAGGGGTTTGATTGGAGAATTGGTCAGTGCACACAGTTATTAAGATAGCTAATGTGTCAAAGGAATCTTGCCAAAAAAAGAAAAGGAACCTTTGCATGAGCTATTAGAGGTAAGCCGAAATCAACAAGATGCCAGATTTTTCGTTAACCCTAACTGTTTGTGCGTATGAAGGTAGATGACTTGATGCCAAATTCTGCACTCTTTGAAAAATGAATTGAGGCGATGGAATTCATTTCCCTAACAATAATCTTTTGACTTCTTCCAATTCCTAAACTTTGAAATTAGCCAAGCATGTTGGACGATCCACAAGCAACACTTGATGAACTTTTAATTGTTCTTCTTCTCCTCCTCTTTTTCTCCATGTTTTATAGGTTTTCTTTGGTTTTAAGGAGTTGTAAGAATCAATCTCTCAAAGATGAGATATGTTTTACTTGTATAAATGGGTTAGCTTCCTTAATTGGTGAAAAGACTTGGTTGAAAAGCAAAAAAACTCTTATCTTTTGAAGTTACTTGCACAAGAAACATTTGTATTTCTCTTTTTCTTTCTTTTCTTTTCTTTTCTATTCTAAACTCTTTTTTGTTTCTTCAAAAAATGTCCAAAATAGCAAGCCATATTAAAACATGCAAAAGAGTCCAAAAAATGATGTTTTTGAATTGGTCAAACTAGAGTCAAAGCTTAAGAAAGGAAAGTGTTTTTCTTTAGGATAATAATTAAATATTTGAGAGAAATAATAAGAAATTTTATAATTTGAAAACTCTCCATTTAGGATTGTAGTAGTCAGAGAAGGAAAAGTTCCAAATTAAGAAATATTACAATTTAAAAAGCTTCTAAAAAAAGTGTAGGTATTTTTTATCTTGAAACTCGTTCACTCAATATCCACCATCTTCCAATGCATTTCTTGATTTGCATATATGGCTAGATTTTAATCCAAAAATCCAACTGCTATGATTAATCCTATAATAAAAACACATAAATTAGCCCTTTATGGCCAAAACTCAAAATTTTCAATCCTAAATGAATTAATCCTAATCTTTCAAAAACTGAACTACTTGAACTTCTAATCTAGACTAGAAAATATAACATAGATGTATAAGTTAATAAATGAATGATGTTCATTAGATAGCCGTAAGCATAAATTTTTCTAGTCCTTGAGCAGAACAAACTAATAAAGAAGAAGAAGAAAAGAACAATTCTAACTATAATATTTTCCCTTAAAAAACTTTTGAGCTTGCAAAAGATCAACTATTAATATTTGAAACAAAGAAATAACTCTATTTTGACCACTCTCAACTTAGTGGTTCCCGTACTACACTTCATCTTGGAATATTTGCTCCAATTAATACAATTTTGAAAAACATGAATTGTAGACAATTGTAGGCATATGATCACATATCTATATACAATTATATCCCATATATGACCCATTAATCGAAACATGTAGCTTACTAATAACCATGGTATGCATTCATCCTTGAAATATGGTGATAGAGAGACTGACAATGGTTCTTTTCAGTTCATTCAAGATATGTGCATAATGTGCTTCTTCGGAGCATGACATGTGCAATGACTAGCCCTCTCATGCTTTTCTACATGGTCCATGTAAAAAGTGTCAGGCTAGTGACTCCCAATCTAGCTAGATTAGGGCACTAGGTATAAAGATATTCCTTGGGTTTAATAGCTCAACCTAAGTAGGCTATACAGCTAAACAAGTCATGTTATTCATTTTTACCTTTTTTTCAAGAATAATCCATACTTCTTGAGGCATAAAAGTATAATCATTCAATAAAAAAAACCTATCTTATTTCTTTCCTTTTTTAAAATCTCATTATACACTTAAACTTAGATTTCTTAATAAAAACCAAGCTTTACACTCTATCAGGAGATTTAGGCACACTAATGTACCAAATTTCTTAAAATAAATTTTGATAAAAGATATCCCACTAACATTACATGTCACAAATAATGATATTGTATTACCACATTCATCTAGTGTGTGCAAAGTGGTTTCAAAATTTTGGCAAAAAAAATCTAGATGATCAAATAGAAAAAATCACTACACTTGATTATTATCATAAGTTGGTTAATTCTCTTGCACTTTCTCTGCTAAAATGATCTTCCTAAGAAAAACACAGGTTATATTTTATCTGTGAAAATGTTGACTCCATTATTTGTGCATCTTTTCCATGCATGAGTAATTGCATTGGCTCCTGGTCTTACATCTCTTTTATCTTTTTATTTTTCATAACAAGAAAAAGAAAATCCTAAAAATTTTGGGGCCTCCTAAAAAGTGCTATGTTCAGCATCCTTAGCTAGAGATCATTAAAATAATCAAGATGGATCAACCAACTCAACATTTTCTTACTCTCACCCATTCTTCCCATAACACATGTCAACCTTTTTCCATTGACATTGAATGTCTAATCACCAAGTAGGTTAGCAATCTCAACTAAACCATTAGGAAGAGCCTATATGACTTGAAAAGAACCATCCCATCGAAATCTAAACTTACTAGAAAAGAAATATCATTTAGAATTAAAGAGAAAATTGTTTGATTAGGTTCAAAGGACTTTTTGTATATGAATTTATCATGTTGCATCTTAGTCTTATTTTTATATAGTGTAGCACTCTCATAAGCTCATGACACATCTCTTCTAACTCATGGAGTTGAAATTTCCTATTAGAACCAGTTGTTTCAGCTTAGGTATCAATTCGATCAATCCAAAAGAATTCTAATTCATTAGTAGAAAATTGATTAGAGGCACTATCAAAATTGAGCTTAACTTTCATGTTTTCAAATGAGACATTATGACCCTTGTACTACAATGGATTCACACATTAACTGTAGCTTGGAAGGGACGACCTAAAATCACTATAATTTGATGGTTGGATTTAGAGACATGTTCCATGTCTAGGGCAAGAAAATCTATAGGAAAGAAGAACTAGTGTAATCCTAACAAAACATCCTGTAACAGCCCGAGGGCCCACACCTTGCAACAATATTGTCCGTACCGGAGTGCCCATACACACCGCACGGTTTTGTTCTTCCCCAGTTGCCCAGGGAAAAGGCCTCGTTGCAAGGGAAGTCCTCATCACTCTTATCTAGAGCCCAGTAACTTTCCCCCTAGCGATGTGGGACTAACTCTCAGTCTTTCACCTTGCCTAGAAGCCTGCCAGCCCTCTTGGCCCGCCCTCATCGGCCAAGGCTTCACAACCTCTCCCCCTTAGAGGACACGCGTCCCCGCGTGTCTTACCACACGCGAGCGCCCACGTGCGGCTAGCCACCCACACCGGGTCGGGGTCTGGCTCTGATACCACTTGTAACAGCCCGAGGGCCCACACCTTGCAACAATATTGTCCGTACCGGAGTGCCCATACACACCGCATGGTTTTGTTCTTCCCCAGTTGCCCAAGGAAAAGGCCTCGTTGCAAGGGAAGTCCTCATCACTCTTATCTAGAGCCCAGTAACTTTCCCCCTAGCGATGTGAGACTAACTCTCAGTCTTTCACCTTGCCTAGAAGCCTGCCAGCCCTCTTGGCCCGCCCTCATCAGCCAAGGCTTCACACATCCTCTATGACTTCTCTTGGTTTGTAGATAGACCTTTCAGTTAACTACAAGGTTACCATGTAGGTCGCAAGTCCCTCAAGCCTAATTTTCTCATACGCTGAATATGATAAAAGATTCACACTTACTTCTAAATCTAAGATATCTCTTCCAATAGAATTATTCCAAAATCACATCGCATAGAAGGAACTTTATGGTAGCATGGTAAAAGATAAAAATAACATGTTCAGTGAGGAAGACCTTCCTAAAGACATGGGTCCTAGGTTTATGCTTTTGAGTGCAAGGGTCTTTCAAAAACCTAGCATAACTAGGGATTTATTTCATGGCCTCTTAGAGTGAAAGATTTATTTTAACTTATTTAAAAGTTTCATGGATGTCTTCCATCTTAGTTTCTTACTAAAGAGGGAGCGTTGGTTAGACAATGAGAAAATGGAACTTTTGGCAGATATGGTCATTCTAGAGTGATCTTATAAAATACCTCTACTTCAAGAGAAAGAACAAGCTCTAACTCATGTTTTTCAATTGTGACTCTCCTAGACTCTTTAATTGGTTTCCTTTCAACTTATGACTCTCTTGGTTGCCCATGGTTTCACCCAAACTCTATTATTTATTTGCTTCCTATTCTTTAAGATCATAATGACTTGAACATGCTCATTAGATGGAGAAGGAAGTGCATCTATCCAAACTAAGCTCTTGGGTTGTTCACTGGATAACTAGGAAGTGTTAGCTCCTCTCTCTTATTGATAAAAATAACTAAGTGGCCAATTTAGGCCTCAAGCTTGGCAATGGATTATGTATGTGAATGCAAGAACTAAGCCATGGGTTGGATTTGTTGCAAGTTAGTCACTAACTTATTCTGAAAATTAGAAATCCTAGTAGTGGGTGGTGCAACTTTGGAAGGATTGTGTCGGAAAATCTTGAAACTTAGGTGTATGTAGGAGCTTGATTGAACATTGCCTTTTAATTTTGTGGTCACCATGAGAAATTAGGTGATTTCTTTACCCATGATTGTAAGGATTACTATACTCATTTGTAAGGAAGGTGGACTACAATGATATGTTCCTAGACAAGTTTAGGATAAGATAGGTAGACGACCACTTGTGATGGTATGGGTAGGATTGAAGAAAAAGGCACATTGCCTCTTAAGTGGTAGGTGGAGATGGACAAGTGGTGATCATGAGAAGATCTAATTTTCTACTCAAATTATGTAACTTGTTAGGTAGATATGTTCTATACATAATATCACACAAACCACACTTTGATACCCCATTCTCATTCCTATTTAAAGCAACATGTTGTCAACATTTAGATTTTCATATAAATTATATGCCTAATTTTCATTTTTAAGTAAAAACACTCCCCGACAACTCCAATCTAGAAGATGCCTATTTTGCTTGGTATGACCCTCACAAAAAATGTTGCACTAATTGCTACTTGGGACCCTTGATGGGCATATTTTTGGAGAAGATCCTTCAGTCTCTGCCAACTTCCATGAAATTGCCCATTAGGTAATTGGCAAAAGTCGTACTGCTTATCCTATTTGATAAGTATTGCTATGAAAAATTATTTTTTTAGTTTCTCTTGTTGCATCTAAGCACATGTATTAATGGAAGCATGGTCTAAGGAGTGCAACCATTCTTTAGCCTTGTTCTTTGAGGAGAAAGGAAATAATTGCATTTGAATTGCTGCATTAGTTAGATTGGCCAAATTAATAGTACATATCTCTACAAAGACATCTAAATGCCTATATAGATTTATGTTATTATGCCCATAGAAAGATGGTAACATTTGAATAATATGGGCTTAGTCTCAAACTATCCATTAGCATTGGGATTGGTAGATAATGTAATGCAAGATGGTGATGTATACTTGTTTGGAGTGTAACACTCTCTTAGTGGCCTAGGAGGGTGACAATGACTCTACTACTACTACTATTATTATTATTATTATTATTATTATTATTATTATTATTATTATTATTATTATTATTATTATTATTATTATTATCTTCAGCTGTGTTGGCAGCTATATGGGTTTTTATGAAGCTTGTCTCCAATTCATAAGATATATTTTGACTCTAGATTATCAAGTTCGAGTATGGGAATAGAGATTGTTGGCCAAGTATACAACATATCGGTAAAGAAAGAAAATAAAATATACTAACTTAGAAGACTACTTCCTAAGCTTGGACACGCTATTCTTCAATACAAATAGTAGCTTGTTCTTGAATAACCTCACTTAAGCAACTTCTAGTTGCCTTAATAGCACAAGATGGCTCCTACTTGAATCTAGCATAGGCAATGAGGAAAAATAAAAAAGTGAGTGATAAAACAATAATAAAAAAAACCTAATGATGGAAGTTTCTAAAATTCCCTTAGCAATTTCGAAAATAGCCTTAAAAACATAAAAATGACCTTTACACCTTCAAATTGATAGAATTTGGCCTTTAAAATGAGTCATTACAACAAAGCTATAACTCCTATAAAGCTTGAAAATATGATTATTTTTGACATATTAAAAGCCCAATTCCGAGTTTGGAGCAGAAAAATTATGGCTATTCAAAGTTGACCTTTACTATGAAAACTAGAACTATACTAAGAAAAACCTAGAAACAAGGAAGAAAATATTGGTAAAACTTTAGTTTCTATCTTAGGCAATGCTATCAAAACCTTGATATTTATTTTTTTTGAAATCTTATCCTTGCAATTATATAAGCTAAATTGTATTTGGCAAATATGAAGAGGTTGTCAAACCACAAGGAAGAAATATATTTTCTACCAAACTAGATAAGTTTTAATTTTAGGAATTAAAACTAAAAAAAAACTAATGCTAAAACAAAAACTAAGTGGAGAATAGTTTAGGAATTAAGAATCTGCAAACCGAATCATGTTAAAGTTTTTCTCATTACTTGAAATTGTGCATGAATTAGAAACATTCTTAATTACTAGCTATAACATCTCCAAAAAAGAAACAAATATTTTCATCACATGGACTATCTAAATTGGTACAAGTCATCTAAAAACTATTGGATGATCCATGAGCAATATGTTGATGAATTGTCCATTAGTCATCTTCTTCATCTCCATATTTTAGTAGCAAGAGTCAACCTCTAGGAGTGGATGTTTTCAGCTGCTATAGATGGGTTAGCTTCCTTAAATTGTGAGAAGACTTGGTTAAAAAGCAAGGAACTCTCCTCCTTTGAAGTTATATCCCCATGAAGCTTCTTTATTTTCTTTTCTTTTTTATTTGAAACTCTTTTCTTTTTCTTTTAAAATAACCCAATTAACAGACCATGCAAAAACAGTCAGAAAGAGGCACTTTTTACTTAGTCTAACCTTGGTCAGATATTCTTATTTGAGGAAGAAAAGTGTTTCCCATTGAGATAATAACTAAATAAATGTGAGAAACAATAAGAAGTTTGCTCATTTAGAACACTTTGTAATTATGATAGTCTCCAATTAGGAATTAGCAATGAGAGACGGAAACATTTCAAATTAAAAAACATTTCAACTTTGAAAGTTTTTAAAAATGAATAAGTGTAGGCATTTTTATTTTAAAACTCTCTTTGCTTAATCTCCACTATCTACACTATCATCCAATACATCTTTTGATCTCCATAGCTAGATCTCAATCCAAAAAATCTAATGGCTAAGATTACTCCTGCAATAAAAACACATAAAATAATCATTTTAAAGCCAAAACTCAAAATTTGCACTTTTAAATGAATTAATACTAATATCTTATAGACTAAACTGCCTAAGCTCCTAATCTAGATTATAAAGTAATACAGTTATAAATCAATACATAAATGCTTTTCATCACCCTTCAAGCTAACAGATGAAAGGATTAGCTTGTCCTTCAAAAAATTGTAACTCTGAGAAGATAGTGCCTTCGTCATGATGTCTTCTAGCTTATCACGTGTTGAAAGGAAGTGAACTTCCCGAAATTTCTAATGGACCCGACCGCGAAAGAAGTGATGGTCCACTTCAATGTGTTTAGTTTGCGCATGAATCAAAGGATGCATAAGCAAGTACGTCCCGCCAATAATCCTAATATTATCACACTAAAGGATTAGTGTTTGAGTGATAGGAAAGCCAACTTCGTGCAATAACACTTTTAACCAAGTGAATTTGGCAGTGGTTTGGGCAAGAAGACTACGATAGACTCGGTTGACAATCGAGCCACAGTATGTTGTTTCTCTGCGGACCAAGTGATCAAGTTTGGCCCAAAAAATATCGCAAAGCCGCCTGTTGAACGGCGATCATCGGTGCACCCTGCCTAGTCTGCATCCGTGAATGCGTGGATTTGAGAAAGACAACGATTTGGTAACCAACAGATTGTGAATGATGGTGTGCTTCAAATATCGTAAAATTCTTTAAACTGTCTTCCAATGGTCGTCAGTGGGGCTTTGCATGTATTAACAGACCCCGTTTACCCAAAAAGCAAGGTCGGGTCTTGTGCTCATTAGGTACTGCAACGCGTTGCTGTTTAAGTGATACAATTATAGGTCATGCAGAGCAGATCCTTCGAACTGAGAAAGTACTATGAAAATGCCATAGGTGTCTGACATGGATTAGCTTCATCCATCTTGGTCGTTTTTAGGAGATCAAAGATGTACTTGCATTGGTAAAGGAGAATACGATTTTTGGTGCGAACGATTTCAAAATGCAAGGGCCCCAAGTCCATTAGAGCAAGATCGATGTTCAAGCATTGGATAAAGTGATCCATGGCCTTGGTGCAGGTGCCAGTGTCCTCGACATATACGAGAAACTAGACAAGAGCATGATCTCGATTGTAGACATATAAGGATGCATCATTTTGAGAGCCGACGAATCCAAAACACGTGAAGAGATCCCCCAATTTTTGGAGCGAAGCCCGTGGGGCTTGCATGAGACAATAGAGATTTGTGCAAGGCACAGACATGATTAGGCTTATTGGAATCGATGAATCCTTCTTCTTCTTCTTCTTCTTCTCTTGGGTTTTTATGGAGGCGTGGGGTGATTCACCTTGGGAGTCACCATCCAAAACCCTCCCTCTTCCATCTTCTCCTTCATCCTCTTCTTCTTCTTCTCCTGTGTTTTGATCTGGGTAAGAGGGAGGTTTTTTTTTTTTTTTTGTGGGGGAGGAGGGTGGTTTATATATAGCACTCACAATATAAGATAGTTTTTAAAAATCTGTTTTATATTTCATATATTTTTTACTATATATATAGGACGGTTTTCAGAAACTACCTTATATCCTTCTTCTAATATAGGAAGATTATTTGAAAACCATCCTATATTCTTCTTAGATATCACTCTCTCCCTCTCTCACAGTATAATTTTATTTGAATAACATAAGAAGGTTTTTTTTATTACAAACTTCACATTATAAGATGGTTTTTTGAAAACCATCTTATAATGTGAACTTTTTATAAGATGATTTTTACTAATTGTCTTTTATTATTTTTAATAAGACGATTGTGTTTAAACTGTTTTGTTTTAGTCATCTTAAAAAACCCCAATTTTAGTAGTGGTAGTCTATAAGGAGAAAGCCTTTAGGTGTTCTCAAGCATTCAAGCCAATGGATTTTCAACTATATGCTTTTGAGGATTCCTCCCTTAGAAAGAAAGAGAAATAATGGCTCAAGGAAAGGGTTTTCTAAAAGAAAACCCTAATCTTGAATAATGCATTTTCTTGGACAACCACCAATTCTACACATTTACTTGTTTTAGCAATTTCTAAATGAAAGTTCTTAAAAAGGGTAGTCTCTTTCACAATGGCTTTTCTTTAAAGAGAAGGTTCTAAAAACAACTATTTTCTAAAGGAAGGGAATCTAGCATGATGTATGTAACATATCTTTTTCAAAAGAAACACTTTCTTTTAAAATTTTGAAAACTTTCATTCAAACTTAATGAAAGATAAACATTGTCCCATCAAATTTGAATGGCTTGGGAGTGCTACCATGAAATCCAAGGATTGGAAAACCCTTTTTCTATGAAGATTTGTTTTTCTCAATTCCCCTTCTCTGCCTCTTCTTAAGCATCCAATTGTATAATATTACATAATTCATATACCTTCTTAAGCATTCCTTAGTCCTTGGTTTTTAGTTTCTAGCTTAATTCGTACAATCTTTCATTCTTCAAGTTTCTAATATTTTATGTTTCTCCTCAATTATGTTATGTTTCAAGTTTCTAATTTCTAGTTCACTTTATGTCATGCACTCATGCTTCATGTTTCTAATTTCTAATGTTTCATGTTTATAAGTGAAATGCTTTGATAAGCAAAAGCATAAAGGAATGGCACAAAATTTCTTGTCAAATAGGATTTTCATAAATAAAGTAAAAGTGAGCACATATCTCCAACTCTTTGGGTAGCTGATTACATGTCAATAATAAAAGAACAAAACTTATGATTATCCATCATATTATTTAACAAAGATCCATAGGTCATAGGATACAATGAGCCACAAGTTAAGTTTTTGGAAGCCATAAACTGATAAGAGGGAACTAGAAGCAAGATAATACCCATCCATGGAACAATCCAAGTAATGCTGCATTACATGGTTCCCAAGCATAGCAAGGCCATAAGCTTCCATAGTGGACCATAACTTATACATTCTTAGACAGAATGTCTGCTTAGGAATAAGGGTTAAATCCTATACTTGGTTATGCGAGCAGTATGTTAGCATGAACCATGGCAAGGTGTTTAACTAATGGTCAACTTAAACCTGATTTGTGGAAGCCTAGCTAGTCAACCCCTTAGATAACAACACCATGGTTGACACCAGGGTGGTTCAAGATGCATGATAGTTAGCCATAGGCATCACCATAAATGGATAAGGATTAAGGTAGTCCAAGCCAACACACTTGGGAGCACAGACCAAAAACATGTCATAGATGTATCGATAGAAGTTTAGAACAAGTCAATGCTTAAGAACTAAAGGACATAGACACATAATTGGTCATAGATTCATCCTCTAGGAAGTAAAAATAAGGGTAGATCTTGGCTTATACCTCTAATGAACACCCTACAAACAACAAGAGAACTTATGGATCCCCTCACCTTAAGTGTAGAAGGGGAATGAATTTAAAAATCTTTGAATTGAGCTTTTTAGAGTCTTTAGTAGTGAGAGAAACTTGACCTTAGTTGAGACTTGATTGTTTGAAATAAGAGGATAAATCCTATTTATGGTTTTGGGCATATAGTTGGTTAGTTTTTTGTGCAATCAATAAAGTTTAGTCACAAGACTAAGAACCAATGTAATCGATACACTATAGTGTATCCAAAACGTCCTTGTAGCTGTCCACCATTTAGTCAATTCATGGAGGACATACGAAAGCTAAGTTCAGGGAATTGTTTGGTACTGGTCAAGGGTGATTCTATAATTGTTTGGTAGCACTCTTATTTGTTAAATTTTGCTTGAAGTATACTCATAATGCTACTCTTGAGGAAAATGAGACTGATCAACACCACTCTTGTAATAACCCTAAAATGTGGACAATTTTTGGTGAATTATACTACATTTTTAATGAAAATAAATTAGGAATTTAATTTCATAGAAATTAAATTTTAGGAAGGTGACTTTCTTAAACACTCATAATTTGAACTTAGATCTATCTAATTTAAAATGTATACATTGATACAAATTGAACACACTACTTTTAAGCAAAATAAAGATCAGGATTGTAAAGTCTAAAAAGTTTTATTAAATTAGAAGGGATCTAAATTAATAACATCATCCTCAGTGTTTTGTGTTTTTTTATTAAACGCAATTAATGACATGACAAGATGGGGAGGAAACCTAGCGATCGTACCTGCACCATCTCTCCCCTCCTTTAGATTGCCACCGACGATCTCAGTCACCGGCAAACCGCAAATCCCAGATCCCCACACTGGATCTGCCATTCCTCTCTCTGGCGCATCACCGAAGCAGAGGACTCCAGCATATTCCCTTGTCCCAATCGATTTTTCCCTCCAACGCGCAAATCCTTTCTCCCCTTGTTTCTTCTCCACAACGCCGGTATGGACAAGCCTTGGACAGGCTAGCCGGCGAGCTAGAAAACCCCCATATCCTTGTCCTCTCTCCGTTCACTAGCGATTACCCGTGCCATTTTCCCCCTTCACCCGACCGCCCAGCAGCGATCTCCTAGCACAGACACCGACAGCCCTTCCCTGGGAAGACCTTCCACACTGGCATTACCCTCTTCCCCTCTCTTTTTCCTCAGGTCAATACCCTTTTTCCGGCAATGTGCAAGGGAAAAAATCTCCCTGCCTCCCGATCTCTCCATGCGGAATCCCTTGCTCTTCTCGGATCAGCACATGATGACATACCTAGTGCCCAGATCATTTTCCCCCTCTCCGGTGCGCAGCTCACTCCCTCTCTGTTTCCCCATTGGCAACCCACTTACCCTTCTTCCCTCTGCCAGCCTAATCAGTGCCAAAATCCCTCTCTTTCTCTACCTTCTTCCCTGGCACCAGCACTACCAGGAACCCATGTTGGGTTTTTCACAATAAGGTCACCAGTGTCCTAGCCGTTCTTCCGTCTATCGGCTTTAGGCAAATGACCCGACAGTCACCGCCACCTGTTTTCTCTTCAAATCTTTTCCCCTCTGTTGCAGACGAGCCTGGGTAATGTTTTCCCTATTTTTCTCCTAGGCTCTACCACGACCAGGCCTTAGGCAAGTCGGCGTGCCCAGATCCACACGGGACCCCCCCTCTGTCACGTTCTTGCACTGGCACGGCCAAGCCTGCAAGCATGCTAGCGTGCCAGATGCTGTGTTTCACGGAACAGACTTGACTCGTTTGGAGAGAAAACTAGTTGACCCAGTAACCTATGTTTAGCCCTTGGACGTTGAACCTTGATTTTGACAAATCTAGGAAGAATTTTGGAGATTCCATATTATCGTCGCGATCTTTCTAATGCGAGGAACAAAATTCAACTTTTCTTTTTTCAATCATGGAAGATCCAACGAATGATTTTACCAGACTATTGATCAGAGGTTAGATCCGCTGATATGTGATAATCTGACTTTGTTTTTCCTATATAAATAGTCTATTGTGACCCTTAGAAAGTGTAGATCAAGAACACTACAAGATATCTAAGATCAGAAATAGGTTTTAAGATGATTTCTTCAATTCAAATCAACGGCTCAGATCAACTAAAAATCTAGGTGTGAAATTGGATTGAATTATATGATCACTATTATTTAGTTTGTTTAGTGAGAGTATTTAATTATAATTATTAATTGATTATTTGACTTGGTTGATCCAGGCAGAGAATGAGGGCTAGATTAGCATGGATCTTTGAGATTGAGCAAACTTAAGTCGATCAGCTAGCGGAAATAATTAACACGTCACACAATGTAGGTGAAAATTTAAGAAAACATGTCTAAATAGTAAGATTCATGTTCTACACATGAACTTATGAATATTATAGTATTTAAATGGTACATGATATGGCATATTTGTCATTGAATATGCTTTAAATTATTAATAATGAAAATTAGCTAACTAAAATAATTTCATGCTTATAATGCAATTATTATCTGAAAAGCATGATCAAATCTTATACATCTTATTTGTAAGTTTGTGAAATTATTTTTATAGTACATGGGTACCATTTCCTTATTTATGGTTTATGAGTTTAGGCTATAATGTACATCCTTGGTGGATTATCACCTAATAAGTGATGATGTTATTCTTTTTATGAAATATTTACATATGTCTATGAACAGGAAAATTGCTTGTTATTATTACTATTTTACATCTGGGCGTGGAGGCCTGAGAGTTTTGTTTTAGATAGGCATAGGCCTGGGGATGCTATGCTCGGAGAGTTATGAGGGTTTAGCCACCCGCTCTCTGAAATTGATTATGTTATGGATACCATGTCATATGTGAGGTTAAAAGTCGGGTAGGAAAATTATGGGAAGGCCCTATTGGGATAGCCATGGTCCACCCATATGAACATGGATATCGTATTTTCCACCTTTGGTATGAGTGGAGTACTTAGGCAGTTATCCAGGCACGTTGTTATGGATTGAGACTGCTATGCATAGTAGTTCTTGTATTTTGTGCACTATGGTGCTGATATGATGGTAGTATGAGATGCCTTATATAACGTAGCATGATGATATGTCTTATATTATTTTACCAGTAGAGGATGGAGGATTATGGACCCCATATAGTGAGGGGTATGAGTATTATATGTTGATATACCAGCAAATGCTGGAGGATTATGAACCCCACAGGGAAAGGGGTATGAATATGAAATCCAGTATAGCTTGGGAATGAAGATTATGAGACTTATTGATTAAATTTATAATTTTGTATGGCTTTTAACAATTTCAATATATATGGTATAATTATATATGTATATGAGTGAGGACATAGTTTAATAAAAGTTTTTATATGGGAAAATGAATGGCTAGATCTATTCTACAGAGTATGGTTCATGGAATTGGATTATTTTATTCAGGTGAAAAATGATAATTATATATATATTTGGATTATTAATAGATTATTGAATTATGAAACATGTTGTAAATTCCATTCAATATAAGTGTTATTGGAAATGGATTATTTGATTATTGTTGAATGATTAATTTATATTTAAATTTCATATGCTTTTTAACTCTCCTACCAAGCATAGCTTGCTAAGATATTGCAAATGTTTTTATATTTATAATATATCAAATACAGATAGACAGGAGAAGATGTACACAACATGAGGAATCCAACAACCATACTTCTGTGCTCAGGTATACATTTTATTAAAGTTTTTGTATTGTGTAGTTAGTTATTTGGATTGTGGTATTTGGACATTTAATATAATGTTTATAAGGGTTGTGTAAGTGAACCAGTGGATGGGTCCTGTTTTCATGAAATGCATATGTATTTTATAAACAAACTATATACTTATGTATACTATGGAAGTAAGAGTGACATCTGAGATTTTTAAAATGAATTTCAAAGAAAATATCTTCAGCTGTTTTGAATTTTAAAATTTAGAGGGGCCATCTTTTGAAAATAAACATGAAAAAGTGTTTTAAAAACCCAGGGTGTTATAGTCGTACTACATCAACTGGTGCCATATTGGAGGTAGATGAGAGTAACCAACACCATTGTTCACCAATGCCACTTTGGAGTGAATCGAGAGAAATTGATGCCACTCTTGAAGTAGATAAGGATGATGCCGCCTTCTATCCAAGTCCACCGGTGCCTCTTCAAATCATCCACTACCACTTTAGATATGAACTTGTATGACCAATGCTAGTTTATGGTTTGGTGACCATTGATCTTTCATTCCCACTTTTTTTTGTTTAAAAATATTACTTTCTTGGTCTTTCATACATATGTGTTTTCTACATGCAAGTGGAAGTCAAAACATGAAAAGTATTGAATTTTGTATAAAAGTATACCCTATGAGTAGTCCATGCGGTAAAAATTAGAGTATAAAAGTCTAAGTTTGTGCCAAAATTCATAACACATACATTTTTTACCTAATAATTTAGAAGTTTGATATTTTGGAGGTTCAAAAACTAATCCAGAGTAAGTGTGTGAAAAATCATTATTTTTTTAAGATTTAATTAGGATTTTTGCTCTTTTGTAGGTGTTGAGATGATGATCTAACAACCAGATTGATTAAGATGAGAATTGAGGATCAAGATCAACTTAGAAGGCAAGGATGTAAATTTTATCAAGTCAAACTTAAATCAAGGTGCAAGATCATTATAGGGCAAGCAAGAGAGCAATTGGAAGACTCAAAGGTAATTAGAATGGACCCATGTACAATTCATACATTTTGACCACCTTTGCATGGGAAACATGAAAGCCACTTAAGCCATGATAGAAGGTGGCAAGCTAAATAAGCCATGCAAGCCTTGAAGCCAAGGGACTTAGCCACTTAAGCCACCAAGCAAAGAACCATCAAAGTGAGCCACCAAGCCATATTAGCCACATGGAGCCACAAGATTGGAGGATTATTTTAAGCAATTATATATGCTAAAATTGTAATTCTCAATAGGATAATTAGAAAGGAATTGGGGGATAATCAACATGGTAAGATAGCAGGGAAGGTGGACCAATAGGAGAAGAGTCCATTCCACATCTTTCCATTTCTCTCAACTCACCAAGTAGATCTCCATGAGAAACACTTGGGAGGGAGATGCGTCCTTCCTAAAAAAATGGCGCCTCCCACCTCCCTAAGGTTTCCTATATTCTCACTTCCACCTTTCACTTTCCACTTTTCTCTCCATGATCTCATCTTCCATTTATCATCCTAGGGATGCCCATGATCTATCCTAAATTCCCATTTGAAAAACATGTCCCACCTTTCAAAGCATTCCATGAATTCGCCAATGAAAGGGGGAGGATGCCTCCCTCCTAAAAAGTTGGTGGCTCTCACCTTAAGTTGTTCCTATATCTCATGCCACCTGCCACTTACTATTTCTATCACCTAACTTTCTCTTTTATCTTTTTCCAATCTCATTCCATTTCAGCCAATGATCATCCACCTTTCATCTAATCTTAAGCACTACATCTCACCATTCATCTCAACCTTCTAATCCCATGAATTACAGGTCAAATTCCATGGGAGTTCTACAATTTTCTCCTTCAAAAAGTCTCCAATGGTTTGCACCTACCACTCTAATTCCATGTTTTGATAATCTTCATTGCTTACCTCATTGTTTCCTCTTTTCTTAGGGTTAGCAACTCATCAAGTTTGGAAACCCAAAAATCTATAAAACTCTAAGCATTCCACGTGAAAAAGATACAAGGTTGGGATGCCTCTTTCCTAATAAAGTGGCGCCTCATCCAAAGGTGAATGCTTAGGATTCTTTGGCTGCTACTCTCTATTGTCTTCAATGCCTCCTTCCAATCAATTGTTCTTTGGTTTCCAAGCTTCCTTTTCAGGTTAGTTTTAGTTCTTATTTCCTTGCTTTCATTGTGTGTTTATTGTTTTGTTTTGAGTTTTAGTTTCCTATGCTTCTTTCTAGCTTGTTTTCCTTAAGTTTGTGCACCTCCTTTGCTTAGTTTCTTTTCTAGTCCTTTTAGATCCAAGTGCTCTTCTCTCTTGTAGTGACAGCCAAGAGAAAAGTTGCTTTGAATCAACCTTGTTTCCTTTCCATTCATCTCCTTGTTTCTTGCTTGTTTTAGATCCATCTTCCTCTTGTTCGTTCCCATCTTTCAAGCAATTTTTTTCTTGATTTCTCTTTAATTACACATGCATGATATCTTAGTATAGTTGAGGATCATTAGATGGTGTTTAAGTTGTGATTTGGGTTGAGTTATAGCAATTAGAAGAGTGTGCATCTTGTTGATTTTCATCTTATGTACATGCGCTTGTTTTGATGTAATTTTGCACTTCAATACATTCAATTGATTTATGGGAAATTCCTAGTTTGATTCTGGTGTTTTCATTATCTCTAATTTGATTGTCATTGATCATGAAAAGTGTGCATCATATCTCTTTCCATGCCTTGCTTGATTTAAGCACCATGCGCATCATGTTTCTAGACTTTTTGCACTACAATATCATGCACAATTTCCATTAGTATAGGCATCTTACCTGCTAGAATTCATAGGAACCCATTTGGCTTTTTAGTTAGTTTAGTGATTTCTTTGATTAGTTTCCATGTTAGTTAGCTTATATTTCATGATTTCTGGCCATCTTTCGACTACATGAACTATGTGCACACTTCCATGAGTCATGCCCATCTAATTTGTTGATTCTTTGTTTAAGTTAGATTCCAATAGTTACTTTTTTTCATCTTAGATTAGTTCAGGTAGTTTCTAATTTCAGTTTTTAGAAAGTGTTGTTCTTAGTAAGTTTCTAATTTAGTTTGTCTTACTTTTTATTTCTTTAGTTCATGTTTTTAATTCCATGCATGTTTCCTTTTAAATGTTATTTGCCTTCCTAGTTTAATCTAAATCATTTTTTTTTTACTACGATAATCAACCTAATCAAGATCTAACTAACATACAAAACCATGAGATTCCTTGTGGGATCCACCTCTCTCGCTTGCAAATTACTACACTGATTCATCTGCTTGTGAATTCAAAAAGCAACTATAATTGAACATAATGAAGTCATCTTAGCTATTGATTTAGACTCTACAAAATTGCATGAGACAATATATTATACTATCCCATAACTTGGAGGACGACAAGCTAGGAATCATCAAATGTGTATAGGTGATTAACTTCAAGATTGAATTGCATTTCACTTTAAGTCATTCAACATATTTGAAATATGAAAAATAGGTTACCCATGAAAAATCAATCCATTTGGGTTATCCTCTAATCACTGGTTTTAGGTCTTTGGTCATGATTTTTGACCTAAATAAACAAAGGATAAAAACCTCAAATGGGCATGAAATTTGTTGTTCAGCCTATCTAAACCATTCTCAAAGTGATAAATAGGTTAGATCTACAAAATTTGTCTTACCATGCATAAAAAAAATTGGTTCACTTGTACTCCTGTCGAGCATTTACTCTTATTGAGACTTGCAGTGTTCCAAGTTGTATATATGAAACCTATATTGTCCTAGCAAGTAGTAACCCAATTGTCATAGGACATGAGGGATAGTTCCAATATGGGAACAACAGATTATTCCCACCCTGTTACAAACTTCTTTTTCTTTTTTCCTTTTCAATGGTACCCTCTCTATGAGAATGACTTTGATGAGAACGTTGTTAGATAATAGGTGGTAGAATTGATTTTTCCTTTTTCTTCGAATAGAATTGCATTTGCTTATCTTAGAAAGGAGTATTGAAAGAAAAATGCTTTCAAGAAAGGAAATTTCTTGAAAGAGGAAGAAGTACATTTTTGAGAGCCACATGTGTGACATACATTTGATCCAATCTATTAATCTAGTAGATAATAATGAGCCTAACCCATAAGGTTTTTATAGGAAAACATCAACCATTCGTTTTTGTTATACTATAGCATACTAATGAATACCCATTTTGTGTGGGACCAAAGCCATGTGGACTAGATGTTGATGGTGTGCAAGTCTATCAGCATGCCTCCACATAAAATTTTCATATAGGCCCAAAAACTGTACTTCTTCCTTGACTAAGAAAGTGTGCTTCTTAGTAGTCACACTTTTATTGAAAACTTTCTTATTTTGCCATTAATCTTTTTTAATATATTTCAGGTTTGAACTAAGTTAAGGCTAAATAATTTCTAGAATTAGCCATCTAAAAAATAACTAATGGTGAGAATTAAATATCTAATAGTTTCCAAAAAGAGTCTAGCGCAGTTGATCACATACTACTTGATATCTTCCATGAAATACATTTGGTTGTAGGTTCGAGTCGCCACTTTCCATGTGCCAAGGGATTAGATTTAGGAGTCTGTGCTAGTGGATTTATGAGTAATATCTCTTTGTAATTTTTCTCTTGTACCACAAAATAAGGACAATGTAGTTATGTACTAATCTTAAATGACAACTAATATACAAAACCATGTTATATTTGAAGTTTGACCATCACCATCAAGACCTTATCCCAATTAGGGGTTGGCCACATGAATCTTATTTCTCCATTCCTCTATATTAAGTACCATGGCTTTATTTAGTCTCAAAGTTTTTAAATATTTTCTCACCACTTCTATCTACTTTCTTTTGGGCCTTCCCCTTGCCCTTTCATAACCTTCTACTTACATTGCCTCCTTTGGACATGTCCAAACCATCTAAGTTTAATCTCACTCATCTTGTTACCTATTTGTGCTACCCCTAAGTTTCCTCTAATATTTTCATTCCTAATTTTATCCTTTCTTGTCTTGCCACTTATCCATCTCAACATCCTTATTTCTGCAACCCTCATCCTACGAACATGATGCTCCTTAACTACCCAACACTCTAATCCATAGACAATGGCCAGCCTTATAGTCATCCTATAGAATTTTCCTTTTAGTTTGAGTGGCACCCACCTATCACACAAAACTCCAGATGCACATCTTCATTTGTTCCAACCCACTTGGATTCTCTGGGTAACCTCCCTCTCAATCTCTCCACTCTCATGAATTATTGATCCTAAGTACCAAAAGTTGACTTTTCCGAGGACTTCTTAGTTATCAATCTGAAATGGTATTCCACTCATACTCCTCTGCTTTCTAAAATTGCATTCCATATATTCTATCTTAGTTCAACTAATTTTAAATCCTTTAAATTCTACTGTTTCTCTCTATAGCTCTAGCTTTGTGTTGACACCTCCTTTATCTCATCAAGTAGGACTATATCATCTATAAATAGCATGCACCATGAAATCTCCTCATGTAGATGTTTTGTTAACTCATCCATGTCCAACGTGAAAATGTATAGGCTCAATACCGATCCTTGGTGCAATCTTACAATGACAGAAAAATCACTAGTCTCGCCATTAGTGGTCTTAACATTTGTTACGTCTCTCTTATACATATCTTTAATTATGCCTATATACTCCCGCAAAACCCCTTTCTCGCCCAACACCCTCCATATTAACTCTTTAAGGACTTTGTCATAAACTTTATCGTAGAGAAAGAACATGTGGAGATCTTTCCTCCTCCTCCTATATTTCTCTATCAATTATCTTAGTAAGAAAATAACTTTCATGGTAGACCTCCCAAGCATGAAACCAAACTGGTTCTCCAATACACTTGTCTCATACCGTAGCCTCTTCTTAATCACTCTTTCAAAAAGTTTCATAGTGTGGCTTATAAGTTAGATCTCTCGATAATTAGTGGAACTCTGTATGTTTCATTTATTCTTATAAATTGGTACAATAGAGCTTTTCCTCCATTCATCTGGCATTTTCTTTGATTTTGTAATCTAGTTAAATAACTTGGTTAACCAAACTACCACAGTACCTCCCATATGCTACCAAACCTCTATTGGTACACCATTGGGCCCCATGGCCTTTTCGGGTTTCATCTTTTTCAAGGTCTCTTTCACTTCATGTATTCTAATCCTATGTTCATATTTATAATGTCCAATGTTATTTAAGTTTATAGTATTTCAATCCCTATATAAACATTAAAAATAAGAAAGAGAAAATTGCATTAAGCTTGCTTATAAAGAGGGAGGGCAGTGTCATTCCCATGCTTAAGGAGAAGTACTTGAACCCTCATTTTATTTAGAAAGTCATTTACATAATCAAACCCTAGAAATTGATCAACATGGAAATTATACATAGCATATGATAAATCACAATGATTGATGATAATCTTTATGAACTAGAAAGATGTTCGAGAATAGTGAAAAGATGTTGTTATTGTCCACTTGTGAATACTATTCTATTTTCAATACATAAATCCATAAATAAGCGTCCACTTGTGAATACTATTCTATTTTCAATACATAAATCCATAAATAAGCATATCCTCCATAATGCTTCGAATATCTCATCCATTGGATGATCCTAGCCCTTGCTTGCATAAGCATCTAAGCTTCTATTGCCATCTATTTTACAATTTACATAAATAGGATCAACTCTATGAGGTTTCTAAGGAATCGGCTATATTACACATGGCTTAGAAAATATAAATGATTTGATTACCTAAAATCATGGCTCTGGTTTTACAACAAGACCAAGAATTTGATGGTACAAACCACACATCTTTTAGGTCTGTCTTATGTAGAGAGTGCCCCTCCACTTGCAATTATCTTTGTTATGAATTGATTGCCCCTCCACCAAATCTAAAAGGAAGTTATAAGGAGGAAAAAATTCTTTGTGTTTGCTGTCCAAAAAAATAGAAAAAATAAGAGGAGAGAAATGGTGAAAGATGTAGCACAGAGGGCTCAAGGTACATTTATTGGGTGTGGAGGGCATAGGGCATGTTTAGGTGTTTGATAATTACTTTTCATATTTATGGGTTAGAGAAACTCTAACCCCTTGCCAAAGCAATAGGAGATAGACAACTTAAGCCATTATGATGAGGTCATTTGTCAATTAGGAACCACAAAAAGAGAAAGTAGAACCCCTTATCCAAGCAACGAAGAAGGAAGGCTTACATTATTAAGATGCAATTAATTGTTAATTAGGAACCATATAAAAATAGAAACTCTAATGCCTTACCTTACCATAGGAGATGGAATGCTTAGATCATTAGGATGAGATTAGATTGCCAATTAGAAACTATTTAAAGTGTCCTCTTAGAGAAAATAATTTTATCTCTTGATTGTCTATTTGATACATAAGGGATTTTAGAAAAGGTGGCTAAAAAATAAAAAGAGATATAGTTTTCAAAGACATGGACATGTGGATGAAAAAGAAGGCAAATCTACTAGGAGTCCATTTATTAAACTATTGAGGTAGGATAAAATAAAAATAATTTAAAAAATTCAAAAGTACTGACAATGCACGTGGAAAAATAGGATCATATGTGTTTAAAGAAAAATATGATTAGCTTAAATTATTTTTATTTTATTTTACATCATTAGTTGAATAATTAGCCACATGTCAATGTCTTTGTAGAGACTACCTCTTTCTATGTGCTGGCCACTTTTCCAAAAATCTCTTAGCAAACAAATACTTATGAAAAAGAAAATTAAGAGATATAATTACTTTCTATAAAAAGACTCTTTATGTGGCTCCTAAATAGCAATCTAACATCATCTTAATGATCTAAGCCTTCCATCTCATATACTTAGGTAAGGGGCATTAGATTTTCTCTCTCTATATTGTTCTTAATTGGCAAACAGCCTCATCCTATTGATCTATGCCTTCCATCTCCTATTGCTTGGTAAGCGGATAGAGTTTCTCCAACCCATAAATATGTAAAAGTAATTATTAAGCACCTAAACATACCCTAAGCCTTCCACATCTAATAAGCGTGTCTTATGCCCTCTTCACTACATCTTCCCCTCTTTCTCTCCTCCTACTTTTTTCTAGTTTTCTTGCAACAAATTCAAAATAAAAATAAAAATTTTTCTCATCTCCCTCACTCCCTTCTAAATTTGGTGCTCTATTGGGCCAGCTATCCTGTTGCTTATATCTTTTAAATTTGATGGTCCATTGAGCAAGGTACATTTATTATGTCTTTTAAATTTTAGTTTCTGGATTGTACTAATTCTTTTAAATAACAATTTGATAGATCTAACATCTAGTTATTGCAACTTTTAATTGATCCATTGAAATCTTATGGTCTTTGTTATTTCATTGTGAAATAGCATCACCAGTTCATTTATGAGTGGTTTAGATCACCTAAGTGTTGGTCTTGTTATACAAGCATGTACTAAAATATGGCAAAATTCCTATAAACTAATGATTGATAAATCAAAGGAAGACAATGGGCTAGAGAAAAATAGCTTGAAGTGGGAGATAATTATGTGACATATTTTCTTGCAATAGCTAGTGCACATAGAAGATCTAACAAGATTTCAAGTGGTGTTGTGAATGGAACTAGATTTATCATCATCAATGCCTTATTCCAATTAGGGGCCTGCTACATGAATCTTATTTCTCCATTCCCCTCTAATAAGTGTTATGGCTTCATTTGGTCCAAAAGTTCTTAGATGATCTTTTCTCACCACTTTTATCAATGTCCTTTTGGAACTTTCCTTAGCCTTTTAGAGCCTTCGACTTAAATCGACTCAGTCTTTCTAACTAATTGTAATGACTTGAGTCCCAACAGTACATATATTGTCCATATTGGCCAAAGCCTCATGGTTTTGTTCTTTCCCATAAGAAACACATGTATGTACTAAGAGGGATACCCAATCCTTATAATTAGGCCAAACTTTTTCTCCCCAAGCAATGTGGGACTAAACTCTCAGGATCACCTAAAGCTTGTCATTTTATAGCTCAGCATCCTCCCTTCGTCATTGCCTACCAAGACTGCCCTATCAGCTACCTCTTCCTCCTAGGGAACATGCATCTCATGCTACCACTTTTTGGGTCCACCAAGAGACCATGTGTGGTCTAGGCCCACTATCACTAGGGGATATAGCTTTGATACTAATTATGATGCCTTGAGTTTCTTAAACTCTTTTTCATAATTTTTAAAATGTAAGCAACGGAAGACATTTTTCAATATAAATTTCTTTTACAAAACCCGGGTGTTATTGTTAAGTGTTCAATTTTGGTCAAAATACCCCTAATTTAGCATTCAATTAGATCATCTAACCGTTCAATTTTACAAAACTTAGCTTGATTTTGAATTTAAATCTAATTGACCATCCAAATCTTAATTTTTCAAAATCAACGGTCAGATGATCATTAGAGTTCATTAGATGACTAATGTGCAGTTCAGATGATTCTAATTTAGTCTTTTCTTTTGCAGATCAACCAAAGGACGCACGGATGGATACGATTAAAAGTTAACGGTGCAGATCATCTTAAAGGGCAATGGATGGACCAGATCACCTATGAAGATGGATGTGATAATTTCCTACAAGATAACGGAGCTAAATTTGAAATCATGGAGAAAAAGGCAACCCTTTCCCCCACTTCTTTCTTTCCTTTTCTTTTCCTTTTCCTTTTCTTTTTCTTTCTTTCCTTTCTTTTCTTTTTCCTCCTTTTCCTTTTTTCCTTCTTTCCTTCCTTTTCTCTTTTCTTTCTTTTTCCTTTTTCCTTTTTCCTTTTCTCCTTTTCCTTCTTCGTTTTCCTTTTCCTTCTTTCTTTCCTTTTCTTTTTCCCTTCCTCATTCTCACGTACCCACTTTCCTTATTTTCATTTTTGGCCTTCCTTCTTAGCATACCCAACTTCCCAATCTCAACCACCTCTTCTTCTCCTTTCTCACCATCCTATTCTTTCCTCTCCTCATCTTCCTCTCTTTCCCAACTGTACCCAACTCTCTCCATTCTCCCACTTCTCCCTTCTCCTCCTCTTTCTCTCTTCTACTTCTCCTTCTCTCACCGTCCCTCTCTCTTGTTCTCACCCCCACCGGACAGGCCTGCATACTGCTCCTTCTCTTCAACCTTTGCCCCACTTCCCAAACGATTCTCTTCTTCTTTCTCTCATTCTCCTTCTATCTCCACTCTCTCCTTCATCTCTTTGTTCCTCTCTTTCACTCCAGCACCACTCCAACGCTGCATTGTCTCCCTATCTCTCCCTCACAACACGACTCCATCACTCTTCCCCCCTTCACCTCCTCCGTCCAACATACCATCACATGTCACCGTTCCACCAATTGGTGTGAAACGGAACTAGTAACACTCAACATCTAATCACCCTTCTCTCTCTCTCTCTCTCTCTCTCTCTCTCTCTCTCTCTCTCTCTCTCTCTCTCTCTCTCTCTCTCTCTCTCTCTCTCTCTCTCTCTCTCGTTTCTTCTTCTTCCGATCACACTCCCTCTCTACGTCGCCGCATTGCCCCAGCTCTCTTCTCCTCTCTCCCTCTCTCAGCTTTCTATTCTCACTCTCCATTCTCCATTCTCCCTTGTCCCTGGTTCTCTCTTCTCTACCGCACCACCCCACCCCACTACGCACCTCTTCTCTAGCACCACACCGCACCTGCACGAAGCCAGCACAACCAGCTCCACCCAACCATTGCACTGCCCAGGCCGGACTGCACGACACCAGTCTCAGCTCGTTTCCCATACCTCTGTTTCCCCTACCATCACCGGTCTCATCCTGGCATCGTTCGCTTCTACCCAAAGTTTCCAGGAGCTGCGTGCGGCATCTCCCCTGCTACTAGGCGTCGTCTTCACCAGTCCAAGACTTCCTCTTCGGCACGCCCAGGCACCTCGATTTCTCCTTCTCTCTCTCTCTCTCAAACCCGTATTACACCCCCCCCCCGCTCCTCCGGTTCCATCTTCTCCTCCTCCGGCGTTTTTGGTAGCTGGACGTTCTAAGGAAGGAAACCCGGATCGGGTTTCCAATCCTTTTCCATTCCCCTCTCCTCCTTCCTCCTCTCTTCCCTCTTCCTCTTCTCCCTCCTCCGGTCTTCTTCTTCGCATGGTTTTCGTCTGGTTTTTCTTAAAAACCAGATTTCCCATATAAAATTTCGGTTCTACCCTCCCTCTTTCAATGCAATTACAATTCTGTCCTTTTCTTTTAATTCCATCTGTGTTCCCTTTTTAATTCCATCTGTGTCCCAGTTTATCCCGATTTTGTTTTATCTATCTTTTTCTTATCCAGGAACTACCTAATCTGAATCAGATCAATTAAGGCTTAACCCAATCAACGGGTTAGCCTTAATCAAAACCAAATCCTCAATTTCTCCTTTGTTTCTCAACAGAATTCAAATTAATTTTATAGAGTCATTCTTAGGACATCCCTAGACATAATCAACACATCTGATCTTCTATCTGAGATCCAAAAATCAATCTGAGCCATCCAAATCTTGAAATCACAATTTACCCCAGATCTTGACCATTTTGAAGAATCTGTCAAATCCGACCGGTGGATTACTAATCAAGAATGTGTTGAAGATATCTGTAAAGGAGGATCAGATTTTAGAAGACCAGAAGTGAAGATTTTGATGAAGATTGATCTAGGAAAGTAGTTTTTTCTCATTATTTGATTTTGTTTGTTTTCTTTAAGAATTGAAAATTCTGTATTTTTGAGAAGTTTATTAGATCTGAACATTGATTCTCATTTTAATAATTCCAGTAATTTTGAGTGATTTATTTTTAATTTTAAATAATTAGATTTTATTGAAACTCTATCATTTTAAATCAAGTCCTCGTGGGATCGACCCGTACTTGCATAAGCTATACTACAATAGCCCGTGCACTTGCGATTAAACAATCAACAGTTATCTTTACAACAAAAATATATTTCAGAGATTCTAAAATGCAATGAATATATATTTAACATTTTTCAGGATTTGATCCAGTCATAACTCACAGTCCAATTGTATAAACACATATACATACATGTCTAGAAAGATCACAAAGTCATATACTTACATTGTTAGCACAAGCTCATGCTATTATTGTCCTCATCTAAGGTTCCATCGACCTCGAGCTATTTTTCCTTCAAACCTAATTCCCAACTCAAACCATAAACATTTGTGCTACTTATTAGTGTAGCTTTTCTATTTACCTTGAGCAATAAAGAGTTGCTTTCACTGCACACTCTGATATCAATTGTAAGGGCCAAGGTTCCAGCAATGTAAATATTGTCTACTCTGGCCTTGAGCCTTATAGTTTTTCCCTTCCCCATAGGAAAAATGTATCTACACTAAGAGATACCTTAAATCCTTATAACCATCCCAACTTACTTCTCCTAGGCTATGTAAGACTAAACTCTTAGCATTACTCAAAGCCTATCATCTTGTAGCTTGACATTCTCCCTTTAGGAGTGCTCTCCAAGATAACCCTCTTCGCCCCCTTAGGAAACAAGCATCCTTGTGTGCGACCACTCTTACATCCATCAAGTGACCACATGTGGACTAAAGGAAACCAAAACTTGAGGGAAAGGGCTACCAATAAGGAGGCTATGTGAGAGCTGCCCAGAGAGGATAATATATTCCAATGTGCACTCTAATGCTACGAATATGCATTTTTCCCCTAGGAAAGAGCAAAATCATTAGGTTTCAGCCACCCAAAGTGTTAAAATTGGTACCAGAGCAAATCCCGTCGTGGTGGTGAGGCTAGGCAGCATGTGGTCACTCAATGGGCCTGAGAGTAGTCACACGCAGGGGTATGCATTCCTTAAGGGGAGAAGAGGGAGCTTAGAGGGCGGTCTTGGTGGGTTATCCCAAAGCGAGGATGTCAAGCTACAAGATTGCAAGCTTTGGGTGATCATGAGAGTTTTAAGTCCCACATAGCTTAGGGAGAAGTAAGTTGGTTGGTTGGTTATAAGGGTTTGGAGTATCTCTTAGTGTAGACATGTTTTTCCTAAGGGGAAGGGAAAAATTATGAGGCCTAAGGCTACAACGGACAATGTCTACACTACTAGAACCTTGGCCATTATGCTAGGGCGTGTGAAAGACTGCCCAGATTAAATTGAACCAATAAGTTTTTGGTTGGTCTGAGTCGTGTTTTGGTCCGATCCTTTAAAATTGAAGATCGATAAATTTGGTTCGATCCTAATCCTTTAATTCAACCTGACCAAACCAAATTGGTTGGGGGTTTGGGGGGCCTATATTAACTCCTTTCTTTTACCTCGCCTATCTAGCTAGGAGCTTAACTCGACCATCTTGGACTCACTACAAAAAACTTTAACACTAAAAACCTCTCTCTCTCTCTCTCTCTCTCTCTCTCTCTCTCTCTCTCTCTCTCTCTCTCTCTCTCTCTCTCTCTCTCTCTCTCTCTCTCTCTCTCTCTGAGCTATGAGGATAATTGGTAAGGATTCCATTTTTTCTCCATAGGTGGCATGTTCTCCTTCTATTGTGTCAGTTCTCCTGAAATCCAAAGTTCTAGGGTTTGTTTTTCTCTCCATTACATTTCTCTTCAGCTACTAGGGTTTTTTTACCCTGCTTATGGATTTTCAAACCTAAGATTTCTAGGGTGAAAGTGCATGTTTATGGGTAGAGTTGAGTTTGGTTTACAATTTCCATAAAATGTTATATTTGTACAAAATCTTAGCTAGGCAGTTTGTTAATACCTTTCTCTGTACTTCTAGTTCTAGGATGTTGGTTTCAATTGCATTAAAGATTGCATATTTTGGTAAGTAGGTTTTGTACTTCAGTCTCCAAAATCTTTAAAATTTTTTTTTGGAGAATTATATTATGTTTTTCTTTGCCTTATGTCTATTTTTTTAAAACTTTTTCTTGGAATTCAAAGTATGGACAAGATAATAGTTACCTTCTAGCAATGTAGGTTATTTTTATTTGGAATTCACTATTTACTGGCAATGGCTAGAGTGTGTTATCTTAACCAAATTTTTTTATATTCATTTCTCATAACTACTAAATTTGCTCGTAATCTTGAACCAATAGTGATCTGTCTTCTCTTATTGGAAGTCATGTGTCAATGATCCTACTCATAATTAGAAAACATGTAATGCTTTTATTTGGTTAGATTTCTTTGTTCTCCATATGTGGCCACATAAAGGAGTGACCAAATTTCTTTCATCAATTTAATCCTCTAATAGATTTATGCTTCTATTAGGCACTACCTGCAAAAAACTCACTCAGTTTTCTTGAGATGGTAGTCAAGTAATGCTCTTCCTCTACTACTACAATCTTCGCTTAGTGCTTGTTATTTAAGGGCTTTATATTTACCAAGCTGTAATGTATTTGGGGTATAATGTATTGCTCTATCATCTGATAATAATCTCTTGAGTTACACATATGCCTTTCATATGAGATCTGTGTGACAAAATGGTAGTGTTATTCCTAATCTTATTAAACATCTCATTTCTTTGTACTCTTAGGAAGAAAATTGAAGATATTCCTGAATAAAGAAGGTATTGATTGCTCTACTTGTTGAAACCAAGGTGAAATAGGTTCCTTGAATTTAAGTATATGATGTATAGTCCCTTTGTAGAAGACCACCTTTTTTGCAAGGCTTCCATGTTTCTAGTAACCCCAAATTTTTTTTGTGAATTTGTCTAAATTATTAAATGAGTAAATTGAAAATTTGGAATATGGAACTCGAAATTGAGATTTTATGAAATTAACTTTTTTTTATATAGAAATGGAATCAAGAGTTGAAACATGAATATTGGATTCTACTTGAAAAATGAAATCCAATGACACAAAGAACATTGAAAATGAAGGGCATTTTGGTAATTAAAAGAAAAAAAATCAGAATTAGTGGGGACCATTTTGATTACGACTTCCCTGTCTCTATCGTCTTTGTTGGGGAAAAAGGTAGGTGATCACGCCACCCCATCCTTGGTCTCCGTCTACGACTCCTCCTACGAGGATGGTGCATAACTGGATAAAAACCCTCTCCCTCTCCCCCATCACACTCTCCTCTCTCCTTAGACTCCCTCTCCCTCTTCTTCTTCATCTCTCTATAGCTACCATCTTCCTCGTCACCGGTGACCTAGGGTTTCGACAATCATAGACAAGTTTGCACTCTTTGGAAAATCCCCCCAATTCACCTCCTCCTAATACCCAGGTAGAGTCCCTCCCCCTTCTCACCATTCCCCTCCTTTTTTTGATGTTTCCCCTCAAATTTAGGCTGGATATGATCTCACCGGCTAATAGATCACTGGTGAAAATAGATCTAATGGATATGAGATAGAACCCACTCAAGGATAGCTTAGATGAGAGATCTAAGCCATCCAATGAGATTGTGGGACCGCAAAACCCTAAAATCCCCCAAAATAGTGAAATTTTGTGAGATCTAGGAAGCTTATCAGGGGAAGGAATGATCGGATGGTCTTGATTAGACCATCTCATTCCAGTCGACTTGATCCTATGACTAGGATGCACCTGGCTGATGTGCAATAGAGATGCGGTTCAACTAGGATGCTTCTGCGTCCTAGGAACCATGACAAACCGCTAGTGTATTCTAGAATCTAGGATGCACCAAAACATCTTGAAGCGTGCATTATGCTCCAGTGCATTCTGGTGATCCCAATTTAGTTCTGTTTTGGTTCAGATTTTCAATTTGAATCGTTAAATTGATCTAAAATATTAAAATTGAAATTCTAAGGACTACATAAGCCTGGTTCATGATCAGAAAGGTCCATTGGAATCGTATTAATGACACAAATGTAATTATGGAATAAAATTTAGGTATAGAGACCAATTTAGAGTGATCAAACCTTATAAACTATAAAATGTGAATGGATGGGTTCAGATCAAAGCCATCAGATCTTATGAAATGGTTATTTAGGAAATTCAATAGCATATTAAGTCATTTTAAATGATCATATTATGTCAATAGGTTGACATTAGTGATCTGACACATAAATTAAGCTTAGGATCATAGATCTAATAGATACGACCATTAGATCAAGGCATATACTGTGGATGGGTAATTAAATAAACTGATATATTAAAATATAGTACAATTACAATTGATTAAGTTGTAGATTGAATAATTTAACAAATTTAACGGTTAGATCTACCTTGAATATTAAGATAGATCAGAATTGACATAGATAATGATAAAAAACACTGAATTTGATTGATCAAATTTGATCAAACAAACTTTAGAGAGATATAAGTATGATTAGGAAAGATTAGATGCAAGATCATCTAAATTATGATGATCAATAATAAGGTACATAAACAATATTACTAAAAGATAGGAAAATAACCATCTTTTGTACATGTAATTTGATAAATACATACTATTACACTGACAATAAGGAATACGGTCTTGAAGAGACTAAGCACTCATTACGAGGTAGGTGGAATTTTAAGAATGCATGTTCTAAGTTGTAAGATAGGTGTTCAGAACATGGTCTTATTTAATACTATGATTTTGATAGAATTTAAATTATTTATTATATAAAATAAATAGTAAATTTACATGCCTTAAATGTTTAGTATGTGTAAGGAGTTAATTAGAATAATGTGTTGATTTTATGCTCACAATTGTGCGAACATTAGCTGAACAACATAATCTAAATTTATATTATTTGTATCTCCATGAAAGTATATTTTTGGTACAAGGGTACCGATTTCATTATCTGTTGATGTGAGAATTTGGATTGATAAATTTACATCCTTGGTGTACGATCATCCATTAAGTGAGGATGTTGATATTATTATAAATTTTATATATGAACAGGCAAATCCCCTGTTATTATTATTATTTTACATTAGGGCATGGAGGCCTGGGAACTTTGTTTTTGACAGGCATAGGCCTTATGATGCTATGCTAAGAGGGTAAAAAGATTGGCCATCCACCCTCCAAAACTGATGATATATGGATATCATGCTCATAGTGAGACAAAATGTCGGATGGGACAATTATGGGAAGGCCCGCCATTGTGACAACCTATCTCCCCGTATAGGTAGAATAGTGTATATTTTTCTATAATGGTATCAGTGAAGTACATTGGCAGTTATATAGACAAGCTGTTATGGATTGAGACTGCATCATAGTAGTCCTTATCTTTTATGCACTATGGTGCGGACATGAAGATATGATAATATGTCTTATGAGACCGCATGATGATATGCCTAGTATAAGCTCATTTCTAATATGTGGTATGATGTTATTGTTTTACTAGCAAAGGTTGGATGATTATAGACGCCATATAGTGAGAGGTATGGATATTATATGATGATATACCAGCAAATGTCTAGAAGACAATAGACCTCGTATGGTGAGGGGTATGGATTTTGGGCCCAATATCATCTGGGAATGGATACTATGATATTATTATTGATAATATTAATAATTTTGTATGACTTTTAATAATTTCTATATGTATGGTACAATTATTTATGTAAATGAATTATTGAGAGAGTACTTTCATAGAAGTTTTCACATGGGTAAATTACAGGGCAGACTTATGTACAGAGTATGGTTTATGGAAATTGAATGATTCTATTTAGATGTGTTGAGTAGATGGAACTTGACATATCTTATGTTAGAGAGGATAATACAGTTTCAAAAAGCATTTGATCATCTAAATGAAGATGACAAGCCATACCAAAAGCATTTTATAGAGGAAGATAAGTCTAATAATAACAAAGAGGGTGGTGGTGGTAGTGGGAGAGGAGAAGTAGGAAAGAAAGTGGTAGGTTCTCCACTAATTAATGATTTGAACTAAGGCAAAGTTGTTTGTGAAGTTTTTGAAATTTTTTTACTAGGTTACATTGTTGTTTTCAAGCACTAAGTATGTATCTTATATTGCATTTTTTGAGTAGATTATGATTGTTTCCATTGCTATATCAAGTTTGTATAAACATGGAGACAAGCATTTATGCAGAATGTCTGATCGTGTGTGGTCAAAGTTTGACAAGTATTGCAGCAAATTTGATAATATGAATATATTGTTGTTTGTGACTGTAGTACTTGATCCTAGGTACAAGTTGCCCTTTTTGAAGTTTTGTCTTGGAAAAGTTTATGATACTTTGGTAGTAGAGAGCTCAGTGAAAGTAATGAAAAATGTTATTATACACTTATTTTATTAGTACATCAAACATGATGTTGATGGGAAGGTTGTTGAGGAGGCTAGTGGAAGTTAACTCAATCAAAACTTAGGCAAGAGTGTTATTCATGTTGGTGATTATGATAAGGAGCAGAGCTTGGTGGATTTCTTAACTTTTGAATATGAGAGACTTATGTAGGAGGAAGAAAGTAGTATGGGTATCTGTAATAGCCCGAGGGCCCACACCCTGTAATGATACTGTCCGTGCCAGAGTGCCCATACACCCCGCACGGTTTTGTTCTTCCCCAGTTGCCCAGGGAAAAGGCCTCGTTGCAAGGGAAGTCCTCATCACTCTTATCAAGAACCCAGTAACTTTCCCCCTAGCGATGTGGTACTAACTCTCAGTCTCTCACCTTGCCTAGAAGCCTGCTAGCCCTCTTGGCCCGCCCTCATCGGCCAAGGCTTCACAACCTCTCCCCCTTAGGGGACATGCGTCCCCGCGTGTCTTACCACATGCGAGCTCCGACGTGTGGCTAGCCACCCACACCGGGTCGGGGTCTGGCTCTGATACCACTTGTAACAGCCAGAGGGCCCATACCCTGCAACGATATTGTCCGTGCCGAAGTGCCCATACACCCCGCACGGTTTTGTTCTTCCCAGTTGCCCAGGGAAAAGGCCTCGTTGCAAGGGAAGTCCTCATCACTCTTATCAAGAACCCAGTAACTTTCTCCCTAGCGATGTGGGACTAACTCTCAGTCTCTCACCTTGCCTCGAAGCCTGCCAGCCCTCTTGGCCGCCCTCATCACCCAAGGCTTCACAGTATCATATCTAAGCTTGAGAGATATTTGTTAGAGGAATGTGAGAAGAACAATCCATCATTTGATATTCTAGGGTGGAGGAAGACCCACTCAACAAAATATCACATCCTCTCACAATTAGCATGTGACATACCGGCAATTCATATATATATATATATATTTATATATAATTACCTCTGAATAAGAATTTAGCACTGGAGGGAATGCTCTTGATTCTTATCGAAGTTCTTTGTCATCAACGACAGTGGAGGCTCTCAATTGCTCTCAAAATTGGTTACAGTCTTCAGCTTCAGATGATCCTTTAGAGGATGATGAGGTCATATGGGTAACTTGACAACTATTCCATTTATTATAACTACTTTACTTCATTTGTATTTTATTCAAACTTTACTTCTTTGGATTTGTTTACAAATATTTTGGGATTAGAATAATTACTACATGGACTTGGCATTTATAATTTTCTCATTTGGTAAGTATGTATGGACTCAACCTTAATTTCCATACTTATTACTAGTTTTTATACTTAAGATTGGAATCATAGTTGTACTCTTTATTGTGAAGTCTCATGACCCATATTTGACATGAACCCTGATTAACTATATTATTTATTGTGACATCTCATCATCCATATTTGTTTAAGATTAGCCCAATTGATAGTCCATTTCCCGTAGAACTTATATAGACTGTACTACCTCCATGAATGGAAGATGAGTGATTGAATGGTAGATTTTCATTTGAATTCTTTTGGAGCTTTGTACTTTTTAAACTGGATTGAAGTTAAGGAAATGCTATATGATATTTGAGGTAAGTGTTGAATGGATTTCTAAATCATGTGTATGTTCTTATTGTTCATTATAACTATATATATATATAGTTTTGGAGCTTTCTCCTATTTTCTTATTTCTATTTTGTCTAGTCCAACACCTGAGCAATCATCTTAATGCTAATTGGACTAAGGTACTCTCACATAAGTATAAGAACTTTTAACATTCTTTGAGCTCTTAAAAGGTAATAGGTCTTTAGTTGTTTTCAATTTGTGGAAAAAGCAAATTCATGTGAAACCTAGAATACATGTTAACAATTGCTTCTAGCAAACAAATTTACCTCAATATCAAGGTCAAGAGAAAATTTTCATTTAGCGTTAGGTGATTTTGTATGGTTACATGATTGATTTACTAAGAAGTGAGGGGATTTCTATCCCTCCTCTTCCAGAGAAGAGTGATAAAGACTGCAAATACATTTTGCTTGAGTGCATGATTAGCACCATGTTTGGCTACTTTGCTGACTAAGATATTGCTATTTATTTTGCCTCTTCTACTTAACAAGGTCATGATATTAGTTGGAACTTAACATTGACATTGACAAGAATTTTCCCATTCCATATAAGTTCTTCTTGCCTCTGTTTCTTATGTTTGGTAAGTTAAGCACAAATATTAAATAGAGCTGGCTGTTTATTGGTGATCACCAATTTTCTTGTATAGGCTATAGTCAAGTATGTGTCTTTTTTATATTGTTTGATTATTTTCTATACTTATTTTTCCACAAACAAATAAACCAAGTTCTATTAGAAGTTTTGGATTGAAGTTATCCAGAATTCAAGACAAATGGATCTTTAGACAGAAAAAGAAACGGAAGCAAGATGAAGTAGCTCTTAAATGATCATGCCATCAACCTGCACTTTGTAAAGAGTCCCTAACAAAGCTATTTAGTTGAAATATTAACTTGATGTAAGGTACTCCTTTTAAATTCTTACAAAAACAACAATGCTAATCTGGTAGCAGCGTGGATTTTGCAGTGACTTGTGTCTCATTTTAATTTTGGTTACTTTTCTTTTGATCTCTACTCCCCAAAAAGGCTTCACTTTAGTTCCAAGTTCATTGAGACAAGGCATCAACCATTGGATATATTTACAATAGCTTCACATCCTGAACTTTACCAAAGTAAGGATCTTAGGACTTTCTTGTAGGAAGATGAAGAGGTTAAGTTATTTGTGGAAGTCCCTTAGCAAGATGGGGCAATTTTATTTCCATCATCTCTTATAATTTGTAAATTAGCAGAACTTCTAGAATAGTGGGTTTGTTAATAGGTTAATGAAGCTTGGCATTGATACTATAGATGCTGGTCCTTAATGAGGATCATTTGTTGAAATTTTTTTATTCTCATGGATTATTAATGCTGATGCATCTTTCATACTACTTGTAGACCATGGAGAGAGCAAGATCTCAAGAAATTGGTGTTTTCAAGAAGAAGTCTACTGACTAAATGCAAATTTTCTAGTTCCGTGACACTCATGCCATTGAGAGGCTCACCATAGAAATGGCAATGTTCATGTTTTTGATTTATTACCACATAGCTCATCATAGAAATGGGCATTATTCATGATGATATGTTTTTTCCATACAAGATGCAGTTGTAATAGTATTTCTTTTGATACAAAATTTTGTGAATGAAAAATCAGATTAAATAGTGGACTAAACAGGACCAAATAGTGACCAAACAGTGGACTGAATAGGACTAGAAAAGATAGAAATCTTGAATTTTACTTGTCGAGGACATGGACTGAACAGGACTAAAGACTGAACGGAACCCGACTGGAGACTGATTGGTCGGTCTTTGCTTGACCCAATTCGATCTAGTCTTTTGTCTTCATGGTAAAGGACCAAAAATGTTTAGTCCGGTCCACTTTGAATCATGATAGCAGATTGAATCAGACCATGCACACCCCTACTTCTAACCAATTCCATTTTCAGTCTCCTTTAAACATGTCTAAACCATCTAGTCTATCCTCCCTCATCTTACTATTTATTAATGGTACTCTTAAGTTTGCTCTAATGTATTCATTTCTAATCCTATTCTTTCTTGTCTTACCACTCATCCATCTACTACTACAATTGATGGTTTTTACGATGATTAAAAATACATATAGAAGACGCTTTCAAAACTATTCTATCTAGCCTTCTTCAAAAATATGTTTGAAAGGAAGATGGTTACAAAAATATCTTTTATTACAAACAAAAGAAGATGATTTTCAAAAAACCATCTTCTTAAGTTCATAGAAAAGAAGACAATTTTTGGAGAAGTGTCTTCTTCTTTTGTTTGTACTTAAGAAGACGATTTTCTAAAAACCATCTTCTTTTGTTCATTCAAATTTTCTTTTACCTGCCATTTACAGCAATTGTAACTCTACTATTACAATATTCTTCTTTTAGTTTTAGCTATTCAAATACATGAAACATTCTTTCCACACTCACTTCAAATTGTGAAAAATGAACTAATGCTATTATAAGCTTCCTATAAATTTCAAATACAATTCAACTTCCATTACACCATTTAACATTCAAAAGAGTCCACCATTCTACTAATTAAATTGAACCGTGGACATTAGATTTCTTCTTCATCATAAATTCATGATCAATTTAAGGAATTCAGGATTGAACATGCTCAAATTCATCCTAATTTTGTGAAAGCAGTAGCTAACAAAATTAATTGAAGAATAAATTGAGAGAAATCCTATACATTCAGCACTAATCCATGAATAATAGAAGAAATGTAGGGGATTAGAATGGAGATCCTAAATGTAATTGCTTATTGTTCAAATAGGTCACTGGAAGTGTCAAATTATCACTTCGTGGCTTGGTTGTGGTTTTACATCGCTCTCATGTTCTAGTCTCCATTGGACCTTCTCTAATCAACAAATAAGTTTTGGCAATTTTACATCGTGACACTTCCCAAAATTCAGGGATATTACATAATCAGAATGATGAAACAAACAGAATGAATGGTTTAAATCTTGACTTTGAGACTGTTTAATACCTATGTTTCAATCAATCTCAGCCATGTGTTTCAACTGTGTCCAATCTCCTCCAAGCTTAGGAATCATATTGCTAATAGCTACATTAAATCATCGAATTTGCAAAAAATGATCCAGATTGCAGTATAAACTCTGACAAAAACTAACCTCCAAATGATCCCCAACCCATTGGAGGTCTTAAAAATAATGCCCATTGAAAAACCCGGATGAGAAAACCTACGAACAAAAGAAAACCTAGGTGAAAAAACTCTCGAACAATAAAAAAAACCCAGATGAGCATGTGATAAATTGATCAAATGTTGGCATTTCATTGTTATCTTTAAGTGTCACTTAATACTATCGATTCTACTAGTGAAGATATTAAGTTACATCATTTATGAGATAGAAATTAGGGTATTACTTTCTTGTGGATAAAAAAGGAGACTATGACTACATATTTAGAGTTGTGAAAACAATAGATTCAAAAGCCATATCTATGAATAGTAAATGCGACATTCATTTCTTATTTTTATTAAAAAAATTATTAGAAGAGAGAAAAGAAACCTCAAGTTTTATACTGATTAGTTTCACAAGATATAAATTTTTACAATAAATTTTTTTCAAATAAATATCAATCGTATATTCTTTTTATTAGGCATAAAAAGAAAAAGATCCAAAGTACAAAACTATTTTGTATAAAAATGAAAATCACAAATTTCTATGGGTAAAAATTTGTTCTTGGGGTATGAGGGGAAAAAAAGTTCCACAGCTAAAACTATTCTACTTATGATCTATCTTTACTCTATATAAAGAAAACTCCCCATGTTCAAACAACAACCAACTTAGGAGAAACCAATATATTATATATATCTATTCATAAATTAAGGGCATTTTGGGTAAAAAATATTAAAGAAGTAAAACTGGAAAAAATTCTCCAACTCTAAATTTTAGAATAGATAGCTGGCCTATTTTTTTTTTGTACTTTCTATTGATCTAAATTGTTCATCTCTCCAGTAGAAGAAAGTGTATATCATAACCTACTTTTTTGTGCTTTTTCATATCTAGGGTGTCCATTTGATTTCTCATCCATGATAGAAATCCCTCTCTCTCTGTCCATGTTACACACATGTACGTTTTTGTGGCTAGTCCTGACATAAAGAAAATTCCCAAGGTCGACGATGGACCAACCTAGATATTGGATATATTAGCTATCTCTATCCACAAATGAAGGGCAATTTGGATTAAATAAAAAATTAAAGGAGCACAAGGTGAGGAAGTGTGCCATCTCTTAATTTCAAGCCTCCACTAAAATGAATTATAACCATATTTAGTGTTTTTTTCCAGTGATTCAAGCTGTTCTCTCTCTTTCTCTCTCTCCAAGTTTTACGCATGGATGTGCATGTGTTTATGACTAGTATAGTCAAAAAATGCTTTTAGGAAAGAAAAATATAACATTTTTAGAAAGCAAATATCAAAATATTGAAATAATCTAAGATTTATAAGTAGTAAAAATGACATATATTTAAAAAATATTGGAAGAGAAAAAATATAAGAAGATGAAAAAGGAAAAAGGAAAAGAGAAGTGAAAGGAAAGAAAGAGGTAAGATGTGTCCCTCTCACATAAGAAGGCAGATGATGGTAGACAGATCGATAGATAAATAGGCAGGTAGGCAGGCATGCTTCATGGCCTATTTAATATATAATGGACATGCATCATGTTTGATTACCTTCGTCTGTTGGTAAAGTTCTGGTCTATTAACAAAAGAAATAAAAAACATAGGCATGCTATGTACGATTTAACTTAAGATTGTACATACAAATTAGCTTCTCTTACATGGATATTGTTATCTAACATATGCGACAGGAAGGTGCACAACTAGATGATGATAAGCGAAAAATAAAATTGTTTAAAGTTCCCAAGTGGAACGCTATCATGGAACACGACCACACAGTAAACTTGCTGTGGAGCACCCTTGGCCACTTTGCTCACGAGGGACCCACCTTTAGTTCATCCGACCCATTAATCTGAGTTGTTCGACTTTCAACGTCCAGTGGAAAAAGTGCGAGGATTGGATGAGTCGAAAATCTGAAAACTAAATGTACTTAGGATCACAGGAAATAAACAATGAGGAAGTTAGTACAAACAATGATACACATTCGACAACAAGAACTCTCCCTGTTGGGAGCTATAATCATCCAACGGTTCTGATTGTAGGCATAGGAGTTATCTAAATTTCAAGTAATCAAATATAGTGGTCAGATCAAGCAAAAGCGGATCCCTTTATGCAAAAGTGGTGCCCCATGAAAACTTACCATGTTTTTCTTTTGAAACTTACAATGTGGTCAATCCATGCAAGAATTCCTTTTTGTTTCCTTACTATCCAGGGGAGAGTGTCCTTATACTAAGAGAAATGGAAATACTATTCTGGATTGAGCTTCAGGGACTGTTTCCGCAACCCCTCTAGCAAGGCTCCACAATTGGATGATCTAACCGTCCATTTTCTTCACCTTCCCCTAGTTAGGCCGCCAGAAAAAATCTCACGCCTATTGACTGCTAATTTTTTAGAAAATTAGTAGTTAGAAGCAACTAAGAGGCAGTGGTCTTTGTAGGTAGCCTATCTAGGGGTGGCAAAGAAGGTGACTGGTCAGATCATCTGAAAGTGAAGTCTCAATAGACGGGTCATGAATCAGACCTAGCAGCTCAATCCGGTTAGCATTTCTATTTCTAGAATAATACGAAAGTTTCTATTTTTAGAATAATACAAAATAAGGAGAGGACGGCTTTTAACTTCTATGTTATCCAAGTCAAGCTATCCAACTTAGACTCCCTATTTGTGTTAAAAATTAACTAGCAAGAAAGCCATGATATGCATGAGCCAGAATTTATACATAAAAGTTGAGGGATGGTTATTAAAGAAATGGGAAAACATTTATAATATCTAAAGGGAATTGTGTCATTTAGAAAGAAGAGAGGAAATCAAATCTCTCCTATAGTAGTACTGGCACCTCATCATCATCATCATCATCAAGACCTTATCCCAATTAGGGGTCGGCCACATGAATCTTATTCCTCCATTCCACTCTATTAAATACCATGGCTTCATTTAGTCCCAAAGTTTTTAAATCTTTCCTCACCACTTCTATCCACGTTCTTTTGGGCCTTCCCCTTGCCCTTTTAGAACCTTCAACTTGTATTGCCTCACTCCTTCTAACTGGTGCCGTTGTTGGCCTCCTTTGAACATGTCCAAACCATCTAAGTCTAATCTCCCTCATCTTGTTACCTATTGGTGCTATCCCTAAATTTCTTCTAATATTTTCATTTCTAATTCTATCCTTTCTTGTCTTACCACTCATCCATCTCAACATCCTCATTTCTGCAACACTCAGCCTATGAGTATGATGTTCCTTAACCGCCCAACACTCTGATCCATAGAGCATGGCCGGCCTTATAGCCATCCTATAGAATTTTCCCTTTAGTTTGAGTGGCACCCGCTGATCACATAAAACCCTCGATGCACATCTCCATTTGTTCCAACCCACTTGGATTCTCTGGGTAACCTCCCTCTCAATCTCTCCACTCTCATGGATCAATGATCCTAAGTATCTGAAGTGGTCTCTCATGGGGACCTCTTGGTTATCAATCTTGACTGGTGCTCCACTCCTACTCTCCTTGCTAAAATTACATTCCATATATTCTGTCTTAGTTCGGCTAATTTTAAATCCTTTCGATTCTACTGCTTCTCTCCATAGCTCTAGCTTTATGTTGACACCCTCCCTTGTCTCATCAAGTAGGACTATATCGTCTGCAAATAGCATGCACCAGGGAATCTCCTCATGCAGATGTTTTGTTAACTCATCCATAACTAATGTGAAAAGGTATGGACTTAATGCCGATCCTTGGTGCAATCCGACAGTGACAGGAAAATCACCACCCACGCCACTAGTGGTCTTAACATTTGTTACCGCTCCCTCATACATATCTTTAATTATGTCTATATACCCCGAGAAACCCCTTTAACACCTAACACCCTCCATATTAACTCTCTAGGGACTCTATCATAAGCCTTCTCTAAGTCAATAAAGACCATGTGTAGGTCTTTTCTCCTCTCCCTATATTTCTCTACTAATTGTCTTAGTAAGAAAATAGCTTCCATGGTAGACCTCCTGTGCATGAAACCAAACCGATTCTCCGATACACTTGTTTCATGTCGTAGCCTCTTCTCAATGACTCTTTCAAAAAGTTTCATGGTGTGGCTCATAAGTTTGATCCCTCGATAATTAGTGCAGCTCTGAATGTCTCCTTTATTCTTATAGATTGGTACAATAGAGCTTTTCCTCCACTCATCGCATTTTCTTTGATTTTATAATCTTGTTAAACAACTTGGTCAACCAAACTACCCCAATATCTCCCATATGCTTCCAAACCTCTATTGGTATACCATCGTGCCCCATGGCCTTTCCCGATTTCATCTTTCTCAAGGCCTCTTTTACTTCAAGCATTTTAATCCTACGTTCATATCTATAATATCCAGTGTTATTTAGATTTATAGTATTTTCAATTCCTCTATTCTCAGGGCCATTGTTATTTAGCAATTTTTGGAAGTAGATTTCCCACCTTTGTTTGATCTCAGCGTCTTTGACTAATACCCTTTGATCATCGCTTCTAATGCACCTAACATGCTCTAAGTCCTTACTCTTCTGTTCTCTTACCTTTGCAAGTTTAAACACATCTTTCTCACCTTCTCTTGTTCCTAGTCTATTATAGAGCTCATCATATGCTTTAAGTTTAGCCTCACTTACTATTCTCTTAGCAACGTTTTTAGCATTCTTATATTGTTCATAGTTTTCATTATTTCTAATCTTCTGCCATGCTTTAAAATGCATTCGTTTTTCTTTAATAGCTTTTTGCACTGTTTCATTCCACCACCATGTTTCCTTTGTTAATAGCCTTTTACCTTTAGATACTCCTAAGACATCTTTTGCCACTTTCTTAATGGACTCAGCCATATTAGTCCACATGGTATTTACTGCTTCATAATTCCAATTTCCTTCTACCATCAACTTATTTTTGAATGAGGTTATTTTCTCTCCTTTTAAGTTCCACCACTTAGTTTTTGGATGTGTATTAAGTTCAGTTCTTTTACTCCATCTTTTGATATGAATATCCATAACCATTAGCCTATGTTGTGAGGTTAAACTCTCATCGGGTATCACCTTACAATCCTTACATATAGATCGTTCATTATTCCTAAGTAGAAAAAAGTCTATTTGGCTTTTATGAAGTCCACTTTTAAAGGTTATTAAGTGTTCATCCCTCTTCTTAAAGAGTGTATTTGCAATGGATAGGTTATATGACAAAGCAAAATCGAGGATATTCTCCCCCATCTCGTTTCGTTCACCTATACCATACCCTCCGTGTATTCTATCATATCCTTCCTTATCTTTTCCTACATGGCCATTTAAGTCTGCTCCTATAAATATTCCCTCAGTGTTGGGAATTTCTTGCATGACTCCCTCCATATCTTCCCAAAACTGTCTCTTAATTATATCTTGTAGCCCTACTTGTGGTGCATATGCACTTATAATATTTATAATCTGCTCTCCTAGAATCATTTTTATTATTATTATTCTATCACTGATTCTTTTAACGTCCACAACTTTATCCTTTAATTCCTTATCCACTATTATTCCTACGCCATTTCTATTATTTTCCTTTCCTACGTACCATAATTTATACCCATCTATTTCTCTAGCTTTAGCCCCTTTCCACTTGGTTTCTTGGATACAAGCGATGTTGACTCTCCTACGTTTTATCGTGTCTACTAACTCCAAACTCTTACCGTCAATGTCCCTATATTCCATGTAGCGATGCGAATCTTATGATTTGGAGATTCCCTATTTACTATCGCCTTTCTCGACCTCCATGGTATGAACCCATGTCCACTTTTCACCGCACTGGGTTACGATGCGGCCGTCGCTTCCGAGGGGACGCTCTAGCAGCCCTTGCCCATTTTTCACTACACCCGGGTTCCGATGTAGCGCGTCGCTTCTGGGAGAACGCCCTAGCAACCCTTGCCTATTTTTCACCGCATCCGGATCCGATGCAACGCGTCGCTTATGGGGAACGCCCTAGCTTGAGCGAATTTCAGATTTCGATTCATGTCATGTTGGGGTTGCCATAGTTTAAAAGCTGAAGATGATTTTCATTAAAATCATGAAAATCATTACAATCATTAAAATCATCTTCAGCTTCACCCTTGCCGGCTGGCTACCTGACGCAAGGGTGGCCATATTTTTAGAAGCTGAAGATGATTTTCATTTCTCCCTCACAAACTAATATACAAATGTATATTTATTTGTAAGAAAGAAATAATAGAATCATCTTCAACTTCCCCCTTGCCGGCTGGCTACCTGATACAAGGGTTGCCATCTTTTAAGAAGCTGGAGATGATTCTCATTTCTTCCTCACAAACTAATATACAAATGCATATTCATTTGTAAGAAAGAAATAATAGAATCATCTTCACCTTCCCCCTTGCCGGCTGGCACCTGACGCAAGACCCTCCTCCTTTTTTATCCGGGCTTGGGACCGGCATTGGCGGAGTTTAGTACTGGCACCTGCAAGGTGTAAATTAGAGAGAGACAGATTAGGCAAAATCCGCCATTTCCCCAATGCAACATTCCTTTTTATCTAAACACTTTTGTTTGATGATATTTAGAAATATGCAACTCCAACCAAAATTTTCTTTTTTCCATCATTCCCTTATTTTCTTTAATATTTAGGGACATGCCACACCTCTATTCAAACTTTCAGCATACTATCGCTTGGTAATCCGTTTAGGAAAAATTGTACTAAAATCTATATAATTATCGAATTTTAACATTTATATCCTGAATTTAAAAAAATTCAGATATATCCTCGATTTGATATATTTTGACAATAGCATCCAAGCTGAAAACTGCATAGGCCGACATTTTATTTCTGGTAGTTTAAAAATCTAGAAAAGTTGGCCACCGACGTGTTGCTTAACCGTGGTAGATGGCTATGTATCATGTTTCAATATGCCACCTCCCTACCAAATCGGATTTCTCCTCTTTCCCCCCCCGATGGTTTGTGGGATACAGTGCACACGAAGCCAGAGAAAAAAACAAACAAACAAAAGATGCATGCGAGAGAAGGAGAGAGAGAGCGATGAAGAAAAACGAAACAATTTTTCCTCCCCTGCTCCTTTGAGTTTCCTCTACAGAAAAATCTTCCCTTCCTCTCTAACTTTTAAAATGGAAGATAGGGTCTATGTCACCAGGAAGCGAATTACAAAGAGTTTATAATATGTAATTTTACGTTGTATTTTTGGAAAAAAATATTTTTACGCTTCTAACCCATAACCTCAAGGTCATAGACCTGTGTATTTGATCATCCAAAGTCTAAAGCCTCCTTTCTTCTTTTCACAAATGTAGGCTTTTCGTCTCCCCCCATTCTTTTTGTTTTCCTCGTTCGCTGGATGGTGTCTGTTGTGACTCGGCCCAGCAGGCGAAGAAAACTTTTCCCAACAACAAATTCTGGTTTGTTGAGGTCTCTACAGGTGCCCGAGTATCACAAGGGAGTTGAATTTATGTTTCTTGAATCCAAGTCTTCCTAGTCTTCCCATGATCCATCCATTACAAAACATAGCGATGACCCTTGATATGGCCTACTTACAAATCAATTGCATTAGTTTTATCAGTTCTGAAGCGTACTTCTTGTCCAGATAACGTTTTCTTCTATTTTGTTGCTCGAAGACTGTCAGTTGAAATACTGTGAGCGAATTTAACATTGTATTTCACTGGTCAGACCCGAAGATGTTTGATGTTTTTCAAGGAAAAACTTTCTTATTTCATCGGAAGTTGCTGATCTTTACATTCAGGTCTAATGAGTCTTTTGTGATGCAAACGAAAGGAATAATAGACGCCAAAATAATAAAATGAAGAGCAAACCGTGAAGCTCACTAGTCTGTTGATTGATTAAAGTCTACAAATAGGCATTACAAAAGTAGAAAAATAACAAAAATCTTACCCACTAACTCCTATAAAACAGAACAATAAAACCAACTTTCGGTGGTTTTATTACCATTAGCATATATTACACTAAGCTTCGGTGGAAATAAGTTAATATTAGCTTTAATTTTATTTATTTATTTATTTATTTTATAAGAGGATAATATTATATTGACAGGGTAGAATAGCCCTTCTCGTGGCTGTACACTATAGATGATTTGATCAAGAGTACATAAAAAATAATGCCGGATAAGCCAGCCAAACCAAGATACTAAAAGTATCTGCCCAAATCCCATAACTAATCGGCTAACAAGCTCATCCGATATGACGTCTTCTGCCCATCTAAACCTAAAAGATAAGAGATTCACAATCTCTTTAACAAAATCATCAACAAGCTCGCTAGCAGTACGAAGGGAGTGAGAAAAAGATCCATCTACCTGATCAATAATACCAAAACTATTATCGATGATATGCCAAAATCTCCATGTGGAAGATTATTGCTATTCATGCCTCATATAACGTTTCTTGAATCACCACAATTAGAGGGGCTGGGCGTTTTGTGTTCTAAGATTTGATACCTGCAAGAAGATATCTAATTCTGCGTCATTCGAGTCCATCATCCAAATTGAGCATGCGTAATCTAATTTAACTACTCCACTCGCGGGTCTAAGGGCTCCACCAACATCGAAAGGTCCAAGATACCAAAGCTTGCAACATCCAAGTTAAGTTTGTAGTAGTTGGAGGAGATTGCGTCTGGGTTGTGATTTTTCTTTACTTTCGACACTTGTCAATGTGTCTTCCCATTTCCTTACAATTTTATTACTCGAGAAACCTTTGAAATCAGGTATTATTGACGCCCATCTAGCAGTCAATTTAAAAATGCTTTAAATCAATTCATTTGATGAAGATTTATGCTTAAAACAAGTTTTATTTCTTTCAATCCAGATTAACCAAATGGCTGCATAAAGGCAAGTTTCTGCAAACACCCTTGCTTCTTTTATTCCATTTAGAGAATCTTCATTGCTCTAAAAAGCAATTGAATATCCCAGGCAGAACCCAATTAATATGAAATTTGTGCCGTTGGACATAATGGGAAGAGATGGTCTCGGTTCTCTTCGACTTGCCTACATAAGTAGAACCTGTTTGGTCCAAACCTTCCTCTTGCTTGAAGATTAACGAAGTTCAGAACCTTGTCCAATTACCACCCCGCCTGTAAAGCAATCCTGGGTGGATGATGAGAATCCCAGATAAAACTAGCATGCTCCCATTCAGCTGCTTGTAGCATGAGAAGCTTATCCGCAAATTTGACTGAAAATAGGCCATCAGGATTACAATCCAAATGATTCTGTCCTCTTCTCCGTTATTTATCACCACTTATCTTAGCTTCTCATATAATTCTGATTTTGCCAGATTGATTTTTTGACAAGTGATAAGCTCATTTTTCTACTTTGGTATTCATCATATTCACCCATCAATGGTGCATTGCCAGCATATTGAAGATGAGATTTGGCAAGGCACTTCATCGTCGTTATCGGTTTTTGTCCTGCACCGTTTGTGGGATTGGTTGGCATGTACGACTGGGATGAGTCACACCGGCCAGTACGGCGAGTATTTGTAATTGAAAAAACTTTCTAAACTGGTATTAGAGCCCAACTGGCACACACGGCTAGTGCAAGACTACCAGCTGAAATGTCAGGTACTTTGATTTAAAATAAAATGAAAAATAAGAAATGCATTTTAAAATTACAAAAATTCCTAATAATCTCACAAAAATATAGAAAATTTTCAAAAAAACATAATTTAGCATTTCCACCCAAAATTTTCCATTTTTTCAATGGCAAACATGTATTTAGCACATCCGATACCTTACTAGGAGCAAGGGCTTCTCTCACTAGCCCAAAATATCATATCTTGTTTGTACTTCAATTTCTTGCATTCCGTCAAACCAGAGTTTTCTGCACTTAGGACAAGGTAGGACATTTGCATGCTTGGGGAATTGCTTCTTTTGAAAATAAGCAAATCTATTCCTCTTGGTAAGAAAAACACTGCTTCATCAATTGGGATTATCTTTGTATGTTTCTCCTCTTCTACAATCTTCCTAGATTAAAAGAAAGCAATAAGGGGGATTTATTTAACGGTGTATGTTTGGCATTTTTGTTGGCACATTTCCTGTGATATCTCCAATGATATTTTCTTTGATATCTAATATATACGTCATATGTTCTGTGATATCTTGTGTGATATTTGAGATATGTGACATTTGTTCTGTGATATTTCTAAGTGATATCTTTGGTAATATTTTTGGAGATATCTAAAATACGATATGAGAAAAATTTTATTATTATTTTTAATAAAAATTAATGCATCAACCATTACCTAATAAAAATTAGTGTTGTTGATTTTTAGCTAAAACAAACTTAGGTTAAAAGCATCAATAGGGCATGGAATTGGTCCCTATCCTATCTAAGCCATGTAACTGGTTGCAACCCTACTATCCAAGTCACTCAGGACATGATGAATGGCTTACATCTAAAAAAGAACCCACTATCCATAATAAATTTGGTCTTGCACTTATTCACATGCCCTTTAGCCTCCATGTAGAAGCACTTCTTACATGTACCGGTTATTTCCTACGAGCAGCCCAGTAATGCTCTGTCTGCCTATGACATTAAACAAGAGTCAAAAGACACTCATGCTATTAGAAGTTACAATCCTGCTCTTGCAATGCATGCTATTAACAAAGGGAGTTGGAAGGGTGAGCCAATAAAACATATATCAAGGTGCAACAACAAACAACTAGGGATAGCAATGAGGAACTCTTAGTGGAGCTTTGCGGATGAAACCCCCTAACTTGCAGACTTCCAATAGAAGAAATGTCAACTGTCATTTGTTCAAAATTCTTAAGAGAGTCAAGACCATTTTATTTTAGTTTGCTAGTGGTGGATCTCCTTCGAGCATCTACAGAAAAACTTATATTGTTAGTACCAAGGGAAAAAAGGACATTCAACTGCAATTCTCCATAGAAACTCATAGGAAACAAAATTACCTCATACAAGATCATAGAATAAGAAAAAACATCAACTTTCTTGTCATATTCCTATGCCTGAAGACTTCTGGAGCCATATATCGGTCCTTGTTCCAAAGACATCAAAACAGTTTAGCATGCAAAGATCCACGCCTAACAAAAAATTAATAAAAAATAAAATTGAGAAATACCTACAGCTTCCAGTCTCTCTTGTCATTTTGTATACATCATGAGAATTGTGGACCTTGATGAGCTTGCTTAGTCCAAAGCTACCAACCTTCAAATGGTCTGCACTGGAGTTGATCAACACGACATTCCCATAATTCAAGAATTTCAATCAATTGATAAAGAAAACTACACAATAAATGTCAGAACATTTTCTTATAAATCTGGAACTTAACTAGCTCAGTTTGCTTTCCTAGGCTCAATTACCTATATGCCCCTCAATTTTATGAAGGTTCAGCCCAGTTTATCTACTTGGAAAATTTTCTACAAACTAAAAGCATTTGTTGCCCAAAGAACCTGAACTTGAAATTTCAAGCAACATCTAAAATACTCCAAATTCACAAATTGTTGAAAAGAAAAAGGTAGCTTGGTTGAAAAAAACGTGAAGATACAAACGTGAAACCCAAGTCACTTGATTCACCCATTAATTGGTATAAGAAGGCTTCCCTGGCCTGTAAACAAAGCAAGTTCTAACATCACAAGCACTATCTACTAAAATTAAAAGTGTAAAGTACACTAAATAGCTTATAGGCAAAATGATCTCTACAAAAGTTGGGTCCAAACCTGCTTAGGATGACAACCTCGATCCCCTTTGAGACTGCAATTATGCATATTGCAGAACCAACAGAACCATTTCCACCCAACATAAAGAGAAATATTTTATTATTTTTTAATAAAAATTAATGCATTAGCTAATCAGGTAGCAATGACCCTCAAAGTATGGAACCTTCACAGAAAAGTATATAGTTTCATCCAATAACAACTAGTTTCATTTGGACAGCATTAACAAAGTAAATGTAGTTTTTAAGAAATTTTTTACATAAACATAAACATAATCATAAAAATGATAATTACAAGTAGAAGTCCATAAAGGAAATATGCTGCTACATTGAATGATGATGATGAGGCATTAAATACGAGGGAGACATGGTCGCTCCCTCCGTCTTGTAATGCATTAGTGGACTTTGACACCACATTTTGATCAAACCTCCTACCATCCAACTAATCCCTCTGCCACATTGTCATCCCACCAATTGGTGGTAAGGGTGGTAGCTCAACCGGCATGTACTCATCAAGCTAGATGAACCATCCTGTATGTTGTTTGCTGGCACAACAACGTAAGTACCACTTACCATGATTGAGCTTTGAACGCACAAGGATAACAACATAGGTCCTCAACTACATGCACATAAGGGGTGGGGGTTTTGCTCCATTCCTATAAGAAGACATCATGTGCATACATTTTGCTATGTAAGTAACACATACAATTAATATAAGCAATCATCATTAAACTTTTCATAATAAACCAAGTAAACAGACCCAAAAAGACTAAAAAAGGGTTTTAATACAACAACATGTTCTTTGTCATGATCGCACAGCTACTAGTTCTTTCTATAAACATAATCAAACCATAGTTTCTATGCGATCGAAGCGGGCCAAGTAGCAGCATCTCGACTAGCGGACTCCTCAATAGGGCATAGTTGCATGCTTTGTGAATTATCTTCACTCATTAGGATTGTTTGTAAACCCCAAATATCCACCTCATCTCGATGCAGCACTTGCATACCAGCATTCACCCTCTCCAAGTCTGCAATCATGACAACTTCGTCATTTGAATTACTACTCAAGAGTATGTTGTCATTGTCATCATTGCTTTGAGACTCAGGATTACCTCCTAACTCCTCTACCAACCACATGTCATCAACGCGTTCTCGGTGCATAAAATTGGGTAGTGAACATAATGCCTTCATAAGATTAATCTGTGTCCTAAGAGGAAAGGGAGGCATAGACTTGAGAATGGGAAATTTGGCCTTTAGAACTCCGAATGTTTGTTCCATTATGTTCCTCAAGGATGCATGTCAAAGGTTTAATAATTCCTCAGAATTTTTTTGACGACCCGGGTTTTTATATGATGCAAATTTGATAAAAAGGCGAGATCTCTTGTTTTATAAATATGAAATGCATGAAAATCTTTTTCGTTTTGGAAAACAATCTTTTGTATAAAACCCCGAGTGTCAAAACACATTTTCAAATTATCTAGCCATGGAAAAGTTTTAAATCAACATTATTCCCAAGAAAGTGTTAGTCACAAATTTCGGCTATAGAGAGTAATTACAATCAAGTAACATTGAAAGATAAGGTAGGGGTTTACTTACTTGCACTTAATCTGGGTGTCTTCTGTCATAAGCGTTCCTTACTCTTAAGTGTTTACTTTGTGTCTGAAAAATGTTGAGGATTGGGTGAGTATATACTATACTCAGTAGGAGTCCATCACTACTAGTTTTACAATGCATGCTATATTTAAAATCATATGCTCTTTCAAGACATGTGCATGTTTGAACACTCATGCTCAATATCGATATCAAAAACCATTGTCAAATTGAAATACTAACGACTTAAAGAATCGCACAAACCAAGTCGAAAGTATCATATATATCATAACATAATGATATGCATTAGATGCTTCATTGAATCCAACACATGGATATCTAGTATGGTATGGTCGACCAACCTCATATCATGCCATATGCAATGCAAATAAGTCCACGAAACCATAGGGCCCGACTATGCCCACGACCTTGGCGTCGTGTGGTCCTCGGGTACCTGAGGACATTCGGTCATAGCCTCAACGGGGCCTATGACATGTCAACCCAGTGCCGTGACACCAGTGGTAGCCCCCTGTACCACATGCAGTCGACGTAGGGACGTTGCCCTTTTGGGGCGTGGTACCCATCCACCTAATAGTGGTAGAGGCTGAAAGCCAACCCAAACCTCTCGGCATAGCGCCCACAAGCTTATCAACCCAAATCATATCAGATCAAACAAGCGAAAACCTCTTTTTCAAAACCTGTCCTCTTTGGGTCCCTCACAGCTGCCTACCCAGCATCTTTTGGGCACTCCAGTGTCTTTTGGTAACCCTTAAGGACATGCAATCTTTCAAAAACTCAATGCTCACAAATCATATAATGTATGCAATTGTTTGCAAAACATATCTATGCATAATGTATATGCAATTATTTGCAAAACATATCTATGCATAAAGCATTTATCATATGTATGCTGAATTAAGTCATATACTTAAAACATGTATTCTCAAAACAATCATGGCTCTTTTAAAAAGTCTAGTAGCGATAGAGCACCTACTTGGCTAGGTCGCGCTAACCCCTTTGTCCTCGTATGCTCCTGAACATGATTTGGGGAATCAAGGTTAGTTTTGCCTATCTTTTATAGGTTTTAAAGTGGTTGGTCTTACTACTTAGGCATTAAGGGTTCATCCCCATGCCTATGGGTGTCTTAAGGTCCTAATTGGGCCTTGGTATCATCAGTTTTCCAAAGGTCTAGTGGCCACGCGCCATCATCCTATTCTAAGGGTCATACCTACCTTAGATTGGGCCTTGATTAGAGATTTTATATTTTGTGTGTGTCCGCATCATCGACATGGACACAACTCCTTTCGCGGCGCCTCAATCGAAGCTCTAGATCTCAAGTTATAAGCTTTTTAGTATCACATGTACATAAAGGCCTTTAAGAGGTGGAATCCTAGAATGCTAACGCGTTGCGCGTCAGCGGCATGCGCCCCAGTGGGCACGTCTTTTTCATTTGTGGTCGCGTCCGGGGACGTGCCCACTGGTTTCTCTTGAATGCAGACGACGTGTTTCGTCTAGTGGGGAGCGTTTTGTTCATTGGGGGACCGGGGCGTCCTTGGTGACTCTCCAGGGCCCATTTTTGCATGAATTTTCATGCAAAAACTTAGGGAAACTTAGCCTAGAACTAATGGGAAGACGGGTTTGGAGGGATCTTGGGCATACCTGGCTCGTTGCTGGGTTTTTCTCCACGTTTTTCCTCTTGGTTGCTTCTCCAAAATGAATTTTTCTCAAGCTTTTGGGCTGCCATTAGAGGCGCCCAAGAGCTCTATTTATAGAGCTATAAGAGGGTTCTGGAGGGGGCTCTCACCGCCCTTGAATGGCGGTGGAGAAACCTCCAGAATGGCATTGATTTCTCCTCCAAACACTGCCATTCTAGAACCCTCTAGGAGGTTGAAGAAAGGGGGTGCTTGTATCAAAATGGACCCCTGTGTTTTTCAGGCTAAATCCGTTTTTTAGTGAGAATTACATTTTTGCCCCTGAACTTCAAAGGGCCATAACTTGCTCATTTTAACTCCGTTTTGGGTGATTTTGGTCTTGTTGGATTCCTTTTTCCGAGACGCACCTAATGGTATCATTTTTAGGACCAAATTTCTAGGTTCAGTCAAGGTGAATAGTAAAATGACCAAAATACCCTTATTTCCAAAAAGTGAACTTTTCATTGCTAACTTGGGATTTTAATGTTACAAAATTGGAGTCATTACAATTTTCTGGTTGCTGCATTCCCTGGATAAACTCCTTTAGGCATACCTAGTCTTTCAATAAAGGGTAAGAAATTATTGCCTATTTGTATAACTGCCCATCAGCCAGGTAGTATTTCCCTGCACCATAATCACGTCAACAATTAATGAACAAGCCGTTAAGGTAGAACCTACAAATGTAAACATATTAACACATAATGGATTTACCTTCAGGAATTGTTATCCATGCGCCTTCTCTTATAAGAGCTTCTTTTAGCACTATAGAGTCAAGTGCAAACCCCTCAAAGCCAACAAGCATGTATGTGAATTGCAAGTCAAAATTGCAGCATGTAAGAATGTTCTGTGCAATGAACCCTTTTCTATTATGCTACTTTGTCAAATTGTGAGGATGCACACCAAAAATCCTAGCTGGGATCAATGTTTCATCTCTAGCTCCAATGCAACCCTGTAAACAAAATGACAGATGGAATGTTAAGTTTGCAATGCCCCACACTATCGTATTGAAGATCAGAAAAGACAAATAGAGTTATCGAGAAATGCTTATCTCTCTGATAGTTGTTTGTAATCTTTGGGTGGTCCTCGATTGTATGAGGAGCCATAAGGCAACTATACAACTGCAACATCGCATGAAGGACCTTGTGGAAGTTGGTACTGATGGTATAAGTGTACTTAAAAGGCTCCTTCACTACTGATTCATACCTCGAGTCTCGACCAACAATCATTAAGAAGGTCTGACAAATAGTAACAAGCTTATCAAGCTAGAACTGATGCATTCTGTATAATGTTTGGAATCTCGTCCTAGTTTCTTCATAAATTAGTTTAAAATCCTGGTAACCTAAGGTGTGTGTGTGTGTGTGTATGCATGCATTAGCCGAGGCATTTGCACAAGCACCACATCCTCCTCCTCATGTTACATAATTTGTGTAAGTAATGTGATGTAGTTATGCTTATCACATGATGCACTTCACGAAGTGCTTCATTGTTAAATGTAGCACTTCGTTACACCCCATTGCACATTGCCCTGTATTATCATAGATGAAAGTAGCGATGGATAAACAACATCAGAGATAATTGCATCACAAACATAGATAATAATAAAAAAAAAATTTATTTTATTTTAACAAAATTTTGGTAGAGTCTTCTTTGATTTTTGACAATTCACAGTTTATGCATGTTAGGCGTTACACCTGATAATTAACATTTTCAACCATGAAAAATATATGAACTGGTATCTAGATCAATGCATCACCCATTTAAAATTAAAGGTTAAAATTATATAATGACAACAAAATAAAAGTGTGATTAAATATCCACAGTCTTAACATATGAGATAATATATGACAACCAGACTAAATAACGCCTATAGAGGTCCAATATAAATGCACACAAAAAAGTTTCCAACAAGATCAAGCAAAAAGTGGGTCAAATCGAACTACAAAGGTTCTCGAGAAAGTGCAATCTCCTACAAGTGCATCCTCACATATAATAGTTGTCTCTCCTATGACCAACGAGCAAAACCCTCCATGAAGCCTAGGTCCATTTGTTGCAAAATACTGTATGCCTTAACTTTCTCTATTTTAGTCAGACCCCGCAAAGTATCCAATGCAATCATCCATGAGGTGTGTCTAGACCCACAAGTCATTCTAGCCTTGATATAATGAAAGAATCAATGAATGGAGGAGGATCATTGGATGTTGAGGATGTTGCTTGACCAACTTGCTTCCATTTTCCCCTCACTCACCACAGGTTAACAGTCCTAGAGGAGGGAATCAAGGATGATGTTGTGGGGGTAGCTTGGAGGAGAGCCGGTTGTGGAAGGTGTTCAGATGGATCTTATGTGTGCAATCCATCATTATCCCCTTATACTTCCTCCCCATAGTATGGAACCTGTGAATCAAATGCATCAACATCCACATTTGACATATCTGGTCTGTATACTTCCTCAACTGGTTGTGTATATTGACTGCTGGCTATGCTTGATTTATAAAGTGCATCATCTTCTATAGAAATATTAAGCCCATAGCAGAATTCTCCTGTAACACTGCTCCCCCCAAACATCATTTACAAGTGTTCATAGTTTCATAAGTTCCTGTCAAATAAGCAACGAGCCTCCGGATTCGACTCTACAGACACAAATATTTGTAAAGGCATTATAAAGGTGATGTATAGTACTGTAGAATTGGAGTAGGGCATTACTTGCAACTGGGTATTCATGATCTTCGAAGTTGCGAAAAAGCAATTTCTCTCCACATCCCACCCTAATCCTGAGTCTCCATTCCTCAACTTTGAAAGTGTAATGTACTTACTTTTGCAAGGTCTTATTTTTGTATTCAAATGATTCATTGCCAAATCAACTCCAAATCACATTTTGAAGTGAAACATCAATTCTTTAATCACTGCACCTTTTGGCATACTCCCAATTGCAATGATTCTATCCTCTATTATTTCATCATAGAGGTTTTCAAGGATAAAGTGCTCTTATTCCTTAATCCATTTATTGTAAGGCCCTTTGTCTCCATCAACTATGTCTTCAGACACACTATCCAGATCTTCGCCATCAACCAAATTAAGTGTCATAGGGACTCAATCCTTTCTTTTGTGCTGCATCTAAAAAGAAATATATTTGCTATTGAGTTTATCAAAAGGTGTCAAATAGATCATACAAATTGAAGGGTGCATCAGAATAGTATAGTTAAAAGCAAAATAGCTTGCTATGATTGTACATGTAGTAATTTTGTATAATTGGTTGATTTTAGAAGTGTTAGTGTATGGGGTTTTCCTTTCTAGATTGAGGATGAACTATAGCTCATACAAAGTTAACTCAAAATAGAAGTACGGGTAAAAGCACAAAGTTAATAGAAATTCAAAAGGTCTTGTGTCTCACTTAGTCAATCCAATTCGTAACCCATCTACCCTCACAATGGAGAAACAAAACTATGCCACAAATAGAATGTCATGCTTGGATAATATACAATGTTAACATGAAGTTGCACTTTATATTGCCACAAAGGAAAAACTATTAGAGCCACATAGGCAAATTTGTATTTACCTATTTAGTAGAATTTCAAGTAGGCCACAAAGACAATTCCACCTATATATAAGTAGCATAAGTAGTAGTCTTTAGTAGGGGCCATAAAGGAAATTCCATCCATCTCACGATAATCAGTTTAACAAGTTAATTTGTAAGTAAAATGCATTTTTCTTACAAAACTTTAGAAGACATATCCAATGTATAGCTTGTACAATACATGCTAAGATGTAGTATGCATTCTTTTAAAATTCAACATATAAAGAAAAACACATCTTACAGAAACATACATGATGTGAAGTTCATGTCTTGCAAAAAATTCAACAATAGGAGCAATAATTGAAATCCTCTTTTAAGAGATTAGATGGTAAATAATTCACTTTGTGCATTCTTGTGAAAAGTGGACAGTAGATAATGGAAGTATACATGTGATGATCCATGTTTTTCAACACTTTTTAATAAAAAATTTTGAAAGGTGGGGCCTCAATTTTTGAAAACCAAAACAGTGAAAAAAAAATTCAATGAATTTCATTTTAAGAAAAACCCCGAGTGTCAACCATAGACTCAAAACACAAATAAATTTTTCATTTTTCAAGTAAACATTTTCAAAACAAGTTTACTTCTTTAGGACCCATCCAGTCAATAGCCACATTCCTAACAACAATCTAATCAAGTCCAAATAATTTAGATGGACATATACAGTCCAGGTAGAATTTAGAACATACCTCCATATGATATATCTTGATCATTACTCATCTGACTCCTCATCAGTCATGTCTTTCTCTCAATATCTAAGGCATTGCAACAATAACGCAATGCCTCATCAAGCAATGCTTGGTAGGTACATAGACATTTAATGTAATGAAATGATGATATTAAAGGAATAACCAAATAGTGAGAGTTTATAAGAGCGTAAAGCATGATAGTAATAGGATACAAATGCCATAATTCATATCAATACAAGTGGCAAAGCATCATGTACAATAAAATATGGATTACATGAATGTAAAACATGATATGATGCAATCTCAATGAGCATACAATAAATAGATGGGGCACCCCAAGGTACGTGGGTCCCACGATTGTCCCATACACTCATACAACTACTCATACCAATTCTCTGAGTGTCGTCACACCTAGGCACCAAAATAATATATCTAGTCTCATCATGCATATACACATAATAAGTGTATGGATAGTCATGCTACAGTGGTAAACGTACATCTTGGGTCTATCAACTGTCGCTCCTCGTCAATACCATAACAGGAGACTCGTTGTTCATCCCCACGGGTGGGCCCGAACTAGTAGTGTGGACTACCCATGTTACCAACCCCTATCGAAAGCCATCTGTGGGCAAGTGTCTATTATCCCATAAATTCAAAAGGTGGGTGGCCGACCCTAATCTCTCCTAGCATGACATCCATTGGGTGAAAGCACTTATCATAAATCACAAAACATGGAAATCATGGATCTTATAAAAACCAGGAGCACTGGTGGCTCACCATCCCAAGGCACCCCCTCATCCCAAGGTTAGCCTCTCAAGGACTAGCCACTAAGCCTCCATGAGTATCTCATAAAACTAAGAGCACTCATGGCTCACCATCCTAGGGCACTGCCCCTCGTCCCGGGATTAGCCTCTCAAAGACTAGCCACCAAGCCTCCTCCACCAATTTCAAGGAAATCATCCAAACTCATTGATGCAATAAAGAAAAGATGTTTACAACCCATTAATAACAAATATATAAAATCCACAGTATCAAAGCCCAATAAGGAAGATCAATCATCAAATGTCCTCAGTACGCTATCAAATTCTCATGTTTAAAATAGCAAAATAAGTCAAAAAATCATAAGACCACATATGAAAGAATCCATGCGATAATAATCCCAAGCAATCAATATTCCATGATAGTTCAAGATTTTAGAAAATCAATATGCAACAATAAATGTCGTCACCTACCTCGATAAGGAAAAATCATTAGATCATGTGCATACGCCACTCAAACCGTGCACTCTAATGTACCTGTCAATACCACGGTACCTTTTCTGTGTTATTCAATTTTATTTATATACCCTTATATCAATCTTACTATTTATTTGTCCAATAATCTCTTATCTAGCTTTTGATCTAGATCACCTGAATTATCTTTATTATCCAATTTTTCTGACATCCAACACTAATCTACTTGATCTAGTCATCAATCAAATTGAGATTTATTATTTTAAGATCTCTTGATCACCAAAGAATCAATTTATTCCATCTTAATGGAATTGGAGACGATCCACCCATTGGATCACTCTTAATCAGCTTGATTTGTGATTTGACTGTGAATTCTAATCTTAATCATTACAACCAATTCAATTTCATATTTATCAATTCATTCCAGTGTATATCCACGATTTATACTTTGATTTGACAATTCGATCACTCTCAGATCAACCGAATCTAAATTTCGAAGTAAGATCAATAGTCTAGAGCAATTTCTAGGATGAATATATATGATTTGGTCATTGGATACATCAATCTAGCACTCTTCACCATATGATCTCGGCTACTCAAGCTATTAGTCTATTTTCTACATCATGAATTATCTAAGGCCATTAGGGTTCTAATCAATCATTCACCAATGACTGATCATTGATCAGATGTGAAGAAGTCATTGTGTGAATAATGACAGATCAGACGGTTGAGATTGTCTGATTGATTTTCATCTTGGATCAACAATCTCAATTAGATCCAATTACTTTAGCCTTTATTTACCTATCCCTAAGTTTTGATTTGAAAATGGACGGTTGGATCATTCATAAATCTATATTTAGGGTAATAGTACAGATTTTGCAAAATACCTCAAATCACGAGTTGGGTTTTGTAGATCTTACCTTTTGGATGCATCTCCATGCATTTTCCACCCTTGGATGAGCCAAATAGATCACCATATTGCTTGAAACCCTCCAATCTCACTGCAAGCATTGTCTCCCCTCCGATCGATGGTCTAGATCATCTCAAATCTCCCAATAAACTTGGGGTTCTAGTTCTTGCTTGTGTACTGAAGATATTGATCGGCTACGATCAATGATCCGAGCCATTGTCTTCTCCAGAGACGTCTACAAATCTACCAACCCAGAAACCCCATAAAATCTTTATCACCAGCACGCTCATCTCCTCTAGTGATTTGCATTTTCTGGCCTGCGGTCCTCCTCTCCTTCTCTCCTTCTCCCTTTTCTTCTTCTCCTTTCTTCCTCCTCTCTCTTTCCCTCCCCCCTTCATTGGGTTTAGGTTTTTGGAACAAACCTAACAGTCTGTTCTTCTATTTAAGAGGGAGGGGTGGATGTTACAATACATCTTTCAAAATATGCCCCCTTCTGTTTAAGGCTTTTTTTGTGTGTGTGGATGTTACAATACATATTCAAAATATGTGGATTGTGAAATAACAATTGTGCACCTATTATAGAAATGTAGAAAGTAGAATGATTATCAATGCGCCACTCACAATGGTTTAATTGGTAAACAAAGACAGTGTGCATATTATAGAAATCTAAGAAGTAACATAACAACTGTGATTGTATGTATCTTAAAAAAATGGAGTCAGTAAGTTGATTAATCTCATGGAGACTCAAATAGTAAAGGTAGTAATGGTTGGGACTTCTATAAAGGTTAGAGCAGGAATCTAGTAATTCACATATACAATCAATAATAGTTATACTATGTTACCCAAGGTTAATGGTATTCCGAAAAAGGGCTAATGGTATGTCACTCAAGCATGTAAGATTCTGATACATTTAACAAATAGAATGCAGATCAGAGGAACTACAAAGCACTCTAAGCCATCTTTCTTTACCATCCCCCCTTTTGCTCAGGGATGCACCAACATATACTAACATAGGCAACCAGCAGTTCAATTGTAAGGCAAGACAGTTTACTACTCCTAAACTCATTTCACCACTGAGTGATTAATCTATCACCACTCTAAATATTAAGTTTGCACTCATCTAAAAAGGTTCCTATATAGCTTTTGCTGCAGCAATTAGCTCCAGTTCACTAATAATATCAAATAAAAAAGTAATGAGATACTAATGGACGTGCATGTGTTAAATGTCTATGATATTTAAGTTCATCGTATGAAGAATATAGAAAGCCGGTGGTCATCCAAAATCTTTACCACATATAATCTTCCATTTGGATTCACTAACGTGTGATAAAATGGGTTGTTTGCCCTCTTAAGTGGCATCCATTGGCCACTACTTGATCCAATGGCTAGAACATTGCTATCTATGAGATGGACTCCATTGAATAATTGACACTAATCCCCATTCACTAGCTACATGTGCATGACTAGAAATTTTGGTTATCCGATCAGTCAATCTCTTCTTTCCATTTCTAGTTATAGATGGTCCAGCTTAGGTTTTTTTTATTATAGTGTGAAAGGGAAGTGTGCTGTAGTACTACAAAACTATAGTTTCAACAGTTAAAGAAAAGGACTGGAGAAGGCAGATTGTGGTGTCTATTTGCCATTGATTAGCTTTGCTTGTGTCATATCTTACAACTGTGTTATACAAGGCTGTGCTATCTAGATCTCTAAGGAGTAGCTGAAGGAGTTCAAGCAAAGGTTTCATGACACAAGCATTACACCACAGTCAAGTACTCAAAGGGGTGAAACCAATTCACAAACTAGATTAACTGCATAGTTGTTAGTATTGCAATGGGACTTTACCTAGGATCTGCACTTTTGGTGTTTATAAGCACTCATAAAAGAGACTATAAATATAAGTAAGGGTGGTCACTTTTCCATTGTGGTATTATACTTAACTGCAAAGTTTAACAACATCTATAACCATGGATTGATGATTATAGAACAATTAGAAAGACCCAGATCAATCATTTGGGTCCAACTAAGACATGAGGACAAATGTAATCCATGCATTTTTGATAGAGTTGATAGTAAATCAACCTCTGCACTTGGATAGTTAATGCTAGTTAGTGTGTTTAGTTTCTTATATAATACTAAATTTTGCTAAAATGTTCAATGGAATTGTTGATAAAATGTATCATGTTGGTCTGCTGTAAATACTTCAGTGCGAGCTAGAAACTTTCCCTGAATAGTGATTATTTTTGTCACTATAAACCAATTCATTAGGAGTAATATTATTCTCTGTTGAATTATCAAAGGTATAGCAAAGAACAAGCTTTTGAAGTACTATTGTGGGAAATGCTCATTTTACAAAGCCAAAATGAATAGAAACATGTTCATTGTCAAAAATGAACCTTTCTAATTGTGACGACCCGGGTTTTCCCATGCATTTTTAAATGCAATATCTAATTCCTAAGGCGGGATGCATCCCTATTTGAAAACCATTTTATAAAAACCATGCAATGCAGCGGAAAATCTTTTGTTTTAGACTCGTTTTGAAAACCCTGAGTGTCATTTGCGTTCACAACAACCAAAGTGGTTTTTGAAAATCAGAAATGTCTTCCCAGATCTACCCAGTCACAACTCACAGCCCAACTGTAAATAAATACATATACATGTCCAAAGGAGTAGAGAGTTTACTTACATTCATCTTGTTTCTTCTTCAGTTACTTGATTGTAATACTAACAGGTCCTGATGCTTCTTCTACTCGTGAGTAGAGCTATCCTGAAAAATGATAGAGTTGGGTGAGTATTTTCCATACTCAGTTGGTGATCTGATACTACTATTTTGAAAACACGGTATGCATCATGCATGGTTCCAAGAGCTTTTCATATAAAACATCAATGATTTCTTTTGCATAAGCATGCATAGTTATGCATAAAACATGAGTTCACGGATACAAATTCAACTATGAAATTCGTATGCAATTCATGTTATATAAATATGATTAAAAGATAAAGCAATAGATTTATATACGTAGATCTCGGCAAATGCATCAAACTAGCGAGCCAAGTATAATAATCATGAAAATCTTAAAGTAGTCATCATTCAAGCATATGCTAGTATCATGCACATAAGTCTCTCGGCGTATATGTCACGCCAACTGGTCACGAGTACTCGTAGACGACCATCTCCATGCTATATGCATATCAATCACACTGAAATCATAGGGCCACTATGCTCACAACCAGAACCCCTCTAAATCGTGTGTCTCCGGTATCTAGAGACCAGTCCACCATAGCCTCCATGACGACTATGGATGTCCCCGAAAGGGTGCCGTGAATACCTCTAGTGGTAGTCCCTATTTACCACAGCAGTCAGGGAAGGGACAATGCCATTTTTGGCAGCAATGCCATCCACCCTTTTGGTGGTTGAGGCTGGGAGGCCAAACCCGTACCCCTCAGCATTGTGCCCACCATGGACTGCCTCATCCAGCGATCTGCCCACTAAAAACATATACATCCAATCTCAATCATCGAATCATGCAATTTATGCGTTTCTTTTCAAGGTATGCTTGCAATGCATGCAATTTGTTTATGCTAATCTTGCCTTCAAAGCCATGAAATATGAAGACAAGTAAAAACATCACATCTCAAAAGCATGCTAAATCTGATGATAGAGGCAAGTGCTTTCAAAGATATAAATCATGATGGCAAATCTGATACTCACATAATAGCATATAAAAACATGCTAATCACGATAATAAAACAAGTCTGAGTTTAAGATGCGTTAAAAACGTAGCAGTATCAGACTACCTATAATTTAAGTATATTTGAAAAAACATAGTAGCATCAGACTACCTACCTCGTGCATTGTTATGTGGCTTGTGCCTGTCTTCACTTCGAATCCGAGAATATCTTGGTAAGGTCTTGAATGATATTTAAACATAAGATCTAGGCGTTATTAAAGGTCATATGATGTTGGTTTCTAGGGGCTATTCTATGATATTTTTAAGTTGCTCTTTATCTATGAATGTCCTGCATTTTATTTTATAATTGGGTCCGTGTCAAAATTACGGACGCAACGGTCCTTTTGACTCATCAATCGAAGTTATATAGGCTTCGAAATTGGATTTTACAAGGTCACGCCTTAACGGACGACCCAATTGTAGTGCCTAGGGTCTTGCGCACCATGGTTCTGAATGCACGCTATGGTTTATAGGATACGTGTGCGCTCTAGTTGCACCGCAACCATGCTCATGTGCATTCATTCAGACAGTGTGCCAGGGTGTGCGCTATTGCACAGATGCGTCTTAGGAGCGGCTACAGTGTGCCTCAGCTCCCAGGACGTCCCATGCGTCCCTGTCTAGCTAAGACCACTATCCGCACACGACGCATCCGTGAGGACAGCCACCAGGGAGCTTGGCATGGGTGTGCGTCAAGGCAAGCGCCTTGGACTGCGCCATGCACCCTGGGACGTTCGTGCGCCCCTGGGAGGCACGCTCTCTCTCTCTCTCTCTCTCTCTTGACGAATTTTCACCTGTCTGGTTTGGTTCACAGAAAGCCGGTGGTGTTCGGCCGGAAGAGCACCCAGATCCAGCTGGGAAGGAAAGGGGAACGAGGGCCAGTTTGGGCAGCCTGAAATGGCGCCCTGGTCAATGGTTTCGACTCCCTGCCGGAACCATGGTTGGCAGGTTGAGGGCTTTGAAACAGACCCTGCTTACCAAGGCATTCTCCGGTCAGGAGACACCCAAATCTAGCCCAAAACCTGGGGTAAAAGAGTGAGGGAAGAGAGGAGAATGACGTGGGGAAGAGAGATGTAGCTGGGGATCCCTCCAGGCGACGCAACGAGGCCTTGAACTCACCTCCAAACCCCTATTGCAAAATCTTGTTTTGGGAGAAATTGAAAAGGAGAAGCACGATTTGGGAAGAAGGGGTGGAGGGTATTTATAGAGGGAAGAAGGTGGTGCCCCTCAATGGCGGTGCCGCCATTTCCCCTGTGTTTTTTGGAAAAATCGTGAGAGGAGGGTTTCTAGAGAAATCTGGAGGTGGAAGATGACAGGGGGTGCCATTATCAAAACGACCCCCTGTGTTTTTCGTTCTTTTTCATTTTTTGTTTAAATTATAAGACTGCCCCTGATCTTTAAACGGCCATAACTTTTTCATACGAACTCCGTTTTCAGCGTTCTTTGAGGCGTTGGATTCTATTTTTTGAGTATAATCTAATGGTACCAAGTTTCCTTACAAATTCCTTCATTTACTATTTTAAATAAAGTAAAACATTTAACATAGTTTATTTCCCATAAAATGTCCAATTTTTGTTAAAAATAGCGTAAATTGCTCGGGCATTACATTATTACCCCCTTAAATGAATTTCGTCCTCAAAATTCCATAAATTACAATCTTTAAGGTATTTGGTCTCTTACAATGTATTCTCCTTTAGGACTCTGAGTAAGAAAATACTTTTGTTTCATCCCATATATCTAATATCCATACTCAATAAGTAAAGAACTTTCTCCTTGACCTTCTTTGCATGATACCTTTGCAACCAAATCAAAGCACGTCCTCAAAATGCCTTTCACAACTGCAATTCAGCTTGATTTATGTACTTGAGAGCTACTTTCGCTGCGTACTCTGATACTTAGTTTCTTTCTTGCTAATTTAATACTTCTTCATACTTTCAATTTTCTTATAATTGGTATATTCCAACTCTTTATGCCTTTGGATCCCACTATCTCCTGATCTGCTCCATTATAGTCAAGTTGTTGTTATAATATAGCAATTTCTTTTAACTAAGTCATCTAGAATTGAACTAAGTTCTTTAGGATTCTCCCTTTGATCGATTTAGTGCAAGTCAAACTTATTTGCTAAGGTCATCTTTTATTCTCATCCCTTATTTTCATCATAATCTTATTCTCATATGCTAGTTTCCTTCTGTGCTTCATCTCTACTACTTTTATTTATCTTACTTCTTCTTAACTATCCTGATTGTTTATGACCCTTGGACATGCTGGACTAGCTATGAAAGGATAAAACTGGGCTCTGATACCAACTGTGATGACCCGGGTTTTCCCATGCATTTTTAAATGCAATATCTAATTCGTAAGGCGAGATGCATCCCTATTTGAAAACCATTTTATAAAAACCATGCATTGCAGCGGAAAATCTTTTGATTTAAACTCGTTTTGAAAACCCCAAGTGTCATTTGTGTTCACAACAACCAAAGTGGTTTTTGAAAATCATAAATATCTTCTCATGTCTACCCAGTCACAACTCACAGCCCAACTGTAAATAAATACATATACATGTCCAAAGGAGTAGAGAGTTTACTTACATTCATCTTGTTTCTTCTTCAGTTACTTGATTGTAATACTAACAGGTCCTGATGCTTCTTCTACTCGTGAGTAGAGCTATCCTGAAAAATGATAGAGTTGGGTGAGTATTTTCCATACTCAGTAGGTGATCTGATACTACTATTTTGAAAACACGGTATGCATCATGCATGGTTCCAAGAGCTTTTCATATAAAACATCAATGATTTCTTTTTCATAAGCATGCATAGTTATGCATAAAACATGAGTTCACGTATACAAATTCAACTACGAAATTTGTATGCAATTCATGTTATATAAATATGATTAAAAGATAAAGCAATAGATTTATATACGTAGATCTCGGCAAATGCATCAAACCAGCGAGCCAAGTATAATAATCATGAAAATCTTAAAGTAGTCATCATTCAAGCATATGCTAGTATCGTGCACATAAGTCTCTCGGCGTATATGTCACGCCAACTGGTCACGAGTACTCGTATACGACCATCTCAATGCTATATGCATATCAATCACACTGAAATCATAGGGCCACTATGCTCACAACCAGAACCCCTCTGAATCGTGTGTCTCCAGTATCTAAAGACCAGTCCACCATAGCCTCCACGGCGACTATGGATATGTCCCCGAAAGGGTGCTGTGAACACCTCCAATGGTAGTCCTTGTTTACCACAGCAGTCAGGGAGGGGACAATGCCGTTTTTGGCAGTGATACCATCCACCCTTTTGGTGGTAGAGGCTGGGAGGCCAAATCCGTACCCCTCATCATAGTGCCCACCGTGGACTGCCTCATCTGGCAATCTGCCTACTAAAAACATATACATCCAATCTCAATAATCGAATCATGCAATTTATGCGTTTCTTTTCAAGGTATGCTTGCAATGCATGCAATTCGTTTATGCTAATCTTGCCTTCAAAGCCATGAAATATGAAGACAAGTAAAAACATCACATCTCAAAAGCATGCTAAATTTGATAATAGAGGCAAGTGCTTTCAAAGATATAAATCATGATGGAAAATCCACATACTCGCATAATAGCATATAAAAACATGATAATCACGATAATAAAAGAAGTCTGAGTTTAAGATGCGTTAAAAACGTAGAATTATCAGACTACCTATAATTTAAGTATATTTGAAAAAACATAGTAGCATCAGACTACCTACCTCGTGTGTTGTTACGTGGCTCGTGCCTGTCTTCACTTCGAGTCCAAGAATATCTTGGTAAGGTCCTGAATGATGTTTAAACATAAGATTTAGGCATTATTAAAGGTCATATGATGTTGGTTTCTAGGGGCTATTCTATGATATTTTTACTTTGCTCTTTATCTATGAATGTCCTGCATTTTATTGTATAATTGGGTCCGTGTCAAAATTATGGACGCAACGGTCCTTTTGGCTCGTCAATCGGAGTTATATAGGCTCCGAAATTGGATTTTGCAAGGTCGCGCCTTAACGGACGACCCAATTGTAGTGCCTAGGGTCCTGCGAGCCACGGTTCTAAATGCGCGCTATGGTTTCTACGATACATGTGCGCCCTAGTTGCACCACAACCAGGCTCATGTGCATTCGTCCGGACAGTGTGCCAGGGTGTGCGCTATTGCACAGATGCTTCTTAGGCACGGCTACGGTGTGCCTCAACTCCCAGGACGTCCCATGCGTCCTTGTCTAGCTAAGACCACTATCCGCACGCGACGAGTGTGTGAGGATAGCCCCCAGGGAGCTTGGCACAGGTGTGCGTCAAGCCAGGCGCCTTAGACTGCACCGTGCACCCTGGGACGTTCGTGCGCCCCTGGGAGGCGCTCTCTCTCTCTCTCTCTCTCTCTCTCTTGACGGGTTTTCACCCGTCTGGTTTGGTTCACGGAAAGCCGGTGATGTTTGGCCGAAAGAGCACCTAGATCCGGCGTGGATCTGGGCCGGGAAGGAAAGGGGAACGAGGGCCAGTTTGGGCAGTCTGAAACGGCGCCCTGGTCAATGGTTTCGGCTCCCTGCCGGAACCATGGTTGGCGGGTTGAGGGTTCTGGAACGGACCTTGCTTACTAAGGCATTCTCCGGCCAGGAGACGCCCAGATCTAGCCCAAAACCTAAGGGAAAAGAGTGAGGGAAGAGAGGAGAATGACGTGGGGAAGAGAGACGTACCTGGGGACCCCTCCACGCTACACAACGAGGCCTTGAACTCACCTCCAAACCCCTATTGCAAGATCTGGTTTTTGGAGAAATTGGAAAGGAGAAGCACGATTTGGGAAGGAGTGGAGGGTATTTATAAAGGGAAGAAGGTGGTGCCCCTCAATGGTGGTGCCGCCATTTCCCCTGTGTTTTTTGGAAAAATTGTGAGAGGAGGGTTTCTGGAGAAATCTGGAGGTGGAAGACGACAGGGGGTGCCATTATCAAAAAGGTCCCCTGTGTTTTTTGCTCTTTTTCATTTTCTGTTTAAATTACAGAACTGCCCCTGATCTTAAACTGCCTCTAATGGTACCAAGTTTCCTTACAAATTCCTTCGTTTACTATTTTAAATAAAGTAAAACATTTAACATAGTTTATTTCCCATAAAATGTCCAATTTTTGTTAAAAATAGCGTAAATTGCTCAGGCATTACACTAATGAAGAAGTCACACCATTGGTGAAAAAAAAAAAAAAAAAACTCAATTGATACACACCCTAATCAACACTCTATTGTCAACTTAATAAACATAAATCATGTTAACAAAAATAGATCCAAAACCATAACCAAATAACCTAAAAGCAAATGTACTAATAGCACATACAAAATACCCAAACGAACAAACTCAAAACCCTACTTCCCCATTTCTTGAACAAATACCCAAATGAAACATGCATTCACTAATGAGAAATGGGAAGAAAAGCTATGGTATTTGAGTAGATAGAGTATCTGAGCATGATGCGTTTACCAGTGAGAAATAGGAAGACTTTCAACCATGCCCAGATACTAGAGTGCTTAACCTTCTCTTGAACAAAAACCTTTCATTCACCAGAAACCTACTTTAATTAGTGAGAAATGGGAAGAGACATTCATTCGTAGAACACTTAGATGCCTAAGTGTGTGACCTTCTCTCAGACACAAACTTGAGTTCACTAGTGAGAAAGGAAGAGAAGCTCTGTAGAATTCCTAGATGCTAGGGTGAGTGAGCTTCTATCCAACAAAAAGCCTCAGGGCTCGAAAATGGCAACTGATCGAAGGAGAGAAGAAAGGGGAGCCCATTTCTTCTCTCACTAAAAGCACAATTTGATTTTCATTTTTCTCTCTCTAGAAACGATCACATTTTATACTACAAGGAGAGTTGACATATCTTAGATACTGGCAAACATATTAATTGATGATAATTTTAAATAAACATGATATATCAAATATGCCAAAGATAGCACCGTTAAATAAACCTGATATCTCATAAACGCCGAAGATATCATAGTTAAATAAACTTAATATCTTACAAACGTTGAATATAATGTAGTTAAATAAAAGTGACATCTCACATATGCCCAAGATATCATTGTTAAATAAGTTGTGTATTTCAGATATGCCATGATATCTCAGAAATACCCAAGATATGCCATTAAATAAACCCCTAAGATATGAAAGACATTTTATTCATCATGATTAGTATATCGTTGATTGTGAATACTGTTTGTTTTGAAATTCAATAAAAGCTTCAATAAGTTACCAAATCTTTCTTTCTCTATTCATCCCTCATGTTAATCATTCTCTTCAATGGCAAATTGCACAAGAACCTTTTTCTCACCTTGACTAATATCACCATTTTTTGCCTTGTTTTAAGTGGCTTTCTACCCACCAAGTCAAGATTTAGTGGTTACCAAATCTTTCTTTCTCTATTCATCCCTCATGTTAATCATTCTCTTCAATGGCAAATTGCACAAGAACCTTTTTTTCACCTTGACTAATATCACCATTTTTTGCCTTGTTTTAAGTGGTTTTCTACCCACCAAGTCAAGATTTAGTGGTTCAAGTAAGAGAGGAGATATTCTTGGAAAATATTATTTCACAAGTGGATCATCTGGGTATCATGAGGAATCACATAAACTTTAAGTTTTAGTAGGTACATAAAAAGTATACAATTTTGGAAACTATTTATGACTTATGACCCCAACTGTTAGTTGATCGTTCTTCAAATCCATAAAAAAATTGGAAAGAAGTTGAAACCCAAAACAGTTCTCTACTTTCTAATCATTATTGGTCCTTGATTTTTTCATTGCTTGCAAAGAATCAATTCGAGCTCTTAGAGTTAGCATTCTAGGGTTGCAGAAAAGAATGAACTAAAGAAAACTAAAAATAGATTTTTCACTATGTTTTGTCATGAAAGAAAAGACAAAAATAGAAAATATGCTTTTTTAAAGTAAAATTATGATTTTTCTCATTACTGGTGAGATATTAATTTAATTTACCTTGGCCAAATTGAAAAAACCTAGCATTCCCAACAAATTTGTTATTACTGCATGTACCATTCCATATGCCCAATCTTGGCCAGTATAAGTAGTAATGTCTAGTTTTGACCTTCAAAATGAAAGTTGGAAGGCACAAATTTTGTACCTTTTTTTGCTTGGGATCGGTATTATAGGTCTTACTGGGCAATACAGTATGACATCGACAACTAAGGTAAGGCTAGAGTGGGGAACCTGCAATTCATTTTAGAGATGGTGACCTAACACTCTCTCCATCATTTTATTAAAAATCTATGCCCCCATCACAAATAAATATGGGAACATCATATTGCTTTGAAACAAACTATGGGGGCTTTGAACCAATCCTTTGGTGACCCATCAATTAGAAAAGAAAAGAACACTAAGCCAACACATTCTTATGCCCAAATTCTTCATTCTAAAAGTGTTACATTTTCTATTATTATGCTACTTTTTTTTTTGTTATATCTTCTTAATTTTTTGTTTCTATTAGTTTCTTTCAATTACTAGGAAACAATGATGACATACACAAACAGATAACTAACTAATATACTAATAAAAGTAGTAAAAAATAATAATTCACATATAAATAGTGGACCAAAATTTTAGATAGATATAAATACATAAAAAAATCATCTAAAATACACCTAAATAGAAATATGTGATTAAAAGATTAAATATCACTATGTTCTTAGATCATGGGATTTATAAAGGAAATTCATGCTGTGATATGGTTGTAGCGACTAATATGATACCCTGATATGGCTTATTTGTAAAAGATTTTGCTTCAACCATTACTCTGATCAATACCATTATTTTGTTATATGATCTACACTCCTGTCGCACATGGTGAAATGCTTTATGCATATTTGAGCCATTTATCATGTTTGGAAGATGAATCATAGAAACATAGGCTAAAAACATCTAGTGGGAACAAAACATTATCTCTAGCCTATTCAAGCCATTCTAAATGTTGTAAATGGCTTAGGTTTTAAACTTAGTATCTTTATTAGTAAAGCTCAAATTTAGTGTTGGAATAGTTGAGTTTGTTTTGATAGGTTATAGAAATCCTTCTCAAACTAATCAATTTTCTTTATATCAGAATAATCAAATTAGTGATTCTAGTTAGATATGAGAACTTGTACAATTGTGTTTGAATTCAAATTGAAAGGCATTTTCCTATTTTATGTTCCACTAGTGCCCACTTAGATTCACACCCTTGAGCAATCTCAAACCTGTGACTTTCACAATAGAGGCTCACTCTTACACCACTGCACCATACTCTATGTGTCACACAAATGCATATACCCTTAAGCGCTTTGAACTCATGACCTTCACAATTGACCTCTCTTAGGTCGCCACATTTCCACACTACACACCCTAAAGGTATTTTCTTTTAGTTGTCTTTTATGACTCTTTGGATATGCTTGGCTCTTACTAAATATGATGAGACTATGAATGTGCTTGCTTTTTATCTATGGATAGAGTTTTCTTCTATTCTACAACACAAACAATCATATAGAGATGGTAGGTCCTATAACTATCTAGGAGTGACTAGAATAACCAGCTTTTACCTAGTTGATCACTAAAAGTTGTCTATTTAATTGAGCAGGGAGTATCCATATTATGAGCCTAAATGTATCGATATGTGTACACACACACATGTATGTATGTATGTATGTATGTATGTATGTATGTATGTATGTATGTATGTATGTATGTATGTATGTATGTATGTATGTATGTAAACAACTATGTGTCAGTTGATTACCATTGTTGACAATTGAAATGATGACATGTCTAAGACATACATTTAGAGAAGTATGAAGGAATAATCAATTGTGTTATATTCTTGTTTGAAATAATGAAAACCCCTTTCAATTTCAAAAAGATGTTAGGGAAGGACTAGATTTTAAAGCACACACCTTGGAAGACAACAAAGACACTAACATACTTGAGAGCTTTTGCAAACGTTGAGAACATATATCTAAGATGGTTTTAAAATCGTCTTCTATTCACTTGTCTTGGAAAAATGGTTGAAAATAAAATGGTTTTCAAAACCATCTTAAACAACTTTTAAGATGATTTTTTAAGATGGTTTTGAAACTTTTTTTTTTTTTTTAAATAGTGATTGATTTCTCATTGTTTTAGGTCCAAACTAACCTAAACATGTATGAATTTTCACTCTTAGAATAACATTTTACATGGAGTTTAACTTCATAAAAATAGCTCGTGAAATCAAAGATAAAACCCTCTAAAAAATAGCACATAACAGTGCTCTCAAATCATGAAGGTAATTGCCTAAAACATGATACAAAAAGGGCAAAGCATATAGTTTGAGGACAACCAATGAACTAATGTGTTCATCAATTAGAAAAATAATTGACTATCAAATATTAAGTATTAGTAGGCCATAATATGGACTAAATACTACTCATTTTTAAGAGTATGACAATTTAAAAATTATGCTCAAAACAACCCCAAAGTTACATGTGTGGTCTTAAATTATTAGCCTATTTTAGGGACATCAAACCAAGCATCAATTCAATATCAATTTTTGAGATTTATGACCAATTAAAATTACGTAAATACAAGCCTAACCATAAGCACAAAATCACCTAAGACAATGAACTAACTAGTCCACTTTTAACGAAAAAAATGATGTCCTAAATAAGTGCCTGTTTCATAGTTTAAAACATCATGATCCAATTAAGAAACAAAAGAGAAGATTTTTTTTCCAAATGCATGCAAAAGCCTTGCATATTCATTGTAACCCATCAAGATCCAATTTTGCTGAAGTAATACAACTAGTCAATATCTTCATCACAAACCCCTATAAAACAAATCAAGCCATTCACTCATACATCAAGCCATTCATTTGATGGATCAATGATTTCTAAGAAAAATAATAGATTCACAGGAAAAGTGTTTTATTTTTAGATATGTACATAATCCAAAGCCTTCCCATAAAATCACAAATCTAACTGATCTGTACATATAAAACAAAACATAACTCAAATCACAAATATAACTACATGATTAAGATAAAATAGAAGATAACTAAAATCACTTGATCTATACAAACAAGCTCCATCTAACTACATTATAATGATAATGATCTATACTTGAAGTATAGCATGCCTAAATATACTCTAAATTAAGAAATACAATAGAAAAAGGGTGTATCTTGTTGAACTCTGACAGATCTATTTGCAGTCAAAGATCAACATAGAACCAGGGTGGAGAGAAATTGTCAGATGCATAAAGAGAAACTGTCAAAATCCACTATTTTTTTTATTTTTCTACATTCTTCTTCTTCTTCAGAGAAAATCAAATGATGGAGAAAGGTAATGGATTGTAGCATTTGGGATTTAGAGAGAGAGGGAGAAACTAGGGGGTTTTGGAGGTGGGCGGTGGACACTTTATTGGCTATTTACATGTAAATTTTTTGAAATGTTTCCTTTTTTAAGAAATTCTTTTAAAAACTATCTTATAAATGATTTGTTAAGATGGTTATAGAAAACTACATTTTTTAAGACAATTTATAAACCATTTTTTTTTTTCACTTTTTAAGATGATTTGTATAATCATCTTATTTAAGTGGTTTTTTAAGACAAATTCTAAAAGCCATCTTCTTAAATTGTATTTTAAGATGGTTTCAAAAAATGCCTTCTTACGTAGGTTTTTAAGATGGTTTTAAAAAACCATCTTCCTAATCAACTTTTTTAAAATAATTTTCTTTTTAATTATCCTTTTTAATCAATTTTTTTAAATGATTTTTTCCAACTATTTTCTTAATTTGGTTTTTAAGATGATTTTTTCCAACCATCTTTTTAATCTTGTTTTTTAAGACAATTTTTTGTAAAAACAGTCTTCTTGAGTTAGTGACTTTTTAAGTCAATTTTTTTTTTTAAAATCATCTTACTAAATTATATTATATAAGATGGTTTTTTTGTAACTGTATTAGATTTATTTTAATAAGATGGTTGGGTAATAACCATGTTCTTTTCACTGTCTTAGAAAATGACAATTTTAGCAGTGAGAGATGTGTTAAGGATTTATTTTGCTCTTTTGTTAAGGTCATGCCATAGTTTACTTTATCAAAACTACTCCACTAGTAAGATATTGGGCGAGTTCCCAAGGGGGTGAATTGGGCCCAATTCAAGTTTTAAAACTTTCGCACAAAATGCTCAACAAAAAGAGCAATTTCAACAATCAATATTGTGGCACACAAGAAGCTGGACATATTATTTTTATAATGTCTTTATGGATAAACATCTTTGTCAAAAACCATGTGTAGATGTGTCAAGTACATACTATGACTACCCTTATTGAATATCTTTTCCCATGAGCATGTGAGTCTTGTATTGAGTATTTTATACTCTTAATGGATCCAATATATATATATATATATATATATTTTAAAGAATCTGCGTAAATTTTACCTCTTGATGCTCAAGAGTAAATGTTATGCCCACTTTTAGCTATAAATCTCTCAAGTTTAAGGGCACAAATGATTGTGCTCTCTCTAAAGCATTTCTTCAGTTGTATCAAGTAAATCTTCTGACAAGTTGAAATCATGCCCTATATGCATATACACTCACATACAACCTCATATAGGCCTTGAGTATATACTTGGATGATTGAGAAACACTCCAATCATCCAAGTATAAGTTGTCGTCATGTGACCTTGAGGTCACGGGTTCAAGGCGTGGAATCAGCCTCTTGCAAAAATGCAAGGTAAGGCTGCCTACTTTAGGCCATTGTGGCCCGCCCCTTCCCCGGACCCCGCATAGGCGGGAGCTTTGTGCACCGGGGCTGCCCTTTGCCCTTTTTATTGAGAAACACTCCAATCTTATTGATAGCATCACAATTAGTAGGTGTTAACGAATGTGGATTCCCAATCCCATTTTTATATGAGGATATTTATTTAGGTTTATAATTATTTGAAATTTCATTTCTCCTCATCTAGTGATCCTGATCACTTGATATGAAGTACCTATAATATTCCCTAAGGTTCTGGTTAATAAATATAACATTTATTAAAAACAACTACAAAGCGGTACTTATAAGATAAATTTGGCACATAAATGAAATCTTATTCATTATGTAAACATAGGATAAATCAATTATTGTCTTATGAGAGCATACAATCCTAGCAGATGGATGGTGTGCCACAATATACACCAAAAAGTAAATGAAGGGATGAAGATTTGAAAAGGGCATAATTTAATAATAAACCAATAAATCTACTCTATTGTATATTAGACGCCAATGACTTCAAAGGAATTCCAACTTATGGAAGATTTGAAAAGGGCATAATTTAATAACAAACCAATAAATCTACTCTATTGTACATTAGACGCCAATGACTTCAAAGGAATTCCAACTTATGGAAGATATGAAAAGGGCATAATTTAATAACAAGGCAATAAATCTACTCTATTGTACACTAGACTCCAATGACTTCAAAGGAATTCCAACATATGGAAGATTTGAAAAGGGCATAATTTAATAACAAAGCAATAAATTTACTCTATTGTACACTAGATGCCAATGAGTTCAAAGGAATTCCAACTTGTAAATGAGCCCAAGAAATCTAGAAAAAGCTAGAAGCCACTTATAAATAAAATGATCAAGTGATAGAGACCAGAATCAACCTTCTAGTATATGAATATGAGCAATTCTCCATAAAGCTTAGTGAATCCATCACTAAAATGTTCACAAGATCAACCAACATTATAAGTTCTTTAAAATAACTTGGTAAGCCGTTTATAAATGATGAACTTGGTGGCAAGATTACTAGGTGTTTTGCAAGGCCATCAAGTCTGAAATAACTACCATACAAGAGGTGAAAAGTTTCTAGACTTTAAAGTTGGATAAACTCATGGGCTCAATGATGATGTATGAGATTAGTGATCAATGTATTTTGGAAGAAGAATCCAAGAACAAGAAGAACATGTCCACTACAATCAAATTTGATGAAGAAAGAATTGCATTGAAAAATGATTAGAATTGGGGTGGGGGGTGGGGCAGGGCGGCAGGATCTTATTTTGCTTGACGAATGGCAAAGTTTGAAAAATAAAAATTAAAGTTATGAATGCATCTTCAAAAAAAACTTGTTATTTTCAAAAGGGTTTTGCAATCAAAGGTGTAGCATGTAAGAATGGATTTTCTCAAATCATACTTCATGTTATTACACACTTATTAGTCTAGAAAAATAATAATCAATAATTAGACAAATTTGGGTAGTGAAAGCTAGTGTTATTCCATAAACTAACTCCCAAGAACCCAAACTTTACCTAAAATTTGCAGGTCTGTCTTACATCCAAACATACTAAGAGTCTATTGTATTTGGATCGAATGGTGGCTTAGACTCATTTGGTGTTGATAAGAAGACAATATTTGTTGAATTGATATTGTAGGTAAATTTTGTCTTGCAATGAAAAAGTATGATATGTTGATGGGTTGAATTATAATCTACTTTGTAATAGTTGATTATTTGACAAGGGATACAGAGTCAAGTTTGAATCATCTTTATGCATGATTATTGATAAAATGGATGATAATGCCAAGCATTAGGTCAAAAACCTATTTCTAATGAATCCAACAAGGGGTAAAGCATATACCAGTGGCTATCAACCTCCATCTCCCCAGTCACAACCTAAGCTTCCATCTCTGATTCTCAAAAGCACTCTCAGGATTATCTTTTTGAAGTTTCTAGTAAATGTGAATGAACCCTTTTGGAATTGCTTTTTGAATATGAATGAACTTTGTTTTTTGGATGTTTATCTTTTGTTCTTTTTTGACTCTTTGAAATGGGATGTATTGAACTTATGGATGTAATGCAGATATCTTGAATGTAGGGGTTCATGACTACCTAAATTGTTATTATTATATACTAGCATATTTCAAACATGAGTCACAATTTAGGGGGAGTTCATGATTACTTGTTATGTCTGCATCTTTTCCATTATGTAACTTTAGTCTTATTTTTTTCCTTTTAACAAAAAGAGGAGAACTTGTGCAGAGAAGATATATGTTTATTCAAGTTGTTCAATTCAAGAGATCATTCCTATCAAAAAGTTTTGCCATCATAAAAAAATGGTAGATTGTTGACCCGCCTCATTATTTTGATGACAACAGAATCTTAGAAAGATAATTCTAACCTATTTGGTGCGTGTGAAGATCATGCAAAAGATTAGAAACAAACTGCTAAAGATTAACAAGTATTTTGTTCAAATCAGCTTAAATTTCAATATAAGATGGATGGATAACCATTACAGCTAGTTTCTTAAAATCAAATAGACTAACTAGATAATTGAAGTCAATTTTCTCTGGATTGAACTAATTGCCTTCAAAAGATCATGTTACAAGTTTTCTCCAAAGTTCTAATTGATTGTCTTTCTAAAGCCTATTGGAATGAATTTTTGGAAAAGTTAAAACTTCACAAATCTAGATGTTTGGTTGATTGAATGCAAGAGTTGAATTTCAAAATCAACAATAAATGAAGAAGGACTCACATGGGAATCAAACTGGTTTTGAAGAATCAACTAGCCGTCAATAATTCAAAAACAACTTCCCAAAGAAATGGAAAGATGTTCTTTGAATCAAGCTAACTATTTGAAAAAAGAGCTTGTTAGATACTAAATTAGTGCTTGGATAAGTATTTGCTTAAAAATCAAGCTAGATGCTCACAATTGGCAAGTCGATTAAGTTTCAGAAAAGGTGGGTTGCAATTTTTGGTTGAAAATTGAGTCAATTAAGTTTGATCATAAACCAACTGCCCTTGATAGAGATTTTAATGAATTTTGTTAAGTGTTCAATTTTGGTCAAAATACCCCTAATTTAGTGTTCAATTAGAGCATCTAAGCCATTAATTTCAAGATTTTACATAAAATATTTCATTTTATCTTTAATTGGCCATCCAACCATTAAATTGCAAAATTAACAGTCAGATAATCATCAAAGCTAACTAGATGAATAATGAATTATTTAGATTGTGCTAATTGGGTCCTGTGCATTGTAGATTAATCGACTCAGGCGTGGACGCTCCAGATCGAATCAAGGATATCATATGAGGATGATGAAGTTTCATGGAAATCAGATGGAATTTGAAGAGTCATAGGACAAGACAAAGTTGAAGACTTGCAGAGTTCTAGCAAGTCTAGAATTCTAGTGGGGCCCACTCTCTCTCTTATCTCTCTTTTCCCTCTCTCTTATCTTTTTTTCACTTATCTCTCTCCTCTCTCTCTCTTCTCTCTCTCTCTCTCTCTCTCTCTCTCTCTCTCTCATGTCTCTCTCTCTCTCTCTCTTCATATATTTTCAATTCTCCTCTCCCCAAGAGGAACAGGTTTTCGTTTTGGGAGGCTGGGCTAGCTGACTTTCCCCCTCTCCTCTCCTTCCCTTTTCTCTCTCTTATCCCTTCTTCTTCTTTTTCCTCCTCATCCAACTCCCCTTTCCTTTCACCTCTTCTAACTCCTCTCTTTCCTTGGGGCTGGACCTCTTGGTCAGGCCCGTGGTGGCTGGCCTAGCTCCTTCTTCTCTCTCTCTCTCTCTCTCTCTCTCTCTCTTGTCGTTTACACTGCACCCAATAGCCTAGGCACCTATCGCACCAGCCAGGTCTACCCAAGGTAGATAGGGTACCCTTCATCGGGCTCCTCTACCTGGCATCGCACAGGCCGGCTCACTCTTTCCCTCCACTCTCTAATCTCTCGTTTCCCTTTGGTTAGGCTGATCGATTCTACTCCTCTATATTCTCCACGTCTCATCCCCCTTCTCTTGTTCCACTCTTGGCTAAACCGTAGGAGGGGGTGGCCACGCGTGCACCACGCCCTCTTCCTCTTGTCAACTTCTCCCCTCTACTCTCTCTTTCTCAATCTACAAAGCCTACCATCCCTCCTCTTGCTCTCTTTCTTCTCTCCCATGCTCTTGCCTTGCTCTTCACCACCCTCTCCTCATCTCTTCTTCATCACATCTTTACCGGAGTTCATCTGCCCCAATTCCCTTTTCTTCTCCTTCTATCTCTCCCTCTACCAGCATCTCTCCAGACCTGCCATGCCTCTCTCTCTCTCTCTGGTCACAGCCAGATCAACGGCATCACACTACCGTTGTTTCCCCAGTTGATGCCCTATCCACACCTTCTCTCACGTTTTCTCCTTCTCCCCATCGGCATTGACCCTCTACTCCGTCTCTCTTTACAACACCAGCTTCTGATTCACCAAGTGTCATCTTCACTGGCAATGTTTAAGCCCAAATTTGATTATCTCCATGCAGCCCACTCTCCCAATCTCCATTCTCATCAGGCTCCCACGATCTCTTCTTCCCTCTCCATCTAACTCTTTTTCCCTTCCTCCTCAAACCCTGCTTCCATCGCACTTCCTCTTCCACCAGTCCAGCATAGGCACGAACCCAGAAACTAGACAACTCCCAGATCAGAACCAGTGCCAGGCTACACCTAACCTCCATCGCAACAGACGACGTTTGCCGGGTCCTTCCACTCTCCTTCTAGCCAATACCCAGGCATCCATCTCTCTCTCATTTTTTTCCTAGCACCTTTGTTCGTTCCTCTACCTCGCTTAGGCCGACCCAGGGAGAGTTTTTTTTCCGTTAAAAACTAGAAATCAGATCAAATTCCAAGTCTGCCCCTAATAGATCTCAGTAATTCCACTTCTGTCCTTTGTTTGAAATACCATCTGAGTACCTGGTTTAATTCCATCTGTGTCCCTGAATATCCTGGTTTTACATTATCCTCATTCTGATTATCTAGGGATAGGCTTATCTAGGACAGCTTATTTAGTTGAATTTTCTGTTTTCTTTTGAACAAATAATTGTGTACATTGCAACAATTGAATAAATCTGGATTTTAGTTTATTCTTAGTTTATTTTTAGTATAGTCTTTATTTTTATTCTTTTATTAATTAAATTTTATTGAAAACTCCATCATTTTAAATCAAGTCCTCGTGGGATCGACCCGTACTTGCATAAGCTACACTACAATAGCCCATGCACTTGCGGTTAAACAATCAACAAGTTTTTGGAGCTGCTGCCAGGGAAAAATGTCATTTCATGGTTCCTAAGGGAATTGCCTTAGGTCACGTTGTGTCATCTAAAGGTATAGAGGTAGATAGAGCTAAAGTTGATCTAATTTCCAATCTACCCATTCCAAAATCTATTAGGGACATTCGCTCTTTCTTAGGTAGTGTAGGATTCTATAGGAGGTTCATTAAAGATTTTAGCACAATATCTAGACCACTATGTTACCTCCTCACAAAGGATACTTCTTTTGAGTGGACTGAGGATTGTCAAGAAACTTTTATAAAGTTGAAAGACAACTTGTTGATTATTTAACCACAAGTGCACGGGCTATTGTAGTGTAGCTTATGCAAGTACGGGTTGATCCCACGAGGACTTGATTTAAAATGATGGATTTTTCAATAAAATTCAATTAATAAAAGAATAAAAATAAAGACTATACTAACAATAAAATAAAATCCAAATTTATTCAATTGTTGCAATTTACACAATTATTTATTCAAAAGAAAACAGAAAATGCAACTAAATCATCTGTCCTAGATTGCACTGTCCCTGGATATTCAAAATGAGGATAAAATAGAACCGACACATAGATGTAAATAGAATGGGACCCAGTTGGAATTAAATCAGGGACATGGATGGAATTCTTCTGGGGACACAGTTGGTATTAAAGCAAGGACTCAGTTGGCATTCTTGAGATCTTCTAGGGGCAGACTAGTAATTTCTGGGGTTCTGGTATTACTCGAAAAAACCAGGAAAACGTGGATGAGAAAACCGTAGAGGGGGAAGAATAGAGGAGAAAAGAGGAAGGAAGGAGAAGTGAAGAGGAAGAAGGAGAAGAAGAAGAAGGAGGAGGAAGAGGAAGAGAAGTGGGAATGCGAGACGCCGGGAATGGAAACCCGTTCTGGGTTTTCTTCCCTAGGATCGTCCAATTTGGAGAAGAAGGTAAGGGGGAGAAGATGGGAAAAAGTGGGGAAAACCCAATCCGGGTTTCTCACTCGGGGCCGTGCGGTGATGCAGAAACATCGTTTTCCGGTTTATGAACCAGAACCCTGAATTGGGTTTCCGTCTCTGGAGCATCCGTGCGATGAATGAGGGATAGAGAAGAGAGAGCCAAGAGAGAAGGAGCGATCAGAGGAAGCAGGAGTGGTGCGTGATGAAGCAGAGAAGGGGTAGAGGTGGAGAAGAACAGGAATAGAGAGATGGAGTGAAGGGAAGAGTGGTGAAGCAGCTGGCTAGGTGTGTCACGCACCTATGGCTGGCTAAGGGAGAGTGAAATGGAGAAGGGAGCACGAGAGAGAGAGAGATACGGTGAGAAAAAGACAGAAAAAAGGGAGGTGGGAGATGGGAGATGGGCAACAAAGGTGTGTCACGCACCAATGCTGGGCAATGAGGGATGATGGGCAGGTGCGTGAGAGAGAGAGAGAGAGAGAGAGAGAGAGAGAGAGAGAGAGAGAGAGAGAGAGAGAGAGAGAGAGAGAGAGAGAGAGAGAGAGAGAGAGAGAGAGAGAGAGAGAGAGAGAGAGAGAGAGAGAGAGAGAGAGAGAGAGAGAGAGAGAGAGGGAAGTGGGGACAAAGACAAGGAGAGAAGAGGGGGAAAGAGGACCACTCCCCCCCAAAAGAGAGAAAACGTCCTCTTTGGGAGTGGAGAAGGGAGAGGTTTATGAAGAAAAAGAGAAACGTGAGAGAGAGAGAGAGAGAGAGAGAGAGAGAGAGAGAGAGAGAGAGAGAGAGAGAGAGAGAGAGAGAGAGAGAGAGAGAGAGAGAGAGAGAGAGAGAGAGAGAGAGAGAGATAAGAGATAAGAGATAAGAGAAAAGAAGGATAGGGATAAGAGAGTGGGAATATAGAGATAGAGTTAGGTGGGGTCCACTAGCTTTCCTGGTCTTGCTAGAACTCTGAAAGTCTTCAAATTTGTTCTATCTTAGGACTCTTCAAAATCCTCTTTTTTCCATGAAACTTCATCTGATCTCCATCTAATATCCTTGATTTGATCTGGAGCATCCACGCCTGAGTCGATTGATCTGCAATGCACAGGACCCAATTAGAATCATCTGAACCGTTCAATATTTATCTAATTAGCTTTAATAATCATCTAACCAATAAATCTTTCAATTTAATGGTTGATGGCCAATGCACGCTAAAATGAAACATTTTATGTAAAATCTTGAAATTAATGGCCTAGATGTTCTAATTGAACACTAAATTAGGGGTATTTTGACCAAAATTGAACACTTAACACAAGTTGACCACCGCACCTATCATGCAGCCACCTGATTGGAGTCTACCCTTTGAAATCATGTGTGATGTCAGTGACTGTGCTGTAGGAGCTGTACTACGACAAAGAAAAGATAAGAAGCCATGCGTCATCTACTATGCCAGTAGGACCTTAAACAGTACCCAAATGAACTATTCTACTACGGAGAAAGAACTCTTAACAGTTGTCTTCACATTGGATAAATTTAAGTCTTACTTAGTTGGATCTAAAATAGTCATATTCACTGACCATTCGGCCCTCAAGCATCTTCTTTCTAAGAAAGATGCTAAGCCTAGACTAATTAGATGGATTCTCCTACTCCAAGAGTTTGACATTGAAATAAAAGATAAAAAAGGAGTACAGAATGTGGTAGCTGACCATTTGTCTTGCCTAGTCCTAACAGAGCCTTTAGATGAGTTGCTAATTAAAGACACTTTCCCTGATGAGCAACTTTTTCATGTTTCTCATCCTCCCTAGTTTGATGATATTGCAAATTATTTAGTCACAGGGAAGATTCCTGAACATTGGACTAAACAAGAAAAGCAAAAATTCTTTTCCAATGTTAAGCACTATTTCTGGGATGATCCATACATGTTTAAGTGCTGCCCAGATCAAATCATTAGGAGATGTGTCCCTGACTTAGAACAATATAGTGTTATCTCCTTTTGTCATTCAAAAGCATCTGGTGGACATTTTTCTGCCTAGAAAACGGTGACAAAGGCTTTGCAGTGCAATTTTTATTGGTTGTTGTTGTTCAAAGACACACATGTGTTCTGTAAATTATGTGAGCAATGTCAAAAGTTAGGAGAAATAACCCGTAGGAATATGATGTCTCTAAACCCTATCCTTATCATAGAAATTTTTTATTGTTGGGGTATAGATTTTATGGGCCCATTCCCACCTTCTTTGGGCTACATTTATATCTTATTGGCCATAAACTATGTTTCAAAATGGATTGAGGCTATCCCATGTAAACATAATTATCACAAAATAGTTCTTAAATTCTTAAAAGAAAACATTTTTTCTAGATTTGGGACCCCTCGAGCCATTATAAGTGATAACGGTACACATTTTTGCAACAAACCATTTGAAGCATTAATGCAAAAATATAACATTACACATAAAGTTGCAACATCGTATCACCCACAAACAAGTGGACAAGTAGAAGTATCTAATCGTGCCATCAAACAAATCCTTCAAAAGACTATTAATCTAGATTGTAAAGATTGGTCTCTTCAACTAACTGATGCGCTCTGGGCTTACAGGATTGCACATCGCACCCTAATTGGTATGTCTCCCTATCGTGTTGTATACGCTAAAGCTTGTCATTGTCTTGTGGAATTGAAACATAGAGCATATTGGGCAATAAAGACATTTAATTTCAATATGCATAAAGTAGGCTCACATCGCAAACTCCAACTTAATGAGTTGGAAGAGATCAAGCAAGAAGCTTATGAGAGTAATAGGATATATAAAGAAAAGATGAAAGCTTTTCATAATAAAAACATAATGAGAAAATCCTTTACTCCAAGCTAGAAGGTTCTACTTTACAATTCTAAGCTCCACCTATTTCCAGGCAAGCATAGATCTCGATGGACCGGTCCATATATAGTAAAAGAAGTTTTTCCATATGGGACTGTCGAGATTGAGAATAATAGGACTGGTCATTCTTTCAAAGTGAATGGTCAACGTTTAAAGCCTTTCCTAGATTATGAGAATCCAGACGTTGAGTCCACAACTCTGGAGGATCTTGTTTATTAGGATTGAGGGGATTTGATCCTTTTGTACCCTATTTTGTATTTTTTCTACATCACCCACATTCATTTTAGGTCCTACTTTTTAAACATTGAGGACAATGTTTCTCTCAGGTTGGGTGTGTAGAATTCTAGCAAATTCTAGTTTCTAGTTTTTTTCGGATTTTTAGGTGTTTTCCTTATTTTTCAACAAAAAAGAGTAAAAAAAATTAGGTCATTTCCTATACTATGATGAGAATTGGATTTTCTAAAGTATAATCTGGATAACTTTAGCTTATTAATGGAATTGAATATGATTAATTCATCATTTTACTCATTTTCTAAAGTATTCTATGAAAGCAAAATCTCAGATCACATTTGTACACGCAGTTGCATATAAATAATCTAGATTGATAAGTGGCTATAACTTAGAAATTCTGAAGAAATTCAATGGAGACCTATAACTTAAGTGAGCTTTAGAGTCATTCATCCTTTTTGAGAGGTTATAAATGTTCTTAATTTTCTTCAACATGTTTAGAGGAAATTGATCCCAAACTCTTAAATTTGGCTAATTACCTGAATAATTAGAATACTACCTTTAAAATTCTGGAAGTTCATTGAATTTGATAGATTATAGGGAACCTAGAAAATGATTTAGGCCATCCTTGTTATTAACCTAGAGACATAAAGCCTACCCAGAAGTATTTTTACCATTAGTCAGCCAAGTTCAGCCTTTTATATTAAGCCTTTTCTTTTGTCACCCAAATTACCCTTTTACCCATATTAACCCAGTATCAATTATCCATTACCCATTTTTCTTTGAAAAATAAGTTAAAGATGAATGAAAGAATACTTTTAGTTGCAATGAAACTAGAAAAGTGGATATCAAGAAAAGAAATATTCTTCAAAGTGAGTCAAAAGTACTGAAATATAAAGAAAAAAGTCTGGAAAAAAAAAAGAGGTTTGAAGAATGCAAAGAAATAGAAAAATAATATTCACTTCAACAAAGAAAAGAAAGAATTGTCAACTTTAGTAGAAGACCTCTACTTATTTTTTTGAAGAAAATTTGAATACCCTTATACCCTTTCTTTGATACCCTGTCCTAAGCCTATGTTTCATCCCAGTTAAAGACCTATTGATTTTAGGAGGAATATAATCTTGATGAGGAAATGAATGGATAGGATTTAAAAGAGTAGTATTTCTAAATATTTAAAGGTAATGGCATCCATTTCAAAGGGATCAAAACAATTCCTTAGTAACTCCCGTTCTTCATGAGTATATGTGAGATAAATTTGCTTTTATTGACTCTTCTCACATAATCAAAAGAGAAATATGAGTTGAACCCTCTATCTGAGAGACTTTATTTATGAGTGTATGTCATTAGTAAGGATTGAGGTCAAAACATATTTCAGATGGAGTTCAAAAGTTAGAAGTCTACTTAGAGATAAAGATTATTCTATGTGTAGACTGTATATGCACACACTCACTCTGAGATCTGAGTTAGAATGGAATATTTCTAGCATATGGGTAAGGTTTTGAATTATTCAGTCATCTTTATTAGTTTGCTAAAGTCGATGGATTTATTTAAAATAATTTTCTGAGAAAAAAAATGGAGATGACCTGGAAAATAAAAAAATTTGAGTTGATTTTTTTCGCATCTTTTGCTAGGGACTAGCAAAATTCTGGTTGGGGTGTGTGTTAAGTGTTCAATTTTGGTCAACATACCCCTAATTTAGTATTTAATTAGAGCATCTAGGCCATTAATTTTAAGATTTTACATAAAAATTTTCATTTTAGCTTTAATTGGCCATTCAATCATTAAATGGTAAAATTAACGGTCAGATAATCATCAAAACTAACTAGATGAATAATGAACGGTTTAGATTGTGCTAATTGGGTCCTATGCATTGCAAATTAATTGACTCAGGTGTGGACGCTCCAAATCGAATCAAGGATATTATACGAGGATGATAAAGTTTCATGGAAATTAGATGGAATTTGAAGAGTCGTAGGACAGGACAAATTTAAAGACTTGCAAAGTTCTAGCAAGTCTAGAATTCTAGTGGAGCCCACTCTCTCTCTCTCTCTCTCTCTCTCGTCGTTTACACAGCACTCAACAGCCTAGGCACCCATCGCACCAGCCAGGTCTACCCAAGGCAGACAGGGTACCCTTCATCGGGCTCCTCTACTTGGCACTGCACAGGCCGGCTCACTCTTTCCCTCCACTCTCTAATCTCTCGTTTCCCTTTGGTTAGGCTGGTCAATTCTACTCCTCTGTATTCTCCATGTCTCATCCCCCTTCTCTTGTTCCACTCTTGGCTAAACCGTAGGAGGGGGTGGCCACGCGTGCACCACACCCTCTTCCTCTCGTCAACTTCTCCCCTCTACTCCCTCTTTCTCAATCTACAAAGCCGACCATCCCTCCTCTTACTCTCTTTCTTCTCTCCCACGCTCTTGCCGTGCATTTGCAGTTAAACAATCAACAAATTTACTATAGGAGGAATCTAATTAACTGCTTAGAGATATCAAACCACATGGATGAGGAGACAACTATGACAATTATCATTTTCATATTGAAATCTTGTCTCCTCAATGGGTAGATTGTTCTCCAATAGATAAAAATTTGTCTCAAATAGATCTATTTGCAAGGTTACTATATATTGGTGCTAGATGGAGGATTAAATATAAGTGACTGAAAATCAATTTGAAAACATTCAAGCTTTGTGCTAATCCTCATCTTTTGGACTATAAAATCATTTTTATCTATCTTTTGTATTTGGATGAAATGTATTGAGCTAGATCCTTTTTCTTCAAATCTTCTTTGTATTTGAGAGAGTGATGTAGCTCTCTTATCTTGGATAGTCTTCTATGTGCTTGTAAAAAAGATAAGCTTCCTACAAGTGACTAAGTCATTTGGTTGTGGCCAAAACAACGTCAACTACTATGTAAAATCTTGTAAAGAGTTAGTGGAACTCAAGTAGGTCTTGTTTTGAGATAGTAGAAATAGATGCTTTGGTGGTTGGCCCAACCAATATAAAATCTCTCTCTAGCATCATCTTATGTCCCAAGAATTTTCATTTCTAAAGCGTACTTTGCATTTTGAGCACTAACTTGCAAAACACTTTTAAATTTTGATGTGGACCCATTTCACTAGCCACTTAGAACCCCAACTCACCATCTACTAGAGTTGAAATTTTAATCTATCTACTTATTTCGACTTAGATTGGGTAAACTATTTGAATAACAAAAAGCCACTGGTGCCTTTCTCATCTTCCTTGGATTAAATTGATCTATTGGAGATCTGAGAAATAGCAAACAATAGCTAGATCATCTATGGAGGTGGAATATTGATCCATTGTATTTATGATATGGACAATTATGTGGATTCAATCCCTATTTAAAGAACTTGAAGTTTTCTTCCTCAAGCCCCCCAATATGATGCAATAACATCTAAGCCACATACTTTGATAGCAAATCCTATTTTGTATAACTACACCAAACATCTTGAGGTTGATTTGTAATTTGTCCATGACAATTGGCCTAGAAAAAAATCTCTTCATTACATATGTCTACAACATATATCAACTTGTTCTTCTAACTAATAGCCTACCAATATAAAGGTTTCAATTACTTATATCCAAGATCAATGCCTGCAATAAGTTGTTGCTTCTATGGGGCTTCTTAAATATATTTATCCTATCAATATATATTCTACATTTGGCTCTATCCTCCAACATATCTCTCATATATCCATTGACTATTTACTTTCAATCCTCATTAATATAAATCCATAATCTTGGAAACCAATTATTTCTCTTATCAACACATACGTTGCATAGTTCACAGTGTACCTAATATATACATGTAAAAGTAGCACATCAATAGAATTAATTCATCATGAATATATGGTATCATAGCCATATTGACCAAGATGTCATAAATTCAATTCCCGAGTCCCCCTATATTAATTTTCAATACAAGATAGATAAGCCTCCACTTGGATACACATGCAAGAGCCAAAGAAAAAATGAATTATTATTCAACCTAAAAGCTTAAGTTGATAGGAAGTGAGCCAACAATATTTATACCTTTAACAAACTCCTCACACAGAAGGTCCTTGTTTCGAGCTCTTGCACATTGACTCAAGTGCAGGGTCATCTACCTTGTGTTGGAAATAAATAAGGGGGCTATGAAGATTCAAATTGATGACCTCTCAATCATCAAGGCTTCGATACTATGTAACAATGATGATTCAAATATATTATTGTGTTGCATTTACATGTATTTATATGTACAATGTAGACTATAAAAGGTCTTTGTTAATAAGAGTAAGGGCTAGTGCCTGGGATTACGGGACTAAGATCAATAACCGAAGATTGATAGTCATTAGTCAATGGTTGGGTGAGACAAAAGTTGCATGATAGAGCCAAATGTAGAGTTTCCAATAGTACTTGGATAACAAATCCTTAACACTACATGGAACAGTCATAAAGATCCAAAGTTCTTGGAAAGGATAACCATGTGTGTAAATTTAAGAAGTCACTTTATGGATTAAAGCAAACTTAAGGCAGCAATACAATCATTTTTTTTATTTGGACCTTCGAAAAAACACAAAAGGTGGACCCACTACCCAGTTTCCTTTCCGCCTTAACTTCACTCACGTACAACTCTTCATAAAACTCTCTCTCTCTCTCTCTCTCTCAACACACCTCTGAAACCGTAAACCCTTACATGTTCTTTTGTTTAGATTCTGCTTATTTTTAAATTATGGACATAACTCCATCTCTCTCTATCTCTCACCCTCATCTTCTTAGAGAAATTATACGATATAACCATTTGTATGTATCATAGGCATTTTTCAAAGTGGATGATACATTCATCCAATTCGCCCTATCTTAGATGACCTAGGTACTAAATTTACTTGTATTGGGTATATGTTGATCATTCACTTTGGGCCTTTTGAAGCCAAAAAGTAAACTGTGCAGCAAAGAAAGCCTCAAAACATAGAGTACCATCTATTTTTGTCATCAAAAGGCAAAAAAATGAATGTCCTACAGATATCCAATAAAAGTAAAATGAGGTATTTAGGCCACTTGAGATGAGATGAATTGGATGAATGTTTTGGATCACTTAAAAAATAGGATAATTTGGCCCACCATCGACTTTGTAGACTGACAATGATGCAAGCCGGAATTTATTTTTATTTTTTATTTTTTACAAGCAGATACAACCGGGATTTGTATCATATAATTCCTCGTCTTCACATAAAGCTCTTTCTATCTTAACACACGTGCATGGACTGAGAATGAAAAGGCCTATTCATATTCCCCATCAGAAGGAAAAAGAAAGGCCCCATCGTTTTATCTTGCATTTAGAGCTACATAAAGTAATAGTTGTATACAAGCAGAAGTTCCATAGAAAAGTGCAAAAGACACGACATACACCCACACGAGAAAGGAAAAGGGGAAAAAGAAAAGGACTGATTTATTAGAGTGAGATGGTAGCCCATCATTTCTTCATCTCTAATAACTGGTGCTTGACTGCCACAATCCGAAGAGGAACTTTTAAGTCACAACTACCCCAAAATTGTCTTGCAAGTCACACGTCTTCCGGCTTCATCTCATCTGGCACTTCCCAGTTGAAAAAGTAAACAAGATTGGCAAGAAGTAGTTCTGTAGAAGGTATCCCGAGATGCATTCCGGGGCAGACTCTTCTACCTCCCCCGAAAGGTAGGAACTCGAAATCTTGCCCTCTATAATCAATCGGATTGTCCAAAAACCTTTCAGGCAAGAATTTCTCTGGGTTCTCCCAAGTTTCTGGGTCTCTTGATATTGCAAAGTTGTTGATGAAAACTCTTGTATTGATAGGAATTTCGTATCCTCCAAGCTCACTTTTTTGAAGTGTTTCTCGAGGAATCAATATTCCAGGTGTACGTACTCTCAGCGACTCCTTCACAGCTGCTTTGAGGTATTGAAATTGGTGAAGATCGGCGTGTCCGACCATGTCTGTTTTCCCATGATTCCTCTAACTTCATCTTGGATTCTCTTCATAAACTTCGGGTGTTTTACAGGCTCTGCCATGGTCCATTCTACTACCGTTGCCCTGCTGTCTAATGCGGCAAACAAGACATTCTACAAAGCAAGTAGTTAACAAGAAACTTCCAGTAAGATGGGAGTAAGAACTCTATTATTAGGACTCAAATTCTTCGCTCAACAGGGTTATCGTCATGATATAGCAAAAGATCAAAGTACCACAACTAAGCTAGCTCCAAGCTTGCTTATGCAAATTAGCCAAATTGGTGACTGCTGCGTGGTGATTCTCTCTTGGAGACGTGTTTTTTCTATTAGTTCAGGAGAAGTCTCTTTCACCAAATAAAAACGAAGAAAATGATGCACAGGGCCTTTGGCCAAGTCTCTATTTTTCGACACATAAATATGTCGATCCGGGCCGGCGACGGCCTGGAATCCGGTAACCCAGAAAACCCTCGTTTCTTCTTCTTCTGCTTGCTCCCATTGGCATGCCAAGTCTTTCCGATGCGGGGCTTATCTCTCTCTTCTTCTTTCTTTCCTCCTCTCTTCTCCTTTCCTCCTTTTCTTCTTCCTCTTCTTCTTTCCCACTCCCCTTCGTCCGGTTTCTATCAAGCTTTTGGAGAACAGACCAAACAGTCTATTCCTTCAGTTGAGTGAGGAGGGGTGCCAATATCAATTTGGCCCCTTCTGTTTATGGTTTTCAATTTTTTTTCTTATTTTTACCAAAATGCCCTTCATATTCAAACATTCATATCTCTTTCATCCGAACTCCGATTTCTACAAACTTGGTTATATCCTAGGTATTACTAAAATTAAATAGCTTTTGAAGCAAAAAGAAGGAAAGAAAAAAAGAAAGAAGAATACAATATTCTATGTTTTTTATGTTTCTAGTGTTACAACATCTTTCTTTTTTTTTTGGCTCCAAAATATAGGACCTAGTGATACTCATGATCTAATAGACATAAGATTTAGTACTTAGGCAGTTTGAGATAAGGCAAATTAGATGAACTTCTTGAATTGTTAAAAAGTATGAAAAAGTGAAGGACAGAGTGACATCCAATTAACATGAGATTTGGTACCTAGGTCATTTGAGATTAGATGAATTAGACAAGCATCTTGATTGCTGACAAAACATGAAAATTTGACCTATTTTATAATTTTAAGAATGCCAGTGATGCAATGGGTTGTATCACATAATTACTCCTATGCATGCATGCATGCATGTATGATGACAAATTTCAATCCTTTTGGTCTTTTCTTCTTGCCTTTCCAATCTCCCTCCACTTATGTAGCTATATTGACCGCCCCCCCCCCCCCCCCCCCCTCTCTCTCTCTCTTCCTCATTATCATATTGCATCTTGATCGATCGATTCTATTAACTATTAGAACATCAGAATAAAGAGAAGCCTGCTTCTTCTTGCTTTCAATTTTTTGTAAGAAGTACTTCAAAAACCATCATCTCAATTTTTTGTAAGTTGATGATTTTGTACCTTATATTCCCTTGCCCTAATTTGCACCAGTGATGTGGTGATAGGTTTTTCCTATTTTTTTATAGTCAAATATTAATTCTACTAAACAAGAATTCATGCTTGTAAGATTTTTTTGCATAAAACAACAAAAAGACCTTGGTTATAAACCCTACAAAGTACAAAAGATACATTCTAGTGCACATTTCAGGCTTCTTAGGTGCAAATATGTATGTATGTATGTATGTATGTATGTATGTATGTATGTATGTATGAAAACTAGTATGTGGTTACCTTTTTCTTTTTTTGTTAGACTTTGAACTTTAGGTTTTTATATTTCACTTGTTTCTATTCACCAATTTTTTGCATATTTAATTATGTTCTCCTTGTGCACCTTGATTTGTATTACATAGGGATCCTTCTGATATATTTATGCACTCTTTTGGGCACTAATAATATAGGAGAATATCAAGAAAACTTCAAGTAATTCTCCAAAAAAGGTCCAATAACTCTAGAGGATTTTCCAAAATGGTTTCTCCTTGGAGAAGAAGTTTTTGTTGAACTCCTCTCAAGGGAAGCCTAGGAAAGATAATTACCCTTTCATTCTCTACTTGTCTCTAAGAATTTAGGGCTCAAAAACCATCTAAAGAGAAATTTTCAATGTTCAAGCATCTTACCAATAGAAATGCTTGCCTTTGCTCTTGGAAATCACCCTTTTGTATAGAGTCCCAATTGGTACCCCCAACCATTTAGATTGCACCACTTATTTATTACAACTATATAAGGTCATGAGGCTGTGTGGTCTACAATCATGTGGTATCTTGGAGGTCATGGAACCACATGGCTATGTTGAACCCTAGATGTTTTCACAATCTTCAAATAAGGAACATGTAACTAAGACATCTATAATCATGCTATTATAGGACCTTGCATGTTATGCGACCACTCCTAGGGCTTTTTGGAACATTGCCACCTGCTTGTATCATGCTAATAGGGATGAGGTCATACAATAAAGTGCCCTTCCAACTTGATGATGATTGCTGATCTATTTCACTTTGTAGTCCTTCTTGATTAGATATTATATGGAACTTCCTCATACATGGGGTGTCCATGAGTAAAATTAGATCATCAATGGTTTATTTTACTTGACTTGTGTTGATTGGGTTGGGATCAAATTTTGGCACCTAGAGGCCTTTGAGATCGATGCCCAAGTGTAAACCATGATCTTGTGTTTAAAATCTTGAATGCATGATCACCTCCCTTGAAAGCATGTTTAATTTCTTTGAAGCCATAAATCCTAGATGCATAACTTCACAGAGGTTTCACAATAGCCTATGTCTTCTTTCATGCTAGCTAATTTTCCACTGGTCCAACAAATATGTAATAAAGGTAGATAAAACCCAATTCACATTGGAGATGGTAAAAATGTACTACTAGATTGAAGAAGGTAGAGAGAAATGCATGGAGATCTTGTTTACATCTTCATTTTGCACCCTTAAGTAGCCTTTATTTATTTGATATTATAGTTCAAAAAAGAATGAGAACAATGTATTGACAAAAATGTTAGACCATTAAGAAGCTTATGGGAAGGAAAATTTCTATATAAGATTGCAAAAGGGCAAGCTCTAGTGACTTGGAAAGATAAAATTGATGCATTAATGGAAAAAATACTTACAAAATAAAAAATAATGAATAAAAGAAGCTTGATGCAAAATTTGTGAGTAACATTATATTATGTCCCTCAGGTGAGGTTACATACAACATTATTGATTAGGAATCTCTATAAAGTTATGAGTGATGTTAAAAACTTTATATAATGATGAAATCTTTGATGAACAAGTTGCATTTAAAGAAGTAGATAGACATCCTAAAGATAGCATAAGTCATAGATCTCATGGAATATCTCAATGCATTCAATACATTGATAAGTGACCTATTGAGAGTAGTAATAAAGATTGAGGAAGAAAATAAGGCATTGGTATTATTGGCTTTGCCTTCCCCTTCCTATAATTATCTAGTCACTATCTTGTTATTTGAAAAGAAGACTATTGAAACAAACTATATGAGTATAGCTTTTTGCCTAACAAAATGAAGAAGAACTGTAGTGTAGGAGACAACTTTTAGGCAAAAGGACTTGTGCAAAGTCAAATTAGGGTTGATGAAGGATTAAGCAAAAATCTCAATCAAACATGAATTGGTTGGGATCGAAATTGATGATGAGGGAACCCAAATGTTATTATTGCCACCAAAAGGAACACCCCAAGAGAGATTTCCTAAAGGAAATAAGGCTAAGGATGATAAGAAAGACAAATCCTCAGTTTAGCAAATGAAGTAGAAGTAGAAAAATTAAATGAAGGAGATATGCTCTTAATATATTTAGAAATGGAATACTTTTTTAATGCATGCATGAATTATGGATTCTAGATGTTCCTACTATATGTTTTTTATATCTAAAAGTCACACAATTGTAGTTCGATTATCATGAGGGATGACACTGCTTGCAAGTGTAGACACCAAAATGTAATGGAAGTTGACTTTTGAGGGCCCAAAAATATCAATGACAATATACTCATTTGGGATTTAGGAAGGCATTTACACACTCAACACTTTTCTAGTATTTTTTCAACCTTTCAAAATCCAAAAATATCCAAAATTTGAGCCAAAACATTCCAACTCTGAAAAATAAAAAAGATTGAAAATTTCATTGCTTGGATATAATGATCATATATTTTTAGACCATAAAATCACTCTTCCATATGATAGTTCCCAAGGAAGATCATCACTATGCATTTTTTTAGAAAATTTAGGGCATCAATTTCTTTAAAGAGATCTTTCCAAAAAGTTTTTAGAGATGGACACAATCATATGGTTTTTAACCCAAAACCATATAATAGATTGGTATTTTGGGTGTGTGATTACCATGTAATTCACACCATACGACCATGCAGTTTTTAGGCTAAAAACCATATGACCATGCACTTTTCTCCGTAACCTTAAAAATCTCTTTCTTACATGGTATCTTGCTCTTTAATTCTATACATGGATTAATTCATGCTTTCAAAGTTTCTAGATTATTATGTTTCACTCTTATAGTTTCTAGCAAAATTAGGTTATGTTTGAAGACCCTAATTTCTAGTTTACTTTATGTCATGTACTCATGATTCATGTTTCTAATTTCTAATGTTTCATATGTATGAGTAAAAAATTTCATTTCATACATTTGTGATAAGAAAATCATAAAGGAAATATTATAAATTAAGTGAAAGTGAGTACATATATATCTCGAAAACTTAGGTAGTTGATTACATATCAATAATAAAAGATAAAACTTTGACTATCCATTGGGAACTAGAGGTGAGATATGCTTAGCCATGGAAAGGTCAATGTAACACTATGTGAAATGGTTACCAAGAATGGCAAGGCCATAAGCTTCCATAGTGTGGATCAACATGTGCTTGAGTCAGGTGAACCAAGGACCATAACTTATAGCTTCTTAGATAGATGTCTGTTTTTACATAAGGATAAGTCCTAGACTTGATTATGCAAATAGTATGTCAGGATCAACTATGGCATGGAGACTTAATCCTAATTTATCCAAGCCTGACTGGTTAACCCTTTGGGTAATAACAACATGGCTATGAATGGACAAGGACTAAGATAGTCCAAACCAGGCCCCTAAGGAACATAGACATAAAACACATCATATATATATAGAAGTCTAGACCAAGTTAGCACTTTAGAACTAGAGGGCATGAACACACAACTGACAATAGCTTCATCCTATAGGAAGTAAAAACAGGGTTAGACTTAGACTTAGACATCTACTTAATATTAATAATACACTTAGAATATTTAGGAGAGAGAGAAACTTGATCTTATCGAGATTTGATTATTTGGGCATCCAGTTGGGTGCTTTTTATGCATGTAATGAATTTCTGTCACCAAAATAATAACCACTACAACCGATATACTGTTTCAAATGTCCTCATAATTGTCCTGCATTGGTTGATCAATGGAGGACATACCAAAGCCTAAGTTCATAGAATTGATTGGTACAGTCAAGAGTGATTCTATAATTGTTTTGTACCACTCTTATATATCTGAGGTCTAAGTATCATTTACACAAGATTAATTTGGACCAATTTCCTTGGCTCTCCTAATCTTAAGGAGTGAGACAAATGCAATCTACTCCTTAGATGGGAAAAAGAGAAGAGATAGAAGTTGAGGCTGTGGAAGTTGGTAAATAGGTAATGATGGAGGCCTTGGTTTAGGCTCGTTATGGAATAAGTTTTTCTTCATTTATTAGCTCTATTTACTATTACTTTCACCTCTTGCCCTTTGTTTCCTTTCCTACATGAACAAGGTGAGTACAAGTACAAAACGAAAAGGAAGATAGTTGATGGTAATCATTCCTTAGGATTTGAGAACCAACTCCTTGTGCTCTAACTCTCATTCTACTTTTGGTGCAAAAGCTAACAATACTCAATCTCCTCAAAAGAGAGCAATAATATCTTTTGAAGTTGAACCAGATTTGCCTTCACCAACAAGGAGGTTCTCATCAATAATTCTAATATTTTTATGTCTTTATTGATTACTCCATGTCATTTTAATTAATGATGATCATGTACTAGTTCTTTATGACAACATCATAACCAAAGATACAGAGGAATTTAAGATCAAAGAAAGCCAAGAGCAATTTAACAGTAAGGAGAGATTGACAAATGAAGGTTCCCAGTTGGAGTCTAAACAGATCAAACCTAATAATGGTGAAGGTAATTTAGTTGCTGAGGATGACATTTTGGAGGGAAACATTTCTTCACTAATAGTAGCAAAAGATGCTGGGGCAATGAAAGTGTGGGACAAACCTGTCTTTGAACCTCCCAATATGGATTGTGGGGTTAATATGCTGAGAATTAAAGCCAATTTAAAGACCATGTTAAAGAATATAGATAAATCCACTCTTGAAGACTTATATAGATTGAACAAATGGCTTTCTATCTGTTTCGAGAGCTTGAAGCTATTTAGGTGTGACTCCTTTGTTATTTAGCCTCATATAGTTAGCCACCTTATGGCCTTGATTCAAGCTTAAACTTTGAATTTGTTAGCGTTAGTGCTTTTGAGAAACTCCAAGATATTCGTCAAGATCCCAATGTTGAGACTGTATCATATACTCATAGAGGGAACAACTTTATTTCTTCAATCAAGTAGCCAAGGATTTGTGTTTCTCAGGATGAACAAAAATGGAATGATACTAATGAGGATATCAAACACCTTGAGAATCAATTGAGGCATGCACATCATTCAAGAGAAGAGACCTTGGCAAGGATTGATCAATGGGATAGAAGCATTGCTGATAGCTAGGCTATTGTCATACAAGCTGGGACTTCGGTTGAGGATTTGTTGAAGTGAATATCTTATTGGATATGCAAATAGATGACCCTAAGGCTTTTCTAGCCATCTTCCTAGACAGGAAGATAAGAAAATGTCTTCAAAAAAAGAATTATAACTTGATGCCCTAGGCTATTTTTTCCAATAGTGATTGTATTGATTCTTTTTTATGCAAATGAAATGCTTCTTTTCAGTTCTTTCAATTTCCCTTTGTGTAAGATACTTGATATCTAATTTTGAATAGAGTGTAATGCTATGTGGGACTTAATTGTGATGCCTTAGATGATTGAAACTTGCAACTTAAGGGTAAGACGCTCTTGGTGATAGTTTACTCTAATGAAGGTCAAGGTAGACAAGGATGTCTCAACCTATCTTTTTCAATGAATATGCTAAAAGGAAAATGCCACTGAAGTTAAAGAGGAAAATGCAACCTTGGGCATGTTGCGTGTGATGGTGAGCATGCCTTTAGTGTAGCTCACACTCAATGATACATATTCTTTAATACATTTTCTCTTTAATACAAGATGGAAAGTGTGCACTTTGTGTTGCCCACATATTAAAGTTGTTTAATGATGTTTTCTTCTTCTTGTCATATGGAGAGCATATATCGAGAATTCTATCATATCATATCATATCACTAAGTGACAACGTCTTGCCACATAATGCCTAAATAGGCAGTGGTCAATATCCTTGAGGATGACAAACATGTCAATCCATGTCCTATTATATAGTGTTTGCTATGCACATAGAAAATTGGTTTCCCACTATATTAAATTGCAGATACCATGCAATCTCCACTAGGCCTCAGGGGGGCACTAGATATCTTATAAAAGTAGTCTCCCCATGACACGTACTCCTATTTATAGGCCTCTTAGGGCAAGAATCTATTTTAGAGGATGGGGGCCAATCTAATCCTCCTAGCAAATAGCCATCAGGGTATTATAACCCTCTTGTACGGAGCACAAGAATTGTCTATCTACATTGACTATAAGAGTGATCTATCTATATCGACTACAAAAGTTGTCTATACTCAATTGATATGTTCACACAATTTGTACGCTATCAAAATATCAAAACTACACTATTGCACCATTAGTGCACTACCAAAAATCAAAATTGCTTTTATTTCTTTTCTATAATGGAAAAGCACATTAATACATTTTCCATACACATGAATATTTTTTTACTATAAATTTGTGCTTATTTGATCATTTCGCATATGTAGAAAATACCTTTTTAGAAAATCATTTCATGTTACTCACAGAAATTCATATGAAACTGTCTAGTGCCACTTAGGAAGGGACAGAGAGCAACTGACACCACCTTTGGTAAAAGGACTATTAGCCTTTGCTTAAGAATGTGAGCAATGCCACCCTTGATGACAAGTTCATCTGCTACTAGTTATGAAGGGGACTGACGCCACCCTTGATGATGAGTTTGTTTGGCACGATTCAAATGGTAGACAAGAGTTATAATGCCATTGGTGACCTAGATTTATTAACAATGCCCTTGATAGAGGTCAAAAAGCAAATTATCAAAAAGATTGGTCAACATAATCATTTATGGGGAAATTTTTTATGAAAAGCCTAGATTTGGAATTAACCCTCGAATATATCCACACACAGAAAGCAGCATTAGATTAAAATCTACTAAATATGGTTGAGAAGAAAATGTAGGATATAAAATTGAGTCGGGCTACATAAGTTGTATGGTTAAGAACCTCTTTTTTCTTTCTCTTGGGTGGGTATATAGTTAGGATTTCAATAAACAAATATAGAACAAATAGAGTGCTATTGTTTTTGTATTCATTAGTGATTCAATGTGAAATTCAGTTAAATCCATAGGGTGTGTGTGTGTGTATTTTAGAAACCCTAAAAAGATTGTGGGCCATAGGATTAAGATGGGTGATTGAGGCCTTTCTTTTCTCAGGGTTTTGGGTTGACTTTTCAACATGACAAAGGTGTCTAGGGTTTCTTTCTTTCATTTACTTCATTCCTAGCCCCTAGATCATGCTTACTCTATCTCGAATGTGTGAGATTCATTTAGGATATGTAAATCTTCCTTAAGCTTCATTTTCTCTCCATTGTTGGATTAGATTGCTCTATAATGAATGGCCTCAATTTCTTGAAAATTTCTTAATGTTTTTCATGTGGGACCAAATGTGTTTTATGACCTTTGCATGGATAAGTCATCTAATCAATGGTTGGTCTTCTTCATTTGGTTGAGTAGGTGAAATTGCTCTTTTGGTGGTAAAATTATCAATTTTTCTCATTGGTACTCTAGACTTGCAAAACATAAAATTTGCCCTAACTAGTGATGATGAAGTAATTTTAAGGTAAAACTTGCTAAATATAGAGGTATGTATATAATATTCCTATATATATTACCATTACCTAGGTTGAAGGGTGTTAAACATTTTTATTTATTGAGTTTTAATAAGGATTAAAGTGGGATCAACCAACGCTACCTTTGGTAATGAAACTATCTAGTGCCACTTAGGAAAGGACAGAGAGCAACTGACACCACCTTTGGTAAAATGACTATTTGCCTTTGCTTGAGAATGCTAGCAATGCCACCCTTGATGACAAGTTCATCTGCTACCATTTATGAAGGGGACTGATGCCATCCTTGATGATGAGTTTGTCTGGCACGATTGAAATGGTAGACAAAAGTTCTAATGCCATTGGTACTAAACTCATTGATGCCATTTATGATTGTCGAGTTGTGCTTGTGCAAGAATCCTTCTTGGAGTGAAGTTGGAAGAGACTAGTGCTACCCAAAGTACTAAAGGGTAATAGATGCCTCTTTGATCAATGCAACCTTAATGTGTTTGGCTCCACTACTACGCCAAATGTAGTTGACCAACACCATTTTATGATCTAGAATCAGGTCAGTTTTTGTGCTTAAACAATGTCTTATTCAAAGTTAGAGGCAAAGGGGCATTTTGACCTAGTTTTACTAACAGTGCCCTTGATAGAGGTCAAAAAGCAGATTATCAAAAAGATTGGTCAACATAATCATTTATGGGGAAATTTTTTATGAAAAGCAGGGATTTGAAATTGACCCTCGAATATATCCACACAAAGAAAGTAGCATTAGACTAAAATCTGTAAAATATGGATGAGAAGAAAATGTAGGATATAAAATTGAGTCGGGCTACAGAAGTTGTGTGGTTAAGAACCTCTTTTTTCTTTCTCTTGGGTGGGTATACAGTTAGGATCTCAATAAATAAACATAGAACAAAGAGAGTGCTATTGTTTTTGTATTCATTAGTGATTCAAGGTGAAATTCACTTGAATTTGGAAATCAATAAAATATTTCACTTGATTTGGTAAGTCATAAGTCTCCATGGCTTCAAATTATCTGATACCTTTATGAAGTTTAAAGGACAATGGTGAGGCCCTTCTATATAAAATAGAGGCAGCCTAGCCTTTCTAGATTTGTCCTAATAACTAAATAAATAACTATTAAATTGATCGTCTAACAATTGCCAAGATCTTGGCATTTTCCAAATAATTTAAGGAAAATGATAATGTCATCTCTCATGGGACTGTTGCCTTTGTGGTTTCATTGTAAAAGCACAACTGGGTCTTACATTTTTTGAATGGTATGGGTCCACAACCTCCCTAATCTTTGTTTATATAATGACCCAAAAATATGTAAAAATAGGCAACATAGCAAAGATTTTGGTGACAAGATTTCATGTCATTGAAGGGGCCCACTAAGTTTGATATCAAGGTGACTCTTAAGGAAATTCATTTCAAGCAAGCCAAGTGACTCTTCATGAGATTAATTTTGCTATTAAAAATGGGAAGTAATATAATCAGGGAGATTATATACATATACATAGCTCTTTTTTTACTAAGCCACACTTTTCTCTATGTATCTCTATCTCTCTCTACAAAAATAGTTTCTCAAGCAAGCAAATGATGTATATATCATCATCCTATAATTGCTACCTGTTTTTTATAAACTAGTCCTCCCACTAATCTTTTGGATGGGTGTAACTCTATACGTGTCCAAATTTATGACGATCCAAGTTGTTCATAATGTTACCCTTGAATCAAATGGGCTATGCTCTAAAATTCTCATCTATTGGATGATTCAAGCCATTGTTATTTGTATTATAAAACTAGTAATTTGTCCCATGCGATGCACATGTGACCCATTTGTTTAGCAAACCACTAATTGAAGTGAGATTTTCTTCTTTGATAAATTAGCACTAATGATTTGGGTTATACTATTTTAACAATAAAATGAGTAAATTTAGAACTTCTAAACTCTCTATCATTTAGCCAATGCCAGTCCCAAGCCCGAATGAAAAAGGAAGAGGGTCTTGCGTCAGGTGCCAGCCGACAAGGGGGACGTTGAAGATGATTCTATTATTTCTTTCTTACAAATGAATATGCATTTGTATATTAGTTTGTGAGGAAGAAATGAAAATCATCTCCAGCTTCTTAAAATATGGCCAACCTTCTGTCAGGTAGCCAGCCAACAAGGGTGAAGCTAAAGATGATTTTGTTATTTCTTTTCTACTTGCAAATGAATATGCATTTGTATATTAGTTGGTAAGGAAGAAATGCAAATCATCTTCAGCTTTTCAAAACTATGGCAGCCCCAACATAACATGAATCGAGAACTGACCTTCCCTCAAGCTAGGGCGTCCCCCATAAGCGATGCGATGCATCGGATCCCGAGTGCAATGAAAAATAGGCAAGGGTTGCTAGGGTGTTCTCCCAGAAGCGACGTGCTACATCAGATCCTAGGTGTAGAGAAAAATGGGCAAGGGCTACTAGAGCATCCCCTCAGAAGTGATGCGCTACATCAGAACCTAGGTGCAGTGAAAAGTGGACATGGGTTCATACCATGGAGGTTGAGAAAGGCAATAGTAAATAGGGTATCTTCATAACATAAGATTCACATCGCTACATGAAATATAGGGACACTGACAGGTAAGAGTTTGGAGTTAGCAGACACAATGAAACATAGGAGAGTCAACATCGCTTGTATCCAAAAAACCAAGTGGAAAGGGACTAAAGCTAGAGAAATCGATGGGTATAAATTATGGTGCGTAGGAAAGGAAAATAACAGGAATGGCATAGGAATAATAGTGGATAAGGAATTGAAGGATAAAGCTATGGATGTTAAAAGAATCAGTGATAGAATTATAATAGTAAAAATTGTTCTAGGAGAGCGGATTATAAATGCTATAAGTGCATACGTACCACAAGTAGGGTTACAAGATATAATCAAGAGACAGTTTTGAGAAGATATAGAGGGAGTCATGCAAGAATTTCCCAACACTGAGGGGATATTTATAGGAGCAAACTTAAATAGCCATATAGGAAAAGATGAGGAAGGATATGATAGAATACACGGAGGGTATGGTATAGGTAAACGAAATGAGATGAAGAAGAATATCCTCGATTTTGCTTTGTCATGTAACCTATCCTTTGCAAATACACTCTTTAAGAAGAGGGATGAGTACTTAATAACCTTTAAAAGGGGACTTCATAAAAGCCAAATAGACTTTTTTTCTACTTAGGAATAACGAACGATCTATATGTAAGGATTGTAAGGTGATATCTGGTGAGATGAGTTTAACCTCACAACATAGGTTAATGGTTATGGATATCCATATCAAAAGATGGAGTAAAAGAACTAAACTTAATACACATCCAAAAACTAAGTGGTAGAACTTAAAAAGAGAGAAAATAACCTCATTCAAAAATAAGTTTATGGTAGAAGGAAATTAGAACTATGAAATAGAAGTAAATACCATGTGGACTAATATGGCTGAGTTCATTAAGAAAGTGGCAAAAGATGTCTTAGGAGTATCTAAAGGTAAAAGGCTATTAGCAAAGGAAACATGGTGGTGGAGTGAAACAGTGCAAAAAGTTATTAAAGAAAAATGAATGTGTTTTAAAGCATGGCAGAAGATTAGAAATAATGAAAACATTAACAATATAAGAATGCTAAAAACGTTGCTAAGATAATAGTAAGTGAGGCTAAACTTAAAGCATACGATGAGCTCTATAATAGACTAGGAACAAAAGAAGGTAAGAAAGATGTGTTTAAACATGCAAAAGTAAGAGAACAGAAAGGTAAGGACTTAGATCATGTTAGGTGTATTAGAAGCGATGATCAAAGGCTAGTAGTCAAAGATGATGAGATCAAATAAAGATGAGAAACATACTTCTAAAAATTATCAAATGACAATAGCTTTGAGAATATAGGGATTGAAAATACTATAAATCTAAATAACATTGGATATTATAGATATGAACGTAGAATCAAGAAAGGCCATGAGGCCTGATGGTATACCAATAGAGGTTTGGAAGCATATGGGAGATATTCGGGTAGTTTGATTGACCAAGTTGTTTAACAAGATTATAAAATCAAAGAAAATGCTTGACGAGTGGAGGAAAAGCTCTATTGTACCAATCTATAAGAATAAAGGAGATATTCAAAGCTGCACTAGTTATAGAGGGATCAAACTTATGAGTCATGCCATAAAACTTTTTGAAAAAGTGATTGAGAAGAGGCTACAGCATGAAACAAGTGTATCGGAGAATCAGTTTAATTTCATGCTTGGGAGGTCTACCATAGAAGCTATTTTCTTACTAAAATAATTAGTAGAGAAATATAGAGAGAGGAGGAAAGACCTCCACATAGTCTTTATCGACTTAGAGAAGGCTTATGATAGAGTCCCTAGAGAGTTAATATGGAGGGTGTTGGGTGGTAAAGGGGATTCTCAGGGGTATATAGACATAATTATATATATATGTATGATGGAGTGGTAACAAATGTTAAGACCACTAGTGGTGTGACTGGTGATTTTCCTGTCACTGTAGGATTGCACCAAGGATCGGCATTGAGTCTATACTTTTTTACATTAGTTATAGATGCGTTGACAAAACATCTGCATGAGGAGATTTCCTAGTACATGGTATTTGTAGATGATATAGTCCTACTTGATGAGACAAGGGATGGTGTAAATATAAAGCTAGAGTTATGGAGAGAAGCATTAGAATCTTAAGGATTTAAAATTAGCCGAACTAAGACAGAATATATGGAATGTAAGTTTAGCAAGGAGAGTAGGAGTGGAACACCAATCAAGATTGATAACCAAGAAGTCCTCGTAAGAGACCACTTTTGGTACTTAAGATCATTGATCCATGAGAGTGGAGAGATTGGGATGGAGGTTACTCAGAGAATCCAAGTGGGTTGGAACAAATGGAATGTGCATCTAGAGTTTTATGTGATCGGCAGGTGCTACTCAAACTAAAAGAAAAATTTTATAAGATGGCTATAAGGCCAGCCATGCTCTATGGATCAAAGTGTTGGGCAATTAAAGAACATCATACTCATAGGATGAGTGTCGCAGAAATGAGGATGTTAAGATGGATGAGTGGTAACACAAGAAAGGATAGAATTAAAAATAAAAATATTAGAGGAAATTTAGGGGTAGCACCAATAGGTAACAAGATGAGGGAGATTAGACTTAGATGGTTTGGACATGTTCAAAGAAGACCAACAGCGGCACCGGTTAGAAGGAGTGAGGCAATACAACTAGAAGGTTCTAAAAAGGCAAGGGGAAGGCCCAAAAGAACGTGGATAGAAGTGGTGAGGAAAGATTTAAAAACTTTGAGACTAAATGAAGCCATGATATTTAATAGAGTAGAATAGTAGAATAATATTCATGTGGTTGACCCCTAATTGGGATAAGGTCTTGATGATGAAGATGATGAGAGGAAGATAAAATAAAAAAAAGGTTAGGTGAAAAACTATATTACTTAGTATATAGAGATGGACACTGAAACTTTTGACCATTCATTATACAATTAAAGAAAATAATAACTTAGTATTCAATGGATGAGAATTTTGGACCATAGCTCACTTTAGTCAAAAACATCATTATGAACGAATGGATTTTTCACCAAACTAGTCCTCAAAGAGTTCTACCTAGAGGGCTAATTTATCAAAAACAAGGCGACGATTATATCACTTCCCTTTTACATTTAAAGTATATAAAGCCCATTAGAAAAAAGCAATTCCCGGCACCCTTTTACACCTTTATTGTTTTCATGCATGTATGACATTCTTTTTGGCATGGCCCATCTAACGAGGAAGTGATATAATCGTAAAATCTCTAGAAGAAGTTGGTGATTGAAATTTTACTAAATCACGATTTTGTATAGGAATGCTGCTGTCCTGTGCCACGGGAGGGGAACTTAGCCGTACAACTCCCACTCTTCCATGTAAGCCCCACATGTGATTGATCAGACCCATTCATCCAAAAGATATGCTTTTTATTCATTGGTTGTGGACCGTTCTTTAGACAGTGTTCTCCGACCGTCCATATCAAATGGACATTTTCATGTCAATCTCATTGAATCCAACAGGCATCTAGAGTCAGAAAAACCAGATGAACGGGTCTGATCTACCATAGGAAAATGAAGCTTGTTGTTAGAATATCCCTTGGAATTGGAAAGAGCATCAGATCGTGTTAGAAAGAGAATAGTCCTCGTGAACAAATGGCACCCAATTACTATTTCATGCGCAAGACAGGATATTTTTTAACAAAAAGAGAGAAAAAAAATCCTCCTCTTCTGTCTTTCATCCTAAATTCTACTGAGCCCCAAACATTTATTTAGAAACTTCTCTTTCTTCGGTATCTATATGCTTGCTTGTAGGCTGGAGTGCCGCTTTCTCCTTTGGCCGGGATTACATTTAGAATGCGTGTGAAATTCTTGGCTTATGCCTAAAAAAATTGCATTTTTTCCTTGTGTTTCCTAATGTATCTTGTTTCTAATTTTGCATTTTGTACAGCTACTTTGAATCTATTTATACAAGTATTCGCTCGACACAATACACAGACCCTAGTTTTCATTGAGCAAAGATGGCGAAGCTTTTCTATACTGCCCTCCTCTTCCTAGTCCTCGTCTTCTCAGGTTTGTTTCTCATCTTTTATTCTTCTATCTCGGGCTAAACTATTGCATTGATTGATAACCTTTTTCATACTACAGGATTTGAGTTAAAACATCATCTAATAATCATCGCTTTTTTTTTCTTTTTTTTGGATATACTAATATCTGTGCAGCTGAGATGACGATGCCCACATATGCCCAAACAAAATGTATTGCACAGTTGCAGCATAATAACTGTCATGAAGCAATTTGCATGCGGATGTGCAAAGAAAGGTTTAGAGGCCGTGGTTATTGTCTTGTTGTCCCTGACAAGAGCACTGACTGCATGTGCGAATACATCTGTTAACTTCTGCGAGGATGAAGGAATCTTACACTGTTATTTCGATACGGTTATTAATAAGAGTTTATGTTATTGGTTTTCTTCTTTTTGAGGAAGGATTGGTTTCTATTCTCTTGCTAGGCGTGTTGGGGGGAGTTGAAATCTTCTACCCTCACTTCTCCAAACTATTTTTCTTTAACCTCAAAAATATGAGGAGGTGAGTGTACACAATGATGTACCCCACTCATCTTGTGGACAATGATACGCAGAGTGACTATTCTGAGCCTCGGATTTGCTTCCTGTCCTTGAAATGAATGTCTAGAAAGTGAAAAGGTTAAGGAAAAAAGGCTCCAGTCATCCAGAAATCCTGTAACAGGACATGTACAGAAGGAAAAATGGCTTTTCGTTTCATCAAGAAATCACACAAATCAAAGAACTAAACAATAACGGGATAGAATAGTCAATCCAAGCAAGCTACTCTGGACTGGTGAGCCATGCACCAAAATTCTTAAAAAATCAAAAAACAAAAGTGCCTATTCATTAGTGAACCATCCACAAACGGATTTTGGTGTCTGTCTCCTAATACCAGGTGCGCTCCCCCGGCTAAATGGTTTGAGTCATTCAAACACTTCTACATGAGAACTCTATATTTAAAGAGACATATCGAGGCATCTAAATGCAATGCGGAGCCAACTCTTCTAGGTGATTCACATAGATCGTGCCTTCTAAATTTTTAGCCGTCCGTCTAAACCAGAAATTAAATGGTTGTAATTTTTGGAGTTTTAAGTTTGGTGCATGTCCTACGAGATTATCAAACAAACGGGCTCCGAAACTCCAACTAGCAACGCCACTATGATGATCTGACCCAATACACCTTTCGATGATCTCCTGACCCAATAATTTTTGGCTCAACGGTAGTGTTTTTGTCGTGTGACCACAAGGTCACGGGTTCAAGGCATAGAAACAGCCTTTTGCAAAATGCAAGGTATAACTGTATTCTATTGGCCCTTGTAGTTTGGTTTAGTATTTCTGAGGTTGAATTCAGGCTATTATTTATATGGTCCAACTGTCTATTTTTCTGTTATCAAAAGCATAAAATTTTGAAGGAAAGTGATATAGTCACCTCTATTTTAGATAAATTAGCCCTTACTAATGTTTTTGATGGCTATAACTCTATGTGGACCTAGTTTGATGAAGATCCAAGTCATTTAGAATATTTCCATTGACATAGATTTGGTGTGGTCCAAAATGGAGACCATTGTTTTCTTGAGTTGTAAAATGAATAATTTTACCATCCATTTTATAACTGAAAATAGCAATGGCTCAGATTATTCAATGGATGAGAATTTTAGACTATAGCCATCTGAGTCAAGGGCAATATTTTGAATGACTTGGATCTTTATAAAACTTAGCCTACAGATAGTTATAGCCATCCAAAACATTAACAGATGCTAATTTATCAAAAATAAGGGGTGATTATATTAGTTCCAATTTTCAAATCCTAAAACAGTGGCTTTACTCTTGTGAGCCAGCCTGCTAACTATATAGAATGCTAATGCAAGATATTTTCCGTGAAAGAATCCTATCATATCTTTGTTTCCCTTCCATATAACAAGGAAGCTTATATTAAATACTTCCCCAAACACTAGTTAAAATATATGTTTACATTAATATTAGTGAGACACCCTCATGTACTACCATAGTCACAAAGCTAGGATTTGGTAAAAAGTTAGCAAGGTAAAATGTCATTAAATTTGGAACATATGAAAAAAAGGTGGCAAAATTTTGAGAGGAAAATGAGAAAAATTAAAAAGATTAGTGAAGAAAAAATTCAAAATAAATGAGAAAATAAATAATAAAAATTCAAAATTATTTTAAATATATAAAAAGTAAATACACAATATACGTGACAACTTCTTGATTATAAAGAGAATATACTATAGACAAATTAAACATAATTTCCAAACTCCCACAAAAGATAACAAAGTTCGAAGTTGAAAAAAATACAAAAGAAAATAGTCAGAGTAAAAAATAATTTTTAAAATTAAAAAGTAGAAAGTAAGTGATTGGAGCGGTTGAATTTTTGATGAAAAGTTAAAAAACTAAAAAGTTGAAGATAAAAATTTATAAAGGAAAAAATATATATAAAAGCATGTAGTTGGTAAAAGAAAAAGGAAATAAAAATTGTTAATCCAAAAATAGAAAAAGTCATAAAAAAGATGAGTTTTTATTGAAAACGATAGGGTTTTTTAAAGTATGATCTGGCTTATGAAAAATACATATCTTTTTTTAACAGAAAAGGAAAAAATTGGAGTATTTTGGTACTACGTGGCCCCTACAACCTACCTATAGAAAGTAAGTGTTTGATGTCTAGTTTTAGAGTTTATTAGTCATTTTTACACAATGGTTGTTTGTTTCATTTTATTTTTTGCAAAACAAATGACACACTTGTTAGTAGTGGTCATCTTTGTGAAAAGACAACACATATGATAAACATACCCATTAGTCAGCATGGAAGTCAAGTGAGGGTGGTTTTTTTCTAAAAAATTAAAGATTTGTCTATCTAGAACATGTCTTTCCTTGGTTTGTGTTCCCTAATGTATCTTGCTTCTAATAATATGTGCCGTTGTAGAATTGCTTAAACCTAAAAGGTTTGCTTTGCATCCATTTATACTCTTATTCATTCAATGCATTACATGCACATAAGCGGAACTGCTACACCTTCATCTAGACGCCAGTTTTCTTTAAGCAAAGATGGCAAAGTTTTCTTACACTTCCCTCTTCTTCCTAGTCCTTCTGGTCTTTTCAGGTTTGGTTCTTATCTTTCATTCTTTCTGTCTCCTGCACAACTGTAGCTGTGATTAGCTGAGTTTTTCATCGTTACATGCTACGAAAGTGGAATCCAGCGGAAATCCTATATGTTTCAACATTGATCCATTTCTTGTAAACTCAATAGGAAAACTCTATTATCAATTGCTGTCTAATCCTTGTAAATGCAAAATAAGAATAGTTATGTACACGCTACCATTCGTTAATTTGCAACATGAGCTGAGCTTATTCATAAAACATATTCTCGTCGCTTTCCATAGTTTGTTATATCTTTGCAGCTGAGATGATGGTGCCCAAAGTATATGCCCAAACAAAATGTATTGCATTGTTGCATCATAAACACTGTCACGAGGCAGTTTGCAAGCAGATCTGCACCCAAAGGCATAGAGGACATGGTTATTGTCTTGCTGTCCCTAACAAGAGGAGGGACAGCATTTGTATGCATCTCTACGTTAACTCCTGTGAGGATATTTTACTAGAACAATATGTTTTGGTTCGGTTCGCGTTTTATGTTATTGGTTTCCATTCTCTTGCTATACATGTTCTGGTGAGTAGAAGTCTTCGTATTTTTCTTTGACTAAAGAAAGAATGGTTTTCATACATCAAAATCAGAAAGCCTACAACCAATCAGAGGTAAATAATTTGATAGATGACACCTCATAGCATGACTTGTCAGGTAAATGGTTTGGAACATTGAGAAAGTAACCCACTTGAACATTTAACCTACCCATTTTTCTAAGTGAAATATGGGTTTGTAGCCATCAAAATCCATAAATTTATCAGGCATCACGGTGGATTCAATTTTTCCTTTGATAGATGAATGTAGGCCTTCTGTATATGGTGGCCATTTTGATTGACTTAGATCAAGCCTTTGAGTTGACCATCCATCCAAACTAGCTAGAAATTAAATGATTATGATCGTTTTCAATGAAAAATAAATCGACATCTTGATCTCCTACCTACAAATAGTCTAAGGTTCCAAGATTTGAAGCAGATTGAAGAAAATCAAAAGTGATCTAGCTTTAAATGGTCATGATCGCTCTAAAGAGTATCTTGGAACATGTCATTTTTAGAATTATTGGTCGTGGGTGTGAAAGTATCATTAAGATAAACATGATCAATGATTTGGATTGTTTAAAACTATGATTTTTGACCCAAGATCAAAAGACTTTATTGCAACTCTTGGATTGAATCAAGATAATTCCATGGGATATGAAAGATCAGATAAATAAGATAACATTGAACAATCTTAACTAATGGACAGTCTTGATAATCAAAATCCAAAAGATTTCCTCAAAATAATAGATTTGAGTATGCCCATAATAGGAATAGTTCTGATTGCTCACACAATGGGTCCTCTGCAGCTAACAGTCATTCCTAATTTTGAAAAGGGATGAATAGAGTTGTATTATCTGCGTCATGAAGGAAATTGGCCTTGAAGTTTCCAAAGATAAAAAGAGGAGATAAGCTATGTTATATGAGATAAAGATGATCATAAAACATGGAAGAATGTGATTAGAGGCTTCTTTCTATAAGGGAAAGAGAGATCTAGCAGAAAGGGAGAGAGGATTCATGCTAAAGTGTGAAGAAAAAGGAGTAGAAGCATGTTTGTTTTCACATGTATTTGCCTGGAGGAAGAAGAAGATCCATAATTCAAGCAAGTTACCTATCAAGTAGGGGTACTTTGTGTGATGATTCTTGCTTTGATACTCAACGAAAATTAGTGGAATTCATTCTACTGGAAAGCTAGCTTTGAGGAGAAGAAGACCCAGGTGTTTAATTTCCATTTTTCATTCCAAATCTTGTAAATCGAATTGATAAATGAATGTCATTTTCAACTGTTGCATGCAATGTTGCCAATATTTTTCCTAACGATTTCCACCGTTATTATAGTTTATTTATTGTGATTTTGAATAATATATTCCATTGCTTATGTTTTAAATCTAGTTAGGTGGAGTTTGATGTGAGTTTTGTTGAAAGTTAACAGTCGATTCATTTAAATTTACGAAATAAGCATGAAAGGTATTGTTTTGTAGGTTGGTTAATACCATAGTTTGAGATCAAATATTTTAATTTGGAATCATTTTTTAGAAATCTAACCATACAAATAGATTATTTGATGTTTCATTATGCTAGGTACAAAATTTCATTTAAATATTCCATCGAAAAGTCTTTTAAATTAGTGGCCCAAATCTGCTACTTAGTCACACATAGTGACTATTAAGTAAAGAAGATGAACCTGATTTTCCATTTTGCTATCACTTGTAGACTCAATGAGTGGCGTTACTCTAGATCTTTAATTTGAAAATTAATTTTGAAAATCCATGAATTGTATCTAATGAGGGACACGTCTATGATGATGGCGGATGATCTTAAAAAAATTAATTTAATGTTTTTAATTGATTTTTATCTATAAAATAAAAATAAAAAATATTTTTCTTAGGCTTTTTATGCTAAGTTCTAGGATTTGTTTTAGATTTTTATTGGAAAATTTTATTTATATTTAATTTCTTAGAATTTAATTTCTTATATGTCTTAGATAATTAAATTTAAAAAATACTCATTTAGTTTTAAATTTAGTATAATTAGAAACTTTGGTGCTTTGAAGGGGAGCCTTAGCGCAAGAGTAAAGTTGTCGTCGTGTGACCTTGAGGTCACGAGTTCAAGGTGTAGAAATAACCTCTTGCAAAAATGCAAGGCGCTGCTTACTATCGACCCTTGTGGTCCCTCCTTCTCCAAAACCCAGCATAGGCTGGAGCTTCGTGCACTAGGGCTGCCCTTTTTAGAAACTTTGGTGCTTTAATTCTTACAATATCCTCCCTATGGATTTGACCATGCATCACTATAAGTGACTCCTATAAGCTTGTAGGAAAAGTCTCAAATAAGTTTTTGGTACTGTTGCTAGGGAGATTATCAAGTAGCTGATAGATTCTTTTTTTCTAATTTTTTTTTTTTAGTGGAATAGTGAGGGAAGACCTGTATTTATTTTAGTTTTAAATTTAATTTAAAAGTTGTAGTACTACAAGCCGAAGGTAAAAAATCCTTTCATGCAAGTGGAGGTGGTTTGTAAATGATTCAACCTTTTGCGAGAATATTTAATTCCAAGACCCCACTATAAGATCTATTTAATCTTTTGTTTTTCCTATATTTAGGTTTTGCATTATTGTTTGGTAGATTAATGCATATAGATCACATGCATGTTTAACTATTGCATACTTGTTAGGTTGTTCCATTAGTTTAACCTCTTAACATGGGATAGCTTAAGCTCACTATAACCAATATACATAGGCTATCTGGGTTATAATATTCCATCTGTTAAGGCTCAGACCCTTTGTGAAGTAGCATATAATTAGTTGTATTATTTTAAATTTATCTTTGCATTCTTGTAAGGGCACTTGATCCCACAAGTTCGAGGATAGATTTCATCACTACTTATTGGCCCACTTAGGTTAACTATCACTTTTGTGCACATTAGCCTTCCAGAAATTAATTTAAAATCAACTAGAACAGACCTTAGTAGCTTACGAGCTCATAGGACCCTCTTGGAAGTAAACGCCAATTTTCACTCTAGTAGTCCTATCTAATCAACTACACTGGTATTTAAATAAGCACATTCTATGACTCGGATCATCTATGGCTAACTGAGAAGGGCGTGATGTGCTTGGTTCAGATCAAGATTTGATTGGTAAGCAATGGGACAAGTCTGAAAAAGAGGAGGAATTGTTGATTAGAATAATCTCAAAGCTACTTCTTCTAAAAGAAATTCAAGATAATTAAAACCTTTGAGCTGTCCATAAGATCATGTGACTGTCCTTTTGTTGTGCATCATTCTTGTCTTTAGGTTGCATCATTTGTCTAGTTTTTCTTTGTTTCAGTTGTATATGAAGCTTAAAAATTAAAAAAGAAAAACACAAAGATATGATCAATTGCATTCAATGACTTATCAACAAACTAATCAAAGGGGTAATCCACAGCGTAGCATTAATAGAGATGATATTTTTCCATAGAAAAACAGTCCCTCTTTGATGACGATGATCCACCTCTCATCATGGATAATGATGATGTTTTCTTGTGGATGAATAATCATCTCTTTGATGTTGATGATGCTCTACCTCTCTTTAATAATAGCATGCATCCATGAAGGAATCACTCTCCACTACCTAGAAATAAGAGAAGAAAATATAACAGGGAATGAGACCAACACGTAGCACATTAGGATAATTGGCATAACCAAATTCCCAATGAGAGAACTTTGAGAGAGTACTTACAGCCTAATTATACCAGCATATCTTCCTGTATAATTTTGCCTCAAAATGCTAGTATGATTTATTTAAATATGGAAGTTATTCAATTACTTCCTAAAATTTATAGGTTGGGTAGTGAGAGTCCTTACCTGCACTTAAAGAATTTTGATGAAGTATGCATTACTCATAATCCACAAAATCTAGGATTAAATATAGTAAGGTTCAAACTTTTTTCTTTTTCTCTAAAGGAAAAAGCAATGACGTTGTTTCATTCATTGTTGGCAAGTTCCATATGGACATGGAGAGAACTAGCTAAGGAATTCTTCAAAAAGCTCTCCCCTACCAATAAAACTAATACCCTTCACCATAAAGATAATGAACTTCACCCAACATGAGAAAGAACCATTTTATTAGTGTTGGAAAAGGTTTAAAAATGTATTATTAACTTGTTCACATCTTGGATATGAACTTTGGCATATCATTAATTTCCTTTATAAAGGACTTACCTTTGATATGCACTAGTTTGTGAAAGTGATGTGCAATAGCAACTTTTTCAACAAACAACCAGATAAGTGGAAGAGTATTTGAAGTGGTTGGCAAAGCATGATCAAATTGGGCTGAGTTAAATATAGTAGATTATACAAATGCACCCAAGTTTATTGCCACATACATTAGGGACGACATTCATGCTATAATTGAAAAAAAAAAAATGACATTAATGAATAGGGTAATACTTATAAATGTTCTTTTTCTCCATTTGTATAGTTAAATAAACCAAACTAGAGTAGTCATCCTACCTTCAATTAGAGAAGTTGAGATGATGCTAATGTCACATGTCAGGCCCCTTACAAACCACAAAAAGGACAACTTACTCCTAAACTTACTTACCCTCACATAAGAGGCAAGATAAGGATAGTTTTCATAAATTTATACAATACCAAGAGAAGAAAAATATCCAATTTGAACAATCCTTGAATTACTTGAAGGATATGATGTTTGAAATGATGCAAACCCTTCAAAAGGGAAATTTTCTACTCAACCACATGAAAACCCTCGTGGTGATCATACAGTAAGTGAGATCAATCCTTCAACTACAAATATAGAACAAATGAAGGCAGTTATTATTCTTCATTATGGAGAATTATTTGAGAAAATTGCTCCAACAAAGGCTAACAAGGAACGTCTCCAACCCACCAAGTCATGTTCTATCCTTGCTTTGTTCCTTTAGAAGCAGCTTCAAAATACCAAAACAACTTCTAATGAGGAAATTTTTAACATTTATAAGCAGCCTAGAGAAAGTTTAGGTACTTTGCCCTATGTTCAAATGACAAATTCAAACATGCAAGGTAACTTTAGTCATCCTTTCTATTTTAAGGCTAGTTTGTCTAATTTTATGTGGGATCAAGTGAAGTACAGAACTGTAAAAATTGTCCCTTTGTATCATTTTTTTTACTATAGTTCCTATAATTTTCTTTTTTCTACATTTCTCATTTATTTATTTCTTAATGCATTATTGTCATTCTATTTTTCAAACATAGAGGACAATGTTTATTTAGGTTGGGTGTATAGAATTCTTGCAAATTCTAATTGTTTTAGTTGTTTTTTCATGATTTTTGAAAATGAAAAATAAAATCTTTTGAGTTTTAGGTTAGTTCCTAATGATGAGAATTGGATTTTCTGAAGTCTACTCTTCATTTCCATCTTTAGCTTATTAATAGAATTGTATATGATTAGTTTATTACTTTACTTATTTTTTTAAGTATTTCATAGAAGCTAAATCTCATATCAGATGAAGTTCAAGAGTTTTAATCTGCATAAAATTAAAGAACTTCCATATATGTAGACTATATACGCACAAAACTCTAAGATCTAAGCCAAAATTAAATATTTTTATCATATGAATCAGGTTTGAATTTTTTATTCATTTCTATTAACATTCTACTGAGGTAATTTGAGTATGAACAGATGAAAATTTCTCAGACATAAACCTAGGAACTATCTTTTATGAATTATGTGGGTATATTCTCTACAAACCCTCAAGAGAAAAAACTCATCCGCTAGGGGTAACCTATGGGTTTAAGAGCTTGTTGCATATGCTAAATGTAATCATGATTACCTACTAAAATGATAATTTGTAAAATGATTTTTCACATGTTTTGTTCGAGACTAACAAAATGCTAGTGGAGTGTATGTTGAGAGTTGATTGTAATATCAAAAACCCCTACTTTTACATCATTTTAGGGCATTTAATCATTCATGCTTATGTTTATAGGATATGTTTGCATTAAAATAGCTATTTTTAATCCAATTGTAAATTAATGGATTTTCAAGAGTAGATGTCGATCAAGGTTAGTATGTGTAAAACTACTAGTAAAATAGTACTAATTAGAAAATTTTCTATGTTTTGCAAGTTGTAGATCAAGATCCATATGATTAGATCAAGCTGATCAACATTATGAATCATCGATCAAGTTTAAATTGAAACAAAAGGTTATAATGAATTCAAGATGAATTGGATGATTCAGATAAAATCAAGACAAAATGGTTCAAGTTCTAACATTTTTCAATTATAAATAGTCTAAAGATTTGAAGCAGATTAAAAAAAATCAATGGTAATCTAGCTTTTAACGGTCAAGATTTCTCTAAAGGGTATCTTGCAAAGTGTCACTTTTAGAATTATTGGTCATGGGTGCAATGATATCATTAACTTATACATTATCAATGGTTTGGTTCATTTACAATTATGGTTTTTTGGCTAACATTAAAAGACTTTATCAGATGTCTTATATTAAATCAAGATAAATCCATAGGAGATAATAGATCAAATGTAAGAGAATAATGAAAAGGCATTGATGGATAAATCTTAATTGTTGGACAGCCTTGATCATCAAAACCTAAAAAAATTTCTTAGAATCAACATATTTGAGTATGACCACAATAGGAATAGTTCTGATTACCAACACAATGGGTCCTCTATAGCTAACAATCATTCCTAACTCTGGAAAGGTAAAATGTGAGTTGTATCATATGTATCATGAAGGAGATTGGGCTTGAAGTTTATGAAGATAAAATAATAAGAGATAGGAGATAAGAGATAAGAGATGTTATATGAGATAAAGATGACATAAAACATGGAAAAAGTGATTAGAGGCTTGTTTCTATTAAGGGAAGAGAGATCTAGTAGAAAAGGAGAGGATTTGTACTAGAGTGTTAAGGAAAAGGAGTAGAAATATGTCTGTTCACATACATGTTTGCGTGGAGAAAGAAGAAGATCCACAGTTTGTGCGAGTTACCTTGCAAGTAGGGTTTTGTGCAATAATTTTTACTATGATCATCATCATCATCATCATTAAGACCTGATCCCAATTAGGGTCAGCCACATGAATCTTATTCCTCCATTCCTCTCTATTAAGTATAATGGCTTCATTTAGTCCCAAAGTTTTTAAATCTTTCCTCACCACTTCTATCCAAGTTCTTTTGGGCCTTCCACTTGCTCTTTTAAAAGCTTCTACTTGCATTGCCTCACTCCTAACCAGTGTTGTTTTCTATCTCCTTTGAACATGTCCAAACCATCTAACTTTAGTCTCCCTCATCTTATTACCTATTGGTGCTACCCCAAGATTTTCTCTAATATTTTCATTCCTAATTCTATCCTTTCTTGTCTTACCACTCATCCATCTCAACATCCTCATTTCCGTGACACTCATCCTGTGAGCATGATGTTCCTTAACTAACCAACACTCTAATCCATAGACCATGGCCGGCCTTATGGCCATCCTATAGATTTTTTCTTTTAGTTTGAGTGGCACTCACCGATCACACAAAACTCCAAATGCATATCTCCATTTGTTCCAACCCACTTGGATTCTCTAGGTAACCTCCCTCTCAATCTCTCCACTCTCATGAATCATTGATCCTAAGTATAGAAAGTGGTCTTTTATGGGGACTTCTTAGTTATCAATCTTGATTGGTGTTCCACTCCTACTCTCCTTGCTAAAATTGCATTCCATATATTCTATCTTATTTCTGTTGATTTTAAATCCTTTAGATTCTAATACTTCTCTCCATAACTTTAGCTTTGTGTTTACACCCTCCCTTGTCTCATCAATTAAGACTATATCATCTGTAAATAGCATGCACTATGGAATCTCCTCATGTAGATGTTTTGTTAACTCATCCATAACCAATGTGAAAAGGTATGGACTCAATGTCAATCCTTGGTGCAATTCTACAATGACAGGAAAATCACCGGTCCCTCCACTAGCAGTCTTAACATTTATTACCGCTCCCTCATACATATCTTTAATTATGTCTATATACCCCAGCGAAATCCCTTTCTTGCCCAACACCCTCCATATTAACTCTCTAGAGATTCAATCATAAGCTTTCTCTAAGTCAATAAAGACCATGTGGAGGTCTTTCCTCCTCTCCCTATATTTCCAAGGTAGACCTCCTAGGCATGAAACCGAACTAATTCTCTCATATACTTGTCTCATGTTGTAGCCTCTTCTCAATCACTCTTTTAAAAAGTTTCATACTGTGGCTCATAAGTTTGATCCCTCGATAATTAGTATAGCTATGTATGTCTCATTTATTCTTATAAATTAGTACAATAGAGCTTTTCCTCCACTCATCTGGCATTTTCTTTGATTTAATAATCTTGTTAAACAACTTGGTCAACCAAACTACCCCAATAACTCCCGTATGCTTCCAAATCTCTATTGGTATACCATCGGGCCCCATGGCCTTTCCTGATTTCATCTTTTTCAAGGCCTCTTTCACTTCAAGTATTCTAATAAGACATTCATATCTATAATATCCAATGTTATTTAAGTTTATAGTATTTTCAATCCCTATATTCTCAGAGCCGTTATCATTTAACAATTTTTAAAAGTATGTCTCCCACCTTTGTTTAATCTCATTATCTTTGACTAATACCCTTTGATCATCACTTCTAATGCACCTAGCATGATCTAAGTCCTTACCCTTCTGTTATCTTACTTTTGCAAGTTTAAACACATCTTTCTCACCACCTTCTCTTGTTCCTAGTCTATTATATAGCTCTTCATATGCCTTAAGTTTAGCCTCACTTACCATTCTCTTGGCAAACTTTTTAGCATTCTCATAGTGTTCATACTTTTCATTATTTTTAGTCTTTTGCCATGCTTTAAAACACATCTGTTTTTCTTTAATAACTTTTTGCACTGTTTCACTCCACCACCATGTTTCCTTTACTAATTGTCTTTTACCTTTAGATACTCCTAAGACATCTTTTGCCAGTTTCTTAATGGACTCAGTAATATTAATCCACATGGTATTTACTTTTGTTTCATAGTTCCAATTTCCTTCTACCATCAACTTATTTTTTAATTAGGTTATTTTCTCTCCTTTTAAGTTCTACCACTTATTCATTTCTTTTCCTCCATCTTTTGATATGAATACCCATAACCATTAACCTATGTTGTGAGGTTAAACTCTCATCAGGTATTAGCTTACAATCCTTACACATTGATATTTCAATATTCCTAAATAGAAGGAAGTTTATTTGGCTTTTATGAAGTCCACTTTTAAAGGTTATTAGGTGTTCATCCCTCTTCTTAAATAGTGTATTTGCAATGGCTAGGTTATATGACAAAGCAAAGTTGAGGATAGTTTCCCCCATCTCATTTCGTTCACCTATACCATAACCTATGTGTATTCTATCATATCCTTCATTTTCTTTTCCTACATGGTCATTTAAGTCTGCTCCTATAAATATCCCCCTAGTGTTGGGAATTTCTTGCATGACTCTCTCCATATCTTCCCAAAACTATCTCTTGATTATATCTTCTAACTCTACTTGTGGTGCGTCTACACTTATAACATTTATGATCTGCTCTTCTAGAACAAGTTTTATTATTATAATTCTATCACTAATTCTTTTAATGTCCACAACTTTATCCTTTAATTCTTTATCCACTATTATTCCTATTCCATTTATGTTATTATCCTTTCCTACATACCTTAATTTATACCCATTGATTTCTCTAGCTTTAGACCCTTTCCACTTGGTTTCTTGGATACAAGCTATGTTGACTCTCCTACGTTTCATTATGTCTACTAACTCCAAACTCTTACCTGTCAATGTCCTTATATTCCATGTGGCAATACAAATCTTATGCTCTGGAGATATCTTATTTGCCAACGCCCTTCTCAATCTCCATGGCATGAACCCATGTCAACTTTTCACTGCACCTGGATTTTGATGCAGCGCGTCGCTTTTGAGGGGACGCTTTAGCAACCCTTGCCCATTTTTCACCACACCCGAGATTTGATGCAGCGCGTTGCTTATGGGGAATGCCCTAGCTTGAGGGAATATCAGTTTTCGATTCATGTCATATGAGGGTTGCCATAGTTTTAAAAAGCTGAAGATGATTTTTATTTCTTCCTTACAAGTAGAAAAAAAATAACAAAATCAACTTCAGTTTCTCCCTTGCCGGCTAACACTTGATGCAAGGGTTTTCATATTTGAAGAAGCTGGAAATGATTTTCATTTCTTCCTTGCAAACTAATATACAAATGCATATTTGTTTACAAGAAGGAAATAATAACAAAATCATCTTCAACTTCAACTTCTCCCTTGCTAGCTAGCACCTGACGCAATACCCTCCTCCTTTTTCATTTGGCCTTGGGACCGGCATTGGCAAAGTTTAATTTTTGCTTTAATACTTGACAAAAATTAGCAAAATTTGTTCTGTTGGAAAGCCATCTTGGAGGAGAAGAAGTCCTAGGTGTTTGATTTCCAATTTTCATTTCAAAGCTTATAAATCAAATTGATTAATGAATATCATTTTCAACTGTCACATGCACTATATAATATCTTTTTCTCAAGTTTGGCATCATTATTTTGATTGATTTATTGTTTTTTTTAATGATATATTATATTTCTTATGTTTTAAATTGAGTTAGGTAGAGTTTGATTTGATTTTTGTTGAAAGTTAAATGTTGGATTCATTTAAATTTCGAAGTAAGCAAGAAAGGTACTATTCTACAAGTTGGTTAACAATCATTGTTTTAGATAAAATATTTTAATTTATAATCACTTTTTGAGAAATCTAACTATACAAATAGATTCTTTCATGTTTCATTGTGCTAGGTACAAAATTTTATTCAAGAATTTGCTTAGGAAGTCATTCAACTAAGTAACCCAATTCTGCTACTTAGTCACGCACAATGATTGTCAAGTGAAGAAGATGAACCCGACTTTCTATTTTGCTAGTGACACTCATGACAGCAGTGCAATGCATGCTATTTTTTACATTGAGTTTCTACTAACACTCTCTCACTTGCAGACTTAATGAGAGGTGTTGCTCCAGATTCTTAATTTAAAAATTAATTTTGAAAATTTGTGAGTTGGATCTATTGAGTGACACATAGTGATGATGATGAATTATCTGAAAATTTAATTTAATATTTTTTTATTAATTTTTAGGAATAAAGTAAAAATAGAAAAAATTAATTTTCTTAGGTTCTTTGTGCTAAGTTTTAGAATTTGTTTTAGATTATTATTGTACAATTTTTTATTTGTGTTTAATTGCTTAGAAGTTATTTTTCTAAAATGTCTTAGATAATTTATTTTTAAATTAATTTAATTTAGAAAAATCCTCATTTACTTTTAATATTATTATAATTAGGAACTTTGGCACTTTAATTTTACTATATCCTCCCTGTGGATTTGACCCTGCTTCACTACATTTGACTTGTATACGATTGTAAGAAAACTCTCAAACAGATTCACCAAAATAAACATCGAGGAGCCTAACATTTTCGGACCCTTAGACTGCCTTAACCTCATTCTACAAAATGCTCACCCAACATGCTTCTATGCCCCAGGAATAAAAATGCATGATCAAAGTCTCATTCCAAATACACCAAAACTTAAACTACAATATGTGCACCTACAATCAAAAGCTAGCTTTATGATAAGTGAAATAGTCCACCTTTAAAACTATAGGCTGTGAATTACATGCCTAGAATTAGAATGCTAGGAAAAATGCCTTTTTTCCCTTTGAATTTAGTTAGATCTAGGCTATGAATCACGCACCTAGAGCCTTAGAAGAAGAAAAAAATCAACATAACAAAAAGACAAATGAGCCTTTCTAACAAACTAAGAAAAGTCATGTTAAAAATTTAACATATTCATGTAAACCATACAACCTATATGATGCTAGAAATAAAAAGTTCATGCAAATTATAAAGGATAGAAACATGGATATAGAGAAAAAAATTTCACTTGAGGGCAAAGAACCATGCCACACACATGCCTATGTACCAAGAATGGGGCAACAGAAAAGAACACATAGTCATGTTAATAAAGGGGGGATTAATTAATTAATTAATTAAAGTAGAAAAATAAACAAAAAAAATGAACCTAATCTTGGGAGAGGCATGTGATTCCAAGGAGAGAGAGAGAGAGAGAGAGAGAGAGAGAGAGAGAGAGAGCTCTAACCCTTTTATAAAGGAAAAGTCCTAAAGTCCCAGTTCGTCTCTAACTCTAAATCTCCATCTTATTAAAGTCTATCTCTAAATTCAAACCCCTTGTCCCCTTATGAATTCAACTCCTTTCAACTTTTTAAGGTTTCAAAATTTCTAAGTTCATCCATGGCAAAGAACTTAAAAATTTTGAAAGGGGCATCTCTTCGAGGTGTAGTCATGACAATTTACCCCTCCCTCCATTGAAAAGAAAAAGTCATCCCATGAAACCCACAATGTTTCAAAAAATATATTTGATACAAAGCAAGAAAGAAGATATTTAAGTTGGAGAACTTAGAGTTGGACCTAATTGATTTAAACAAGTGGGGCTCATCTAACAAAAAAAGGCTCCATGGAAAGGGTTATCTTTTAATTTCAAAAGTATTCTCTCAAAAGAGTCCTCCTTAACTAATGTCTAAGTCCCCATGTTTCAAAATTATTAAAATGGGTCCGCTTTGTCTAGCATAAGTGGGATCCATTCTAAAGATCATACAAAGGAAAAAAAACCATGTATGGCCTCCTATTAGAAAACATTAGGTTATCTAGTGACAAATTTTTGCTTCTAAACTTGCTTGTTGCCTAAACCTCCTTTAGGCAACTCAAAAGAATTAAAAGGAGGCCTGCACAACCTATGAAGTGGGATCCATTTATTCCAAAAAAAGAGACAGTCCCCTTGAGATGTTTCCCTATTATTAAAAATGTTGGACTCTTCTGAAGAGAATCCTACTTTTTAAGTGCAAATTTTCATAAAAATGGGCCCACTTAGTCTGTAAGCATGGGACCCATTCCATTATTTTCTCCACCAAAAGGAAACATCCACCATGGAGTTTTCTCTAGTAGGAATTTTTGAAGTTCTCTTGAAAAGAGACCCACTTTGGTCAAAACAAGTAAGACCCATTCATGCCTTGCTCTAAGATCCCTTCAAATAGGACCCACCTTGCTAGTAGCTAAGGCCCATTATCATGAAAAAATATCCATGGCCTCTCCCTTAGCCATTAAAATGTTTAGAACCCTTCAAGAGAAACATTCTTTTATAATTGGCAAATGCATAAGCCCACGTCCATATTTGAAAAGAAAGTTAAAAACTCTCTCATAAAACTTGAAATGAGACCCACCACATTCACAAGTGGGACCCATCATCACCCAAAACACCCCATAAGGCCTTTCTAGTGTTTAAGACTCTTTTAAAAAAAGAGAGATCTCTTATGTTGGTAAGACCCATACATTGTAAATGAGGACCACTTTGATTAGCAAGTGGGATAAATTTATTAAAAGAATGCCCCTAAGGGCTTCTTCTCATCTTTAAAACCTTTTTAAAATAGCAAGGAAAAAATATTGGCAATGAGGCCTTCATAAAACTAAGCACTCCATTTTCCTAAAAAGCCTTTGGAGAAAAAAGATGAATGGGCCCCACTTAGGAGCCTATGTTTCAAAACTCTTGATCATAAAAACCAACAATGGGTCCCACCTTGGGCAGCTTACCATGAATTCAGGTACACAAGGGTTTTAAGTGGAACTCATTTTTTCTATTTTCCCTAAAGGTCTTAAAATAAGAAGAGAACCCTTTTAGGAACCCATACACTTAGCCTTTTAAATCAAGCTTATGTTTGGTGAAACTTAAGTTCTAAGCACCAAACAAGTGAAATGGGGCCACAGTGGGCTGAACTAGGTGCCCATGGTCTCAAGTGAGGCCCATCTCACTCCTTTCATCTCCCCTTCTTAGTTTTAACCTGGTGCGACCCATTCAAACTTTTTCTCTTTGCTCTCTCCCACTCTCTTAGGACTCTTAAGTGAAACCCATTTCACTCCTTTCTTCCCTCCTTAGCTCCAGTATAATGGGATCCATTTCATCCTTTTTCCTTTCATTTTCTCTCCTACTCTCTCCTACTCTCTCATAATGCTCTCCCTTTAGCCCACTTCCTCTCTTTCTTTCATGTTTCATTCGTCTCTCTTCCTAACTACTCCCTCCCACCTTCCCACTCAATTACCTTCCCTTGACTTGTTACCCACTTAGCCTTCCAAGAAACATATAAATACCTCCTCCTATTCTTAGAAAGAAAGGAAGAGCATTTAAAAAAAGAAATTGAAACCCTACCATTTTCAAGAGAGAAACCTTGCTTTCATTCTCCCTAAAGTTATAGTTCTTCAAAAAAGTGATTTCTTATCTTTCTCTTTGATTCTTCATCTCCTTTTCCCTAGTTTTAGGTCTCACTCTCAATTGAGGTAGCACTCGCCATGTCTAAAGAGGAGCCATTCTTTTTGTCAACAAATTTTTCGTTATGAGGTAGCACTTTCCTTGCCTCAAGAGGTTTGAGTAGTTTGCCTTTTTGGAAAAATATCTGAATGGGCCCATCAATTATCAAGATGGGTTCCTTTCTACATTTACGATAGTGAGGCTCATTTCCCTTCAAAAGGAATGTGTATCTTGTCTCTATTCAAAATAGGTTAAAACTCTTAGAAGAAACTCTTGGGTGGATTGGAATAAGATATATGCAAAAACAAGTGGTCTCATTTCTGATTAAAATTGAATGCCCACCTACCTGACTAAATTCATCAAATGCTTAAAGATAAGGACTTATTTTACTTAAAATATAAAGTAAGCAATGTGAGGCATAATCCTAACTGAATTAAGGGCCCACTTGCTTAAGCTTTAAAGAATTAAAGAAGGAAAGAAGCAAAAGAAAAGAAAGTGATAAGCGGGGCCTATACCCAGATTTATGTGTTGGGCACTTGATTTCTTGTTAATTGTTAAGTGGGCTTCAATTGATGTCTTAGGCACTTGTTTTTCCAAAATGGTCAAGTGGGCTCCAATTGACATATTGGGCATTTACTTTTCCAAAAATTACCAAGCGAGCCCTAATTGATGTCTCGGTCTATTCCTTTCTTAAAAATGCTTAAGTGAGCCCAATTGATGTCTCGGCTACTTATTTTTCCTTAAATGGTCAAGCAGGCCCATATTTATGTCTCAATACTTACTATTCTAGTACCACTTAAAGAGGGCCCCAATTCATGCCTAGGGTGCTTGCTGCTCCACAATCACTTAAATTACTCCTCAGTTCATGCCTGAGCTGTCTACTTCTCTAATAGAATTTAAAGAGGGCCTCAATTCATATTTAAGTAGCCTACTTCTCATAGCAACTTAATGTGCCCCCTGATTCATGCCTAGGGTGCCTGCTTCTCTAACAACATTTAAAAAGGGCCTTGAGTCATGCCTGGGGTGCCTCCTTCTCTAGAACCATGTAAAGTGGTGTTTGCTTCTCCATAACCATGTAAAATTCCTACCAAGGTATTTGCCACTCCAGAACAACACAAAGTGGGCCCCAATTAATTGACAAGGCACACACTAAGATGATTCCAAATAAACAAAGAAGAAGAAAAGAGAAGTAAATGGATTCTAATTGACATTAAGACCACTTACCCATTCTTTTGCTGATTATCCATCCTACCACAATCTTAAAACACAAATGGGTCCCACAGCTTAAGATTATTGAACTCAATCAAAATCTTATTATCTAAAAACTTCCAAATCTAGCCAAAGATCTTTTGGCCAAGATCTCAAAGACTTATAAACACATAAAACCTCCCTTGTAAACTTATATTTATTCAAATGCTATATGAGTTTTGTATTATAATTCATTAGGCATGCTCTATGTATTCAAATTACCATCACCACAATTTCAATGTGATGTTTACTTATTTTATTTCACATTGGAATATATAGACATGGGACCTTTTTCTATTGAATTGTACTATGATGTGTGGTTTGTTTGTGAGGGAGAGGTGCAATATGAGGGAGGGGAGGTGGATAATGGTACTTCTGATTCACATAAACTATCTTTTCTAGACATATTGAATTTTGCTAAAGTGGTGGGGAACAAGAAAGACTAGGTAAAGGATGTCTACTGTAGATTGCCAAATTCTAGATTTAAACATATGAGAACTAATAAATATGTCTTAAAGATGGTTAATCATGTAGTAGATGGTGGATTAGCAAAATAATTTTGTAGAATTGAAGGTTGTGGACATTGTGGTTTTAGAAGTTATGACTAATGAAATGATGAACTAGTTTGTGAGCCTAAGGATGTAGGTATTGAGTAACATAAGGACTAATCAGATATGGTAGGGAAAGTGAATATGTTAGTAAATCAAATGGAAAAAGGGAAGAGAGTAGTAGTTCTGATGAGGACTATTGGCTAAATACTTCAATTGATAGTTCTACAGGGATTGATGGGATATACAAATGATGTGAGATTCAAGGTTAGAGTTATGAAGAAGAATAAGAGAGGAGATAGAGGAAACTAGTGGAGTGCCATCTAATAGGAACCAAGGTTATAGGAATGTTGTAGTAGGGGGCCATTGGACTGGTTGAATGTCATCAAGGACAAGGATCAAGACTTCAACAAGAAGTTAGGGACTTTACTTGAGCATTTAAAGATGAAGCCATATTAGACTATGACACAATGTTTGGAGGGGAGAAGTATTAGTTTCCTATCTATTATGCACGTAACAATAGTGGACCAACTACCTTTTCAATTGGGATGAGATTCACAAATGTACAGGAGTTTAGAGAGGTTGTCACTATGTAGTTAATGGCTACAAAGAGAGATATAAGGTTTGTAATGTGCAAAACTCATTGGTGGATGGCTTAATTGGTTGTAAGAGGAGGAACCCATTCACTGATAGAGCACTTGCAAAACTAACAAATCAAACACACCAATTACTGAGCTGGAACCTCAATGTTGAGTTCAAAATAGTACAAACATGGAGCACAATAGAACTACTTGATCCATTCCTCCAACAAGGTAGCCCACACTAAACAGTACAATATATGGTGCATGAATCATTTTTGTCCTCCAACTAAGCTAGCCTCCTAAAATTTACAACAAAATCTCCAATTTACCAACTCTACCATCCAACAGTTAGAAACTCCTAAATGAAGTTTAAAATAGTGGCAAACCCTAAATCTGCTTTGAAGTAATCACAAATCAAGATCCAAGTAAACCCAAAACTAGAGGACACCCACCAACATTCAGTTTTGAGAAAATCCATAACTAGAAGAAAACCCAAAACCTATCCAACATGGACATCATTCTATACATTGAATTATGTAGGATAACAAGAGGGGGAGAGATATAGAGAGAGCCATAGAAAGAGAAAGAGAAGGAGAGCGTGGATGGTATATAAAAGAGTATAGTATGAATTCACTTGATGCAAAATCCTAGATTTGAGTTCAAAGGAAGAAGAAAGAAAATTTCAATAGGATTGTAGCATGAGAAAGAAAGGGGGAAAACCCCTTAATTTTTAGTTTATTTAGGATTTTTAATAGTCAATCAATGACCATATTATCACATCAAAAGATGCACCAAAAGAGTATAATGCTATCACATTTTTAGGTGCAATTGTAACAAATGTCTTATTAGGGGTCTAGCAAGGAACCTAGTGATGCTTGGGATAAATGAGCTAAGATGTTGCTAATATCCATTCAGAAATATTATTGCATTTTAGTTCTTGCATCGAATAATAATGGTTAGATAATCCACATCAGATCTATTTTGATGGAAGTTCTACTTTGTAAGGTGTTAGGAATGTGAATGCTTTTGATTGTTAAACATGCAGTCCTTTATGTAGTTGAAGTTGTTCTATTGATTTGTTTTGTAATATATGATGCCTATGAAATAAAAAGTAATAGAGTCACCTTAGAGGTTTATTTCCTAAGATACTAACAAAATAGAAAGAGAGAAATATTTGTACCTTTTGGTAGAAAGACATAGAGATACTTCTTAATAAAAGTTACCTTTGTACCTTTGATAGAGATGGCTTAGATCACTATAAAGTGCAAGGCCTAGAAAATGAGTGATTTTGATTGCCTATTTGAAAATGAAAAAATATAAAGAGATTTTGTGAAAGGTTAGAGATTTTAGGGATTAACCATAGAAATGAATGAAAAATAGGAAAAAGCTAGAGAAAAAAATTAGAATAGGAAACAAGATTCACAACAAAAGATAGTATTTGATTATAAATAAAATATACGTGAGAGAGGTGTTTTAAAAATTAACATGTGGCTGCAAAAGAAAGGGTGCATAAGACAAATCCTTTAGAACCTATTGATCTAACTAATTATATGGGATAAAAAATAAATTTAAATTGTAAAAATATTGACATGTTGCAAGAAAAAATGGGGACAAGTTTTAAAAGAAAAGTTAACATATTAGACACATGGAACAAATTTTATGTATAGGATATAGACTTGGGAAAAGTCGATTGTAGTTCCATGATCTAATGGCTAGCATCTAAATCTCGAAGCGGAACTTCCAGCCGTCCATTTTCCCACATCAAGGGTTGGAATCATCATCCATATTTAGTACATAAATGATTTTTTGCTGACCCTTGCCTCTCATTTACTAGGGGAAGGGAATGTATCACAGGACCAGGCTTAACAAGTAAATGGCCATGGAAGGCGGCACACCGAAAGGAAAGGGTGCAGTTGTGTCGGATCCAATGGCGGCAGCATCCAAGTATCTGGCCAACCTTCCCTCTCACGGCCTCTTTTCTTCAACGTTCTTCTCTTCAAATCCGGTACATTGGCTCAGAAAACCCCAAAATGCAAACAATAAAAAGACGCCTTTTTCATTCACATCTCCAAACGAAGTTACCAGTAACATTCGTGCATACTTCAAAAATTTCAATTCTATTCTGATCCATATTTATCTAATTTAGTGTTTGCTGAATTTGCTCTGATACATTTAATTTGAAGTTTACATGCTCAAAGTTGAAACCTTTGATGCAGGGCGGTATTCGGGTATATATATGTGACCACGATACGTCACCCCCAGGTATGGAGATCTACCTTGATTTGTTTTCCCTTTATATGAACTTGCAATTTCTGATTACATATTTATGTTGTGCGATGCAAGAGAAAGTGTTTTTGGCTTTGGAATAGTTGCGTAGTAAATCTCACCCTTCACCATTCCAAGTCAAAGTATATGGAGTAGCTTGGGTGAATTCTATTGCCATTTGTTGCGAATTGTTGCTTGCCACTACTTTAGTTTGTTGTATAGTAGAGTGTTTGTGCTAATGGGTCTTATTGAAATGTTTCGACTTGTGTCTTTCTTGATTCGGGTAAAAAGTTTTTGTTGGAAAGAATAGTAGGATAATGGATGACATTTGCTGTGAGTCGTTGTTTTCTATGGCGGTTGTAAAGTATAAGTATCTTGCTCAACATGTGTGCTAGGTTCGCATGTATGTCAAGAATGGCAGGTTAAGTTCCCCGGTTTGACAGCTTCTTAGGATGGTTGGTTATGGACCTTGTTTCACAACCAAGAGGTTGCGGGTTCAAATACACCCACCACTGAAAAAGAAAAAATGGTTTCTTTAAGGGGTTGGAATGCTCAGTTATTGCTAGTGGAAAGTTTTTAGCACAACATACTATAATGCATTGTTGGGTGGTAACCTCTTCCCTGTGCAACAGTGGCATGATTTTGTAGCAGTATCTGCTGATTGTAATTGTATGCTATATCTGGTGATTCTATGAGTTGTGACTAATTTTGCTTTTGCTTTTCTTGTTAATGTATTCATTTAAGACCACTTTCATCTTGATTTAGTTTCCAGTATCATCGATGATTACATCATTTCAGTACGAATGAAACACAAGTTCCACTAAACTGTTCTGTATTCTATGCATGTTTTCTTTATTTCTTTTGTTCTCTTAAAATTTTTTAAACCAAAGTAGGGACTTTGATGTTTAGCTCTTTGTTTCTTAATAAGGCAAATAATCACGAGATTTATTTTTTTTACATGACATAGCAACTTTTTGTGTTGTAATATAGCTTTTTCTTTCTTTTTTTGGGTAGAAGTTCCGTAATACAGTTAATTTCTTAGTTTAACTGTCAAAACCAAAATTCTCATTCTCGCCTTCCCATCATACAGCTGAACAATTGATAAAGACAAATCAAACAAACATATTGATTAGATCTCTCACACTTAACAAACAGAAGGAGGATTCTAGTTCAAAGGATTTAAAGGTTAAAGGTGCAACTGAGGGCATGAAAGGCAAAAGGTATCTGCTCATCTTCCTGTTTAGATTATTGGACTAGTGATATTGGCTCATGTCCATATGACTTGTTTCATCCATATGTTAATGCTAATAATGGTTTTGACATTGACTTTCTTACTATAATTCTGCAAATTAGTTGGTTGTTAATGCGGTACATGTGCCTGGTATGCAGTCAAATATGTGTATCTGTATGCATTCCTTGTGGCTAGCCTCACCTGTATGTTAATTATGAATGAATAATGCCCATGAATGCAGCCTGTTGAAATTGGTCAGTGTTTAGGCTTTAAATTGTGTGGGCCTTGCCTTCAAAAAGTGTTCATTTTTTGTAGTTGTGCTATATGTAGTGATCCCTTGTATTATGCTTATCCCAGCAAACATTTGCATGTTGATGTGTTACTTGATCTTTCCAGCCATGGAAGATATTACCCTTGTGCACAGATTAACCTCTGACTCTTCTTTTAACCATTCCCGTACTTCTTTTTTCCTTGGGACCACTTCTTCCTTTTTTGCCCTATCAGAATAAAATGAAATAAGTTATAAGGCATTTACTTCCAGAACTGCTTTTAGTGTTTGCAATTTGAAGACCTTTTCCTAAGCTTGTCAAAGTTGTGTGCCTTTCAGATAGTATTGAAAACCATGCCATCAACCTGCAGTATTATGCATAATTCTGCTTTCTGTTATGAAGGCTCAAACATTATTCATACCTCTCTTTCTGTATGAAAAATACTGCTAGTATGATAAAGATCATTGACATTTAAATTATATGTTTTCTCCTAATGGTTGTGAATGGCTCATGAACACTGATTTCTTCCCTTCTTTTAAACCCTCATTAATGTAAATAAAATGATTCATAATAGATGAAATACCCTACATCCTTGGGCTGCTTGTTCTTAAATAATTTATCTATGTTCTAAGGCAGCAAACAGCGGGGAGAAAACTCACTGTCCATGAACAATGTAATCTTGGATTGTTATCCGAATGCCAACCAACCATATTGGGTGTGCTGTGGTGCTTTGTACAACTCAGTTTAATGTGTATGTAAAAAGACCACCTAGCCTTCTAGAAGAAGTGACATGGATTATTTGTGTACCATCCTTTTCTTGTTTTGTCTCCTTATCTATTTCTGTTTGATATTTCAGTTAGAGAAGAAGAAAAGTCATGAAAGAGTTCAAAAGCTTTAGAAGGTAAAGTCCCACTTAAAAAATCTGGATCTCATCAGGAGGTTAGAAGCAGAACTCCTTTGCCTTTCTCTTTCATAAAAACGTCAAGGTCTTAATGCCATCTTCCTTTTCTTCTCTGCCAAAGAGTGACAATTTAGTTGTCTCATGGTAATTTCTTCTCTGAAGAAGTAATATCTTTGAAAAATTGCTAAATGACATATGTCCTTGCGAATATAGAGATTGAGTGAACTGTAAATCCAAATAGCATTGGACTATATAGGTAAGATTGTAGGATTAGGATGCTTGAAGTGAAAGGGGCTTGAAATGATGAAATCAGGAAAAGCCCTAGGGCGCGATGGTATACCAATAGAGGTTTGGAAGTATATGTGAGATACTGGAGTAGTTTGTTTGACAAAGTTGTTTAATAAGGTTGTGGAATCGAAGAAAATGCTAGATGAATAGAGGAAAAGCTCTATCATACCAATTAACTAGAATAAAGGAGCTAATACAGAGTTGCACTAATAATTGTGGGTTCAAACTTGTGAGCCATACGATGAAACTTTGGGAAAGAGTGATTGAGAAGAGACTACAACATGAGATGAGTATATCGGAAAACTAGTTTGGTTTCATGCCTTAGAGGTTTACCATTGAAGCTATTTTCCTACTTATACAATCAATAGAGAAATAGAGGGAGAGGAGGAAGTACCTCCACATGGTCTTTATTAACTTAGAAAAAGCTTATGATGGGATATGTAGAAAGTTGATATGGTGGGTGTTGGGCAAGAAAGGTGTTTCATAGGGGTATATAGACGTAATTAAGGATGTGCACGAGGGAGTGGTAACAAATGTTAGGAACACTAGTGGAGAGACCAATGATTTTCCTAGCCCAACTAAGATAGAAATATGGAATGTAAATTTAGCAAAGAGAGAGAGAAATACTAATAAAGATTGATAGCCAAGAAGTCTCCCAAAAAGACCACTTTCGATTCTTGGGATCGATAGTTCATGAGAGCAGTGAGAGGAATGTTACCCAAAGAATCCAAGTAGGTTAGAACAAATGAAGATGTGCCTTTGGAGTTTTGTATGATCAGCGTGTGGCATTCAAACAGAAAGGAAAATTCTATATAGAACTGTTGTAAGGCCGGCCTTGCTCTATGAATCAGAATGTTGGCAATTAAGGAACAATATGTGCATAGGATGAGCGTACCCGAAATAAGTATGTTGAGATTGATGAGTGGTAAGATAAGAAATGATAGAATTACAAATGAAAATATTAGAGGAAATTTAAAGGTCGCAGAAAAGGTAACAAGATTAGGGAAGGTAGATTCAGTTGGTTTGAAATGTCTAGCAGAGATTGAAAACGGCACTAGTTAGGAGAAGTTGATCCGAGTCGAAAGCTCTTAAAGGGCAAGGGAAGGCCTAAAAGGATGTGGATTCAACTGCATAATCAATTGGATCAATAGGGTCAATTGGTTTTGCTGCTGGTCTTTCTCACTTTGGTTCTGTTCCTGTGGGGACAAGAATGAACTGACTCTACATCTGCTGAATCAACTACCTTTACCTGCTTCTTGGTACAGAATCAACTGGAGTTAGAACTTGCAAAAATTTTCTCTACACCAGAAAGGGAGCCTTGGCCAATGGTAAAGTTGTTGTTGTGTGACCTTGAGGTCACAGGTTTAAGATGTGGAAACAACCTCTTGAAAAAATGCAAGGTAAGGTTGCATACTATAGACTCTTGTGGTCCACCCCTTCCACGGACCTCACATATGCGGGTGCTTCGTGCACCAAGGCCGCCTCTTTCTATCTCTTTATGTTTCATCAATTAACACTACAAAAACACATTTCTGGAGTGTTACAGTAAACAAAATTTGTCCTTTAAATTTGTTATTTTGTCCTGCTATCTTCATGAAGTCCTTTTATTTAGCTATTTAACTCTCTCTCTCTCTCTAGTTTAGTCTTGGAATTTTCATTTTTCTCTGATTTGATCCATCATGAACTATTGTCTTCTAGTTTGGTGCTATCATCTAGTTAGCAAATTGGCAATCATGTTTTGCTGCTGAATTTCTAGAATCTGCATCCCGCCTTGGTATACCTTCTTGTTTCATGATTGTACAATGTTGAGATTATCTGTGCTTTTGGTTCTCTCTGTTTCCAGATCTGCCAAAAGAACTATAGACGGTAGAACTTCGGCTAAGAAGGCCAACATTAGTGGTCCTAGTTCTAGGCAAGGTAAGCTATGATAGTTTTCTTTATTGCCTTACATTTAGACAATCTTCTGCACCTTTCAAAAAAAAAAAAAAAAAGGAGATAAATCTTCTAGACCTCAAAATATTCTCTCCTGGAACTTTTTGCGTTTTACCATCATGAAGAGTATGCCAAGAAGTGACTTGGTTCCTCATATATGTATGAAATTATTGAGAAGGTTGACAAGAATACTTTTTTATTTTATTTTATTTTTTTGGGTAAAATAACAAGCATCTTTTTAACCTGTAAAAATAGGGTAATAAAGAAGGGATGATATGTGTACTCCCTTAGTCTGATATTTTGCACTCTATTTGTTTCAAACTTTGTATTCTTTTGCTATTTTATTGGGAATGTAATATCCAATGACAAAAGCGTAAAAATAGTCTTCTAGAAATAAGACGTGGGAGCATGGATATTATCTTCCTAAAATGGAAGTCATGGATTTGGGTATTGTATTTTGATTTGAGGGTTAATGTTGCTAGTTCTTGAGTTTCTCTCGGAAAGATTGCTATGGGAAACAAAGTCGATTAATATTACATTTATTTGATTTCAGGCATACACTCATGATTGGTTGTAATTGTTACTTTACAATGGTGTCATTTGAATCAGCTCAATTTATGTGTTTCACGAAGTTGGTGGTGACTACATAAAGTATTCTATTTTAAGCAACCTTTGTCGTTAGAAATGGGTAATACTGTAGGCAGAACTTATTATCATTTGATTCTGAGACCAGAGTGCTTGGATATCTAGCAACAGTATCATTTGATTGGCAGCGAGATTATTGACTGTTAGATGTGAGTGCCTCTGATGACCTATTGATCAGACATAATAGTATTTGCTGAAACCTTGTGTTACATATTATCATTAGTAAATGAAATAGACGCTATAGGAGCAATTCAAAACCTTTTATGTAGATATTCCTCAGAGTACTTCTCCAAGACAAACTATTCCCAGAATTGTGTTATAAACAGCTAACAATTCTTGAGATTACTTATCCAGCTAGTAACTTGAACTTAGGTGTGATAGTCTACAACTTCAATTGTTCACATGCACAAGCCGTCATCTAATTCATGCTGGAAAATTTTCAGTGTCTTGTTTGCTGTCTTTTGTATACCCTTCGGATGGTTTTTGGTCAGTGAAATGAAGTCTAAAACAAATTATCTTCTCTGGTCATGTTATAGTTCTCCCACAATTCCAGTTATCCTTCACAAATCCGTCCCAGTGATATTCCTGATAGAGATTATTACCAATTTTTAAGATAACTTATCCGGCTGGTAAGTGAAAATTGGATCCTTTAATTAGAAATTCTGGTTCACATGCATGATCATTATCCTTTATTAGATTCATGCTGGACAACTTTGAATTCATTATTTTGCAGTTTCTTCTATAGTGTTTTGCTTGAGATGCATTTCGTTAGATTAATTTTTCTCTGTGTTTGTCTTGAGGATCTAATATTGTTATTGATCCTGTAGATGGGCCATGTATTCGCCCATCAGATGAATTTCAGAATCTAACGGTTGAAAGACTCCGTGCACTTCTAAAGGAGAGAGGTTTATCGACCAAAGGAAAGAAGGTAGACGATTGCACCATGACTGTACCTTTTTACTGTTCCTTCTTTTCTGTTTTTGTATCTGTATCACCAATGCTTTCGGCTCTCCTTCACAGGATGAACTCATTGCACGCTTGAAAGCAGATCCAGAAGATGGTGAGGGTGACTGCAGTGTCTAACTTGTGCAACTATGAGAATATTTTGAGGAGCAGGTTCTTCTTTTACTCCATAAGTAGGCCCTCCCATAAATTGGGAAGCTGTGTTGCTCAAATCATTGCCCTACTTATAACCCTATAGGATGTTCAGAGTGTAAGATGTGTCTTATAATTTGTAGGCCTATATGTTTATACACTATAAATTTTTAGTGTATATTGTCAGATGGCATTCTGCCCCATTGCACTGCTATGCCATGCTTTAGATTCATTTCCAAATAGTTAAAAAAAGAAATAACTAGTTTGGCCTGGCATCCATCATTACAAGTTCCATGTGCAGTACCAGTACACTTTCACTTGCCTGGTATGCTCCCTCGTTGTTATGGGATAGATGACATGACATGAAATGCTTGGATCTTGCAGTAGTGTATAATTCAGAGTATCATTCATGTTTCCTGAATTGAATTACGAACATTTATGCTGCTTTATGTCATGGTTTAAGTGACGCGATTACTCATTCTGCTATCCTGTAGCCAATATATTTTCGAGTCCTAGAAAACCTTTCCACTTATTTAATGTGGGCCGTGGGCGGGGGGAATAGCTTTGGTCCCACGAGCCTCATAATCGTTAGTGTCACCTTCGCCTGTTACTGTGCTCTTAAGACTTCTGTGAACTAGTGTCTTCGTGAAGGCTGCTTTTTACGTCGAGTTACTACAAATTCTTGCGAGGGTGAGCAGCAGTCACAAATTAGCCGAATAATTGGAAATTTTTTTAAAAGTGTCCTGAACCCTGAACCCTAACTTTTTCCCAAACGAATCATATTTTTCTGCACATTTCAAATTCAAAGCAAATTTAAAGAAATTAATATGGAATAATATAATAAAACTCAAAATTCACACATAATTTGACAGATTCTGAAATAGTATTTATCAATTTAGTTAAAATTTTGAATGAAAAGCTTAAACTAAAAGTAAATAAATAAACCGAAAATGGGCAACCTGGTGTATGAAATTATCCCGTATGTAGGGTTTAGGGAAGGGGTGAACGATAAGGGTCTATAGTACGTAATCTTACCTGGCATTTTGCAGGAGGTCATTTTTACGCATTAAACCTGTGACTTTAAAGTCATACAATGATAATTTTGCCGTTGTGTCAAGGCCTGCCTAAAAGCTGAAACTTGTATCTGAAAAATAGTTTTTCTCCCATTTTTTTCTGAATTTTCATGAATGTTTGCCAAATTTTACGAATATTTGGCTTGCCAATTTATTGGCATATCCAAACTTGATGACTAGGGTGAGCAGTGACATGTGCTTTTTAGTAGATTTTCTATAATCTCGACCTGCTTGGTAACAAGCACATGCCACGTTGGACAATCTTGTCTCTCATGAATTCCACCTGGAGATGTTATTGATTGAAAGGTCTCCACTAGTGCCAGATGAGGATTCGTTGACATCACACTAGACATTTCTCTAAGGGGATTATTTTGTTTCCTTTGTGGATGATTGTAACTATGGATTGACTTTGTTGAGCACCATAGTTTCAATATCAAATTTGCTTGTTGCTTAACCAGATGAATTTATGTGCTCCACTCGCATTTCTAGCTAATGTTGTTGGATGAGATTATTCTGGTCGCATACATTCCAAGCTAGCCGATTGCTTGTCTTAAATTTTCTCTTCTATAGGTGATCATAGTTTCCAAATTGCCTCTTCATTGCTGGACTCTATGAGTTGTTAGTTTTGCCCAAATTTTTCCTTACAGGAGCTGTTATCCTCTTCAAAACAATGCTTCAAAAAGTGTCTTACAACAAGATTCCATATGAAAAGGTCAGCCTGGTGTATGAAGCTCCCTCATATATAGGATTGGGGGAAGGGGTGTACTATAAAGTGTCTATAGTAGGCAGCCTCATCTTTCATTTTTATAATATGCTATTTCTGCACCTCAAGGCTAGGATCTCAAGGTCACACAACAACAACTCTAGCATAGTGATGAGGCTTCCCTTCTAACACGATTCTATATCTACTATATATTAAGGTAGTGATTTTTATTTTTATTTTATTTTTGTACTCTTGAACTCTATTCTTTATTATGTTATGTAAGCCTTTTTTAAAAATATTTTATTAAAACTTTCCTATGTCATTAGTTGGATGAATGGGCTCTCAAAGAATTTGTCTGATCTATTCTATCTTTTTTCAGCCATAAGACATTTCTATCTCAATTACTTCAACTTCTAAATCTAATTGAATACTAACTCTACCAAAATTCCTAAACTCTCTCACTCTAGTCTTTTCTATGTATTTTTAAAATTTTAATTATTATCATATTACAATACTGTACTATTAGTTGAATAAGTGGGTCCTAAAGATAACTGAGGTCTGTCAATTTTACTCTAATCATTCTAATTTATTGTTGCATATGTATGTACTTTTAACTATAACCATTCTAAGTTATTATGTGTGCTCGCTAAAAAAACGATTTTTAAAATGAAACTATAACTATCTATTCTGTAATCTATTTTCTTTTTTTAATGAAAATGTAACTTCTAGAGTCTCTTTCTTTTCTACTAGTCTTTCTAAGAGATTTAGGGGCATCTCCAACTCGTGTTTCAGATGTTGACGATTCCTCAACTATGAAACAATTTCCCCCCATGCTTCTAAGGGTGCTGGTCTGCTCGATTCGTTGTTGCGGTGGTCGTTGCACCCGTCGTTGATGCGTTTGCCTCCCTTCAAGGCCCGATCCCCCCGTGTACAGTTCTGACTTTACTTGCGGTTAACACTATGGCTCTCTCTTAGGAAGTGGTAGCATCAATGATCCACTTACTGCTAGGGAAGCATATTCTCTTGTACCACCGTGGAAATAGATATATCCATTCCTTTGGCAGTTACTATTTCCATTGCTATACAGATGCTTTTGCTCAAAAGGAGGACAAAGACTCCACTTGGCTGCACTATCAAGAAGAAGAAGCCACAAGCCCGTGGCTCTAGTAAACCTCTTGTAGTCAACAGAGTAGAGACCAGACTTTGCTGCTCTTTCGGTGTTTGCCAGAGGGTAAAAGAGCCTTTAAATTGGAAAATCTTAGGAAAATACTTGTACTTTTGCCCAAAATTTATTCAAAGCACCAAGTTTTCGATTGTTCAAGAAAAATCTCATATTTGAGACTGTTTTTCAAATGTGGCTTGAGCCATAAAGAACTTGACAACATCTTTTTCTGGCCAACATGTCATGCCACGTGGCATTTGATATAATTCCTTGTAGCACTTAAGCAATCAAGAAAGTTTAAACAAACTAAGGCAGTGCCATTACCCACTAATTATATGCCTGCACGGTGAGTCGGGTGCCATGGAAAGGAAAGAGGGAAATCAGAGAGGAAAGGAGGGAAAGAAGAAAAGGAACAGGGGAGAAGAAAGAGAAAGGGGAAAGGGAGTTGGGGTCGGAGGAGAAATAGGGTGATAGATAGGAAGGAGCTGCATTTGTCGGTTGTGGAAGGCGTGTCCTGGGACGCACTAGCCTATTGTCCTGGCGCAGCACATCGGAAGATGCACTTGGCAAGAGAGAGAAGAGAGAGAAAGAGAAAGGGAAGAGGGAGGAAAGGGAAGGAAAATGAAGAGAAAATTTCTAGGCAAAATTTGTAGAAATTCAGTCTTATTTTATAGATTTATTATTTATTTAATCTTTTATTTACTATTATTATTTTATTAAAAAGTGAATATGTCATGATTACCACTTTAATCATTATAGATTCTTATACTTGATGATTCATGGCCCACTTAACTTTTTGTGGAGCCCATATAAAGGTAAAATTATCATTTTATCCTTATTTAATAAAATTAAATTTCAAAAATTGTGAAAAATATGAAATTTTCATCATAACTCTAATTTTAGTGTTCTTAATGTCATTGGACTCAATTGTTTTAGTAGAATTCTATGTTACAACTCCTGATTCTATTTTTATAAAAAAGTTGATTTCTTAGAATATCAAATTCTAGTTCTATTTTCATAATTATCAATTCACACATTCAATCAATCAAATAAATTCATAAAAATTTGGGGTTATTACACTTTATGTTGTTGTAAAACAAGAAAATATGGGCATGATATCACATCCGTCATGCCTTTATAATCTCCATCTACAATTCAAAGAGAGAAAATGTAGAAAGCACTCGAACATTAGTTTAGACCTATGTACTCATGTCGATATATAAACAAGCAGTTCCAATACTTCCTTAGGGAAGTAGGAGGAATTCTCCTATGCTTATAATAGGATCTTAAGTCGATTCTGAATCAGTTTGTTATCCATGCAGCTCAACATTCTGTGCAGTTACAAAGGAGGTCGTTTGTTAGGTAGGGAAGAACAAAATTATGTAGTATACTTTTACACCAACAGAAGTATGATTGTTCAAGTTCAAATCCAATTTTGTGAAGGCATGATACGTCACTGATTTGCGGAGCTTTGAGGGCTATCTAGGACTCCAGATGTTTGGAAGATTTGCATAATTTATGATCGGAGGGCCAAAATTTTGATTACTCGAGAAGATTTCATTCTCTGTTTTGTGACTTTAGGGTTGTTGGCTTGGCTTGACGAAACTTTGTGTAGATGAATTTTGTTAGGAATGATGTACAAATGTAATGCGCTCTCCAGATGCTGGTTATATGCATATAATCAATGTGGTAACAAGGCTTCCTTCAGCAAGGTTTGGACCAACAACCGCAACTAGCTAATGCATCTAAACTTGCATCTAATTCTAACGTGTCAACATCAATACAACCATGGGTTTTCAGGAACCAAACCGCATCCATGACCAGGTGCTTATGTAATCATAGTGCGTGTAGAATTTGTGGGAACATTAGTCACACAAATGTCGCATGCTTCTATTATTGGGATCACTCACATCATGCACAACAGATCCTCATCAACAATTCTGAAGCCTCCGTAATTCTAGATCTATGTCCATAAGGCTGGAAGAGCCCATAGGAGCCCATAGGTCCAGTGATACTGACAACAGCGTTTTTCTTTATTTCTTCGTCTTGCCGACCCGGATAGAGTTGTGATGGGGACAGAAAATAGATCTCTTGTATTGTCATATTATATGTTCTGATCATGATCATATTGTAAAATTGGAAGAGCATTTTAATTGTATTAAATTATTAAGAAAGCTAGTATCAGTCTTAGACAGAAAATGATTATTTTTGTGTTCTTAAATGTTGACCCAGGGTGCTTGCTAAGGATCAGACTATGATCCGATTTTTCACTGCCGCAAGTAGTAGAGGATTAGACTGATAAATTACATCAATGGTACACTGGCCCGATGCATGAAGCTCACGTATGTACAATGACGCAATTGCAGCCTAAGCAACCGTTAGATTAGAAGAGCTTAAGAAGAAACGTGCTACAGGTTAAAACACACAAACTCTAAATGGTAGAAGGTGCTAGTTCCAAGCATTTTATTGATCCTATTTGCCTATCAGGTAGAAAAAGAGTTATCAGCTTTCTCTATTTGAACAAGACAATCGTACAACATGCCTTAGAGCAAAGATTCATATGGCTTTCTTTTGATTAACGGATTATTGCATTCACCCAAAAAAAAATAAAAATGAAGATTTATGTGGCTTAATCCCTTGACACAAAATTGTGTAGTATCTTTCTTGGAAAATGCGCCAAGAGTTATAAGTGAACTACTTCGATCAGAACAGTGTAGGATCAGTTTATAAATGTAGAAATTAAGTATATGTTTCCATGGCTCTTTTGTCCTTCCTAATGACTGATCATAAGACCTATTTTTCAGCCATGTGGCACTCATAGAAGGGGAGCCTTGGTGCAATGTTTGAGTTGTCATCGTGTGATCTAGAGATCATAGGATTGAGACGTGAAAATAGCCTCTTGTAAAAATGCAAGGTAATGCTATGTATTGTAGACCCTTTGTGGTCTGTCCCTTCCCGGGATCTTGCATATACGTGAGCTTCATGCATCGGGCTGGCATAAAACCCAATCTAAAGGAAAGACCAGAGGTCATGAAAAACATATGCCATTACCTCAATCTCCATGTTTATAAAAAAATGGCATAACATTTACAGCCAACAATGGATTGGCTTCATTTGAGCTTTTAGGTCTTGCAATCAATGGTTTTGGCAGCCTCTCTAGCAATTAGCTTCTTCACCCATTGGAAATAATTAGGAACTGCTTTTGATTTACTTCATTTAGAGAGTTTTTCTTTGAGCTTCATCTTTTCATTAAACTTGACTATTATCTTTCCTTGGTCCTCAATCTATGCTGTGTGCATGTTCGATCTTCATTTATCCCATATGGTCTTCCCTACTGTGGTTGGTTGTGTGAAATTCAATACTAAATCTCTCTTGGATATGTTTGAAGTTGTTTTTGCATCTTTCTCCCTAGTTATTTTAAAGCAATTCCATAATGTTTGTTCTATTCTTCCTTTGGTGTTCTTCATTATTGTTCCTTGCTGATAGCGAGGGATGCCTAAAAATTCATGTTTATTTTTAATGCTAAAAGTTCAAACAAAAATTGGTTGGGTTTTTCAGTTCTTCCAAAGTAATAGGTTCTTTGGGTTTTCTGTAGGCGGGCTATTGGTCTATAGGCCTTTTACAGGTTGGTGAGAAAGTTTGGTTATAGGTTATGGTTTTTTTTCTTTTTTCTTTTTTAACTACATGTTGTTAAGGCATTTAGATGATTGGAGCTTCTTAGGCCGGGTGTGTTTTTTATAGAAGAAAGAAGGTTGTTTGAGATATCTCTCTCTCTTGGATTGCTAGACATTCTCACATGAGCTACTCTAGTTATTGTTCTTGTTTGGATGTGGAGAATGGACTGCTAGACGTTCTTTTTTCGTGTCTTTGAGAGAATGTTGATTTCTTTATATTGAATGTATATGTAGAAGTATGGATGTGTAGTATGGTGTTACTAGTTTTTTAAGTGAGAAAGACTTGTTTGTAGGTGTTTCAAAGGTGTTTGGACTAAAGGGTGTTACTAGTCTATTGGAAGACTACTGTAGAGAGATGTCTTGTATAGTTGGGTTTTCCACAATGCATGGATGTTGAACATGAAATTCAATGCAGATTCTTTTTTTAGGTATTTGAAGATTACAGGAAGATTGTAATAGCAATAATTCATTGAATGTGCATGAAGATTATAATAGAATGTTAAAGTAGCACTATATATAATAGAAAGAAAAAAAAAATTAAAGAAAGTTTAAAAGATGGTTCTCTAAAATTGTCTTTAAATGTCCAAGATTTTTAAAGAAGGTTTTTCAAAATATCTTTAAATGTCTATGTTTCATCTTTAAGATTGATTACTTTTAAAGATAATTCTCTGTAACCATCTTTAAAAGTTCTACATTTTTAAGAATGCTTTAGAAAAACTCTTTAAAAGTATTTTTTAAAGATGGTTCTATAACCATCTTCTTTTTCAACCAATTTTCGAAGACAGTTGGATAAAAGACAATTTTGGTATCATCTTTGATATATGTTTATTTAACAATCTTTAAAACACTTCCAACTAGTAGGGAAGGTAATTGTGATTGTTTGGTAACAATTGATGTGGATGATATTGGTAGGAGGGTACGAAAACAATTGATGTTGAGAGGGAAAATTAAAATGTAACATTTACTATATGTTAATAAAGGAAGGTAATTGAGATTGTTTAGTAACAATTCACTAAATATTTACATATTTATAGTTATAGTTTAGGTACATCAAGGGAAAACATTATTAAGAGAAAGTCAAATGAAATAAAAGATATAACATTAAGGGAAAACATTATTAAGAGAAAGTTAAATGAAATAAAAGATATAACATTAAGGGGTAAGAGATAAATGACTATGTAACCAACTATGTAAATTTTATTTGTTGCATGGTAAGAAGCATGGTGCCTATTGCCATTTTTTATTGAAGAATTGTGTAACCACCAATCAAATATGCAATACAAAAAATGTTTAAGGTATGTAAATTCTTTATATATAAAATTGTAGGAAACTACAATACCTTATCATGTTATCTTCAAATAGAATAACATGTTTGTTTCTACTTAGTAGTCTGCCTCTAACATATTTGATGACAAGAAGAAGTGAGCTTTACAAGGAGTTGGTAAAAGCTGACAAAAATGGAAGAACTACCTTGCTAGTAACTCTCTCTCTCTCTCTCTCTCTCTCTCTCTATATATATATATATATCTATATATATATATATATATATATTATATTTAAAGATGAACCACTGAGGTTGTACAGATTCCTGAACATATATTCTAACAACATTGATCAAGATGCATAAAATAAATTGTATAGTGCTGCTTAGCTCCTAAACTTGAGGTATGTGTTAAACTTATGTTTTATTGAATTAATTATAACATCTGATTGTACTTAATTACCTTTCATTGCATCAAATGTATAGGTAAAGAGTGCTCAGGTAAAACAGTATGTTGGATCAATCATATGCAGCAGTACTTCTCTACGTTGAGCTAGGGTAGGTTGGAAGAATAAGAAGTGCTTGTGAGACTTTATTTCTTGTTAATTATACCTTAGCTATATATTATTACCTAACTTTAATATCTCTCTTGACAGAAAAAGAAAGCTAGGACTGTGAATACGATTAATCATGCCATCCTATGAAAAATGGTTCATTGGGAGAAACATAACTCCCAAACCTACAAAAATCAAAGTTGGTGCATAAGTTGCTTCTTTAATAATATTAGTTATGTCTACCATTTAAAAATTTTTAGAATATTAATAGAATAACTATAGAATAATTTATAGAATTGATCATATTTTTGTAAATTGTGTAGGAAGAGTTGACCTAAGCATCTGCATCTATAAGCACTACAAGCAGCATTGCTGTAAAGGATGATAACATGTATATTGCTTTGGGCAATAAGGAGCAACATTATGATTGAGTAAGGGGTCAAGGGTGTAGTGTTACTTATTTCAAATACATTGGTTGAAAGAATCAACAACGACCTGAACTTGATGAGAAGGAGATGTACGAAAAACAAAAAAGCAGAAGTGACAAAGAATCTCGAAAAGGACATATATGAGAAGTTAAAGTGAGATTTAATGGAAGAGTTCCTACACCCTTTGTCCTAGCTATCATTCTGGTCCTAGTATTTATGTTTATCTTCATGATAAAATTGGATAAGTCTTCAATAATTTTTTTTTTATATTGATTAATAATCCTTATGACTTTGCAGTAATGGTATAGTGATTAGCTTTAAGTTCCATTCCACACTCCTCTCTTAGTGAGGACCCTTTACAACTTTATTAATGAAAATAAGGCAATCATCCTTGGATGGGTAGAGCCTGGAGTGCTTGGTGATATAGGAGTTGAAATGTCATTCATGAGAATGGACCTCGTAAAAGTGTGTACATGGGATGAACTCAAACATGTGTAAATTATCTCTTATATTGGGTATGCAAATATCTACTTCAATAAGAATCATTGACATTATGTGTTAATTAGTAATGGTAAGTAATAACTATTTCTTCCCTGTAGATACCTATATGATATACAGTAGAGATCAGAGGTCAAGGAAATTTACAAATTCCTTGAACCTTCTGTCATTTGTGGATTAATAGAGTAATGGACCATGGAGAGGTGTGTGGATGAAATTTTACTAGGATTCTTCCTCGTCTCACAAGGGTCGCCTTAATGATTCCTTATAATAATGCATAAGTTTTAGCTAGTTTTTCTTCCAAATTATGTTCTACACATGTATAATTTTAAGAGTTGTAAACTTTGATTGTAATTCATATGATTGTGTATATAGGTCTCATTGGATGTTGTTGATTCTCTATGTGTAGAGTAGGCATGCATTATTGTTTAATTCATGTCAAACACACATTTGTGCCTCGCTAATTGAAATCATAAATATTTAAGTTTAATAACTGATAACTAATCTTTTATTTATACCTAATGCATTTTAATTATAAGTTTGAAGTGCTAATGTAAATGGGCTGAACTAATCGATACTATGAACAAACCAAAACTCACTTGGAAGAAGGTCAAGATAAAGAAAACTAGTTAATTACTATATACGCTATCTAAAGTTACAATTAGACATGATATTTATTGATCTTTCTATTTTCTTTATTGCTAAGTGGCCAAAACAACAACCAAATTGGGACCGTGTTGGTATATGACAATGCCCACCTCAATAAGATACCACTAGAAGTGCCATAGTGGTATGACCAACTTAGTTGTTGATGAGGTCATTAGAGACTACGATGGTTACGAGAAGAAATAATAGTGGTTTTGGGGGTAGCACCCCCGAGAAGTGGAGTCCGAGGCGATAGCACCGGTGGGGGTCCAAGGGGGAAACGCTCCATGGAAATAGTTCAAATTTGTCAAGTATGAAAGCAGGAAGCTTCCAATAGCCACTCCTTTGACCCATTCTACAACAGCCATGTGGAGGGTGTGCTGAAAGTCCAATTCGGTGGGCTGGTTGGTGAAGTCAAAAGCTATAAATAGGCATGCCACAAGTGTCTTAAGGATATAGAAGTTCTTTGTTAACTTGTAGTCTTGCTTTCTTATTAGTTCTTTTTGTTAGTCCAGAAGTCATTGAAGCTCTATTAGAGAGCACAGGTGGGACGATCATCGGTAGTAAGTTATCAGATTGAAAGTTTGAGTAGTGTTGTCTTTCCTCCTAATTGATGTTTAGACATTTCTGGTGTAAGATCATTTTATTACAGACCATAGATACTATGTTCTAAGATTCATAAGAATCTTTATACGCCATAGTTTAAGCTCTAGAATTGAGAAATAGGAGATACTTTATTGATCATCATCTTACAATTTTCTACATTGTTTGGGGTTGGCTACATAAAAGAACATATAACTAGTGCATATATAAGTTGTAAACTAAATTAAATATGCTGTCTTGTAGGCAGTGGTGCTGCTTGATTGGGGATGCAAGGGTTGCTACCAACTAGATCTCAAAGAAATAAGCTATGAATGAGATGGGATTGTATTGAAATTCAAACTATATACAAATGATCTACTTCCACTCTACTAACACATTTTTATATATTAATAATTCTTTGATTTTTTGGGGTTGACAATATAACTAGTAATATAAAACTTCTTCATTTAATTAGAGAATGTGGGTGTGTTTTGCATTGTTCACATGCTTGAAGTATATATATTGTTTGTTTATTTGAATGAGGAGATTGTGTGGTTCTTCGGTTATGTGAATGAGGGGACGTTGAAATTTGAACCTAAAGAAGAAACTTATAATAGATGCAAGTTTTTACTTTATAAGAATGTGAAGATGTTGGAGTAAGAAAGTAAATGGGTGTGCACAGAGAAGTGTGTGTGGAATGTATAATACTCTTTAGTTAGTGCTTGTGAAGTTTTTCTCTTTTATGTTTATGAATTTTTTACATTGAGTGTGGAAGTTGGAAGGGTGGATGAATATTTTTGTGAAGAAGGTGTGAATGAATATTGTAATCATAGGAATATTGCTTTATACTATTAGTAAACAAGGTTCTACAACTTTTTGGAGTACAGACTTTTAAAATCATAGTCAGTAAAAGTAGTTTTCATTATAACTTTCTCAAGATGGTTTTTTCAAAAAATGATCTTCAAAAGCACTTTTACAAGATGGTTTTCATAAACCATCTTAAAAATTGTAAAAAAAAAGTGGATTAAGAAGAAGGGCTTTGTAGTCTTCTTTAAAAGTGTATTTTTAAGATAATTTCTGAGACCATCTTTAAAAATCAATATTTAAGATGGTTTCGTAAACCATATTTAAAGAACCTTTTAAGAAGGTTTTAGAAATAGTCTTTACAAACTTTTTAAGATGGTTTCAAAAGCCATCTTAATTTTCTTAACTTTTTAAAGACAGCTGGCTAGAAGATGGTTTTGGAGCCGTCTTAGATATATGTTTCAACCATCTTCCAAAGAACATTACTATAATCATACGTCCATTTTGTTGCATTATGATTGGCCCCCTTCCATGACACAAGGGAGATGAAAATCATGAGAGATGATTTTAACACCTTACTTAGCTACAAGAATATTAGCTACATTTTCATCTACTAGGCTTGAGAATTCACTAGCAAAATTCTCATCAGAAGCTCGAATAACTCCACTCTATTCTAGTGCCCTGAAGTCCTAAGACTAGATTTTTTTATTTTTTTTTTATTGGAAGAAAAAGTGCTAAAGCTAGATTCATCATAGTTGAACTTCACCCACCTTGGATAGGGTCTTTTTCTGATGCTTTTAGCTTGTTGGATGATTCTACAACTTCTTGGAAAATTCCCACAATGTTAAAATGTGTTGCATAGAGTACCAAGTGATGTCCATTATACTAAACTACATTTGACCTTATCAACTATCCTTAAGGTTGGTGACTATTCTCCTTCAATTACTTTTCGATTTCACTGAGTCATATTTACTGAAGTGTGGTCACAATAATGAGTTTTAATAATATGTAATATTTTTATTCTGCAAAATTTTCAAGAAGTAGAGATAATTTTCAACAAAGACAAGATTACTTCAAAGTGATGGGTAGGAGAAATTTTAATCTCAAGTCTTTTATGGAACACTTGTATGAATATGATATCATAAGGCAAATCATGGAACTAATATTATCATTCCACGTAGCTTACTAGAACTTTTGTGAGCATGTACCACTATTGTTTTCTTAATCAATCAGGTAACTTCATCCATTTCAGTATTGAAGACCATCTTTTAAACCTATTGAAGCATACTCAATATTAACAGATTATGTAATAAAACTAGCTACCCTTGTGTATTTATTTTGTGGTTTTAAAATGAATGGGAAATAGCAGGATTAGCACATTACACCACTAGGCCTCCAAACCAAATCAATTTCACTCAAATCCATTGATTATAATAGATGATTCAAAAAATGAGGATTTCAACATTTAGAGGGAGTCACAACCAGGTCTACTACCTTCAGTGATGACCCAATTAACCTTTTCCAATCTCTCTTGTTCCAAAAATCAGATGCCACTAGCCCTCTTTCTTTGTATTTTCCTACTCTCTTTCCTAGCATGTCTCCATCTTTCCCTCTCTCTCTCTCTCTCTCAAATATTTTTTGCTTATAGAGGAGTGGGGTCCCATTAGGCAGCCTCACTCTCACTTTCCTATGTTCCCTAACTTCCTCTCCTGTCTTCTATCTACCCATCCTCTGAGCTCATGCTTCTTTCCCCCTCTTTGTGTCTCTCAATTGGAAAGAGAATGGGTCCATCAAACACCCTATTCTCTCATGTTTTTAAACAGCCACTTCCTATTTTCTCTCTCCCCAAGTCACCTAAACACATGTACACCTCCTAAACCAACCCCCCACTTTCTATCCCTCCACTCAACCACTTTCCTTGGCTCTAGGAGCTTCAGAGCCTATAAAAACCTCCCTTGGGATCTCTTTCAAGGTGTTAGAAAATATAAATTATAGAGCAAGAGATTAAAAAGCGAGAGTATTGAGAAAAGTTTTTTGGAAACCTTCATAAGTTCATTTTCATGTTCAACAAAAGGTGGGTTTCAATCCTTTCTGCTCTTTTCTCCTCTTCTTTGTTCATTCTTATGCTTGCTTACTTCCCTTTTGAACAGTGCCTAGGTTCATGCCCGCTTGGCCCTATGCAAAGAAAATAAACTGGCATGTTCCCTATTCACTTAAAACAACCAAATAGGATAAAACAAAGTGGGCCTACTCTCTCATGAAACTAGGTACTTGTTTCTAATCCCTTAACATATATATCTTAGACCAAAAATATTAGATAGGCTTGGATTCTATTTTAAGAATATGAATAGATCTAGATCCAACCATTGGTTCAAAGAATGTCAAATCTTGCTATTGATGAGGATTCAATGGTTACATTTGGCCATAACCTTAAGGATGTTATGATCTAGCTTAGGACCATGATCCAATAGCTCAAAGTTAGCCCTTGGCTCAATGAAAACTAGGATCTTACCTAAGATAGACATCTCACAGTTAAGATCGCCCTAGATAGAAAGACACTCAGATCCAGCCTAAGATGATGTTCCAATAGTGTAGATCTACCTTAGCCAAGAGAATACTTATATCTAGCCTTAGATGAGTATTCAATGGTTCAAATCTACCCTTGGCCGAGAAGGCACTCAAATCTAGCCTAAGATAATGATCCAATGGTTCAAATGCAATCTTAGTCTGGAGAGTATTCAAATCTAGCATAAGAAGATGGTCTAATGATTTAGATCTACCTTTAGCTAGGAGGATACTTAGATTTAGCATAAGATGATGATCCATTGGTTGGGATCTAACCTAGCCTAGACGATGCTAAGATCTAGCAGATAATAATGATCCGAAGGCTCAAATTTAACCCTAAGCTACCAAATATGATTAAGGGTTTTGATCTAAACTCAAAGGACCAAAACCACTACCCATCAAAAGATCTAGGTTAATATAACCTACTCTGATGATATAAGATATTTATTCAAAGGCTAAGATTAGTTACATCTAAAACTATCAATCTAAATTCAGAGGCCAGCATCAATCCAAACCTTAGAAATTGAACCACATATTAAAATATAAAACCTTGATCCATTCTTCAACATCTATTTTTGATCTAGCTTAAGTCAAAAGCCTTCACCCATCAGGCCTTTATTTAGTGGTCGTGATTGATCAAAGATTATTAGTCCTCCAACATAGATCCACTCACTCAATAATCCAACTAAGGGCATTGAAGGTATCAATATGATTGCCATATGTAGATTATCCATGCAAAGGTGGCAAGTCCCTATGTGGATATCTTATACATATATTATCCATGCAAAGGAAATATGCCCCTCATGTGGATAGTTCATGCAAGAAGGAATATTATTTTATCAAGTTTTACATAGATTATCCATGAAAAGGTGTCAAGACCCTACATGGATATCTCATGCATTACCATGCAATGGTGGTATAGTGTAAGTGGATAGTTCACAGGTAATGATAATTATGCTATGTTATGTAAATGTGGTATAAACACTCATATTTTCTTTATAAAGACAATCAAATGAGGACCCATTCATCTTAAGATGTTTTACCATATTGTTCACATATTTGACAATTTTAACTCTTTCAAATCCTTTGCCCAATGATGCATGAGAATTATAATACTTTCAACTAGTGAAGAACTTGACAAAAGTGAATTATTTTCTTATAAAGTTAATCAATTTGCAAAAAGAAGCACTCCATTACACTTTCATAACGTTGCACAAGTATGATCTTCATACTTGAGCACTACCCTATTGCAACTTGATGATGTTAGTCGATTAGAAATATTTTCATTCATACCCTTTGCTACTAGGGAATTCAATTCCACAACACCTTGAAAAGTTAGAACTTTGAGATTTTAGCATAATAAAGGAAAGTACTTGACAACAACAAGTACAAAACAATTCATGAGTTTACAACAAGCATTTTTGACTTAGAATAATAATTAATTAATTTATAAAAAATGGTAAACTCTCTATTAGAGTTCTACATGTCTAATAATGTTTAAAGTTCTTAGATCTTGAGTTTGGAAAAATTCTAAAGATATATTAGCATGAAGTAATTGTTTTGCTTTACTTAGCTTTATTAGCTTACTTTAGTTTAGTTAGTTTAGATTAATCACATTTGGGTAGTTTTGTTTAGTTTTGAAGTGTACTTCATTGATCTCCTCTACATATTTAAATTTTGGATTCTAGGATAATATTAGCATTGTGCAATTCTCCAGGGAAGGAATTAAAGCTGCGATGATGAATTTGAACTTTCAAAATTAATTCTCTATAGATTTTCTCAACTTTTTATCTTCAATTCTCAAAAGCTCAAACGACTGCCTCCATAATGGACTTAACTGATCCATTATGGTGAGAGTGAAGAACCTTAGAAATCTAATTATTGATGTTGACAAGTTGGTTCTTGTAGCTTTAATTTCTACAAATGGTGGCTCTATGTTGAATGATCTTTGTATTAAAATGTGTATACTATTAAAATGCACCTAGAAGGGAATTATAGACCAATTGACGATTCTGCTGGGGACTTTCTATTAAGAATTGAAAATAAACTTTGAAGGACTCTTACTATTAGGATTTTATTGCATTTTTCTATGTTAAATAGCATGTGCAATATTTTCTTTGAATCCATCTTCTTTGTTCAATTATTTGGTCCTCAAATAGTGTTTAGATGTGAATTTTATTTTCTAGTGATTATGAGAGAGATGGTTGATAAAATGTGTGAATGAATGAATTGAAGGGAGAATGAGTAATTGCATCCTTGAAGGGACACAGTAATTTTGGAAATTTATGCATATTTTGCATCTTGCATTCATGATTACCTATGACTAAAACTTAAAGAGTCTAGTACCTTATGATAGCAGATCTAGAAGATCATATAATCATTTGGGAACAACCTCTACTTACTATTTAGTATCCTTGATATCTAAAATGATGACACTCTTATCCATATCTGTTAAGGAGAAATCCCTAGCAGGACTTTATGGAGAAGATGGAGATACTCTACGTAGTGAGAACCCTTATGCAATCTTAAACCACTTATGCATAGCATGTGTGAACCTTAGACCCAACTATTTAAGACTTCTAGTTCTTGATGTTTACATGGAATAACATTATCTTCAAGGATCCTAGCTGTCATATGAGATCAAGACCTCTTCTAGAATATATGCTCTGTATTTGACAAAATGATATTATGTAAAATTGATATTGTGTTAGAAGTTACCCTAAATTATTGTGTTCTACTATTTTGTGGAGATAAAAAGATTAGAGGATCTCATTATGCTTTAGGTTTACCATTTCTCCTATTATTTAGAAATGTCTTTACATCTTCTACTCTCATTACCCCCTAAATTTGTTAACATTCATCAATTTGGCAAAATTTCTTTACTATCAGATAAATTCGGTACATCCCATGTCGAGGAGTTGTGCCAATACTCCCATGGTAATTTTTTCTTAGCACTCCTGTTTGAGTTAGGCATAACACATACACTTGGATAAAATCTTCTGGAAATTTTTTTTGCATTGTGTGGTGTGTGTCATGGAATTCTTGCTCTATGATATTTGTTTATTAGTGTGATAGTAAAGGCTAATTCTTTCCTTTTCAGTAAGAAATTCAAGTTTGAAAGCATTGATACATTTCTTTCTTGGATTTGTTATCAATGATTATCTACTTTTCTCATCCACACATAAATTCACATTGTTGTTTTTAAAAAGTAAAGATTTTCATTCCATCTTATATGCAAATAAGCATCACATTCATTCTTCACAAAAATAAAATAAAAACATAGCAAAGTAGCAATTGTTTTTCAAATGCATCATATTTTCAAAAGAGCATTTGTCTTCACATTTACATGCTTCTCTACATTTTTCCTGGATCTTTTCCTCATATTAGAAGTAGGTGGCACAATTTGAGGCAACATTAATTCATGATTCACTATCGTGCTTCTCTACATTTTTCTTGGATCTTTTCCTCATTGTAGAAGTAGGTGGCACAATTTGAGCCAACATTAATTTATGATTCACTATCTTTCCCTGATATTTTCGATGAACAATTCATTTTCTTATTGCTTGCTTCATTAGCACTAACATCTTTAGAGTCATTTTCATCACTATCTTCCTTCTTATTCCTCTTATTAGCATCATCCTCACCCTCATTACTCTCTTCACTTTTAAGTTGGTTGACTTACCACACCACACTCTCAAGTCTTCTACCTCTCAACGTGACATGTTTAAGTCTCTTGATTCACAACATTATACTTTTGAGTCTCTCAGTTCACTACACTTCACATTCAAGTCTTTGCACCCTACTCTTCAAGTTTTCAAACTTATAACATTTTTATCTTAGTCTTTGACTTGCAATAGTTCCTCTCCATTTCTTCAAACTTGCAACATTTTCGCTTTTAGACTTGCAAAATTTTCTCTCCAAGTCTTCTAATTTCTAATATTTTCTCTTCAAAATTTTAAACTTATAATATTTTATCTTCAAACTTGCAACCTTTTCTCCACAATTCTTTGAACTTGAGACATTTTCTCTTCAAGTCTTAAGTCTTGCAACATTTTCTCTTCAAGTCTTTAGACTCATGACATTTTCTATTCAAGTCTTTGGACTTTCAATATTTTCATCTTCTAGTCTTTAACTTGTAACATTTTCATGTTCAAGTCTTTGGACTTACAACACTACATTGTTGAGTTTATCAACTCAACACATTATACTTAAGAGTCTTTTGAGTCTCCTTTGTCTCTTGATACTAATGGGACTAACCATTTTAAGTTTTATGCACATGCATACATTCATATCAACTTCATTTTCACTCTTGCCATCATTTCTATTTCCTTCTATGTTCATTATTCTCTTTAGCCCTTTTTTATTCCTATTTATCCATAATAATTCTATTTTGATTGGTCATTAGTCTTATTCTAGTGTCATTTTTTCAATAAATATTCATTCTGAGCCCTCAGTTAGTAACTTTTCATTTTTTGTGCATTAAGAATTAAGTTTTGATGTACCTCTCAGTAAGGTAAGATTTTTTGGATAATGCATCATCATAAGTCAAGCTATGTTTTTGTAATTATAAAACTTTCCTCTTTTAACTTATTATTCCCCTAAAGCCTCATCTAATGCCCAATTTTCTTCTTTTTTCAAGTCTTTCACCTGTTCAAAAATGGCTGATCATTTTACCCTCCCTCACTTGATTCAAGAACTCAAATTCTTCTACTAATGTTGCAGCTTAATATCAGAATTATCTTACTCTAACACTATAGAATCACAATATGTGTAAAAGAGAAAATCTAGTGCAATAGAGTAAGGGCTAACCCATAGTTCTCATTCTTAGGATGAAGTCATGTTGAAATTTTTGCTCCATCTTTCCACACTTTTCTATCATCACTACTAAAATTTGGGTTTTATAAGACGATAAAAAAAGAGAGAGGAAGGTTTAAACACAACCATCCTATTAAAAATAAAAAAGATGGTTTTTGACAAACCTCTTATAAAATGTGACATTATAAGATGATTTTAATAAAATCATCTTATAAAAAATGTTCGAAAGATAGTTCTTGAGAAACTTCTTATATTCTTTGTGACATTATAATGTGGTTGCCCTTACAAAAAGTTTATAAGACAATTTCTGAAAATTGTCTTAAATTCTATGTGACATTATAAGACAACTATTAGAAACTATCTTATATTCTTTGTGACATTATAAGAAGGTTTTTAAAAACTATCTTATATTATTCAAATAAAATTAAGGCAGAGAGATTGGGTGGAAAATATTTATGTATAACATAGGATGGTTTCCAATAAACCATCCCATATTCAATTACTACATGTAAAACCACACCCCCTACTTGAAAAAAGAAAGAAAAAAGACCCTCCCTCAATGGATCAAAACCTAAGAGGAGAATAAGAAGAAGAAGAAGCAGAGAGAGAGAGAGAGAGAGAGAGAGAGAGAGAGAGAGAGAGAGAGAGAGAGAGAGAGAGAGAGAGAGAGAGAGAGAGAGAGAGAGAGAGAGAGAGAGAGAGAGAGAGAGAATGTGTACACCCACTCTGGTACCCGATGAAAATAGAGAGAAAGGAGAGAAGAAGAAGAAGATGGAAAACAAGAGGAGAGAGACAGAGAGAGATAAAATATGAGTGTCCCCCACCTTGTTCTTCACTATTTTTCTCCTTTTAGGCAGGCTCTCTTTCTATCTTTTTGGATTTTTTTCTATGCATGCTTCTATTTTTTTAGAGTACTTTGTGCATGATTTTTTTCTTCGTTAATCAATGAAAATCTCTAAAATTGATCATGCTAGATAGGAAACATTTAGAATAAGAGAACACAAGTCTTAGATTTCTAATTTTCATTCAAAAAAGCATATAACTAATAACTTAAAGTTTGCTACCTATTATTGTTAATGTGAACAATAACAATATTTTGCTTATGTTCAAGAGCACTTTATGCATGATTTTTCATTTTATTAATCAATGAAAATCTCTAAAATTGATTGTAGTAAATATTTTTTGAGTAAATAATAACAATATTTTGCTTATGTTCAAGAGCACTTTTGTGCATGATTTTTTGCTTCATTAACAAGTGAAAATATATAAAATTGATTGTGCCATATAGAGGATATTGAGAATAAGAAGACCTGATTTTTAGATTTTCAATTTTCATTCAAAAAGGCATCCAATGTAGAGCTTAAAGTCCGCTACTGGCTATTATTGTGACTAGTGATAGTAATTTGCCTATGTTCAAGAGCACTTAGTGCATGATTTCTCGCTTCGTTAGTCAATGAAAATCTATAAAATTTATTATACAGTACGAAGATTCAAGTCTTAGATTTTCAATTTTCATTTAAAAAGGTATCCAACATAGAGCTTAAAGTTTGCTACTTGTTATTTGCATGAATAGTAATGATATTTTGCTTATATCTAAGTGCATTTTGTGCATGATTGCCTACTTCATTATTAATCAATGAAAATCTATAAAATTTATCCTGCTAGATGGAGAACATTAAGAACAAAAAGACTCAAGTCTTATATTTTCAATTTTCATTCAAGAAGGCATCCAACATAGAGCCTAAAGTCTTATGTTTTTATAATTTTATAAGACAATTTTTCAAAAACCATATTATATTTTCACAATTTTATAAGATGTTTTTCCAAAAAGTATCTTACTTTCCATAGCTTTATATGATGATTTTTAAAATCTATCTTATATTTTCACAGTTTTATAAGATGATTTTTCAAACACCATATTATACTTGACAGTTTTATAAGTTGGTAAGACAATTTCTAATATTAATATAAGACGGTTTTTTAAACTGTCTTATATGAGTAGTATTATAAGACGGTTTCAAAAACTGTCTTATATTTGTTTTCATTTAAAAGACAACCTAGTATAAGACATTTTTTGAACTATCTTGTACATACGCTTTTAACCACCTTAAAAACCACTCACAGCAGTAGTGCATCTTGTATTTATAGTCACAGAACTACTTCTTACATGTCTAAATTTTGGTTTTATCTCACCTTCATAAGAACACCCACATTTTTGTTACACCTTAATCACAATTTCATGGTCATATCCTTTTACACCATAGTAATCCTCAATCTTTTTAGGAATTCTAACACACAAACTTGACACAAAAAGATTAGAAGAAATTTTGCAGGCTAATAAGCTTAAAAGAAATGGAGATCATGCCCAACTCCAAATGAGTGTAAGGAAAAGGTGTCTCTTAACATAGTTTAGTCATAGAATTCACTTCTTTGTTTAGCACTGATAAGCAAGCCAAGGAAATTTGGCCAGCAAAAACAACAAGTAAAAAAAAAGAAGAAAAAGAAAAGAAAATATATAATGGCAAGATATTGTGCAGTCATAAAAACAACATTTGAGAAAGCCAATTTTGGAACATTTGTGATCCTTCAAATTTTCACTTGAACATATTCAAGTGCATTTGTTTTTGAATTTTGAGTCTTGCATAGTGCAAATCTTAAAACAAAAAAGAAAAGAAGAAGCCATTAATCAAATGCACTATATTCTTTTTTAATTATTCACCCTCAAGGAAGTTGACCCAAATGATTCTTGACCTGATCTTTAGACTAGGGTATGTGATTATGTCAAGTCTAGTCACGCATATACATACATAAAGTTTTAAAATTAAAAGTTTTTGAGCTTAAACCCTTTTATTTGTAACTCCAATAAAGTTATCCTTCCCAAAAGTTCTTCTCACATGCTCATAACAATGCCCAAGCTTGAAGATATCCTGACACAAAATTTATCGAAGTTATAACCAAAAGAAAGAGGGCTCATCAATGAAGAAGGGGAACTTACACTAACTCTAACACTCAAAAGAAGGGAAAGGGTTTGACCTACAAATTTAAGCAAATAGCATCTACATTTATCAAAATCATCGCTCACTTGCATCATTATATATTGAAGTCAGACATTTTTATTATAGGATGAAATCTTTGAAATGAGAACTAGAATACCTTACCTTATGTTATACCGCCGGCTAAACATGAGTTACAAACAATAAGCACTGGATGGTGTAAGAGAGGTTCCACAAGAGAATATATATATATATATATATATAATTAGCTCATATCTTCGTTCTTATCAATCACAAATCATCTTTACAATAATTCTTCACTTATTTTAGCCATTTCCTCCTTCAATTCACCTTCACCTTATTACCAACTTTTGTGACTTCCATATAAATTTGTCTTTAAGTAAGAAAAGATGCTAACATAAGTGACAATCTAATATCAAAAACCTCACAACAATAAAACTAGATATTTGAAGATTCTCATAGCTAATAATTAAGTTGTACAAAATCATCTATCTTGTGGTAGTTCATATTCTACATCTAGTATGTATGCATTCATCTCAAATTTCTCTACTCATTGTCCTCACATGGTCTTTGACACTCCTAAATTCACTCCCATTTAATAATAATCATTTTATTCTCCTAATGCTTGATTTGTCTTTTTCTCATAATTAGCCTTAACTTACTCATTCCTTAATCTCATGTGTCATCCTAGTTCCTATTGGTATGAGAGAAAATTAGGCCTATCATCTTGGTCCATTCACAACCGCTTGTTGCATTTTCCATATTAGACTAGCACTCTCAATTTTCAACCTGCTTTCCAAGGGCTCACCTCATTTGGGCTACTTTCTTAGAGCTCATCACTTTACATTTTTTATGTCTATTTGTTTCATCAATACCCATTTTCCTATCTTTAGCTTTATTTGCATTCATTCTTATTTTCATGGCATTACATGATTCGTTCTTATGTCACATTGATCTCCAATTTCATGTTTTATGCCACATATCATCTTGATTTCACCTACATGTTTTCATATCACTTATCATTCTTGCTCACATAATTTTTACCATTTCATCACATTTTGCAAGGGAATTTCTGCTTAAACTACCATAATTTTCAATGGCATCATCCATAACAAGCGCATTAAGACCCTTTATGAATCTTTGGTTTTTGCTCCATGATTTCACAAAATAACCTTTTTAATACATTCTTTCATACATCTATCTTTCTCAACATCACATTCTTAGCCTTTTGACTTCCTACATTGCATCATATTTCAATCCCTTTGTGGCTTACAACACTTTTCTTTCAAGTCTTTTCAGACTTGCTACATTTCAAGTCTTTTAGACTTGCAACATTTTTCAAGCCATTTGACTTGCTTCACTTTTAAGTATTTTCAAACTTGTTATGTTCTCAAACTAGCAGGCTTATCACATTTTTAAGCCTTTGGGCTTGCTACACTTTCAAGACTTTTTAGACTAACTACACTTCTTAGGATCTTTTGAACTAACAACATTTTTCAAGTACATTTAGACTTGCTAGATCTTTTAATCCTTTTGGCATGCCATATTTTTAGATATTTTAATATGCTACACTTCTCAAGCCTTTAGACATGGTACACCTAAAGTCTTTTGTCCTATTACACCGTATATCTTATTATCTATTGTACTTCTTATGTCTTTTGACTTGTACACCTTGGATCTTTTTTTTTGCTACACTTTTTAAGCCTTTGTGTCTTGAAACACTTCAAGTTCTTTTGAACTTGCTACATTTTTTAAGTCAATTTGGAATTGCTACACTTCAAGCTTTTATGGCTGACTACATTTTTCAAGCTTTCATAGCTTGCAATACTTCAAGCATTTTTATTTTTTTTACTGCCTATGTTTCTTAAGCCTACATTTCTTGCTACATTTTAAGTTCTTTTGACTTGCATCACCTCAAGCCTTGTGGCTTGCTACATTTCAAACCCCTATGGTTTTCAATAGTTCTCAAGTCTTTTGACTTGCTATATTTTAAGACTTTGTGCTTACTACACTTTTCAAGCTCTTTTGAGCTTGTTAGAGCTCAAGTATTTTACTTGCTATACTTTTCAAGCCTTTTTAACCTATTGCATTTTAGGTCTCTTGACCTACTACACATTTCAAGTTCTTTTGAACTAGCTACATTTTTTAAGTTCATTTGAATTTTACTACACATTTTGAGCCTCTTGGCTTGACACACTTGAAGTCCACTTGCACTTGTCACATTTCAGTTCTTTTTAAACTTGCTAGTGTTCAAAATTTCTTCTTGTTACATTTTCAAGGATTTTGATTATTTTTACTTTCCATTCATCACTATTTACACCCTTTTCTCTTTGAGATTCATTTTTTCAAATTTCCTCATAATGGTTTTAGGGTCTTCTTTGTTTGTCCTCACACATTTCTTTCTAGATATATTCACCTAAACAAAGGACATGATAGGCCTACCTTTGTAGACAGCTAAATTTTCTTTACAAAGACAATCAAATGATGACCTATTCATCTTTAGATGTTTTACTATATTCTTCATATATGTCATGTGTTTTACTTGTTCAAATCCTTTTCCAATAATGAATGAAACCTTATAATATTATTAGTAAATGAAGAACTTGAAAGATGTGAGTTTCTTTCCATAAATCCATCCAATTTGCCAAAAGAATAATTCTACCACACTCATAGCATTGCACAATTATTATCTTCATACTTGAACACTACACTATTATACAACTTGATTATGCTAGTAGATTAGAATTATTTTCATTCATATCCTTTCCTACCTGGGAATTTAGTCCTACATCAATTTGACAAGTTAGAATTCTAAAATTTTAGTATAATAAAAGGAAAGTACCTAACAACAACAAGTACAAAAAAATTCATGAGCTCATAACAAGGACATGAGACTTGGATAGTTGAATTACTTTATGAAAAGTGGTTTCACTCCCTTTTAGAGTTCTAATTGGCTGATAATGTTTAAATTTCATATATCTAGAGTTTGAAAAAAGGTCTAAAGATCAATTACATTAGACAATTGGGATTCATTAGGAATCTTTGGGGTAATTGTTTTACTATAATTTAGTTTTGATTAGTTTACTTGAGATTAGTTTACATGATCTTTGTATTAATAGATAAGATTTTCTAATGTAAATAACAGTATATGTACTATTAAACAATAGATCTTTAACATGCTTCATATCATAATCTCTCTTTCTATGATATTTTGTATAAAATTCCATGGATTCTCAAATGCACTTAATTAGGCATTACAAGTGGCCATGCAAAAGCTTTATATGTTACGCAAACAAATTCATATAAAGTTGATGATTCTAATCTAATGGCCACTAGCTAAGAGAAAGTGATAATTCTAACTTGGTGGCCCAAGCTATGCATAAGCCCAAAAGTGATGACGACTCAAGCCATGAAGACTTCATCATGAAGGGCCTTGATGAGAAAAAGGCTTTGACCATGGACCTCATAGTTATCTTCATATTATACTACGTTTGTAAAAGACATGCAAAGATCTATTAGAGTTGAACTGTAAGCCATGTCAAAAGTCAAATGTCAATGGCTAGAAGCATGCCTTCTCTAATGATGGATGAATAAATGAATGCAGAATCTATGCCCTATGCTACTCTACATCTGAAATATACAATAAAAGTAAATTATTGCTATGCACTAGAAGCTATGAAAAAGCTACCTGGTTAAATGATAAAGGATTAAAAATGTCAATGACACACCTATAACTAAACAGAGAGGCTTCACTTGTCATATGTTGTGGTCAAGTTGAGGTAATAGTTTGAAAGATATATGCATATGCCAAATATCGACCAGCTCATCTCATTAAACCAAGTTTACAACCAACTCACGTTGTAAAATTTTTACATAGCTAACCTATACTCAAGGTCTTTTCTTTGTTTGTCAATTTGTATCAAGAATCATAAATCACTATGCATTCAATGGTTAAAAGATTTTTTATACATATTTATTCATCAACAAAATGTAATTAATGTCTACAAGTAACTACGACATGTAGTCCCAACAGTTGATGTAACTGAAGGAATGTCGTTACAATCACTTAGTATATATGAAATAAAAAAACCTTTCTCCCTAGGCAAATTGGTGCTTTTGTTTTCTTTATGTGATTGTATATATGCATCATGCACAATGGGAAATTTGACATAGGCAATTACTTACCTCTAGTTACTTACTTTTCCTATTTAAGTTGTAATCTTAATGATTAGATTTAGTGGTGGAGATCAATTAGTGGTTTAGGTTTTTGTTTTTTATCGTATAAAAGCTCCTTTTAGAAAGGAGAAGAATTAGTGAACTTCTAAATTCAAGTGTTTTCAATACGATTAAAAACATATATCTAAGATGATTTCAAAACCCCTTTTCCATTCAGCTGTCTCATAAAAGCGGTCGCAAATAAAATGATTTCCAAAATAGTCTTAAAATTTTTAAAATTTTAAGACAATTTTCAAAAACTATCTTAAATTTTTTTTAGTGTTTTAAGAAAATTTCGGAAATTGTCATAAAAAGTCTTTTAAAAATGATTTTTTTATAACTATCCTTAACAATTTTATATTCTCAAAAAAGAATGCAGAAACTTGTCTATTGTTAGTATACACTAATGTTCCTACTATTACAATATTAATCCATACCTTTACATTCAATAAAAGAAATTCAACATTCATATCTTCCTGCTATTACAATCTAGCTGCAATCTTCCATAGTTCTAATATCCACATTCAGTGTAAAAAATTCAAATACATGAAAAAAAACTCTACAAATAAAGACCTATATTCACACTTCTCCATACACACATATTTAGCTCTACACTACGACATCCCGACATTCAAAGTAAAGACCAAATCTACACTCCAACATTCCCTCATTAGAGTAAACAAACCACATGTAGCTCAAGAAAATGTAAGACGCAAGACTCATCCAACTATTAAATGCAAAAGTTCTTCATTCATTAATATAAAAGTTAACAGTGAAGTACACAAGTGTTAGTGGCGTGGAAGTATAGATATGTCATAGTTGAATTTTATTACATACTCAGTCCATCCACGTCTTATTTTGATGAGATCTACTTGGGAATAATCCTTGCTTCTCCAATTGAGCAGCACCACTAACTATAAGGCAACATATTTAATTTAGTTTACTACTTATAAATCTACTATATACTTAAAAGTTATTTCAGGTAGTCAAAGATTGTGAAAAATTTTAAGATAATGATCGCTAAAGTGTCTTACCTTTCTCAAAATGTTAGAGCTTGACACCATCATGTACTAGGGTTCTCATGTGTCTTAGAATAAAGTATCTACACTCCCAATTCAATTGTTGTTGTCTAGGGTACTATGCAATAAGGAAAAATAGAAAGGATCAATAAATAACATGCTTAATTGTAACTTCAATTTATATATAAAAAATTAACAAGTTTTTCTTATTTTGACCTTCTTCCAACTAACTTTTGGTGGATTCATGGTGTTGGTTAGTTAAGCCCATTTATGCCATGCACTTCAAAATTACAATTAAAATGCATTAGTTATAAATAAAGGATTCGCTATTAGTTATTAAATTATTATAATATATGAAAAGATTAGAAAATCACTTATTTGTGATTTCCATCAATGGGGCACGAATGTGCACCTAACAAGAATAAAAAATAATGCATGCACCCCATGCACATAAAAAACTAGCAACATCTAATGAGACCTAAATACACAATCATATGCATTACAACTAAAGTTTACAATCCTTAAAATGTATGTATGTATGTACGTACGTATGTATGTATGTTTGTTTGTTTGTTAAAACATAATTTAGAATGACAACTAGTTAAAACTTATGTGCCATTGTAGGGAATCATTAAGGCTTGCCTTTGTGAGATGGAGAAGAACCCTAGTAAAATTTCATCTTCATGCCTCTTAATGGTCCATTGCTTTGTTGGTCCACAAATGACAAAAGGGTGAATGAATTTCTAAATATTTTTGACCTCTAATCTTTGCATTTTATCATATAAGTAACTTTCAGAATAGAAACAATTATTACTTGTCATTACTGATTCACATGCAATGTCAAAATTTCTTATTAAAGTAGATAGTTGCATACCCAATATAGGAGACAATGTGCATGTATTCAAGTTCTTCACATTTATAGACTCATATGAGGTCCTCTCTCATGAGTGGTATCTCAACTCTATCATCACCAAGCACACTAGACTCTATCTGCCCAAGACTGATTATCTTATCCTAATTAATGAGTTTGTAGAGGGTCCTCAGGGTTAGAGATGTGTTGGATGGAACTTCCAGCCAATCCTTAAGCTATTGATGTAAAGTTGCAAAAAAATCAATATAAAAAAATTTCATTGAAGACATTCAATTTTATCATGAAAATAAAAATAAATACTAGTACTTATTTGATCTCTAGGACAATGAGTATTAGTGAGGAGGAGGTCAGCCTCAATGGCACATGCTGCTGCTTGTGATTAACATTAGATATAGATATTAACTAGTTAAATTAAGGTCTATAAGAAATATTGTTCAAGATGATGGTATGACAACATATATACCTTGGATTTTTGGAGAATGACATATCATTTCGTCCTAGTGACATGATATCTAATAGCCTCCTCAATGGTATAAATGTTATTAGCTTCTATCGGATATGGTAAGTAGGCATCCTCGCAACAGGTAACAATAACACACACACACACACACACACACACACACACACACACACACACACACACACACACACACACACACACACACACACACACACACACACACTTAGGTGTGTGATTACATCAACATCGTTGCAAAAAGGTAGACTGAATATGATGCCATGTACCAACAATGATAGTGTTTTCAATGCCATTGAAAACCAACATGTATTAACATATCTGCAAATAAGAAATATTGGATACATAAGAATGAATGAGGTAGGACAAATAATTAGACAATGAAGAAATAAATATGTGTTCATATAAACCCCTTTGACTCGATTCACTTGTTTAGAGGGTGTAGGTAACTCTTCCTTATCTTCTTGAGTAGAAGAATTGGTTACTATATGAATGGGGTTTAGGGTTGGAGGTGGCTCTTAACCTCTCATATTCTAGAACTCCCCCATTAAATCCACCTTTAACAACATGTACATCTCATTTTAGAGTTGTACCTATAATCACACAAAAACATGAGATAAAGAAGAAAGACTTACCCACTTTGATTAGTTGAGAAACTACAAGCTCGAAGACAAATCGTACGTTCAATCGACTCCAATTACTATTTTTTCAATTCAAGTTAACCAAAGTCAAAATGTAGCTAGATGAGCTTCAAATTATGTAGTCTAATGCAGTTGGATGAAGATAGATGGATGGGAAATAAGAAATAGAAGAGATATGCATCTTCATACAACCTAAGTTTCTTTTAAGAAGTTTTTCCAAAACCATCTTCTTAAGTAGGTTTTAAAGATAGTTTTGGAAAACCATCTTCTTAACTGTGTTTTCTTTAAGATGGATTTGGAAAGCCATCTTCTTAATTAGTAATTGTTAAGACAATTTTTGTTGCTATTTCTAAATGTGTTTTTTAAGATGGTTTTGGAGAGACTGATTAAGAAGATAGTTAAAAGAGTACTTAATAATCCTCTCCTCAATTATTTTATCTTTGCTAACCATTCTTCCATGAATGCCCTTCTAGCCGATGCATTGGTAGTCTCATTAGTAGGTTCTTAATTATTCTATGCTGAACATCAATATCTTCAATGCAATTTTGAATTTAAATTGAGAAATCTTCAAACATCCTTACAGCTTTTAGTTTGGAACCATTTTTTCAAATCCCTTTCAACTATCAAAGGTGCAACTTAGTTTTGATACCATAACTTCACTAAATAAAACAGTGTTAGAAATATAGAAAATTTGCATAAAATCTATATTATAAACCTCAACTTAGAGGCATGTGTCAACATGTGCTTTCTAAAGATAGTTGAAACTTCTAAATAAGTGTAAGGGATATTACAGCTTTGACTTTGGGATTCAACCAAGCTAGACTCAATCTATACCTCAACTAATTTTCACAATCAGAATTGGTTCATACTATTTGTATTCAAGATGAATGCCATAAAAATGAAGTCTTCAAACAAGGGGAAGGCATCACCTTCTAAGAAGGTGGCTCCCTCTCTAAGGTAAAATCGAGGAACCCTAAGATAGATGGGGGAAAAAGAATGCTAAATGGAATTGGAAAGTGGGATTTTCTCTCTTGATAAGTCCATCAATGCATGATCATCTTACCTTTTACAAATATCTCTCAAAATCCCTTGAAAATCACAATTTTAACATAGGATAGTTGCTTGAATTAGTCCTCCAATAGTATCGCACCATGTGGCTTGATGGCTCATTCCTTAATGGCTTGAATGGCTAACTTCTTTATCTTAAAGCTTGAATGGCTTGGCTTCTTTAGGTTTCCTAGTTAGTTAGACTAGGAAACTTCAAGTATGGCTCCAATTCTCATGCAAAGTAATGGAAATGCATGACTTGTTGGCATATAGGCTGTTGGATCATCTTCTCACTTCTTATAAAAGAGTAAAAATCCTATTAAATTCTAGAAAAAATATGATGATTCACATATTTACTTTGGATTTTCTTCTGAAGCTGCAAAATATCAAACTTTTGAATTATTAGGTCAGAAATACTTGTTTTATGAATTTTGGCAAGAACTAGACTTTGATACTCTAATTTATCACACATGAACTACTAATTGGGTATTTTTTATAAAAAATTGAACACTTATCATGTCACTCGACAAAAATCACAAGTATATGCATGTAAATAACAATGAAAATTGTGTGTAAACTAGAGGTGAAAAAGGGTTAAGAAAAGGGTGTTTTTTTTTATCTAATCTTGGTGAGATAATCATGAGGGATTTTAAGTGGTATGACGAGGAGGTAGGGGCATGAAAATCAACTACATATGAGTTGTGGAAAAATTTAGAAAAATCAAATAGGATTTAAATGGAAAATAGGCATGTAAAAGATGGTGTACTCAGGCGTAAGATTGGATGATGGAAAGAGATAGGTAGAGATGGAATTTTATAACACCTGTAATTTTTAATTCATTTTATGTGAAGGGATTGAATTGAAAGGAAGAAACATAAATTTCATTTTTAAGGATAACTAATGAAAAACATGAAATTAACAATTGAAATATCAATATTAGTAATCTACTTAGAAGGACGAATCTAATGACACTAAGAATGCTAAAATCAAAGTTTGAATGAAAAAGTCAAAATTATTTTAATAAAGTATTTAATGAAAATTTATTTATGAGAAAATGTAAAATTAATTGTACGTGGGACCCACGTGATGTGACATAAAATCTAAAGGTAGGCACATCATCCATAATTATAAATTAATTCCTACACACAATAAGATGTAATAATTACCAGCATTTATGGTAGGTAATGATTATATAAAAATAAAAATAAGCATAATTAAAGCTCATATGTCTCTCTTTCTCTCAGCATCAACCTAAGCTACACTGAACTTTGGGCAGCTACTATTGACCAAGGCCTTGAGCCTCACGCCTGACAGACTTCTCCCCTCCCCTCCTCTTCTCCTTCTCTAGCTTATGCACCATCGACGATCCAAGGCCCTACCAGAGCCTACAGTAGCTTGCCATTGGAGATCCTCTCCTCCTCCTCCCTCTCCTTTCCCTCTAGTAGTGCATCGTGCAAAAAACCCCTTCTCTGCAATATGATAAACTAGAGAAGACAATAAAAGACTTGAGCTTCTCCCCCTGATCGAACCTCCCCTCTAGCACAACAAGCTTCCTTTCCACTTGGATTTTCCCTGCACTAGTGACCTAGAAGACCCCATCTTCTCCTATGTTTTTTTCACCACTAGCAATGCCAAAAGGCAAGGTGCTGGTTTCACCTTGGACAATCCACTACATGAGAAACCTACCTCCAACCTCCTCTTTTTCTTCCTCGGGGTGGGTACAAAATCGTCACCAATACTATCACCTCGAGCAGGTTGGCAATGCCAACCCCTTTCCTCTTCCTCCTCTAGCGCCGACATCCCTCTTCCCTATTTCTCCTCTCCTTAATGCAGTTTCCCTCTAGCATAGTAGGGCTGACACACAGGTGTGCATAGATTGGCCGTGCAAACCTCCATTGCCCTTATTTCTCTTCCTTCGGCAAGCTTGAACCTTCTAGCCAGCCAGCATTCTTAGAACCCCATATTTTTCCTTTAACTTCTGTCTCCCTATCAGTCATCAGGTTAGAGTGGTGACCATGATAGAGCCACTGCCAGCGACCACTGTCTTCTCCCTTGCCACCCACTCTTGCTCTCTCTCCTGATGATTTGGCATGGGTGGGCCCCACTACCCCTTAGAATTTGACCTCTTCTACTGTTATCATGATCCTTGCAATGTAGGGAACAAGACTCATCTTTCTATTTGCTGATCGGAGAAGTTATAATGCTAGATCATGACTAGACCCTCCATTAGACATTAGATCATCAAATCTATGACTCATTTGACCATCCATAACTATCTAAAACTATCCATCATGATCCTCATGATGCATACATTGAGACCTATTGTCAAGATCTTCAATCTAGAGCTATGTAGTCATAGGCACAACTAATCACTAGGTGTAAAAAGGCACATATGTAGTCAAAGGGGGAAAAGTCACAGTGCCATTAGGTGCGACTAGTTGCACCTAGCGCACCTCTCTACTTTTGCGCCCTCGTTCCAGGTGCCAAATCAATGTCAAATCATTGATCATCAATTTTGCGTTGTCAAAGATGGGAAAAGGTAAGATGAAAGGAAAAGGCAGATTTTGCTAGAAAACTCACCATTTCATGTGTCGATCATCTGTTCCCTAAACCAATATGGATCATCAAATTTCTTAGGGCTTTGGTTCTTACTCATGCACTGAAGAGAATGAATGGCTTGGATCGACAATTTGGACCATGATCTTCTCCAGTGAACCCTAGCAAATTTAGCAAACCCGCAACCTTTTCTTTCCCTTCTCGCCAGTGTTTTGTGGCTTTCCTCGGCAATTGGTCTTTCCCCCCCCTCCCTCTCTCTCAGGTTTTTTCATTTCCTTCGTCAAATCTAACTCGGGTCTATTTTGTTTTTAAGAAAAGGGGTGCCATTATCAATTCTAAACCCTCCCATTTTAAGAAAAAAATCTAACTTATATTATATATTATACATTTATTGTATGGCTTTTTAATTTGTGCCTTATTACCTAGTCACGCGACTAAGTGCACCTAGTCCCTCTAGGCGTAAGTTGCACACTTAAGCCTTGCGCTTACAACTACATAGATCTAAAGCATTTGTTGAGGTGATCTTATCGATTTTGATCAACAGCTAACATCAATCAAGGGTAAAGGTATAAAATTTATCCAATTAAAGATCCACACCATTCAAATCATTCATTAACATTATTTAATCAAATATACTATTATATTCTTTAATCTAGGATGATCAGGTGGTGAATTATGAACAAATCATTATAGATAGCTTAGATCGAGCACCTTTATGATGATCAGCGGATGATCCAGTATATAGATAGTCAGATATTACTCAAACTAATCTATGTGAGGTAGGTTTATCATCCTAACCATTCAGTTTCATTGATTTGATTGAAATTAGATATAATTGAGTAAGATTAGACCTTGTACAACCTAGATTTGCTAATTATATGCATCCAAACTGTAATACATGACTAAATTAATAATCTGACATAATAGATTAAATGATCTAATGGTTATATTTTCCAAGTAAATGGAGAATTAATAAATATGGATTATATGGTAAGACAAGAAACATAGGTTAGACTGATCAGAGTAGGATTTGATCATGAAATCTAATCAGGAACTAGTGGCTCTTTTGGCTCAAGTGGCTTTATAGCTTTCTTTGACAGCTCATTTAGCTTGGCTTCATGGTTGGCTTTGGAGGCTCTTTTGGCTTTGTTTGGTGGCTCAACCCCTTTGGATTTGATGGCTGGCTAGGCTCCTTAGCTTGTCACCTTATTCATGGCTTATATGGCTTAGGTGACTTGAGTGAATCCCATACAAAGGTGGTGGACTTTGCATGGATTGTGCATAGGCCCACTTTAGTCAAATTTGACTTCTCCAATTCCATCCTTTGCTTGCTTTAAAGTAATCTCAAGCCTTAATCCCCTTTTGGATTGTTAACAATTAGGCCTTGACTCGATCTTTTGATCTTGATCCTCAATTTTCAGCTCATTCAATCTCAGCCATCGGATCACCATCTTGGTTTCTGAAAAAAGTGAAAATTCTAATTAAATCCTAAAAAAATATTATTATTGACATAATTAGCTTAGATTAACCTCCAAACCTATAAATTAATAAATATATTTTTTTATTAGATTAGAAATGTACATGTTATAATTTTTGGCCAAAAACCCTAATTTAACACTAGTAGTTATAACACATGGGGAAACTAATTGGGTGATTTTTATACAAATTTGGACACTTATCACGCCCCCAATCAGCTTTTTGCTAGTTTTGAGAAAAACATGCAAAATTTATGAAAATAAAAATGATTGCCATTTTCATAGGTACTCACAATTACATTTAGAACATACAATAACTCCTTAAACCCCTAGGTTACCCTAGTAGACGAGTTAAGCCTCATGTGGGTTTGCAATGAATATACCCATAAAATTCCACAAGGTTGAGTCTCTTATTTTATCTAAGAGAATTATTTTCCATTAGTACTTTACTAGTTTTAACAACTTAATAGAGATGAATGACAATTCTGCAAGTTATCCACATATCTAATAAAAAGTCAGGACTTATGTAGTTGTGATTCACATAGGCATACAACTACATAAGTCCTGACTTCTTATTAGATATGCCTATGTTTCATTGAAAATATGCTTTGACCTCAAATTCTCACAGGTCTACTCTAAAAAAATGATGCTCTCAAAGATAGGGGTTAAATATATTTCTCTTATTATGTAACCAAATCCAACAAAGCTAATGGCTCACATAAGATTTTAGCACTAAAGAGATAAACGAATATGATCCTTAAGAATAGATGTTATTACCAAGACTAGTAGGGGTAGTTTACCTTAATTCCTTCTTTTTATATCCTCATTAAGGTCATCTTCCACCTAAGATCCACATGTCTTTAAATAGGACGAAATGTAGCCTTGGTATAGGTTCAGAAAAGAAGGGTATAAGGATTTAAAATTTCAAAATTGAGTAGAGGTCTTCTTTTGATTTTTGGACAACTTCGTCTATACTGAAGTGAATAACTTTCGTACTCTTGTCTTTATAACATTTCTTTATTTTCATTTTTTTAAATTATTTTGAAAGACAGACTTTTTTCTTTGTATGACTTTGGTACTTGTTACTTCTTTAATTTTGTGTCCTTTTTGAACTTTTATTTTACTTGGTTTTTTTTTTTTCTGGGTTAAGATAAGTGGGGTTAAGAAAGAAAAGGCTTACTAATAGGGTTAAGGGCCAATGTAGCATCCTAATTCTTAAATCTCAACTTGAGTAAATTTTTGGAATATGTTAAATTGGGATGAAATGAAAATATTAAAATTCCAAATTTTTGCAGTTTTGGAAATTGAAATTTTTATATATATCAAATTAAGTGTCAATGCCTCTATTTTTGGATTGTATTCAAGAAAATGATTCCAATAACACTAAGTTTGTTGAAAGTCAGAGTTTTGATGGAAAAGTTGTGTTTTTCATATACCAGGGTATTCTGGTAATTTCAAATGATGGCCCCCACTTATGAAAATTTGTAATAGATTGGTAAGATAACATGGTCGAGACTAATGATGATGTGTTTGACCTCATCATGATTGAGTTAAAGAAATTGTCTTCAACTCAAATTTTAAATAAATTAAAAATAAATAATATGTTGTGTATAAAGGAGGGGATCATTTTGATAATGGCACCCCCTTCAATAATAGCCAGAACACAGCCATTTGTGAGTTCAATGAAAAAAAAGAAAAAGAAAGAGAAAGAGGGAGAGAAGAGGAGGAACAAAATGGGGAGTTAATTCAAAGAGCACAGTGGCTCAGAATGAAGATCCAAACTATTCATCATCTCCAAAGTGGTAACACAATCTAGCCCTCAATGAGGTCAAACACATCATCATTAGTAACCACCATGTCATCTCACCAAGTCCATTACAATTTTTCGTAAGTCGGGCCCATCATTTGAAATTACCAAAATACCCTTGCATAAGAAAAACAGCTTTTTCATTAGGACTCCAATTTTAGTAAAACTTAGTGTTGTTGGAATTGTTTTTCTAAATATAATGCAAAAATAGAGGTTTCGACACTTAATTTGATATCTATAAAAATTTCACATTCCCAAACTTATTTTTATTTCATCCCAATTTAACATATTTCAGAATTTTGCTCAAGTTGAGATTTAAAAATTAGGGATATTATAGCTAACCAGTCATATAATATGCTGGGTAGCTTCTATGTCTCCGGGCTAAAACAAGGATGACCTATATCATTTTTCATGTTTCTTAAAGCCTATCAGATTGAATAAATATTCTTGAAACAAAACTAATATTCTTATTTACTCTTGATAATTAACCAAAAAAAAAGATGATAGGATCATACAAAGTTATGTACACTAAAAAAAATATGAAATTACTTATAACTCTCAAAAAGGCGATAGTCTCTAAAAACTCACTTGGTTATAGGTTTCCACTATTTTCCTAAGGTTCTCTGAGTCATATCTCCCTATTTAGTCTAGACTATGTGCTCTGTGTAAGTATTTTCTAAGATTTAACTTTCGTAAAATGCTTCAAGACATGAGTATAATGCAAAACTAGTCATATGTACTTCTAATTAAAAGGTCAAAGTAGTAGAATTACTAAGTTTCTACAAATTCAATTCTCATCACAGTAAAGGAACTTGACCTAAAAAATTTCTTTCTTTCTTTTTTTGAAACATGAAAAATACAAGAAAAAGTATAAACCTTTGTGTATATATACACCCCCCAACTTGAATTAAACATTATCCTCAATGTTTGGACACATAGGACCCTATATGATGTAGGAATGATGTAGAATACTGAGATTTGAAAAACCTATGGGTTGTCTCCCAATGAGCACTAAGTTTTACATCTTCAACTAGATGTGACGACGATGAGTGCAGTAAATGTAATGTACAAGGCATTCTAGACCATGCTAAGATGGGTCGTGGTAGACCAATGCCTCTAATGACGTTTCCTTGACCTTAGGATTTATTAGTTCTAGAAGGGTTTTAGTCAAGGATTGATCAGCTCTAGAAAGGTTTTAGCCTTTGTCCATTAACCTTTGATACTTTACCATCCTTTTCTATCTTGATGGGCCCATGAGGGTATACGGTGCGTATGGTGTAGGGTCCTGTCCATTGAGACCTAACTTTTCCTATAAATAGATGCAACCTAGAATTATACAACAAGACCTTTTGTCCTGGGGTGAAGGACTTCCTTAAGATTTGTCTATCATGATTATCCTTCATTCAATCTTTGTTTATCCATGTAGACTCATATGCATCTTTTCTCAACTCATCCAACTCATTGAATCTGGGTTCCAACAGTGTTTAAATTAAAATTGAGCTTTTGATATCCTAATATACCTAATATTCCAATTCTAGTAGTAAGTGGTAAGACTAGGCAGTAGGTTGACATACCTATAAGAATCTTATAGGTAGTGGGATAAGCCAGTAAGCTTCAATAAGTCTTAAAGAATAGTCTTTCAGATTAGATTTACTATCTTCTCTAAAATACGCTTAATTTCCCTATTCAATAGCTCTACTTGCCCACTAGTCTGAGGGTGATATGGCATAGCTATTCTATGATTGACACCATACTTTTTCATTAAATTTTCAAACACTTTATTGCAAAAATGTTTGCTCCTATCACTAATTATGGCAAGTGGAGTACCAAATCTTGCAAATATGGTTTTCTTTTAGGAATTTGACCACCACCCTGTGGTCATTGGTCTTGTAGGGTATGGCTTCCACCTATTTGGACATGTAATCCACCCCCACAAACATGTATAAATATCTGAGGGAATTAGGAAATGGCCCCACAAAATCCATGCCCCAAACATCAAAAGGTTCTACAATCAAGATGGGGTTTAAGGGCATCATATTTTTCCTCCCTATACTTCCTAACCTCTGACACTTAGCACATTCTGTGTAGTAAGCATGTTTGAAAATCATGGGCCAATAAAAACCACACTGATCTTTGCAGTGGTCTTTCTAGAGCTAAATTGACCCCCCAACCATGAATATGATAGAAGGAGACAATTTCATTATGCTTAATATCAGGCATGCATCTCCTAATAACCTAATCTGGATAGTACTTAAATAAGTACAAGTTGTCTCAGGTAAAGTATCGAACCTTGACCATAAATCTTTTCTATCTTGTTTGGTTCAGTGGTTAGGCAATTGTCTTATAAAAAGATAGTTAACTATATCTCCATACTAAGGTAACTGGAAAATATGCATTAACTATTCATCTTGAAAATCTTTTTGTAATAGGCACATTGCCACTAGTATGCTCCACCACTAATCTAGATACGTAGTCTATTACAACATTTTCAAAACCTCTCTTATCCCAAATTTCAAGATCAAATTCCTATATTAGTATATCAATCAGATTAGCCTAGATTTTGCTTCCATTTTGGAAAGGAGATATTTCAAAGCTGCGTTATTTGAGTATACTATAACTTTATATCCTAACAAGTAAGATCTAAACTTATCTACGTGAACACAACCGCCAACAACTCTTTCTCTATTGTGGAATAATTGTGTTGTGCATCATTGAGTGTTATACTAATGTAGTATATCACATGAGGAAGTTTGTCAATGTGCTACCCCAAAATAGCCCTTACTGCATAGACTGAAGCATCACACATTATCTCAAATTGTTCACTCTAATTAGGTAGTCGAATGATAGGCACAGAGGTTGGTTGGCCCTTTAAGCTCTAGAATGCTTTTCTACAATCATCATCAAAGTCAAAAGAGGCCTCCTTTGTAAGAAAATTATAGAGGGGCTTAGCCATCTTACTAAAATCTTTGATGAATCTCTTGTAAAACCCAACATGGCCTAGAAAGAGTGGATGTCTTTTACCATCGTTGGTGGAGGAAGGTTGGCAATTAAATCCACCTTAGCCTTATCTACTTCTATCCCGTTGTGTGATTATAGGTCTAAAACAATGCCATTTTGCACCATAAAATGACATTTTTTTTCTAATTCAATGCTAAAATTTTCTCCTAACCCTTGCAACAACTTCAAATGGTTCAAGAACATATCGAAAGAGGACTCAAAAACTGAGAAGGCATCCACGGACACCTCTAAGAACCTTTCTACCATGTCAAAAAATATTTTCAACATACACCTTTCAAAAGTGGCTATAGCATTACAAAGTGAAAAGGCATACCTCGATAAGCAAAGGTCCCAAAAGGGCAGGTGATGGTGGTCTTCTCCCGATCATCAAGTGCTATAGGAATAAGGTTATAGCAGAATAACCATCTAAAAAATAGTAATAACTATGATAAGCTAACCTCTCAAGTATTTGGTCAATAAAGGGAAGAGAAAAGTGATCCTTCCTCATGACTACGTTCAACTTCCAGTAATCACTACAAACTCTCTAGTTAGTGGTCATGTGAGTGGGCACGAACTTATTGTTCTCATTTTTTTATTATCATGATACCAAATTTCTTGGGTACAACTTGAATGGGGCTGACCTAAGTGTTGTCATAGATGGGGTATATCATGCAAACATATAAAAGCTTAAGAACTTCATCTCTTACCATGTCCTTCATGTGGGGGTTTAGTCTTTGTTAAGTTTCCTTAGAGGGTTTAGAGTTTTCTTCTAGGTGGATTTTGTGCATACACACAGCTGGACTAATTTCCTTAATGTCTACTATAGTCCATCTTAGAGAAATCTTATGTTCTTTGAGAACATTAAGAAGTTGTCTTTCTTGTTCTTGGTCTAAATTTGAAGTTATAATGATAGGTAAGGTTTCATTTGGTCCTAGGTAAGAGTATTTGAGATTATTTGGTAAGGGCTTTAGAACTAGAGAAGGTGGTTGCTCTATGGAAGGTAGGGAAACATGCTCTAATGGAGGGAGTGGTTTCACAAGAGGTCCCCATTTGGAGGTATCTATGGTTGGGGCTGCATCTAAAAAATTATAACTCCTTGAGAGATTTATCTAAATCTAAATCACAATTGAAGTGTATTAGACGCACCTCAAGTGGTTTGGAGATGGATGATGGGTGGATTAGTATCATGAATTAAACCCTTGATTATATTGACTACATAAGAAATATCTAAGTCTAAATGTTGTTGGTTGGCATTAAAGATATTGAATTTAACTTTTGTGTTGCTGAGTGACAGCTTCATCACACCATTCTTACAGTTTATAATGGCATTGGACGTCGCCAAGAAATGGATGTCCAAGTATAATCGGGATTTGACTACCGGGTTTGGATATAGTGTAGGTCTCTAGTACAATGAAGTCGGAGTAGTAAAATTGTCCACTTATGTCAAAACATCTTCAACTATATCGCATAGTATTTTCATTAATCGATAAGCCAATTGCAATGTGTTAGTGGTTGGTTTGAGTTCACCAAGCCTTAGTTGCTCATTGATAGAATATGGCAATAGGTTAATACTAGCCCCTAAGTCAAGAAATGCCCTATCTATGACATGGTCTCTAATAATGTAAGAAATTGTAGGGCACCCTGGGCCTGTCTACACTAACTCCTAAGAGCTCACTTGCTTGATGAGGAAAACCTTCTTTTATATATTTAGGTTTCTCTTTCTTGTATAGAGCTCTTCCAAGAACTTGGCCTAGGCAGGAACATCCTTGATGTCATTGAGTAATGGAATGTTGATTTATACATGCTTGAAAACATCCATTAGCTCATTGAAATTTGTTTAGTAGAAGATTTCTGTCTCTTTTCTTTCCCTTGAGTTTTGACTACCTCATGTTCCTCTATAGTTTCCTTAGTCTATCTTACTTTGTTTTCGACCTGACAGTCCTTCCTAAGAGTTATTATGGATTTGGCTTGCTCATGAGAATTTTAGGTTTGAGAACTAGACCCTATCTCGAATTGGCCCTTAGGGTTAAGGATGGGGAGAGTATGCCTTACTTTGTTAGGGTTGTTATGGATTTGGCTTGCTTATGAGAATTATAGGTTTGAGAACTAAACCCTATCTCAAATTTTCCCTTAGGGTTAGGGATGGACTGACCAGGAAACTAGCTCTTTCCTCTATCTTGCAATGTAGCAAACAACTGGCTTACTTGTATTTCTAACTTGGCTATGGCTTGAAAGTTGACATGGGCTAAATGTTGACTATCATTCCGCAATTGGTGTAAGAACTTATTAGTGTCTTCATTTTGCTTCAAAGATCTTTCTATAAGGGATTGTATGTTCTCATCAAAAGTTGGTTTCTTTTGTTACTAAGGTTGTTGGAAGCTAGGTGGTTGTTGTGGAACTATTGCTCTAGGAAAATTTTGGGTGGGGGGGTTCACAGATGACCCTCCCTAGTAGTTGTTCTTTGACCATGAAAAATTAGATTGCGTAGGCCATCTAGGATTATAGGTCTCAGAATAAGGGTTATTGCTAAGATTTTGATATGCGTTCAAGGCATTCTCTTGTTCTAAAAGATAGTCGTTGATGCTCTATCTGATGGATGAGATATAGTCATATGGGTTGGATTGGAATAAAGAGCACAAACCTCTTGTAGAGGCTTAATGGACATAGCACCCATGAAAGTCTGAAACATAGTTTCAAGTTTTCCTGCTTTCTCATCATACTCGTCCATTCTTTTATAATGACATAATCGAGCTTGTATGATAGTTCATTGTTTACTCATATCTCATACAAGCATCCTCTCTTTGGAGGCTGGTTATTTCATTCTCTTTTATTAGAGTAATCCCATTGCTGGGGATTATTTGCTAATGTTTAGAAAAACTCTCAAGTCTCTCTTGAATCTTTTAGCATGAGGGTCCCTCTACTCACTGCATCAAGCATTTATCTATTTTGAGGCATTAATACCTTATAGAAGTATTGTAATTTGTTACCACTTCTCAAAGCCATGATGGGGACATTTCTGCAATAGGTCGTTTCACCATTACTAGCATTCATAATATTGTTCATCATCCCTTTGTTGGTAATTTATGATTTCCCTATGAAGGGCATTAGTCTTGTGAGGAAGGAAGAATTTATTCATAAACTTCCTAGACAATTGGTCTCATGTGTTAATGGATCCTACCCCCAAGGAATTTAGCCATGACTTGGCTTTATCCTAAGTGAGAATGAAAACAACCTAAGCCTAATCGAATCATCTAAAAAATTTTGGAACCTAAATGTGGCACACATATCAAGAAATTCCTTGATATGTAAGTATGAATCCTCTCATTCTCGACCATAAAAAGTGCGGAGTAACTGTATGACTCCTAGTTTTAATTTGAAATGGTCTGCATTTGTTGGAGGTGATGTTATACAAGATAGGGTATTAAGTTTGAGTGGCACATAAAAATCTCTAATAAATTTGCACTTGATTTATGCCAGTAGTTCAACCATGGGGATAACAACTTAGTGTCTTACCTCTTGCCTAAGGTTACATTCATTTTCTAGGTCTAAAGGTACTAGTTCTAAGTTCTAAAATTGTCGTCCTTGCATCGACTAAACTAACTTTTCACTAAATAATATAACCTAATTTCATATGATGCGCAATCAATCCTAGTAAGTTGTTAATCAAGCTATTTTGATTATCTTTTATTATTGCATAGGGTGGTAGCTTTTTAGACCTAAATCTAAATAGCTCCTCCTTTTTTCTAGACATGACTAATGCTTACCAATTAAGTTCTTCTCTAAAATGGTTAATGCAATTTTCGTGTCAAGAGGCATTTAAACCTCAACCGACATCAATAAAAGGCATACAAAAATTACTTAGATTTTAAGATACCCACTATAACCACGAACTCAAAAGCCAATAGAGTGACAGTAGATTGCCTCCTTCTAAAAAGGTTCCTGTGAGCTCAACAACTTAAGTCCCTTACTACTTGATTTTATTTTAATAGTTCAAGGGTTGGGATCATTACATATAAGAAATTTTATTAATTTCTTAAGTGGGCCAAGGATATGGAAATGAAATCCAGTCCTTATCTTATGAGGGTTCCTATGTGGCCCTTACTAACATTATGATCTATTCCACTATAAAACATTAAATGTGCAATGCAGAACAAAAGCAAACTAATGCCTACATATATGCTACTTAGAAAAGGGTCGAACACCTCAACATATGAGACAATATAACTAAACAGCCTATGCCTTAGTTATAGCTGAGCTTAGGCTAGCCTTTCTTAAATAGGTGCTTACTAATGCAATAGCCCCAAGTAGGAGTCAACAATTATCATGAATGATCCTATTCTATATGAGTTAAACTACCATTCAATTGCAATTATTCTAAATGCATTTATACTAGAAAATTAAAATGGAGTAAAAATTGCTTAAAGTGAGGGTTCTGATGATGATTAAGTTTGGGCTGCCATACCCCAAACTTACCCTGTATTATCATAATGGTCCTCAATACAAATTTCACTCAAACCCTAATCTAAAAAAAATAATATAGTAAAACCCTAATCTAAGTTGATGAAGCTTTGTCGTATAGGATTGGTATTGCATCTTTGCCAATTTTCCTCACAAAAAAGTAAAAGAAATATGGCCAATATGAGCAAATAATAATAAATGGAGAAAATTATGATAAATCCTAAACTAATGAACCCTAAACCTAAACTAGAGGTAAATATCCTAATTTAAGATCCACTACACAATTTTGTTGTGATTCCCCAATGATGGTGCCACAAACTTGTTGTATGTTTTAATTAAACTCGCAAATGCATGAATCAGTCATAGTACAAGCACGTGATGTAGGTCGATCTCATGAGAAATTGAACAATTTGTGTGATTAGTGGACCCTTACTTAAACTACTTAGCCTAGCCAAAGAAAGTGGTTTTAATCCTAAACTAAGAATGGAAACTTAGCATAAATTTAAAAACATGAAATATGTAAATTAACTAGAGCAATCAAACTCAAGTGGAAACTTTCCTAAAAACACACTTGATGAAATTAATACTTTCCTAAATTAAAACTTTCTAAAAATAAAATTTAGAAACTTTTTGAATAATGAAAACCTAACTAATGGAAACTAAAGATACAAAGACATGCAAAAATAAGTAACAAATCAACCACTTACTATGCCCATAACCCTAAAAGGATGGTGCACATAGATCATGGTTAAAGAGAGTGTAAGATGCAACAATAAACATGTGATTCTAAATATATGAAATAACTACCTATATAAATAAACATGTGATAATCTAAGATGCCCATCTATGTAATTACCAACCAATGTACTCACCCTAAGAATCATGCTTATGTTCAAAGATCCATGCGCATGGAGCCAAAGTGTGGTGTTTTGTGATTCTTAATTGAAATCCTATGACTATTATACAAGAGCATGAAATTAATGCAATTAGATCTAACATGGCATACCTCTATACATTAAACACAACATCAAACTAGCAAAGTAAACATCGATTGATATTCATAACAAGAATGGAATAGCATAACTCAAAGATGGATTTTTGTTGAATGAAATAACAATACAAGTATAGAGAAAACAATATAATTATGGTACACATATACATGTATTGAAACAAGGAAATGATGCACACCCTTCTAAAAAAGTAATCTCAATCAAAGAACCCTTAAATGTCCAATCTCTCAAGCATCATGCATGGAACCCATGGGAAAAAGTAAGTGATCAACAGCCATAAGATTGGAAATGAAATCACCTAAATTAGATCTAAAGCAAATTAAGAATAAGAGAGAAAAATGAATGGAAAGGAAGGAGATTCAAGGAAACTTTTCCTTTGGATATAACTGCAAAGGAAAATAGACCTTGGATCTAGGATAAACAACAAGAAAGTACTAATAAAAGAGATGGAAATTGAAAAACAAACAAGGATGAATCCCATGCATGAACTAGCATCCAAGTGTGATCAAACACATTGAAAAAGCAAGAAAGAAAAGTTGTAGGAAACTAACCTTGAATGGATTGAAAACCAAGGAACAATCAAGTTGAAATGGGCATGGAAAGTTTGGAGGAAAAATGGCTGCCCAAGGAGATTGAATTGAAGGCTTCAAGAAGGGAAAGATGGGGATGCCTCCTCTTTTTTTGAATAGGTATTCCTCTCTTCCAAAGTTGAATGCATGGAAATCCTTTTGGGGGTCTATATATAACTTGTTTCTTGAGTTTTTCTGGGGCAACTTGAGGAAAAGGTGGGGTGGGGATGAGATGAGAAGAAAAGTGGCTGCCTAGGGTTTATTAAAGAGGCAACATGGTAGGAGAATTGGTGGGAGATGCCTACATTTTAGGGTGGGACTTCTCCACCTCTTTTTAGTGCATGTATTTCCTTAAAGGTAGGGTGAGGTGGCAGGTGAGATAGTAGAGGAAAAAGAGAGGAAAGTGAGGATGGGAAGAATGATAGAGAGGTGGGTTAGAAGGGGGTATAGGGTGCATGAAGAGATTGGCCACCTTGGATAGCTAAGAGGAAGGAGGAATGGAAGGAAGCTCCGACTTTGTAGGATCTAGGCATGGAGCTCCTTCCCTCCAAAGTAGTTCATGTGAAACACTATAATGGTTAGGGAAAGAAAGAGATAGAGGTAGAGATGGAGGGAATGATAAGAAGAAAGAGATAAGGAGGAAAACGGTGGAGAGAGCTGATTGGATAGATATAGGATGGTGGGTGAGTTTGAGAAAGTGGGAAAATTAAAGTTGCAAAAAATTGTGGGATAATTTGTAATTGGAAAGAGGCTAAAGTATGGGTTGGAGAGGGAAGACATAAGGAGAGAAGAATGAATTAGAGGATGTGATTGGCTAGATAGGTGAGGTGGTCATTTAGGATTGGTTGGCTGGATGAAGTGGTGGTTTAGGAAGGAGCGTCTCCCCCTTAAGAAATCATGGAATGCAAAATGGTGAGATGGAGAGAGATAAAATAGGAAAATAAGTGGACAAGATGGAAAATTAAGATGGTATCTTTGTATTGGTCTACATGTTACCTTAGCCAATTAGATTTTCGCTCAAATATCCTCTCATTATCTTCTTAAAATTCCATGATATTTGCTTTAGATTCTCCTCTAATCATACCTTCCATGTAGCTTAGCTCAAGTGGCTTGATGGCTTGGTTTGAGAGCTCATTTGACTTAGCTTGGTGGCTCAACCCCCTAGCTTTGAGGCTAGCTGGGCTCCTGAGCTTGTCACCTTCTTTATGGCTTAGGTGACTTAAGTGAATCACATGCAAAGGTGGTGAAACTTTGCATGGCTTGTACATTGGTGCACTTTAGTCACCTTTGACTTCTCCAATTCCATCTTTGCTTGGTTTAAAGTAATTTTGAACCTTGATGCCCTTTTGAATTGATGACAATTAAGCCTTGACTTGATCTTGATATTCAATTATCATCTCGATCAATCTTGGCCATTGGATCACCATCGCACTTCCTACAAAAAGTGAAAAACTAATTAAATTTTAAAAAATATGATTATTTATATACTTACCCCTAATTAGCCTACAAACTTGAAGATTAACAAATATTTAATTTATTAAGTCAGAAATGCATATGTTATAATATTTGAGCAAAAACCTTAACTCTATAAGTTATAACACATGGGTAACTAAGTCGATGATTTTTATAAAAATTTGGACACTTATCAAAATCCTTATAACTAGGTAATATGACATGAGTAAGACACCCCCGCACTTTACATTAGTTAAGATTAGGTTTTTTACCCTTTCACAACTGATAAGGAGTGGCTTCAAGTCTTTTGTAAAAAAACTCTATTCGATCAATGGCTAGCAAAGAATATAGCTTCACCCTAAATACTCTTTGAAAGTATGAAACTCTTAAGCATGGAATTCACCCTTTCAACATGTTCTATTGTTTCTTTTGGCAATACTATTTTGTTGAGATGTGCGAAGTACTGATTTCCAAGCAATACTAGCTTCTTTACAAAATAGTAAAAATTCATTGGATACATATTCTCACATCAATCAAACCTTAAAGTCTAATCTTAACGTTATTGGGTGTTCTCAATTTTGTAAGCTTTAAAGTGCTTAAATGACATGTCATTACTATGAAGAAGGAAACTATAAGCATATCATGAGTCGATCAATAAAAGTTATAAAGTACCTTTTCCCATCTTGTGTTTGTGTGTCCATCATTTCATAAATATCAATATGAATTAACTCAAGAATAGAGGATTCTCTTTCAACTGTTTTGAATGCTTTCTTTGGAATCGCGTAGTTGCTACAAATTTCACATTTATTTGAACTAAGCTCACTCTTAGGAATAAGTTGGAGCTTCATCATTGTTTTGATGGAATGAAAATTCATATATCCAAATTTGTCATGCCACACATGAAGAGAATCACTTACAAAATAAGCAAAATTTAGAATTTCATTAAAAATATTCAACTTAAACATGCCTTTGGTTGAGTATCCCTTCCCCACAAAATTCCCATTCTTAAAAATAATAACTTTTGCTAAATTTAATCACTATTTTAGAACTATGTTTGTTGAGAGTATCTATGGAGATCATGTTCTTATTGATGTCTAAAACATGCAACACATTCTTCAAAGTTAAGACCTTACTATAAGTGAATTTAAGTTCTATAATGCATTGGCCAACCACTTTAACCATAGTGGAATTTCCCATCATTACATTGGAATCAACCCCCACTATTCTATAAGTCTTGAATAGAATGTAGTTGCTAGTCACATGCCAAGTTGCTCATATGTCAAGCCACCAACATTAGCTTGAGAAGCAAGATAGGCAAATGGCTTGGACTTTTCCTCCTTCTCAGATTGTTTTTCATTAGGAAATGTTTATGTGTCTTATCAATATTCTCTTTCTTTCTACCTAACAAAAAAATTGGATCTTTCATCTTTCTTATCTAGGTTTCTAGATTAGTTCCCAAAATTTTGAGGTTTCTTGAAAGAGCTTCCTTAGGACCATCAATCTAGTTGACTTGTTTTTTTTATAAGAGAAGCATCTTTCTTTTTCTCTTCCACTATAGATAATTGAGTAGCTAATTGTAGTTCATCTTTTCATTCTTATGTAGGAGTCTCATGCGAATGTTTTTTCATGAATGTGGTAGCTTTAAAATAATAATACTGTCATGAAAAGTGTAAGAAATTGGATCTTCAAATGTGTTGATTTCATTTATGTTGACTTGAAAATTCAAAACTTGAGGGAGAGTTGGCTTGTTTCCTTTGAACTTGGATTCAAGATAGTTCATAATGAGAGACTTCTTCTTTGTCAAATAAATGATATTCAATGTCCTTAAGAGTTCTTCTATTCAATCTTAAAAAATTGACATCAAACTTTTGCATTATAGCCATGTTGGAAATCATCGTGTTGAGAAACTCATTTTGGTTAGGTTCATAGAGTCCATGCATGTATAATGTCTTGAAATTGTTAAAATTACAAAGAACTTCCACAAATCAATATGATGAACCTTAGCTTCAAGGCATACGCCAAAATGCACTTCTTGAAGATAGTTAAAACCTTCCTATAAGTGTAAGAGATATGGCATCTCTATCTCTAAGATTCAACTAAGTTAGACTCAATATATATCTCAACTGACTTGCACAATCAAAATGGTTTGTACTTTTGTCACTAAGATGAATGTCATAAAAGTGGAATCTTTAAAATCTCTCTTCACATCACAATACCTTCTTTAAGAGAAATAGTATTAGAAACTCAATTTAGTTTAGATATGAGTTCAAAATGAATTAGGATTTTGAGTTTCAAGAGAAATTGAGAGCAAGAATAACTTCACAAGTAGAAGAAACCCTAAAGAATGATGCCAAATGGACAACCTCTAATAGAGAAAACATGAACATAGTGATGCACAAACTGATCAACTCTAAATAGAAGAGAATAAAATAGATTGATGCACTAACTAGTGAATTTAAAAAGAAGAGAGAGAATAGAGGGTGTTTCAACTAGATAGACTATGGAAAGCCAAAACCTAGATAGCTCTAGGGGAAGAGAGGAATTGGAATAAATAGGAATGACATGAGCAGACCCCTTTATACAGAGTGGATTGCTTGGGTACCAAGAAACCTAGCTTGGTCCCCAAGGCGGGCCAAAAGCCACCCTAGCAAGCCACACATAAAAGCCCATTGACTTTCCTAGTCTCCAACCTTCCTGATTTGTTCCTAAGGACTGATGAGCCAATGCATCACAAGTAGTCTCCATAGCAATGGGCCAAACATCCTAAAACTCACCCGATAGACCAACCAAGTACAAGGATGTTTGAGTGTATGGACCATCCATCCTAGTGAGCCTGGTCTGGATCACACCAAAAATCATAAGAGATTAGGAGGCCCAAAGTGGTGATGTGAGCATGCAAAGTGTGCACAAGTACACTCAGATGCACACACATGGTGTGCAAGTGCTCTTAGAAACAATAAGTGGAAATAAGAAAGTATTCATGAGAAGTGGAAATCTCTTCCAACTTCCAACATGGAACTAAATGTTTGTGTTGTTTCGAAAAGTCAAGTAGTAAAAGACAAGTTTAAATTCAAATGAAATTTGAGCTCCCTTCCAAAACTAGATACATCAAATTTTATAAATACCCATTTGTTCCAAAACTATTCCACATATATGCAAACATATGTTTTATGAGTTGATTTTTCTTAAAATAATTAAGATAATTTTTTTTTAAAAAAAAACCCTTCCACTTCAACCTTACTAACAATTCCCGAACTCTTGGTGATCTTGAATACCGAAAGTTCAAGTCATATGAGTAATATTCAGGAGGCCTATACTTGTTTTTTGGATAGGCAACAATCATTTCATAGATAACGGCAATCCCATGAGCCCCTGGAAACCATGACGTAGCACAGGAGAGGGTCTTCTTCCGCCACTATGGGGTTGTGTCTCAGGCAAAATCTACTTCAACTTCATCTTCTGTGCACAGCTTTGAGTTGTGTTCATTATCCGAAGTTATCTTCAAAAGCAAGCATTACTAAGATGCAATCCCACAATCTGTTAATAATGTTATTTGATTTGGCTTCTTCCGAGGAACTTTGACTAGTAAACCAAGTAAATATCACCAATATCAACGATTCACCCACGTGCAAGTTCTTGGTAAAAGAAATCCACATTAGACGACTGAAATAACTCTTAAAGGGATTTGTCAACCATTTTTTCTATTGGTTGCCTGTTAGGATGTTGTCTATAAATTCCAGAGGTCTTTAGACTTCAGATGTCGCTAGCTCCACATGAATTCCAATGGGCATCCAACCTTTAAATAAGCGAACAACGAGTCTGTGACCAGTCATGTAATGGATTTTCCGTACTTAACGATGAGAATGCTACAATACTACGTGAGTTAAAAGTAAAAGGACAAACCATCACGACGGGAACAGTAAATTTTTGCACGATCATATCAGCCCTTTAGTGTAAAAGATTTCTGAGCTACAGCCTTCTAGCCTGGTGGAGAAATAGAAAGCCTCTACCGGTTTTGTAGGTCAAGGGCGGCTGCAGACTGCTCGCCCGCTTTGTATGTTAACTTCGATAAGAAAAAGAAAAGAAGCGTATTCTCTCTATCCAACATGTCTAACGAAATATGTGGTTGACCTTATAAATGGTAGAACACAACCTCCAATTATCATTAGTACCATGTGTAATCCCAAGGTGACAAAAGACGACGCCAGTTCGCTTATTTGTCATGAGTTCTGTAATGATAATCTCCAGGCTACAGCAATGAGATAGTTTGTTGTGAAGGCCATATGGTATCATTATCTCACGAGTTCTATGAATGAACATCAGTGTCAGCGATGCTTAGATAAGTATTAATCACTAATAAAACATTTGTAAGAGATTTGAAAACTAGGATTCTCAAATGTAAGAGTCATTCTGTGACAACCTATTTATGATGCGTTCACTGGGATGAACTTAAGAAGCATGCCTACAGCTTCCTCCATGAAATGCTTTGTAAAATTGGGTGGCAACAGGACCATGTTTCTTTCTTACAATGTTAGGTACATCTCTCTCTCTCTCTCTCTCTCTCTCTCTCTCTCACACACACACACACACACACACACACACAATTATACGACATGGTGCTCCCTGCCTGGAGTATTAGGAAGCATGTGTCCAGCAGAGAGGTAAAGGGGTAGTGGCCCCTTTTTTTTATCCTTTATCCCAGATCTAAACTGTTTTCTAATTTGGCCTCATCTAGATGGCTTAGATACCAAACCTCACATCTAAATATAATATCTAAGGCCTTCTTACAGGGCCCCTTCTGGTTGAAAAACTGACGGTGTAAAACAGAAAACAGACCATCGATTTTTCAACCGCAGGGGTCCAGTAAAGAAGGCTTCAAAGATAACCTTTAGATGTGAAGTTTGCTACCTAGGCCATTAGATGAGGCTAAATCAGATGAATGGTCAAGATCTAAAGAAAAATGACAAAAAGGTAGGCCCATTGATCCTCTCTCTCTCTCTCTCTCTCTCTCTCTCTCTCTCTCTCTCTCTCTCTCTCTCTCTCTCTCTCTCTCTCTCTCTCTCTCTCTCTCTCTCATCCGCAAGATATCCACTAATTTAATCATAATTAATGGTACATACCTTGTTTGAGAGAACGAATAAAAAGGTCTGTCGAACAGACCTTTTAATGGAGGCCCCGTAACGCTTTCTATGCTAATTGGTTGACTGCACAATAGGTATATTGTAGTCATTGTTAATTGCTAGAGATGAATTAATGCATTAAGACCTCTCTTAAACATAGACATGGATGCAGAATATATATTGGTTGAATATGTGGAAGACCATCATTACTAATTGCCGGAGATGAAACAATTCACCAACACTCTCCCAAACTCAGGGTATATTTCTACAAAATTCTGGTGAAGGTTGGAAATGGAGCAGAAGAAATGAAATATGAAGCAATACAGCTTTTCTTAAAAGTATATTAACCCCCAATATGGCTGCTTATGAGACTAGTTTGACAAACCAACTACTAGGATACCACAAGCCTTAGGCTCCTCTCCCATAAGTAGGTCATTAGTTCAAGGTAGTGCATTACGTATTAGATGAGTTTTACATTATTTAGAGACGGTTTCGTATTGGTATATGAAATGAGTATTGGAGAAACGAATTTCACGTACACTATTAAGGTATTTGGCAACTATAAGTCAATGCCCTCCCTAGCATGTTCATCTGCAGCTTTGTTCGAAGAATATGGTTAAGGAGAGACCGGAGACCCCTGACAACATTTTATCCACTTTGTCGAAAGCCTCCCTGAATTTTCAAGGTCTGTCCAATTTATTGTTCATCAATGTGATCGTATCTAACCAGTCTCGCTCAATTATAAGAGGTTGACATCTCTGTTGATTCCAAGTGGAGATAGCAGAGGCAAGAGCAAATACTTCCTCTTCAGTTGAATCCCAGATATTGCGGTTTGGACCAGAGACATCCAAGAGTTTGAAGCCTTCATGGTTAGAGAGGAAACCACCAGCACCATTGAGGCCAGGATTCAAGTAACACGCCCCATCGAAATTGATCTTGAAACATGCTGGAAGAGACCCCCATCATGGTTTGCAAATATGCTTCTTTTGCTATGCTCTACGATGATGTTCCAATCTTTTAGGATTGCATTTACTGTATAATCTGAGAAATCCATGGTGTGCTTGCCCATGAAATCGCGAGAAGAAGAGTGTTGTCCAGCAGGGCTGTCGTGGGCAGTCTACGTTTTCTGAAGCATCTGGCGTTATGTTCAAGCTAGATGCTACAAACAGCTGAGAAGAAACAGAGCCCCTAGATTGTCTTTACTCTAGATTTTATCTTAGCTGACTTCCATTGGCATCCAAGTTCTTCAATCGACGGAGGGAGCACCTAAGCTATTCCAAACTTGAGTAGTATTCCATACCACACCTGCCTTGTCACTATGCATTTAGCCAACAGTTGTTCTCTGGCTTACTCCTCATTAAAGCATAAGTAGTACATAATGCTCCAGCTCTGCCTCTTGCCAAAAGTTTATCAAAGGTTAAGATTTTATTCACAACCATGGACTGAGCAAATACTAGCACTTTCGGGGGTGCAGGGGACTTCCATAGCCATCTGGCAGGAGCCTAAACTTCAGTTGCTGGGGAGACTAGAGGTATCAAGTTTGACCTGCCACCTGTTTGACCCACCGCCTGCACTTGTTTATACCGGGTCACAGGTCACTAGTTCATGACCCCATGAAAATCAACCCTTTACCTGCATGCCCATTTGATTTGTGGGCAGATTGACCATGCATGCAGGTTCACTGGTTGACTCACTTCATGTAAAAAGACTTACATAATGAAAAACTTGAAAGAGTCACTAAATCATGACACATTAAAAATCAACCCATTACCTAGTCTGCCTGTTTGATCTGTAGGCAAGTTGACTTGTACCTGTGGGTTCACCTACATTAGTCAGAGTTGACTCATTATATATAAAGGGGTGTGTTAATTTCAGCTATTTAGTGCAGGTGCAAGGAGCAGGTGACATTTGATTTGTTGAAAACAAGTAGAAAACAGAAAAGTTAGAGGAAATGGTAATTAGAAACTTTTCCCTGACCAATTAAACGTCACCTGCACTTTACACCTGCAACTCATTGCTAAAATTATCAAAACTACTACAATATAGACCCAACTAAGCTAGGTTAAACTTGTCGGTGTTAAATGAAAATTTTATATTCAGTCCAGGTATGAGTGTGACTTCTTTCAAAAGATGTAAGCTATTTATCTTGTCTAGTTTACCAATATTAGGGATCCATGAAACATAGATGCATCAAGATAATTCTAACATGTGGTTTTTTATCTTTGAAAAAAAATAGTGGCTATGATTTCAAGGGCACATAAAACAGGCTTAAGTATTTAATGATCTTGAAATTTGGTATTCATGTTATCTAAGCTATCCCACATGTGATGAAGAGCTAAGATCCCCCAAAAGATGTCATCCTCCATGACAAAAGATCCCCCAATTTTAAGTTGAGTCAAGTCTCCTAGTTGCAAAATATGGAAGTTGTATTGTTACATGCCTAACATAAAATTTCAAAACTTGGTAAGTGAGAAAGTTCAACGAGTACACCTAGACACTTGCACTACTAATTTAAAAGATCTAATCCATTCCTCATTCATGTTGATCATGTTTTACAAATCTAAGCTATTCATTATCTTTAGAATGACTTATATATGTTAGAAATCAAATTTCATGACCACTAAATTCTTTTAACATACATTTCTTTGGGTCAGAAATCAAGAGCATTCATTTATGTGCAATTTCTCAAGGAGTCAAATGCAATGATTTCACATGGATTACCTAAATTTTATACTCTATATATGCTGAATGGCTTAGATCTTCTAGAAAAAATGCTCTTGGACCAACGTATTCTCTTTACACTATTTTATTTGTTTGGTTTATATAAAACTCTCATCTAATATTACACAGATCAAGGATAGTCTGGTGGGTTAGGGTGCTCTTACACCCTTTTTAAGGTCTTTAATTCAAGTTGTAGCTTATATTAGGCTTCTTGAATATGTATTAATTCAACTCAATTAGTGTTACTTATTTTACCCATGAACACACTCATCATGGCTATAGGTAGACATTTTATGACCAACTTGTCATGGTGTAATAGACATTTTATGACCCACGGATCAAATAGGTATTGCAACTTCTACTTGTTAAACTTGTGATGACCTGTCCGCCAGCCACCTATTTGATTCCTCTAAGGAAAGCTTGAGGTAGTCAAACTTAATGGTGAATTTACCACTAGAAGTTGATCTTCAAATGTTGATATCTCTGCATTCAAGATCAATTAGAACTCTATTTTAATCTATCAATAAGATTATGCATTTGATCGTGTTTCATCCCTCTCAATTGCCTTCTAAAGGGCTATCTAGACCATCTTTTCATTTTTATTGAATAATAATCATAAACTATAGTTAAGGATCTCAAAGAAGCTATGTGAATTCTTTCAAACTCTAAATGGAGAGGGGTTTCCCCACACTATATGTCCTACCAGAATCTCAATCTTCTACCTTAGTATACCATGAATTTAACTTAACTTTTAAAATTTTGAAGATATTTGGTTTTCTTTTCCATACCAAAGATCCTTTTGTCATATTCACGTTCTCCACCCACCAGTGTTTTATGGGACTATATCTTTCTCTAATAACAACTTGCTACGTGCTACTTTCTTTAAATGCAACCTGTCATAGCCATTTAACTAATGTGACACTATTCATGAGTTTCAAATTTCTAATACCCAATCCTCCTCCTAGGAATGGCTTGGAAACCTTTTCCCTAGCCACTAGATGATATTTTCTATTTCCTTCTCCCCCTTTCTAGAGAAAAGCCTTATTTAGTTGCTAAATTTTAGAGATAACAAAGGCTAGGTATTGTAGTATTTATATAACATAGGGAGGTTGGAGAGGGAGGATTTGATGACTATAACTCTACCTCTAAGGGAAAGATATCTTTTCTTCTAGGAAGAAAGTTTGTTTTGGTATCTCTCCACTACTAGGTGCCTACCAATTTGTAAGATGAAAGACAAAAAGCAAGGTAGATACTAGGAAATTACCAATTTGACATTTGAGGTCTTTAGCAATTGCATATAGAGAAAAGTTGTAAGTGTTAACTCCAAAAAATTAGACTTTAAGATGCTTACTTTTTGAGAAGTCACTTTATAACATCAAAGAACAACTCTGATCATGTGCTTATGATCCATAGAGTTATTTAGCAATGACAAGTATGTCATCTATATAGTTGAGGCAGGGTGAGGGTGGATTGAGAGTTGTGCACTTTAAGACCTCTAAAAGTCCTTCTAAGGAAGCTTTAATAATAATTTGATTCAAGACTTTAGTGACTAAAAAGAAGATATAAGGGCTTAGATGGCACTCTTGTGTTATACCTTTGATACTTTTGAAAAAGCCCTTAAGAGCCTCATTGAAATCAATAGAAAACCATATAGATGTGATGTAATTATGTTTCACTTTCTCCACAACCCTCCAAAGTTCATTTGTAAAAGAATTCTATCAATGAGAGCCCACTCCACCTTGTCAAACACTTTTTCATGTCAATTTTACAAATAAACCCACTTCTTTGGAGTTCTTCTTGATGCTTAGAGCTTCAAAGACCACTAAGACTACATTAGCAATGTTTCCCCACTTAATGAAAGCTGATTGGCACTTCAAATAATTGGCCTAGAGTAGAGTTACATATATTTTTAAGGAGTTTAGCAATAATTTTGTAGCAGTTAATGATAAGGCTATAGGGCTAAAATCTTTGAGAGAATTGGCTCCACATTTCTTTCAAAGAATTCATTGACAAAGTTCACAATAATAGTATTGAGATTCTCCTAATATTCTTAGAACAATCTAAAATAGACACCATCAGGGCCCATGCCCTTTCTACCCCATAGATGAACACCAATCTCTTCTAGATAAAAAGACTATTCCAAAGTAAGTCCAGTGTTGTCATTAACCTTGCTAAAATCTTGGTTTTTGGAAACTAAAAGCCCAACATCATGGAGGAATAAAGCTTCTTAAAATAACTCCCATCTTCACTACAAATTCTACTTGGATATTTAGTAGCTTCATTCTCAATTATTAGACAAGAATTTTGTTATTTTTTCTATGGTTAGTGGTAAAGGTGTGGAAAAAAAGAAGTGTTTTTGTTACCTTTCCTAATCCATCAATCTATAGCATGTTGCTTCTAGTGAATTTCTTTCTGAAGTTCCAATGGTTTGAGCTTAGCCTAAGCTAGATGTTTGATGTACTGCTTACTATCAAATAGAGGTGAGCTTTCTTCTTTCAGCTTAAATGTAGTAAGAAGAGTTTTTAAGCAATTTAAAACTTTTTAGATTCTACTTCCAAATTTTTTTGTTCATGGCTTCAGCCTACTCTTGATATGCTTCATATTAAAGGCTAGTCTTGTAGCTCTACAATTTTGTGGTTCAAATTTCATCCACCATTTTGTAATTAAATACTTGAGCTTTGGGTTCTCTAGCCATTTTACTTCAAACATAAAAGGCTTAGCTCCCCATGATTCATGTGAAGAATGAAGCAAAAAGGATAGTGATCAAAGGCTTGAGTGAGTAGAATTTCACCATTGAACTATGGGAATAGTGCCATCCAACCAAGATTAAGCAAAGACCTATCAATCTTGTTCATAATAGGACTAGGTTGGAAATTAGACCATGTGAATCTCCCTTCATTGAGATTGAGGTCTATCGACTAATGAGTATAAATGATTCACACCTATTTTATGTACATGCATTGGCAATGTTTCTCTCTACAAGTCATTTGATGATGTCGAAATCTACCCCATTAGCCTATGGACACTTCCATCTCTTGATATTTTAGCTATCTTGCCATAGAAAATCACTTTCCAAATCATCATTACAGCCATGTATTGTTGAAATAGCAGATGAGGCACCATTTGAGTTTATTTGAAATCTAACTAAAGTTGCATTCATGCCCAACTCCTTATCTATAGTTGTGACTTCTCTAGTATTCCCTTCCAAAAGCCCTCCTAAAGAGCCCGATGCATCCAAAGGTGTCCTATCATAGTACTTATTGATATTAATCCATTTGGAGTGGAAGTTTGTCCAATCCTCAATCTTAGTTTCTTGAATAGAAAGGGGATTCAATCATCTTTTTGGAATTTTTAAAGGGGTCCCCCATTTATCACACATTCCAGGAGAGAAAGTTCACTAACAATGGTAAGAAATCTCCCTCCTCCTATTCCAACTTGATGTTTAATCTTGACTATCAATTGTTGGGATAGTCTCATCATCCTTTTTGGGCACTCTAATTTGAGGACTTAGTACTAGTAGCAGGCCTCTGAGCCATAGCATAAAGATTTAGGCATATGGGTTCGAGTTCTCACTTTGTGAACCCAGAATATCATGAAGTTTAATGAAATGGGGGTTGTCCTTCATTTTGTAGTGCCATCTTCTCTTGTACTATACTACGTTTTGGCCGTTCAACATCATTGTTGGTTGAATGAATAGGCTTATTTTCATTTGCTTTTTCTACAATTGGATTTTTAGGGGCCATAGGACAAAGGTGGATATGAACTTCCTATTAAAGTGCTTACCTATGAGACCATCTATCAAGTGGAATAGTGAAGGGATAGCATTATTCTATCATTTTCTCCCTCATTCATGGTAGTTTTTAATTGCATTTTGACCTATCCAACCTGGCAGAGAGGTGGACCTAGAGGAGCTATCATAGTCATAGTTTCATATTGCCTTAGAATTCAATTTTGAATCTACATTAATAACTTTCTTGGGACTAGATGAAATATGAGTTGTGGGTCTCAATTCAGAGGTATTTGGACCGTTGCTTTATGATGCCTAACTAATGTGCTTCTCCAACTAGGAAGACATTGGTTCTAACATGTATTCTCCGCCTAAAACTATGAGAGGATCAACTCCAATCAATTCACTAAGTACAAAGATCCAAAATTCTCTTCATTTCACCTTCAATTTCACTTTTAAAATAGTGGGTGGTTTGTCAAAAGCCATGATTTTCATATTCACAGGTCTATTTTTGGGCCAAAGAACTGTGCATTTTCAACTTCCATGAATTAACCAAAAAGACTACGAGTATCATTAAATATTTTAGTATTCCATTATGCAATGGGATTCCTTTCATTGTTAATCTAAAATGCTAGAAGAAAGACAAAGCCACTTCACCATAAAAAAGCCTACTAATCGATTTCTCAGGTTGATGCCAATCCCATTTGAGAGACTCTTTTGCTTCCATGCAATCATACAAAACAAATCATGATCAGTATCATCAACTAGGGGTTGGCCACATGACTCTTATTCCTCCATTCCCCTCTATTAAGTACCATGGCTTCATTTAGTCCCAAAGCTTTTAAATCTTTCTTTACCACTTCTATCCACGTTCTTTTGGGCCTTCCCCTTGCCCTTTTAGAATCTTCTACATGTATTGCCTCACTCCTTCTAACCGGTGCTGTTGTTGGTCTCCTTTGAACATGTCCAAACCATCTAAGTCTAATCTCCCTCATCTTGTTACCTATTGGTTCTACCCCTAAATTTCCTCTAATATTTTTATTTCTAATTATATCCTTTCTTGTCTTACCACTCATCCATCTCAACGTCCTCATTTCTGTGATGCTCATCCTATGAGCATGATGTTCCTTAATTACCCAACACTCTGATCCATAGGGCATGGCTGGCCCTATGGTCATCCTATAGAATTTTCCTTTTAGTTTGAGTGGCACCCGTAGATCACACAAAACTCCAGATGTACATCTCCATTTGTTCCAACCCATTTGGATTCTCTAGATAACCTCCTTCTCAATCTCTCCACTCTCATGAATCATTGATCCTAATTAGCGAAAGTGGTCTTTTACGAGGACTTCTTGGTTATTAATCTTGACTGGTATTCCACTCCTACTCCTCTCCTTACTAAAATTGCATTCCATATATTTTGTATTAGTTTGACTAATTTTAAATTCTTTAGCTTCTAATGCTTCTCTCCATAACTCTAGCTTTATGTTTACACCCTCCCTTGTCTCATCAAGTAAGACTATATCATATGCAAATACCATGCACCAAGGAATCTCTTTGTGCAAATGTTCTATTAACTCATCCATAACCAATGTGAAAAGGAATGGGCTCAATCCTGATCTTTGGTGCAATCCTACAGTGACAAGAAAATCACCAGTCTCGCCACTAGTGGTCTTAACATTTGTTACCGCTCCCTCATACATATCTTTAATTACGTCTATATACCCCTATGAAATCCCTTTATTTCCCAACACCCTCCATATTAACTCTCTAAGGACTCTATCATAAGCTTTCTCTAAGTCTATAAAGACCATGTGGAGGTCTTTCCTCCTCTCCCTATATTTCTCTACTAATTGTCTTAGTAAGAAAATAGCTTCCATGGTAGACCTCCCAAGCATAAAACCAAATTGATTTTTGGATACACTTGTTTTATGTCGTAGCCTCTTCTCAATCACTCTTTTAAAAAGGTTCATAGTGTGGCTCATAAGTTTGATCCCTAGATAATTAGAGCATCTCTGTATGTCTCCTTTATTCTTATAAATTGGTACAATAGAGCTTTTCCTCCACTCATCAAGCATTTTCTTTGATTTTATAATCTTGCTAAACAACTTGGTCAACCAAACTACTCCAATATCTCACATATGCTTCCAAACCTATATTAGTATACCATCGGGGGCCCCATGGCCTTTCCTAATTTCATCTTTTTCAAGGCCTCTTTCACTTCAAGTATTATAATCCTACGTTCATATCTATAATATCCAATGTTGTTTAGATTTATAGTATTTTTAATCCCTATATTCTCTAAACCATTGTCATTTAACAATTTTTTAAAGTATGTTTCCCACCTTTGTTTAATCTCATCATCTTTGACTAATACCCTTTGATCATTGCTTTTAAATGCACTTAACATGATCTAAGTCCTTACCCTTCTACTCTCTTACTTTTGCAAGTTTAAACACATCTTTCTCACCTTCTCTTGTTCCTAGTCTATTATAGAGCTCATCATATGCTTTAAGTTTAGCCTCAATTACTATTCTCTTAGCAACCTTTTTAGCATTCTTATATTGTTCATAGTTTTCATTATTTCTAGTCTTCTGCAATGCTTTAAAATACATCTATTTTTCTTTAATAACTTTATACATTGTTTTACTCCACCACCATGTTTCCTTTACTAATTGCCTTTTACCTTTAGATACTTCTAAGACATCTATTGCCACTTTCTTAATGGACTCTGCAATATTAATCCACATGGTATTTACTTCTGTTTCATAGTTCTAATTTTCTTGTACCATCAACTTATTTGTGAATGAGGTTATTTTCTCTCATTTTAAGTTCCACCACTTAATTTTTGGATACCTATTAAGTTCATTTCCTTTCTTCCATCTTTTAATATGGATATCTATAAGCATTAACCTATGTTGTGAGGTTAAACTCTCTCCAAGTATCACCTTACAATCCTTACACATAGATCGTTCATTATTCCTAAGTAGAAAAAAGTCTATTTGGCTTTTATGAAGTCCACTTTTAAAGGTTATTAAGTATTCATCTCTCTTCTTAAAGAGTGTATTTGCAATGACCAGGTTATATGACAAAGAAAAATCGAGGATATTCTTCCCCATCTCATTTCGTTCATATATATCATACCCTCCGTGTATTCTATCATATCCTTCCTTTTCTTTTCCTACATGGCCATTTAAGTCTGCTCCTACAAATATCCCCTCAGTGTTGGGAATTTCTTGCATGACTTCATATCTTCCCAAAACTGTCTCTTGATTATATCTTGTAACCCTACTTGTGATGCGTATGCACTTATAACATTTATAATCTGCTATCTTAGAACAAGTTTTATTATTATAATTCTATAATTGATTCTTTTAACGTCCACAACTTTATCCTTGAATTCCTTATCCACTATTATTCCTATACCATTCTGTTATTATCCTTTCCTACATACCATAATTTATACCCATCTATTTCTCTAGCTTTAGCCCCTTTCCACTTAGTTTCTTAGATACAAGCGATGTTGACTCTCTCACATTTCATCACGTCTACTAACTCCAAACTCTTACTTGTCCATGTCCCCATATTCCATGTGGCAATACGAATCTTATTCTCTGGAGATATCCTATTTACTATTTCCTTTCTCAGCCTCCATGGCATGAACCCATGTCCACTTTTCACTGCACTTGGGTTCTAATGGGTTCTAATGCAACGCGTCGCTTTTGAGGGGACGCTTTAGCAGCCCTTGCCCATTTTTCACTACACCTGAGATCCAAAGTAGCACATCACTTCTAGGAGAACACCCTAGTAACCCTTGCCTATTTTTCACTGTACCAGCAATTCGATGTAGCGCGTCGCTTGTGGGGAATGCCCTAGCTTAAGGGAATGTTAATTTTCAATTCATGTTATGTTAGGGTTGCCATAGTTTTAAGAAGCTGAAGATGATTTTCATTTTTTCCTTACAAACTAATATACAAATGCATATTCATTTGTAAGTAGAAAAGAAATAACAAAATCATCTTCAGCTTCACCCTTGCAGGCTTGGCACCTGACACAAGGGTTCCCATATTTTAAGAAGATGGAAATGGCTTTCATTTCTTCATGATAAACTAAGATACAAATGCATATTCATTTGTAAGAAAGAAATAACAAAATCATCTTCAACTTCTCCCTTGCCGACTGATACCTGACACAAGACCCTCCTTTTTTTTATCCTGGCTTGGGATTGGCATTGGCAAAATTATACAAAACAAATAGAACCTCAAATTTATTGTTTGCAAAGCTATGCCCCCACCTATCCCTAAATATTACATGCCTATACAACCCAATCCTTAAAGTATCTTTCATTCTAGTTGGGATTTTGATTGAAAATAGTGGTAGTTCAGTCAAGCAATTCCATGTTTTGATTTGTAATCTGAGACCTCCACTGTTACTTGATTTACAGCCTAACCTTGAAATTTTACTAGCAATGTAAAAATAAAAATAAAAAAATCTCTTTATAGGTAGATTGACTTGTGGTCTATTTGGTTCTCTCATTCATTCGTGTTGAAAAGTCTTCATCCTTAGCTCTTTTACTTTCAATAAAAATTTTGAGGACTTTGTCCTTCTTATGCTTGTCATTTAAATGTTGTCCGAGGTCCTATAATGTTTTTTGATAAAATTATGTTCCTTGTGTTCATTTGTACAATGTTTGATTGTCCTTTAGAGGGGGCAATCTCATGTCCCTAGTGGGCCAGACCTTTGAACACCTCCCATATACATGCCTCCTTCTAAAATTCCAAAGCTTGTAGGGGCCATAATCTCTAGTATGAAAACAACTCCCCCTTCTTGTTGTTCAATATCTTTTCTATTTGCTTGTTTATCTTGGATTTTACTTCTTTTCATTTCCCTATCCTCTCCGTGATGGATACTTCTCTTTTGTAGCACTTTTGTCTATTGAGTAATCTTCTCATTAATGTCTTCATCCAGCGTCTTCTCTAGTTGACTCTCCTTTTTCCATCTTTGATATGCTTGGGAAGGATGTACATAAAGACCTATAGGGTGTGCAAGTTACTAGTGCATTATAAAAAATAAAAAAAACTTATGAACTCTAATTTGGCAGGCTCTAATATGGCAGAGTAATAGTATAAGAAAGCTTAAGAGTATTTGAAAAACTTGTTTTTGTGTTGTTGAAAAAAGAGAATGTAATAACTTGTATTTTTATGATATAAATATTTATTTTGTAAAGAGTTTAGAATAGATGCAAGTTAGCTCAACTGGTTATATAGTGAAAATAGTATGCCGTTGGTCTAAAGCTCAAGTCTTTATGTTAGTAAATAAACACTCTTTTTTATGGAATTTTGGTCCCTGCATAATATAAAGGATTAGAATCTAGACGATAATAAGAACAAGCATTGTGATTTGAGGATTAACAAATCAACATTTAATGGGATAAGGTTAAAATCTGAGAGGTACAAGATAGGAAAGAGGGGACAAATCTAGGACAAAATAATTGCAAAGGGAGACCAGGCCAATAAGGAGACTAGCCTAGACGTCTCATTAAGTGTAAGATGGGGCTAGGTGAGGAAAGAAAGGGAAAGGAGAAAAAACATGAGAGAGAGAGAGAGAGAGAGAGAGAGAGAGAGAGAGAGAGAGAGAGAGAGAGAGAGAGAGAGAGAGAGAGAGAGAGAGAGAGAGAGCAAAGACTATAAAAAATACATTTCTCTACAACAAGGTGGGGGGCATGGGACTTTCTGAGTTGGATTGATTTTTAATTATGGATTTAATCTCATCCACGTACACTCTAGAAATACTTTTCGTTGAATGTTATCAATACTTGGATTTCATCCAATGATTGCAAAACACTTTGGTCATATCTCAGATAAGATCTTCTTCATTGATCCATATTATAAACTGCACACTTTAGTTACAATTCAAGTTAATCTCTGTCCATTGATCTTGTACAAGCACTTGTACCCTTGTTTATTCTCTATGCATTTCAAATCGATTATATCTTGAAGAATGCTTGCCCTTGTTCTTCACCATGAAATCCATCATTGATTTCGCTAGAAGTATGCACGCCCACGTAGTTTATTTGGAACTATATCATTGATTCAATTTTGAGACATGCGCACTCTCCTATAGAGTGTCTTATACTGTATCGTTAAACCACTCTTGATCTATGCGTATCACCATAAACTTGTTTTGAATGGCACGATTGATTCACTTTGAACCTGGTGCATGAGCAATCAGATTTACCTAAGCTAGTGGCACCAATCCATTGTTTGAACAAGGCGCATAAGCAACTTAATCTACCTAAACTAGGCGCATTATATGTATAGATAGATTTAATCCCATTTGTTAATCCATGTTGATATGGGTGCATCATCTAGTAATTTCTAAATCTTTAATTGCATGTTGATATAGGTGCATTATATATATATATATATATATATATATATATATATATATATATATATATGGATGGATTTAATCCCATTCGTTTTATCCTTGATGATAGAGGCGCACCATCTATAAACATGCTAAAGTTTCATTCGTTGATCCATTTGATATAGGCGCACCATGTTAGATCATACTGTAAATTTTATTGATCCTGGATTTCATATGCACGACAATGCCAAACTAGGAGCATCATATGTATAGGTCGATTTAATCTCATTAATTAATCCATGTTGATGTGGGTGCATCATCTAGTGATTTTGAATCTCAATAATTAATTCCATGTATATATATATATAGACACACACATACATACATATGGATTTAATCCCATTCGTTTATCCTGATGACAGCGGTGCACCATTTATATACATGCTAAAGTTTTATTTGTTGATACTCATACTGTTGATTTTATTGATCTTGGATTTCATGGGACAATGCTAGTGTTTTCCACCGTCAGTTTCAGTTGACCAGTGATTTCATACACATCATGCTAAAATGTTTGCATACCGTGATTTCCAATTGACACATGATTTCTTATATGCCAGGATTGTATTGATTTACACTGTTAATCTTATTGAGACTTATGATTTCTTGCCCACTATGCTTAGTATGCTTTGCACTACTAATTTCTGTTTTGATTCACTATCTTGAGCTTCGTAATTTTGACTCCCTATTATTTCTTATGTATTAGACTAGACTGTTTTATAATGCTGATCCTACTTTGACCTATAAATCCATGCGCTTGAAAATATTATGTTGACTCTATCTCTTAGGAAAGCGCTTAGTTGTGTGACCAATTTCAAAATCCATGCTTACTAATAACTTTTGACTTAGTATACCTCCCACTGTTGATTTCCCAAACTAGGCACCTCACATACCACTTTGATTGTGACTTTAGTTTGATTAAACCCCTAGCATGTGCACCTCATCTTCGATCCATAATTCTAGTTTTGGATTCAAACTATAGCATGTGCACCTTGGATCAGTACTTTGATCCATTTGCACGAGTTTAATTCTTTGATCCAAAATCATACGCACAAGTTATTCGCGATCCAAAATCAATGCACCACACACTTAGTTGATGTGATAAACAACTAGTGAGTATTTTGGATGGAGCCTAACCTGGGTACATGCATGATATAACACACTTGATTGACACAATTGCAATCTATTAGTTATGCCTTGCATGACGTTTATTTTGAGTAAATGCATGACACATCATTTGGATCACGGGGTTTGCACCTAAAGCATGAATATTTTTTGTTGAAGCTTAGCTTACCAACTTCCATAATATTCAACGCCTTAGATGAAGTGGTTGGCATCTAGCATATAGTATGGGGCCCAACAACCGACGCTCCACATGGTGCATGGCATTTAGCACCTGGACTGTGTGTACAGCACATCGTGCATGGACAACAGTCGTGGCGCTCAACATGGGGCATTATGCTTGGCAAGCTGACCATGAACAGTTTGCATCGCACTTAGTACTTGTGTAACGAGTTTAGTACTTAATGCATGGCTAGTGCCCAGTGCCCCACAATTGGCTCCACATATTAGATTCCAATGGGTTTATATCAAGTGATTTTCGAAAATATATGTTTATATACGTGTGCCTAGTATTTAATCTATAATAAGTACTATTTACAACTAAGATAATTGCTAATTGATGAATTTGATGTTTGAAATAAGGTTAAAAAAATTCTATGCTGCATAGAATGGTTCAACACATGATTTTGGAAATGTTAAGCCACAAATATACAAGTACCTATGCTAAGACTACAATAAGCTAGTCGATGATTTATGCTAATTAAAATATGGCTTGTGAACAATGTCATATGAGGCATTGTAGAATGTAAAACCATGACTCCATATGAATTTTCATTAGAAATGTAAAAAAATTTAATGAATGAAAATTAGGCAACTTTGAAGACTTGTGCCTTGCCTAAAATTAGGCGACTCTGGAGAGTTGTGCTTAGCTTAAAATTAGGTAACTTGTAAGGGTTGACCCTAGCTTGGGGCAAGTTGTAAGATCACTCTGGTTGTTGTGCTAGGAATGTAGATAGCCGCTGACACTTTGAAAAGGAATTTTGGTACTTGATTGAAGTAAAGGCTTTTGTGATTTTGGAGAGGTCATGGAACCTTCCATTCAAGGTGATCACTTCTTTCCTATGACAATTGGTGTAGGTCTTATGGTATCCACAATCGAACGTATGTAGGAGATGTCGGTTCTCTCTATGTGCATAGTAGACGAGATGTGATATGGACATAGATGAGTATGTTGGTCAACCTTGAGAGATTTAGACCATTTGCCTTTATAACCCCAACATGATGATGTTGTATGATTTTGTTTGATACTCTATGATATATTTCAGATAATGGTTACATCTTTTGGTTTCGAGTATTCATTTGGATATGGATGTTTATCACACCATGTGATTTATCACGTGTTTTGAGATTTAAATATTATCAAGATTTAATACCAATATTGTTGATCGAATGCATCCTCTTATACTTCTGCATTCATGAGTTTTCTATATGTTTGTAATCTAGCTTAGAATTTCAAACTAAATGGTCATACTCACCATAACCAATAATTTTAAATTAATCTTTTAGTCAGCAATGAGAATTGAGGCACTACAAGAGGCTTAGAGTTGCAAGAGAGAGAAAGTATGAGAAATATTGAGTAAATTTGTGTTTTATTGCTACTTTGAACATTGAGGGTGTGATGTGATAAGACAACAAAAATAGATTTTCTTTTTATAAATATTAGAATTTCATTATATAGTTATAGTTTTATTATGGTTGTTTGGGTTATGACCAGTGAGTCCTAGCAGTGCTTGTTCTTACATACTTATTTTGGCTATATGTGTAGTTTCAACGAGACACCTAAGCTTGAAAGCCAATTTTAGAAACTAATAGCACACACACATATTGTATGCTTTCAAAATGTTTTAAGATAACTTCTTAGGATCCTGATTATTTCTAAATAAATTTTTAAAAATTGTTTTTGAAAACCTGAGACATCATAGGAAATAGTTCTGCCATAGAATTCATAGATAGTATTTTCTCACTGCATGACTCTTCATTAGGTGGCTCTCCACCATGGTAGTTAATTTTACCACCTAAATATATATCTCTTCATTTGAAACTTAAGATACAACACTTCATTTTGAAAATTCAAATTTAATAAAATATTTTTATAACTAAATATATTTAATCAACTCTAAATATATCCCACATGAATCGTATTCATGGACAGGGGGTGTGATGTGCATATGACGTGTTACAAACTGATTAGATGGTAGGGACTATAATAATGAAATAAGTGGAGTTGACTAGACAGCCATCCATGTTCACACCTTGAAAGACATATTACTCAACTTGCTTTTTTTTCGAATGTTGAACACACATGCCTATCAGTTGCCTCGAAGTCATAATCCAAGAGGGAGGCTCCTTCTGAAGCCACTGCACTAGAAGGCCATCGCCCATATTACTTGTTAAGCCTTGGTAGGCATCACATATGTGTAAAAGAAATCTAAAAGATTTGAAACTCGAGAACTAATATAAAAGTGTTTATAACCTCATTGTATGAACAAAAATTCTAATTTTGTACATTTGTGAATAAACAAAAGCATAAAGAAAATGGTATAAATTGTCTCCACCAATGGGTTTTTTTAATCAGATAAAAGTGAGTACATAACTTCAACACTTTTGGTTGTTAATTATATGCCAATAATAAAAGGAAAAATCTTTGATTATCCATCACATTCTTTTATAAGTATGGAAGATATTACTAGTCATAAAGTGGCCTATGTGACAATATGTCTCAAGATTGTTGAGATGTCTAGGTCATAAGCTTGTATGGTGAAGATCAACACGCATCGTAGATAAGGATGGCTTAGAAGGTCATGACTTACACCTTGTTAGGCATAATGCTTAGTCCTAAACCAAGTTATGTGGAAATATGTTAGCATAAACCATAGCTTAAGGACCACGGCTTATGTCCTTTAGAGACAATGTGTCTACTTAGGCATAAGGGCTAAGTCCTAAGCTTAGTTATGCAGATAATATGTCAGCATGAACTGTGCCTTAGTTTTTAGCTAATGATCGGCTTAGAATTGGAAGGTCTAAACATGGCTGGTCTATCTCTTAGATAATACCATCATTGCTAAGACCAAGATGGTCTAAGCCTCAGGATGATTAGCCATAGGCATCACCATAAGTAGACAATGATCTATATGGTCCAAGCTAGGATCCTGAAGAGTGTGGGCAAAACTTTCATAGCCAAAACCTTTAGGAAATATACCAAGGCTAGACTTAGGCTCATATCTCTCTTGACTCCCTTAAATCAGTAAGGAAACTAGAGAGTTTCTTACCTTGCAAGTAGGGGGAGTGAGGGAACTAACTTCTTGAAATAATTTCTTGAGTAATATCTCATCTAAATAGATTCTAACTTTTGAATTAATTTTAGATGGAGGGAAGAACCCTTCTTTATAGATTGGGTACCTAGTGGTTATTTTGGGTGGCCAATGAAGTTGGGACATCAAATTCTTAACCACCCTAACCACAATACCGGTTTTAAGTACCCTTACAACTTACCGGCATCAGTAGATGGTTCCCATTCATGAAACTAGATGGTATTATAGGGTAACTTGGTAAAAATTATCCGATGTAGTTATGTAACTATCACCCTGGTGAGGCACTATATGCTCCCATTTTATGGGTTCTTGAGTTTGGCTGAAAGGCCATCATGCGTCATTTGGAGAGAGAGAGAGAGAGAGAGAGAGAGAGAGAGAGAGAGAGAGAGAGAGAGATTGATTGTCCGGTGCCACTATCTTGCAACCACTCGTTGGGCACAACCTAAAAGGTGGAATGAATTGACCAGGCCACCTAATCCAGCACCACTTGAAGGGCCAATGGGATTGACTGATGCTACCTTTGGTTTGCTCCGCTCCTTGAGGAAGTCGAGAGCAACTGATGCCACTCTGAAGCGAAGTGATCAGTTCGACGCCTGCTATTTGGCGCTGCTTCATTGCATCTATTTACATTTTTGGACCATATTTGACTGACCGGAGCCACCTTGAGGCTCGGCGTTGCTATGTTGCATCTATTTCCACTTTTGGGCCATACTTTGACTGGTGCTACCTTGAGGCTTGAAGATCTAAGCCTAGTTTTTCCGTTTAAAAACTCATCATCCACTGCTTGCTTTTACATGTGTAATTGGAAAAGCATTTCAAATTATATGAACTACGTACTTAACTAATTAAATATACATGTCTGGCAGTGCCAGTTTACTGGGTTTGTCAACTTGATAATCTGAGTCATGTGTCGGAGCATCTAAACTGCGAGAGACTTTTGAAAGGCATTGGTTACTTATTGCTGGAATATACGATGATATTCCGGTATCAAACTAAGAGGTTGCAGAGCGGTCATAGATGAAACACGACATCCAAGGTATTGTGTGTTTTTTTTTTCCTATTTGAAATGAAACTAAATTGATTGCCTTGTCGTCTATAAATTGGGATCAAATGAGAAAGATCATAACGAATCCTTTTTTCTGCGTATGCTGCCTAAAAGGAATACAAGCAATTTATGAATCTAGAGCATTTAGCTAGAAAAGCAAACGTCATGAAAATGATGGAGAATATTTTCTTTCGCGGCATCCAAACAAGGCACAGATGTACCATCTCGGAAGTGAAAGCCCACCCTTGCCATATCATTTGAGATTGATTTGATTTTTTGAGGCATTTAATGCTTTGAGGGCCTTGGATCACAAGGCCCATCTTGAGAAGATATTTTCATCCTTCCACTATCTGTCACTAAGGGCTATACCACGGCTGTTGCATAGGTTAGGTGGAATCTCAATAATTTGCAAATTTGATTGACTTTCTTATAAGAACTTTATTGATTGGCAACTCAAAATTTTTTTTAAATACATATTTATCACCAAAGCATGTGTTGAAAATGGTACGGTGGAGGCCATATAATTAATTTCTTTTCTTTCTTTATGTTTGTCTTTCCTTTCCTGAAAGAGAAAAGCTCGAAGCACGGTAGCGCCTACTACAGCTGGCTACTTGCCGTAGTGAGCCCCGCTTTTGCATGATAGGCTCTACCTATGGTTGATTAGTTGTCCTTCTGAATTCTGCTACTTTGGATGAGTATTCCAACAATAAGGATTGCATCGGTTTAAAATCAGAAAAAATGTATTTTTTATCACAGCACATATAAGGTGAAAACATTATTTAAAGCACAATGTACATTCATAGAAGGGTTTTTCTCCTCAAATTCACTAAATTTAAATTTATTTAGAGAAAGAAAATACTATTCATAGACCAAATCATTTCAACAAGTAAGAAGAACATTTTTTGTTGTTGTTATAATCATTCTACTACCTTGATGTTTCTCATACAAGATATCTAGAGCCAAATGAATAAAATGGATGGGTGTGATCAAATGATGGGGCCGATCATGCAAAAGTGGGCCACCCTATAGCAAATAGTTGTAGTGTTATGCATCGTGTTATCATTCTATTAAAAGTAAAGCAGTTTTTGGAGTCCAAGTTGGGCTGCACCTTTAAATTTTTAAGTGATCCAACTTGTTTGTTAGATTTACATCCCCTCAAGATGGGTGGATACCAAAATCTCATCTAATAGAAACCTCTCTTGTAGACCCCCACCCTCCATGAAAATATGGATTATACTAAGAGAAAATACTATACTGGCCGTATTTTCAACTGGAATGGATCCACCAGAGATGTAGTTGTTACATGAGAATATTGGTAACAATCTATATTGAGGATATACATACATACATACATACATACATATATATATATATTATATTTATGAGGAGCGGTAATTTCAGTGAGGAGTTATAGGTGTAAAGTACAGGTGACATGTGATTAGTTGAGAAAAGATTTCTAATAGTCATTTTCTCTAACTTTTTCTTTTTTTTTTATTTTTTTTCAGCTAATCAATCACCTACTCCTTGCACCTACATGAAACAGCTGAAATTAACACACCCCATATATATTTGAAACTAAACCTTTGAAGAAATGAGAAGGAAGAGCAATAATACCATATGAAACCCCGCCATGTAACGGATCACGGATATACTATATACATGCGTGACGTGATGGGGTTTCATAGGGTATATATTTTACATCGGTGACATGATGGGGTTTCGTATGGTATATATTACTGCGCATATAACGGTCTTCCTTCTCATTTCTTCAAACGGGCTCAGTTTCGAACACTGCCATCAGAGACCGCTGATAGATTGGATTCTGGCCACTTCTGAGATAAGGCTGCAAACCACGTCGTGGGGATCCATAGGTGTTCTATTAATCCTACTTTATAGTGTGCAAGTACAGGATAAAAATATCGGCAGTTGACCGTAACGAATTTCGGTGTGAACGAATAAACAATCATATAATATAATGAAGACTGTATTTAGATAAAAAAAAAAAAATAGCTAGGTTGAGAGAACCAATATTCATAATCATTGAATAAATAATCGTCGTTCTTATCGACAGCAAATAATCCTTTGCTTCTTACTTAATCATTCATGACCGGTGCAAAAAACAAAGTAAAATATACGAGTTTATTATAAATTTTAAACACGCCATAGACATCTTATGTTCCCCAAATGGTAATAAGTGCAAGGCCATTAACTCTGCCAAGTCAACTCAACCTTTGTCTTCTCATATCAATCACAGGGCAACAAGCTAGCTAAAGAAAAGATGAAAGGACTTGCGTAATCGAACCAACTCCTTTTGTCGAATCAGTTTTACTTCGGCCGAATTTTTGTCAAGCTTAAACACAGATTAAATGCAAGTAGAAAATAGCTGCTCTCATACAAAATAAGAATAAGATGAAGTTGTCCACTCATTCTCCTCATCGTAACAAATAACTCCAACCACGTGTGGTTAGAAAGCCAACCAGTCAGTATCCTTATCAAGATTCAGTATGGCTCTCATTTCTGTGATTTTATTCTTCTACTGGCTATAAAACCCATTGCCAGTTAGCCTTCTAAATGAGCATGCAACCCAAAGACTTCTATCTAAGCCCAGCCCTATTCGCCTATAACAATAAAATGTTGATACCCATCTCTAACTTGATGCTAGCATTTCTAATTTTCTCGTGCTTCATCTTCCTACAACATTTTCTACGCCGGTTCAGATGTTTCAACCAGAATTCCGGCCATGGACCACCAACATACCCCTTTCTTGGATGCCTGATCCCCTTTTGCAAGAACCGGCATCGTCTCTTAGATTGGTACTCTGAATTGTTAGCGGAATCGCCGACACAGACCATTGTTGTGGACCGATTAGGCGCTAGAAGAACCATCATCACAGCCAATCCTGGGAATGTGGAATACATTCTCAAGACCAAGTTCCACAATTTCCCCAAGGGCAAGGCATTCACCGATGTCCTCGGAGATCTTCTCGGCCGTGGTATATTCAATGTGGATGGTGAGCTATGGCACAGACAAAGGAAATTAGTCAGCCATGAATTCACAACAAAATCATTGCGAGAATTCGTTGTAAAGACCCTTGAAACTGAAGCAAATGAGAGATTGTTGCCACTCTTAGAGTCAGTATGTATCGACAATAGGGTGGTGGACTTGCAAGAGGTACTCCGAAGGTTCACTTTCGATGCCATTTGCAAAGTGTCACTAGGGGAGGATCCTGGTTATTTAGAGCCTTCAATGCCTGTATCAGAACTTGCTAGATCCTTTGACATGGCATCGGAAATAAGTGCAAGGAGAGGAGCAGCACCAGTGTATGCTGTGTGGAAGGTCAAGAAGAAATTGCGTATTGGGTCCGAAAAGCGGCTTAGGGAAGCAATTGAGCGTGTTCATGGAGAGATAATGGAGTTAATTCGTAGTAAGAAGCTTAGAAATGAACAAGAAAGGAAAGGGAATGAAGAAGAGGATAGTCAAGATCTTTTATCTAGATTGATTTCAGGTGGGCATGATGAAGAAGTGATCAGAGACATGGTCATCAGCTTCATAATGGCTGGAAAGGACACGACATCGGCGGCGTTGACATGGCTCTTCTGGTTGCTCTCTGAACACCCCAAAATTGAACACGAAATATTAAAGGAGGTGGTTAAAACTTCGACGGTGGAGAGCTTAGATTATGGTAATCTAAGGGAGATGAAGATGCTGAAGGCATGTTTGTATGAAAGTATGAGACTATATCCGCCAGTGGCGTGGAACTCAAAGCATGCTGTCGCTCTTGACACTCTCCCAGATGGGACTTGTGTGGAAGCGGGCAATCGAGTGACATATTTTCCTTATGGGATGGGAAGGATGGAAACAATTTGGGGTAAAGATTGGTTTCAATTCAAACCACAAAGATGGTTGGAATCTATAGAGGAGGGAATAGTGAAGGTTTCTCCTTACAAATTCCCTGTTTTTCATGCTGGGCCAAGAGTTTGTCTTGGCAAAGAGATGGCTTTCATTCAAATGGCTTTCGTTGCTGCGTTAATTCTCCGAAGATTCGAATTCAGACCGAAAAGCCGAGATCGACCTGTCTTTGTGCCTCTCCTTACAGCCCATATGGCTGGTGGCTTCGAGGTCATGGTTCAGAAAAGAAACCTTGAACTGTCTCATAACTAGTCAATGTTGAAGATATCACAAACTGGTGCTGATTTTCTACGATCGGAATCTCTGATACTGAACTGCAGAAAGACTGACAGAGTTAAGAATCATCTGTTATGGAATGGACGAGATTTGTCAATTGTAATACAATGTATACAATGGGGTGGTATGGCCACTGATCATCTAGACAAAGTGAATCTCTTGGTTGTAAAAATCCATGGTTGCAAGGGTGATCACCCTCTCAATGATCCAAGCTGTTCCTTAAATGGGATCCATACTTCCACGAAGGATATGACAATGTCGAAACATCTTCCCAGTGATGATCCTATCTCACTAATAAATTGTTAGTCAATGTGGATCTTTTTTCTTTTAATTTTCCATTTGTAGGTCAATCTAGAGAGAGAGAGAGGTTGATTTTTAGCTAGTCCCGTACGAGGAAATGCCGTTCAACTCTTTCCAACTCTACTTCCAATTTCCATTTTTCATTGTTCAGTGTTTTGAGTTGACCATTAAACAGTAAGTCTGATTAAAATGCGAAGTTAAAACTTTGCGGGGGGGTTCAAGAGTCATCCCTGCCATCGTAATCTTGCCTGGATGTGGGGACAAGAAGCGGTCAACTTGTATTGTTAATATCTAGCACACAATTATTTAAAGAAGGATAACAACACGTGCTCTTTTGCTTGCTTGAAAGTCGGTGATTGGATCACAGGTAAGGACAAGATCCAAGTAAGTTGATGTGATGCTCATGGGTCCTGACTTTCATTATCACGCGAAGACAATGGGAAAAGGTGCACGACATGACTTTTAACCTTTCTCTCCTCACTGACTGTCGAGTCATCTTCTCTCTCCTACTCACTATTTAAGGCCTCTCTCCTCCAAATTCCAATGGGATCAGTTGTACAAACATTCCCTCGAGAAATAACTTTATTTTTTGAAAATTTTAGGGTGATAAAATAGACTGAATAGTGTGCTTTTTTATTATTTCAAAATGATCCCTTGCTCGCAAAGCTTCGATGGGCTGTTTCGTCTGACAATAAGCCAAGCCTTAACCCATCAATTGATGGCCGATCATAATACAAAGGAAGTGGCAATGGTGATCATATGGCCAGAAAGAAATAAACAAACCTCCAAGATAATACATCATCCTCACGTAAGTAAAAACTATATTGCAAGATATACACGGGAGGAAAAACATCAGTGCAGAAAAGAATGAGGGCATCAGTCATAAACAATCACCAAACAAAGAACAGAAACCAGCAATCTAAGGTTTACTTCTGCCTCTTCATCTCCAAAAAATTCTAGGCAAGTGAAATGGTTACCATTCTGCAGAACCCTTGATTAGCAAAAGAATCGGCCTCAGAATTAGCCAACTTATAAGTGTGTAGATACGCTACCTGCAAGTGTTGTGTCCAGGCTCTAATTCGCCCCATCATATTCATAATCTCCAGGGAGGCTGTTTCTTGTTCTTAAGTCGAGAAACACAGCATGTGGAGTCATCTTCAATTATACGAGGAATATAATGTCTCTTTCAATTAGCCGCTATTATCTATTCACTCCATCATATTCATAATCTCCAGGGAGGTTGTTTCATGTTCTTAAGCCGAGAAACACAGCATGTGGAGTCATCTTCAACTATACGAGGAATATGATGTGTTTTTCAATTAGCGGCTATTATCTATACGCCTTTTTCCGTTACACTATACAATTTTGAAAATTCCAGAAACAAGTTCTAAGACATACCAATATCTTTCCCTTTAGCTGGAGAATAGATTGAGGACTGTGTAAGTGAGAGCGTGAGTTCCTTAATTGCTTTATAATTTATCGTTGAACCAAAAAAGAGTTCTCAAACATACCAATATCCGAGTTTTTTTAATACCTAGACCATCTAAGAGAGGATGAAGCAGATGAATGGTTTGGAGTACTGAGAAAACAACAAAAAGTAGGCAGAAAACTAGTTTTAAGATGCCTTGCAAGATTGGTCGCATCACGTAGTTACCTCTCTCTCCCTCTCTTTAGTAATTAGATGATGCAACCAATCTCATTAAGGTTCCATCATAGGCATTATGCAAAATGAGCAATGGGACCAATTGTTTAGTTTTTCAAAAATCCAAACCATTCAGCTTGTTCAGCCTATCTTTGATGGCCTAAGTATTAAAAGCTCTCATCTTAAAAATAATTCAAACACCATGTTTTTGGCTTGTTTTCAAGTAGTAAAATGGATGGTGTATGTGGGTTTTGGACTTCTTTCTGCTATGCCTTTTGTGTTTTGGACTTCTCTCTGTTATGCCATCCATTTTACTAGAAAATATGACCAAAAATAGGTGTTTGAGCTTTTGTACAATGGAATCCTTTGATAGTCCAGCCCTCAAAGATAGGCCCAATGCCTATGATGGAACCTTAATGAGATCGACTCCATCATATAATTACTCCCTCCACCCTCTCTCTCTCTCTCTTGAATTTTTACGATGCAAAGCTCTTCGACACACATCCTAGTGGTCTATTCTTTAATCAATGGTTCGATGACTTTTTGCTATCATGGAAGATTATATACACTTAACAATTAAAAAAATGCATTCATACATCTTTTAATTACCTAATTTATCATTAATTAAGGTTTATTTTGTGTTTTTAAGGATTGGGGTTAAACAGAGAGATTTACACATTTTGACTGTTCGAGATCTAAAAAGAAGCTTCGATAATCTAAGTGAAACCAAGGGTCCACAATTCAACAATAAGACCAGAGGATTTGAAAGTGTAGTAGGGGTGTATATATGACTTTCAAAATAATTAGGAACCCCATTCACAGGCCACCTTTATCTGCACAAGATGGACTATCATTATGAAAACCAAAAATGAAAAGATATTGCATGCATGCACTCACCAGCCTCTAAAGCTTCAACATGAAGCCATGCAAAGCACAAATAGAGTCACATATGTTTTTTTTTTTTTTTTTTTCCCACTATTTTTCAGTTCAAAAGACAAGAAAGCTAGCTCTCAGATGTAGATTACACCCTATATTATTCTCCCTCATCACATGCTAAAAGTCCCACATTGAGGAGATGTCTTTCCAATGTGGAGAAAATGTGATTTTCTATGAGAAAAACCTAGGAATATTACATGGAGAAAAAATAGGGAAGAAATGTCTACCAATAGAAAATCTATGGCTAGGAATTGATGAATTTTGAGATGATTCAATGGTCAAGATTTGAACATTATTAGGGTTATCCTAGACCGCCTATGGTGTAATATTTTTCCATAGCTTGAGTGAGATTTTAGAGAGAGAGAGGGGGGGGGGGGCGAGGAGAACTTTAGACATTTTTAGAAAGATTCAGAGAGAGACTTTAGGATCGGAGATAGGAATTCAACAAAAAAAACATTGAGGTGGACCAATGGGATTTGAAGATGTGGAGGAAAGTACCAAAACATATGCAAGAGATAGAGGTGAAAAGAGGAGATTAAGACATCTTTATGAAAGGACATCTCTCTCTCTCTCTCTCTCTCTCTCTCTCTCTCTCTCTCTCTCTCTCTCTCTCTCTCTCTCTCTCTCTCTCTCTCTCTCTCTCTTTGCTTCAGTCTTGGCTATTTGAGTTTTCTAAGGATTATGGCTTGTTTTGGATTTATTATCTCATATTTGATGAGTGACACATCAAGAGAGAGAGTTTATTGGCTGTGGTTTGAAGGAGGTTCTTATATTTGCTTGGTTGGAGAAGATCTTAGAGACAGTATGTAACACATCAAGGGAAATCCTAAGCATCTACTTCTAATCCGGTGAAGTTTTTGTTTCCTTCTTTTTATTACTTTGTTCTTGTAATGTCCTAGAACGAAGATTATTAAAGTTCTCTATTCTCTTTGTTAGTTTTAATGTTTAGCTTATATGTGTCTCATTCTAGTTTATTTCAAGTTTCATCATTGTTTAGTTCTTGTTTCCCTTTTGCTTGCTTTAAAGTTTTATTAAATACTTATTGTGATTTAGGAATTAGTCTTGATATGATATCATGCTTCTCTTGTTTATTTTGAATATTAAGTGAGGATGTTTAGATGTTAATATTCTAGGATCTTATCATTGCTTTTAGATGAATTTATTTCAAGTTTCTTTAATCTTAGTTTTCTTGGTTGGAGAAGATCTTAGTATAACATCCCAAAATTTTATCACCCCATTTTAGTATTAATGAAATTTCTAAAGTTCATTTTAAGGTTCCAACATTGACTTTTTAGAAACATAGGAATCTTGTAATAAGACCTTAGTCGATGGATTAAGCTCACAGAGAGCAATCTAATGAATATAAGGATGTAAAGATCCAATGGTTAATATCGAAGTTACATAGGAAACTAGATTTTGATTGATAAGGACACCCCTCATTTATAATTTGTGAAAACTATGTGGATATGTGGGGTCCATTTGGCTACCTTAAGTGGGATGCCTAGTTTGTAAAAGGTCTAAGCTCAATGGGTCACATGTTAATCTGTGCTCTTTTTTCATTTTGGGAATCAGAAGAAAAATAAAATAAATGAGAGAATAAGTAGAAATAAATCTATTAGAGATAATTAGGAAGTGGAAGATAAATAAAGAACTTAGAAAGAACTATATAGAAGATAAAGATAAAGGAGAGAGAGAGAGAGAGAGAGAGAGAGAGAGAGAGAGAGAGAGAGAGAGAGAGAGAGAGAGAGAGAGAGAGAGAGAGAGAGAGAGAAGGAAAAATAAATTGATAGCACCCCATTTGACTGTTGAAAAAATAAATAAATCCAAGATAGTGATCATGTGCAAAGTAGGAATCTTGGAAAAACTAGCAAGGAGATCGTGCTACATGTGAAAAAGGTAGGGAGATCTAAGCCACTGAGTTTCAAGATGATTTCTAAAACTTAAGTGGTTTTGATAGGCTTTTTAGTTTAGATCTATGGATTAGATGCTTAAGATCTACCCTTTTAATTAAAAGGAATCTAGAGATATAATGTATAATGAATACATCTTAATAGGATTGATAAAATTATGATTCAAGAGGGAGCGAAGGAGGGCATGCATCATCCTATGGTAGTGACACACCACCCTCTATTGTCCCATCCAAGTGCACTTCTTTAAGGTAGTGTAAGGATGGTAGGTGTGCTCCCTTGTGGATGTTTTACATCTATGAGAGAGAGAGAGAGAGAGAGAGAGAGAGAGAGAGAGAGAGAGAGAGAGAGAGAGAGGGAGAGAGAGAGATACAACAGGATGACCATGGATAAGTATATAAGAAGGCGATACAATGAAGTGGAAGTGTGCACATGGTTGGGTGCTATGTGTCACTGTTGATTGTTTAACTGAAAGTGCACGGGCTATTGTAGTGTAGCTTATGCAAGTACGGGTCGATCCCACGAGGACTTGATTTAAAAAGTAGGAATTTCAATAAAATCTAATTATTTAAAATTTAAAAAAATACTCAAAATTACTGAAATTATTGAAATGAGAATCAATGTTCAGATCTAATCAACTTCTCAAAAATACAGAATTTTCAGTTTCAAAATAAAACAAATAAAACCAAATAACAAGAAAAAACTACTTCCCTAGATCAATCTTTATCAAAATCTTCACTTCTGGTCTTCTAAAAACTAATCTTCCTTTACAAATATCTTCAACACATTCTTGATTAGTGATCCACCGGTCGGATTTGTCAGATTCATCAAAATCAAAGAGATCTGGGCTAATTTGTAATTTCAAGATTTAGACGGTTCAGATTGATTTCTAGATTTTAGATAGAAGATCAGATGCATTGATTATGTCTAGGGATGTCCTAAGAATGAATTTGTAAAATTAATTTGAAATCTAAGAAGAAACAAAGGAGAAATTGAAGATTTGGTTTGATTAAGGCTAACCCATTGATTAGGTTAAACCTTAAATGATCTGATTCAAATTGGACAGTTCCTGGATAAGAAAAATACGGATAAAACAAAACCAAAATAAATGGGACACAGATGTAAATAAACTGGGGATACAGATGGAATTAACGAAAAAGAACAGAATTGTAATTTCTGTAAATAAACAAGGGCAAAAGTGGAATTTTGAGGAAAATATGGTTTTTAAGAAAAAACTAGACAAAGGAGGAGATGGTGATGGAGAGGAAACCAGAGGAGGAAGAAGAAGAAAAGAGGAAGGAAGAGAAGGAAGAAGAAAGGCGCAGGAGGAAAAACCCGTTTCAGGTTTCCTTCCCCGGGAATGTCCGACGACCAAGAAACGCCAGAGCAGAGGGCAGGTGAAGGGGAACCCGACTGGTTGGGTGAGTGCAGAACTGGACTGGTTTGCCTGTGGAGATGAGGGTCGCACGAAGGACTGGCTCCTGGGCGTTGATCACCGGCCTGTGTTTGTCCGGTTTGGAGAGATGAAGCAAAGTAGGGCTGGTGGAGCGATGGTGGTAGAGGAAGACCCGTGAGAGATGGAGAACGGGGGAAGAGAGAGGAATAGAGAAATGGATAGAAGATGAGAAGACTATTGCGATGGGGAACAGAGAAGGGGGTTTCCGATGTGGGCAGTGCATGGTGATGAAATCGAGATGGGGAGTGAGAAAGAGAACCAGATTGAGAGTGCGAGAGAAAGAAGGACAGGGGTGCGGTGAATGTGGGGGAGAAGGAGAAGAGCCTTGAAAGAGAGAAGAGAAAGGTGAGAAGAGGGATGGGTTCGTGAGAATGAGAGAGGAGAAGAGAGTGCAGTGAAGGTGGGAGAGTCCTGGACAGAAAGAGAAGAACATGGGAGAGAGGGCAGAGGGACGTGAGAGAGGGTTGTGAGAAAGAAGGGAGAAGAGAGAATGGGGAAGTTGGGAAAGAGAGGAAGATGAGGAAAGGAGATAATAGAAGAGAGGGAGAATGTAGTAGGAAGAAGGAGGGGGAGAGGAGAATAATACGATAGTAGGACGTCCCCGTAAAGGAAGGTGGGGGACGTCTTTTTGAGAGAGAGAGGAGGAGAAACGAAAGTTTAGAATGTGGAGAGAAAGAAGGAAAGGAAAGAGAAGAAATGAGGAAGGAAAAAGAAAAGGGAAGAAAGAAGAAAAAGGAAGAGGAAGAGGAAGGAAAGAAAAGAGGGAAAGGAAGGAAAGAGGGAAAAAGGAAAAGGAGGAAAAAGGAAAGGAAGGAAAGAAGTGGGGGAAGGGGTTGCCTTTAGCTCCTTGCTAATTTGAGTCCCCTCTCTTGACTTTGAAAACTCCTACAGATTTGCAAGTTGCCCTTTTTGTTTATGATTTCCACTTGAGCTCAATTATCGTTTAGGAAGCTATTCCATCCATCTTTATGGTTGATCTAGCCCATCAATCCTTTTTAAAATGATCTACACCGTTAACTTTTAATCGTAGCTGTCCGTACGTCCTTTGGTTGATCTGCAAAAAAAAAGACTAAATTAGAATCATTTGAACCGTACATTAGTCATCTAATGATCTCTAATGATCATCTGACCGTTGATTTTGACAAATTACGATTTGGATGGTCAATTGGATTTAAATTCAAAATCAAGCTAAGTTTTGCAAAATTGAATGGTTAGATGATCTAATTGAATGCTAAATTAGAGATATTTTGATCAAAATTGAACACTTAACAGTCACCTTCACTCAACATTTATGATCATCCAAGTTAGTCACATTAGGCTTTTAAAGTCAGTATAAAGAAGTCGTTATATTGACTACCAGCTTCGAAAATATTTTATTTAAGTTAGAAAAAAAAAAACAACTTTAAAAATATAGACTTAAGAAGTCGTTTACTAAAAAACGACTTTAAAAGTCTAGCACGAAGAGGAATTTTTTCACAGAGAAAGGACTTTTAAAGTCGTTTAGAACTAACAGCTTCAAAAGTGTGAATTTTTAAAGTCGTTTACATCTAAATGACTTTAAAAGTGATTGACTTTTCAAGTCATTTAGTTTGAAACAACTTTAAAATTATAACATTTTGAAGTCGTTTGAGTCGAACGACTTCAAAAGTATACACATAATTTTGGCATGAAGATTATTTTACATGAAAAAGGACTTTTAAAGTCATTTGAATTTAAAGTCATTTAGGTCTAAATGACTATAAATGTTAATTACTTTTGAAGTCATTTAGGACTAAATGACTTTAAAAGTCAGTCACTTTTGAAGTCATTTCCTTTCCTGCGTATACTTTTGAAGTCATTTTATTCAAATGACTTCAAAAGGTTATACTTTTAAAGTCATTTAGTACTAAATGACTTCATAAGTCCTTATTCATTCATAAAAAATCAAAGTCATCTCATTTTTTCCTATATCTCCTATTCATGTTCTTCTTGTCACGGGTGACATGATGGCACCCTTCTCTAGTCCATATGCCTCTCTATTTTTCCCTTCTTGCTTTTTATTTTGGATATTTTGATTGTTTGTGTCATGAAAAAATTGTAAGTAAACCATAACTTTTTATTATTATCACATATTGCTTTATTATTACTAAGTCTTGCTATTTTCATTTTGTAGACGAAGTGGGTTTTCTCAATACAGATGATGGGGTTAAGAAGTATGTTAAATCATCTTGATTTTGAAAAAATCATATGATTTCATTCCAAAGGACAACTGCTTCTCTCTCTAACCCTCACTATTGGAGAAAGGGAGAACATTACAATTTGTGGTTCTCATTCCAAATTATTGTTTGATGAAGAGTGGTGGTTCTACCATCAAGTTTTGGCTGAGAAAATTGTAGGATGCTCTCTCTCCCCGTAGAGTGTTGTCAGTTGAATACTAGGAGGCCAGATTTTGATAAAAAAAGAGCAAATTTGCTCTTTGATCTCGATATTATATTAATAAGATCTAATAATATGTAATATTTGATATATGTAACATTGGATGTAATAAGAAATAATTTGATTTTCTTGTTTGCGTGTTTGCTTTTGTGTGTGTGTGTGTGTGTGTGTGTGTGTGTGTAAAGAATACATGAATCAACGATGAATATCACAAAAAATTGGTCTCATTGTACATTTATGTAAGATATTGTAATGCAAAAAGTCAAATATATAGATTTGAAGTGAAAATATATTAGTTTTTAAAGTCGTTTCTATTAAACAACTTCAAAAGTTTGGACTTTTGAAGTTGTTTATAGCAAATGACTTTAAATTTACAAGTCTGTTTTAAGAGTTATTCCGTCAACTTTTGTCCTGCTTTTTCCAATTGTTTTCATGATCTATACACAAATACTAAGCCAAATTTCGTTGCAACTATCTTCAACTAAATCCTAATTGTGAATTGGGACTATATTCACAAATCCGGGATCGATATTGATTTTTAAGTGTTGGTTGGTATCTCTTTGTTTGTCTCATATTATTATGCATATTTAAAGAATTTTTACAAGGTTATGGTTAGAAACTTTCCTTTATAAAGTTAAGTTTCTTTATGAATGTATCTGATATATTTTTCTTTTCTTTCATTGTTAATTGAGAATTTTCACATGTATGTATGCCTGTAATATAGTTATTTCAAATACCTCTAATTTTTTTACATAATGTTTGGTAAAATGCCCAACCTAATCCTTTCATGTCTAACAAGCCTCCACACATAGATTTTCTTCAATTTCTTATGATAATGGATGAATATGCTTAGATGTCTATGACAAGAATATTAAAAGAATACGAGAGAATAGAAAATTTCATAGATTTCACAATTAGGGCAGGTGTTGATTGTAATTGCATGTGTCATCCATGCTCAAAATGTAGAAACTTGAAAAAAGTAACTGTAAGGTCATTGAGAGAACACTTGTACTTCAATGGAATTGATGAAAGCTATCACTCATAGATTTGGCATGGAGAAGAACTTTTGCATAGGCCCTCGACAAGGCCTAGAAGATATGATCAAGACACTCTAGTGTTGGAGACAGTATGGCCATACCAATGTTTTGAGATGTATATGATGACTTCCAAGATGACCCTGAACAATTTCATACTACATTAAAGAAAGCTGATGAGCCGTTGTACCCTCAGTGTAAAGATTATATTAAGTTGTCTGCAATGGTAGACCTTTACAATGAAAATTTTAGATTTGCTTTTTCATATCAAGGTTTTAAAAAAGTCTTGAAAGTAATGGATAAGATGCTACTAAAGGATAATAAATTGACAAGGTCCACATTAGAGGCAAAGAAAACCATGGCTGCATTAGGGTTGAAGTGTAAGAAGATACATGCAAGTCCCAATGATTACATCTTGTATAGGAAGGAGCACAAGGATAAAACTATATGCCTGTTATGTAACTGCAAGTGCACAAGCTATTATAGTATAGCTAATGCAAGTATGAGTTGATCCCACAAGAACTTACTTTAAGAAATTAGAGTTTTAATAAAATTTAATTGCCAAAAATTAAAAATAAATAACAAAAAATTACTGAAATTGGAACAAAGATTTAGATCTATTCAAGTGCTAAAAGTTATAGAATTTCTAGTTCAAAAAGAAAGAAAATAAAGCAAAAAACATAAAAAAATCTACTTCCCTAGATTAATCACTCTCAATATCTTCAAATTTGGTCTCTTAAGCTTCGATCAACCTTTATCAATCTCTTCCTGGTGCTTCTGATTGATGATCTAACAGATGGATTAGGCAGATTTCAAAAAAAATCTAAGAGATTTGGGCTACATAAGAATTTTGAGATTTGGGCAATTTAGATCACTTTTTGGAGTTCAGATTAAAGATCAAAGATATGAATTAAGCCTAGGGATGTCCTAAAAATGATATATAAATTAGAATTAAAGGAAAAAATTCTGATTTAAACAAAACAGAAATTGAAAACTTGACGAGGAAGCGGTGATGGAGGAGAAGAAGGGAAGAGGAGGAGGAGTGGGGAAAAGAGGAAGCTGTGGGAAAACCCATCTCAGGTCTTCTCCGTTGAAGATGCCGGCGTTGTAGGTGCTGGTAGGATGGAAAGAAAGGTGAGGAGCAGAGGAGAAATGTGATGCCAACTAGAAGTATTCTGGGTAGAAGCAAAAAACACCGGAACTTGTGGTGATTATCGGGTGGTGAAGAGGAGGAGGGGATAATCGGTCTACTTCAGGCAGATGAAGATGCCAAAGAGGGAGAATCAAGGTAGGTGATGGGTGCGATGGAAATCTGGACAGAGGATGCTGGGGACTAAACAGAGCAGGGATTTTGGCTATCAAGTTCTAGTTTGGAGGTGTGCTTTCGAGCATGTCAGGCTTGACTAGAGGCAGGTGAATAGAGGAATAGGAGATAGATGGAGAGACTTGTGAGCAAGTAAGATGAAGTGGTGAAGAGCTAGGAAATGTCAATGATTTTGGGGGGGAGAACAGGAAGACTTGGTAGGGTGTGGATAAGGAATCGGATAGTAGCTAGTTAACAGATGGGGAGTCCAGAATTGGAGACAATGAAGGGGGTAGAAGAAGGTGATGCGGTGAAGGGATGCTAAAGCTAACAATTGAGGGGAACAAAGGAGGTAATGGGCTGGCCAATGGAGATAATGGGAAGACTTGGAAAGGAAAGTGGTGCGGTGGAGACTGGGTGATGAAAACAACTGGGAACAAAAGGTGGTAGAGGTGTCAGTTTCTAATGAACAATGGGAAATAGAGAGAGATGAAGGAGATTGGGTGCATGATAGGTAGAGAACATTGAGATGGGAGAGAGTGAAACAGAGGGAACATATAGAGGGGGAACCTAGAGAGATTGTGAGTGAATGAAAGCAAGAATTATGAAAGGAAAAAAAAAAAAAAAACAATGATGAAAAGCAACAAGTAAAGAACAATGAAGAGAAGGGAATGGCAAGCAATAGGAAACTCCAAGCAAAACTAAAAAACTCCTCTCAAGACTTCCATTGTTCCCTCTTTATAAGACTTTCCCTCCTAGTTCTCTTCTCCCCTCTTTCCTTAGGAGTTAATTTCCTTCTAGGAAACTTCCTTTTCATTCCCTTCTTATCCATAGTCTCCCCTCCTTATTAGAACCCTTCTTTTATAATGTTGAATTTTGATCTAAGGCATCTAAGCCTCCTTTAGTTGATCTGCAAGACATTAGACTAGATCAGAGTCATCTAACCATACATTAAGTATCTGATTAGCTCAAATGATCACCTGACCTTTAATTTTGATAAATTAATGATTAGATGGTCAATTGGAGCTAAATTTTGCAAATTTGAATGGTTAAATGATCTAATTGAATGCTAAATTAGAGCTATTTGGACTAAAATTTAATAGTTAACAATGCCCAACTTATGAACAGTCAAGATGGAAGTTAAAGAAGAATTCAACTTAGATGGTTATACATTCCTGCAAAGGTTCTATGGTACTTTCCCCCTATTCCAAGGTTCAAAAGAATATTTCAAATAATAGAAATAGAAAAGAAATTAGTGTGGTATGCCAAGGACAGAATAGCTGTTAACTGTTCACACCATCCAGCTAATAGCCTAGCATGGAAGCTCATAGACTTCATGTGGCCTAATTTTGGTGAAGAACCTAGAAACCTACAACTTGCATTATCTATATATGAGATTAATTATCATGGTTCTATGAGCAGTAAGTATAGTTGTTGGCCTACTATATTAGCTTGTTACAACCTCCCACCATCTCTATACATGAATAGGAAACTCATGTTGTTAATTATGTTGATATTGGGTCCAAAGCAGCGAGGCAATGACAATGACATGTATTTGTCTCCCTTGATCGATGATCTAAGACATTATAAGATGTAGGCGTTGAAGCATATGACACATACAGGAAAGAGTTGTTTACCCTAAAGGCTATACTATTGTGGAAAATAAGCGACTTCCTTGCGTACGGTAATTTGTCCGAATGCACCATGAAGGGATACAATATTTATCCTATCTGTAATGATCAAACATGTGCTGTATGACATAAATATGGTAGGGAATTGGCATTCCTTAACTACAGAAGATGGTTGCACAAAGACCATCCATATCATTTTAAGAAGGGAGAATTTAACAGTAATGTAGAGATAAGAACACCTTCAAAGATGTTGACAGGACGACAAGTGTTCGAGTAAGTTGAACACATTAATGTCTTGTGGGTAAAGAAGAAATCAAGTAAACATGTAAGTAAAAGTAATTGTAGAAGTTGTTGGAAGAAGAAATCAATATTCTTTTGGCTTGCATACTATAAATCACATTACTTAGTGTCTTGCACATTGAGAAGAATGTGTGAAAGCTTGACTGGCACTTTGCTTAATATTCTAGAAAAAACAAAGGATGGACTTGCAGCTTGAATGGATTTTATGAAAATGGGTTTGAAGAGGAGGTTGCAACCACAAGATAGGGGCAATCGATGAACATACCTGCCTAAGGCAAATTATAAGCTAGATAAAGAGGAGAGGTGAATAATGTATAAAATTCTTTTCGAGCTTAAAGTCCCAGACGGCTACTCTTCAAACTTTAAAAACATTGTCTCCAAGGAAAAGATGAAATTGTTGGGGGTGAAGTCCCACAATTGTCATACATTAAGGCAACAACTCATGCCTATAGCAATACATTCTATGTTACTGGACAAAGTTAGGAGAGCTATTACAAAATTCTAATACATACTCAATGCTTTGTGCAAAAAGGTGGTGGATTTTTAAAAATTACAAGAAATTCAAGGTCATCTAATGACAACTTTATGTGAGCTTGAGACAATCTTCTCACCATCCTTCTTTGACATCATGGTACACTTAATAATGCATGTTAAGTGTTTAATTTTGGTCAAAATTCCCCTAATTTAGCGTTCAATTAGATCATCTAACTGTTTAATTTTACAAAACTTAGCTTGATTTTGAATATAAATTCAATTGACCATCCAAACCTTAATTTGTCAAAATCAACGGTCAGATGATCATTAGAGTTCATTAGATGACTAATATGCAGTTCAGATGATTCTAATTTAGTCTTTTCTTTTGCAAATCAACCAAAGGATGCACGGATGGATACGAGTAAAAGATAACGGTGCAGATCATCTTAAAGGGCAATGGGTGGACCAGATCACCCATGGAGATGGATGGAATAGAAATCATGGACAAAATGGAAAGAACATGTAAAGGGCAACACCTTCCCCCACTTCTTTCTTTCCTTTTCTTTTTTTTCTCTTTTTCTTTCTTTCCTTTTCCATTTTCCTTCTTTCTTTCCTTTTTCTCTTTTCTTTCTTTTTCCTTTTTCCCTTCCTTTTTCTCTTTTCCTTCTCCTTTTTCTTTCTTTTTCCTTCTTTCCTTTTTCTTTTTCCCTTCCTCATTCTCACGTACCCACTTTCCCTATTTTCTTTTTGCCTTCTTTCCCAACCGGACCCAACTCTCTCTTCTTATATTTTTTTCTTCTTCTCCTCTAGGCGGCTGCCCATCTTCACGCACAAAGCCCAGCCTCTTCTCATCTCTCTCAATTCTCCCTCTCTTCTTCTCCTCCTTCTCACCGCCCCCCTCTACCCAGGCCGCACTTGCCCAATCAAGAACACCACACTCCACAGCGTGGTTTCCACAAGCCCAGATCTCTCCTTCATCCCCTAGGCTGAACCGTAGGAGGCAGGCAACGCCCCACTCTGTCCTTCTCTATCCTCTCTACTCTTCCAAGCTCTCTCTCTCTCTCTCTTCTTGCCCAACTACCCCAGCCCTCTGCTTCCATCTATCCAAACCCAGATTTCATCTCTTCTCCTCCATCCCTCTCCATCATTTCAGGATTTGCTCCACCCACTTCTCTTCTTCACTGATAAAATCGTTCCCAGCACGACCAACAAATTCATAGACCAGACCGGTCCCTTTCCAACCCCAGGCCATACCGCACTCCACATCGTATAGCACCGGCCAAGTCCATCCAAGGCAGACTGGGTGCACCTTTCGCTGGATTCCTCTACCCAGCACCGCACCAGCCCGTCTATACTTGCCCAGATCGCACCTTGGCACTCTCTCCTCTCCCACCATCTCTCCTTCTTTCTCTCTGAAACCCGTATTACCTTCTCTCTCTCGTGATCTCTCCTCTTCTTCATCAACGCACCAAACTCCCCTCTCAACTGCACTCTCTAATCTGTTCTTCCCAGGCTTCCCTCTTATTTTCTCTTCACTACCGCACGACTCCGACCGACCCAGGGGAGAAAACCCAAAACGGGTCTCCCTTCTTTCCTCTCCTCCTTCCTCCTCTCTTCCCTTTCTTTCTCCCTCTTCTTTCTCCATCGATTTTCTCCTCCTTCTTCCCCATCTCCCTTCTTCATTGGGTTTCCTGGTTTTTGCTTAAAAACTAGATTTTCACAAAATTACAAATTTGCCGCTCCCCTTTAAACGAAATTACAAATCTGTTCTTTCTAGTTTATTCCATCTGTGTCCCCTTTTTAATTCCATCTGTGTCCCGATTTATTCCAGTTCTGTTTTATCCGTCTTTTGACTATACAGGAACTGCCTAATCTATACCAAATCAATTAAGGCCTAACCCATCAATGGGTTAGCCTTAATTAAAACCAAATCTTCAATTTCTCCTTATTTTCTCATCTGATTTCAAATTAATTTTACAGGTTCATTTTTAGGACATCCCTAGACATAACCAACTCTTCTGATCTTAGATCTAAAATCCAGAAATCAATCTGAGCTATCCAAATCTTGAAATCACAATTTAGCCTAGATTTTGACCATTTTGAAGAATCTGTCAAATCCGACCGGTGGATCACTAATCAAGAATGGGTTGAAGATATCTGTAAAGGAGGATCAACTTTTAGAAAACCAAAAGTGAAGATTTTAATGAAAATTGATCTAGGAAAGTAGTTTTTTGTTTACTTTAAGAATTGGAAATTCTATATTTTTGAGAAGTTTATTAGATCTAAACATTGATTCTCATTTTAATAATTCCAGTAATTGTGAGTGATTTATTTTTAATTTTAAATAATTAGATTTTATTGAAAACTCCATTTTAAATCAAGTCCTCGTGGGATCGACCCGTACTTGCATAAGCTACCCTACAATAGCCTGTGCACTTGCGGTAAAACAATCAACAAGTTTTTGGCGCCGTTGCCAGGGACTTGCAAAGGAGTTTTCATAAAATTTAATTAAAAAATCCAAAAAAAATAGAAAAATCAGAAAAATCCAGAAAAATACATAAAATTAGGAATTGCAATTTTTAGCATTTTAGGAAATTTTAGGTGCATTTTTCAATTGTTTTTAGGGCATAATCACCTTGTTTCCTGAATTTGGTACTAATTTCTAATTTTATTTTTCAGGAAATAAGAAAGTGGAGGAATTTGGCAAGTGAATCTTCACCAAAATGGAAACTTCCCTGCTTTCCTAGAATAGGACTTTCTTTTTTCTTTTGAGTGAATCTTGTAGTGAGGATCCTTGTAAATTGCAATTTCCATTTTAAATTTTAAAGGGTTGTATAATACAGGGCAAGTGTGGGATAAGGTGGCCCAGACTTGATCTCCATCAGAAACCCCACTGTGAGTTTCCTCACTCATTTATTTTCTAGATTAAGGTTTGCATTTAGAATGATTTGCATTGTTTGGTAGTGTAACTCATATAGAATCATCTTTTATAATTGTTGTATTTTAGGATTTTGCATTAGTTTACTGCTTTTAATTGCATTCTTAGGGCATGTTTAATGTTTTAAGGTGACTTATATGCTGATCGAATTGCTATGGTGTGTGAAAATTAATTAGTAAGGGCACCCTACCCCCATAAGATCAAGGGTGGATTTCATCACCACCTCTTGGCCCACTTAGGATAATCACCTCAAGCGCGCAAACTTTCTTTTCACGATAATTTAAAATCAATCAGAAGAGACCTATAGGGCCATCACATGCTCGTAGGACCCTCTTAATAGGACGCGATTTACTGTCAGTCTAGTGGCTTTTGATCACTGTGGTTATTGGGGGTTATCTAATAGAGTCTCGCTCTTCCCCCACCTCCTATTGACGTTTGTTGAGGTTTAAACGCCTCCTTACACGAGGGTTGCATTAACCACCTTGGTTAGAACCTAATTGGTAAGCAGTAATCAACTCCCAAAGAGAGGAGGAGCGCTAGTCTAGGCTAATAAAATCATCGTCCCCACAGAAAATCAAGAAAATCAAATATATTGCTGCTTATTAGCCTTAGAATTATTTTAGTGTGCCCTTTTGTTTGCGCATCATTCTAGAAGTTAGGTTGATTATTTAGGTTAGTTTTCTCAAAAAAATAAAACAAAACAAAAAAACAAAAAAACGAAAAGAAGCTTTCCTTGTATGCACTTTTGGAGACGCGACAAAACCGGAAGGTTAGTCAAGTACGACCAAAAAGACATACAATAGGATTAGGCCACATCTATGACTGATCAACGCTCAAGGGGTAATTCACCCCATAGAAGTCAAGGGGCTCCACTCATCATGAATGAGGACCCACCACCCTTGATGGATGATGAATATCAACCTCCATCAAGGAGGAATAATCATCAACCAAATAGAGATTGGAGAAGACACAATAGGGAGTGGGACCAACAAAGTGAACATGGAGATGATAATATTGAGGGTTATCAAAACTTTCGTGGTAAAACTTTAAAAGACTACCTTCAGCCTACATGCACCAGCACACCATCCTATGTAATTCTTCCTCAAAATGCTGGTGCGTTAGAATTAAAAACGGGAGTAATCCAATTACTTCCCAAATTCCATGGTCTAGATAGTGAGAGTCCTTATTTACACCTTAAAGAATTTGATGAGGTATGTTGTACCCAACGAACACAAAATATAGGTCTAGATACTGTCAGGCTTAAACTTTTTCCTTTCTCTTTAAAGAAAAAAGAAAAAATGTGGTTTAATGCACTGCCATCAGGTTCCATAAGAACCTGGAATGAAATGACTAGGGAATTCCTAAAGAAGTTTTTCCCTACCCATAAAACCAATACGCTTCGCCGCAAGATAATGAACTTTACCCAAAAGGATAAAGAATCATTCTATCAATGCTGGGAAAGGTTCAAAGAATTACAACTCACTTGCCCACATCATGGCTATGAACCATGGTGCATCATCAGCTTCTTTTATGAAGGACTAAATTCTGACATGCGCCAGTTTGTAGAGATGATGTGTAATGGCAACTTTCTCAACAAACAACCAGATGAGGCGGAGGAGTATTTGGAATGGCTAGCTGAAAGTGCACAGACTTGGGCTGACTCAGAAAGAATAGAACATACAGATAGACCTAAGCCCAATAACACCCATGCTAGGGGAGGCATGTATGCTATGTCTGAAAAAGATGATATCAATGCCAAAGTAGCATCCCTAGCGAGAAAAGTAGAAGCCATAGAAATGGGAAAGAAAAACTCACATAAAGAAGAACAAGTGTGTAGCATTTGTGAAAGTACATCACATCTTACTCAGGAATGTCCTACAATCCCTGCTTTTCAAGATGTACTTCATGATCAAGCTAATGCACTTAACACATATAAAAGACCTTTCTCCCCATATTCAGAGACTTATAATCCCAACTGGAGAAACCATCCAAATTTTAGTTGGAAAAATGGACCTACTGCTAATGTTCCACAACCAAGACAATATCAACCTCATCAACAAAACCAAGGACTTCTTACCTTACCTTATCAAACTCATCAACCTCTTTCTAGACCTTACTTGCCCCCACCTAAAAGGCATGTTGAGGATAATCAAAACGTTCAAAACTAGGAAAGGAAAATTTCTCAATTAGAGAGTCAAATAAAACAAACCAACCAGTCCATGAATGAATTAAAAAACATGATGAGTCAAATGATGCAAAGTATGGAAAAAGGAAAGTTCCCAGCTCAACCACAAGCAAACCCTAAGGGAGTGCATGCGGTTAGCATTAATGCATCTGATGAAACATCTAGCTCTAACATGGAACAAACTAAGGCTGTTACTATTCTTAGGAGTGGTAAAAAAAATGAGAAAGATGAGCCTCAAAAGACTGAAAAGGTAGAAAAATCCGTGAAAGTTAAAGAAAACTCTAATCAAAAGGACCCTGTTTCACCTGTTGATCTATGTCCTATACCTGCTTCATTTCCTCAAAAGTTGCGTCAAGCCCCAAAGTCTGCTTCTAATGATGAGATTTTAGAGATTTTCAAGCAAATCAAGATCAACATACTGATCTTAGATGTTATAAAACAAATCCCATCATATGCCAAATTCTTAAAAGACTTATGCACCATAGAGAGAAAATTGAATATCCAGAAGAAGGCATTTTTGACTGAACAGGTTAATTCTATTCTTCAACACCATACACCACCAAAGTACAAAGATCTTAGTTGCCCCACTCTTACTTGCATTATTGGCAGCTACAAGATTAACCAAGCTCTTCTTGATTTAGGATCTAGTGTAAATCTATTACCATACTCGGTATACGAACAGTTAGGTCTGGGTGAACTAAAACCTACATCTACTACGCTCTAGCTAGCTGACCGTTCTGTAAAAATACCGAGAGGGGTAATAGAGGATGTGTTAGTCCAGGTAGAAAAATTTTGTTTCCCTGTCGATTTTCTAGTTCTAGATACACAACCGGTGGTGAATGAGAAGAATGAAATACCTGTCATCTTGGGACGACCATTTTTTGCTACGTCCAATGCCTTAATCAACTGTAGAAATGGTGTCATGAAACTGTCCTTTGGCAATATGACATTAGAGCTAAACATCTTTAACATTTGTAAGCAACCTGGTGAAACTACTGATGATTTGCACAGTGTTAACATGATCAATTCAGTTGTGCAAGATCAGTTTTAGTCATCTTCCTTGTCGGACCCACTAGAGGCCTGTTTGGCCCATTTTAATGAGTTTAATGAGGATGCATTAATAGAGGAAGTTAATGCCCTCCTGGATTCTGTTCCTATCATCGAAACAGAAAAATGGAAACCTCCTTTCGAGGACCTTCCACTGAGGGAGTCCACTCCCCTTCCATCATTCATAGAACCTCTTAAGCCTGAATTGAAATCTCTACCATCAGATTTAAAATATGCCTTTTTAGGAGACAAAGAGACTTTTCTTGTAATAATTTCCTCCCATTTAGAAACATCTCAGGAGGAAAAGTTAATAGACACTTTAAAAGAACACAAAGGTGCTATAGGATGGACCATAGCTGATATAAAGGGCATTAACCCTTTAATCTGCACCCATAGGATCTATCTAAAGGATGAAGCTAAGCCATGTCGTCAAATGCAAAGAAGGTTAAATCCTAATATGAAAGATGTGATTAGAGTAGAAGTCCTAAAGTTTCTTGATGTGGGAATCATCTATCTCATAAGTGATAGCAAATGGGTAAGTCCTACTCAGGTGGTTCCAAAGAAGTCTGGAGTGACAGTAATAACTAACGCCAGCAATGAATTCATCCCTACCAGGGTTACTACTGGTTGGTGTATGTGTATCGACTATCAAAAGTTAAATGCTGTTACAAGGAAGGACCATTTTCCTTTGCCCTTCGTTGATCAAATGTTAGAAAGGGTTGCAGGACATCAGTACTATTATTTCTTATATGGTTATTCAGGGTATAACCAAATAGAAATTGCACCTGAGGATCAGGAAAAGACCACATTTACATGTCCTTTTGGCACTTTTGCTTACAAAAGAATGCCATTTGGATTATGTAATGCTCCCGCCACATTTCAACGTTGCATGTTAAGCATTTTCAGTGACATAATGGAGAGAATTTTAGAGGTTTTCATGGACGACTTTTCTGTTTTCGGTAATTCATTTGAAACATGTCTTGAAAATCTAAGAAAAGTCTTAACTCATTGTAAAGAAAAGAACCTAGTGCTTAATTGGGAAAAATTGTCATTTCATGGTTCCTAAGGGAATTGTCTTAGGTCACATTGTGTCATCTAAAGGTATAGAGGTAGATAGAGCTAAAGTTGATCTAATTTCCAATCTACCCATTCCAAAATCTATTAGGGACATTTGCTCTTTCCTAGGTCATGCAGGATTCTATAGGAGGTTCATTAAAGATTTTAGTGCAATATCTAGACCATTATGTTACCTCCTCACAAAGAATACTCCTTTTGAGTAAACTGAGGATTGTCAAGAAGCTTTTATAAAGTTGAAAGACAAGTTGACCACCGCACCTATCATGCAGCCACCTGATTGGAGTCTATCCTTTGACTATGCTGTAGGAGCTGTACTAGGATAGAGAAAAGAAAAGAAGCCATACGTCATCTATTATGCTAGTAGGACCTTAAATAGCACCCAAATGAACTATTCTACTACGGAGAAAGAACTCTTAGCAGTTCTTCACATTGGATAAATTTAGGTCTTACTTGGTTGGATCTAAAATAGTCATATTCACTGACCATTCGGCCCTCAAGTATCTTCTTTCTAAGAAAGATGCTAAGCCTAGACTAATTAGATGGATTCTCCTACTCCAAGAGTTTGACATTGAAATAAAAGATAAAAAGGGAGTAGAGAATGTGGTAGCTGACCATTTGTCTCGCTTAGTCCTAATAGAGCCTTTAGATGAGTTGCCAATTAAAGACACTTTCCCTGATGAGCAACTTTTTCATGTTTCCCATCCTCCCTGGTTTGCTGATATTGCAAATTATTTAGTCACGGGAAAAATTGCTGAACATTGGACTAAACAAGAAAAGAAAAAATTCTTTTCCAATGTTAAGCACTATTTCTGGGATGATCCATACCTGTTTAAATACTGCCTAGATCAAATCATTAGGAGATGTGTCCCTGACTTAGAACAACATAGTGTTATCTCCTTTTGTCATTCAGAAGCATGTGGTGGACATTTTTCTGCCCAGCAAACAGCGGCAAAGATTTTGCAGTGCGGTTTTTATTGACCGTCGTTGTTCAAAGACACACATGTGTTCTGTAAATTATGTGAGCAATGTCAAAAGTTAGGAGGAATAACCCGTAGGAATATGATGCCTCTAAACCCTATTCTCATCATAGAAATTTTTTATTGTTGGGGTATCGATTTCATGGGTCCATTCCCACCTTCTTTTGGCTACATTTATATCTTATTAGGCGTAGACTATGTTTCAAAATGGATTGAGGCTATCCCGTGTAGGAATAATGATCACAAAATAGTTCTTAAATTTTTAAAAGAAAATATTTTTTCTAGATTTGGGACCCCTCGAGCCATTATAAGTGATAACGGTACACATTTTTGCAACAAACCATTTGAAGCACTAATGAAAAAATATAATATTACACATAAAGTTGCAACACCGTATCACCCACAAACAAGTGGACAAGTAGAAGTATCTAATCGGGCCATCAAACAAATCCTTCAAAAGACTGTTAATCCAGATCGTAAAGATTGGTCTCTTCGATTGACCGATGCGCTTTGGGCTTATAGGACTGCACATCGCACCTCGATTGGTATGTCTCCTTATCGTATTGTATACGGTAAGGCTTGTCATTTGCCTGTAGAATTGGAACATAGAGCCTATTGGGCAATAAAGACCTTCAATTTCAATATGAATAAAGCAGGCTCACATCACAAACTCCAACTTAATGAGTTGGAAGAGATCAGGCAAGAAGCATATGAGAGTAATAGGATATATAAAGAAAAGATGAAAGTTTTTCATGATAAGAACATAATGAGAAAATCCTTTACTCCAAGCCAAAAGGTTCTACTTTACAATTCTAAGCTTCACTTATTTCTAAGTAAGCTTAGATCTCAATGGACCGGTCCATATATAGTAAAAGAAGTTTTTTCATATGGAACTGTCGAGATTGAGAATACTAGGACTGGTCATTCTTTTAAAGTGAATGGTCAACGTTTAAAGCCTTTCCTAGATTATGAGAATCCAGAAGTTGAGTCCACAACTTTGGAGGATCCTGTTTATCAGGATTGAGTGGATTTGATCCCTCTGTACCATATTTTGTATTTTTGTTGTTTTCTGCATCACTCATATTCATTTTAGGTCCTACTTTTTACAACATTGAAAACAATGTTTCTGTCAAGTTGGGGAGTGTAGAATTCTAACAAATTCTAGTTTTTTTTATAGGTTTTTAGGTGCTTTCCTTGTTTTTTTTTTTTTTTAAATGAAAAAAAATGAAATTTTTAGGTCATTTCCTACACTATGATGAGAATTGGATTTTCTGAAGTATAATCTAGAAAAATTTAGCTTATTAATGGAATTGAATATGATTAATTCATCTTTTTACTCATTTTCTAAAGTATTCTATGAAAGCAAAGTCTCAGATCACATATGTACACGCAATTGCATATAGATAGTCTAGATTGATAAGTAGCTATAACTTAAAAATTCTGAAGAAATTCAGTGGAGACCTATAACCTAAGTGAGTTTTAGAGCCATTTATTTTTTTTGAGAGGTTATAAATATTCCTAATTTTCTTCAGCGTGCTTAAAGAAAATTGATCCCAAACTTTGTAATTTTGGCTAATTACCTAAATAGTTAGAATATTACCTTTAAAATTCTAGAAGTTCATTGAATTTGATGGATTATAGGAAACCTAGAAAATGATTTAGGCCATCCTTGTTGTTAACCTAGAGACATAAAGCCTACCCATAAAGTATTGTTACCACTAGTTAGCCAACTTGAGCCTTTAATATAAGCCTTTTCTTTTGCCACCCAAATTATCCTTTACCCAGATTAACCGAATATAAATTATCCATTACCCAATTTCTTTGAAAAATACGTTAGAGAACAATGAAAAAATACCTTTTAGTTGTAATGAAAGTAGAAAGTGGATATCAAGAAAAGAAAGAGTCTTCAAAGTGAGTCAAAAGTACTGGAAAAAAAAATTAAAAAATTTGAAGAATACAAAGAAAAATGGAAACAAAAATATTCACTTTTTTTTTTTAAAAAAAAAAGCAAAGAAAAAGAAGAATTATCAACTTTATAAGACCTCTACTTATTTTCTGAAGAAACTTTGAATACCCTTATACCCTTTCTTTGGTACCTTGTCCTAAGCCTACGTTTCGTCCCAGTTAAAGACCTATTGATTCTACGAGAAATATAGTCTTGACGATGAAATGAATGGACAGGATATAAAAGAGTGGTATTTCTAAATATTCAAAGGTAATGTCATCTATTCTAAAGGGATCAAAACAATGAAATTCCTTAGTAACTCCCAATTTTCATGAGTACATGTGAGAAAATTTTGCTTTTATTGACTCAACTCACATAATTAAAAGAGAGATATGATTTGACCCCTTTATTTGAGAGATTTTGTTTCTGAGTGTATGTCATTAGTGAGGCTTGAGGTCAAAACATATTTCGGATAGAGTTCAAAAGTTAGAAGTTTATTTAGAGATCAAGATGATTCCATATGTAAACTGTACATGCACACACTCACTATGAGATTTGAGCTTAATTGGAATTATTTTGGCATATGGGTAAGGTTTTGAATTTTTCAGTCATTTTTATTAGTATGCTAAAGTTGATGTGATTTATTGAAGATAATTCTCTGAGGAAAAAGAGGAGTTGACTTAAAAATAAAATTTGAAATCTTGAAATTTGATTTTTCGCATGTTTTGCACAGGACTAGCAAAATGCTGGTTGGGGGTGTGTTAAGTGTTTAATTTTGGTCAAAATTCTCCTAATTTAGCATTCAATTAGATCATCTAACCGTTTAATTTTACAAAACTTAGCTTGATTTTGAATATAAATTCAATTGACCATCCAAACCTTAATTTGTCAAAATCAACGGTCAGATGATCATTAGAGTTCATTAGATGACTAATATGCGGTTCAGATGATTCTAATTTAGTCTTTTCTTTTGCAAATCAACTAAAGGACGCACGGATGGATACGAGTAAAAGATAACGGTGCAGATCATCTTAAAGGGCAATGGATGGACCAGATCACCCATGGAGATGGATGGAATAGAAATCATGGACAAAATGGAAAGAACATGTAAAGGGCAACACCTTCCCCCACTTATTTCTTTCCTTTTCTTTTTTTTCTCTTTTTCTCTTTTTCTTTCTTTTTCCTTTTTCCTTTTTCCTTCTTTCTTTCCTTTTTCTCTTTTCTTCTTTTTCCTTTTTCCTCCTCCTTTTTCCTTTTTCCCTTCCTTTCTCTCTTTTCCTTCTCCTTTTCCTTTTTCCTTCTTTCCTTCTTTCCTTTTTCTTTCTTTTTCCTTCTTTCCTTTTTCTTTTTCCCTTCCTTATTCTCACGTACCCACTTTCCCTATTTTCTTTTTGCCTTCTTTCCCAACCGGACCCAACTCTCTCTTCTTATATATTTTTCTTCTTCTCCTCTAAGCAACTGCCCATCTTCACGCACAAAGCCCAGCCTCTTCTCATCTCTCTCAATTCTCCCTCTCTTCTTCTCCTCCTTCTCACCGCCCCCCTCTACCTAGGCCGCACTTGCCCAATCAGGAACACCACACTCCACAGCGTGGTTTCCACAAGCCCAAATCTCTCCTTCATCCCCTAGGCTGAACCGTAGGAGGCAAGCAACGCCCCACTCTGTCCTTCTCTATCCTCTCTACTCTTCCAAGCTCTCTCTCTCTCTCTCTCTCTCTCTTCTTGCCCAACTACCCCAGTCCTCTACTTCCATCTGTCCAGACCCAGATTTCATCTCTTCTCCTCCATCCCTCTCCATTGTTTCAGGATTTGCTCCACCCACTTCTCTTCTTCACTGATAAAATCGTTCCCAGCACGACCAACAAATTCATAGACCAGGCCGGTCCCTTTCCAAGCCCAGCCCATACCGCACTCCACACCGTATAGCACCGGCCAAGTCCATCCAAGGCAGACTGGGTGCACCTTCGCTGGATTCCTCTACCCAGCACCACACCAGCCCGTCTATACTTGCCCAGATTGCACCTTGGCACTCTCTCCTCTCCCACCATCTCTCCTTCTTTCTCTCTGAAACCCGTATTACCTTCTCTCTCTTGTGATCTCTCCTCTTCTTCATCAACGCACCAAACTCCCCTCTCAACTACACTCTCTAATCTGTTCTTCCCAGGCTTCCCTCTTATTTTCTCTTCACTACTGCACGACTCCGACCAGCCCAGGGAAGAAAACCCGAAACGGGTCTCCCTTCTTTCCTCTCCTCCTTCCTCCTCTTTTCCCTTTCTTTCTCCATCGGTTTTCTCCTCCTTCTTCCCCATCTCCCTTCTTCGTTGGGTTTCCTGGTTTTTGCTTAAAAACCAGATTTTCACAAAATTACAAATTTGCCGCTCCTCTTTAAACGAAATTACAAATCTGTTCTTTCTAGTTTATTCCATCTGTGTCCCCTTTTTAATTCCATCTGTGTCCCAATTTATTCCAGTTCTGTTTTATCCGTCTTTTGACTATCCAGGAACTGCCTAATCTATACCAGATCAATTAAGGCCTAACCCATCAACGGGTTAGCCTTAATTAAAACCAAATCTTCAATTTCTCCTTATTTTCTCATCTGATTTCAAATTAATTTTACAAGTTCATTTTTAGGACATCCCTAGACATAACCAATGCTTCTGATCTTAGATCTGAAATCCAAAAATCAATCTGAGCTATCCAACTCTTGAAATCACAATTTAGCCTAGATCTTGACCATTTTGAAGAATCTGTCAAATCCGACTGGTGGATCACTAATCAAGAATGGGTTGAAGATATCTGTAAAGGATGATCAACTTTTAGAAGACCAGAAGTGAAGATTTTGATGAAAATTGATCTAGGGAAGTAGTTTTTTCTCATTATTTGATTTTGTTTGTTTACTTTAAGAACTGGAAATTCTATATTTTTGAGAAGTTTATTAGATCTGAACATTGATTCTCATTTTAATAATTCCAGTAATTGTGAGTGATTTATTTTTAATTTTAAATAATTAGATTTTATTGAAAACTCCATTTGAAATCAAGTCCTCGTGGGATCGACCCGTACTTCCATAAGCTACCCTACAATAGCCCGTGCACTTGCGGTAAAACAATCAACAATGCACTTCATTAATGAGGTAAGACTCTATGGTTTAGTTTACTTGCGATGGATGTACTTATTTGAGAGGTACATAAAAATTTTAAAATGACATGTACGTAATCACAATCGACTAAAGCGCTATATAGCCAAATGTTATATTGTAGAGGAAGCAGTGGAGTTTTACATAGAATACATATCATGAGTGGATGTTATTGGAATCCCAAGGAAGAAATAATTGGTTGCATTTCATGATCCCAAGGTTGGCAAACTTCAATCAAGTGGTTGTATATCAATTGTTGACTATAAAGAATGGGACTAAGCACATCTTTGTGTTGCAAAATGTTGATGAACTTCAACCATACATTGAGTAAGTTGATCATGCACTTAGGAAAAATTAAATTGTTGATGGTTATAATTTCTTTGATCACTCCATTAATTTTGTGTGTGTGCAATGAGCACATGGATGTCCTCAAAGCAAAGAATCCAAGTTACGCAAGAAGCAGAAGTAGCAACAATTTTAGCATTGTCTCACTTTCAATACTTGGTTCTATACGAAGGCAAAATCAAAGAAATCACACTTCATTAATAACTATTTTCTGTATATATAATCTTACTTAATTGCAATAATCATATATCCTGCTTAATATGTGTATACACATATTCAAGATTAGCGAGAAGTAGTAGGCAATGGTATATCTGAATCCTTGGGCTAGATGGCAATGGGACCATGACCAGAAGTAATAAAATATGTTGAATATGGCATTAATGGTTATCGCTTTTATACAAAATATTGTGATAACTCAAGAGTACAACAGAATAGTGGGGTTAGCTTCGTTGTCGATACTACATTCTTTTCTAGTTCAAAGGATAATAGGTTGATAGTAATGAATGATATTTATTACTAGGTTATAAGGGAGATATGGGCCTTAGATTATACTTTCAGAACTATGGTTGTGTTTAAGTGTGATTACGTGGAACACAACAAAGGTAGTATCAAAACTAATGTCCTTGGATTGACATTGGTTGACCTCAACAAGATTGACTATAAAAATGATCAATTAATTTTGGAATCTCAAGAAAAATAAGTATTTTATGTGCAAGTCGAACGTGATAAGAGATGATCAACTATTTTATCATCCTGTCCAAGGAATTTTTATGATGACGATGACTTGGGAGATACTAAAATATATTACCCTTGTATTACTAAAACAATCCCATCAATCGAAGTAGTACTTGGTGAGAATGAGGATTATGTGCTTGATAGTGACATGGAGGGTGCTTGGGTTTGAAAACTATAGTTGGGGGTATATGAATTGTATTAGTGAGTTGCAATATGATTCCAAATTTATAATTAGCTCTTTTGTCATGAGCTATATGGATTGATAAGTGAGCTATGTGTGAGGAGTATTCTAAAAAAATACCTTGATTTCCTTGTTCATGTGTTTGTGTATATGTGTGTGTGTTTGTACAAAGAATGCATGAATCAATGTTGACTATCGTAAAAAATCAATTTCATTGTGCATTAATTGTGTTAGATATTGTAAAGTACTAATATAATATAATATATATAATTTGAATAAAAAATAATTTATAAAGTCGTTTAGTGCAAATGACTTTAAAAGTCTGTACTTTTAAAGTTGTTTACATTAAACGACTTCAAAATTTCTACTCTGCATTGTACTTATCCTCAACCCGATCCCAACTGTGAAATGGAACTACGTTCACATATTCACGGTCATTATCGAGTTTTGAGTGTTGGTAGTAAGTATCTCTTTGTTTGTCTCACGTGTATGTGTATATATATATATATATTATATGCACATTTGAAATTTTTTTGGATGATTACAGTGATGCAAAAATTGTGGAAACAGTATCGGTGGTGCCCGATCGATGATATGCCAGATCAAAAATTTATGATCCAGTAATGAAACAAATCAGACGATCTTCACGGTCTTCATATTATAGTTAAAACAATAATCTTGGATGGTAAGAAAAGTATGGATGTGACCACTAAGAACAATCACTCAAATTTACACTAGTAACATCTTTGATTTTTAAATAGAAATTTGCAAAAAATTTGAATTATGTAAAATTAGAGTGAAAAGAGAATAATTTTGAAATTCAGAATTTTTGGAGTTCTAGAGAGTGAAAATTTTATGAACATTAAATCAAATGTTAAAACCTCAATATTAGGATTACACTCAGAAAAATGATTCCAACAACAGTAAGTTTGATGAAATCATAATTCAGACAAATAAGTTATGATTTTTCTTTAAAAGGGCAATTTGGTAATTTCACATAATAGGCTCCACTTGCAGAAATTTGAGATTTGAGTATCTTTCATCTATTTTTACTATAAATAGCTATATATATTAATGTACTAAATAGCAAAAAATTTATTATTTTCAAGTTTAAAATTTTCCAAAATTAAATTGGAAAAAATAAGAAAAACCTAGGAGTGAATAAAGAAATCTCAATGGAATCTAGGTCATCCACTCTAAGGCATCCCAATCCAACGGTGGAAAGAAAATAAGCCCTTAAAGATCTTTGAGGAAAAGTACATCCAATCAAATCTTCTCCACTTGGGCTAGGGAAATGACGACCCAATGGAGAAGGATGAAGTAAAAAAAAGATATACTCCCTAGCCAATAGCCACACAATGAGAAATTAAACCGAAACCTTAAGGGAGGAAAGATTTCCACCATACAATCCCAATGGTCCACCTTCCTTACAACTTTCTAAACTTTAAAACACACACACCCATGCCACTCAGTCCTCCTCCCTTAACACTTTCCCATTCCCACATCATCTCCTTGATTATCTCTACTTTCTTTCCATCATTTTCCTTCCAACCTATCCTCTTTCCCTTCCCACCTATCCTCTTGCCTTCCCAACTTTATCTTTTCCACTTAACCAAATCTCTTCCTACTCCACTTTCCATTCCATGTCAAACACTATTTCATATTGAATTCCTCACCCCAACCTTCACTCTATTATCCTTACATATTAACCATCCATCTATCTACTCTCTCTTATGATCCTAGCCATTCATATCTTAGAGAGTTCACTCTAAAACTCTATAAATAAGAGGTGAAGGAGAAGGAGGAGCCAATATCTTACCATTACCTAGAATTGAAAGCTAAACTTAGGAGAAACAAAGGGAGAGAGGTCATCCTTACTAAAGGTCCCCCAATACCACATGATGATCCATTAGAGAAGAGGTAAGAAAGCTCATTCATTTCCATTCCCCCATGTTCTTCCTCATTCTTTTCTCTCTTTCATTACATTACATTCACCATGGCCCTCATCTAGGATTATAGGCATCCATATCTCCTTGCATCTTTAGTTTTTCATGCACAACTCATCTTTGCATCTTTACATTCCATGCATCCTTTCTTTTATTTACTTGCACACATACAACCTCCTATCCTTTGATCTATTCCATGCATCCTTCATCCACATCCAGCCACCACCCCATGCTCCTTTCCACGCCTTTCCATGCTTTTCGTCCCCTCCATTGCATGCATTAGCACTTAGTTCATAGCATGCACCATCTCCTTCCTAGCTTAGTTTTACATGCACACTCTATATCTCCCTTTATCTTCCATGTCTAGTGCCTTCCATCTTCTATGTCCCTTCTTTCTTTTCTTCTTTTTGGGATTTGGGAACAAAAGGATAAGGAAAGAGGCCTTGTGCCCTTTTATGGTAGCAAGGCTACTTCCAAATCCTAGAGTATGGCTGAGGAAAGAATTAAGTCCTTCCATAAAGTCATTCAAATTCCTATCTAAAGGCTTCATGTTGAAGAGTAGGACCACTTCTAAGGTAAAGTACCTATCTCCTCTTTTATATTTCTCTTCTTCTAGTTCAATCATAAGGAAAGTATCCCCTCTATGGATAATCCTTCCTTCAGATGAATGACCTATAATCACATCCCTGTCTCTCTTAACTAAAACTAATTTCTTTCCTAAGAGCATCTAGCTAAGGAGGTGCAAAATTTTATTTTATACTTCCACTCTATCTCTTCTTTTTTGTATAAAGGGTGGTGGTCTTTTAGGAAAGGTGTTATATTCCCCTTTTCTTTGGCTTCCATGGCACTTCATTCGTAAGGATAATTAGATAAGGATTTGAACTGCTGGCCTATGGCATGTTGGGTTAGGGAGATGAGAAATTCTTGGTGGTAACTCAATGTAACAGGGGTCGAAAATAAGTATACAAACTACTATTGAGTGACACAATAAGTGAGCTCTACAGAAGAATTCAAGCCCAAGAAAGAAAAGGGCGTGTAAAGAGCCTTATTAAGTTAGACAACAAAGTTCTACAATGAACACTTTAAGGAAGTTTCTATTTTCTTTGTGTTCCTTTCTTTGTTGTGCTCCTTGTAATTCTATCTTTATTAATGAAAGTTGATTTTCTTTTGTTAGTTAGCTTACTCTCCGTTTTTACTTTACTTTCCTTACTTGTTTTCTTAGTTTATTTAGTTTCTTTATTTCATTAGTTAGTTTTCATGTTTATGTCCTTGTTCTAGTTTAGTTTACTTCCATTATTTTAGTGTTCTTTAATTCCTTGAATGTTAGCTAGGGTAGAGTAGGATAACTTAAGTTTTAATTAACATCTTTCATTAAAAGTGTCCTTGTGGGATTTACCGATATTGTCAATTCTATACTTGAGTAGAACTATGACAACCTAGGTTTTCTAAACCTTTTCCCATACATATAATAATAATACATTTTATAAAAATACGTGGGATCCTTGATATAAAAAACTTGCAATTAACATAAATAACACAATCGTTCAAGAGAAATGTCCAAAAAGAAAACCTCAAGGGTCATCCAACACCAAAACCACGGCAATAAACCAAGTCAATATGCTGAGCATGCTCAATCTAAAACCATGACAAATCAAACACCAGTCGTGAAAAAGGATGAGAATGATAACATGTCCAAAATCCCCAGGGCTCCATCTGTGATCACCACATCATACACCCATGTATAAGTGAATTTACAATATACAAAAGTGTGGTCCAAACTATCCAAAACAACAACATCCATGTATAGCCCAAAAGAGTCTAATCACAAGTCGTGAGACATACACTAAGCCAATCTCTGGAGTACAAAATGGCAAATGCTCCTCGAGGTCCTCACCCAATTAGCACTGCTCCACCTACTTTCCCTTAGTATTATTGCACTCCAAATATGAGGCATTGCAAAACAAGCAATGTCTCAGCAAACTATCACTTGTGTAAATGATTACAAATAATTAAAACATGTGATAAACACTTTGCAAAGAGTACCAATATCATGTTGAGTGTCAAGAGTAAATAATTTATAAGGCAATTTAAATCATCAAGCATCCATATTGGATAACACATGAAATTCATAAAATCTAAACAAAACAATCAGGATCAAAACATGCTTTTTGTCTGAGGCAAAGCAATATCAAAGCAAAACATCATGGCTTGTGAAGCATGATCAACACATGAATAAGCATCTGTCAAAATAAATAAAAACCTATGTCCACAAAGTAATATGAAGCATGTCATGATAAACAGGGCACTGCACACAATAAGCCCTAAGAGTGTCCTACTACACTCAATCACTAGCAATGAGTACTCATCCCAATATCCAGAGTCTCTAGGCTGTAGCTCGTACACCAAGTAGCTTGCACAACCCATAGGCCCCCCACATTTGGCCACCCACCTAAGCATCACCCCCAATAAAGCGTCACACTATGGGTATACAATCACAGATGCACTGCATGAACAAGCAAAATAAGTGTATGGGCTACTATGTTGCAGTGGCAACCACTCCAAGGTCTTAACCACTACCGCTTTCCATCGACATCAAAACAAGAGACTTCCTCCGTCTCGCATGCAAGAAGACAGACTCATAGTGTGGACTACCCATGATCACACCCCTATGGACATTGCCCCCCCTTTGGGGCGAGTGTTCAATCATATCATCATACAATCAAAGGGCGGGTGGCCAACCCTACACCCCTCCTAGCACAATAGCCACAGGGCAACAATACCTGTCATAAAATAGCAAAACATGCTATAAATCATAAAAAACTCCCATGTGAAATAAACCTCAATAAGCACAAATCAAAATCCATGATTAGATATAATCCATCACATGTCAAAACATGGATAATCATATCATCAAATGTCATGATATCGAACATGAAGTAATGAACACGTTTCGATAAAACACGATAGGGTATAAAACACATGCTTCAAGAATCTCAGATAACATATCATGATCAATGTAATCATGAAAAAGTCCCAAATGTAATCACCTACCTCAAAAACTTAGTACTCCAATCAGGCGCGTAACAACATCAAATCACGCGCTTTCATGTATCTATCACATCATAAGTCATCTGATCACTTGGTGTTCTTAAATCTCAAAAATAGCTAATCCAAGTGATAACTTCCCTAATCTAATAGTTAATCCTAGATCAACAGTCTAGATCGTATGATTAATCTCAATTAGGATAATCTAAAACTAGATGTTGGTTTTTCTAACATCTAGACCATCATTCGTCATCTTTAATCATCAATCTATGCCATGAATCATTCAATTAATGTCCCTTAATCAATGAAGGGTCAATCTATTTCATCTTATCAAATTTGAAAAATATTTAACCATTGGATCGCTCTCTCTCACTTATAATCAACATCTAATCAACAATTCTAATCATTTTCAACATGATCATTTATGTTTGATTACTGATTTACATGTACGTCCTAATTACACATATATATGATGGTTAGATCGCTCTCTAATCAGCTAGTCCTAAAGCACCTGATCAGATCAACAGTCAAGATCACTTTTCTTGACAATCACATGAGATATGTTCTTTTAATCCCCTAAGGTCTAATCATCCATTGATCTGCCTGATCTAGGTTATTTAATAGTATTTTGTGATTAGCTAATTTAAAAGTGGTAAAATCAAAGTTTTCATGTTAAATCTAGGTTCATTGTCGAGATGAATACAATAGATGTCTCAGATCATGATTTGGACCTCTGTGGCTCCCATAATCAAGTTTTTAGTAATTGAACTGTGTAATTTAATCAATTTTTAAATAATAATTAAATATAGTGTTGTAGGAACATGCACCGAGTGACGTGCACATGGAATGCACATGCACATTTCATTTCACGCTGGAGACATAGCATGCGTAGCCCCCACTTGCACGCGTGTTGTTCTGCGCGTCTCAAGTAGCATCCTGAGCGTATCCCAACTAGTTTGCCATCATTAAAGATGACAACTGGACTCTAGTCGCTGCCAACAACACCCACGTTATCCAACAACGCCCTAGTCACACCGCAACCAGGTTGGCTCATGAGCATATGTCCGAATGGTGTGCCACGGTGTGCACTCTGGACAACGTTGCGCGAACGCATCTTAAGCGCAGCTGCAGTGTGCCTCAGCTCCTAGGACGTCCCATGCATCCCGGTCGAGCTAAGACAACTATTCGCAAGTGACGCCTGTGTGAGGACAGACCCCAAGGAGCTTGGCACGGTTGTGTGTCAAGCCAGGCGCCCCCTAGACCGCACCGTGTACCCTGGGACGTCCGCACCCCTGGGACGCACGTGCACAGGGGCCTTGGACGGGTTTCCACCCGCCTGGTTCTCTTTGTTCATGGAGAACCGGTGTTTTTCGGCCAAAAAGCTGCCCAAATCTGACCGAAATCTGGGGGAAAACGGGAAAGAGAAGAGAGAGAAACAAAGGGGCCTTACCTGGGCAGTCCAAGTCGTGCCCTTCCTCTGTTGGAGCGGCCCCTGTGACGCCTGCCAGAAAAACCCAATGACTGGAAAATCCAGTTAAATCGTAAAGGCCAGGGGAGGAAAAGAAAGGGAAGAGAAAAAAGATGGCCGTGTCGGATTTTTTGCAGGGAACAAGGAGGGTGTTTCAGATTTGAAGCCCTAGCTTGGCCGGAGAGGAAAATCGGATGGTTGGAGGAGAGGGGAAGAGCAGGCTTTATAGCCGTGCTAAGGCAGTGCAGCCTTTTCCCCTTGGCACTGCCTTACAGAGGTGATGCTGGTGTTTCTAGAAAAATCGGGAGAGGGGGAGGGGTTTCTGGAGAAATCGAAAGACACGTTAGAGGAAGAAGAAGACGGGGTGCCGTTATCAAAATGGCCCCTGCAGTTTTTGGCTTTTTCGTTTTTAGGTGCATTTTACCACAATGCCCTCAATCTTCTAATGCCTATAACTTCTTTATACGAGCTCCGTTTTCGGTGTTCTTTGAGGCATTGGATTCCATTTTGAGAGTAAAATCTAGTGGCACTGAGTTTCTTAACAAATTCCTAATATTTCTATGTGAATTATGAGCAAACATCCCACCACCTAATAAGACCATTAAACATGTAAGAAACATATATTCATTCCCAAAGTAGACCAAGTTACAATATCGTTGGCAATGAGCCAATATCATGGTTGGTTTTTATACAAAATGTCTCCAAATTTTGGGTCATTACAGGCCAACCCAGGGAGGGGAAAAATCCATCACGTGCGAGGGGGGGGGGAGAGCGACTGCATTGTCGCTACTAGTGGCACTAGGAACAGAGAGAGGGAGAGCTATGGTGGGGAGAAATCTAGATGAGCTATTAATGTGGGGGAGGCACATTTAAAGCCCCCCGTTAATACGCTTTTTAAAATTTTGTTTTTTATATAAAAAATCTGATTTATTTAATGTTGAAATGATTATCAGCCATAAATGCTGGTAATCATCACCATGCTTATTTAATGTCCTTCAAATCATGAATTTTAGTGCTTAATTTCATGGGGATCCACTTGTGAAATTACAATTCTACCCCTTTTATTTATTTAATTAATTTAAAAATTAGAATAATTATCTATTTTTCATCCGATCTCTGATTTTAGAATTCTTAATGGCATTGAATTCTATTTCCCATGCACATTTCAAATAATAAGGTTTTAGCTTATGATTCCATCTCTAAAATTTTCAAATCCCCTCTTTTCTCAATTTTTGCAATTTTCCAAAATTCCACGCAATTATGTATTTTTAGAATTTAAAATTAGTGAGTATTACAAGAACCGTGCACTTCTAGTAATTTTTAAAGCACATCATAAGTGTGGGATGAAATTTTTTTAGAAATAAGAATGCAAGAGGTGGTGAATGCTATGAACTAAATAAGGGAAATGCTTGCAAGGCATGTAAGGAAAGACATGCCTAAAGATGAAAATTTGAATGAATGTAAGATCTAAATATGCAAGGGATTGTAATGCAGGTAATACAAACCAAGAAAAGAAGAAAAAAGTAAAACATGGTTGAATGTGTGTATTCTATAGTGGAAGAGGGGATGCTAAGATAGTGCAAGGGTTGATGCATGGAATCCAATGAAGGAAGGAAGCAAGTAAAATTATGAATGCGAGGAAAAGAGTAAGAATGAGAGAACAAGAAAGAAGAATAGGGGATTATGGTCAAGATTCTTACCTTTTATCTAAGGAATTGGACATGTAGATCTTGTAAGCTTTGGTGGGGGGATCTTTGCCCCTCTATTTCTCCAAGCATGTAACTCTAAAGTCTAGGAAAAGTAAGCGATAGAACTCATTGTCCTTCACCCCCTACTTATAGATTTTTGGAGTGGAATCCCTATAAAATGAATTGTTAGGAACTTAAGGTTGAAAGGAGTGACCACTAGTGAAGATTTAAGGAGAAATGGAAGGAAGAAATAGAGATTAGAAGAAGGGGAAGAGGTATAAGATATGGGGATGAGGAAGGAAGGAGATAAGTTGAAGTAATAAAGGAGATAGGCTAAGAGAGAAAGAGGATAGAAGGGAAAGGAGAAAATATAGCAAAATAGTTGGAATTGGACAAGTCAAGGGTGGGGAGGTGTGGAACTCTTGGTTGTGTGTAAAGAGTTCAGAAATTATAAGATAAAGGTGGACCATTGGATTGGAATGGATGATGGAAATTGTTCTTTCCTTAGGGTTTTGGTTTGACTTTTCAACAAGGGAATGGTGGATAGGGTTTGTAACTTTTCTATGCTTCATTCCTGCCCTTTAGATCATCTTTACATTTGCTTAGCGAATGAGATTCTTTTGGAATTTTCATATCCAAAAAGATCTTTGTTAAGGGCTCTTTCTCTCCCCATTGTTGGATCAAGTACCTTAGAGTCGATGACCTATATCCCATTCAAATTTCCTTATATACTCTTGGTCTGCCCTTCTTTTTTCCTTAGGCCACCATAATTTTCTCTAGCCAACACACTTTAAGCAAGGTGGGATGTATCCACCCTTGAAAATCATATTTTTGTTCCTTAAAAATTGGTGGGCAGCCCACCAAAAAAAAATCCAAAAATGGCCTCTTAGTGCAATCTTAATTGCAATGTATCCTCTCCCTGTCCATCCTTGTTTAAGGAAGTATTCATTGGTTGCTTAGAATGTGCATGAACAAGGATAGATCTTGGCCTTTAGGTGCTTGAAAAATAAGATGATTTCCAAACATAGATTTTTTTGTAAATTATCTCTCACTTCTTCTCCTTATTTTTCTCCACCATTTCTTACTTATTTCTTCATGTAAATCATGTTGAACCAAGGGAAAATATGTTTGATTACATGAAAATTTCCCATAAGTGGTCCCCTCTCTTGGTTGAGTAGGACAGAGAGTGAAAGCCATGTGTCTTCGTGTGGGTCTCGACCTTTTGACTTGTTTTATTTCAAAATTATCTCATTGCATGCATGGAAATCAGTCACCTTACTTTTTATATGAACACACTATTTTGAGTGGATAAGGCTCAGCTTTCACTTAGGGTTTTTGATGAGTCTAACTATGATAATAATACCCAATTTTTAATTTGTACTCTTGAACTTTATGCTTGGCATGTGTGGGACATGAAGTAGCATGAAAAATAGTCTTGTTCTTCTTTCGAGTTAAAATTTCTTGTAGTGTGGTTGAGGATGTACTAGTACAAGTTGAAATTTTTTTATTTCCTATAGATTTTCATGTCTTAGATACCCAACCTATATCTAATCATAATAGTCAAATACTTGTCATTTTGGGACAGCCTTGCTCAGCTACCTCTAAAATGATAATCTATTGTAAGAATAGAATCATGAAATTTTCATTTAAAAACATGAAGATTAAGCTTAATGTCTTTAATGCCAGACAACACCCGAACTTTGTGGATTCCATTGAAGTCAATATGATTGAGAGTCATGTCCATAATACATTCCTAACACCAATTCTGACCCACTTGCATCCTATCTATCTCATTTCAATTTTGATATAGACAATTATAATAATGAACAGAATGCATTACTTGATACTACACCTGTATTAGACACTTCTAAATGGAAACCCAAAGTGGAACCTCTTATACTCCCCGATACTACCCATGTTCCATCTATTGAGAAAGCCCCTACCCTTGACCTAAAAACTTTTCCAAAAAGCTTGAAATATGCATTTTTGAAGTCTATTAGAGACCTTGAGTATTATTATTGCTTCCAATTTGAAAAACGAATAGGAGGGTAAGCTACTCGATGTACTCTGGGACCATAAGACAGCTATACGGTGGTTAATAGAGAACATAAAGTTTATAAGCCCTATCATTTGCATTCATTGCATTCATCTTGAGGAAAATGAGAAACCAACTAGGGAGATGCAATGATGGCTTAATCCTAATTTGAAGGAACTAGTAAGAGCATAGGTTCTTAAGTTGTATGATGTTGGCCTAATGTATCTCATTTCTAATAATTCTTGGGTTAACCAATTTAAGTTTACCTAAAAAATCTAGAGTAATGGTAGTTCAGAATGATGAAAATGAGTTAGTCCCCACTCATATGACCACTAGATGGAGAATGTTTATCGACAACCAAAAAATAAATTTGGTCACAAGGAAAGACCACTTTCCTCTTCCATTTATTAACCACATGCTTAAAAGATTAGTCGAACATGAAAATTATTATTTCTTGAAGGGTATTTTAGTTATAACCAGAATTCTATAGCACTAGAGGACTAAGAGAAGACCACCTTAACTTGTCCATTTGAAACCTTTTCCCACCATCGCATGCCTTTTGGGTCATGCAATGCACCTACGACTTTTTAAAGGTGTATGATGAGTATTTTTTCAAACACAGTAAAGCATTTCCTTAAGGTGTTTATGTATATTTTTTAGTATTTGGATCATATTTTTATGAGTTCTTGGACCACCTAGATCTAATATTGGGCAGGTGCCAATAGAAGAATCTAGTATTAAACTCTAAAAAATGTCATTTCATGAAAAAAGGTGGATTAGTACTAGGCACATTGTATCACAAGATGACATTGAGGTTGATAAAGCTGAAGTAGATTGCATCTCTAGTATTCCCCCTCCTAGGATAGTGAAGAATATTTGCTCATTCTTAGGGCATATTGGTTTTTACCATAAATTCATTAAGGAATTTAGTAAAATTTCTAAGCCTCTTTGTAATTTACTCATAGAGGAGGAAACCTTTGACTTTGATGATTCAAGTACCTTATGGTGGAATTAGCCTTTGCACTTATTATTCAACCACTGAATTCGAGTGTACAATTTGAAATAATGTGTGACATATCCGATTATGTAGTCAGTTCCTTTTTGTGGTAGCGTATTGCTAAATTACTCCATGTCATATACTATGTTGGTAAGACTTTAAACGGTGCTCAACTCAATATTCCACCATGGAAAAAGAGTTGTTGGCCATTGTTTTTGCATTGGATAGATTTATGTCTTATCTCTTAGCATCTAAAGTCATTATCTACTTGAACCATGCTGCCCTAAAACATCTACTCTCTAAAAAATATGTTAAACCTAGGCTGATCTGATGGATATTATTTCCATAGGAGTTTGACGTTGAAATTTGATATAAAAAAGGTTTTGAGAATATTATAGCAAACCATTTATCCAGGATAATTGTCTAGTCTACTAGTGAATCAATGCCCATTACTAAGTCTTTGTTGGATGAGCAACTACTGTAGGTTTCTCAGTTGCTTTGGTTTGTGGATATTATTATTTATTTTGTTACTAGTCAAATTCAATCACACTATTCAAAATAAGATAACTCCAAATTTTTAGCCTAGGTCAAGTGCTTTTTATAGGACAATCTATACCTATTCAAGTACTATTCTAGCCAAATTATATGGACATGTGGTCCTAATAGTGACCACCAAAGTATCATCTCCTTTTATCATGATCATGCATTTGGAGGCCACTATAGTGTAAGAAAGACCATTGCAAAGATTTTGTAGTATGGCTTTTATTGACCCACTATGTTTAAGGATTCTCATACTTATTGTATTGCATGTGACTGTTGTTAGAAGTTAGGAAGCATGGGATCCAAGAACATGATGGCCTTAAACTTTATATTAATTATTAAGCTTTTCAGATGTTTGGGGCATTGATTTTATGGGTCCATTTCCTGGCTCTTTTAGAAATTTTATATATTCTTGTGGGAGTAGAGCATATGTCTAAATGGGTAGAAGCTGTGGCATGTAAAACAATTGACTACAAGGTGATGGTCTAGTTTTTAAAAGATAATATTTTCACACATTTTAGTATTCCATGGACTATTATTAAGAATGATAGAAAACACTTTTGCAACTAGGTTTTTGAAGGATTAACGAAAAGATACAGTGTTACTCATAAAGTTACAATGTCTTACCATCACCAAACTAGAAAACAAGTAGAGGTATTTAATAGGGAAATAAAGCATATATTTGGAAAGAAGGTAAATCCAAGTCGAAAAGATTGGTCTTTATGACTTAATGATGTACTATGAGCATAGCGTTTAGCTTTTAAGACTCCCACTGGCAAGTCACCCTATTGTCTAATTAATGAAAAGGCATGTCATCTACCAATTGAGGTGGAACAAAAAGCTTGTTGGAAAATTAAACAACTCAACTTCAATTTTGATAAGCAAGTGCCCACGAGAAACTCCAGCTCCAAGAGTTGGAGGAGATTAGAAAAGATGCACATGATACAACAAAAAAATATAAAGATTGCTTGAAATTGCTTCATGATAGAAATATTTTGAGGAAATCTTTCATACCTGGTCAAATGGTTCTTTTATATAATTCTCGATTGCAACTCTTTCTAGGGAAATTGAGATCTCAATGGACTGGTCCTTTTATTATTCATACTATTTATGGGATAATCAAGATTGAGAAAGATGGAGTCATCTCCAAGGTTAATGGTCAACAACTAGAACCTTTCTTGGAACTTAGGAACCCTAATACATAAGAGGAAGGCCCCCTCAAAGATCCTATTTAACAGGATTGATTCCACTACGGCACTATTGTATATAATTTTTGTAGGTTTAGGGTTGAGTCATTAGTGATTCTTACATTTCCATATGCATTAGCATCATTGTACTTTATCTTATATCAGAACGTTCACATCAAGAGATTTATGCACCATCATTGGTGTTGGTACATTTCTTCCTACCTTCTCTCTCAAATTTATTATTTTATTTATTGATGGTTTTTATTTCTAAACATTTGAGGATAATGTCTAATTTAAGTCTGGGGTTGGGGTATTTCAAAATTTGATGAGTTCTTTGTTGGGTTTTGAGTCTTTTTGTTAATTTTTAAGGTAAAAAAATAGATTTCTCTCTAGATTTTTTTGGTAAGTTCCTATATAAGGAAGAGAATTGAATTTTTTTTAAAATTCAATGTTATCTAATATATAAATAGAAATATTGTATATACTTGTATATTTAGCATTTTTTAACCTAAAGCTTTCCATAAATATCACTAATTAGGGTTAATTTTATATTTTACAGTTTCAAGGTACAAATAAAATAAAATGCACAAGTTTGACCCTCAAAGAGTAAGTTTAGAGTATGAGCAAAGTTATGGGCTTGTCTTCTAAATTTAGTAAAGTCCAAAAGTTCAAAATGCAGATTGAGTGATGTTATCATTTTCAACACTATCAGAAACCCTAGAGGCATTATCGAACCTTATTCGCATAGAAGAGGCTATAAATATCAAAATATAATGTGGAAGAACTTCCATGCTTGCATGCATACATTCTATCAACTTTGGGGAACTTCTAAGTGAAGCTTAATAGCCACACACGTCAAAGGAGGCATGCATGTGAAGTACACTCAAGTCAGGGCCCATAGGAGACTTAAATCTTTCACTTTATTTTGTCTTTATTTCATAATGGAGATGACTATTATGCTCCACACAATTTTCCCATGCATGAGTAAATTCATTCTCATCATTCCATGTGAAATCCATGAAAAAATAAAGAGAAAAATAAGGGGGTGAGGAGAGAGGAAAAAACAAGAAATCTCTGGTCACTTTTCATCTAAAATTTTCAAAAAAGAGTGGCTACGATCTATTTATATCTAAGACTAAGCTAAAGCAACTAATGAGAAGCCATTTGAGATAGGAAGTTGTCATGTAAGAGAGAGAAAACTAAGCTGTGATGGTGGAGATATTTTCAACAGGTTGCCCACCATGTTTGAAGGAGTAAAAACATGTTTCTCTAATGAATTTTGATTAGATGGAGAGAAAAATGGTAGGTCTAGGAGTAAAACAAAGGATAAGAATATTAGAGGATAAGAAAACATCTACAAGATCTTAGCTATCCACTTTAGGGCATGTCGATCCAATAGATGAGAAGAAAAGATATTTAAAGTGTATCTTATTGGTGGGAGACTTCAAAGAGATCTCTACCACCCATCCTAAGGCTAAATCATGATCTGATGGTGGAGAAATAAAGTTAAAACAAGAGCAAACCTTAGCCACCTTGTTATGCTACACATAAGAGATGAATCATCACATTTTTTCCATAGATCCATCATCCCATGCAAGCATTAAATTAGGAGTGCTACACAAATTTATTCAAGGATCCTTCCTAGATGGATATGAGAAGATAAGGAGAAAGTAAATAAGGTATAAAGGCTAAGGAAAGAGGTGAGCTTCAAATAGGGAACTTCCACCCTCTCACCTTCTCAATGTGAAACACAAAAAGGCCAAAAGAGTTCAACACATGGTCTGCTCTCCTTCTTCTCACTTTGGTCCAATGTAGAAGAGAGAAAAGCAGAACCAAAGTTGAGATTCCCAACCCTAGAAGACCACATGAGTTGACCATACAAAGGAGTGAACCATTCAAGGTGAAGAGGAGAAGAGAGAGATGAAGTGTTTATCCATTCAACTTCATCTAAAGGTAAGAGGAGATCCCATTTTTCTTCCATCATGCACCCTATATTTCACAATTTTATTTTATTTAGATCCACTTAAAATTCACAATACTAGCCCATCATTGCATCCTCTATCATTCACCAAAATATCCACCTAAAACTCGCACTCTAACCCTTTCATTAATTCATCCTTTTCATACTCTATTTTCAATCTTTTCTACCTAATTTTCTAACCTTTTAACACCATTTTATTTTTCATTTGTTTTTATAAACATCATCTATCCTCAAACTTCATATATTGATCTCTCCACACTATTGGCTACCTCTTCCTAAAATTTGACAAAACAATTCCACCTCTAACCTCTTCTTCTGTTCACACCTTTTTAGCACCTGATTTCAATTTCATTATCATGCGTTAATCTTTTTCTAGTTTGTTCTATTTTTATAAATTTTTCTCTTCATCTTCTGGATCTAAAATTCATTTCCCTATATTTTCATCCTATCCTTTATATTTGCATCCATTCTTCTCTTCAATATTTTTCCATTTGCAAGCCTTTGTGGATCTCTTTCTCTCTTTTGGTATTACAAGCATGAAGTAGTCATTTGGGTATAAAGACTTCTCTTGTGGTTTGTGGCATGAGTAGTTGGTGATCTTTGGCCTTGTTGGGTGACACGACAAAGAGCTATGCCATAAGTGGACAACAAGTATGTATTGGTCCTAGTGTGTAGGTTAACAACTTTCATCGAAAATTTGTTCAAGTGACACAAAGGAGTTTTTAGGTGAATGTGTTCTAACACAGGATAGTCTTGTTATTTGCCTTTTTTTTAATGATGTGATCTTCCATTTCAATAGGATAAAAATTTCTTTTCCATTCTATCTTATTTGTTCTTTAATTTAAGTGTTCTTCACTTACATTCATTAATTGTTAGTATGTGCCCTAATAAGGTAGGATATTCTTTGAATAAGTGTAGTGCCAAGCTAAGAAATTAGTAATAAGAAATTATAAAAAGAGAGCTTGAGCAAAAATTACTTCTATGTGTTAGAAACATCAAGCTTCTAATTACATATATAGGAAAATCTAAACAACTATACTAAAAGTATTTGATTTCTAATATATTTGATTTTTAATTCCAAAGGTTAGATTTAATTTCCAACAATTTTATGTATTTTAGTATATTTAGATAATTAGTTTAGTCCAATATATCATTTCAGTAGGTTGAAGAATTTCAAATATATTTTTAATTAAGTTTTCATTTATTAATAGAGTTTATGTGGGTTGACATGTATTTGCCATGTCTATGCTATGGTGGACTGTGTACTTTTGGTTATTTTTAAAACACATCATTATCTTTGAACTTTAGCTTATTAATAGATTTGTATACAATTATCTCATTTTATTATCCTTTTTCTAAAGTTTCCATGAATAGTGAACTCAAAATACTTATTGCACATTAGCCAAATATATATAGGTTGAAGAGCATGCATAACGTAGAGAACTTGAAGAAAATTAGTAGAGACTCATAACCCGTGTGAGAACAAAGACATCCTTTCTTTGTGAGGATTATACATCAATTCTAATTTTTCTTTAACGAACATTAATTTGTAGTTGGTCTCATTATTCCTAGTTCTGGTCAACTATTGAGAAATAATATTAATGACTATATTATATATCTCTTGATTTTGTAGACATATTTGAGAGTTATATGAAACTTAGAAAATCATAGAGACCATCTTTGACTAACCTAGAGCCTTTAGCCTACCCTATGTCATTTTCAACTACTTAGCCCTTTGGAGCCTTACAATTATAGCCTTTTCTTGATTAACCAATAACCTTTACCCATATTTTAACCCCATAACATATCCATTACCTAGTATGTTTTGAAAATATGTAGAAATGGTTGGAGAAATATCTTAATGAATAGTATGAGCAGTATAGAAAAAGAGGAGAATATTATAATGCTTCAAAAGTGGAAAAGGATATACTCAAAGTGCAGTGAACAAGAAAATAAAAGGATAGCCAATGAAAAGAATGTTGACTCTTATGTGAAAAACATGTTGTGATTACACCTGTAGAAGACCTTTACATAGTTTGTAACACATTTTTCTTTACCCTTACACAACTTTTTTTTTTTATAACATTGTCCTAAGCCTTATGTTTCATTCTACTAAAGAACTAACTTAATCTTAAGAGTAATATGGCTTGCATATGGTTACAAATGAGTATGGATTTTGGTGGTGTGTAACATTCTTAATAATTGGTGTCCTTTCGATGAGACCATTTATCAATTTTTTTCTAAGTTATCATTCTTTCTTATGAAATAGGTGAGATAATTTAGTATTGATAAACATTATTCTACTCACATATTAATTAGAGTGTTATTCACTTATGAGCGACTTCTTTCTAAGTGTTAATTATATTTTGTCAGATTTGAAGTCTAAGCATACTTTTGAAAAGTAATTTAGGTGATAGTTTACTTAGATACTGACAATTGGGTATATATTGGCTAAATTTGCACACACACATTCCAAGGTTTGATTGGTAATAGAATATCTTTGGAATAAGGGTAGGATTTTGAATGATTGTTCTTTTTTATTAACATTTAAAGTTAGATATTTAATGTGAACTAAATGGAAGAAAAGTATTTGAGAAAAACAAAAGAATTTTAATGCGTGTTGTGTTTTGAAATGTTTATGAGTATCATACTTGAAAATCCTTTTGAGACTATAACTAGTCCATTAAGGGTAACCTAAGGATTTAAAGGCTTTTTGCATACATCAAATATAGACAACAACACCTATAAAGTGATTAGGATTTTTAGGTTTTATATTCTTTATTTTTTCTTTTGTTGTTTTTCTCAGGGACTAACAAAATGTAAGTGATATGTAAAGAAATATATTACACACGTACCTCTATATTTAGTAGGTTTTATGCCTTGAATTTTTCATGAATATCATTCATTAGGGTTAATTATACATTTTGTAGGTCTATAGAAAAATGGTATTTTTTGTAATTTTAACCCTAAAATAAGCAAGATTACATTCCAAGCTACATCAGAGGCCCACCCATGCCAAACATGAATTCTATGAGTTCAAAATGAAAGTTGGGCAATGTTATCACAATTAGAGTAGTCAAAAATTTTAAGTGGAACATCGACCTTTTTAAACTCCCAAAATGTGAGGGCCTTGGTCTTCTAACTATGTTAATGATGATAGAACTTTTCATGCATGCATGCAAGATATCCACCACCTTGAAAAGATTCTAAGAGAAGCTTAAATCACATATGTTAAAAGCATATACAATGAGAGCTTTCTTGAAATAAAATAAGTTAGAAGACCAAGGCTCGCATGAGACACATTCCTTACACTCTCTCTCCTACTCAAACAAAAGAGGGGACCAAATAAGAGAGTGGACAAATTTTTCATGTAAGGTGGTGTTCCCTCACTTAATTCCATATTTTTATTTCAAAAAAATAAGGAGGAATGGTGGAGAAAATAAAGGAGGTAAGGAGAGACAATTTACAAGCTATGGTAGGAAATCATCTTACTTTTCAAGCGCTTGAAGGCCTAGATTTATCCTTGTTGAAGGATATTCTAAGAAACCAATAAATACTCACTCAAATAAGGATGGACCAATGAGAAGATAGATTAAAATGAAGACTAGACTAAATCCCCATTGATGGAGAGTTTTTTGGTGGGCTACCTTCCTATTTTCAAGGAAGAAAAATGTCTAAATTCAAGGGAGAAGATGTCCTACCTTATTTGAAGCCTATTGGATGGAGAAAATATTAGTGGGATAGGAGAAAAGAAGGAGAAACTAAGAGTGGATAATAAAATCTTAAAAGAATCTATGCATCTACTTTAAGGCATCTTGATTCAACGATGGAGAGAAAAAGAGCCCTTAAAGAAGATCTTTTTGAATAAGAACACTCCAACAAAATCTCATCAACTAAAGTTAGGGTAAAGATGATTCAAGGGGTAGGAATAAATCAAAGAAAATCCACAAACCCTAGCCACCACCTACTCTATGAGAATTTAAGGAAATCCCCCAAGGAGAAAAGATCTCTACCAACCAATTCAATCTGATGGCGTACATTCCTTTCAAACATTATGAGCTTCAAACACATACACCCATAAGCTTTCAACCCTCCTGCCTTATTGTTTCCATTTTCCCTTTGTTTTCTCATGTACCTTCCTATCTCTTTCACTACTTAGCCTATCTTCCTTCTCATCCTCCCATATCCCCTTCCATTCCATCTTATTTGCTTCCTTCTTTATCTTCATTCATTCCACAAAGGATTCCCCCCTCCCTCTCCTTGTACATATCTTGTCTTCCTTCCACTGTCTTTTAAATCATGACCATTCATCACTCATTTTTCCTTGTCATCTCAATCATCCATTCCTAGGGCTTCAACCACAAAAAAACTATAAATAGATTTAAGAATAAGGAGAAAAGGATCTCTTAAATTTACCTAGACCTTGAAAGCTAAACTTAGGAGAAACAAAGGAAGAGAGATCACTCTTGCCAAAGCTCCCTTAGGTCGGCAGTCCACATGAACTATAGAATAAGTAAGGGTCAAAGAGGTAAGGGTCTCATCCATCCCCACTTCCCTTCTTTCTTTATCCCATCCTCTCTCATTTGCCTCCTCTCTTTCCTCCACCCCATCTCTTCCATGCCTTGCACCACCTTGAATTGCACATATTCAATCTTGCAAGCATTTTGCTTCCATGCCTTTACCTTCACTCTAACCTGCACACCTTCCATTCTCACTCCATCTCTCTTTCACTCATGCTAACCTTTCCATTCCACGTCTCTCACTACATCTTCACCACTATAGGCATTCTCCATTACATCATTGTGTCCTTCCCTTCATGCTAGATCTTGCATGCACTATCCTTAAGCATCCCACTATCTTCTCCATTACAAGCATTGCACCACCTTCATAGGATTATATGCACATCCTCTTTCATGCTTTACTCGCAATCTTGCTTTGTGTTCTCCCTTGCATGCATGCCCCCTCTACATAGCATGCATCATCCTCTTACAACTTTGTTTTCGCCTATCTCTTTAGCACTTACATGCATATGACTCTCCATTCTCCCCTTACATTTACATGCAACCCCCTTCTCCTTACACGCACACTTCCATCTCCCTTTTACTTTCACTCATCCTTCTCTTTTCATTCTTTCTTTTATTTTTCTTTTGGGATTTGAGAATATAAGGAAAAGGAAAAGAACCCTTGCACCCTTCTATGGCATCTAAGGTTTCCTTCCAATCCCAAAAGCATGGTTGAGGAGAATCAAGTCCAACCAAGAAATCATCCTAGCTCCTAGATAAAGGCATCATGTTGAAGAGTAAGAGAGCTGCAAGTACCAACTTCTTTCATCATCTCCTAAGGCTAGAATTGGTGAGTCCTAAGCCAAGGGCCATTGTCTCCTTTTTCTTTTACTTTTTCTATATCATTCTTAAGTAAGGGCATCTCTCTCTTAAGGTTAACCCTAGCTTAATATGATCCCTTCATCCTCCTCTTTGCTAACTCCTTAAAAGCTTTCCTCTTTATAGAGTATCTAGCTAAGGAGAAGCACAAATTTCTTTTATCTTTCCACTCCATCCCTTCTTCTTTTCTTCTTGAAGGGTGGTAATTTTTGGACTTAGGACTTGAACTTTGGGTATTTGGCATATTGGGGGTCAAGATGAGAAAAGTTTGTGGTAAATTAGTGTAACTTGGGTTGAATATAAGTGTACAAGCACTTATTCAATGACACGACAAGAATGTTATAAGCAGAATTCAAGCCTAGGGAAAAGAAGAGGATGTGAAAAGAGCCTAGTACAACTAAGGACTCCTATAGTGGATAGTTCAAATGGAAATTTTTTTAATTTTCTTTGTTTACTTTCCTTTCTTTATGTATTTACTTTTCATTACAATCAAGTTGTTAATGAAAGTTTCTTTTTATTCCTAATTGCTTTACTTCCCTAGTTTATTTTCTTTATTTCTTTGTCTATTTCCTTACTTTAGTTTAGTGCATTACTTCTTTACTTCCCTTAATTGTTGGCTAGGTTAAAGTAATCCTAGAAGGTGGTCTCAAAGGGAGGATGTTGAGCTACAGGATGGCAGGCTTCGAGTGATCCTAAGAGTTTAGTCCCACATTTCTTGGGAAGAAATAAGTTGAGCTGGTTATAGGGGTTTGGAGTATCTCTCAATATATATGTGTTTTTCCTATGGGGAAGAACAAAACCATGAGGTCATAAGGCCATAAGGCCAAAGTGAACAATATACACACTGCTGGAACCCTGACCGTTATAACTGCTCTTAATTTAACTTTTAATTAAACCATTTATTATAGAGTACTCATGGGATCGATCTGTATTTTTTTATTCTATACTCCAATAGGACCATGCACTTGAAGTAATAATAAAATTCACGTTAGTATGGGAATATTTGATATACACATAAACATTACAAATAATATCCTTATAATTAGCATTTTTAACCTAGATTTGCTTAATTTATCATTAATTAAAGGTAATTTTACATTTTACAAGATTAGGATAGAAGTGACAAAAGTGCTATTTTTGGAAACTTGAAACCCTAAAAGAGAGTTATCATGCCATTCGAACACCACCATGTACCAAAATGCCAAAAACTAGGAAGTCAAAAACCTCATCCGCATGTCAATATCAAAAGACAAGGTGGCCAAATTCCCACCCATGCATGCTTGCAAACCACCACCTTGGGGAGCTTTTGTCAGAAGCTAGAATGTTATAAAGGAGTCACACATTATCTTTTTCTAAAGAAAAACAACTCAAAAGTAGAGCTTTTATGCAATGCAGTCTTACTTTCTCATTCACTCACCTGAATTAGAGAGGGACCCACATGGTTTACACTTTTTTTCTACAATGAAGGAGGACGTGTTACACTCTTTAAAAGATATTTTTACATGAGAATTTCAAGGAGAAAAATAAGGAAGTAAAAAACTTGTAGTTGAGAGCTAAAATAAATGGAAAATCTACGTCTCACCTTCATTTAAACTTTCAAAGAAGTAATAGTCATAATGTCTACCCTAGGAAGCATCCATTGAGAAGTGATTTTCAAGAGAGAATCAAGGGAATGCTAGGGTGTACCAATGAGAATGAAGCATGTAAGATGATTGATGGAGAAATTTTTGATGGACTGCCCACCATTTTTAAGGAGCATTCATGCATGATTTTAATGGGATAGAAAACATGTTTTCAAAGAAATTAAAGGTGGCCTGAAAATGAAGAATGGCTATTATTGGATGAGAGCTTGGTGTGTGTGTGTGTGTGTGTGTGTGTGTGTGTGTGTGTGTGTGTGTGTGTGTGTGTGTGTGTGTGTGTGTGTGTGTGTGTGTGTGTGTGTGTGTGTGTGTGTGTGTGTGTGTGTGTGTGTGTGTGTGTGTGAAAGCTACAGAGAGGTAAGTCCATATCTCCATCCCTCTTTTCTTCTTCCATTACATGCATCATATTCTTCTATTTTTCATTGTTTCCACACATATTCCATGCCCCATTTTCTATTTTCATTTTTTTTATCTCATGCACTCACCAATCATCCTTCTAACTCTGTCTAATCTTCAACGCCTGTTTTTCATCTCATTGACTTGCCATTTCCATTTGTTTTCTCTTTCATTCCATGCACTCTTGTCTCCTTCCACTCTTCTTGATTTGGAATGCATAATCACTTCCATTTCATCTTTCTTTCTCCACTTAAAATACTTTCCATCTTTCCATTTCTCCCTTCATTTTGCACATCATCATTCTTTCTTGATTTCAAAGCATTCCATCAATGCATCTTCTATAGCATTCCATGCCTTCTCCATCATCCATCCCTTTCTCTCTATGCCACACACATGCATGCACACTCCACTATGTCACACGCTTGGATCTCTAGTTAGTGTTGAATTTTCTTTATATCTCGGGATTGTGGCTATTGAGTGGTGTTCCATCTACTTGTTGAGTGACACAACAAGTTAGAAAGCACCTTGTGGTTGTTGGACAAGGTGGTAGCATGGTTTGGAAAGGATTGAAGTTGAAATTCATTAAGGGACATAGCAAATGAAATCATTGATATCTAATCCATTCCATAGGAAGTTTTGTTTATTTTGCTTTTATTTTTGTTTAATCCATGTATTGAATTCATTGTAAGCTTTTAAATTTTGGTTGATGGAAGTTGTTCTTTATTTTAGTACTTCTTAGTTAAAATTTTATTCTTGTTTTTCATGTATGATATTCCATATTTGCATTAGTCACTAGTTGTTGTTATTAGTGTGACATTTAATTTTAAGTTTGTTTAAAATTAGTTAGTGAATTAATGTTTATTATAGTTTTAGATCAAATCATGAGCAGCTATATATTTTTCCTAGGAGGTGTTTTAATTGCAAAGTCATTTTTACATTTGAAAGTGTTTTAATATCAATTTTAAAATTAGTAATCTAATTTATATGTTTAGTGATCTTTTCATAGGAAATATCAAGCATTTACTATACTTTAGATACTAAATATGTTAGATTAGTTAATTTAGTATATGAAAATCTTAGATAATCTGGTCCCAAAAAAGACATGTTATGCTTTGAGAAAACATACTAAATTAGACAAAATCCCAGATTGAGAAAATATGGAAATTAGAACTTTTGATGATAACATATTTCATGTTTCTTATTCATCAAGGTATTATTGACATGAGTAGTGTAAAATTTTAAATTTCTTAGTTCTAAGAATATTTAAATTCAGTGTGGTGAATTCTAAAAGCCTAGGCCTAGTTGGCTGATTTTACACCTTTTAGTGTTTTTTGAATTAATTGATTATTTGTTCTCATTTATTGGCTATGTTAAATTTAAAACACATCAAGATCCACCATACATTATAGGCTTTATTAAAATAAAAATAAAAAGAAGCAAGGTCTAGTCTAGTTAAAGTATTATAGAGTACCAAAATTTTCCTATAAAGATGTTGGTCCAATTTCTTCACTGCTTCAAATTTGGTGAGCTAGGATGTAGTGACCATAGGTGTAGCACATGCTTTGTGTTCTCCATTTTGGACCAGTTAAGTAGGTTGCATATGTATTTTGTTTGTAATACAACAATTTATTCACGTTTGGAGCTCCTATACTTTAGAGAATTATGAGGAATTACAAATAACAACCCAAGGTTTAACATGTACCCTAATGCATGAAGACCATTGTGCATCTTAACTCCATCTAGCATCAATAACATCAAATATGGACTTGAACTCTTGCTAGACAAAATTCAAATACCTCTAAATTAACCTTAGCCATAGCTTGATATGAATGCCATATGGCATATCTTGAGAATTTGCCAATATTAATGCCTCAACTAAAGTTTCAATTATATTCCAAACCATCATACACCTTGACCAAAACTCCTTGTCTAATGCATTCTTTTCAATCCTTTGATAAACTTCAATAGAGTGTTAGCAAACCTACATTTCAACTACTCTACAAAAACAAACATACACTTTAGTGCCTTTCTTTTCATAAAGAGGCCTTGTATGATTAAGAAGTTAGCTGAAAACCTTATCCATGTGTGCCTGCGCAAGTCCTTGCCTTCTGTGAACTTCTTCCTCATTAAGTGATATAGCCAAACATGGTTTTAAATGAACATTGTAATTTCCCTTGCTTTGTCTAAAGTTTCAACAAACTTTAGAAAACATCCTTTGTCACCAAGGTCTCCAAGCATGAGTTCAATACAATGGACAGCGCATGGTGTCCAATACAATCTACCAAAATGGTCCATAAAAAATTCCATGCCATTTTATAGCTTGGCTCATTATTAGAAATGAATTGAACCACATCTTTCTCCTATACTTCTTCTGCTAGTCTTATCTACACTTTTAAGGAATAAACTCCTGTAGAGCTATAAATTAGGAAATTTATCAATTGATGATTCACCATATCCGTCTACCCTTCAGCCATCATAGAGCATCCAAATTATCCCCATGTCTCTTTAGTTTTATCCAAATATACATCCAAGCCATTTTTCAAAGTACATAAAAGCTTTCCCCTAAGTTGATGATAGGAAGGACTCTTATATCTGGGTCCAATACTTGCATTTGCATCAACCATTGATTGGTGGTAACTTGACCTTGAACATTCTACAAATGTCATACCAATTTGCAGCTATGGCCAAATCTACCTTCTCCTTTGTTTCCTTTCGAGTAAGAGAGCTTTCAATGCTCTTTTGAGCCCCACTAGTGGTAAGTGGAGTCTAGAACTCTGCAAATCCTAAACCTAATTGCCTTACTCTTCTCTAGTTTCCAGTATTGTGAGACTTATAGCATCCTCTAAATCTTGTTCCCCTTCCTCATCTCCACCATTAGTGCCATAGAAGTACCTGACTTGTCTTGTGCAGATCTTTACGCATACTGGTCTTCTTTATAAGTTTCCAAGGCCCTTTTCATTTATTCCTTCACTTCATAAGGCACCTTCTTACAAAGTGCCACCTCTCCAGGTATTTGTGCCAAATGATACTTCAAATGCGCAATACCTCCGCTATTAATGAACTTACCACAGTATGCACAATGAGCTTTAGAGCACTTGTTACAAGTTTACTATGCGGCAAAGCCAGATCAGTTCTTATCTGGCTGTAATCACTTGAAGTGCCCCTTCCAACCAAAGGTGAAGCTCTACTATTCCTTGCCCTAGATCTCCTACCTCGATTACCCATTCCAGTTAAATGCTCTGATCCCATTTTCAACAACTACCCTTAGTCGACAAACATTTGGGAAGAATTTGGAAAAATTTAACATTACAACAAACAATTTGTGAAAAAATCAAGAAAAAAGCGCTTCATGTTCATGTGTAAGATCTCATTGACAAAGATTCGATGAAATTCAACAAAATTTGTTCTACAAAACAGTGATTTTACATTCCAGGGTTGCCGGAAGGAACGCGAGCTGTCTTGGAGGACTAGGATTGCCAGAACAAATGAAGCAAAGAAAACTGGCAATGGTTTTACTTTTCGCTGTGAGTCGTTAGAACAGAGAAGAAGAAAAGGAAGAAGAATTTTTTTCAGTAAGTAAAAGTACAATAATACCCATTACTTATGACATATTAATTTAGTAAACCATGCCAAAAGTGAAAAATATTTCATTCTCTGCAATTTCATCATTACCATTTGTATCGTCCGATACAACTAATCTTGGTCGGTTCAAGCGGAAACATCCGGTTTGGACCGGTTTAAAACAGAAACGATAAGGCACAATTTCTATTCCATCTCTTTAGCTCGACCGGTATTAGAGGCCGGTACGCTACGAGATTGACAGCCAAGGAATACATCTCACATCTTCAATATCACAAATAGCCAATTTGATACTAGGAATGGAAATGACCGAATCAATGGCAGGTTTATTGTTTCCTATAATTATCCACATAAATCAAGAAATATACCAACATACCTTTCTTGGAGTAGCTGCAGGGATAGGCACTAGTAGGGGACCCATGAAATGTGAGGAGGATTAACGCCGAGCTGGACATGTAAAACCAAGCACGGGGGCTTGTATTTTAGATTTATAGCAACATTTCAAGCTTGCAAACATGGTATCAGCACTCCGGATCTACGAATCCAATTGGTTGCCTCATATACATTATTTCCTTCAAATCAGTTTCTGAAATTGCATTCACTACGTCTAATTGACAGAACTTCTATCCGAATGAGAGGACGATGGCTAGGATCGTCCAGATTGTTGTTGATTTGAGATAATCGATTCTTTCTTGTTGATTAAAGCCTTTAAGAAATAAGTTACGCTTTGAACCCGCCTTAGTTTCCATAACATTCATCTTTGGCTAATACGATACCAAAAGTTAAACTCCCATTGTTAACTAAAGCACTGATTTCAATGACCATAACCTTGCACCATTTATACCACTTCTTCGCCTGACTATAGGAGGTGGGCTCTGTCATGAGTAGGAAATCTTCGCCATCTTTCTCAACTAGAAATGCCTACTGAGAGTTAGTCATGCGATCGCGACCCCTACTCATACATGCGTGCGAATTAGGCTTCAGTGTGGGGCCTGCAGAAATCTAGTTGGTAGTTGCACTAACTAGGTGGGACCGGATTAGGTGTGGAATCATCAGTGGTAGGTAGAGATGCAAGACTATTAGAAGGTAAAGAGTGTGTTTGTGCATAAATTTCATAAAGATATTTTATTGAGCGGTTTTTGGGAGATGTGAAATCAGGCAAGGAAGTGAGATTGCTATTTCCTTGAATTTTGGAAGGATGATGTTAAGGAGAAAATGTTGAGTTAATAACCCATGAGGAATAGTTAGGATAGGTATAGGAGGACCAATTGGATTGGAAAATCATTCCCCGCCCCTATATTTGCCACTAAAGTGTTGACTTTTGGGCAGAAAATTCAAAAGAAAATCATAAATGTCCAGAAAAATCATTAAGGGCAAGAGTAATGCAAATATAGGGTTGGAAATATAATTTCTCATGGGGATTAGAAAGAGAAGTCGGCCGGAAGAAAAAATAGATATTGAAGTAGAGAGATTACATGGGCGGGGCTCACACCAAAAGAAGAGGAAATTGCTAGAGAGGGCTAGGATGTGCTATTGGAGCCTTCCTGAAATGAATGTGGCATAGAGTGAAAGAGAAATTTATCTTCACCAAAGAAAATGTGACGCGTAATGTATGTACTTCTATATAGTATGCCAAGACGCATATCCCAGATGATGGGACTAAGGCCAAAAATGCACATTCCTTTCTTCTAAGTGTGGAATAGGGGGACCTGATTGGTCAAGTAGGCAACTGTTGTCACGGCATACTGCTAGAATTTGAAGAGCATACGTGGATTTGACAAGAACCAAAGGGCTGTGTCAACGATGTGTTGGATTTTTCTTTCAATGACACCATTCTGCTCATGTGTACGAGTGGACTGCCGCATTTCGAGGGATGTGAAGCAAGGGAACGGTAGTCTCTGCCAATCTGACTGATGTATTTTTACGGTAAATTAGACTGTCTTTCAACCATAAGGTAAAATTGAATAAATAAGTCATGGACCTCAGATCTCTTTCCTGGAGAATAACTAGGTGAATTTACTAAGTCTTTAATAAGCAAGCCAAAAGTAACGAGAAGAGGTTGATATGGAATCCGCAAGAACAGAACTGACAACAACATGGCTCTCAACAATTGCTTTGGAAACATTGTTGTGTTTTACGCCAAAACGGCTATACATTTAACTGGTTGATTTTGCTTCCACCAGTGCAGATGTGCTGATAAAAGTTGATTTCTTGTAATAGACCTGAGAAAGAACAACTAGAATGACAAGAAGATTAGATCAAGTTTATCACTCAAAGCAACCTTCCTCCGATGAAATTTTTTGGGACATGCTTCAACGCCTAAATTATGTGGCTCAGATCTCAACTTGATAACAGGCAAATTCATGGTAAATCATATCTATACCAACCAGGCAAATCCCAATTCAGTGACAAAAAGTTGCTGTGTCAAGCAAATACTTTTCAATCACAAAGTAGCATCATCCTGCTAAGTGCCACAAAGGCAAATATTGTCGAGAATGACCCATATGACATCGCATATACACATCATCAATCCATATGGTCTTGCTATGCATGTAGAGAACCCAGTTCCACTACATTCGTCCATAGATATCACACGAACTATACCAGTCCTCTAGGGACAGTGGCTCACACAGGGCAGCATCCTTCCCATGATTCCCCACCCTGAACAAAAACCTCATTAGGCAGATATCATTCTGCAAGTTAGTGGCCAGCACACTCCTAGCATAGCTAATCACCATGCAAAAGCACCTGTCTAAAACAAATCTATGAAAATTAAGTTGTACATATAAAAACATCTCACTAAGTATCTCAGCCCAAACCACAACTAAACCATGAGCACCAATCTCGTACATGCAATATATTCATAATTTGAAACCATTATCAGGAGAACCATGTACCTTAACTTTCTCATCAATTAAAGAGCCATGAATTTCAAGCCTATGAAGATACCTTTCGCAATTTCTAATTGAGTTTGCCAATCCAACTAAACTCCAATCATGTCATGTATTTGATTAATTTAAACTGATAATCTATTCATAATCCTAATATACAAAAAACTTGGCAATCTCAGAACTACCTGCCTCTTGTGACAATTCTTCAAATCTAACCAAGTCTTTCTTCAATTTTTGAAAATTTGATAACAATTTAAATCCATATTACAAATCAACTCAAATTATGCACCAACATCCAGATTGCACTTCATACCTAGATAGCATATCAACATCTAGGTCTCACATTAACATATATCATACATTAAACATTAATCATACATCAAATATTCAAATCGTGCATCTAATCCTAGATAATGCATAAAGTCTCAGTCACAAATCATAATCCAAATGTGATTCAAAAGTCCAAATGCAATTAAAAATTCCAAATCGTACATCTAAAACTAGATTGTGCATGATCATGGATTATAAATTCAACTAAAATTATAAAACACAATTACTTGATGATTGAACAATCTTGATTATTCGATCGAGTCCTAAATCAACTACAAATCAGTCCTCTGTCACTATTTAGTTAACAAGGCTATGAGATCTCAACCATTAGAGACAATGATCTGATTTTCCAACCTCAAATTGATAATAGAAACACAAATTGGTCACTAAAATTTTGGATCCGGACCATTAGTTTTCAATCAACAATCAAGATAGTCATGCATGCACCTAGAATTAGTGATCTACATAAAAGAGAATGCTAGTTTTGTGGATTGACATTTCTAGCCGCGGATTAATGCTCCAATCCATTTTTCGGACTACTGAATATGTGGTTTACGACCGCTGTCCATAAAACTTGGTCGAATCTGTGTTTTTTTGGTCATCTAATGGCAATCAACTAGTTTAACTAGAAAATTCAAGTAATACGAGTCTAGATCTAACTTTTCGATCGTCAGTTGATGAGTAATAGTTGTTGAGAACCTACATTTGGCTAGCTAGGGGTAGATAAGCAATATATAGTGTAAGAATTCGTCAATCTACCTCTCTTAACCATTGCATCTAACTTCTTCTTTTTTTTTTGCTTGAATCTATGCACATCATAGGAAAACTTTAGCAAAACCCTAAAACTACACATGCATAACCTACAAAGACAAAATCAAAGAGGAGTACTGAAAAATCCTACCTACATTTGCATTTTTCAACCAAAAAACATTGCCGAAGAAGAAGATTTAAAGCAGTTTTCAATGCTAGAGTTTCACACTCATTGTCACGCCTTTGTTCCCATTTGGATCTCCACAAAATCCTATAAATCTGATGTGGTAGGAGATGATACAAGTGGATTTTGAGTCATCTACTTTAGGAAAGGTGATGATAGTCGATGGTGATGACTTTTAATGCATGTTCTTCTCCAAACTATTGAATAAGATGCAATTTTGCGTTTTCTAGATCGATCTCATGATTACATTGAGTGGGTTTCAGTTTTTGCCTTCTGCTTCAAAGAAATCAGTGTAAATTGCCAGCAAGATTGAAAGAGAGGAAAATTGAAGAGAGGGGGAGGGCGTTCAGTTGTTCCATTGAGCTGTCCCCTTTACCAATTTTCTCTTTTGAACCTTGATTTTTGCATTCTTAGTGTGGTTAAAATATTCTTTTCAAGAACAATCCAATTATAGAGATTTCAATAGCCAATTTTTGTATTTTTCAAAAGTTTATTTTCCCAAAACCTAGAAAGTATAATCCAAAATTCTCATTTCATTCTAATTAGAATTTAACAAAAAATACATGAAATAAAATTCAAAAATTAGGCTATTATACTAGGCACATTGTTAAAAACCTATTTTCATCCAACCCACCCCATCAACTATATAGGGTGGGGGCAATTTGAGGTGGGTCAATATTACTATTTTTCATGAGAATTGAGATGTTTCTTCTTTTTTTGTCTTTTCTTGTTTCATATTGTTTGAAATGTGCAAGAAAAATTGTGGTTACTACTATAACTAAGAGAAAGGACTTCTAAACTAAAGATATTTAATAAAATAGAACTTATGGCCAAAAAAATTTGTATCTAATTCTACAAAAAAGATGTTCATTTATAACCAAAGCATAATAATAAACCATGGTACTTTTGGTATATAAATATTCATAAATAATATGAGTCAATAGACAAAATTTCCTCACTAACCTGCACCAACCCACGACTGACCTCGAGTCACAAAAATTTTCCCAATCAAAAGTGCAGGTCACTAATGTACTACCTCAACCCTCCCCAATCAGGTGCAGGGCAAGATGGCTCATAGTTTTATCTCACTTTCCCTATTTTAGTTGGATGCCTTGTTCCCCAATTAAGGATTGGGGTTTTCAAATCCCCTCAACACAAAATTTCCAAATAATAAATGGACAATGACTAGAAAAAGCTGAAACTCAACCACAATTGTGCTTATCCCCTAGTTTTTTCTTGCTAATTTCACTTGAACATGGTTCAAGAGAAGGTAAAGGAAAGAGGTACAACCCGTCTTACTGCAATTGAATTACAAGCATCCTAAAAGGTAAACGGTGGATCTACTTTTTTCAATTTCTTCAATATCCAAACCAATCAAATAATTCATCCCATCTCAAATAGCTTGGGTATTAAAACTCTCATCCCTTGACTGTCTTCAAGTCCATCACTTTTAGGCCTTTTAAAGTAAAAAAACATAGATGGTAGTATGTCTTAGAGCTTTTCTATGTTATATTGACTATTTTTGGGCTTCCTTCAGAAATGAAAGACCTAAAGATATTGTTGAAGATCTTTGGTACCTAGACCATCAGAAATGGTATGAATCAAATGAATAGTTTAGATCATTGAAAAAAAAAAAAAAAAAAATGAAAAATGTGGATCATTATCCACTTTTCAGAACCATGACATTGCTAGATAAATTTACACACACCCTTGAGTAGGCTTATGTAGCCTCAATGAGACCAATTGCATCTCTCTCTCTCTCTCTCTCTCTCTCTCTCTCTCTCTCTCTCTCTCTCTCTCTCTCTCTCTCTCTCTCTCTCTCTCTCTCTCTTTGTGCATGTGTACGTGCATGCAAGTGTCCTGCTAGCTCAATTTATTAATATATTTTTAAGGATAGAGCTAAGGTGCCCAAGAAAGGATACAAAATGAAAAGAAAGGATATATGCTAGGTAATAATCATATGTGTAAATTAAGAAAGCATGGATTTATATAAAGGTTTGAGTACAATACTAGCTATTATATTTACATGTAGACCCATCCTTATAGCTAACAATTGTATTCTTAGGAGGTTATAAAAGATGGATAATGGTTTTTCAACAATAACCCACAATTATCTTGCTTAAGTTTCTTTTTATTACCTTTCTTCTTAGTGAAAGTCAAACACCACCATGATGTAATGCCAATTAAAACATTTTAATTACTTTAGATGTTTTTTGTTATTTTATTTATTGATATGATTATTATGTTCTCTAGTAAATCTCAATCCTATGTTAACTAAAAAATGAATGATCGATACTAGTTTAGCCTAGGCTTTGTTTATATTAATTCTTCTCTAAGATCAGGAAGAACTAGTATATTGACTTTTAAAAGAAAAATATTTTTAGAAATCATGAAGAACTTATTATTAGTGTATTCCATTGTGCCAATTTGGTAGTAGAACCAAATCAGTTTGCAATTCACATTTTCGATTAAGTTAGTGAATGACAAATCCTCTATTTTTCTTTGTTCTGTTCTTTCCCTTGTCTCCCTCTTTCTATCTAGCATCTTCTACTACATTTTTTCTTCTTTCTTTCTTTCTTAACTTTCAATCAAAAAAGGAAAAATAAAATTAAAAAATTGTTTGATAATCCTATCTATGAAGTGAATGAGGGCTACTTCCTACACAAATCCAAAGTGCTAGACACAGCCTAGATTGTCCAAACAATCCATATTTGATTTGGATGATGAGATTTGTCCTATATGTGCTGACTCAAATGGAGAGGATGATTCATTGCACAAGTCATTGTTAAACAAGATCTATAGTATCAAAGAGAGTCAAAGTGTTGGCCATGTATTTATGGATGATGATTGATGTGGAGACTATGATGGGGATTCTTATTATGATGAGTTCATTCAGGGAGATGATATCCATTATGAGATTTCTGTGAACATTGTTCCTTTTTATGTAGCAAATAAAGGCATTTGTCTTGAGCTATGTCTGAAAAAAGAATACAATAATCAACTTACTTCCAACATCATTTTGACAGACAACAAATCACATGGGTAGCTACTTGTGGGAAATTGTGATAGTTTGCTCATTAGTCGGTACAAGGTATTGCATGATAATGCATATGAATTATTTGGTGTGAGAGATTGCAAATATGGGAATGCATAGTCTGGACATCCCTTCTTGTTGGAAGATTAATAGAGGCTTTGAAGTGCAAGATTTGGCTCTTTGTGGAGAAGACATAGGATGAGAATGTAGGTTGGACTAGCAAAGGTTCTTAGTTAGAGTCCTATAAGGATGGTAAATAGACATTGTCTCATGGTCTTCATAAAAAAAATTAAGCTAGATAGTAGTGACATGCTTCGATTAGTATTTGACCCTAGGGAATACATGTGATCTCTACCGAATTTGAAGACAAATTCTTTCCCATATGAGGATTGAATTAAAGAATGAATTAGAGATCATTTTAGTTTAGGTTTTATATATGTTAATGCTTCTCCTAGATCAATGAGAACTTGTTATAATGTTTACTAATTTATAAAAGAAAAAAAATTCTTAATTACTTGAAGAACATCTAATCAAAAACTAAAAGAATTTTAGTTGTTGCTGGAAGAGCAACACCTGCACATTGTGGCGCCTAGAAGAATACTGGAATCTATTTAATTGTTCAAGGTATTCCACTGTGCCTCACCATGAGCTCAGACTCCCAACCTACCACTGGTGATACAATCAATTGGATATTTCTAATAACTGAATAGGACCTTGGGTTTAGCTTTTGGCTATCCTAATAGAGAGCAATCAATAAATCAACAACACATAATGAGCTCTAAGTCATATTATTGGTCCCTCAGATACCAAACAGTGTTATAGCAAAAAATCCATCAAGGGCCAATCTATGATCCTTATCAAAACATCCACGTCTCGGCAAAACAACTACCACTGCCGTAACAAAAAGTTATCTCCTCACATTTCTTCTCTTTAATGTCTAGTACTGGTCAATGATGTGTGTGTGTGTGTGTGTGTGTGTGTGTGTGTGTGTGTGTGTGTGTGTGTGTGTGTGTGTGTGTGTGTGTGAGAGAGAGAGAGAGAGAGAGAGAGAGAGAGAGAGAGAGAGAGAGAGAGAGAGAGAGAGAGAGAGAGCTTTGTGTTTGTCTATAGTCTTATTGGTTATAGGTTAGATTTCACTAGACTATGTTGTGTAACTATATAGTATAAGTTTTAATGTGGTGGTCTACCAACCAAACGTACATGGTTCGCATGAGCAGGAAGAAGTATGCTAGCAGTGGGTCTGGAAAGTGAGAGAACACATCATGTCCTATCCAAAGTGCAATGTGCACTTCTCTCATGCCATAGCCTAGCGGAGTGCATAGGCTAAGGTTTATCACCTCTCCCACAAGTAGGTCATGGGTTCAGTGTAGTACATTGCATCCATTTAACAGATGTAGGAAAAGATGTTGCCTGTTGAGGAGCGTGTCCAAGGATATGTTTGGAAAGGGTGTATACATGCAGACCAATAGGGTGAGTTACCAATTTAAAATACAGACAAAAAGACACAAGTCTAGATTTCCTATGTATGAAAAAATAGAATCTGCCAAAAAATTGCATCCTATTACTTTGAAACACACAAACAAAAGAAAAAGAAAAAGGATATACATCATGAACAAAAATAATTACAATAGAACCAAGAACCCTAAACATGTTTTTGAAAGGGATATACTAAGGCACCGTAGCCAAGCCTCAAAATGTGTCTCGCTCTTAAAATGACAATCTCTCATTCAACCCAAGTTAATGGTTAGTGAATTTTACTAGTAATAGGCTGGTACTCAAAGTTTGGTGTTGAATAGGACACATGGCAGGTTAAGAGGAGTCTCACTTTAAATACCTAAACTAAAAAGACTCAGTTTATCATTTTCCATATGCTTTTGCAAGATCCACTCATCAATAACAACATGCAAAAAATCGTTCATCTTCTTAAGATGTAAAGCATATGCAAAAGTTAGGATAGATCATTGTTCGCATCAAATTTAGCATTATGAGTGATGAATTCAAACAATCACAAAAGGAAACATGCGGGCTGATTTTCCTTGAGAGAAAGTGATTTTCTTATATTTCTTTATATATAAAATAACTGTGAGTGCATTTCTTTGGTTACATGAAGTATTGTAATCACATTCTTAGATACTTGGAGCTATTAATTACAATTTTTCGATGACTAAATACATACAAACAATTGTTGATTACTGGATACATACGGACTTACAACGAAAAGATCCTTGATTAAAGCCATACTGAATGTGAACCCAAAATATAAGAATCAATGGCTTGATTATTCTTCATGTGCTGGTTTGAATCAGTTTTACAAGTGATTGGGTTATTGATCAATTTTATGACATGAGCTAGTTGTAACTGATGCAAGCATGTATTTCAAAGCATAGCATTAGCTCAATGGGAGTATCTAGTATTTGAAACCTCTCTTTCTAGTATTATGTATAGATTAACATATTATCTCCTTTGTCATTTAGGTATTGGTAGCTTTATCATAGCCTCAAGTAAATTGTGGCATCCTTTCATGTGTTTGTAGTAGATGTGTAGCAATATTAGGCATAGATTTTGCATTCCTTTAACTATTCAATGTCGAATGAGAGTCATGTATTGACATTGATCAATTAACATTAAGAGGGCCTAAGGCATAACTTTGTTAGAGTCATAGCATATTTTTTCAAACACAGTAACTTGAATGTGATTAAGCTTCCATCGTTTAGGATTTCTAAGTTGATAATACACTTTCAATTAAAAACCTTTGTCATTTTGAAGCTTTTTTGGTTGATGGGGCCAATCTGGGCAAAGTCCTTGATTTCTAGAACACTTAGAGTTGGCATGGCCAATTTGACTAGAGTCCTTGATTTTTTGGACTTTTTAAAATATGAGGCCCATCTTGCCCTTTTCATCTATTTTTGAGACTCTTCGGAATAGTAAGTCCATTTAACTAGTCCATGATTTGTGGGACTCTTCAAAGTGCGGGGGCTATATGGCTAGAATCCTTGATTTCTATCAATCTTCAAGCTATGGGCCCATTTAGTTAGAATTCTTAATTTATATAACTCTTCAAGTTTTCATATGGGCCCATTTAGTTAGAATTCTTAATTTATATAACTCTTCGAGTTTTCAAGACTTTGATGCCTCTTAAGACTCTTAAGTCTTAGAAATTCTACCATCCATAGACTCTAAGGTGCCTAAAGTTTCAGTTCATTTAGAATTCTTAGGTCTCAGGACTTGTAATCATCCAAGAACTCTAAAGTCTCTAGAAGTGCAGTCTTTCAAGGACTCTTAAGTCTATAGACCTTTAATCATCATAAAACTCTAATGCCACTAGAATTCCTATGATTCTAAGTCACCCCCCAATATGCAAAATATTTATTTAAGGGTTAGAAGCATGATAGATTCTTAGGGTAGTTGATCATGAGATTAAAATACAAACTTATATGACATCAAAACTCTTATATCCAATTAACAAAACATAAGGTACTGCACTTTAAAACATTTCTAAAATCATACATCAATTACATAAAATTATTACAACTTCATAAAAAGTTAAATCAAAATGCTTCCTTGTACAATCAATATACTAAATAAAATAAACTAAACAAGGGACCCTCAAATTCCACCAATGCTTCAACAGATCTTCTATCTATTAGTCTTCTTTCTTTAAAAACTCATTTCCTTCTTTGTCGGGTTCTTTAATATGAGATATTTTAAAAATATCTCAGCAAACTTTTGTTCAATAAGTATACTAATACCAATCATATAATTTTATGTCTTTCTATACATATATGTACAATTAATCATGAACTAATATATTCCATTATTCTCAACATACAGGAGTTTGTATAATTAAAATGTATACTCCCTCTACTAAATCATTTAGCAAGCTTTGAATTGCAAAACTACTATTTCAATGCACATGAGAGAATATAATTCTGAGAACTTATTTTCCATAATTAGTTCACATAAAAATGATCTAAATCTGATTTGCATCAACAAATTAGGTTCAAATCAACCAAATATAGTTCGTGTATTCAAACACGATCCCAAAATCAATGACTCCTTGTGAAGTACATCTCAGCTGAGTACACTACCCCATTGATCAAATGAGGTTCAAACACCACCAGTTAAAGGTCAAATCAATCATCTTGATATCAATAGAGTGTACTTACCTAGCTTCAATAAATGTTGGTCTACTTAGATTTGAACCAGAAATCCATACACAACCTCGTTGAAGTATGTTTTAAACAAGGCCCTCACTAAAGTACGTCTCATACGAGACTACTATGACCATTGTTGATCAGATAAAGTCCAAATAATATCTCCACCAACGTCTCTCCTAGAGACAAAAAACCCCTTAATGATGTCTCACTAGGTCCAGAAATTGGATTTAAAAATAGGACTTTATTTCTAGCTAGATTTTATTCAAAACCACTAAAATACATTGATGTTTCAAATTTCCAATTTCCTTTTATTTTTTCAATTCTAAATAGAAGACATTTTACTTGAAACATGTGATTTGTATTAGAAACCATTTGTAATCCATTTATACTGCAACTCTTTTTGGCTTAAACTATACAATCTACACATAATATTTTAAAATCTAAAACCATTGAAATCTATATTATAGATTAAAATCACAAAACCCAAGACCAAGACCAAGTAAACCCTTGGTTATATTTTGAAATAGAAAACTGTGCTAATCATAAATCTAAAAATGTGTAGTCTAAGGTCAAGACCAAGTAATTTCTTGATTGTATTTTGAAATAAGAAATCATAAATCCAAAACTAGAAAGTCTAAGGCTAAGACCAAGTAATCACTCTGTTGTATTATTAAATAAAAAATCTTTAAAATCATATATCCAAAACCATGAAATCTCTAGATCATATGACTATAGATAAAATGTACAACTACAAACTATGTCTTGTGAGATCAAAGTGGTATACCCTAGGTTTATATATTCAGTCAACATATAATCTATATATCTTGTATTCATGAATCTAAACCGTGAAATATCTAGTAAATACATCATGAAGTTCCATATCTGATAAAACAAGATCTAACAAAATCCAATAAAATACGATCCACTAGTACAATTTATAATCCAAACCAATCTAAAGTAAGACCATATCAGTATATAATAAAAGGAAATTCACTGGACCTAAATCAGAATTCCTATCACTCTAGGAACTTGATGATGCTAGATTTAATATGTTCAAATGCACATATTAGATATAACATAAACAGAACATTTTAATGGTGAAATTTGAAGGTATAAATCATACATTTTTAGCTTTAAAAGAACAATATTATATTGTAACTGATTAATTATACTCATGCTTTAACATATTCAAGAATGATTCACAAAATTACACCTAGAATTATTCTCTACAATTTATATGAAGCAAGGATCTCCAATAATCCTAAAACATGATAGAATCTACCATCTATTAAACTTACAATCATGATCAGAATAAGTATACTTACCTGAAATCACACGCTCTCTCTCTCTCTCTCTCTCTCTCTCTCTCTCTCTCTCTCTCTCTCTCTCTTGGAATCTCCTTTATACACTTGATTTTCTTCCTGCAGGTCTATGTGGTGAGACGCCAGGGGGAGAGAGAGAGAGAGAGAGAGAGAGAGAGAGAGAGAGAGAGAGAGAGAGAGAGAGAGAGAGAGAGAGAGAGATGTTTAGATCTAAGAAGATTGGGGCATCTTGTTCTGGTTTGGAAAGAGTAGATCTAGAACTTAAGAAAATATGGCTAGTGAGAATGTTAATTGGACATTTTTTTATCTGGTAACGAAATTTTCATAATGTAAATGGGACAGATTCATATATGTAATTGAATTGGTATAATTTAGATTTAAACATTTTTATATCAATGATTGAATTGGTATAATTTAGTTTTAAACATTTTCAAATCTTAAATGAATTGGTGTAATTTAAATCTGATCATTTTCATATCTAGCATTGAATTGGACATTTTTTTTATGTGAAACTTATGATGGAAATTGAATTTGAACATTTTCTCCATCAATCAGAGTGTAACTCCCAATAGCTCTTGTATTTAGTATGTAACATCTATTTAATTACAAACTAAATATTACTTGTTATAAGTATTTCTCTTAGTTGAGATTAGTACTTAAATACTTATGTTTAATGAACTTAGTTCTTAATCATTACACTCATTTAGTGTAATAGCCACGGCTCTAACAATAACAATATTGTCCGCTTTGGCCGAAGCCTTGTGGTTTTGCTCTCCTCTATAGGGAAAATGTGTTGTTCCTTGACATCAAAGTGCACAACCAATACAATATTGTTCTCTTTGGGATCCTAAGGTATCCCTCAAGGCTTTTTTTCCTACTCCAGTTCCTCACCCCTCTTGGTCTACCCCCTTCGGAACGTGTTGTTTTATTTAAGAACTATCTGATTATGAGTATTCATGACTGAAATATTTTTATTTTCATTTGAGATACTCTGGTAACATGGTTGTGATAGAAGATGATCCTTGGGATTGATTTTTTTTTAAGTATGATTACTATATATATTTAAGTTTGTTTGTCATTTTGGACAAGATGCACTTGGAGTTTTAAAAAGGGTCAAGCTATACAAGAGAGAGAGAGAGAGAGAGAGAGAGAGAGAGAGAGAGAGAGAGAGAGAGAGAGAGAGAGAGAGAGAGAGAGAGAGAGAGAGAGAGAGGGAGAGAGAGAGAGAGAGAGAGAGAGAGAGAGAGAGAGAGACTTACATTTTAGTTTTTTTTTTTAATTTAAGGATCCATCCCGCCTTTGGAAAAATAGAGATTTTAAAATTAAAAAAAATTATATTTTTAAAAACTTGGTCATCACATTTATACTTAGTTAAGAGGACATTTCACATAACTAACTAGTTAGTTAAGTGTTTCACATTTTTATTTAATATTTATCACCTTTTTTGATATATTCTAGGGACATATTTATCAAATAAGTCCAATTGGTCATCATCATCAAGACCTTAACCCAATTAGGGGTTAATCACATGAATCTTGTTCCTTCATTCCCCTCTATTAAGTGTTATGAATACATTTAGTCTCAAAGTTTTTAAATATTGTCTCGCCACTTCTATGTACATTCTTTTAGGCCTTCCCCTTGCTCTTTTAGAACCTTCGACTTGGATCACCTAAGTCCTTCTAATCATTGCTCTTTTTTGTCTCTATTAGACATGTCCAAACTATCTAAGTCTAATCTTCCTCATCTTGTTACCAATTGGTGCTACTCCTAAGTTTCCTCTAATGTTTTCCTTCTTAATTTTATCCTTTTTTGTCTTGCCACTAATCCATCTCAACATCTACATTTCAACGAAGCCCATCCTATGTATATGTTGTTCCTTAACTACTCAATACTCTGATCCATAGAGCATGGCTAGCCTTATAACCATTCTATAGAATTTTTGTTTCAATTTAAGTGGCACTCTCTAATCACAAAAAATTCCAGAAGCACATCCCCATTTGTTTCAACCCACATGGATGCTCTAGGTAATCTCCCTCTTAATCTCTCTACTCTCATAGATTATCAATCCCAAGTGTCGAAAGTATTCTTTTAAGTGGACTGCTTAGTTATCAATTGTCTAAGCAAAAAAATAGCTTCTATGGTAGACCTCACAGGCCTGAGACCAAACTGGTTCTCCAATACACTCATCTCATGTTGTAACCTCTTCTTCATCACTCTTTCAAAAGGTTTTATAGTATAGCACATAAGTTTGATCCCTCGATAATTAATGCAACCATGTATATCTTCTTTATTCTTATAAATTGGTACGATGGAGCTCTTCCTCAAGTCATCCGACATTTTCTTTGATTTTATAGTAAGGCCAATTGGTAATTAATAAAATCACCCTTGATTTTCAAACACTTCTCCTAAGCATATTTCAAGTCATTGCATTCTAGGACTCTTAAATCATAGGACTTTTGGTCATCTGAAAACTCTAATGTCACTAGAATTCACGTCATTCTAGGACTCTTAGGTTGTAAGACTTTTAGTCTCATAACTTCATAATTATTGTTCATTTAGAAGTCATAGTTCATAGGTCTTTAGTTTAAACAAGGAGTCTTGGGCCATTGGAATTTGGTTTGCATAAGGAGTCTTAAGCTGTGGGCCTTTTACTTGAGTTAGAAGTCTTAAACTATAGGAATTTAACTGAAGTTAGAAGTCTTCAATTATTGGGATTTGATTTGGTTTAGAAGTCTTGAGGTATAAGACTTTGATTAGGTTTAGAATTCGTAATCTGTAAGATTCTAATTAGGTTCAAAAGTCTTAAGTTGTAGGACTATCAATAGATTTAGAAGCCTTTTAAGTTGTAAAACATTGAAGTCTTGAGTTGTAAGACTTTAAATAGATTTAGGAGTCTCTAAGCTATACACTACTAAAATTGAGACTTTTAAAGATAGAAAAAAAAAAAAAAAGACGATTTTTAGTAAACCATCTTAGTAAAAATAATCTAAGAAAGTTTGAAAAAATTGTCTTTAAAAATCACAATTAAGAAGACGATTATACTCGAACCACCTTCTTTAGTTTTGTACGAAGTACTTTTTTTTCTTAGGAATAATTTTAGAAGATAATTTGAAGAAACCGTCTTTAAATGTCTAACTAGATGCATCTAGTAATCTCGGCATTTTGAAATAAAAAATAGATGGTATAATGTAAGAAAGACACGAAGCACAATTGTCCAAAAATGAAGGGGCTAGATGCATTCAATGCCTGTGAAATTTGTACCTTGGTCATCTGAGATAAGGTAAATCCCATGAACAATTTGGATGAAATTTTGTACCTTGGCTATCTGAGACGAGGTAAATCCATGCACGTTTTGGATCTTAGAAAAAAAAAAAATGCAAAAGTAAACCACCATAAACTTTCTTGTACGCCTATGATATAACCGTGACAAGACCCATTGCAGCATATAATTTCTCTCTCACTCACACACACTCACACGCACACATGCATGTACTTTAAACTTTAGAAGTTATCAACACAACTGGATTCTAAAGGTATCCTGCTTGACAATAATGTTCAATAGTCTTTCCTTTCTCTGTGGTGTCCTATCGTCATTAATTATGTTTGTCTTTGGTTGAGAGACCATAAATATTCTCTGCTTTAGTTCCTCAGAACATACAGCAATAGAGACGCATCCGTTGTACACATGTTTGGAGTAGCTTCCACGATGAGATGCTAGCTGATTCTCCGTATCTTAAAACAGTATTAGATTCCATTAGTGTTTGGGATCCACTTGAAACGCATTGATTCTGATTGGGCTCATCTTGAGCGTGCTGACCTTCTCCCTCTATTTTTCGTGCTGCTTCTAAGTAGGGTTGTCTTAGTTTTACCTTGAGGTTGTGGATTCAAAGCATGGAAACAACCTCTTGCAAGAAAAATATAATTTAAGGCTATATACTATAGACCCTGTGGTCCACCCCTTCCCAGACTCTGCATATGCATGAGCTTCAGGCACCAGGCTGCCTTTTCCACGCTGCTTCCATTAACATGACTAGTATCCTGCAAAGTTGTACTTTCTAGGGGAGGAGGTTCTCTACAATGTAGACCCAGCTTGTGTACAATTTCGTATTCTGCATATTGTAACGGCATTTCGGTTAATTTCATCTACCCTTTTATTATATCTTTGGATGTCGCATTAGGTCAACAAGCGTAGTTTCAGAGGAAGAGAGTTCATATATTCTTCTTCGTTAATGATTATTATAGTGAATATTTGCCGGACTCTGCCGTGGGCTTCGGGCACAATGCAGAACCATGTTGAATCAGTGTCCTATTTTGTAACTTTTTTTATTCTTCGCTGCATCGTTTAATACAATTACCGACATCCCCACATTCCCCAGCAACTGGCTGTTCCTTGTCCTTCATTAGTGGTTTAGGGGCCTTCGCGTTTAGTTTGATGAAGCAACATAAGAGCAGCCCGGTAGCAAATATGACTGAAGTAACACGTGGCGGGTGTATCATGGTGTTACGGGCTCGCATTTCTCCTGTACCGTGTGGGCTAAGGGGCTCATTTTCGGTCGCTGTAACCTGTTTGTTTGATGTCCACCCGAATCTGCAATGGATGTCTACCAGACCCTTTAAAACAATGTAAAGATCACAGGAAACAGCCGGTTTCAAATTTTGTATAAACAACGGCCTCCATTCAACACCCAAATGCTAAAATCATCCAATCGTTGTCATTTTTGGGGTATGTGGTACCTCAAGTTGGAGAAATCACACGTCAATGAATACGAAAAATTGGAGACCATGTAGAACTTGGGCACCACATGACAACTAACCATGTCTTAGCACGGCATGTCAACATTGCTCATCAACAACTTAAACATAAATCAAAGGCCTACAATAGTCCAAAGGTGAGAATTTAGGTGTTCAACTGATAAAGCTCACAGAAAATTCGGAAGTCCCAGATGACAAATAGCTTCAGCAAGAGCTTTCTCCACACCTTCCTCACATTTAAGTTTTTCTGATATGGGCATCTTCTTCACTAGGGAAAAGTGTTTTCTACATGGCACTCTCAACTGAATAAATATAATCAAAGAAAGCACTAAAATTCCTCAACAAAAGTTCATTAGTCATGGATCCCCATATAAACCAGGACGCTAGAAAAATGCCATAAGATAGCTCAAATCCAATCCCCAAAAGAAGCTATGGAAGTTTCTTACGAATCTGAACTCTCACAAGTCCCTAAAAATGCATGGCAAAGGAAACCTTGATTATCTGAGAAATCTTACCAGTCTCGGTAGCGATCACGTTCCCTCCCATGTTCACGAATTCTATCATAATCATAGTCTCGATCTCGGTCCCTGTCCCTGTCTTTTCCTCGGTCCCTGTCCCTTTCTCTGCTTCGACTTCTGCGCCTCTCCCTCTCATATGCATACCCATCCCTGTCCCTGCTCTTGCCATCCTCTCTCTCACTATAGTCTCTTCCTCTGTCCTTGCTTCTCTCTCTGCCATCTCTCTCCACCACACCTACCAAAAGCATTAAGCAAATAGCCCAGTATTAGATCAACCTTGTCTACCAGATGCAGTTTAGCACGCAAAGAGCAGCAAGAGCTATCTTTTGATGGAAATCATTCTTAACCAAATACAGATTTCTAAAGAAATAAATGCATACCCAGTTCCTCAACCTCCCATCCTGACCGACCAGAGCCTGGAAGCGTTTGTCCAGTTTCAGCTTGCTGCATTTTAGCACGGAACTTCTTCTTGAGATTGCCAAACTCATCATACATCTCCCCATCATCCTGAAATTAAAGCAAGAATAAGTGTCAAAAAAGAAGAACTTCCACTCATTACAGATGAGAATATAAGAGAAGTTACTTCTTCAGCCTCCCTTCGGCGTCGTCTTGTTTCCTCTATTTCTTCTTCATCAAGTTCTTTGTAGCCCCCAGCACGTCCTCCTCTAATTGTACAGTGCAAGACCACAAGCATTGGTTACTTTATCAAGATGCATATCAGCTTTGACAGGAAGCTAAAGAATCTAACAAAGCAAAAATTAAGTTGAAGCTTAACAACTTCAGTATTTTCAGAGGAACCAGGAAAAAGCAGTTTTTCTTTGACAAAGAAAAATACCTATAAGTGCTATAATAAAGGACACGAACAGGAATGCAATAAAACATTTAGTCCTGGTGTGAATTGTAAAACCATTTCACCTACTGTCATCAAACAAGTTTGGCTGGCGCCTGTTAAAGTGGTGGAGAACTATCAGTTGAGAGAAGAATTGCATATGGAACAGAGGGATATCAAAATGCAGACAGATTGCTTAGTGAGGTCACTGACAGCCTCAAACAAGCACCATGGCATCCGAGAAAGTCAGAGAAGTCCCTGTTTATTTCAAAGACAGGCTTGGTTAAGGTGATTAATTTGTTACACATTGATGGTATATAGTTACTGGCAGTGATGTTAAGGAAATAAAGATGGTCAAGGATTATTTGTGAGGAATTTAACATCACAGTATGTATGAAATACTTTGTAAGTCACGATCCCAGAAAGCCAATGACAATAACCCAAAATGTATCATGAATATCCTTTGGTGGGATGCATGTCATCTGACACACCTCCAAAATTTCAATACGAAAAATGTTCTGTAAAGGATAGGAGAAATGAAAGATCTTACATGTGGATGATTCCAGAAACAGCATATTCAGGCAGCAAAGAGGTCTATCAGTTTAATTGGAGTCAGGATACTAAGGTTATTGTTTAGTCTAGTAGCAGAATAGGAGATCCACTCACTAAGAGACACCAGTTATTTAATGAGCAGGGTAGGATACCCAGTCACTAAGGTACCAGATACAGGATATTCTGTTTTGATAAGAGGCTTTCTCATATCTTAGATCTATTACACCACCTACAGAATATTGAATTCTAATTACTGGAATTTGGTGTCTCATGATAGCCAAAGCCAAAAACACAGGAAATATCTGTTCAACCACCCAACCAAGGCACTTTACTTCCACTCTCTCAAAGTAACACCTACTTTGAGTTTCACTAACCCCCTATAAGATTTTACAATACCAGTTGACACAATGACGGTCCCAAATAAATGAAGAGAGCACTTGTAGGAAGCTACATCACTCTCTCAAATACACAAAGCAGTTTTTAAGAATAAATTTCTCTTTTACATTGGAGCACCAATATGAAGAATAAAGAGAGAAAGTTGTCAATAAAAGGATTGAAAGAATAAGAACATGAAGCTTGAAACTGCTTGTTTTCTGAGTAGGCTTGAATACTTGAGTATTAATATTCAATCTCTTCCAAAAGTTATCTGAATGCTACTACGAGCTCCATTTTATAATATCCCTACTAATAGATCCATTGGAGAAAACTCCAGTCACTTGTAGTGGATACAGCTCACCAAGAGACAAGATTTCAAATTTGAAAGTGATGACTCACCCACTTGTTGGCTAAAATAGTTGACTGTTTTTGCCAGGCAGTCGACTGTTTTCCATATATGATAAAATATTCTGAGTCCCTCTGATTAGAGTTGACTGCTCATACTTCGATAGCTTTTTCTCAACCCACATGCAGCTGACTGCTAATCCTAGGGCAGTCAACTGGATTCTTCAAGCTATATAGAACTAACAAGCTATGATGAAAATTCAGTCAGTTGTTTCTTCGAAACAGTTAACTGTCTCCCCAAAAACACTTGACTTGATGTCCAAAAGTAGGCTGGATTTCCTTGGGAATCAACTACAGTGTTTTCCCAAAAGTTTGGCTTGATTCAACCTAAATTTGCTCAGAAACAGCAGATGGACAGCTTTACTGGATTCCCACAGGTGCAAAGTCTTCACATGGTTTCATTTTCACAAAACAGTTGACTTGGTGGGGCAAGGTAGTCAGCTGAATTTGCTCTCAAAAACATTTGTGTCTACCCAGAGGTAGTCAACTGGACTTGCTTCAAATCTAGTGTAAAATTTGTCATGTTTCTATTGGAAGCTTGTCTCAAAAAACATTTAAACTCCAAAGCAGCTGACTTGTCTCCTCAAAACAGTTGACTGTCCACCGATCTAGTTGGCTGGGATTCCATCAAATCAAGTGTAGTAGTCAACTTTCTGTTCCTAAAAAGCAGCAGACTGTTTGAGGGATAGTCAGTTAGATTTGCAAGACCTATATGTGTTCACTTCAAACAGTTGGCTATGTCTCCAAGAACAATCAGCTGGAACAGTCATTGACAGGTAGTCTTTTGTTGTTTAGACAAAACAGATGACTGCTTTTGCTTTGGCAGTTGAATGGAGTATGTAGAACTTCTATGTTTTGATCTTTTAAGTATTGAATCCACTCCTGTCTTCTCGAAATTGCTTCTAACCTTTTGAATGCTCTTGCAAATTCAAAAACCAAGTCAGAAACAATGAATGGAGGCTTTGTTATCATCAAAATCAAGTACACTCGAGCTAACGGAACTAAAAAGGCCAAATATGGAGACATGGCATCTATAATAATAGAGTAGTATCAAGCAGACATTTGTTAAATGAGCTTAGGTTGGGCCCTAACACGTATACTTTGTTTTTGTAACAACTGAAGTGCCACTAAGATGTTACAAAATCTAGCTTTCATGCTAAAATAGAATGCACAGAGATAAGATATTCATTTCATTCACAAGTAGGAAGCGGTTCCTGGCCATGTCTCAGGCTCAAAAAAGTCGATGATGCACTCTCCAAAGTCATTTTAGATTTACATGTCACATGGTTAGGACAAGAAGATCTCCACCGATGCCGGTCACAAGCCCAAATAAAAAGGTGGAGGGTTTTGCATCAGGTGCCAGCCGGCAAAGTAAAACCTTTTTGAAGAAGTTGAAGATGATTTCGTTATTTCTTCTTACTTATAAACGAATATGCATATGTATATTAGTTTGTAAGTAAGAAGAGAAAATAATGAAAATCATCTTCAACTTCTTCACATATAGCAACTCTAACATGACATGAACCCATCACTAACATTCCCTCAAGCTATGGCGTCACGTAAGCGACACGCTGCAGCGGATCCTAGGTGTAGTGGAAAATGAGCAAGGGTTGCTAGAGCATTCCCCCCGAAGCAATGTACTACATCGGATCCCGGGATCCGATGCAGGTCCCCTCAAAAGTGACGCATTGCATTAGAACCCAAGTGTAATGGCAAGTAGGCATGGGTTCATGTCTTGAGGGTCGAGAAGTATGTGAGTAAATAAGCTAGCTCAAGAACATAAGATTTGTATAGCCACATGGAATACAGGAACATTGACAGGTAAGAGTTTGGAGTTAGTAGATATGATGGAACGTAGGACAGTCAACATCACTTGTGTCCAAGAAACGTAGTGGACAGAGGCTAAAACTAAAGAAATTGATGGGTACAAGCTATGGTGTGTAGGAAAGGATAATAACAAAATTGGCGTAGGGATAGTGGCGGATAAAGAATTAAAGGATAAAGTTGCATGCGTTAAAAGAACAAGTGATAGAATTATAATAATAAAACTTGTTCTAAAAGAGAAGATCATAATATTATAAGTGCATATGTACCGCAAGTAGGGTTAAAAGGTTGAATCAAAAGATAATTTTGGAAAGATATAGAGGGAGTCATGTAAGAAATTCCCAACACAGGAGATATTTATAGGAGCAAACTTAAACGGCCATATAGGAAAAGACAAGGAAGGATATAATAGGATAAATGGAGGATATGGTATCAAAGATCAAAATGAGATAGCGGAAGCTATTCTTGATTTTGCTTTGACATATAACCAGGCCCTGGCAAACACATTCTTTAAGAAGAGGGATGAACACTCAATAACCTTTAAAAGTGGACTCCACAAAAGCCAAATAGACTTTTTCTTACTTGGGAATATCGAAAGATTAATGTTTAAGGATTGTAAGGTAATACCCGGTGAGAGTATAATCTTGCAACATAGCTTAATGGTAATGGATATCTACATTAAAATATGGAAGAAAGGAAATGAACTTAATAGGTATCCAAAAACTAGGTGGAGGAACTTCAAAGGGGAGAAAATAACCTCACTCACAAATAAGTTGATGGTAGGAGGAAATTAAAACAATGAAACAGAAGTAAAAACCAAGTGGACTAATATGGCCAAATCCATTAGGAAAGTGGCAAAAGATGTCTTAAGAGCATCTAAAAGTAAAAGGCAATTAGTAGAGGAAACTTGGTGGTGGAGTGAAACAATGCAAAAAGTTATTAAAGAAAAATAGGTGTGTTTTAAAGCATGGAAGAAGTCTAGAAATAATGAAAGCTATGAACAGTATAAGAATGCTAAAAAGGTTACTATGAGAATAGTAAGTGAGGCTAAACTCAAGGCATATGATAATCTTTATAATAGACTAGGATCATGAGAAGGTGGGAAAGATGTGTTTAAACTTACAAAAATAAGAGAAAAAAAGGGTAAGGACTTAAACGACATTAAGTGCATTAGAAGTGATGATCAAAGGGTACAAGTTAAAGATGATGAGATCAAACAAAGGTGGGAAAGTTACTTTAAAAAATTGCTAAATGACAATTGCCCTAAGAATATAGGGATTGAAAGTACTGTAAACCTAAATAACATTGAACATTATAGATACGACTATACGATTAGAATACCTGAAGCGAAAGAGGCATTGAAAAAGATGAAGTCAGGAAAGGCCTTGGGGTCCGATGGTATACCAAAAGAGGTTTGGAAGCACATGGGAGATATTGGAGTAGGTTGACAAAGTTGTTTAACAACATTATAAAATCAAAGAAAATGCCAGATGAATAGAGGAAGAGCTCTATTGCACTAATTTATAAGAATAGAGGCATACAGAGCTACACTAATTATAGGCGGATCAAACTTATGAGCCACACTATGAAACCTTTTGAAAGAGTGATTGAGAAGAGGCAACGGCATGAGACAAGTGTATCAGAGAACCAGTTTGGTTCTTTGCCTAGAAGGTCCACCAGGAAAGTTATTTTCTTACTAAGACAATTGATAGAGAAATATAGGGAGAGGAGGAAGGACTTCCACATGATCTATATTGACTTAGAGACAGCTTATAATAGGGTCCCTAGTGAGTTAATATGGAGGGTGTTGGGCAAGAAAGGGTTTTGCAAAGTGGTAACAAATGTTAAGACCACTAGCAAAGACACCAGTGAATTTCTTAACGCTATAAGATTACACCAAGGATCGGCATTAAATCTATACCTTTTCACGTTGGTTATAGATGAGATAACAAAACATTTGCACGAGGAGATTCCATGATGCATGCTATTTGCAGATGATATAGTTTTAATTGATGAGACAAAAGAGGCCGTAAATGCAAAGCTAGGTTATAAAGAGAAGCATTAGAACCTAAAGGATTTAAAATTAGCCAAACTAGGACTGAGTATATGGAAAGCAATTTTAACAAGGAGAGGAGCGGCAGTGGAGTACCAGTAAAGATTGATAACTAAGAAATACCTATAAAAGACCACTTTCGATACTTAGAATCAATGATTCATGAGAGTGGAGAGATTGAGAGGGAGGTTGCGCAGAGAGTCCAAGTGAGTTGGAACAAATAAAAATGTGCCTCTGGAGTTTTGTGTGATCAGCGGGTGCCCTCAAACTGAAAAGAAAATTATATAGGATGGCTATAAGTCTGGCCATGCTTTATAGATCAAAGTGTTAGGTAGTTAAAGAACACCATGTTCATAGGATGGACGTAGCGGAAATTAGGATGTTGAGATGGATGAGTGGCAAGACAAGAAAGGATAGAATTAAGAATGAAAACATTAGAGTAAACTTAGGAGTAGCACCAATAGATAATAAGATGAGGAAAATTAGGTCCAACGGAGACCGAAAACGGCACCGGTTAGGAGTGAGGCAATGGAAGTTGAAGATTCTAAAAGGGCAAGGAGAAGGCCTAAAAGAGCGTGGAAAGTGGTGAGAAAAGATTTAAAAACTTTGGGACTAAATGTAGCCTTGACACTTAATAGAGGGGAATGAAGAAACAAGATTCATGTGGCCAACCCCTAATTAGGATAAGGTTTTGATGATGATGACGATGATGATGGTTATCACAAGAAAGGGAGCCATGGTGCAATGGCAAAGTCGTTGTAGTGTGACCTTGAGGTCACGGATTCGAGGCGTGGAAACCACCTCTTGCAAAATGCAAGGTAAGGCAGTGTACTATAGACTTTGTGGTCTGTCCCTTCTCCGAACCCTGCAAATGAGAAAGTTTCATGCACTGGGATGCCCTTTTTCTTCTTATGGTTGGCAAATGCTCTAATATGGTACTAAATAGAACAAAATGTATGCATTTTTTCATGTGTAGGCACATAGGATGCTAATGTCTTTTATGAATAAGCTATATTGTACGATTGTAACTAAAACACAACAAATTCAATCATTTACCACTGAAATATCTCCCTCTAATTTCTCGTTTGTTATCTAGTATTTCTCCAATAATTTATAAAGCTCCCCAAGTAAGTATAAAGCTTCTTCCTAGGTTTGCCCATTGTAGAGGTAGAGAAGTTCATTGGCAAGTTACTCTTGATGAAGATTCAAGGGGATGCTAATGCTATCTTGAAATTTTGAATGGTCTCATTGGCTTGAGCACATTGTTCCTTATCCCTACTATTTGTAGAAGTGCCAATGTACTTAAGAGATCTTTCTTATTGAATAGATACAAAGCTCCCAAGGGTAATAAATAGATTTCTTTCTAGGAACTAGGACAAGCCACTTGCACAAGGTTTAAAAGAAGCTACTTGGTGTGGCAAGAACAATAAGGATTTCAGACTCAACTGCATGGTGACTAGCTTACATAATATTATTAACAAGATCCTTGAGAAAAGACTGGACAAGGATTTCCTCTAACCAAGGGACTCTCATGGAGTAGATCAATTTTTTTTAAGTTATGTTATCCATCAGAATGAGTGATTCAACCCTTTGATCATCGCTTCTAACACACCTAACATGATCTAAGTCCTTACCCTTCTGTTCTCTTACTTTTGCAAGTTTAAACACATTTTTCTCACCTTCTCTTGTTCCTAGTCTATTGTAGAGTTCATTATATGCTTTAAGTTTAGCCTCACTTACTATTCTCTTAGCAACGTTTTTAGCATTCTTATATTGTTCATAGTTTTCATTATTTCTAATCTTCTGCCATGCTTTAAAACGCATCTGTTTTTCTTTAATAACTTTTTGACCTGTTTCACTCCACCACCATGTTTCCTTTGCTAATACCCTTTTACCTTTAGATACTCCTAAGACATCTTTTGCCACTTTCTTAATGCACTCAGCCATATTAGTCCACATAGTATTTACTTCTGTTTCATAGTTCTACTTTCCTTCTACCATCAACTTATTTTTAAAGGAGGTTATTTTCTCTCCTTTTAAGTTCCACCACTTAGTTATTTTTGAAGGGAAAAGAAGGCTATATATGTTAAATAGTCTCCTAGAGCTTGGTTTGGCAAGTCTAGTTCATTAGTATTATTGTATGGTTTATAAGAGAACATTCAGATCACTTAGTGTTTGTATGACAGCAAGCAGCAGGCATGATCATCTTTGTAGTTATGTGGACAACGTCATTATTATTGATTGATTGAAGGCACACCTTAAGTAATATTTTTCGAACCAAGGACTTAAGTCAGTTCGAGCAAGGGGATACATGTAAGGATGACACATAAACTACGATTAAGTGAATCAAATTTTGTTAGTCATCTCATGCAAAGGGTGATTAGTAGAATATCACATACAACTCTTCCCCATAGAGTTCTTCTACCGATTAATAGTATAGTGGATCTCTTAAGGTTTGCTGAACTTACAGAAGTTGATCCCCTCTCCTTTCAAATTCACCTTGGTGCAAGAGACTCTGGTAGGTTCCTCTAATTAATCGACAAAATAGGATGATCAAAGGCTCCTTTGCTGAGATCAATAACCTGGGCACTACCCACCTCTCATATCCAATGATACATTAGTAGTTTGCAGGGATTAGTTAGCTGAGGAATGCTAAACTGGCTGCACTATGAGGTGCAGTCTAGTGAACACATTTTCTGATCCCCACCGTTGGATGATCCCACTTGTTCATCTCACTGCTCTAACTTTAGATGTGTTATAGATCAAAACGTAAGTGGTTTCAATGATTCCATCTAAAAAGCATTTGCAAAGCTGTGGTTAGAAACAGACAGTTTAAAAACTTTATAAACAACACACTGTTTCTTAGAAGCTAGAATCATTCAAACCATATGCTTTTTGTAAAGTTTTTTAACTGTCCATTTCTAAGCATAGCTTTGCAAATGCTTTTTAAATGCCAAAATCATTCAAACCACATGCTTTTTTATCTATAACACATCTAAAGCTAGAGCAATCAGATGAACCAGTCAGACCATTTAAAAAGGGGCTCCAAAAATGTGGTTGCGAGACCACACCCCATAGAGCAATCAGTTCAGCATTCCTCTGGTTATTGAACCTATCTAACGAGTATAATCAGACCTACTATTCTATGGAGTTCTTAGAAGCTTCTCAATTCAAAGATAAAGAAAGAAAGAGCTCCATAGAAGAGCCAAATTTGTCGATTCTTTTGAGTCAATTCTCACATGTACATTGCCAGAAATTGATCATAAAATCACAATCAACCAAATGAGACAACTATCCTGAAAACTACAATCTATTGACAGAGTCCTACTTCTAATGTGGATCTTAGTTTATAGATTTTAGCCAGACGAACAAAAGAATGGTGCAATTCTCTAGAAAGCCAGGTCATCATTCCATTGAAAGTTTGAAACAAAGATGCATGAAGTTTGGATAAATAAAAAAATTGAAAGGAATGGGTTCAAGATAAATAGTGATAAAGAAATATAAACTTCTATTGAGACTGTGAGGATTAGAGTTAGGTATGATTATAGAAGAGAGAAGAAAAAAATAATAAATGCTCAAATATGATTTAAGGGAGAAAACCCATAAATAAGAAACAAATTGTTGAAAGATCAAGGGAGAAAAATGGCTTAAAAAGGTGACACAATGCATCTTTTCACAACAAAATGGCTCTAGTTGGCCAATATGACTCCTGCCAAACAGATAAATGGCCTGGATCATTAACAAGTATGCTTTCACTTGCCATCCTATACTCTTCCAAAGGAAAATATGAGCATCCATCATATAAGAACACTTTTAGAAAGGCGTACAAATTCATGAACCTAGACTCTTAAAAGTATCAACAAATTAGAAAAGTAAACAATTATACATTAAAAGATGAAATATTAGAAAGAAAAGGAACAGAAACAGAGAATAGAAAAAATGAGAAAATTAAGTTCATGGCCAAAGACCAGTCTCATCAAATTTTACCATAAACATATGTATGCCATGAATCATGCATGAATTTGATGATCTACAACTAGTTCCTCATTAAGAAATGGAAACCAATTTGAATGTGACCTCAAATCAGACCTATGAAACTTTACCTTCACACTTTGACATGAATTTGAGGCTTGATTGATGGAATCGTGATAAGGTTTGGTCATATGATGCCTTAATCCAGAATAAAATAGTCCAAAAAAAAAAAAGTGAAATTAACAAGTGAAACCCAAACATTGGCTTCAATTATCTGTTGACAGAAATCTAGAACGTAAAAAATTACATATATTAATGTCACACTGGCATACAAAACCATCTCAAGCCAATGCACAAGTTATGATTGCTTACAAGTCACAGCAAAAAGAGCCCAAGTCATAGGACCCTAACAACATCAGTCAGTGTGGCATGGTTTCTGCTAATATTCAGAGCTATGGCTGGATACACTAAGCTACTATATGAGGCAAATATGGTAGTCTCATAGAAACACAAGACCAACATTTTCTTTACCATGAACAGAAGAAGATGCAACGTGAGAACACAGCTGTTAGAAGCTCCCAGGAAATTGGGGAAGCTTGCTTCTGTATAGCGCTTCAGAAGCAGGAAAAATTTCAGGCAAGTGGATTTTCTTTGTGGCCTTTTTTTTTTGAAAGGCAAATTGAACCTGACAAAACTGAAACTTGCAACCTTAATAGAACACTCATTTTGGCTTGTTTCTTGATATTTCTCTAAATTTTCTTCAATTTTTTCTAATTTGTTTTAATTTTTTGCCTTTCCTGCTTTCCACTTCCCACCCTTCACAGAATTGCTCATTACCCACTGCCGGTTCTGCTTCAGCTTCCTGCTCTAGCAACTATACTATTACTGATGTCACACACTGATATTAGCATAGAATTAACTTCATAGCTACTGTCAGAAAATACAAGGGAACCTTGCTTTTTTCAGTTCTTATGGTTAATCTTCCTTTTTCCAATTTGATCAAAGTTAAGAAGAACTTTTGTGGTGTTTCTTGCTGGGTTTGCCACAGGAGTTATTTATGTAAGTCTAAACCAATAGTTCAGACTTCCCTTCCACTATTTCAAGTTTTGCAACAAGATCATTGTTGGAAGTTGAATTTGTTTATGAATGAAATGGTAAGAAATCGATGCAGTGGAAATAGAAATTGAACTCCCGGATATAGCTCCCTTTATATACACTATGCTAAAGAGACTTTTGGAGCATATTAAGAACCATGTACATTAGTAATTGCAAAATATCAACAGAGAGCTTCTTCATAGCCCAATGGTAAAGTAAGAACCCAAAATTTCAAAACTAAAACCAAATAATGCATCATTTCTTTACCTCACACCACCCTCATTGTGACCAGGCTTATTGGTGTTACAAATATTGCATTTCGTGCGTTTTGCCCAGTTGATATTGCCACACCTGAAATAACAACTTAAACATAAGTGAACATACATAAAATTGATCTAGATGAACAGAAAAATAATATAAAAACTATCCATCAGTTTTTTTTTTTTTTCTGTCCAGATCTGAAATATATTGGTTGTTCCTCTACCACTTCATAATTGAATAGAACACAAGTAATTTCATTACATTGGACAAGGCCAATCATTTGGGCCAAATAGTCCCGTAGGGCCACCAACAGGACGACCACGGCCACCAGAGTCATTGCTACCACGGCCTCTACCTCGACCACCAGCTCCACCACCAGTGCCAGATGCACCAGCTGGACGAGGAGTTCCACACCGGTTACACGAACCACGAAATGCAAAGTTTACATTCGAACAGCTGCTAGCAAAGGATATGAGAAAGCAGTGGTACTATTCCGCACTACAAGTAATGCATCGGAAAGGTAAAAGGGTCTAAAAGTGAAAGGAGCTGCTCACCAATGTCACTCACAGACCTTGTATTTGGACACAACCAGTCTCCATCTTGTTGCCATGCTTTGCCTGAACTATCGCCCCGTCCTCGACCTCTTCCAGCACCCCCATTCAAATCACTAGCATCCTCCTCCGGTACATACTCACCAGAAACACTGGGATCTCCAGCTTGAATCACAGGATTAATGCTACCAGAGTTATATGAATGATCAACTACATCTTTGGTCTTTGACTCGGCTATGTGTACCCCAATAATACTTCCATGAAACTCCTTGTTGTTAAACCATTCAACAGCAGCTAATGCTGCATGAGGATCCTCATATGTAACAGTTGCATCACCCTTCGGCTCATTTGTGACTTTATCTCTATATAACCAGATCTTGGGCCGACCTGTCCTTTTGTCCTTCTATAAAGTTTGAAAGGAAAAAATGAAAAATGAAAGAGAAGATGAGGAGGAAATATCATGAATTATTAATGATAGAAACAAACCATCCACCCAAAAAAGCAAATCCAGTATGAAGTATGGTTTCAAATGGATACCTGGTTGAACTCCCTACCTTTAGCAATCCAATGGTGCCAAAAAACTCAGCCAGCATACTCTCATCAGTGCCAGGAGGCAAATCACAGACATATACAGAACCATTTGAAGGTGCTCCTCTTCCTGAATAACTTGCCATGTTAGTAGCTTTGCTGTTGTCTCACAATCATAACCAGTCCCTGCTTCTGGATATTCAGAATGACACTACCTGAAATTGATTTTGCAGGAATAATTAGTAATTTTCTCAAGTATTATCAAGTCACATACACATCAGAAATTTCATAATACAGAAGACAGGTCAGGCAAAATGACACAGAAAAAATATATATATTCCAGTTTTATTCTGACAGGTAAGCTCTGACTTGAACCCACAACCTCTAGGGTTGTAAGACATGGCACTTAACCAACTCAGCCAAGTGCTCAAGTCCCTACTTGCTCCAATTAGAACAAGTGTAAACTGGGTAGGAGTACTCCAAGTAAAAGAATCAGAACTAAGACACATGATAGTCAGACAGCACTGTCAATGAGCTCCCTCCCATCTTAGTGACAGTGTCATAAAGTAAGGAAGTATATCTGCCCCAAAATCACATAAAGAAACAATGGAATAGCATAATCAATATATGGTACAAGGATTTGGCTGAATGAGACAACTCTCCCATCTCTTACATTTGAAGCAGTAAAAAGTACTGCCAGAAAGACAACCTTGTTAATGAAGCAAAAAGCACTGGTACCTCCAGCTTAGGAAGCCATTATAAAAGCTTAGTTCAGACTCAACATCAGCTGATGAGACTAAATCTACTTCCAAATTCACCATTCACCTAGTCATTTTTATCAAATTGGCAGAAGATAATCAGCCCAAGCTCCAGCAGGAACAGGATCCAGCAGCTTTGTCAAATATATAAAATAATCTCCAAAGAAAAATGACATTCTCATGTAACTAGCAAGTTACATTAACAACTCCAACAATGAGACGCATGAATATTCACAAAATAAAGATGAGAAAGAGTGAAGGAGCTTAGTTAGAGCTTCCTCATTCCATAGTAAAAAATACTTCAGCAAATCGAGGTTGCACATTGCCATATCTGTTTAGCCAAGCATGGAAGTCTGCAAGCCAAGCCTCACTAAGAGAAAGAAGTACCAATGGATATGTATGTCCTCAAACTCCTCCCTGCCCTAACTATCTTTTGCATATAAGATTCAATGTCTTCTGTTTCTTTCGATATTTACAAATAAACTTTGGAATGTTAACCCGGAAACTAAGATCATCGTAATCATCAAAGCCTTATCCCGATTAGGGGTTGGCTACATGAATCCTATGTAGTTAGAGGCGCAAGGTGCAACTAGGCAAAAGGGGTGCGCCTGGAGCCTGGAGGGCTTAGGCACGCTCCTGAATCATGAAGCACAGAAATAAATATTAAGAATTATAAAAAATCAAAAAATCCCAAAAAAGTAAGAAAAACATAGTAACATAATTCTATGATGAAATATTACTCAAACATGCTAATTTCTATGAATGGAATCTATATATGTGAATGACATTTTGTTTCAAGGAATAAATGTAAAAAATGAAAGTTATTTCAAAATTCTGTAATTGTTTTTTCAAAAAAATTGAAAAAAAAATAAAAACAAGAAAGAAGTTAAATCCATAGCAAACAAACAAGAAAATCAAATGGGATGTTTGTTTCTACCTATAGAATGAGAAACCATCAAGATTTATAATATAAAAAAAAAGTAAGCCAAAATTGAAAAAAAAAAAAAAAAAAAATGGTACTGATTTTTACCTTTTTTACAACAACAAAAATAGGATTTTAGGTGGAAGATTCATGAATCCACACCTTTTCTTCACTTAGATCAGTAAAAGCTTGAAGAGGAATGGTCGTTGCTGCAGTAGAAGCTTTCAAGAGAAAAGAAAATAGGGTTGGATGATGAAAAAATGAAAAAAAAATGAAGTTTGGGGTTTTAACAACTTGTCACCTAGGCTTAGGCGTCGGAGGTGCACCTGAACATAGGCTCTAGGCGCACCTAGGTGCTGGCTCCTGAAACCCTTACAACTTTACGAAATTCAGGCACAGTACGTGCGCCTAGCACCTATGCGCGCCTCTAACTACATAGCATGAATCTTGTTCCTCCATTCTCCTCTATCAAGGGTAATGGCCTCATTTAGTCCAAAAGTTTTTAAATCTTTTCTCACTATTTCTGTCCATGTCTTTTTGGGCCTTCCCCCTGCTCTTTTAGAGCCTTCAACTTGAATCAATTCACTCCTAATAGATGCCCTTTTTGGTCTCCTTTGGACATGTAGAAACCATCTAAGTCTACCCTCCCTCATCTTGTTACCTATTGGTACTACCTTCCCTCCAAATCAGAAACTAAGATACGCACTGAAAAATCTAATATTCTTCCTTTTACATGGAATATAAATAAATTAATTTCAAGGAAACAGCACATCTAAGGTACCGGGTGATTATACCTCATGTGCATGGAGAAGTTTTACTAAATTTTTATAATAAAACCGAGCAAGACATAGTTTGATGAATATTTTGGTATTTCTTGGGGATTACATTAGGAACTGCCTGCATCACATGGAGGATGCTATTAGGGAGAAGGAAAGCCCTTCTGGAGCATCCTTTTGCAAGCACTGTATTATGCAGAGAATCAACTAAACCTTCTGGAGAATCCTTTAGGAAGCTCTCTCACATTTCGAAAATGGAGGAACTAAAGGTGCATGATTAATGTAAGGTAAAATATTCTCTAGCCTTGAAAGAAGTGAAACTACAAAGTAACCTTCTAAATTCCCTCACCTAGACAGAAACAAACTATAAAGAGAAGAGAGCTCCAAAAAAATAGCTGGGACTGTTTTAATTATGTGAATTTCTCATATACATGAGAGTTTGAAGAATTCATCATAGTAAAAATCTCAACCTTGTTCCTAGAGAAATTGGATAGCGCAGGGATAGTGTTAGAGGAATAAGCAAGTGGTTAAACCTTGTGATGTAATATATCATTTATATAAGTTATACGGTCTCCTACTTCAGAGGCAAATATGGCTGGCAACACAAACCCCTCATCTTTATTGTTGCATCGTAGATGATCAATACCACAAACCAGCTGCTGGGCCTCATTTCAAATAGCCCATGTCTGGAGATCTTCCCCCAAAATTCAGAAAGAAGATAATAATACAAACTTGTCCATATGAGATGGTTTATGGGGCATGGACCCAGTTAAGATGGGAAACAGTTAAGAGAACTATTATTAAGATGATATAGTTCTGACTAAAAGTATGTGCAGTGACATTTTTTGTGAACAATTAGTTTATGGTTGGGCGCCAGTTTAAATAACCCATGCCAAGATATATTTTCCATAACATGACACAAAAATAGACTTAGTAAAAGCTTGATACAGGAGTTTGGACTGCCAGATATGTGGAACATAGTCTCTTTAACAGCAATTCAACTCCAAAAAAAATTATACAGAATTTTGTGTGCCCAATTCAAACTGTACAGATGATGACAACATTACCCAGACAAATCGCCAAGGAGATTCCATACTAAATAATTGGAGTTCAACACCGAACCACATGCATGGAATAAAAAAATAAAAAAAAGGATAGTGATAGTATTAGCTCCTATTGAATGTCCTAAACATAATTTCAATTTCTTAAGAACAAACAGTAGCCTTCCTTTTTTGGCATATCATTCATCTAGAAGGTACACGCAAAAGATGAACAATTTGGATCATCAAATCCTATGTGGTTGAAAACACGACTAGTCGCTTAGCACAAGAAGGCGCATGGCATGCGACTCAATTTAACCCAGGCACAACAACTCAAATCCTATGTAGTCGCGTGCCTGGATGCGACATGTGCCTTGCGCCTAATGCGCCCCCAACTCCAGGCACATCGACAGTCACTTAAACATAAAACCCTAGTTACGGGTTTTTTTTTTTTTCATTCTTCTTTTTCCCCACTCGACTACTTCCTTTCTAAGCCTTTGATCTTCCATTCAACTCCAAGTAATTGAGGTAAGAATCGTAAGATTGTAACTTCTATTTACTTTCATTTTTTTTTTTTTTTTCTGTAAAAAAACAGTAAAACCAGTATTGTTTTTTCATTTCTTTTGCATAATGCTTCTTTTTTCTTTGAAAACTCAACATATGTATACTCTAAAGGTAAAAACGAAAACTCCATTTCATTCTTTCCATCCGTTTTCATTGATTTAGTGTATTATGCAGTAAATTTGTAGTTTTCTGGAATTTTTTACCCAAAAGCGATAAATACATTAGTAATCCATATTTTTTTCATTTTTTTAAGCAAACATGCATATCCTCACCATCATAATGCTAAAAACGATTGACCCACGAGCTTAATTGACTTTTTTTTTTTACTGTATTTTTTTTTTTGTACAGAAACCAATAAAAAATAGTAAGGGCTTTTTATTTTTTCCATTTTTGTAGCAAATGTGTAAGTGTCATCATAGGATGATACTAGGAATGCTAAAAACAACTTATCAATACAATGTTTTGATGTTTTTTCTTACTATTTTTTTTTTCACTAACAACAGTATTTTTTTTATTTTGTACTATTAATTATTTTATTTTGTTGTTAATTTTTTTGTACCATTTGTTTGCAGGTTTCCTCTTTTAAATCTCTGATTGCTTCATTTGATTCCACTTTCCATTCCACTCTAAAGTCTCCAATAGTTTCCTATATTCCTATTGATACATCAAGTCTACAATATGTCATCATCAAGGGGCTCCACCAATGCTTCTTCTAGAGTAATGGATCCAAGGTGGGAATATGCAGAGGCACGGGATCCAAATGATAAAAATTTGGTATAATGCAAGCTATGTGGGAATAAATATAGTGGAGGAATTTTTAGATTAAAGCAACATTTGACAGCTGGGCATAGGAATGCCAAGAAATGCTCTCTAGTCACTCCTGAAATATCTAAAAGAAAATTAGATTATATGAATGAAACAAAGAAGAAGAAAGAGACTAGAGAGAGAATAACAAGGGAAATGGAACAGCCAAAAAATTTGTTTGGCTTGAATGATGATGAGGAGGAGGAGGTGCAGGAAATTGATAGCACTAGGTCTGCTGGTATTTCTATTGGAGGGGATAAGAGGCGTAAGATCCCCGCACAACAAACAAAAGGGCCTGTTGATTATATCTTTGCTCCCAACCCTGAGGCCTAAAGTAAGAGTAAGGGAAAGGCACCCATGTAGCAACAGACGACAATAAATCGAGCATGCAAGAAAGAGTTTAGAACAAGAGTATGCAATTACATTGCCTCTTGGTTCTATGAACATAGCATTGCATTCAATGCTACTCGTAGTCATTCATTTTAGACCATGTTAGAGGCAGTTGCGCAACATGGTCCAGGTATATATCTATATTTTTTATAATAAATAGTTATATATTTGTTTTAGCCTTTTATCTAATCTTATATTATATAATCTTATGTAACTAAGGTTTCAAGGTACCCTCGTCTCACGAGTTGAGGGTGTATTTTCTTCAGAAGTAAGTAAAGGAGACAAAAGAGTACATAGATCAGAGTAAAGGTGATTGGATTAGGTATGTGTTCAGTGTCCTTTTTTACAACCTTGTATATTACTTTTAAGTCTTAAGGTGACACTAATACTAACAACAAGAGTGCTCCATAGTATTATTCCTATATAGGTATGGGTGCTCCATCATGTCAAATTGGTGGACCGATGGCAAAGGTCACACCCTTATCAACTTTTTACTGAACTGTTCAACTGGGAGAGTATTTTTGAAATCTATTGATGGGTCTGCACATGTCAAGAGTGCAAGCCTAATACTTGACATGTTGGTGGAGGTGATTGATGAAGTTAGAGAGAACAATGTGGTTCAGGTAATAGTTTAAATTTATATCTATAAGTTGTTAGGTATTTTAAATTGCTTATAAGCATATACTGCAAGTTCATCTTATATAATTTGACCTTTTTGTATTTTACGTCATAACTGACAATGCCTCCAACTACGTTGCTACAGGAAGGGAGTTGATGGTGAGGAGGCCGCATTTATATTAGACCCCCTGTGCAATTCACTGTATTGATTTGATGTTGGAGGACATAGGGAAATTACCAGTTGTGAATAAAACAGTGGCAGAAGCTAGGGCGTTGACGGTTTTTATATATAGCCACACACGTCCTTCATCTTATGAGGAGGTTTACAAAAAAAAAGAGGATTTGGTCAGACCTGCAATGATGCGCTTTGCCACCAACTTCTTGAGCCCAGAAAGCATCCACAATTTCAAGACAGAGTTGAGGGCAATGTTCCACTGTTCAGAGTGGATGAACAGTAAATGGCCAAAAAGGCCTGAAGGTAGAAGAGCTGAAAAGATTGTATCATGCACCAGCTTCTGGAACCACATCCTATTCTGTTTGAAGATTATGGCTCCACTCGTAGAGGTGTTAAGAGTGGTGAATAGTAAGGAGAAGCCAGCGATAGGATACATCTTTTAGGCTATAGTCAGGGCAAAAGCCAAGATTTAAGCCAATCTAGCAGGGGATGAGCGCCAGGCCACTCATGTTTGGGGGATTATCAGCAATACATGGAGTTCTCAGCTTCACCAGCCTTGACATGCAGTGGGATATTACCTCAACCCGCCCATCTATTATGACCATGACATTGAAATTGAGTGTAATGGTGATGTCAAGAATGGTCTAATGCATACCATTAGTAGGTTATATGATGGAGATGATGCTGACATGGTGATCGATCAGATATCTCTCCATAGACATGCTAGAGGCTTGTTTAGCAATGGCCTGGCAATACGCAAAAGAAAAACCCTAAGCCCTTGTAAGTATTTTATGTTATCTTATGTTTTAACTTTTAACTTTTAAATTTTATTTATTTTTCTAACTTTAATTTTTTTCCAAAATGTAGGTGAGTGGTGGATTACCTTTGGGGCTAAAGTCCCACAACTTCAAATATTTGCCATTAAGGTCCTCTCCCATATGCAATGCATCTCCTTGAGAGCGCAACTAGAGTGTCTCGAGAACGTAAGCTACTTAGATATTAAAATGTAGTCCAATACTAGTAATTAGTTATTAGTAATTTAGTATAACATTCATTGCATTCTAAATTTATATTTACTTCTTTTTTTCAGATCCACACTAAGAAGAGGAATAGGTCACACGCTAAGAAATTGAACAATCTAGTATTCGTTCAATACAATCAATGCCTTCGTCGTCGGCATGAGGATCGTTTGAAAATGCAATCGTATACAGATCCTATTCTGTTACTAGAGGTCGACGAAAGTGATGAATGAATTGTTCCAAAAGATGCTGGAGATGATCTGATACATCAAGGTGATAACCTCACCTGGTTAAATGTTGAACTTGCTGAAGGATCAATCAAACACGATGCTCCATCTACTAAGGCAATACTAGAGGCAAGGGAGGGGGCAAAGGGGGAGCCACATTTCTCAATCTCAGGCTCATGCTCATCAAGAACCAGATGAGGATATTGGAGAAGAGCAAGGTGATGAGGAGACTGGGGAGGAGGAGGATGTCAACATCTCTAAGGGAGATGATTCTGATGATGGTCTTGATCTTCCTGATGAGGAAGAAGAGGTGCAGGAAAATAGCTCTTAAGTCTTAATAGTTAACTTTAACATTTGCTTTACTTTATTTACAAAACTATTGTTTGATTGTTTATTGTTCTTGAATTTACAGGAAGATGATGGCGATGATGATGAGACCACAGCAGATTGAGGGAGTAATCCCTCCCTGACTGCTACTCCCTGTTATTTCATTGTTTATTGTATTTGTATGTTTCTCAAGACTCAACTTACTTTTATGTATATAACTGTATGATTAATTGTTTGATTTAACCTTTAGCTCCTTACTCCTTAGTCCTTAGGTTGTTAGCTTGTTATTGTATTGTTGACAAATATTTATTCATATATTTATATTTCTATGCTTTTTAATTTTTTTGGATTATTTTTGCAATTTTTTAGATTTATTTTGGTTTTTTTCTTTTTTTAAATATTTAAAATTCTTATTTTTGCGCCTTGATGCCTATGCGGGCGACGAGGTGCGCCTACTCCTTTGGGCGCAAGGCACACCCCTTGCGCCTGGGTGCGCCTTGTGCATGTGACTACATAGATCAAATCTTCAGCTCCAACTTGTGCTTTTAACTGCATGTGTACTTCAAGCTCGGGGACACAACTTAGATATATGTATCTATGTATGTATTTGTGCAATTCATGTAATATACCAAAATGAAAAAAAAAATTCTAAACCCTACGCAAAATAAAAACAATATTTATGCATGGCAAAGTTGCTAAGACACCCTAAAGTTATAAGCATAGGACTTCAAAGTTCATTTTAAGTTTCAGACGAAAATCCCAGTGAATTTTCCTCAAACAAGTTCTAACTCCTACTAGTAATTTTGCAATACAGTATAGCATTAAATCTTAGGGTTTAGAAGTTAAAGTTGTAACATTATAATATAATCATCACACGTAACCTGATTAATCCTGACATTCTCCTCAATTACTATGAAAGTTAGCCATCAGTAGCCCTTCTTCCCTAAGTGACCACAATGATATCTCCTTTCCGATACCTTCCTTCTCAACCTATTAGTGACATATCTCCCTTTCAGTGTTTCTAGTTCAGTTTTCGTGACATTTCCTATGTCCTTCATGTTCAATGTCCTGATGTTTGCTACTTATTTCTTTGCTTTCTCATTGCCTCCGTATTAATTTCTGACTCTACTTCCTCTACATTCCAGAAGCATCGCCTTCTGTATTTCTTCTCCCAACTCACATTTAACCGCAGCAACTATGTTTTAGACACTAACCAAGATCAGCAAGAAAGGTAAACCCAGAGGACGAAACAAAGCACCAAAATAAATACTATGCCACTGAAAGAGTAACGATCTAAAGAAGAAAGAAAAATCATGACATCATAAAGAAATGCTCAAAATCCTAGTTCGAATACAAACTAGTAAAAATGCAACACGGTAAAAGCTACGAATGACAATATACACTCCTAAAACACTTCCCATAATCCTCGTTTCAACAGCAAATAAATACTGACCCAAGACCAATTTAGTAGAAATAAAATGCGAAAGTTAAGGAAGCCCTTAACAGCACCAAGATAAGGAAAACGTAAAACGAGCACAAACAAAAATACGCCAAAAGAAATTCTAGAAGCGACCTTAAAATCAAAATAAACAGTAACCCACTAGCCATATCAGCAGGATTACATCCAGAATCGATATCCCAACATAAGACAGATCCAGAAAAGCGCAGAAACCCTATATCAACAGTCGATGTAAATATATTTATGCTTACCTCAACACAATCATCAATAAACTCATCCATATATCAATCAATAAAATTTTACCAAAACTATTGGCTACTAGAATCAGGTCTAGCAAGAAACAAAAGAATCAGATCCCATAAAAAGAGAGAAAGGGAAAAAGAATGAAAGTCCGTAGCTTACCTGAGCAGTATCTCAGATCCCACTGAAAAAGAAAGGATTACCCAAATAGCTTTCTCTTGCATAGAGTAATCTCTGAATCCGCCCCCGAGAGAGAGAGAGAAGGGCTAACTGGAATTAGAGGGAGACAGAGAGAGGGTTCCCCTCGACGGCTGGGATGTTCTTACTCGTCCGAATTTTTAAGAGAAAATAATGGTTTGAGGGCCCGGCTAGAGGCACCTTCGGAATCCCCAAACAAAAACATCGGTAAAATTAATGGGCCATAACTACTATCAGCCGGGCTTTCAATATCGTTTCTCCATCCCATTTTCCGTTAAATGGAAAGACGGATGTGACACACAAGGCTCATGTCAGACCCACTATCTTCTCTCCAGCTCGAAGGCAAAACCAAACGTCTAGGACTAATTGAACTGTGGATTTCTCCCTAAAACTTGTGCATGAAAATCATGAAATCAAGAGCGAAGGTGTTGGGGTTTGATTTAGGCAACTGCGACTGTCAGTGGAAGCAGTCTTCTTGTTTGATTTTGTTGGAGTTTTTACTCGTATTCCTACATGGGCACTAAAAAACATCTTGGGGTAGACGTCTATGTTTTACAAATTGATGCAAAAGTTTTAGAAGATCCAACCCATACAACTTGATGTTTAAACCCTCTTAGATTACCTGTAAACGAAAAACCACTTTTATAAGATATTTGTAGCATACATTTCTTTCTGTTGTAAATGAGGGCCATCTATAACTAAAAACAAAAACAAGAGGTTATAGATATCATATGAGCTGATTTTCTACATAGTAGCTAAATATGAGAAGCCACACAAGATAGAAAAATATAAAGAAAAAGTTAGCTCTGCTAGACATTTATCAAGACTCTTGTATGTACATGTATCGTTAACAATAACTTATATTTCAAAACTTTTGGAGGAAAACCTGAATTCTACGTTTTGTCTTTCTCTTATGAAGTGGCTCTGTTCGCTAGTCCCACATGGTAAAGCTAAAAAACTTTCTTGATCTTATAAGGAGTTTTGGGTTTTCTAAATAGTAGCAAACTAGAAGAAATAGTCAATTTACTTTGTGTGCACTTGGTTGATTAATTAATTTTCTAAAAAGTAATATTTCTAACTACTCTTTTTAGACCATTTTCTAACTGTTCTTATTTTACTGTTTCAGTACGAGTTATTTGCTTACTTGATTTTGTTAATGTTGTTAATTTATCTTCAAGACCTATATGTAGGGTTTAGAAAAACCCCAACACAAAGACAAAAAAAGAAAGGACACTCGATGATCTCTCTTGCATTCTAACTTTTTTCATTGAACTTTTATTCTTCTTTGTTTTTTTTCCTATGAGGCAAGTTCACAATATTTTCAAAGTTCATGCTCGCCAAACCCAAAGTACGAATCGATTGGAGAGTAGGTCATTGTACCTTGGAGACATTTTGCTAAGAGTCCTAACTGCATCATTTGGGAGATAATTCCATCTTAGGAAAAGTCCCTTGGGACATGCCTTGACTAAAGTCAGTAAGTTCTATACCTTCATTAATCTTAAGTAACTATTCTTTAACCCTCGTTTTTCCCAAGTTTCTTTCATCCTCATTATTACAAGTATTTATGAGAACCGGATCCTCACATCTTAAGATGAAATACATTATTGACATGTTTCTTCTACTCTTGGTTTTTGTTATTGTTTCTATTAGTCTATTTTCGTACTTTACATCATCATCATCATCAAGACCTTATCCCAATTAGGGGTCGGCCACATGAATCTTATTCATCCATTCCACTCTATTAAATACCATGTCTTCATTTAGTCCCAAAGTTTTTAAATCTTTTCTTACCACTTCTATCCACGTTCTTTTGGGCCTTCCCCTTGCCCTTTTAAAACTTTCTACTTGTATTGCCTCACTTTTTCTAACCGGGGCCGTTGTTGGTCTCCTTTGAACATGTCCAAACCATCTAAGTCTAGTCTCCCTCATCTTATCACCTATTGGTGCTATTCCTAAATTTCCTCAAATATTTTCATTTTGAATTCTATCTTTTCTTGTCTTACCACTCATCCATCTCAACATCCTCATTTTTGCGATGCTCATCCTATGAGTATGATGTTCCTTAACTGCCCAACATTTTGATCCATAGAGCATGGCCGGCCTTATGGCCATCCTATAGAATTTTTCTTTTAGTTTAAGTGGCACCCGTCGATCACACAAAACTCTAAATGCACATCTCCATTTGTTCTAACCCGCTTGAATTCTCTGGATAACCTCCCTCTCAATCTCTCCACTCTCACGAATTATTGATCCTAAGTACCGAAAGTGGTCTTTGATGAGGACTTCTTGGTTATCAATCTTGACTGGTATTCTACTCCTACTCTCCTTGCTAAAATTACATTCCATATATTCTGTCTTAGTTCAACTAATTTTAAATCCTTCAAATTCTAATGTTTCTCTCCATAATTCTAGTTTTATGTTTACACCCTCTCTTGTCTAATCAAGTAAGACTATATCATCTGCAAATAACATGCACCAGGGAATCTCCTCGTGTAGATGTTTTGTTAGCTCATCCATAACCAATGTGAAAAGGTATGGACTCAGTGCCGATCCTTGGTGCAATCTTATAGTGACAGGAAAATCACCAGTCACACCACTAGTGGTCTTAACATTTGTTACCGCTCCCTCATACATATCTTTAATTATGTCTATATATTCTTGCGAAACCCCTTTACCACCCAACACTCTCCATATTAACTCTCTAAGGACTCTATCATAAGCTTTCTCTAAATCAATAAAGACCATGTGGAGGTCTTTCCTCCTTTCCCTATATTTCTCTACTAATTGTCTTAGTAAGAAAATAGCCTCCATGATAGACCTCCCAAGCATGAAACCAAACTAATTCGCTAATACACTTGTTTCATGACACAGCCTATTCTCAATCACTCTTTCAAAAAGTTTCATAGTGTGGCTCATAAGTTTGATCCCTCTATAATTAGTGCAGCTCTGTATGTCTCCTTTATTCTTATAAATTGGTACAATAGAACTTTTCCTCCACTCATCAGGCATTTTCTTTGATTTTATAATCTTGTTAAACAACTTGGTCAACCAAACTACCCCAATGTCTCCCATATGCTTCCAAACCTCTATTGGTATACCATCAGGCCCCATGGCCTTTCCTGATTTCATCTTTTTCAAGGCCTCTTTTACTTCAGGTATTCTAATCCTACGTTCATACCTATAATATCTAATGTTATTTTGATTTATAGTATTTTCAATCCCTATATTCTCAGGGCCATTGTCATTTAACAATTTTTGAAAGTATGTTTCCCACCTTTGTTTGATCTCATCATCTTTGACTAATACCCTTTGATCACCTCTTCTAATACACCTAACATGATCTAAGTCTTTACCCTTCTGTTCTCTTACTTTTGCAAGTTTAAACACATCTTTCTCACCTTCTCTTGTTCCTAGTCTATTGTAGAGCTCATCATATGCTTTAAGTTTAGCCTCACTTACTATTCTCTTAGTAACGTTTTTAGCATTCTTATATTGCTCATAGTTTTCATTATTTCTAATCTTCTACCATGCTTTAAAACGCATCCATTTTTCTTTAATAACTTTTTGAACTATTTCACTCCACCACTATGTTTCCTTTGCTAATACCCTTTTACCTTTAGATACTCTTAAGACATCTTTTGCCACTTTCTTAATGCACTCAGCCATATTAATCCACATAGTATTTACTTCTGTTTCATAGTTCCACTTTCCTTCTACCATCAACTTATTTTTGAAGGAGGTTATTTTCTATCCTTTTAAGTTCCACCACTTAGTTTTTGGGTGTGTATTAAGTTTAGTTCTTTCACTCCATCTTTTGATATGGATATCCATAACCATTAACCTATGTTGTAAGGTCAAACTCTCACTAGGTATCACCTTACAATCCTTACATGTAGATTGTTCATTATTCCTAAGTAGAAAAAAGTCTATTTGACTTTTATGAAGTCCACTTTTAAAGGTTATTAAATGTTCATCCCTCTTCTTAAAGAGTGTATTTGCAATGGATAGGTTATATGACAAAGCAAAATCGAGGATATTCTCCCTCATCTCATTTCGTTCACCTATACCATATCCACCGTGTATTCTATCATATCCTTCCTTATCTTTTCCTACATGGTCGTTTAAGTCTACACCTATAAATATCCACTCAGAGTTGGGAATTTCTTGCATGACTCCTTCCATATCTTCCCAAAACTTTTTCTTGATTATCTCTTGTAACCCTACTTGTGGTGCGTATGCACTTATAACATTTATAATTTGCTCTCCTAGAACAATTTTTATTATTATAATTCTATCGCTGATTCTTTTAACATCCACAACTTTATCATTTAATTCATTATCCACTATTATTCCTACGCCATTTTTGTTATTTTCCTTTCCTACGTACCATAATTTATACCCATCTATTTCTCTTGCTTTAGCCCCTTTCCACTCGGTTTCTTAGATACAAGCAATGTTGACTCTCCTACATTTCATTGCGTCTACTAACTCCAAACTCTTGCCAGTTAGTGTCCCTATATTCCATGTGGCCATACGAATCTTATGTTCTAGTGATACCCTATTTACTATTGCCTTTCTGGACCTCCATGGTATTAACCCATGTCCACTTTTCACTGCACCTGGATTCTGATGCAGCGTGTTGCTTCCGAGGGGACGCTCTAGCAGCCCTTGCCCATTTTTCACTACACCAGGGATCCGATGAAGCGCGTTGCTTCTGGGAGAACACCCCAGCAGCCCTTACCTATTTTTCACCGCACCCGGGATCCGATGCAGCTCGTCGCTTATGGGGAACGCCCTAGCTTGAGGGAATGTCTGTTTTCGATTCATGTCATATTTGGGGTGCCGTATTTCTTAAAAGCTGAAGATGATTTTCATTTCTTCCTTACAAACTAATATACATTCATTTGCAAGTAAAAAAGAAATAACAAAACCATCTTCAGCTTCACCCTTGTCGACTGGCTACCTGACACAAGGGTTGCCATATTTAAGAAGAGGGAGATGATTTTCATTTCTTTCTCACAAACTAATATGCAAATGCATATTCATTTGTAAGAAAGAAATAACAAAATCATCTTCAACTTCTCCCCTGCTAGCTGGCACCTAACGCAGGACCCTCCTCCTTTTTCATCCGGGCTTGGGACCGTCATTGGCGGAGTTATTTTCGTACTTTACATACATGTTTTAAATCTCTGCTCATCCTATCTTCTGTTTGTTTGGAACTGAGTTCTTCTCTTATATTTTTGTTCAATTGCTTTATATAAACTTTGATTCCTTTGACCTTCTAAAATGGCATGTCGCGACCATTTCAATAAGGTAAAACTAAAAAAAATTGATGGCTTTAATTTTAAGAGGTGGCAACAAAAATTATTCTTTTATTAGCACTTTAGCTTGCCCATGTTTTGAAAAATCCTACTAGTTGTGAAGAGGTGTTTGAACTAGCTAAATATGTTGAAAAAAGAAAAGGGGGGAAAAGATGACTTCTTTTGTCAAAATCATATTCTCAACACCTTGGACAATAAGATGTATAATATTTATTATGTCAAAACAGCAAAAGAATTATGGAAAACTTTAGAAAAAAAATATTCTACTGAAGTTGTGATGTCTAAAATCATTTAGTAGGTAAATACCTATGTTTGTGATGAATGATGATAAATCAATAATGAGTCTAATTAGTGAACTAGATCTGGTTGTTGATTAACTTGCACACAAAAACATTTTACTTGACAAAAAATTTCAAGTAGGAGCAATTATTGACAAATTACCTCCCTAAAATGGACATAAGAACAAATTATCTCATGTCATATCTTCAGGACTTATTTGTGCATCTTAGAACTAAAGAAGAAAATAGAAATACAAAAGATGATGTTTCTTTTGAATTTAAATGCAAGGTAAATCTTACTAAAGCTGGTAAGACAAGATGTCAAAAATGGAACATCAAAAAAGGAAAGAGAAGTTTTTGAAGTAAAAGGGAGTTGATTTTAATAATAAGGGAAAATTCTTTGTGTGTGGCAAACAATATCATATAGCTAATAATGTTTTAAGTGAAAGAGGAAGGACAAATCTAATGCTAACTATTTTCGAGCAAATATTACAAACAAACAAAAATTGTTACTTGTCAACTATTATTTTAAATAAGCTTGGACAGTAATATGGCCAAAGAATTATCTAAAGCTTGGATAGCATCGATTAAGCACATTTGTTATGATAGAAGTGCATTCTCTACATACACTGTATTTGAAACTAGATAATTCTTGTTCATGGAAATTAATCCACCTTAATTGTTGTGATAACTCTATTGAAGCTGGCATATGGGAAAGTTTTACAAATGGACAATTCATTATAAATCCTAGATATCAACAAAAATCTTGTTTCAAGTTTTGTTTTAAGCGCGAAAGGCAAATTAGTTTTTAAAGCTAGCAAGTTTACCTTAACCAAGAATGGATTGTTTGTGGGAAGAGGTTGTGAAACTGATGAATTGTTCAAGGTGAATGCACTTGAAATTATTGTTAATAAAGGATCCTCTTCTTCTGCTTCTATTGTTGATGTCTTAGACATTTGACATATGTCGCTTGGGACACACATACACATTCTATTACAAAGATGATGAAATTAGGATTGCTACCACCAATACACTCTTATTTTAGAATAAATGTGAAGTTTGTGTTCAATCCAAATACTCAAGAAAACCTTTTCAATCAATCATTCAGATATTTGTGTCTTGAAGAACACTGTGACATGAGGAGGAAAAAGGTATTTTATTACATTTAATGATAGTTTCTCTAGATATTGTTTAATTTATTTGACAAGAAATATAGATGAAACCCTCATTAAGTTTATAATTTACAAAAATGAGGTTGAAAATCAACTAGAGAAGAAAATCAAGAAATTGAGGATTGATAGGGGAGACTATATATCTCATAAGTTTACTAAGTCCTATGAAGATTGTGGAATAGTTCATGAGATGACTAATCCTAATTCACCCCGACGAGATGAAATAAATGAGAGGAAAAATTGAACCCTACTTAATATGGTCAATGCAATGTTGTCAAGTTCTTCATCATAATCTTTTGAGTGAAGCAATTATTTCTCTGTACTGTTTTTTAAACAAGGTTGCACATAAATTTTCATATAAAGCCCCTTATAAACTGTTGAAAAGACAAAGAACCTAGTTTGAAGTTTGTAAGAGTTTGGGGATGCTTGGCAAAGGCTGGATTATCCAATCCTAAAAAAACTTGGCTTGGTCCTAAGACTATGGACTATGCTTTTATTGGATATGCACAAAATATTAATGCATACCATTTTTTTATAGTGATATCAAAAGTTAGTGCTATGGATGTTAAAACAATCATTGAGTTATGTTGGGCATAATTTTTTTAAAATATTTTTCTATACAAACAAAGAAGAAATCTGGAACCACCACCTCATATAAAAGGAATAAGATAGAAGAAGCAAAAGAAAAAGAATTGTGATTGAGAACGATGAAGAACCTAGAAGAAGTAAAAGAACAAGAAAAATCTACTTCTTTGGGTCCATATTTTTATGCCTATTTGATAGAAGATGAGCTACTTATAAAGAAGCTATATAATCTTTTGTGAAGAAGCTGCAGAAAATGAAAAGCAGTCTATCATACAGAAAAACACATGGTAATTAAGATCTTCCTCCTAGATGTAAATCTATAGATTGTAAATGAATTTGAAAGAAAAAATGAAGACCAGATAACTCCATAGAAAATTTGAAAAGCAAGAATTATAGCAAAAGGATACACTTAGAAAGGAGGAAGTAATTACTTTGATACGCAGTCTCCTCTAACTAGAATTACATCAATTCAGATATTAATTGCTATATCAACAATCTATAACTTGGGAATACATCTAATAGATTTAAAAATGGCATTTTGGAATGGAGAATTAGAAGAAGATATATAAATGAAACAAACTTCACCAATGTTGGTCCTAAGCTTGGACAAAGGAGGGTTTTGCATCATGTGCCAGGTAGCAAGTAAAACTTTTTGAAGAAGTTTGAAGATGATTTTATTATTTTATCTTCGTACTTACAAATGAATATATAATTTGCCATTGACATTTGCTCAAGCTAGGGCATCCTCGACATGCTGTATCATATCCCAGGTCCAGTGAAAAATGGGCAAGGGATGTTAGGGCATTTTCTTGCAAGTGACGTGCTACATCGAATCTTGGGTGTAGTGAAAAATTAGCAAGGGTTGCTAGAGTGTTCCCTCAAAAGTGAGACGCTGCATTAGACCCCAGGTATAGTGGAAAGTAGGCATGGGTCCATGTCATGGGGTCGTAAGTGCATGGGTAAATAAGCTAAGCATGGGTAAATTAGCTAACTCAAGAGAATAAGGTTCATATGGCCACATGGAATATAGGTACATTGATAGGTAAGTGTCTGGAGTTAGTAGATAAGATTAAACATAGGAGAGCTAACATCACTTTTATTCAAGAAACCAAGTGAAAAGAGGCTAAAACTAGAGAAATCAATAGATATAAGCTCTAGTACATGGGAAAGGACAATAATATAAATAACATAAGGATAGTAGCAGATATAGAATTAAAGGATAAAGTTGTAAATGTTATAAGAACCAGTGATAGAATTATAATAATAAAACTTGTTCTATGAGAGAAGATCATAAATGTTATAAGTGCATACACACTGCAAGTATGGTTAGAATATAGAATCAAGAGATAGTTCTAGAAGATATGGAGGGAGTCATATAAGAAATTCCCAGCACATCAGAGATATTTAAAGGAGAAAACTTAAATGGTCATGTAGAGAAATAAATGGAAGGATATGATAGGGTACATGGAGAGTATGGTATTGGAGAACAACATGAGATGGGGAAGCTATCCTCAATTTTTCTTTGGTATAAAACTTAGCCTTATCAAATACATTCTTTAAGAAGAAGGATGAACACTTATTAATCTTTAAAAGTGGACTCTATAAAAGCTAAATAGACTTTTTATACTTAGGAATACTAAAAGATCAATGTGTAAGGATTGTAAAGTAATACCTGATGAAAATTTAACCTCATGATGAGTGTCCAATTTTGTTTAAAAATTACTCAATTAGTTGCCCATGTGTTATAATTTAGTGTTATTTTAGGGTTTTTGGCCAAAAATTATAACACATGTATTTTTGACCTAATAATCCAAAATTTTGATAATTTACAAGTTCAGAGGCTAAGCTAGAGTAACTATGTGAATAATTATATTTTTCTAGGATTTAATTAGAGTTTTTCATTTTTTGTAGGAATCGAGATGGTGATTAGAGAGTCAAAATTGATCGAGATGAAAATTGAAGATCAAGTTAAGGCCTAAATGTTATCATTCCAAAGTGTAATCAAGGATCCAGATCATCTTAAGGCAAGAAAAGGATGCAATTAAAGAAGCCAAAGGTGACTCAAGTAAGTCTGTGCACAAGCCATGCCTTTCCACCAGCTTTGCATGAGGAGTCATTCAAGCCACCTTAGCCATATAAGCCATGAGAGAAGGTGGCAAGCTAAGAAGTTAAGCCAAGCCATTGAACCCAAGGGTATGAGCCATGAAGCTAATCCAAATGAGCCCTCAAAGTGAGCCATTCAAGCTACTTAAGCCAAAGCTACATTGAGTGATATTATTGGAGGAAGATTTAACTCAATTCTCCTAAGCTAAAATGTGGGTTGTTAAGAGGATAATTAAGGGATGTTTGAGTGAAAATCAAAGTGGGTAAGCATGCATGTAGACCAATGGAAAGAGCCTACCTCTATTTTCTTTTTCCCATTATTTGCTACCTCTTTCTTCTCTCCATCTCACCCCACCAAGTCATCCCACCTTCCTAAATCACACCTAAGTTCACCTTCCTAAAACCTACCCAACTAGCCAACCACGTATTTCCACCTCACCCTTTCCTCTTTATCTCTTTCCCCCATCTCTCTCCATCCATATTCCTTTCTAATTTCCAAAAGGTAAACCACTATTTTTTCAAGGGGGAGATGCCCCCTCCTAAGATGGTGGCGCCTCCCACCTTATTATCTCTTAGTTGTCTTAATTCTCTTATTTGGTTGCCCTAGATCTATTCTTAATCTTACCTTCTAATCTCTATATCATCTCCACCTTAGGATCACCTATTATGAAGATTAGGAAGTGCCCAAAACATATAAAACAAGGGAGAAGTTTCATGTGAGAAAAATACGTTGGAAGAAGGGGAGAATGCCCCCTCCAAAGAAGGAGGCATCTCCATCCTTCCTTCCTTTTCTAGCCTTCAACATGCTAATCCACTTGTTAGCTCATCTTCTTCACCCTTCCATGCCTCTTCTCCTAAGGGTTTTATCTCTCTTTGAAGTTCTTTAAGTACAAGTTGGTTCTTGTTTATCCCTTCTTTGTTGCTTTAATATTCTTGCCTCTTAATTCCATGTATTTTTGTCTTTGCTTTGTTCTTTGATTCCATGCTTATTTCCCTTGCCTTGTTCCTTAATCTTCCATGTTTGTTTGCCACTTGATTTCAACCTTAGATCCTTGTTACAAATGATCATTAGTCTTTAGTAATAACACCCAAGAGATAGTGAGCTTTAGATTAAGTGATTTCAATGCCTTTGATTCATCGATTCCCATTACTCTTACTCACCTATTATTATTCCTTTTCCTTTGAATCTTTGCTTCATCTCCTTAGTTTTTCTATATTATTCTATTAAGATCTAAGTTATTGTTTCTTTGGTAGTGACACCCAAGATAAATAGTAGCTTAAATCTTTTGAGTTCCCTTTCATCTTTTATGTGTTTATTGCTTAGTCCTAGCACTAGTTTAATGTTGTTTTTCTTAGAATAGTTCACATCCTTCTAAACTCTCCTCTTAGTTTTCTTTTGGGTTCCATTGGCATGTCATCTTTACTTAAGTTAATGCTATTAGAAGGTATTTTATATTTGATTTGAATCAAGGTTTAAGCTCTTAAAGACTGTGAAATTTCCAGATTTGCATACATGTTAATGCGCACTTTAATTTGATGTATTTTGACATTCAATCAATAAAGTTGCTTGAAGATTTTTTTTTCATGCTTATTCCAGTAGCTAAATACTTTAGATATTTAATGTTTTATTGCATTTTTTTTATTTATTATAGTGCTTTCCATATCTAATTGATTGGATGTTCAAAAATAGCATGTGCTAGAATTTAGGAATGGACTGTTCATGTTTAATTTGTAGCACCATATACATTTTGTTACTTGATTTCTTAAGAACCCAATTAGAACTTTAGATTTTTTAATCATTGCTTGAATTAGATTGCATGTTGCTAGGTCTTTAAATTAAGTATTTAGGTCATTTTCTAACTCATGAATCATGCGCATGATAATTGGTTGGCTTTCTTTTAAATGCTTGATTAGTTGTTGTTTCTGTTTAGTTTTACTTGTTTAATTTGTAGTTACTTTGAGTTTAGATTTCATTAATTACTGATTTGCATCTTAATTAAAAGTTTTAAATTTTAGTTTAGGAAAGTGTTACTTTCAGAAAGTCTTAGTTTAAGAAAGTTTCAATTTGTAGCAAGTTCTTTAAATTCATGTTTCCTAGAATAATTCATCTTACTTTTGCATTAGTTAATGTTTTAAAATGCATGTTTTAGAAAAGTTTCTAAGTTTAACTTGTTTACTTTTAGCTTATCATTCCATGTTTTTACTCCATGCATGTTTAGATTTTATGTTAGTTTAAATCCTTAGTCTAGGTTAAAGACCACTTTCTTTGGCTAGGTTAGATAATTTAAATGAAGATCCACTTAACGCACAAATTGTTAAATTTCTCGTTAGATCGAGGAATTTAGGAACACAATTTAAAATCAAGGAGCAAGAAACTTAAGAACCTTTTTGAAGGATTAGATCTATTGTTACTCTAATGGCTTCAGAGCATAGTGGTTATAGTGGGTATTCAACATCCAAGTGATTTTTTCATGCCTTTTGTTGGCATTGATTGAGGTCTAAATGCCTTTGGACATGAGAATTGTATTAACCACTGTAAGCAAAACCTAATTGGTAAGTAGTAGCCTAGCTTGGATAAAAGGAGTTGCTATCTACATTTAGGTCCAAAAGCTACCACCCTATACATTAATTAAAATTAATTAATTCAATTCATTAGAAAACTATTAGGATTGATTGTGCATCATTTATCTTAGGACTAGCATTTAGGTTGCATAATATAAGTTTTTTCACAAAAAAGAAAAGAAAAGAGTACCCATTCATTGTATACAATGATTTGTTTCATTGTTTATAAAGTTGAGAACAAATGCCTATCAAGAAGGGGATAGAGTTGATAGATTAGATACATTGATGGATAGGATAGATAGTATGGAAAGTCAATTGCATAGGTTAATAGCTTTTAGGTAAGCTGCTCCACATCCTCAGTACCATAATAACTATACCTATTTTGAACCTCAATATTCCACTTCTTCATGGCCATTGAGCTCAACAATAATGAATATTATTAGGAGCCAATGGATGATGCACTTGCTGCATTCACACACATTAGCAATAACAATTATCCTCAGATAAAACTATTGAGACTATAATAGATAGGCTAGGCATCATGAATAACCATGGTCTTAGGATTATCAACCATACCAGGAAGAACCATCATGGTTTCACTTTGATCCACCCTACCATGATTATCACAAATATTAAGCACAACTATCATGGATTCAACCTACTCAGCCCTTTTTCAGTACCCTAATGCCACAACAATGCTAACCATATGAGTCGTTTCCTCTACAATAGGAAGAACAACCATTAGAAGAGATGTAAAATATAGAACGTTTGCAATGACTTAGTGAAATAATGGATCAAAATCATGTTGTAGTTAAAACTAGGCTCAGGAAATGAAACAAATTAGAGAGGAGAGGGAAAAAACCTTAGAAATAATTTAAAGGTAGGATTACCATCTAATTCTTCTGAACCTCAGAATTTTTCACCATCCTTGACCATTGATATCGATAATAGGATGGACATTTCATGTGATCATTGTGAGCCACAATGTCCCAACTATCCTTGCAAATCTCCATCCCAGATCCACTTAAGTTGTGTCTCACCCATTTTAATGAATTTGATGAAGACATATCCATTCATGAAGTACATTATTCATTAAATACTACACCATTAATATATTGACTAGCTAGAGTACAACCCCCTGCAATTCCTAAAATTCAAATTAAGGCATGCAGTGTAAATGATATACCTGAGTGGGACCTACAGACCTTATTGATCAAACTCCACATAGCAATATAGGCCCATCTGAAACCTTACCTATGCCTGCATAGTAGGAAGTAGAAGAGTCAATTGATGTATTAGCCCTACACCAACCAACTCTAATGTACTCAATAGAAGATATTAATGGTTTAAGTCTAACTATGTCCTTGCCTCCAATAATACAAGAGAAACCTTTTAGAGAGATATAGAGTTAGCTTATATCCCAATTTTAGGAAAATATGAGGAAAGCTATGAATGAAGCGTAATGGTCAATATTATCCTTAAATTTGGTCAAGAATGGGATAGTTCATCTTGAATTGGTCCTTAGACATTAGCTCATGTTGTCATTGTATTACCACCAACTCAATTTTCAAGGTGAAAGAGGTATATTGACTACTATGAAATAATGAAAAATGGGAGATCATCACTTCCCATGTGGTCCCACTAAATTTAAAATCTTGGTGGTCTATTGTGTTATATTATTACCACCACCAAAAATTTCGAGGTGGAGATTGTATATAAACTAAGCAAAATTCTGAAGCAACGCAAAAAAAAATTCCCAATTTATTGTTAAGGTTAGAATTAGATTTAGAAAGCTAGATTAGTTATAGGCTATGTCTAGCAGAAGATGCTAAACTTAAGAGGCAACTTAGGGTTGTTAAAGTCTTAGTGTTCTTCATTACCCATTCATCATATAGATGTCCTATATTTCAAAACATAATGAAAATCTTTAGTTCAAGTTGTAGGGTGTAAATATGCATGAGATTTTTGAGTTTTTCTTGATTTAAAAAAATAAATAAATTATGAGAAGTTCCTTTTTAAAGATGAGAATTCAAATTTTCTAAATATTTAGTTATCAATTGAACTTTAGTTTATTAGTAGAGTTGTATACAATTAGTTCACTATTTTATCTTTTTTCTAAAGTACTTCATGAAAAATTAAACTAAAAATATTAATTACACAAGATAGCTATATATAGTTTAAGTTAAAGAGAAAATATAACTTAGAGATCTTAAAAAAGATATGTGGAGACTTATAATCCAAGTGAGTTTTAAGCCATTCATCATTTTCTAAGGGTTATATATAAATTCAACATTTTCTTCAGTGGACATTATTTCTTAGTTGGTCTCATTATTTTTCATCTAGGTCAACTATTAAAAAATCATAAAATATTATACCATATATCTCTTAATTTTATGATCATTTTTAAGTTATATGAACCTTAAGAAATGACAGAGGTCATCCTTGTTTAACTTAGAGATGAAATTGAAAATGTATGAACAATATAATTCAAGAGATGAAAATAAAAAAGGTAAAAAAGAAATAAAAGCTCAAGAAGGCTATTTATAAAGTCCAGTGGAAAAACAAAAAGAGATAGCCAACGAAAAATACGAAGGTTCATGTTTGTAAGGAAAAATGGAGTATACTAATAGAAGACCTTTACATATTTTCTAGACAACCTTTATTTACCTTTATACCCATTCTTTTGATAACCCTTACCTAATACATTTCATCCTAATAGAAGTCTTAACTTGATCTTAGCAATAGTATGGATTGGATATGGTTATGAACGAGTAGGGAATTTGGTAGAGTGTAACATTCTTAATAGTTGATATCCTTTAATGAGACAATTATTGTCATTCTTTCTAAGTTATCATTTTTTTTTGGTATGAAATATGTTAGATTTTTGGATTTGATGAACAACATTCCACTCACATATTAATGACAAATTTACACCTTTTTGAGTGACTTCTTTCTGAGTGACAAGTATATCTTGTGAGAATTAAAGTCAAAGCATACATTTGGATGATAATTTAGGTTATATTTGACTTGAAAACTATAGTTATATATTAGTTATATCACATACTCACTTTCTAAGGTTTAATGAAATAATGGGATGTCTTTGACATAAGGGAAGGATTTTAAACCTTTATGTTAATCTTTATTAGTAGGCTAAAGTTAGGTATTTAATATAAGCTAAATAGAAGAAGATTGTCTTTGATGAATAAAACACTTTCATAAAAATTTTGAAAATTTTATGGGTCTATTCATTTCAAACCCTCACAAGGCATAACTCGTCCACTAAGGGTAAACCTAAGGATTTAAGGGCTTGTTGCATGAGCTAAATGCAATTGGGAGTACCTATGGAAACAACAACCACTTTTGTTTTCATATTTTTTGCATGTTTTGCTTGGGACTAGTAAAATGCTAATTGGGGGGGTGGGTATGATGAGTGTCCAATTTTGTAGAAAAAGTATCTAATTAGTTGCCCATATATTACAACTTATAGTATTATTTTAAGGGTTTTGGCCAAAAATTATTTCACAAGCATTTTTTACTTAATAATCCAAAATTTTGATAATTTACAGGTTCAGAGGCTAATCTAGAGTATGCATAAGAATAATCATATTTTTATATGATTTATTTAAAGTTTTTAATCTTTTGTAGGATCGAGATGATGATCCAATGGTCCATATTGATCAAGATGAAAAATAAAGATCAAGATCAAAAGATTAAATTAAGGCCTAAATTTCATCGTTTCAAAGTGTAATCAAGGATCAAGATCATCTTAAGACAATCAAAGGATCCAATTAAAGAAGCCAAAGGTGACTCAAGTGGGCCTATGCACAAGCCATGCCTTTCACCACCTTTGCATGGGGAGTCATTCAAGCCACCTTAGCCACATAAGCCATGAAAGAGAGTGACAAGCTAAGGAGTCAAGCCAAGCCATCAAAGCCAAGGGTGTGAGCCATGAAGCTAAGCCAAGTGAGTTCTCAAAGTGAGCCATTCAAGCCACTTAAGCCAAGTCTACATGGAGTGATATTATTAGAGGAGGATTTGACTCAATTATCCTACGATAAAAAGTGGGTTTTCAAGAGGATCAATAAGGGATACTTGGGTGAAAATCAAAGTGAGTAAGCATGCATGTGGACCAATGGAAAAAATCCACCTATATTTTCTTTTTCTCATCATTTCCTACCTTTTTTCTCTCTCCATCTCACCCCACCAAGTCATCCCACAAATTTTACATCCCACCTTCCTAAAACCTACTTAACCCAACTAACCAACCACCTATTTTCAACTCTCTCTCTCTCTCTCTCTCTCTCTCTCTCTCTCTCTCTCTCTCTCTCTCTCTCTCTCTCTCTCTCTCTTCCTTTCTAATTTTCAAAAAGTAAACCATGATTTTTTCAAGGGGAGACACCCCCACCTAAAAAGTTGGCACCTCCCACATTACTATATCATAGTTGTCTTAAGTCTTCTATTTGGTTACCCTAGATCTATTCTTAATCTCACCTTCTAATCTCTAGATCATCTCCACCTTAGGATCACCTATTATGAAGATTAGAAAGTGTCCAAAACATATAAAACAAGGGAGGAGTTTCACATGAGAAAAAATAATCTTGGAGGAAGGGGAGAACACCCCTCTAAAGAAGGAGGCATTTCCACGCTTCCTTCCTTCTCTAGCCCCCAACATGTTTTCCCAATTGGCAACCCTTCTTCTCCACCCTTCCATGCCTCTTCTCCTAGGGTTTTGATCTCTCCTTGAAGTGTTTTAAGTTTAGGTTAGTTCTTGTTATTCCCTTCTTTGTTGCTTTAATATTCTTGCATTTTAATTCCATGTATTTTTGTTATTGCCTTATTCTTTGATTCTATGCTTGTTTCCCTCGCCCTGTTCCTTAATATTCCTTGTTTGTTTGCCACTTGATTTCAGCCTTAGATGCGCATTCTAGATGATCAGCAAGCTTTGGTAATAAAAGCCAAGAGATATTGAACTTTAGATTGAGCAATTTGGGTGCCTTAGATTCATCAATTCTCATTACTCTTACTTGCCTATTATCACTCTTTTTCCTTTGAATCTTTGCTTCATCTCCTTAGTTTTTCATGTCATTATGATCACCACCTGTCCTAAGTGTGAACTCTGTGAACTTTTTTGTTCCCTCGTCATATTCTTTTGATGTTCTTGTCAGCGTCATCCAAGCATATTTGTCCATTTTTTCAACAAATTGAGGCTATGCTGTGTGTTAAGACTTGTTAGACATGAAAAGATTATATTGAACTCGATTATAAATTTTACCAAATACTAGGTGTAGAAGAATTATGTGTTTGAAAAAACTAAATTACATGCATGCACATATGTGAAAATTTTCAATTAACATTAAAGAAAGAAGCAAAACATGACAAATACATTCACAAAGAAATTTGACTTTAAAAAGGTAAGTTTCTAACCATAACTGTGAATGCAAAAATATATCAAACATGTATACATATATAAGCAAATAAGGAGAGATACTAACCAACACTCAAATTGATATCGATCGAGAGTATATAAATGTAATTCCAAGTCATAGTTGGGATTTCGTTGAAGATAACCATAATGGAAATCAACCTATATGAGCTTCAGTTTGTATATATATGAAGATAGTCAGAAAAATCAAACCGAATGTCAGTGTAAAAATTCTTATAACAGAGTAGTACTTTTAATCTTAGCTTCAAAAATTTATTTTAAAAGCATACACTATTCACGTTGCTCCAAAAAAATGACTTTAAAAGTGGAACTTTTAAAATCATTGTCAATAAACTACTTTAAAACTAGTCATTTTTAAGTTGTTTTATAAAAATGACTTTAAAAAGCTACATTATTAGAGTCGTTTATCAAAATTGAATTTTAAAATCGTTAGTCATGAATATAAATTATTCTCGCTAAACTCAAAGAAAGACTATTGAAGTCATTTTCTAAGTCATTTTTTGGAATTGATTTCAAAAGACAAGCCTTTTAAAGTTTTTTTTATTTATAACAATTTTAAAAGTCTATATTTAAAAGTCATTTCTAGAAAATGACTTTAAAATATAGACTTAAATAGAGACTATTAAAGTCATTTTTTGAAGTCGTTTTTGGAAATGACTTCTAAAGATGGAACTTTTAAAGTTGTTTCTAGAAAAAGACTTTGAAAGTATAGAATTTTAAAGTCGTTTTAAAAAAATAACTTTAAAAGCCCCGTCTTTTGTAGTTGTTTTCATAAAGACAACTTTAAAAGTCGTTTCCTGCGGAAAAAGTGCTCCGTGCTAGAATAAAGAAAATATTTTTCTACATAACAATTTCTTTAGTATGATTTTTAAAGTATTTTTTTTCCAACCGACTTGGAAAATATTTACGAAGTCGGTAGCCTAAAGTATGACTTCTTTATACCAACTTTAAAAGCCTCATGTGTTAGTGCCAAGTTTCCTAAGACCAGTTGCTTGTTCATATTCCTCCTTCATGGCTAGTTGTCACTTTGTGGTAGAAACATAAAATAAGAAAATACATTACATGCTCAGATGTGCAAGAGATTGGTCTTCCCATATTTTGAGATAAGTACATGCAGGCTGAAATAATTTCAAATTCAGATTTAAAGAAAATGACAATATTTGTAGTTACAGCTTTAATCACAGGGTAGTTACCCCAATTTGTATAGGATATTTACAAACTCATAGCCATTGTTGTAGGCCAGTGTCTCGTTTGAGCATGCTAATCTATTCCACTAATTCTCAAGGCCCTTAGCAAGTTTTAGGATACCTGGATTAGATCTAAATTGAGATGGAAAGCTTTGTAAGGTTTTCTTTGAGTTTGATAAAAGTGAGACTTCTTTTTGAGAGGTGATAAGTATCCAAAATTATATAAAAATCACCCAATTAGTTGCTCATGTGTTATAACTTATAGAGATAAATTAGGGTTTCTGGCTAAATTCATAACACGTGCATTTTTTACCTAGTAAATTAAATATTTGATAATTTGTAGGTTTAGAGGCTAGTCCAGGGTAAGTATGTGAATAATCATATTTTTTTAGGATTTAATTAGTATTTCATCTTTTGTAAGAAATGAGATGGTGATCCAACAGCTAAGATCAGTCGAGATGAAAATAGAAGATCAAGATCAAAAGATTGAGTCAATGCCTAAATATGATCAATCCAAAGTGAGATCAAGAATTAAGTTCACCTTAAGGAATGCAAAAGATAGAATTAGAGAAGTCAAAGGTGACTAAAGTAAGCCCATGCACAAGCCATGCAAAGTCTACCACCTTTGCATGTGATTCACTCAAGTCACCTAGTCATATACAAGCCATGAAGAAAGTGACACACTAAGGAGCCTAGATAGACATCAAAGTTAAAGGGTTAAGAAACCAAGACAAGCCAAAAGAGCCCTTAATGCCACCCATGAAGCCAAGCCAAATGAGCTATCAAAGCAAGCCATCAAGCCACATGAGCTAAGTTACATGAAAGCCATGATTGGAGAAAAATATAAAGAAATATCCATGGAATTTTAAGGGTTACTTTGAAAATATTTGAAAGAAAATCCACTTGGTTAAGGTAGCATACGGACCAATAGGAATAACCCACTTTATTTTTCATGTATTTCTCCCTTTTCACCTCACCATACATGAGCACTACAAATTTTGCACTTTCCCACCAAGGAGTCTCACCTTTCTAAAATTCTCCCACCTTCTTAAACTCCCTTTTCAACCAACTCATTAATCTTATATTTACCTAATCCCCTTACTCTACCTCATTCCCTTTCTTTCTATCTGTTAAGTGTTTAATTGTGGCCAAAATACTCCTAATTTAGCATTTAATTAGACCATTTAACTCATCAATTTGATGATTTTTAGATAATCTATAAAATTTAACTCAAATTGACCATCCAACCGTAACTTGTCAAAATTAATGGTGAGATGATCATTTGAGCTAATCAGATGCTTAATGTATAATTTAGATGACTCTAATATGGTCTTTGGTCTTGCAGATCAACTAAAGGAGGGTTGGATTGCTCATATCGATATTCAATGATGTAGATCAACCAAAAGAGGCATGGATGGATCGGAGTGAATTTCAATAGTGTAGATGAGTTAAGAGAGCAATAAATGGACTAGATCTCTAACAAAGTAGAATTTGAAGGTGTCTTGATAGAAGGAGAGTCCTAATTTGGAAGAAGAGAAAGTTTCCTAATAGGAAACTAACTCTTAAAGGAAAGATGGGGAAAAATATAAGAATAGGAGTCAGGGGAGTTAGAGGGCTAGTTTTGTTTCCTCTTCATTGTCTCACTATTTCTCTTTGCCTTTCTTGCATTCCATTTATAGTTTTTTTAAAATTCCTTTTCATCTTGTTGTTTCCTTTTTCACGTACCACCTTCCCTGTTCCACTTCCTCATCACAACCAATACTTATATCATCCCATTGTTCAGACCACACCTCCTATCTCTACTCGTAACCCTTCTATCATACCTTGTTCTTCCACTTTACATTACCAGCCATCACTGGTTTTCCCATTACGGCACTAGCCTCCCTTCTCCAATTCTCCCTCCCCATCTCTATCTTCTTCCACTCTTCCATCATGAACCAAATACCTCCAGGCTTCAGATCTACATCCTTTGCTCAAGACAAACCAGCATAGATGCCCCAATCCAGATCAAGTTTGGCCAGTCCACTGCTCCCAGCACAACATTGGTCAGGCTACCCTTCCTCGGCTTCACTAACATCTTTGCTTCACAGCCCAGGTCATCTCTCCCATCTCCAATCACTACATCCATGCATTGTTTTCTTTTCATTTCACCTCTGCTTCTCCACCAATCTAGAGTTGTGCGATGCTCATCTTTCCAACAAGTCCTGCTCCTAGGCGTTAGACCAGCACCTGCGCATGTTTCTAGTATGGCTAGCACCATCATCTCCTCTGAAAAAGTCATCGACTCCGATTACTCTGTTTTTGTTTTGTTTATGGAAGTTTCAAGGAAGTTTCATGAAAAATTCCATTTATGCCCTTAGTAGAAAATTTAAAATCTCATTTGAATCCCTGTTTTGTCTTGTAGTCTATTTCGTCTTTTTCTTTATTCAAGTTTTGTGTTATTGCTGTTCTGTTTTATCTATCCATGGTTATCTGAATCAACGGTTATGCTTTAATTTTAGGAGATCTTCAATTTCTCACTAGTTTAAATTTCAATCTTTAATTAACTTTTAGATCTGTGTTATATGACAATTTAAAAGTACTTTTATTATTCCTGATCTTTAATCTGAGAACCTAAAATTAGATGTAAGCCGTCAATTCTCAAATTTCTTAATTAATTTAGATCTCTCAGAATTTTAAGAATATGCCTAATCCCTCTGATGGATAATTAATCTAAAGTGCCAGAAATATGTTGATAAAGGCTGATCATGATTTTGGACACTAGATCTATAGAAATTGAAGATAAGTAGTCTAGGGAAGTGGAATTTTCTAATTTTTTAGTTAAATTTCTATTTTTTGGAATTAGACATCTATAATTTCAATGATTAAATACATCTGAAGTCTGATTTGTATTTTTTGTTAATTTTTAAAATTAATTTTAATTTTTAAATAATTAAATTTTATTTAAAACTCCAAATTCTTAAAGCACGTCCCTGTGGGATTGACCCATACTTACATTAGCTATACCACAATAGCCCATGCACTTGTGAAAAATAACAACACTATCTTTCCCCACTTCTATATCTCTTTCATAACCACCAAGATCTCTACATATTCTTCCCATCTTTGCTATCTTATCTTCTTCGCTACCTTAGATCTAAGCCTAGCCCTTACATTCAATCTCCACATCATCCCCACCTTGGGATAATTTTCTACTAAAAATTAGAATGTAGCAAATATATAAAGGGAACTAAGGCTACCACATGAATGGCATTCTTTTGGGGAGAGAAAGAGGCACCCTAAAAAAGTGGTACCTCTCTCTTCACTTAAGTATTCCATGCAATTATCCTTCCTGGGTTCTTTGATCTGCAATATGAGGTTAGTACTTTCCATTATTTGATTGCTCATTCATTGCCTATCTTTGTTTTGCTTAAGCTTTTGGTTTCATTGATCTTCTAGCTTGTTTTCCTTAGTGTTCCTTAAGATTTACCTTTACTTTCCATTGGATTATTCCTAGATCTTCATGCTTACTGGGTTAGGAGGGACTATAGGTTGTATTGAGGATTTGTTTTGAAGTTATTATGATGCAAGCATGTTGCGTGCACTCCATGAATGTTGTGCACCATCCTTGTAATTTTTTCCCTTGAATGAAGTATATTTTTTAGTATTGATTCAATCTTGTTGATGAATGTTCTTGAGTTATTTGTCTGTTAGTTCATCATTCCAGTAAGTTATTAATCTAAATGCCTCTCAATCCAAGCACAAAAAGCACCCGTAATCACTTTAAATCCATGCACATAACACTTGTTCTATGTGCATGGTCTTGAAGAGGTTTGGAAGAATTTTGTTGAATGATTGGTGAAGGGATTGTAATTAGATCTTGAAGTACTGGTTAATAGTTTAACTCTATGCTTATTTGCCTCATTTAGTTTATTGATTACATAAGAATTGCATCTTAGAATTTTAGGACCATGCACACCACTCTAGGTGTCATGCGCATGGTTTTGAACTAAGTTGTTATCATCTGTTTGTCTTTGTTCCATGCAATTCTTCCCCTTATCACTGTCTTTCATGCCTTGCATTTTAGTTTGTAAGAGGGTTTCCATTTAAGGGTAAGATGCATAGCATCTTGTTCCATGTGCACGGATCTTGAATCAAGCGACTAGTTGTAAGTTTTATTTGCATGAGAATTAGTGTTGCTCATTTTTACATGTTTCATTTAGATATGTGTTTATGAGTAAGTGGAATCCTTGATCATTAGATTTAGACTTTGCCTTTTTCGTCATGAACCATGCATACCATTCTTTAGGAATTTTGTGCATAGTTTGTCCTTGATTTTCTTACTTAATTGTGCATGTCTCCATATCTTCAGTTTACTAGTTTGTTAGCATTACTTAGAAAGCTGTAATTTTCATTTTTATATATTCTTTAATTTAGAAAATTTCTACTTTTAAAAGGCTTGTTTTTAGGAAAATATCTACATTTGTTTGATTGTTTAGTTAATTTCCATATTTTTATGTCTTACATTTATGTTAAGTTTTCATTCTTAGTTTAGATTAAAAATTAAAAATTTGTTAGCTAGGTAAAGTAGTTAAGTAAGGATCCACTAATCTCACAAATCCATGATTCCTTGTGGGATCGACCTCCATCACATGAATTATTATAATTGATCCATGCACTTATGAGTTTAACTTAAAAATCACAACAAGAGGCAAAAAAACAAAGGATTAAAAAGCTCAAGTGACACCAAGCTTGAGAAGAAGACTAAGATTGTAGAGAGAGAGAGAGAGAGAGAGAGAGAGAGAGAGAGAGAGAGAGAGAGAGAGAGAGAGAGAGAGAGAGAGAGAGAGAGAGAGAGAGAGAGAGAGGTGAAGAAGAAGATGAAGAGAGAACCGCCTCTTCATATAGATGAAAGTGGAGGTGGCATGTGGACTATCTTCTCTCTAACAATAGGGATAGGTGTCCCTACTATCACCCTAGGCTCTGTAAGATGCTCATGAGCCTATAGTGGAGTGGACTAAGTCACATGAAATATCATCTCTCTTATTTGTATTCCCTTAGTTACTAGGTAAATGCGTTTTTTTCTTTTGTGATGACATCACCATGTAGCCATATCATGCAATGATGAAGATGGCTTAATGATGTGCACATCATATATGCCCCTCTAGGAGCTACTTAGGGGGTATCTTTTGTTGGTCTAAAGGAAGCAAAGTGTCAGAGCCTGCCATGTGTCCACCTTCTATGAGAAAACTGTGTCTACTTTTGGACCTTGTGGTTTCTCCAACATTGATGTGTGAACTATAACACAGATTGGAACGTTCTTAGATGCCTTCTTCCATAGTAATTGAGACTGTGTTGGCAAAATAGGGGTCTCTCGTTATCTATTTTACATTCAAAAGAGGCCCATAAATAAAGTAAAAATTTCCTAGATGTGACTATTGATATGAAGGAAAGTATTGAGGTAGAATCAAATGAACATTTAGATTTATGAAAAATACGAAAGAGTAAATTGACATTCCATTTTTATTCAATACAACCCAAAATAGCACACACGCGCACACATATAATTTATGGACTAAAGTAGTATTGATAGTACGATACCAATAGTTGAAACAAGTACGGCCCATATTTTGGTTGTTGTCATAAACCTCATCTATTGGATGATTTAACCTTTGGTAATCCAAGTTTAGCCCTTTTATCCATCTATTCACTTGTGAGAACTTTAGAATTTGTAATTCTCTTCTTTCTCTCAATTGATGAGCATTGAGGGAGACGTATGGTATATATAGACTTTGTTATAATTATTAAGTGCTTAATTCTGGTCAAAATACCCTTAATTTAGATAAAATATGAATTTTAGATTCAATTGATCATCCAACCATTGATTTTCTAAATTTAATTGTCAAATGATCATTAGAGCTAATCATATATCTAATGTATGGTTTAGATTATTCTAATCTACTCTTATGTTTTACAAATTAACCAAAATAGACATGGATAGCTCAGATCAAAATCAAGAATGCTAGATCATCCTAAAGAACATCACAAGGTAAGATGGGATGGTTTCTAAAAACAAAATTGGTTTTAATTGGAGAAAATGAAATCTTGCAGAATATTTTATAAAACTGAAAATAACATGGGAATGGAAAGATGCAAAATAGAAGGAGTTGGTGAGTTTCCAAAGGTGAAGAATGCTTAACTATAGAAGAAACTTGAAGGAAAGTGAGGGGAACGAAATTAGAAGCTTAGAAAGTTATATAAAAGGAGGGGCATCTTCACTAGGGATTGCAAGGAGAAACCAACAGCAGCCCTCTCTCAATTTGTAGTTGGAAACCGGAATCCCACCACCCTGTGCTTCATCATAGAACGACAGAGGAACCTAAAGTAGGCAGCTACAAAATGAAGACCGACCACCCCCTTCTCTTCTCCTTCTCTCACCCGCACTCTCCCTTCTCTACTATGCACTCTCCTTCTCTGCTATGTATTCTCCCTCTTCGTAAGTCGACTCTGATGACATTAGGAGGAGAATCATTGCACCTCTCCTCTCTTTCTTTCACCCACTCCTCTTCTACCTTGCCACTGTAGCTAGAAAGATTCTTGCACCACACTGCCTTCTCTCTCTATCACTTCCTCTCTTTATCTCTCTTGGTTTCTAGCAGGAAACCAGAATTCATTACCTCTTCTTCCCTCGTCTCCCCCTCTTGTTTCTGTCTTTCCCAGCTAGCCATCCACCTGCTCTATATACTCCCTCTTCCTCACCTCTCTTTCCTGCTCATGTTCCGACCACTCCCCATCTCTCTCTCTCTCTCTCTCTCTCTCTCTCTCTCTCTCTCTCTCTCTCTCTCTCTCTCTCTCTCTCTCTCTCTCTCTCTCTCTCTCTCTCTCTCTGCCCCAATATGTAGACACTCTCGCACCTCTCCCTCTTTGCTATCCTTCTCTATCTCCCCCTCAATGCACACTCATTCTCAGAATCCCATCACCTTTGCCCTTTGTTGGCCAAAAATTTCCCCCTCTTTTGGACTATCTACATCTTTCCATTTCTCTTTCTCAGTCGAATTGCACCCACCACCTTCTCCCTTCACTGCAGGAGAAAACCTAAGTGGGGTTTTCCCTATTTTTACTTGTTTTCCCCTCCTTCCCTATGTCTTCTTCTCCCCTTGCTTCATCTTCTTCCTCCTTCGGGCAGCTTCCTCTATTGTTTTTCATTTAAGATCAGAAATTTAAAAAATTCCATATTTGCCCTTATACAATAATTCTAATTTCTTTTTCATTTTTTTATTATCTAATCCCAGTTTTTCCTTATCTAGTTTCATGCTATCCAGATTCTGTGTTATTCTTAACTTAATCTAGGAATTGTGTAGTCCAAATCTTACTTTATTTAAGCTTAACTAAATCTACAGTGTAACTTTAATAAACAAAAATTCTTTATTTCTTGATCTGTTTCTCATTAGATTTTTAATTAATCTTCATATCTTATTTTTAGGACAATTCCTAGTTGATTCATCATCCTTGATCTTCAATCTAAAAGCCAGAGATTTGATCTAAGCATTCTAAAACCCAAAATCCTTCTTTAGTTTAAATCATCAAAATTTTGGAAAATCTGTTTAATCCAGCAATTGGATCCTTAATTAGAAGTATCGGTGAGAGATTGATAAAGGCCAATCAACTTTGATGATATCGGCTTTGAAGAAATTTGTCCTAATCAAGCTAGGGAAGTGAATTTTATTTGTTTTTTGGTTGATTTTCTGTTTTTTTGAACTTGGATTTCTATAATATTCTTTAGTTAAATAGATATGAGTTTACAATTCATTGTTATTGAATTTTTGTTATTTCTTTTAATTTTGGATAATTAAATTTTATTTAAAATCCATGTTTTTAAGTTGAGCCCCGTGAGATCAACCAGTACTTGCATAAGTAGTATTATAATAGCCTGTGCACTTGCAAAAACCAATCAACAAGTGTTTGGTACTGTTTTCAAGACCTATAGTAGAATTTTTATTAAATTTAATAAAAAAAATTAAAATTTTAAAAATTTCATTATTTGTGTTCTAGACATTTTTAAGTGCATTTTTCAATTTTTCTTAGTGTATAATCACTCTATTTCCTAAAGCTGGTACTTAGTGCTATTTTTATTATCTAGGAAATTGAAAAGCAGAGAAAAATGGCAAGTGGAGCTTCATCAAATAAATAGAATTTTCTTGATTTCCTAAAATAAGACTCTTTTTTTTAGTGAATCTTGTAGTGAGGCACATTGTTACTTGCAATTTTAATTCCAATTTTAAAAGGGTTGTATTAAAATAGGACAAGTGTGGGACAAGGTGGCCCACACTTGATCTTCATGAAAAATCCCACTATAAGTTTCCCTCACACTCTTTTTATTATTTAGTATATTTGCATTTAGAATAATTTTTTATTTGGTAGTATAGTTGCATATAGATAGCATATTTGATAATTGTTGCATTTTTAGGGGTTTGCATTAGTTTATCTTTTTAATTGCATTCTTCGAACATTGTTTAATGCTTTAAGGTGATTTATATATTGATCAAATAGCCATGGAGTGTGGAAATTAATTAGTAAGGGCACCCGACCCTATAAGATCAAGGGTGAATTTAATCACCATCTCTTAGCCCACTTAGGATAATCACCATAAGCTAGCAACCCAACCTTCCTAATTAATTTAAAATTAATTAGAAGAGATCTATAGAGGCCATCACATGCTCAGAGGACCCTCTTAATATGATGCAATCTATTATCATTCAAGTAGCTTCTAAGCATTATGGTTATAGTGAGTGTCCTAAAATCCAAGTGATTTTCCCATGCCTTTCATTGACATTGATTGAGGCCTAAATGTCTTCTAGCACGAGGATTGTATTAACCATCTTAGAGCAGGACCTAACTGATAAGTAGTAAAATTTAAAAGAGTGGAGTACCCTTAGATTAGGCTAGTCTAAAAGCATCTCCCCTACACAAATTCAAGAAAATCAAAATATTTTTGTATGTTAGCCTCAAGGATTATTTGATTGTACCCTTTGTTTGTGCATCATTCTTGAAATTTAGGTTGCATCATTTATAGTAGTTTTTTTTTAGAAAGATACACAAAATACACAAACAAAATACACGTAAAAAAAGAAAAAAAGGCTTTCGTTGTATGCATTTTTGAAGACATGACAAAATCAGAAGGTTAGTCAAGTACAACCAAAACAAGATACAATCAGATTAGTCCACATCAATGATTGATCAACGATCAAGGGGTAACTCACCCTATAGTAGTCAAGGCCCTCCACTCATCATGAATGAGGACTCACCACCTCTACTGGATGATGACTATCAACCTCTACCAAGGAGGAATAATCATCTCCCAAATAGAGATAGGAAAAGGAATAATAATAGGGAGTCGGACCAATAGAGTGGGGAAAATAATGATGGTCATCAAAACTTTCATGGCAAAACTTTAAAAGACTACCTTCAAACTACACGCACTAATACCGCATCTTGTATCATTCTTCCTCAGAATGCTAGTGCCTTGAATTAAAAATGGGAGTAATCCAATTACTTCTCAAATTTCGTGGGTTAGATAGTGAAAGTCCTTACTTGCACTTAAAGAGTTTGATGAGGTATGCAATACTCAATGAACACAAAAGATTGGTCTAAATGCTTTTAAGCTTAAACTTTTTCCTTTCTCTTTAAATGTAAAAGCTAAAATGTGGTTTAATGCACTACCAGCAAGTTTCATAAGAACCTAAAATGAAATGACTAGGGAATTCTTGAATTATTTTTTTTTCTACGCATAAAACAAATACACTCCGCCATAAGATCATGAGCTTTGCCTAGAAGGATAAAGAATCATTCTATTAATGGTGGAAAAGGTTCAAGGATCTTTTACTCACTTGCCCACATCATGGCACATCATCAACTTTTATGAAGGACTTAATTCTAATATGCACCAGTTTATAGAGATGATGGGCAATGGTAACTTCTTAAATTAATAATTAGATCAGGCAAAAGAGTATTTGAAATGACTAGCTCAAAGTGCACAAACCCAGGTTGACTCAAAAAGGGTATAAAATCTAGATAGGCCCAAGCCCACTACCACTCATGCTAGGAGAGGCATGTATGCCATGTCTAATAAAGATAAAATTAATGCTAGAATATCATCCCTGTCTAACAAAGTAGAAGCCCATAGAAATGGAAAAGAAAAACTCAAATAAAGATGAACATGTATGTAGCATCTATGAAAGTAAATGTCCTACCATTCCAACATTTCAAGAGGCACTTCATGATCAGGCTAATGCACTTAACACTTATAAAAGACCTTTCTCTCTATACTCAGAGACTTATAACCCCAACTGGAGAAACCATCCAAATTTCAATTAAAGAAATGGACCTCGACCCAAAAGGCTTGTAGAGGATAAAATCCATCAACTCATTCAAAACCAGGAGAGCAAAACTTCTCAATTAAAAGTCCAACTAAAACAAACTAATCAATTTATTAATAAAATAAAAAAATATGATGAGTCAATGGATGCAAAATATGAAAAAAGGAAAGTTTCTAGCTCAACCACAAGCAAACCCTAAGGAAGTGCATGTGGTTAGCAATAATATATCTAATGCATCATCCAAATCTATCATGGAATAGCCTACAGCTATTACCATTCTTAGGAGTATTAAAAAAATTGAGAAGGATGAGCCATAAAAGACTAAACAGGTAGAAAATTTCATTAAAGTTAAAGAAAAATCTAAACAGAAGGACTCCACTTCACCTGTTAACCCATGTCCTATCCCTGCTCCATTTCCTCAGAGATTATGTCAAGCTCTAAAGTCTATCTCTAATGATGAGATTTTAGAGATTTTTAAGCTAGTCATGATCAACATACCAATCTTGGACGTAATAAAACAAATCTTTTTGTAGGTGAAATTCTTAAAAGACCTGTGCACTATAAAAAGAAAAGTAAATGTTGAAGGTATTTTTTACTGAACAAGTTAGTTTCATTCTTCAACACCATGCACTACCAAAATACAAAGATTCAGGTTTCCCCTCTCTTACTTGCATTATTGGCAACTATAAGATTAATCAAACTTTATGTGATTCGGGATCTAGTGTGAACCTACTACCATACTCATTATATGAATAGTTAGGTCTGAGTGAGTTGAAACCTATTTCTACTATACTCAAGCTAGCTTATTGTTCTATGAAGATATCGAGAGGGTTAATAGAAGATGTGCTTGTCCAAGTATAACAGTTTTACTTTCCTGTAGATTTTCTATTTCTGTACACACAACTAGTGGTGAATGAGAAGAATAAAATACCAGTCATCCTAGGATGACCATTTTTTGGCTACGTCCAATGCCTTAATTAACTAGAAAAATGGTATCATGAAACTCTCCTTTAGTAATATGACATTAGAGTTAAACATCTTCAACATTTGTAAGTAACCTGATGAACTCACTTATGACTTGCACTGTGTCAACACGATAAATTCAATTGTGCAAGATCATTTTCAGTCATCTTCCTTGTCAAACTCACTTAAAGCTTATTTGGCCCACTTTAATGAGTTTAATGAGGTTGAATTAATAGAGGAAGTTAATTTTCTCCTTGATTCTGTTCCTATCATGGATACAGAAAAATAAAAACCTCATTTTGAGGAACTTTCATTGAGGTAATCCACTCCCCTTCCATCATAAGTAGAGCCTCCTAAGCTTGAATTGAAATCTCAACCATCAAATGTAAAATATTCCTATTTAGGAGAAAAAAAGACTTTTCATGTGATAATTTCCTCTCAGTTAGAAATATCTTAGGAGGAACAATTACTAGACATTTTAAAAGAACACAAAAGTGCTATAGGATGGACCATTATTGATATAAAGGGCATTACTGATATAAAGGGCATTAATCCTTTCATCTGATTAGATCATCTAGCAAATCAATTTTGTAATTTTTAGATAAAATATGAATTTTGGTCAAAATACCTTTAATTTATCATTTAATTAGATCATTTAGCTATAATTTTTAGATAAAATATGAATTTTAGCATCAGTTGATCATCCAACCCTTGATTTGCTAAATTTAACAGTCAGATGATCATTAGAGTTAATCAGATGTGTAATATATGGTTCAGATGATTCTAATAAAGTCTTATATTTTGCAGATAAACCAAAAGAGGCTTAGATGGCTCAAATCAAAATCATTGGTGCCAGATCATCCTGAAGAACATCACAAGGCAAGATGAGATGGTTTCCAAAAGGAAACTAGTTTTAATTGGAGAAAAGAAAATTATGGAGCAGATTTTATAAAAAGGAACATAATATGGGAATGGAAAGATGCAAAATAGGAGTTTGTGAGTTTCTAAAGGTGAAGAATGCTTAACCGTAGAAGAAACTTGAAGGAAAGTGGGGGGCGGGGGGGGGGGTGGAGAATATAATTAGAAGCTTATGAAGTTATATATAAAGAGAGGCATCTTCACCAGGGGCTGCAAGGAAAAACCAGCTGCACCCCTCTCTCTCTCTTTCCCTCTCTACTATCATTCTCTCACTCTTTCTCTTTCCTTCTGTTCTTTTTTTCTTCTCTCGGTTTCCAGCTGGAAATCAGAATCCCACCATAGAATAGTAGAGGAACCCAAGGCAAGCAGCTACAAAAGGGAAGACCGACCACCCCCTTCTTTTCTCCTTCTCTCACCTACTCTCTGCCCACTCTGCTCTACACTCCCCTTCTCTGCACTACATTCTCCCTCTTTAGGGTGGGCTTTGACGACATCAAGAGGAGAATCATGGCACCTCTCCTCTCTTTCTTTCACCCACTCCTCCTCATTTCCCTACCATCATAGCCAGAAAGATTCCCCCACAGGCGCCCTTCTCTCTCTCACTTCCCCTCTTTCTCTTCTCTTGAATTCATTACCCCTTCTTCCCTCTTCTCCCCCTCTTATTTTTCTTTCCTAGCCAACTGTCACCTGCTCCTATTTGCTTCCCTCTTTCTCACCTCTCTTTCCTACTCCTACTCCCGCTCCTATTTCGACCACCCCCCCATCTCTCTCTCTCTCTGCCCCAACCCGTAGACAGTCGCACCTCTCCCTCTCTGCTATCTTTCTCTATCTCTCCCTCACCACACGCTTGTTCTCAGAATCCCATCACCTTTCCCCTTCACCAGCTAGCACTTTTCCCCCTCTTTTAGATTGTCTACAATTTTTCCCTTTCTCTTTCTCACTCGAACTGCACCCACCACCTTCTCCCTTCACTGTAGGAGGAAAACTAGGTTTTCCTTGTTTTTCTCTATTTTTCCCTCCTTCCCTGCGTCTTCTTCTCCCTTTCCTTCATCTTCTTCCTCCATCAGGAAGCTTCCTCTATTGCTTTTCGTTTAAAATAAAATTTTTGAAAATTTCCAAATTTGCCCTTTAGACAATAATTCTAATTCTATTTTTATCCTTATATATATATAATCCCAATTTTATCTTATCCAAATTCATGATATCCAGGTCCTATATTATTCTCAAATTAATCTAGGAATTGTGTAATTCAAATCCTGCTTTATTTAAGTTTAACCAAATCAATGGTCTCGCTTTAATAAACAGGCTTTCTTTATGTCTTAATCTGTTTCTCATCAAAATTTTAATTAATCTTTAGATCTTGTTTGTAGGACAATTCTTAGTTGATTCATCATCCCTAATCTTCAATCTAAAAATTAGAGATTCGATCTAAGCCATACAAAATTCAAAATCCTTCTTTAGTCTAGATCATCAAAATTTTGGAGAATCTGTTTAATCCAACCATTAAATCTTTAATTAGAAGTATCGATGACCAATTGATGAAGGCCGATCAACTTTTATGATATTAGATTTAAAAAATTTGTCCTAGTCAAGCTAAGAAAGTGAATTTTATTTGTCTTTTAGTTAATTTTTTTTTATCTTTTTGAACTTGAATTTTTGTAATTTTCATTGGTTAAATAGATTTGAGTTTACAATTTATTGTTATTTAATATCTATCTTTTTTAATTTTTAGATAATTAAATTTTATTTACACTCTATCTTTTTTTAAGTTAAGTTCTCGTGGGATCGACCTATACTTGTATAAGTTGTACTACAACCGCCCGTGCACTTGTGAAAACACAATCAACAATAATATCTATGAATTTACTATGTATGAAAGGATAAGAAACAAATACAAGGATTATATGTAAGAATAGATATAATATATGTAATATCGAAGGTATTTATATTACTTTCCTATGTGAGCTCTTTCGATTCCCAAGATAAAGAACTTGCTATATTGCATGGGCTGTCTAGATTTTCAAGGTGAATACGTGCTATTTTATTCTTTGTACGCAATTTATATTGATTGTCAAGGTCACTCTTTTTATCCCTTGTATTGTTTTGTTTAGAAAATGCCGATTCATCGTCCGCCGACCCTCTTTTATTTTTAACCGCCGATACCCTGTATTCGATGCCACGCTACAAAATACAATTTCATTGCACCTCTCTCTTATGGGATCGTCCCTCTATACGTGGAAGCCTATCCTTTGATCTTTAGTTCAGATATTTTCCTTCGATGGTTGAGATTTTTGAGAGCACGCTATATTAGATATGGCTCAGAAAAAAATGGCTCAGATCACTTTCTAATTAACATTTTCCCTACTTATGTTTGAAACGGTTGATGTACATAACCTCCCGTAACTCTCTTGGTTCTCCGAGACTATCCCATAATTTAAGTTGAGAGAGAGAGAGAGAGAGAGAGAGAGAGAGAGAGAGAGAGAGATTTACAAACTCAACATGAAATATATGATCGAAAGAGAAGATAAGAAAGCAACTTGTAGAGGCATGTGATGAATTGAATGTGAGATACTGATGGTGCAAGTTTTTTCCATCTTAATCATATAGATTCATATCAGAAAGCGTCTGATAATAACTCGTTTTAAAATTGACCACTTCTTCTTTTGAAGAAATCTTTGAATTTGAAGACAAAAATGAAAATTTTATAAAATATAAAATAATATTAATAATAAAAAGGAAACAACTTTCGCGAACTTAGCACAAACTCCACGCGGAACTGACACGCTGAGAGTAAGAGAGTGGGGTCATCAACTCCAAGGACGGTGGGGGTCTATATGTTTTTGTTTGCGCCAAAACCAGTGTGGTTGTCGGCAAGTCACTGAGGTCAAAGCACTGATGAAGACATTCACCGTCAAATCGTCAAGCCCTCGAAGAAGAACAGAGTGCATATGCAGAAGGACGGTATATATTTATGCGGCTGTATAGGAGATAAGTGGCAGTCTCGTTGGAGGCTTGGAGCGGAGAGTCAGACAAAATTGGATAAATCCCACGAGTGGGAGTGATCACAATTTCATTGCAATTTAAATGTGTTTTCAATTTTGCACGCCATACCTCTTGGTAACTGAAAGGGCACGTAGTTTAATGTTTCAATTAACTTCATTCTCATGGCTTTTCTTTTGAGACAGTCCTGTTCACTTCTCTTTTCGCATCTAATTCTGTAGCAGAGAATATCCCCATAACATGTGCCGCATGAGTGCGATGATTCGTGATTTGTGGCCATTGATTAATTTGATAATCACTACTTGACCGTGTTCAGTTTGAAAAGTAGCTCACCTACTGAATCAATGTTTATAGGACTCCATGGTGGGCCCGTTTCTGGATTTCTGTGACCAAAGTTCGACATTAAAACACCGTTCGTAAGTAGCCATCCGCATACGAATCTGTCGATGTTGATCTTGCCGACGCTGTGCAATGAACCTAACGAATATTCCTTTGAACCTTCGGGCAACAATGAGCAGAAAACTAGATCCTTATCCAGGACCCTAACAGACGACCACATTCCGATAGCCGTCCACGCTTCTCCAGGACCCTAACCATTTAGGTATATCTTAGGGCGATAAGGTCTGGAAAGCTCAATCCTTAACCAAGACTGTATCATGGGGCGTCTGTATGGCACATGACTAAAATCAGTTAAGGCATCTAATTGTATGTCGTCGAATTAATGACTCTGTTGACAGGTAACCGCTAATCCATGGTTAATTAGATCATATTTTAGAAGTGGACGGGTCTAGGAGAACTCACAAACTCAGGCCCCAAATTCTTACCATCTATAATCACCTAGTCAAAATAACGAATTCTCTTTGCACATTGACATGCACTCTCTTTTTAGGTAAAAGAAAGTGTCATGAAAATGGGGCTAACATGATTTAGCAAGAAAAGGAAAAATCTGTTAAACTTTTTCTAAAGTAGTTGAACTAATCGGGTGATCACATTATTAGAAGGGGAGCCTTGGTGCAATGGTAAAAGTTGTCATCATGTGACCTTGAGGTCATGTGTTCAAGGCGTGGAATCAGCCTCTTGCAAAATGCAAGGTAAGGTTGCATACTATAGACCCTTGTGGTCTGCCCCTTCCCTGGACCCTGCATAGGCGGGAGCATCGTACACCGGGGCTGCCCTTTTTTAGCTGAACTATTGCTAGACTAACTTCATGTAAGCCATTATGAACATGATAATAAAATCTACATTCACGGAAAAAGAAAATGAGAGTCTACTTCTCGAATGCACCCTAATACGCCGGCCGATCCTGAATCTCGTGTAATATGTAATCTTAAGAAGTGATATTCACCCCTTTGCAAGTAGTGCCACATCCACTTGGAATTTTGTATTTTTTCAGGATTCAGCTTTCTCATAATTTGAACATGCATATTAAGTATCTTGCCACAAATGAGTCCAATCCCAAAAATTAATAGTCTTAGTTTTCTGAGCTATTTAATTTAAGCTCTAAAATGGATAGTAGTAGAATTGACAGTAGTCAATGGTGAGATCTTTCAAAGTACATGATTTTTAGGTCATGGTCCAGTTATAACAAAAGGTTAAGATTTTAATGGTTCATATCATTGTAAGTGATGGGTCCTCTTGTACTTTTACCACAAAACCCAAAATGAAGGCATGACTTTAGTCCAAAGGGTTTGGGAATATCACTTCCCTGTATAAACTTCTCTCTCTCTCAATCCAGCATAACAGAGTTCATAAGAAATTAAAACTCTTCTTTCTCACTCGATATGGTATCCCTTCATCATAATGGATTCATCAGGTACGTAATCAAAAAATTAGTTTTACCAAAAAAGAAAATGTGAAACGGAATTGCACACATGCACCTCAACGATACTAAGAAGGAGAAATCTATATAACTATACAGACATAGAAATAGCTAATTAAGCAACCCAAGCGTGATTGCCACTTCTATACCAACTAGTAGAAGATAGAACCAGTACCCCCAACCAAACCAAGAGGTTTCGTAATCCTCTCCTGAACTGTGACCTTCAACCCACCAGCCATGTGTGCTGTGAGGAGAGGAACAAATACAGGCTGGTCAGTGCTAACTGGCCTAAGCTCGAACGAGCGTAGTATCGCCGCAACTACATACTTCATCTGGATGAAGGCCATCTCCTTCCCAAGACAAACCCTGGGGCCACCTTGAAACACAGGAAATTTATAAGGTGAGACAATCTCCTCTGCCTTCAACCACCGATCCGGTTTGAACTGTTGACAATCCTTGCCCCATACTTTCTCCATTCTTCCCATTCCATAAGAAAAATATGTTACTCGATCTCCTTTTTCGACATGGGTTCCATCTGGGAGAGTGTCAAGGCTAACTGCATGCTTGGAGTCCCAAGGCACAGGTGGATAAAGCCTCATACTTTCACATAAACAAGCCTTCAGCACATCCATCTCCTTTAAAGTTTTGTAATCTAAATTACCATTAAATAACATAACTTCCTTAACCACCTCTTTCTCTGCTTTAGGATGGCAGGAGAGCAACCAAAAGAGCCATGTTAGTGCAGCTGATGTGGTGTCTCTTCCTGCCATGATAAAGCTTATGACCATGTCTCTTATCACTTCTTCATCATGACCCGCTGAAATCAACCGACACAAAAGGTCCCCTTTAGTTTCTTTTACTTCCCCTTCATTTCTAACTTTTTTCCTACGAATTAGCTCCATTACTGACCCATGAACAAGCCCAATTGCCTCACTGAGCTGTGTCTCCGATCCAACACCCAAAATCCTCTTAGCCTTCCATATTGCAAACAAAGGTGCAGTTGCCCTCCTTGCGCTTAGCTCCGATGCCACATCGAACGCACTTGCAAGTCTCGAAGCAGGCAACTCGGACTCTAAACAACCCGGGTCTGTTCCTAGAGACACCTTACATATAATATCAAAAGCAAATCGCCTTAGCAACTCCTGCAAGTCCACCACTTGTTTGGTCCGGCATGCCGAACTCAAAGTTGGCAACAATCTTCCTTCAACCTCTTCTTTGATCGTCTTTACCACAAATTCTCGTAGCGTCTTGGTGGTGAATTCATGACTAGCTAGCTTTCGTTGTGTATGCCATAGCTCGCCATCCACATTGAAAATACCACGGCCGAGAAGATCACCCAAGATTTCGGTGAAGGGCTTGCCTTTGGGGAAATTGTCGAATTTGGTTTTGAGAATGTACTCGACATTAACGGGGTTGGCAGTGACAATGGTCCTTCTGGCGCCTAATCGGTCAACTACAATTGTTTGGGTGGCCGATTCTGCTAATAGTTGAGTGTACCAATCTAAGAGACGGTGACGGTTCTTGCAGAAGGAGATCAAGCATCCAAGAACAGGGTATGTTGGGGGACCGTGGGTAGGGAACTCATTCTGGTTTCGAAGAGCACGTACAAGCACTTGCAAGAAGAGTAAGAAGAAAGAGAGAAGCATAATTGCCATTGTAAGGTCAGAGATGGCCATGGATAGAGGAAGATCGATGAAAGAGTGCTAGTGATAGGATTTGGACTTGAATACGCAGAGACTTATATAGAGGTGATGGACCGTTACCCAGAAAAATAATGCGTCACGTGTGTTTCATGCTGAAAGCATGAGGAGAGAATGCATGCGGTGACTAGCAGTTAATGTTTTTCGGTGGCGCCGAAATCATTAGAATGTCGACATGCAGCCATCTCATCAAATTAGACAGTGAGTGGACCATTAATCTTAGTAGCCAACTTGAAATATCAAGCAACTTGAAAACATGTGCGGACGGCATGACCTAGCATTCACCATGCGCATTGACCGACGGGCAACCTTCCAAGTGGATGGTACGTAGCATGCTTATCATGCAGAGAGATTTGTCTTTTGAGTCCCTCTACTCTTGCATGCTTTATCTGCGTCTTACGAAAGACGCTCCAATAATCGACACGTAGAAGAGTTAACTAGCTGTGCTTAACACATTTTCCTCCTATTTTGTACGTATTTGACCCCATTATATATTTTAAAAATAAAATTTCTGAACAGAGAAATACCTGCCCCCACGGTTTCCGCGAACTTCTAATTTCGATTTTTGCACCCTCTGCAACCAAAATAGCAGAAACCAACCTCAGGCTCGGGGCTTCACCCCTCCGCCGCCTCACCTCTGTCTGAAACAACCAAAAGGCGAAGAAAACCTCATTCGTCTTCCTCCCCACACCTCTCCTGTCTATGTGCAATCCAGAGAGACCCCATTTTTCCCTTCCCACTCTCTCTGTACATGGGGAAACCTCCACGTTGGAATGGGAAAAGGGCTCTCTTGAAGGTTTGTTGTTGGGGAAGAACAAAGAAGGCCATGTGCAATAGTGTTGTTGAAGATGAAAATCTGAACCGACCCATCTTTCTCTGAGAATTCTGAAAACGTGAGGAACGTACAGATTTAGAGAATTGCCTTTTCATCTTGTCCAACTTCGCATTTTTCACCTTCCCTAACTTCCTACTTTTTTCCTTCTTCTGCTTCTTGCAGATAGAGAGAGAAGGTGAAGAAGACGAAGCAAGTGGTTCGCGAAACCTTTGATTGTACGGATTCAGAGAGAGAGAGAGAGAGAGAGAGAGAGAGAGAGAGAGAGAGAGAGAGAGAGAGAGAACGGGGAAGGGAGACGAGGGCCTGGTTTGTGCTGCTTCAGAAGGAGAGAGAGAGAGAGAGAATTGAAGCTAAGGGCTCTGTCAGGAAAAAAATAAAATAAATAAATAAATATATATATATATATATATATATATATTTGAAATGGAAAAATCTAAATAAACACAGCTGGTTAACTCTTCCCCCCGTCGATTCCTTTTAGCGTCTGTCACCAGGCGCGGTTAAATCGTGTAAAAGTACCGGGACCATTGTATTTCTCTCTGTTTTGTAAAAATGGGTAACAATTGAACATATTTTTGTTAAGGTAAGAAATAAGATCTTACATTATGCCTAAAGAAACATTGACTAAAACACCTCTAGGGCCTGTACTCTTAGCAGTAATTTATAAGTTGTAAGTGTAGAAAGTTAAAAAGAAAAATATGAAAACCAGTAAAAGGATAAATGGGTTGTTGGCATCAACAAACCCAGTGGTAGAAGTAAAAATAAATGGTTGAGGAAGCATGACCTATACACATTTACATACACATAACAAATGGGAGAATAAGGAGCGGCTGCCTTATGAAGAGGCGCCATGGTTTTAGACAAAAGGGGACAGCCTCTTTTAAGGAGGTGAAGGAGAAGGGAAAACATGAATCTAGATGACTTGGAATTGATGATTTTAGGTGGAATTAGATTAGAAAAATTAGTGTCTTAAGTGCATTGTAAGATTAAGAGTTGAGTAAATATAGGATTGAGATTCAATCTACAAAATGTAGGACATACATGGATTCAACTACTAAAATGGTGGCCCAATTTAGGAGACCCAATTGGGCTGGAGTTCATGGTTTTGCTTGAATGTTTTTTTCGTGAGAAGTTAGCCCATAGGGTAGCCAAATAGCAAAGCTGTAGAGGACATTCAAAAGTCCTAATGCAATTAGGACTACTTGGTTAAACCAAACCCAATTGAGAATGACTAGACTTATTGATCAAATATATTGAACTTGGACACCTAATTGTGGTTGGAGATCTAAGGGAACCTAAAATACCTAGTTAGATTAGGAAAATAGCTAGAAAATTTATAAAAGAAGAGGACATCCAGCTTAGGAGAGGAAAAAAGGCTAAAAGACACCCAGACTTTGGATCTACAAAATGTGGGAAAGAAAAGTAGAAAAGGAAAAAAGAAAGGAAGGAAAAGAAGATAAAAAAAAGGAGAACCATGTAGAGGCTGGTTGAATTCTTAGATTAGTGTTTTACAAAGAGTTTTTACAAATTTCTGTTTCAATGGTTTTAGCATGTTAGAGTTATCTCTGTCTTTTTCTTCACAGTTAGGCCTAATTGTATGTTAGGGTTTTCCATAGATTTTTACACGATTGACTAGTATTTTATTTGTATTACATGTTAATAGAAAACTCATGGCTTTTACTAAAGAGATTTTCATGTTTTAATCATGATTATGCATCATGCATTTTTTGCTATATATAAGCATAGTAGATGTTGATCCCTTAAACATTTTGATCAATGCATCTTAAGTATTTTGCAATGAAATCTATGCCTTTTTGCTTCAAATTTAATGCTTGACAATAGTATAAGAATTGTATTTGCTGATTAGGACTAAATTATGAGTGAAATATATGATTTAGTGACTACTTTATAAAGTAGACTTTAGTTTCTACAGACAACCCTCTTAAAAGAATTAAGTGCCAGATGCATAGTAAACATCATATATGACCAAGTTTGCCTTGTATACGAAGCTTATTTGATAAGGAACAAACTATAACTAATCAATTATATAAATTAGATTCTTAGATCATCAATTAATTAGACGAAAGATGGAATGTCTATTGGTAGGGTGATGGAAGACAACCTATAGATACTATATTGAAGCCTATTTACTTTTCTTCAATATATGAACCAAATGATTTGGTTTAATGGTTACATGACTCACTAGATAAGTATTGTAATAGAGAAATAGATTTTAAAATAGTCAGCTAACTTGCATGGATATAGGAATCATATGGCATAGTAAGGAACGTTTTGGGATAAGTTGACTAGATGGATTGTTTTGGGTTATTAACTACTTTGAACTTATGAATATAGGTTATACCAGATGAATATAATTTAAATAAGATCGAGGGGAGTTAAAATACATTCAAAACAATCAGATAACAAGACAATAGGTAATGTTAGCTTTAAATATAAAAGTTAGACTTGATACTGATGGTAGATCACTTAATCCTAAGAAAGAAATACATATTATGATACTAAAATTATTAAAGCTTGTTAAATTGCTCTAACAACATACTTAAATCTCCCTACCTTATACCTTCATGAGTTTGTTAGGAATGATAATTGAGGATCCAACCATGCTACATTAGTTTATGAATCATGATGTGATTAATTGCTTATGTGAAGCTATTGATCAACACGTGAGATTTGTGTATGTTTGAGTAATGGACTCACATGACCTAGAGGAGTGTGATGATATGATTATGTTTGAATATTGCTGAAATGTATTTATGACATTAACAAATTTCATGTGGCTTGAGATGGTTTATGTATAAGCATTGAGACCTTATATATAATACATATTCCTCCTTTGATGATATTTATATGTGTAGGGTGAGATTTATATATGGTACGAGTGTGTTGAGATATCAAACATCTCCAAATAAGATGTTTGCCGAGATTATGACATTTGATTTGAGTCGAGAATCATCGATAAGCTACCACCTCTATGAGTTGTTGCCCACCATGAAGGGCTGGTGTAGACGATTGATATCTATACTCAAGCATAGTTAGGGAGATGGGGCCCTTTTACATCCATAGTAGCCTATGTGCTGTTGGATATGTGAGAGAAATGTTAGTCATCCTCAAATAGACTATAGCGGTGAGGCTCGTGGTGGGATGTTGTCACTTTGAATTATGACACTATTATATATGTGCTAGCATCTTTTGAATTACAGTTCTCACTTGAGTTATTTATCATTATAGATTTAATGCTACTTAGAATATTGCCCTTGATATTTGCTCAAGTGTATATAAAGTACAATATGCCATATGAATGTTGAGGTTTTCAAACTTGGTTTAGGAATTTTTTCACTAAGTATTCATACTCACCCCTATAATGTTTTTAGGCAAGATTCATAGAGTAGTGGATAGCTTGCATGGGAAGAGCAATGCTAAGGACTAGTGATTTAAAAAAAAACCATGATGTAGAGACTTTAGTTTTCTTTAGTTAGTTAAAATTAGACAATTGATGTTATTTTTAAATTATTGTTGATGGACATGTAATTACATTGGACTTTTATATGGGAGGCAAATGTTATGGATTTATTAGTTGAATGTGGTTGTGATTAGTAGATCCTTTATGTGCTTTTATGGATTATGATTATTTTAATTATGTTGAGTTTTCTATTAGAGATGCCCTGTGTTGAAGATGTTTTGGAGAAATTTTTTTAACGTACCCATATGTATTTCAAAATGGTTTTGCATTCAAAATTGTTTTCAGAAACCCAAGGCACCATCCATCCATTTATATTAATTTTTTCAAAGACTCAAAACAAGTATTTAAGATTGCCCAAATATATTTATCTCTTATGATTACATATTTTGGGTACTCTGAATATGATGAATGACTTATATCTAAAAATAAGGTTTTACTATGCATAAAAAGTAGTATGTGCACCTTCATCTCCTCTGAAGGGTATACTTATAGGGGGCTCAATAGCAAACCCATTTATGGAAATAGCAGAAACCCTTTAATTTTCATATATTTACACTCATGTGAGGATTGCTACATTGAGCGCCATCTCACATAGGCAACAATTACCTCACCTCAGTTAGGCACCCAATTGTTGTATATGGGCCCAACGTATCACATATCCACGCTGTTCATCAATTATAGACTTCGTTATAGCCATATATGGGGGGCCGAAAAATCATGCCTTTGAACATGGACCATTGTTTGTAGCGTCCCTTTTTTCTGTCTTTGGCGAAAGTGCTTATCGAAAGTAGCTGTATAGCAGCCAAAACCATATTTTCCAAGTTGCCAGAGGCATCTGTTCAACGCATATTTTAGGGCATGTACCGGAGATGAGAAATCAGATGAAAGACATGGATTAATGGTAGGTGGGTCACTCACCATAGTTATGCCTAATATAGTATTACTAGCTCTATTTGTGTCAGACCGTTCTCAACGAAGCCGGAGCTGTGCCAAGTTGGGTCTCTCTCTACGTTGATTCTGCCCTGCATTGTTTCGAGATGTTTGCTTTAGAGTTTGGACTCTTAGCTGTGCAGAGAGGATGGTTTGCCTACATAGTCCTCTTGTGGTTGAGCCATATTCTGGCCATGATTGGACGCGTCCTGCGTTTACGGTTTAGGTTTGGAAAAGCCAAAAATCATTGGCCGGACACGTCGAAGGGCTATTTGAATTGCTCCACCTCAAATCAACAAAATGGCAAAATATATACAGAAGTAAATGTAGATCTCTCATTCTTTTATCAACTAATCAGGCAAGCGCATAAGTCCATAACTTCAGATATCGTTTGATATTTTGCGCGTGCGTGTCTGTGTCTGCGTCTGCGTCTGCGTCTGCGGGTGGGTATATGGTCGTCAGTAGCCGGTTATTGACTTTATGACCTTTTGGAGAAAATAACATCACGTCTAGATACAATTTTGATTCCAAAAGTTCGTTCTGTAAGAAGTGATATTCGCGTAAATAGTGTCAGGCTGCCTCGAAAATCTTTTGCCCGAGTTACTTCAGTATGCATTGTGTCATAAATACATTTTGCAAATCAAACATAACAGGCCTTCTCCAAAGTTGACTTTTGAGGAGAAAAGTCACAGAATAGGGATTCAAACTTGCATTCAACCACGTCCGAGAGAGAGATATAAACCAAAGTTTGGCACCTCCAAGCCTTGTTGGTTGTTTATGGATCGCATTTGAACGTTGAATTTGATTTGAGAAGGTCATATATTCTGATCAGCGACTTTTGTGAGCACTCATTTTTGTCGACGGGATCTGCCTCTCACGTGTCATAACAAAAAGAAAGCGAAATGATGGTCAACGAAGCCTTTACGTTTTCAAGATGGCCATAGTAATAGTAGTACTCTTATTGTTTCTACTATTTGGTTGAACAGGCCATCTCATTTGAATTCTCCCAAACAAATGTCTAGTACAACTGACTGGGCATCTCCCTTAGCATACGTTTGGTTGCAAGTCCAAGTTGTTGGTTTCTCCTTTAGCCCCAGATTAGAGATAGGGGAGTGTGAGTAATATAGTTTGTAATTCTTTGATACTTACATATCAAAATAGGTAGGCTAAACTGGGGTCATAACAACATGAACACCTTGGACGTAGGAAAAGAGTAGGGCTGAGCAAATGTCCCATTGCTATTGAAAAACCTGAATTTTTTCCCAAACTTTCATCTCAAATAAAAATTGAGATGAAAATAAAAAAAAGAAGTCCTGTCCCAGCAAGTACAATTATGTGATCATTTATTCTATTTTAGTGAGTGTGTGTTTTTGTGTGTGTGTGTGTGTGTATATATATCATAAATCATATCTTACTTGCTTTTCTTCTATCCTTCTTCTTATTCTTTTCTTAATTTTTATTAGCAACAAACTATTATGTGCATCTGCACATGAACATGCTTCGATCGATCGAAAGATGCGTATTGAAGAAAAAAGGTATTTGGGACCTTTTTGTACTTTTTATACATCAAAGACATTCATATGATTTTGCTTCAATCAGATGTCTTACCAAAATACACAGCAAATGAAGATTTCTAAGGTCTTTTTTGTTGTTGAATTTTTATAGTTTTTAAATGAATGGTAAGAGGGTTTATCCATTTTGTATTTTCTATTATGTGACCACAAGAGGGCCATAAATAAAGGCCTTAGATATTTTAAGTAGAAATGAGTTTTGTTACCAAGAACATTTGATTAATGACAAATTAGATGAATGTCTTGGATCAATTATAAATACAAAAGTAGGCCAGACACTATTTTTCTGCAATACATATGTTTGTATGGAAGAAATTCTAGAGAGAGAGAGAGAGAGATGAGAGAATTTCTATCACGCAAAATTTGCAAAATTTTGCATTCAAAATTATGTATGATGGGTCCACTTCTTTTATTTTTAGCGATCCAACGTATTTATTGATTTAGCTTTTCCGAGATGGCTTGGGTGCCAAACATGTTATCAGTTGGATGCAAGTAAGACCTTGTTTATTTGGTCTTTTGTGGGTTTTAAATAGATGGTGTGATACAAAAAAACTTAAAACTATCTATTTTATAACCACAAAAGGTGAAAGTAAAAAGTCTTAGATGTGTTAAGTAGATGATATATTTGGTACCTAGGCCTCAAACATGCAGAATTCAATGAATGGCTTGCAACACACAAAAAAAATGAAAGAAGTGGGCCCAACATGCATATTTTTTCAATGCTATTTTGTATGATAAAAATTCTAGAGAAAAGACATACATATGTATTGAAGGCCTTAGATATTCCCATTAGAAAAGAGTTTTGGTGCCAAGAAAATCTGATTGAGGTGAAATCTTGGATTAATTAAAACTTTAAAAAAATGGAGCAAGATACCATTTTTATTCAAAACTAAATCTTTTATAGTACTAATTAAGTCTTTTTCTATGTTTTCTAGGTTGTAAATCAAGATCCATGTGATTGGATCAAGCTGATCACTATTCTGGATTATAGATCAAGCTTAGCTTGAAATGGATGGCTACGATCAATCCAAGATGAATTGGATGATCTAGTTTGAATCAAGAGAAAATAACTCAAGTTTCAACTTTTTTCAATTACAAATAATCTAAAGATTCCAAGATTAGTGGCAGATTGAAGAAAATCAATGGTGATTTATCTTTAAACAGTCCAGATATCTCTAGAAAAATCTCTTAAAACATGTCATCTTTAAAATGATTGTTCATAGATGTGAATGTATTATTAAGATGGACATGATCAATGGGTTGGATCATTTTAAATTATCATTTTTGGGATCATACCAAAAGACTTTATTGGACATCTTAGTTTGAATCAAGAAAATTCCGTGGGAGATGAAAGATTAGAGGGGTAAGATAGCATTGAAAAGATATTAATAGAAAAATCTTAACTGATGAATGGCCTTGGTCATCAAAAATTGAAAAGATTTCTTTGGTATTGACATATTTGATTATGGCCCACAATATGAATGGATATGATGAACCATCAACTACAAGGGTACCACATTTGTCTTACTTGGTTGCGATATGGATAGAGAGATAGATAAAGAAAGTGAAGATTTGGAGGGGGAAAAAACCATGCATTAATGAGAAGGAAGGAGGCAGTTCCAATATAAGAAGTTTCCTTATTAGAAACTAAAATAGGAAACAAAGCAAGTTAGAAACTAGTTTGTAGATGAAGGGATTTAGATTTGGAAACTTCCAAATCAATTTCTTAATCATCTACATGTATCATATCAAAGATGGAGTGGAAAAATATTCAAAAATTCAGAGAAAAAAGGAAAAAGATGAACAGTGCACACTTAGGTTGATGAACAAAGGATATTTCATGTGTCAATTTCTACTTTGATACTTGACACAAATATATGAAATTTGTTTTCTTAGATAGAAGACATTAAGGACAAGAAGATCCAGGTGTTTGATTTTTAGTCTTCATTCAAAATTTTGTAAATTAAATTAATTAAAGTTAGTTACTTGCTACTGTTTACATGAATAGTAACAGTTAAGTTTTGCACCTTTAGTTTGGTTTACCTGATTACTTGATAAAATTTTGAATGATCTAATCATTTTCTTGTGTTTTTATTTGAGATAGAAAGAATTTTATGGTTTTTTTTTTTTGAAATTTAATGATCATAGTGGTTTAATTTTATGAAAAAAACTTGAGATACTATAGTGTAAGTTGGTGAACAACCAATCTTTGCGATTGGATATCTTAATTTCTATCATATTTATTTTAAATCTAATATATACAAATGAATTATTTGGTATCAAAATATTCTATGTACCAAGTTTATTTAAAAATTATATTAGAAAGTAGGAGAAATCAGTGGCCAATGTTAGTGAAATCTTCACAAATTCTGACTATCCAAGGATTGTAAACAAAGATTCAACTAATTGTGGATTGTAAATAGTGATAAGATAATTGATAATCTAGTGTCACATGAGCATGGCAACATGTGACTGTTTCAGTTATCTAGTGCTTTTCTAGTGACACACTCACTTGCAGACATAGTGAGAGGTGTTGTTCTAATATTTTAATTTGAAAAAAAATAAGAAAATCCTTGAATATGATATAATGCATGACATATTATAGAATGTTGTGAGTGATTTAAAGTAAAAATTTATTTATAAATTAGTTTCCTTAATTAAAATTTTTTATTTTTAAAAATTCTTAATTATTTTATTTTAAATTTTTTTAGAATTAATTTAGAAATTATGCTAAGCTGGTTTTCTTTTTCTTAGGACTAAAGTGACCTTATTTTTAGGTTAGCAACACCGCTTATAAATTTTTCAATATTTTAATTGTCTTAGGAAATTAATTTTGGAAAATAAATTATGAAAAAGATAATTTCATCCTTAGTATAATTCTTTGATTTTGTTTTATTACTTTTTATAGTGGATGATTACAATTGATATTTGATATATTATAGTTAGGTTTTACATAGAATCTTAGAATTTGATGAATTGTTTAGATTTTTAATGCTTAAAATTTTCTAAATTAAATTTTCAAAGAAATATTTTTTAAGATGGTAGTTGTAGTTTCAATTCAATTCTTGAGTTATGAAAGAAGATAATAAGTGGAATAATTAATTTTAAATAAGTGATCATTAATCTTAGCAATTTGAACTTAAATAAAAATTCATTCTTTCTCATTCATTAAATTCATTAAATATAAATTTGCTTTAATTTTGTATTAGTTTTAGGATAATTAGTCTAGATTTACTTTGGTCCTTTAATTGCATACTATATCTTCCCTGTGAGTTTGACCCTACATGATATGACAACTAACTTCTGTGCACTTGTAGAAAAACTCAAACAATTGTAGGAAATTGCAAGACCATATTTTGTTATTTTCAAATAGAGCAAAATGCTTGCTTCTCCTTTATAGTCTGTCTTTGGCATCTCTAATGACAAGAAGAAGCAGGCTTTGTAAAGAACTACTAAAAGCTGGCAAAAATGGAAGAGATACCTTGCTAGCAACTATATATATCCATTAGTAGATAATCATCGAGGTTGTACATAGTCCCTAACTTTTATTCTAACATCATTGACCATGATATATGGAATGGATTTGCGCAATGTCTTTTGTATCCTAAATTTGAGGTATGTGCTAAACATGTGTGTGACTGAATTAACTATAATATTTAATTGTGCTTAATTACCTTTTATTGCATCAAATGTGTAGGCAAAGAGTGCTCATGAAAAAAGGTATGTGGAATTAATCATATGTAGCACCACCTCTTTAGGTTGGGCTATACTAGGTTGGAAGAACAACAAGTAAGTATTTGTCAAAGTTTATTTCATTCTAATTGTATCTTACATTTTATTACAAAACTTTAGTATCTCTCTTGACAACAAAAGAAAGTTGGGACTACGAAATGCAAAATGATTCATTTAGAGAAGCTTAACTCTCAAATCTACAAAAATAAAGTTCTGCACAAGTTGCTGCTCTAATAGCAAGTGGTTGTGTCACTCCTTATTATATTTTTAGAATACTTTTAGAATTGATAATGATTTTATAAATTGTGCAAGAATTATATGCATTTACAGGAACTCTAAGCATCATGGCTGCAAAGGATGATATCTTATACAAGACTTTGGATAACAAGGAGTACTATGCTCGAATAAGAGGCTAAGGGAGGGATGTTACTCCTTCCAAATACTTTAGTTGAAAGAATCAACAATGACCTGATTTTGACGAGAAGGAGATGTACAAAAAGATAAAATCAAAAGTTACAAAGAATCTTGAAAAGGAGATGCATGAGAAGCTAAAATGGGATTTAATGGGATAGTTCCATAGTATGAAAGGTTATAGTCAAGAGACATCTCCTACTACCCTTAAATCATAGTCACATGCTAACTTCAATTCTCCTATTAAAGAAGATTGGGAAGAGCTACCTGTGACTTTTGGATAGGAAAATCTAGCCAAGGAGGTATACATGTACACATATTTACTTTTTCATTATCCAAGTAATTATCCTACCTCATCCACTTTTATGCATCCAATATTTCTAATTTGCATATGGATGAATGCAAGATGGCCTTGAATGACATTGAAAACATTATTGTTCTTGGTAAATGGTATGGGGCTCATTATCCCCTTCTGCATGGATTGTTTATGCTAGCACGCAACTAAGCATGTGTGTATTGCTGGAGTCTATTTAGAGGATGTCCATGTACCATTTTCAATAGAAGTCAACGATATTTATTCCATTGAGAAGGTCATTAATGGAGTTTAAAGAAGGAGAACAATGAGATTCAAGGCAACTTTTCCCTAGGCTGTCACTTCAAGGGAGAGGAAACCTTGGATCTAGAAAGATCAAACAAGGATGGCTAACAAAAGAGATGACAACTTGAAAGGCAAGCAAGGATGAACACTACGTATGAACTAGAATCAAGCATGAATTAAACACAGTACAAAATAGGGAAGAGCAAGATGAAGCGTACCTTAAACAAGTAGAAAACCAAAGCAAGACCTAGAACTAAGGGAGGCGTGGAAGACAAAAGATGGATGCCCCAGTGGAGAAATGTGTTGAAGAGTTTAAAAAGAAGGAAGATAGGGCCACCTCCTCTATTGGAGTGGGTGTTCTTTTCCTCCAAAACCCTCCATGTTGAACTCCCTTTTTGAGGTCTATATGTAATATGTTTTAGAGTTCCTCTCAAGGAAAATGAAGAGGTGGGGATGAGATGAGAAGGAAAATGGATGGATAGGATGGGGTGGCTGCCTAGGGTTACCTTAAGAAGGGAATATAGTGGGAGATTGAGATAAGGAAGCAAAGAGGAGTTCTATTTTTAGGATCTATGTGTTGGGACTTCTCTCAACAAATATTTTCATGTTAAATTAGGGTAAGAAAAAGTGAAAAATTGTGGAAAGGATTTGGGTGGTGAAGAGGAAAGAGAATTAAGGTGGGAGGCTCCATATTCCTAGGAAGATGTGTCTCTCCCTTTGGTTTTGACATGGAATTCTTGTAGAAGTGAGGGATACATGGAAAGAAAGAAACAGAATAAGAATAATGGCTTGCTTTGAAAGCTCATTTGACTTAGCTTCATGGTTGGATTTAGGGTTTCTTTTGGCTTGGCTTGGCGACTCAACTCCTTGGCTTTGATAGCTGGTTAGGCTCCTTAGCTTGTTATGTCCTTCATGGCTTGTATATGGCTAAGTAGCTTGAGTGAATCACATACAAAGGTGGTAGACTTTGCTTAGCTTGTGCTTGGTCCTACTTTAGTCACCTTTGACTTCTCTAGTTCCATCCTTTGAGTGCCTTAGAGTGATCTTAATTCTTGTTCTCTTTTTGGATTGATGATATTTGGGTCTTAACTCGATCTTTTGATCTTGATCTTCAATTTTCATTTCGATTGATTTTGACCATCAGATCATCTCATTTCCTATAAAAAGTGAAAAACTTATTAAATTCTAGAAAAATATGATTATTTATGTACTTATCTCAAATGAACCTTTGAACCTGCAATTTATCAAATATTTGATACATTAGGTCAGAAGTGCACGCGTTATAATTTCTTGTCAAAATCCTAATTTACCCTTATAAGTTATAACACATGGGTAACTAATTGGGTGGTTTTAGTACAAAATTAGACACTTATCAGCCATTGGATATTTTCCTTGGACGTAATGATATATAGTTTCCCAAAAATCCAAGGTATATATGTTGTCATACTACTATCTTCAATAGCATTTTTTAGAAACCTTAATTTAATTATTCATTATTTGTGTCTAATGATAATAAGAAGAAGTAGCAAGCACCATAAGGGCAATCTCTTCCTCACCAGCCCCTATCGTCCTAATAGTCATTGTAATACTAGTATTTATATTTATCTTTGTGACAAAATTGAATAAGTCTTTAATGAAAATTATTGTAATTGACTAATAATATCTGCAACTTTACAACAATAATGTAATGATCTACTAAAAGTTCCATTCATGAGACAGGACCTGGTAAAAGTTTGTAAATGAGATGAACTCGAACATGTGCACTGTCTCTTATATCAGTTATGCAAATATTTGCTTCAATAAGAACCCTTAATATTATGTGCTAATTAGTAATGATAAGTAATAATTATTTCTTTTCTGTGGATACCTTTTTGATAAAATGCAAAGATCAAAGGTCAAGCATGTTGACAAATTCCTTGACCCTATGTAATTTGTGGACCAACAAAGCAGTGGCCCATGGAGAGGCAAGTCAATGAAATTTATTAGGGTTCTTTCGCATCTTGAAAGAGCAGACCTTAGTAATTTCCTACAATAACATGTAAGTTTTAACTAGTTGTCCTTCCAAATAATGTTTTACACTAATATATAATTTTAAGGATTGTAAACTTTAATTGTAATTCATATGATTGTGTATATAGGTCATATGAGATGTTGTTGGTTGTTGATGTGCATGTGGGTAAGTATTTTTTTATTCATATTCAGCGTACATTCTTGGCTCGCTGATAAAAATCATAAATAGGTAAGTTTTTAATCCTTTTACATATTATAATGGTTTAATAACTAGTAATTAATATTTTATTTATAAGCAATGCATTTTAATTATAAACTTAAAGTGCATGGTATAAATGGTTTGAAGTAATCGAGACTACAAACCTAGCAAAACTCACTTGGAAGAAGGTCAATTTAAGAAAAACTAGTTAATTTATATATAGACTGATGTTATAATTAGATGTGATATTTATTGATCCTTTTTGTTTTCTTTGTTGCACAATGCCTTAAAAAACAATCAAATTGGGAATGTGAATGAGCCGAGTATGTATTGAGATTCAACTAGGACTGATCTACTTCCACCTCACCAACACTGGTGTTTTATATATAAGAGTTCTTTGATTCTTTGACTTGACGTTATGATCATTAATACAAAATACACTCATTTAAGGATTGATTATGAATGAGAGGATTATATATATATATATATATATATATATATATATATTATTTGTGCACGAGGGGATGTTGAAGTTTAGAAGGAAAAAAACTTATGGTAGATATAGGTCCATACTTTATAAGAATGTAGGGCCTTGGAGTGTGAAAGTAAATGTGAGTGTATTGAATGGATAATACCTTTAAGTTGGCATTTGTGAAGTTTTTTCCCTTTTATGTTCATGAATTTTTTTTATTGAATGTGGATGCTGGAATCTTGGATGAATAATTTTGCAACAAAGGTGTAGGTGAATATTGTAATAGTAGGAATATTGCTGTATAATGTAAGCAAACAAGGTTTTGTAGTTTTTTAAGAATACAGACTTATTAAAGATGGGTATTAAAAATCACATTTATTTTAAAATTTTCAAGATGATTGTTTCAAAAAACATCTTTAAAAGCAAATTTTAAGAAGGTTTTCCTAAACCGTCTTAAAAACCACCTAAAAAGTAGATTACAAAGACGGTATTGGAAACTGTTTTTGAAAACCTTTTAAGACAGTTTTAGAAAACCGTCTTATATATATATTTTTAAACTTTTCTAAGATGGATGGATAAAAGATAGTTTAAAAACTGTCTTGGATGTGTGTTTTCAACTATCTTAAAAGCACTTTAGTTTAGTAGTGTCTAGTGGTTCATTTGAGAGAGAGAGAGAGAGAGAGAGAGAGAGAGAGAGAGAGAGAGAGAGAGAGAGAGAGAGAGAGAGAGAGAGAGAGAGAGAGAGAGAGAGAGAGTGAATGCTTCTTCTGGTTTGTTCATTTGAGAGATTAAGAGAGAGGTTGTGACGGAGAGTGTAGAAAGAGAAGATGTCTTCACTCATGAGAAGAATGAAACATTAAAAGGGCTATGTATTTTGATTTGAGACATACAACGCACGTATGTGAATTAGAAAGTTAACATAAGTTAAGACATCTTAAAACTATAAACTAGTGACCCATAACTCCAATTTGTTCCCGCTGGGCGATCACATGCAAGTGGTTATGGCTCCGTACCAAGTAAAGGCACACCGAGTGGCTACATCCATCGGTAGCCTCGATAGGCCCCGCCTTATTACTATCTTTTGTTCTAGTGAGATTATTACCTTTATTCAATCATCAAAGTTATACTTGCAAGCTTACTCAGATGCAGAACGGCAGGATGTTCTATTGTTTGTAAATCTACTAGTGCTTATGCAATGTTTGTTGCCAACAATTTTATTCTTTTGAAGAGGCCACGTTGTTGCTTGTTCTTCTACCACGCCATCATGACTTTTGAGATCGTCTGGACACGATCCTGGAAGAAAAAGCTTAGGATTCTCACTGTGTCCTATTGTTATCTGGTATGCTACATCGTCACTACTTACATTACCGTGAATCCGTCTTGCACCCAAGCACAAACACAATGAAATCATTTTTCATTTGTTCATAACAAAGTGGCCTCAAAGAATTTGGTTGGTGCATTTTGTTTGCATACTTATGTACAAAGTGCTATCCTGACAACTTTTTGAACCTTTTGAAGTTCTAGGATTACCGACGAGAGCATATATCTTTACAGGGACTCGTCAGATGTTTAGATATAATTTAATATAACTTTTAGATTATTCTGTCTTAGGTTAAGTGCCTCTCTCTCTCTCTCTCTCTCTCTCTCTCTCTCTCTCTCTCTCATGATCAAGTGTAATTGTAACCTGTCTATGCCTAGGATGGGATATTTTTGCTATGTGAGAGAGAGAGAGAGAGAGAGAGAGAGAGAGAGAGAGAGAGAGAGAGTGGACGGTGTAGTGTCATTGATGTTAAACAAAAATGTGCGTTAATTCGTTTCTGCCGAAAAGCATGGGAAGGAAGGATATCGACGCTGAGTGGGTTAGAAGAACAACAAGGCTGAATACGTGCAGATGTAGTCTTCTTTCTTCGAGTTAGTTACTTCTGAGTGGGCCGGCGCACATATACCAAAAGGTTGTGTTATTTTTTTCATGGATATCAGGAATTTTTATGCTTTGTGTTTTGTGGACTTTAAGTGATGCGATATAAGACGTGCCCAAATCCTCATCGGTTAGGTCCAGGTTGACTCATGAGTGTAGTAATCATTTGGGACTTCTATCACTTACCGGCTAGCACCATAAAAGGCGCACCTACCTTCGTCTGGAAGTGACATTTTACATCTGTTATTATATCACTTTGATAGTGTCATTTGATCCCTCCAATAGTTTCTGACCCATTTAAAACACGATTTAAAAATAGCATGTTAATCACGTGGATGTTTGCAGATTCTTTTTATTATTATAAAATTGACTCATTAATAAATCGACAATAATCAAACAATTTAAACTGCCGAAAGATTCGGATAGGTTAGAATCACAAAATCACAAAATATCCTTTCGTTTTATGCATTTCTGGCACAACTTAAAGGGTATTTGTAAGATAAAAAGTTATCTATATTATGTTATTCATTTTGCTTCTTGTATGTGGTATAAGCTTGATTGATGATATATATATATATACATACGATGAAAAATAAATAAATAAATAAATATATATATATATATATAAGATGAAAAATAAATCATACTTTTCTAATCTTTTTGTTAATGGTGATTACCTATGACACACAAGTTTTAACATGACATATATTTATTTTGATTTAAGATTTGCCATCTGAATTTGGTGATACCATCACAAATTTGTATATTGGATGAATATTATTTAAATAAATTAATTTCAGCCAAAGAGAAAGATTGTTTTGATTGAATTAAAAAATTAAAATGCGTAAAAGAAAAATACATGAAATTAACAAATATAATTAATGTAAACTTACCGAATCTAAAACGAAGCAATGAAATTAAAAATTAACCTAGCTAACACACATTCAACTAAATGAAACAATGGAAAACAAGCATGAATTAAACTAAGCAACTAATTTAAGAAAAAGACAAAAAATGGAGACTTTCTTAAATTAACACTTTCCTAAACTAAAATTAGAAACTTTCAAAAATAAATTATGAAACTTTCTAATGCTAAACTAACATGCAAAAACAAGTAGCCAGTGAGATCTAACTTAATTTAACAAGAAATAAGATACATGCAAGCAAATCAAAACTACAATTAAGAAGACTTTCTAATCCTAAAACTTTCTAAAGATAGAACTTTTCAAAAATCAAAAAGAGAACTTTCAAACCTATACCAAGATGCAAACAACTACAAAAGAACTTCTAGAAGAAGATTAAACAATTAAACTAATCACAAATCTAAACGGGAAGTAAACTAGTCCATGCTTGTGATCCATGGATTGTGGACATGGTTCATGGGTCCAAAAATGGACATAATTGATGCTTTTAATGAAAACAAACATGCAACCTAAGCTATGAACCTAATAAGCAACCTAAAAAGCTAAATGAGTTCCTAAGAATTCCAGCAAATAAATTATTTTGATGGCTGGTAATGAAGCACAAAGATTGAAGGTAAAAATTTCAGAATCTAAGTACTTAAGAAACTCAATTCAAAACAGGCCCATAAAACTAATGAGCCATCAATTTCTATGCTAAGTAACAATCAAGATATCAAGTATTTTGATACTAGAAACAATCAAGAACAAGAAACCTCAATGATCTTTATTGTATTCATGCCAAAATACATCAAGAACAGTGTGTATAAAAAATACATTCAGATCAAGAAATTGAGCCTAATTGATGAACATAAAACTTGATCTAAAACATAAATACAACTCAATCTAATGATCTTAGACAAAAGTAAGATGACATGCAAGTGAACTCAAGAGAGATTCCAAGAGAAAAGAAACTAGAGAGATGGCTGGAATGATGAACTAACAAAGGGAAAAACACATAAAACTAAACTAGCACTAAGGAAAAAATCATGGAATCCTAAGATGGAAAGCAAGAATTCAAGCTATTTCTTCTCTTGGCTGTCACTACCAAAGAAGACCTAACTTGAATTTTAAGAGAATAATAAAGAAAAACTAATAAAAGAAAAGAAAAGAGGAAAGCTAAGTGAAAAATGAGTGAAAAACTAGAAAGCAAAAGAATGGAAACTAAAGCAATGAAACTAAAACAATGAAAGTAAACTATTAACTTGAATTAGAGAGGAAATAACAAAGAGAATAACAAGAAATCCAAAGGAAGAAAAATACCAAAAGAATGCAAAAGTCCAGTAGCAAAGATCACCAAAAGAGAGCCATGTTTCACGATTGTCTCACACAACCCCTACTTGGATAAAAACATGGGAAGCCTTGAAATTTATTAATGTTTGGATTCTCAATGTAGGAAATAGCTGAATCAATAAGGAAAGTAGATACAAATATAGGTTTTTCAAGGTAAGAAAGTTAGGTGGAGATTTAGGAAGACAAGATGATGTAATCAAGGGGATGTAAGAGAGACGGACTAATTGGTTTCCTAAATTAGAATGGGAGGAGGCATCATTTTCCTTGGAAAGTAAGTGGATCTCGTTTTTTTCTAATTTGATGATGAATGGTTGATGGAAAGAGGGAGAAAAGAGAAGAAAATAGTAAGGAAGGATGGAGAAAAATCTAATGTTTATTATGCTTTGAATGACAGTAGAATGAGGGGTTTCCTAATTACAAAACCACTTAAAATTGCCAACTAAGCAAGGGGGCATCCTCTTTCCCTTTTGCTTAAAGAAACAAAGAATTGACCCCTTTGCCTTTCTAACCTGGTGATATTTTGTCGGCTCTCATTTTGGGTTTGATGCAAGGCTTTGCTATTTTCATCAAGTTTCTTCATGATATTTGTATATTATCCTTAATTGATGGTTTTTGTGTTTATTGGGAAAGTTTAAAACCTGCTGGCTATTGTGAAGCTAAAATCCTAAGAAAGTTTTGAACATGTAGTTTACAAATGTACCTCCTATTAATTTTTCTTAGACCATGACAAATTGGGATGCCTAGCCCATCCTAGATTATAGGTCATACATTATGGATTGTTGTTGCTAGGGTTGCTACATGCACCAAGAGCATTCACTTGTTCTAAAAGATAATCATTAAGCACTCTATTGGATGGACAAGCTGAAGTTAAATGAGATAGACTTGAATATATAGCACAAGCCTCTTGTGTAGGTTTAGAGGATATATTAGTAGCCAAGAAAGTTTCAAACATTGTTTCAAGCTTTCTCGTTCTCCCACCCAATGATTCAAATTGTGTTACTACAGAGATAAGCTTATAAGACATATTTGATGGTACTCCAACTTCATACATGCTTCCTTTCTTTTATGACAAAGCATGTCTCTCTTTCCTATGAGAATAATCCTATTGTTGGGACTTATCTACTAAAGTTGGGAAAAATTCCTAGGCCTCATTTTCTCTCCACTAAATGCATCTACAATCTATTTATTTGAGGTGTTACTGTCTCGTAAAAGTACTGGACTTGCTACCATTTTTCAAAACCATTGTGGGGACACTTTTGCCACAATTCATTCCATCTCTCCCAAAATTCATAGCATTGCTCATCATCTCTCTATTGGAAATTAATGATCTCCCTATGAAGGGCATTTGTTTTATGGACAGGATAGAACTTGTTTAGAAACTCTTTAGACAATGAGTCCCAAGTGTCAATAGAATCAACCTCTAATGAACTTAGTTGTGATTTGGCCTTATCCTTTAATGTGAAAGAGAATAACCTAAGTATAATAGAATCATATGTGATATTATAGTACTTGAATGTAGCACAAATATCAAGGAATTCCTTGATATGTAAGTAAGGTCCTCTCTTTCACGACTATAGAAACATGGGAGCAATTGTTTGACTCTAGGTTTCAGCTCAAAGAAGTCTACATTGGTAGGTGGCAATGTCATGCATGGTGGAGTATCAATTGGAGTGGTGCATAGAAATCTCTCATAGCCTTATGCTCAACTACTGTTGGTGGTTTAGCCATGGGGTTAGGAACTTGGTTTCTTAACCGCTTCCTATTAGTAAGCTCAATCTCAGAATCTAATGGTACTAACTCAATGTTTAGAGATCAACATCTTTGCATGCATTAAAGTAAAAACCTATTTAATTGATGCAACTTAAATCTAAATTAGTCCTAACTCTATATGCTATGTAAGCAAACAATTTCTAATGCTAACGAGATGTCTTGTTGATCTTAGTTAGTTTGTGAGGTTGTAGCTTTTAGCTTCCTTTAATCTAGACTTGATTATTGTTTACTAGTTAGGTCCTACCGAAGGTGGTTAAGACAATTGTCATGGAAGGAGGCATTTAGACCTCATCAACCATCAATAAAAGGCATAAAAAAATCACTTGGAATTTGGATACCCACTATAACCACAAAGTTCAAAAGCCACTGGAGTGATAATAGATTGCCTCTTTCAAAAAGCATTGTATGAGCTCAAAACCCTACGTCTCTTACTACTTGATTTTAAATTAAGATTAATGGCTAGGATCACAAGCATACAAGGAATTGATTTGATTTCCTAGGTGGGCTAAGGATCTAGTGATGAAATCTAGTCCTTATCTTATGAGGGTTCTAATGGGACCCTTATTAACATTATGTTTCATCCACCATAAAGCAATAAATGTGTAATGCAAATATAAGAAAGTGAATTAATGAAACCTATATTCTATCCAACCAAGGACTAGATAGGTGAAATCTAATGCATCAACCCTAATTAAGATGCAACAAATAAGATGAATGATCTTAAACTATATGAACTACATTACCAACAAATGTGCAAATTACTCTAAATGCAACTACACTAAGAAAAGTAAAACAGAGTGACGAAAATTTACAGTAGGGTTTTTTATGAAGATCAAGTGTGGGCCTCCATACCCCACACTTGCCTTGTATTAATACAACCCATTTAAGATTGAATAAAGAATTTGAAAGTTACAATGGTGCCTCACTACAAGTTCACTCAAAAAGGAAAGTCCTAATCTAGAAAAGCAATAAAAGTTGATGAAGCTCCTCTTACCAATTTTCCCTTGCACAAAAAAGAAAGAAAGAAATGTCAATTTATGAGGAATCAACAAGACTTACAAATGTAATGCAAAAATTCTAGTCTAATGCAACCTAAGACTACAACTAAAGACAAAAAATTTAAATAAAAATTCAATGACAAATTTGTTGCGGTTCCCCAACAACGGTGCCAAAAGCTTGATGTAGCTTTAAAAATACTAGCAAACACATGAATTAATGTAATATTAGCATGCAAGAGAGGTTGAACCCATGAGAAATCTCACAAAATTGTATATTGGATGCACCTTATTTAAATCACTTAACTTCACCCAAAGAGATGGATTGTTTTGATTGAATTAGAAAATTAAAATGCATAAAAGAGAAAAATGCATGAAATTAATAACTAGAATTAAAGGAAACTTGTCAACTCTAAAACTAAGCAATGAAATTAGGAACTAACCTAGATAGCATGCATTCAACTAAAGTAAACTAATGGAAAACAAGAATGAAGTATACTAAGCAACTAATTTAAGGAAATTACTAAAATGAAAACTTTCCTAAACTAGAATTAAAAACTTCTAAAAATAGAACTTTCTAAAACTAAATTATGAAACTCTTTAATACTAAACTAATATACAAAAACAAGTAACCAATGAGATCTAACTTGATTTAACAAGAAGTAAGAAACATGCATGTAAATGAAAACTACAGTTAAGGAGACTTTTTAAATTTAACACCTTCTAATCCTAAAACTTTCTAACAAAAATCAAAAGAGGAAACTTTTGAAACTGAAACCAAGATACAAACAACTAAAAAATAACTTCCAAAACAAGATTAAACAATTAAGCTAACCTCAAATCAAAAAGAAAAGTGACCTAATACCATGTGCATGATCTAGGGATTGTGTGCATGGTTCATGGGTCCAAAAATGGCTAGAATTGATGCTTTTAATGCAAAAAAATGCAATCTAAGCTATGAAATTAATAAGCAAACTAAAAATCTAGATGGTTCAAGGAAATAAAGTGTTTTGAAGGCTAAAAATAAAACACAAAGATTGAAGGTAAAAATTCCAAAATATAAGTATGTAAGAAACTCAATTCAAAACAAGCATATAAAACTAATGAGCCAGCAATTTCTATGCTAAATAATAATCAGTGTATCAAGTACTTTGATACAAGAAATAATCAAGAATAAGAAACCTCAATGATCTTTATTGTATTCATGCCAAAATACATAAAGAACAGTGCATATAAAACATACATCTAGATATTGAAATTCCGCCTAATTGATGGATGTAAAACTTGATCTAAAACATAAATACAACTTAATATAATGATCTCAACTAAAGTAAGATGGCATGCAAGTGAACTCAAGAGATATTCCAAGAGAAAAGAAATTAGAAATATGTTGAAATGAAGAACTAATAAAGGGAAAAAGACATAAAACTAAACCGGCGCTAAGGAAAAAGAAAATGTGGAATCCTAAGATTGAAAGTAAGGATTCATGCTATTTATTCTCTTAGCTATCACTACCAGAGAAGATCTAACTTGAATCTTGAGAGAATAATCAAGAGAAACTAATAAAGTAAAGAAAATACAAGAGGGAAAGCTAAGTGAGAAGATGAGTGAAAAATAGGAAGCAAAACAATGAAAGCAAGTCACTAACCTGAATTGGATCCAAATAACAAAGGGAACAACAAGAAATCCAAAGGAAGAAAGGTACTAAAAGAATGCCAAAGTCCAACAACGAAGATCACCAAAGGAGAGCTATGTTTCAAGGTTGTCTCACACAACCCCTACTTAGGTAAAAACATGGGAAGCCTTTGAATTTATAGATTCTTGGAATCTCAACTTAGGAAAGGGTTAAATCAATAAAGAAAGTAGATCTAGATCTAGGGTTTCCAAGGTAGAAAAGATAGATGGAGAGTTAGGCAAGCAAGATGATGTAATCAAGGTGATGTAAGAGAGATGGGTTGGATGGTTTTCTAAATTAGAAGGGGGCTAACATCATTTTCCTTGGAAAGAGGGAGAGGGACAAAAGAGAATAAAATAGTAAGGTAAGACTGAGAAAAATCTAGGGTTTATTGTGATTTGAATGGACTTAGATTTAGGAGTTTCTTAATTAGGAAACCACTTGAAATTGCCAATTAAGCAAGAGGGGACATCCTATTTGAGGAAGGTGGCTCCCTCTCTAAGTAAAAAAACTTGGAATCATAGGGTGAATGGCAAATTAGGGATGCAAAATGGATTGAGAGGGTGAAGTTTTCTCTCTTGTTGGGTCCCTTAATGCATGATCATATTACCCTTTACAATTATCTCTAAAAATTCCTTAAAAATCACACTTTTAACATAGAAAAGTTGCTTGAATTTATGCTCCAATCATGCATCACTTTTGTATGGAAAATTTTAATTTCCTTTTCTTTCTTCTAGTTTCTTCTAGGGGTTCTGCATGCAGCACAAAAAACTTTGTGAAGCATAATATAGGTCGTTAGATCATCTTCTCACTTCCTATAAAAATAAAAATCCTATAAAAATATGATAATTCATATATATATATACTTCAGATTAGTCTCTAATCTTGCAAACTATCAAACTTTTGAATTATTAGGTCAGAAATGCATGCGTTACAAAATTACTAGAAAAATCCTAGAAAAATTTCTATATTTATAACACAAAGGCTATTAATTGGGCACTTTTTATACAAAATTGAATAGTCATTAGGAAGAGATATGACAACTCTATTTTTTAGATTCAATTGAGGTAGATTGAATATATATCTTAATTGGTTTACACAATTATAATCTGTCTATTCTTTAGTCTTCAAGATGAATGCCACAAAAATAAAGGTCTTCAAAATTCTTTCCTCAGAACACATTACTCTAAATGGGAAATATTAGAAAACTCAATTCACTTCAAATAAGAGATCAAAATGGATAAGGAATCTAAGATTTGCATGAAATTGAGAACAAGAAGAACTTCACAAGTTTAGAACCCTAGAAAAAGAGTGATGAGAAATGGGACAAAGTCTAGAAGCAGAGATCTTCATAAGTAGAACACTTGAAAAGTAATGGTAAAATGGCAAACTCTAAGAGAGAAAAGAATAATAGAGTGATGTGCAAAATTTACAAGCTCTAAACATTTCAGAAGAGAAGAGAATAGAATGGAGTAATGCTCAAAATGGGAGAGAGAGAGAGAGAGAGAGAGAGAGAGAGAGAGAGAGAGAGAGAGAGAGAGAGAGAGAGAGAGAGAGAGAGAGAGAGAGAGAGAGAGAGAGAGAGACTTTAGAAGGCCAAAAACTAGAGAGCTTTGGGGGAAGAGAGAAATAGGTCCAAGTTAGAATGGCTTGGATGCCCCCTTATATAGAGTAGGGTGCTTTGGTGCAAGCCAGAAACTAGCCTAGGTAATCTAGATAGGAAAGTTCATAGACTTTCTTATTCTAGCTCTTTTGCCAGCTAAACCTTGATGGGTTAGATGGGCCTATACATTATGAGTGGTCTGTACAGCGACGAGATGGATATCGCGGACCTTGCTTGATGTACTATCCTAAAATTTTATACCATTTTTACAATGAATTAAAGTGTAGAGTTTATCTAAAATGTAGAACTTCAATTTTTTTTAAAAATAAAATAATCTAACGAAACCTCTACTAATGGATAGAGCTTCGAGAGAGCTATCCAACGCTAGTAAGATAACTAAATTCCAACTACATATGGAGATATAAGGTATGAGCAAAATAATCTATTACATTGATAATGATGCCATTTTAAAATTAGATCCAAAAACATTTGAACCGTAGATCTAACTAGCTACCATGATTTGGCAGCCAAGTTAGCTAAAATGTCCAAATTCATTGAATCAAATAAGGAGACATCTTTACATGGTTTAGAATGTTCAAGAAATTAGAATATAGATGTAATTAGAAAGTGAATTTACTAAATGATATAAAGTAGAATATGGAGAATTTCAACTTAGGAAATAAGAAGCTTAAGAAAATTAGAGATGGTAATGGAAAGAGAATTTAGGCTATTAGGAAATAGACCTAGACATCCAAATACATGCGGGATGTCATTTGTTAGAGAGAGAGAGAGAGAGAGAGAGAGAGAGAGAGAGAGAGAGAGAGAGAGAGAGAGAGAGAGAGAGAGAGAGAGAGAGAGAGAGAGAGAGAGAGTGTGTGTGTGTGTGTGTGTGTTATGATGGGAAGAAGAAACAACCAAACCAGGTGACTAAGTGCCCCCTCATTCGATCTCTCCCTCTCCATAATTTCTCTCTTGAATTTCTCTATCTCATCAATGATAAGGGAATGATGGTGGTGCATTCAACACACTTCCACTCCAAGAGAATAGTTCTTGCTGGAAATTTGAGAAGAAATGAGCTGGTAATCTTAAAAAAAATAGATTCAACAACGAATCTAACTCCTAAACTTCATCAGTGACTTTCATTATCGTCTTCAATGAAGATATCTCAAAACACTCTCTAGATTTTGAGTTTCTAATTGAGATTTGCCAGAAAAAAAGAAGAAGAGTGCAACAATGGCTATAGTTAGTCAACACCCAAAATCTCCTTCAATGTTGATGATCCTCACCAAATTGGCAACGTTGAGTGTGAAAAAGCCACAAAAAAACATCTTTTCAATGAATGTGATAGCTATAACAATGGTAAATCTGACTCCTCTGGCAATAATCTTTGGCTTGAAAATGCGAATGAGGTTAGTTTCTTCATCTTTTTACTCAAATCCTTTCTTTGAGTCTCCAATCTACCCTGGTTAACTAGATCTGAGTTTTTTTATGACTTTTGCTTGTCAATATATGATAAGAAAATGATATCCAAGTTATGACTGCTCTATTTTCATGATCTTTGAGTTTTATACACACAATTTAAAAGAATAAATATATTTTTCCCAAGTTTGGGGTCGCGCGTTTAAAAAATTTCTTTTTCAAAAGCTTTATTTCCTTTAAAAAATTGTTTCCAAAACACCAGGCCAACTATACATTCCAAAAACTAACATCTGACTCCTTAGCTATCATCAAGTCCTTACTTATTATCAATTTTAAAAAATTTCCTAGGAGCAACAAATCACGTGCAATTAACTATAATAAATCAATGTTACTTCAAAATGTCATTAGCACACTAGCGTTTTATAACTTAATAGTGAAAATTGTTTAAATTAAATGTAAAAGTTCTACATTTGGTCCTAACATGATTTATATATGTCTTGTGTGTCTCTAACCTCAGCAAACATCTACTCTTTGGCTTTTATTTTTCTCATGATTCTGCAATGTTTTTGGTAGGTTGACTATAGAGTATGTAAATCACATGACAATTCAAGTATAATCTAGATGCATCAAATATAACAACATATATCAAAGTACAGATATAAAGTAATAATAGGCACAATCCAATGTTAGAGAAGTCTCATTAGACTCACGTTGATACTTCTATCAACAATCTCGAATACTCACGTGGTTCATTTCTCTTTGCATAATATTACTCCCAATGGAGTACAAAACATCATAAATACCATGGGAATACTATGCTTATGCCCTTTGCTTCTATGTGTGCCCACCAATATCCTTAGGGAGACTCCTCTCGTCATCTCATGGGTCTATAAGTTTTCTTGAAAGTGGGTTGTGAGATGCCAGTCTAGATTATGCCACTGATTGACATTATACACCATTCCACCTCAAAGTGGTCAGTCTAAACCTCTTAGCATAGTGCCTATCAGGCTCATTAACCTATCTCATAAGGAGGAAAACTTAGTATTACTATAGATATCTCATATACCATTTGCAAAGCTATTACGCAAACACATAGTTCATGTTGAAATCTAAAAGGCTCTTTCGTAAGCCAAAATCCAATGCACTAACGTAGCTCACTCTAAAGCCAAAGTCAGTTTGAAAGCCTATTTTGAAATCTCTTTTCAAAACAATATTAAATCAACTCACTTAGGCTAAAACACAAGCTCACATAGCCTAGAGAACTTGTTGACACTTCAATGATCAAATAGATCCCTATGCCCATACTACTTATGCTTCTTAACTCTAATCATGTTTTACAATTTACTCTAGTTAGGTATGCTACGTGATATGTCCTAATAATTACCTCAAGTGCACAACTCTATTGGAGAATAGAATTAGCAAATACGGGTCATTCCTACAAGGAATTTTTGATAAACAAGAGTAATTTAAAATAAAGTTGCTTTACTCTAACCTACCAATAAGAAAATAAAGGAAGAATTCTAAACTAAACAACTCATCTAAGCAACTAATACAAAGAAAGGAAATAAACTAAAGTAAGGAACCTAAATAAGACATGGAGCAAGGAAAGAAGGTAAACTAACTATGAAAAGGAAAATAACTTTTTCACTAATAGAGATTGAATTATATGGAATACAATAAAGAAAGAAAGAAAATAAAGCCATTAAAGAAACTTCCTTAAAGTGGCTGCTATAATAGTCCTTCATTGTGTCACTCGACAAAGCTCTTTACATGTCTTCTTCTCCTTTTGTGGCCTTGAACTTACGGTCTTCTTATTGTGTCACCAACAAGGGCCTATACATTTACATTCAACCCAAAGTGCATTAATCTACAACCAAGCTTTTCTCATCTCCTTAACCTAATAAGCCACTAACTCAATGAAATCCTCAATTATGCTTTGGTAAAGGTAATCTCTCTCTCTCTCTCTCTCTCTCTCTCTCTCTCTCTCCTAGATTTAGCTTTCAAAGACAATTGAACGGTAAGAGATAAAGCTTTTTCTTCTTTTTCACATCTTATTTATAGAGTTTGAGCAGTCGAAGCTCCAAGGATTGATGCTAAAGATCTAAGGCACTTAATAGGAAGAAAATAAGATGGAAAGGAAAGAAATATGAAGAGGAAAGGCTAAGGGAGGAAGGGAATTGGTGGGGAAAGGAAAGAAATGGAAAGAGGAAATAAAAAGGTATCTTAGGAAGGAAGGAAGGTAGAGTGGATTTAGTAAGTGTATCTAGGGAGGAGGTGTGCTTTTCTAATGTGGGATAGTGGGTGGAAAATGGAAGGTGGTGAGAAGAATAGAAAAGAAGTTGGTGGGAAGGTAAGAAAGAAGTAGAAAGAGAAATAGATGGGAAGAAAAGATAAAATAAAGGAAAGTAGGTGGAGAGAATCAAGAGATTTCAATATTAGAAAGTGCTGAAGGAGGAGTGTAGAATTCAAGTGGGTGTATGCGATTTGTTTTTAGAAACCGTTAGGATATATGACCATTGGATGAAGATGGATGGTTGAGATCTTCCTTTCCTTAAGGTTTTGGGTTGACTTTTCATCAACATGGGAAAGGTATTTGGGGTTTTAATCTTTTCAATGCTTCATTCATGGCCATTAGATCATGCTTACCCTCTCTTGAGTGGATGATATCTATTTTTGACTTGTAAATCTTCATTAAAACTTCATTTTCTCTCCACCATTGGATTGAATTGCCCTAGGATGAATGACCTTGATTCTTGTAGATCATCATATGCTTCATATGGACTAAGTGTGGTTGACTAACTTGTATGGAAAAGACATCCAATTATTGGTTGATTCTTCTTCCTTTGGTTGAGTAGGAGAGAGAAAATAAGTAAAAAGTTTTTTCTTTCTAAGAAGCTTTCATTGTATATGATCCAATTATATGTGAATTGAGCTTCCCCCATAAGTTTCTTAAGGTGATGAAATGTATGTAAGTGTGCATGAGTTAAAATTTTTCTTTTTTTCACCCTCAATTGAGTAAGAATTGTACATACAGTTTTCGATTGCTCTATCTTTAACACTAACACCCAATGATTATTTTGAGTTTCCATTTTTGATTGTTAGGTCTCATGATGTATCTTCGAAAGTAAACATGTTCTTTTAGGGGTAAAATTGGTAATTTTATGTTTTTTTATTTGTACCTTAGAACTGTAAAATAGCAAAATTAATCCTAATTAATGACAATCAAGTAATTTTTGGAGCTAAAACCTACTAAATATAGAGGTATGTATGTAATATTTCTATATATATTAAATACCCCTAGACTTATATTTTTCTAATTCTTAAGAAAAGCTACAGAAAAGAAATATAGAAATCTAAAATCAAATCCTAACCCCTTTTGCAAGTGTTGTTGCCTACATTTAGCATATGGAAAAAGCCTGTTATACCCCTAGTATACCCTTAGTGGATGAGTTGTAGTCTCATAAGGGTTTCCAAAATGATACCAATAAAAATTTTCAAAAATCGTATAAAAGTCCTTCATGTATCTTAAAGAATCTTCTTATATTCATCTTATATGAAACTCCTAACTTTAGCATACTAATAAACCAACAGTTCAAAATCCTACCCTTATACTAAAGATATTTCATTAATCCCTTAAACCTTGGAAAGTCAGTGTGTGATAGAAGTAGTCTATATATATATATACACACACACATACAATTATCAGTCTCCAAAGAATTATATCCTAAATTGTCATCCAAATGTATATTTTGACTTCAAAAATCATATGATATACTTGGCACTCATAGAGAAGTCACTCAAAAAGGGATATATCTCTTATTAATATTTGACTAGAATAATGTTCATCAGATCCAAATTTCTTATGTATTTCATACAAAAGAACGATAACTTAGAAAGAATTGTAATGGTCTCATGGAAGGATATCAACTATTAGGAATATTACACTCTATCAAAATCCCTACTTATTCATAACCATATCCAAGTTAAATTCCTCTTAAGATTAAGTTGGGACTACTATTAGGATGAAACAAAGGCTTAGGACAAGGTCATCAAAAGAATAGATATAAGGACAAACAAAGGTTGTCTGAAAGATATGTAAAGGTCTTCTACTAGTGCATTTAAAATTTTCTTTTCTTATAAGAGTGAACATTTCCTTTTTCATTGACTATCCCTTTCTTTTGATTTTTTTAGTCCTTTTTTATGTTCATCGCTAGAATGATATTGTTCATACTTTTTCTTAAGACAATTCTTCAATCATATCCACATATTTTCAAAAATAACTTGGTAATGGATATATTATATGTTTTAATAAGGATAATAATCAATGGGCTAATGAAGAAAAATCTTACTATAAAGGCTCAAGGGGTTAACTAGTGAAAAATAACCCAAGCAAGTAAAGGCTCTAGGTATTACCCAGGATGACCTCTAACATTTTCTAAGTTTAATATCACTTAAAAATGATTGTAAACTCAAGAGATAAATGGTAGTCTTTTAGATGTTTTCCTAATATTTGACCAAGATGAAGGATAACAAGATCAACTAAGAAATTATTGTCTACTAATTTTTTATTTTATTTTTTTAAATTCATGTATAACTCTAAAAAAGGAAGAATGGTTCTACAGCTCACATGGGTTAATAGTCTCCACTTGTCTTCTTTAGGATCTCTAAGTTATATTTTTTCTTCAACTTAAACTATATATATGTCTATTTTGTGCATTAAGTATTTCACATAACTTTTCATGGAATACTTTAAAAAAAGGATAAAATAGTAAACTAATTGTATACAAATCTATTGATAATCTAAAGTTCAAAATATAACTTGAATAGTTAGAAAATCTAAATTCTCATCCTTGTCAAGAAACTTTTAATAAGTTTTTATCAAAAATTTCACAATTTTTTCAAAATAAATTTAAAAAATGACTAAAAAATAACTAAGAAAAACTATGGAGACATCAAAATTGAAATCCCCTAACCCAAAATTTAATTAAACATTGTCCCTAATGTTTTAAATTGTGGATAAATGAAAAACTAAGCAAAAAGAGAAGGGTTAGAAAGATATTACTTGCACTTCGAGGATAGTGCATTGATCCATTAATGTTAACAAAGATGCAAAATATACAATGATGATGCAAATGCAACTTTATGATACCTAACCTAAACTAGCCATGAAACCCTAAAACTAATTAACTATGAAGGAGTTCCTAGAAAACTCATCCCACTTTAGAATCTCATGGTAGTCAATGTATTTTCTCTACCAAGGGATGTATGGTGGTGATAGCAATATAGAATAATGGACCGCCATGATTCTTAATTTCTTGGGACCAATTTCAAATAGTATATAATATTCCTTCTCCTTCCTTACATCTTCTTGTAGTTGGGGTTAAGCTAGCTATGCATTTCCCTAAAAGGTTGTTCTTGTTCTTTTGACGGTATGGAATTATTGTGGCTTAACCCCTCAATATCTTCAAATGTACCCCCTAGAGTGGATTGATGTTGGACCACTACACCAATTCTCTTCTTCTTGTTTCACAATCACAAGTGAGGTTACATATGAACCTACATTGTTATCTTGTGATTGGTCAAATAAAGACTATAAGTTAAAACTAGGTATGTCTTCTACATTACATGGCTCAAGTGGAAACTTAGGAGAAGTAAGGGGTCCTACTCGAGATGTCCATTAAGAAGTGTCCATGAATGGCTTAGTATCCATTAAAGCACTCCTAGTATCCATGGAGGTGTTTGTAACATAATCAAACTGAAAATAAGTAGGACATGCCAATCTTCTGATGATATTCCCAACCCTATATAGTTTTTGTTGGGCTTCTCATTATCCTCAATTTGTTAAGTTTCCTTAACTCTTTATATGGAGTAAGCATTCATTTGACCCTTTTGAAATTCCATTTGCACACTAAATTATTTAGTTGCTTCTTAGAATTCTAGTGTATTATGCATATACAAATGAAAGGCCTCTTCTAGTGATTATTCCCTCTGTTGTAGAGGAAACAACTAGTATGGTTTATACTAATGTGGTATTGGGTAGTGGGAAAGGCTTGAGTAGGGTGGAACCATGATGGTCCTCCACTACTACAACTAGTGGTTTTTAAGATAGTTAAAAACGTATATACAAGACAGTTCAATAGCTGTATTACACTGAGCCATCTTATAAAATGAAAATAAATATAAGACCGTTTTTCAAACCGTCTTATAACACTACTAATATAAGATAGTTGTTGAAACTATCTTATATTAATATAAAAAATTGTGCTATATTAAAAGTATTATAAGACAGTTTTTTCAAAATCATCTTATAAAATATAAGACGATTTTTGAAAAATCATCTTATAAAACTATGAAAATATAAGACTTTAACCTTTACATTGGACGCCTTTTTTTAATGAAAATTGAAAATATAAGACTTGAGTCTTTTTATTCACAGTGGTCTCAATCTAGCATGATAAATTTTGGTTTCCATCGATTAATGAAGTAGGAAATCATGCACAAAGTGCTCTTAAATATAAGCAAAATGATGTTATTCTTCACACAAACAACAATAAGTAGCAGGCTTTAAGTTCTAAGTTGGATGCCTTTTTGAATGAAAATTGAAAATATAAGACCTAGGTCTTCTTATTCTGAATGACCTCTATCTAGCCCAATCAATTTTATAGATTTCCATTGATTAATAAAGGGAGAAATCAGGAACAAAGTGCACTTGAATATGAGAAAAATATTATTACTATTCTTGCAAACAACGACAAGTACTAGAACTTAGGCTCCACATTGGATGCCTGTTTGAATAAAAATTGAAAATATAGGACTTGAGTCTTTTTATTCTCAATGTCTTCTATCTAGGACGATCAATTTTAAAGATTTCATTGATTAATGAAATGAAAAATTATCTACAAAATGCTCTTGAACATAAGCAAAGTAATGTTACTGTTCATGCGACCAACATCAAGTAGCAGACTTTAAGCTCTACGTTGTATGCATTTCTTTAATGAAAATTGAAGATATAAGACTTGAGTCTTGTCCTCTATCTAGTACTATCAATTTTGGAGATTTTCGTTGATTAACAAAATAGAAAATCATGCACAAATTGCTCTAGAGTATAAGCAAAATATTGTTACTATTTACACGAACAACAATGAGTAGTGGACTTTTAAGCTACTAGTTGGATGCTTTTTTGAATAAAAATTGAAAATCTAACACTTGGGTTTTCTTATTTTTAATTTTTCCTATTTAGTATGATCAATTTTAGAGATTTTTATTGATTAACAAGAGGAAAATCATGCACATAGTGCTTTAGAAAAATAGAAGTATGCACATGAGAATCGAGAGAGAGAGAGAGAGAGAGAGAGAGAGAGAGAGAGAGAGAGAGAGAGAGAGAGAGAGAGAGAGAGAGAGAGAGAATGCACATGCCCCGAAAAAAACAATGACGAGCAAGGTGGAGGGGGGGCATGTGCATTCTCTCTCTCTCTCTCTCTCTCTCTCTCTCTCTCCCCTTGTTATTCTTCTTCTCCAATTGGGTTTTAATTTGGTGAGGGAGGGTTTCTTTTTATTTTTAGAGTGGGGGTGGGGTTTTGTATGTAGTAGTTGAATATAGGATGGTTCATTAAAAACTTTCCTATATTACCTATAAATCTTTCCTGTTCAATCCCTCCATTGTAATTTTATTTGAATAATACAATATAGTTTCTAAAAACCATCTTATCATGTCACAAAGAATATAAAATGGTTTCTGAAAATTGCCTTATCAGGGCACAAAAAATACAAGACAATTTTTGAAAACTATCTTATAAAAAAAGTTTATAAGACAGTTTTGAAAACCGTCTCACACGTCACACAGAATATAAGATGGTTTTTCACACACAATATAAGACAATGTTTAGAAATAGTCTTATAAACTTTTTTTATAAGATAGTTTTTGAAAATTTTCTCATAATGTCACACATAATATAAGATGAATTTTAAGAACCATCTTATAAACATTTTTTATAAGACAATTTTATTAAAACTGTGTTATAATGTCACATTTTATAAGAAAGTTTTCAGAAACTATCTTTTTTTACTTTTAATAAGATGGTTGTGTTTAAAAAGTCTTTTTTTTTTTTTTTTTTTTTTTTTTATATCATCATCTTACAAACCCTAATTTTGGTAGTGCTTTCTAATTAATCGGTCTCATCATTTGAATAATTGTTAGGATTTGAGAACACTTTGGGTGCACTTCACTTTCTTCCAATAATATGCATTGTATATGGTGCTTGATGGTTATACTGAGGTAGCCTAGATGACTTGCTGGCTTGCCTAAAAGCTTTTAACCTATTCAATTCATTATCCAACCCATCAAAGAATCTATATAATGCATTGTATCAATCAGGGTTATCCCCCACCTTTATTTCATACATATCCTCATAGTATAAGGGTCGGTGAGTGAAATAGTATGACAATGGCTTTCTATCCCTTACTTCATGGTCTATATCTAAGGAAAGTTTAATTATATCTACTTGAGTATGTAACCCTTGCCTAAGTTGACTCAACTTTATAGATAAATAAAGATATACATTATATAAAATGAACGAGTTCCTTTTTTTTTTTTTTTTTTTTTTTTTTTTTTTTTTTTTTTTTTTTTCTACCTAGTCAAGGGAAACCTATATTTGATAATGCAACCTATATGACATAAATATAAAGGCACATAATAAATCCTAACCCTAATTCAAAAAAGTTGAAATATTGATTTTTCTTTCTTTTCTTTAGGGGAGTGGCTTTTAGGTTACGTCTGACCAAGGAATGCCGGTCCACTCATGGAGAAGGAGAAAGACTATCTTTTTGAAGCATCTCGTTCACAGTGCTCATTCTATTTTCTACCTGAACTTTCTCCTTAACTATGATCCAGACCATTTGCAAAACTCTCTACTACTCGATTTCCATTATTCTACTTTTTTTCCGTTTTTCTTGCTTTCAAATATTTGACACCAATCTGGGGTGTTCTATAGGATAAATTGATCTAAATCTCCCTCCCTAGCTCCTCCTCTCTTTCAAACTTGCCTTATTACTTACACGTTAGATCTTACCTTGATCAACCACTTTACACCCTCCTTAGTCAAGCATAACTTATTTGAGTCATTGAATGTGTTAGTAGAGCTAATTGTTTAAATACCAATGTGGTAAATCAAGTAGGGACCATTGGAATGGCAATAAGTTGCCTCTTTCCAAGAGGGTCTAATAAGCTCATAAGTTGATAAGGTCTCTGCTAGATTTGATTTTAATTTAATTGTAGAGGCTAAGGTTGCACATAAGGTGATGTTTAACCTAGGTGGGCCAAGGGATGGTGATCAAATCCTCCCTTGATCTTATAGGGTAAGTGCCCTTACTAATTCATTTAAGCATTCCCATGCAATTCGATCAACATATATTCCTATTTAAACATGTAAATGTGCCCTAATATGTAAGGAAAGTAGTAAAGTAATGCAAACCCTAGAATGCAATCAGTATAATTAAATGCTTCCATATGCTATATACTATCATCCACATGCAATTAAATTAACAATGCAACCTGCTAGGAAATGGATAGAAGTTAGGATAGCTTATAGCAGAGTCCTAAAAATAGTCTTCTCGTACAAAGGTGGGTCTATGTACATGCCACCTCCTTTACTAGGTTAGGAAGGCCCACCTTTGACCTATATTGCCCTAATTTTTAAATTTTAATTAATCACAGTGTATAAAAAATTATAAGCACATACTCACTACAATCCACTCAAATAAAAAATAATTGAAAACTATCCTAAAGTATTCCTTCAAGTCTTTATTCTTTCTCCAAATTGCTACACAAATAAGAACAAAATCATCAAATTCTTTAGGAATAAGGAAAGTATGCAAAAACAAAAGCAAGCAACTACTCTATATGCAATACTAAGACCACAACTAATGGTAAAGTAAAGAAACCTAGATTCTAATAAAACTCTGTTGTGAGTCCCCAACAACGGTGCTAAAAACTTGATGTGTCTTAATAATTACCACAAATGCACGACTCTATTGGAGCATAGAATTAGCAAACACAAGTCGATCTCATAAGGACTCTTTGATAAACAAGAGTTAATTAAATTTAAGTTGCTTTACTCTAACCTAGCTAATAAGGAAACAAATGAAGAATTCTAAACTAAACAACTAATCTACACAACTAGTTCAAAGTAGAAAATAAACTAAAGTAAGAAAACTAACTAAGATATAAAGTAAGGAAAGAAAGTAAACTAACTATGAAAAGAAAAATAACTTTTTTAGTAATGGAGATAGAATTACAAGGATTACAATAAAGAAAGAAAGGAAAATAAAGCAAATAAATAAACTTTCTTAAAGTGGCTGCTATAGGAGTTCCTCATTGTGCTACTTAACAAGACTCTTCACATGTCTTCTTCTCCTTTTTCAAGATTAAACACCACTTTATGGTCTTCTTGTTGTATGGCTCAACAAGGACTTGCACACTTACATTCAGCCCAAAGTACACTAATCTACAACCATACTTTTCTCATATCCTTAACCCAACATACTATAAACCTAATGAAATCCTTGACCATCCTTAGGAATTAGAAGAGTCTTTGCAACCATTAGAAGGTATTCTTCCTTTTCCTTTATTCCTAAATCTCAAAGAAGTATAAAAATTGAAAGAAAGATGCAAGATAGAAGGTGGAAGGCTAGGCGTGGAATAGACATGGAGATCAGAAGAGGGATTGTGTGTGATTGAGAGGTGGGAAAGGGGATGTTATGCAATGAAATATAAAAGAATGGGAGAGGAAGAAGATGGGGAGAGAAACAAAGAAAGGGAAGTAGGGTTTGATTCTTATAGATCTTCACATACTTCATGAAGTATGCTTCAATACCTTATATGGATAAGACATACAATCATTAGTTGATTCTTCTTCCTTTGATTGAGTAGAAGAGAGAAAATAAGTAAAAAAAATTTCATGTGGACTTCATTCTTCTTTTCTTTCTTAGAAGCTTCTATTGTATATAATCTCATTGTATGTGAATTGAGCTTCTACCATAAGCTTCTTAAGGTGGTGAAATATATGCAAGTGTGCATGAATTGAATTTTTTTTTTTACCTTTTCACCCTCATTTGAGCAAGAATTGTACAAGGGTTTCTGACCGCCCTTACTGTGCAATGACACCCAATGATTATTTTGAATTTCTAGGAATTCATTTTTGGTAGTTGGGTCTCATTGTATGTAAAAATGCTCTTTTTAGAGGTAAAATTGGTAATTTTATATATTTTTTACTTTTACCCTAGACATGCAAAATAACATAATTAATTTTAGTTAGGGGGTTTATTTAACTGCATATGTATGGCGTTTTTGAGATATCACGACATATCTCAAATGTGCACCTTATTTAACTCCGTTATCTGTGGCATATGTGAGATATCAGGTTTATTTAACCGCATTATCTGTGGCATATGTGAGATATCAGGTTTCTTTAACCGCGTTATCTATGACATATGTGAGATATCAGGTTTATTTAACTACGTTATCTCTGGCATATCTAAGATATCGGTTTTATTTAACTTTTGTCATGTTGATATGTTTGGTGTTATTTCAAATATGCCAAATATAGATTCAAGTGTAATGTTTGCTCCTCTTATAGAGAGAGAAAAATAAAATAAAAAACTATGTTTTTTAGAGAGAGAGAGAGGGAAGAGGGCGTTTTCAACATTCCTTAGGGGGGTTTGCATTCCTCCATGGGCGCTGTATATGTTTAGGAAAAAATGTGAAATGAGACACACACTTTTAGGATTGATATCTCTTGTAATTTTAGTAGTAGCTGTCAGGCAATTTTGAAGATTTGTAATGACTGGGAATGAAAGCTCTGTGACCTGTAAACTTCAACATTATATTTTTCTACATGCAGATTGATGCCATTTTTTCACATTGAGACCTTGCTTATGGGACCAAAACTGTTTACTGTCGTGTGGTAACTACGCCTGTTTGATTTGGTCAAACCAGCCAATAGTATAGTGCTTGAGTGTTGTGTACAGACAGTCAGTTAGGGCTGGAGCTGATAGTGCAAAAAACTGAGTAAAATGCAGTACTTGGGTCCAATGCTCGATTGGATTGATCTTGTTTTTTGAGTTCTCTAATCAAGTAGAATCTCAAAAAGATGAATTATTAGTCATGTGTTGGAACTCGAATGTGCCACAAATGACACGCCATTACTAATAATTCATCAATTTAGTGAGCTATTTGTGCCTTTTGATTGGATGATCGTGGCCATGAGCAAGGCTAATTTGTTGCCGCTGCTGAATGAGAATGGGAGACTCTGTTGGTTCCCTGTGAGTACGCAGGTCCCTTGGAACCCTCGGTTGAGTTCGCTAGACACTGTAGATGGACAAGAAAGAAAGCAGAAATAAATTGATTATAACATGGCATATGTTGCCATGATTCTATTTATCGGACAAACAGTGGAACGTTAGTGTACGTTACTTTATCTCCTAACAAAGAAAGACAAATGATAACTTGGTCCCCCAAGAAGGCCGATCTGATAAATCTCTTGAATCCATATACTTTTAATAAAAAAAGGCAGCCCTAGTGCAGGAAGCTCCCTCATATGCGGGGTTCGAGGAAGGGGCAGACTACAAGTTCAATAGTATGCAGCCTTATCTTGTATTTTGCAAGAGGCTATTTCCACTCCTTGAACCCATGATTTGGAAAGAAATCAGAAGAATCAGCAAAGCATTTAGATTGTACATATAACATTATAAGAAACAAGTTCACCAAGGGAGAATAATAATATGGTTTCAAGAAGCACTCCTGCCAATCAATTTAACTTTTTTGCTAGTCATAAGTCAACCTTTCAGTCTCATTCTTACTTGCTAGGGCTACATTGCATTGATTATGAAATTCTTCTGAAGACCTTTTAGTCTTCTCAAGATCTTTCAATTATGTTATTTAACAAAGAAATGAGGGTATTAAACATACAATTTTGCAGCATTTGGTGCCACACAAATGCATATACAACAAAGATACCATAAAATCCCTGGGCCTTAGGAATATCATAGCATAGATGAATGGCCTAGATCATTGATGAATATTAAGGTGCTAGTTGATATCATGACATATGCTAGAAATGCAGCTTATTTAATTGTAATATCTGAAAGGCATATCTCAAATATCATCAAAAATATCATTAGAAATATCGCCAGAGATATTACAGAACAAATATCATACAAGATATCATAGAATATATGACACATATCTCAGATATCACACAAGATATCATCGGAGATATCACAGGAGATATGCCAACAAAATGCCAAACAGGTGCTGTTAAATAAACCCCCCTTAGTGATAATTAAGTAATTTTCGGAACAAAAACCAACTAAATGTAAAGGTATATATGTAATATGTGTGTGTGTGTGTGTGTGTGTGTGTGTGTGTGTGTGTGTGTGTGTGTGTGTGTGTGTGTGTGTGTATTTATATATGTCATGATACTGCAAAACCATTTTCGTTTTGGTCTCCAAAACCCTAGTTTTCTCAATGTAGAAACTTTCTAAGTTTACATCTTAGGACTCTATCTTTATATCTTCCAAACATGCCCCATTATTCACTTTGAAACCATATTTACTACGAGGGGTTTTTCCTCTAAAAATAATGTTTAGAAAGTATGCTTTTTCTTCCCAATATGACATGTTACAAGACTATCACCCCCATGCCTAGAAATCCTCTTTACCTAGGTTAAGAGAATCACTAAGAATTTTCACCCGTTACTATACATCTAAAACATAGACGTACAAGGTCACAATCTAGACCTCTTTAAGTTCCATCCATATACGCCCTAGCATCATCATCATGCATGACAAATCCAAGCCATTTACAAGCTCTAGCTTGTACGCCCATGAAATGATCATATAGAGATCCTCACTACCTCCTAGGTCCCATATCCATCCGCATAAACGCTAACATGTAGGTGATGGTCTTGGCCTCACTAGAGACTATAGGATGCGCATGGATCATGCATCTTAGGAAGAGCTTTTGGCCCTTCAATGGCCTTGGAAACATTACTGGTACGTCCAAATTATAAACTTGGCCTCTTAGGGCCTCGAGATCATGCACACTAATCATAGTGAAAACAAGAATGAAAAATGAGCTAATATAGGCCCTATCTTTTACATGCGTAAGAAGTAAAGACTTAGCATATAAACTCATCATTCATAGACTAGATGGTCATGCATCTAATAGCTTTAAAACTTGGAAACCATCCAACCATCCAAGGTCTTGACATGGGCATAAGATCATTCACAATAGCACGCTAGCACTCATCAATTTATTAATTGAAGACATGCTCACCATAGATATGAAATACATATAGTAAACTCGGCTCTTCTAGGCCTAAACCATGCGCAGAAACTCAAGTTTTACGTACCTATTCATGAGACTAGATGGTCATGCATCTAGTAGCTTTAAAACTTGGAAACCATTCAACCATCCAAGGTCTTGACATGGGCATAAGATCATTCACAATAGCATGCTAGCAGTCATCAATTTATTAAGTAAAGACATGCGCACCATAGATATGATAATACATATAGTAAACTCGGCTCTTCTAGGCCTAAACCATGCGCGTAAACTCAAGTCTTACGTCCCTAAACACGAGCCAAACTAAGACTCTAAAGCATGCATAAAACATCTGGGAAACACGTCACAAATCAATGCTTCTCATAGCTCTAAGATCGTAAGATTCTGGCATGTACAATCATATGCAAAACATGCCTAGATTTACATAGTAAATTTGGTCCTTGTTGACCTTTCTAACATGCATACCATAGCGGGTTAGAACATATGTAAACATCATTCAAACCCAACAAAAAGAAATTGAAAATACTGAAAACTTAGAAGCCTATAATCACCTACCTGTTTGTGTTGTTTTTCTGATGTTTCTGCAGCGATTTGAATGCGTTTCCAAGCTCCGAGGTTATGCGCACCTCTCTCTCTCTCTCTCTCTCTCTCTCTCAAGGTTCCAACGTCCCATTCACTGCCTCACTTTTTAAGTGTATGACGCCTAAAAATAAGGCACCTATTACCTTCTTATTTTCTCTTATTTGTTTCCAAACTCCCTCCCAATTCAAGCCACTCAATAACAAGTCTCATCATGCAAGGATAACAAGTAATTTTTGTTTGGTTAGCATGACATTCTCATGCCCTCTTATTTCTTAGGTTCAATTGGCTACTTTAGGTTACATCCTAGCCCTGCATCTCATCTAAGAAAATTATGGTTTTTATCATTGACCTTGGCCATTCACTTAAAGAGTCCATTCATGGTAAGCTTTGGACTGTATTTTATTTTCATTTCATCTATGTCATCCATCCACCTAGGAATGTGACAGGTTTTATCTTACAATCCTAGCCACTCATCTACCCTAGCTAATGGTGTATTCATAAATCCATCTTAGCCATCCAATTAGGCTAGGGAATCAAGTCCCAAATTGGCCACCTTTGAGTGCATTTTTGCATGGCCATACACGTTAAGTGTTTAACGCAGAGATCCCAGCCATTGATCAATCATCTTTGGCCTCACATTACGCGTGTAACTGTCCAACATATCAGGGTATCTGCACTTAATTTGGAATAATATCTCACTTATTTATGATAATATGAGTACAATATTTAGGGAAATTACAGTCTTGACTGTTACTCATCGTCGAGTGGCCAAAAAAATCAGATCTGACCATGATTCATGGTCGGCGACACACAATCCACAGATCGACTATTCAAAAACTAGATCAGAGCGCTGATCTATGGTTGGGGATGTTGATCCACGAATTGAACGATCCTATCTCTTGGATCAATGACTACTGATTCGCATTTTCGATCTCACAGTGGATCACAAATCGAGAGAGCATATCTGAGTTTCTGGTGACCATTTTGTGTTCTTATTATCGATCTATGGCTAGAACATTGGATAAGTGATTCTAAGAGTCTAAATCTCATGGTCTTCCTCATAGATCAGTGACAAAGGATCGATATACATTTGATCTTGATTGTTGGTTGATCTCAAAAGATCTCAACTATTTATTGAGCTGTTATATGTTTGATTCCTCGTTTTTCATGTATTAGCTTATTAGAGCTGTTCGATCAATAAGAAAATGTCTCAAGTTTTGATTCTTAGTCTGAATTTGTGATCTTCGATTTGTGACGCACGATTTGAATATCTAGATGTGCCATCTGGACTTCAATTTATAATTGGATTTGATGCAATATCTAAGTTTGAAGCATGATCTGGATAGTTGATTATACAATTTGAGTTGATCTATGATCCGAGTAGCAAAAGATGAGGAAAGACTTGAACACATTTGAGAAATCGTCATGAGATGTATGCAGATCTAGGCTACTTAAGTTTTTAGTGTTTTGAAAACTTGAAAATACATCTTTTTGCCTCTTGTTTTGGAACCATATGTGTAGTGCTTCCAGTCCTTAGCATCTCTTGTCGGATGCTTGTTTTGGAATGAAGATGACCTCGTTCCATCTTGATCCCTGTGATTGGTTATTGCATTAATTAGACTATGTACAGTGAGGTTAATTGCAACTGCTATAATGTGTTTTCTAAGATGATCTACAACATGCTAATTTATGCATAGGAATAGTTTAGAGGAAGCATGTCTTCATGCGTTTGTGTTGACGTGCTGATGACTGTAAGGGAGCTCTATTTTAAGCACCTAATGATTATGTTATTGATTTATGTTTTGGGCTGCACATAATCATGTTTTTCATTTGATTTGTGTTCCTGTACCTTGCACATCATCCGAAAATGGTAATCATCGTGCTATATGCTTGTTTTTGAAACTGCTTAAATATGGAAGCATGTGGCACATCTACTAGTTTGTGGGAGACAATGTTTTGAGAGTGGACCTGTGCTTATAATCCCATCTTAAAGAATAGTACCAATTTTGAAAAACTTTCAGGATTAAATCCTCAGTAATTAATGGATGATAATGGCATTTACTCTAGATTGAGATTTCATTACTGGTTTTACCAAATAGATGCATGCGCATGATTTCCAAGCAACATGTTAGTTGAATTGTTTTGACATGATTTCACTGTTATAGTGAGCATCTATAATATATTAGAAAACGATGCCTTGTTTGTTATACGCGTGCACCCTTAGATTTGGATTATAAATTAAGTTGATTGGCTAGATGATAGGGCATGAGTGTGCAGTTTGAGTTAATTTATACCTATAAATAATGGGTTATCAAGGATTGTGTGCTTTGGTTCCTTGGATGAATGAGATTTCTCTGTGTTGAGGGAATTTTCTAGCATGAGGACTACGAGAAGAGTAATTTATGATTTTAAAAGCTCTTCACGATTTCTAAAAGTTTCCGTACAATATTTTGTTTTAAAAATTTATCATCTACATAAAAGTGATATTTCATCCATTTATATGTGCATTGAAATACACTAGTTTTAGCTTTCCAAAAGATGGATTGAAAAACAATGTTTATACCTACTAAACATGCTTTTGAAACTAATGGCTTTCCTATGTGTTCCAAATACATGGAAATCAAGATTTCATGACACGAGTTGTTTGAATAAAATGGTGCATATAAGCAAGGTTTTAATGGCCAAAAAAATGCCCTGTGAGAACTCCGCTAAGAGGTTGTTATGGGTTGGCCTCCTGACCATTGACCCAAAAGGTGGAATGATGTACAGTACCAAAAAGTAGAAAATTTCTTGATTGGTTGTAAAGACTATAATTGATGACTGACAGCACCCTTTTGAGACAATTTGTAGGCCCCATAAGGATGCAGTTGAAGTCCCTCTAGGTGTAATATCTTGAACTTTTATTGTATAGATATATTATTTTGTAGAAGTTTATCAATAAAACTAAGTTATCGTAGGTGGTTGTATATTAAGACACTTAACAATTGAAATTAGATCATCAATCAATTGATCAAGTAGATCAAATCTCAGATCAACGGATGATATGTTCAATCAAGAATTTAAAGTTGTAGAAAATAAAGTATGGCCGAGATACAAAGATAATAACTTAATATTAAATTAAAGAATGAGCAGATGAGACTGGATCAAGTGTGCAGCATAGCAAAAGGAAGTCCAATAATATGAAAATCACGTCTGGATTCATGCTAAGGATGCGATGTACTTGGGTGGTGCAGCAAGAATCACGTCCAAACTCTAGGAATTTGAGATGTGATTAGGCCACATAATAATGGATAGAGATGGACTGCATAGATGGCCTTTCAAACTTCTGACCTTCCAGCACTCTTCCACATCATATAGGAGATGAGGTAGACTGTGGTAAAAATAAAAGAAAGAAACATGGAAAAGAGGAGGAAAAGAGAAAGATAAAAGGGTGAAGGATTAGAAGAAGAGAAGGAAAGGCAGTGCGCCTGTCCCAGACAAGGGAAAAGCATGAGCAAAACATCACACAAACGTCGACAACAGGTGGGTAAAACTAGGCTGCAAAATATTCAGTATATTTACAAGTTTATAGATGTTTTTTGAGTGACGTATGTTTTCTACAAAACACGGTTTTGCATGCTTATATACTCCTATTTGTACTATATTTTAGCATGGATTTAGATGATTTCAATCAACATTTTGTACAGTTGCTATTCCATACGTTTCTTACTGATTAAGAACTATTGTCCATTGTGTTTCGATACTACTATGTATAGATATGCATCAGTGATTAACTCCTGATTTGGGATTGTTAAACGTGTTTTACTACAGTTATGTGACTGCAAATCCATCATGTTATAGTCACATTTTTTGGACTGGAATCTATCACAATCCACTACTGCTAGTCCATGAGTTTCTGACTGATTTAGGACTATCATCCATTATGTTTTGGTGCAACATAATGTTTTGGCATAATGGTAAAAGTTGTCGTCATGTGACCTTGAGGTCATGAGTTCCAAGCATGGAATCAGCCTCTTGTAAAATGCAAGGTAAGGCTGCCTACTATAGGCCCTTGTGGTCCGCTTCTTCCCAGAACCCTGCATAGGCGGGAGCTTCGTGCACTGGGGCTGCCCTTTTTATCCATTGTGTTTTGATACTACTATGAACATATATGCATCACTGATTAACTAATGATTTAGGATTGTTATCCAACCTGTTTTACTGCAGTTATGGATTGCAAATCCATCATGTTATAGTCACTATTTTTTGACTGAAATCTATCACAATCGACTACTGCTTTGGACTACAAAACCATTGTGTTCTAGTTACGGTTTGGGTATGCAAGCCATTGAGCTTTGCCGCTATTCTAGGATTGAAACCTATTCCAATTCACTACTATTTTTGATTGCAATCCATCATAATTTAGTATTGTCTTTTGTGCCGTAAATCCATCATGTTATAACTATTGTTTGGGACTACAAACCTTCGTATTCTACTGCTATTTTGGGACTGCAAACAACTGAGTTTACACTCACTGTATGGACTACTAAATGATGTGTTTCATATTCAGGTTTGGACTGCTAAAGCATTGAGTTTTACTCATTGTTATGGACTGCTAAACGTTGAGTTTCAATCACTGTCATCAATTGCCAAAGTTTGGGTTTTTAATCACTGTATGGACTGCTAAATGTGGAGTTTCAATCACTATTTTGCATTGCTAAACTTTGAGTTTTTAATAATTGTATCGACTGCTAAACATTGAGTTTCAATCACTGTTTTGGATTGCTAATCTTTGGGTTTTTATCATGGTACGGATTGTTAATAGTTGAGTTATACCCACTGATTTTGGTGTGCTAAATACCTCAGTTGGTGACTAATTTTGGACAGCTAAACACCTCAGTTAATGATTGATTTTGGACTAAACACCTCAGTAATGACTGATTTTGGACTGCTAAACACCTCATTTAGTGACTGATTTTGGATTGATAAACACCTCACTTAATGACTGATTATGAACTGTTAAACATCACCCTTACTGACTGCTTTTGGACTGCTAAACACCTCAGTTAATGATTGATTTTGGACTATTAAACATCAAGATTTTGCTAATTTTATCACCAGGTACTTAGCCATTGTATGGACTGCTAAACTACATGTTTTTAGCTATAATTATGGAGTGTTATCCATTGAGTTTAAGTTACTGATATGGACTGTCATTCTGTCATGCTTTTCTATCATTATGAACTATATGTATCAATGTTTGGCTATTGTTTGAAAGTAAAACAAAGCCCCAGGAAATGGTTATTGTTCTTCTATTTCTAAAGGCTTAGAAAAGAGCTGATACAAAGTTATGAAATTATTTTACTTTGCGTGAGTGTTTTGCAAGTGACATGTGGGTATAGATATGTCCAAGACTTTGTTATTTATATGATAGGCTATTGAGCTTTTGGGCATTATGCTAAGAGGTTGTACCAGTCCTAGCCTCTTACTACCATAGGTGAAATGGTGTCCAATGCCAAGAGTGGCATTTTTTTTGGGTTGATGGTGGATTCCACTAAAGGTAACTCACAACACCCTTCAGAGACACACCTAGGCCCTGTGAGGATGCAATAGGAGTCCCACGATTATAAAGCTGCTATGAGCATAAGTGTTCCATGAGATTTTAGGTTTTTGGACTCATTGGGATTGTTATTATGGCTCAACAAGTGAACCTTAGAGGTACATGAAATGATGTAAAGATGTGCTAAATGGAGTCAATGAATCTCCATGGGTGCTTGAGTGTGTCTTGTTATTTATTTCACTTTTTAGCACTATTGATATGATTTGTTTTATGAGTTTTATGACTCTACAAATACATAATTGAAATTATGCTATAAGTATAAAGTTAAGATTTTACTTGTAAGTGGATCTTGTTTCACTTACACAAGCACAAGCTTATTAAGATATTGAAGAAGAAGAAACTGAAGGAAGATTCGCTAGAGTAGAGAGGATAGAGGCTTAGGACACTTGAAGTAGTTCATTATGAGGACGAGCAGAAAAGAAAAACTTATTTGTTTTGAGATATTATGGTTATTGAATGTAAAGCATAGATGATACTAAATTATTGATGAATACTTGTTTTTGGGTAATTGGATTAAGAATGGTTGAGTTGGAAACATGTTTTTAAATTAATGTATGGTATGACTTGGATGTGAATCAATTTTTATATGAGTAATCAACTCTTTAGTCTTTTAGAAAGAAAAAAAATGTATGGAAAAAAATGTGTTTTTGAAAAAGAATTTTTGAACAGGAAATTTCTGACTTTGCAAAAATATATTTATCAGTTTGTAAAATTTTCTTTTAAAAACCCTAGGTGTCATACTAGAATATCAGATGGCACATAATTTAATGAGCTAGTCGTGAGCATAATGAGTCCCAAGAGATTTTATTTTGGCTCCAAGGAGTCGAATAGTGGTTCTATGTAAGATGAACTATGGTTCTATATAAGATGAACATAAGATGGTTGTTAGATGAGTACTCATGACCAATTAGAAAATGTACTTGCCAAGTTGCCAAAATGCACAAGATATTTCATTGGGTGGAGTGTTGATATCTTGGTTTTATTAAGCAATTACTTAAAGATTTTTCTTGGCTTATGAAATGTGACTATCTATTTACATGAATTGATGATATATGAATGCACTTAAATGCCTCTAAATGCATATGATTAAGGTAAGATAGTCATTTTGAATTTATTGCACTGGAAAAACATGTTTTCAGAGCATGTGTATGCTAGATGCCATTGTTTTCAAGTTTGGGGTTTGGATTTATCTACTGAGTATGGTGTATATTGAACCTAATATAACAATGTAGATCATTTTGGAATGACCAAGAACGAGAAGTAAAAAACTCAAAGATAAGAATTTGAAGAGGGAATGTGAGTCATAAAGCTATTTAAGATTTAACTTTCATTTATTACCTTGTTAACTATGAATGTTATTAAGTATGAAGTGTTAAATTATATTCATTTGGCTATTATATTGTAATTTTCCTGTGACTGACAATCCATAGGCATACTTTTTGAAAAGTAAAATGAATTTTGGTGTAACTCAAATGTGAGTTTTGGAATTTTTAATGTACATATACAGGTTGGTTAACACTCGGGTTTTTGGAAACCAATTTCAAGAAAAAAGTTTTTTTTACATCTTTTGTTTTACAAAAGAATTTTCAAATAGGAGCTCCACCTTTTGAAAAGAATTTAAGAAGACAACTGCGTTTAGAAACCTAAGTCATTACACCTACTGGGCCGACTAAGAATATGTACGTCCCATGCCATGGACCATCCATCCTGGTGGGCATAGGTTGGATCACAAATAAAATTGAAAGAGATTAATGCAACTCATATTCGAATAGTTTAAGTATAATGTGTGCACTAGTATGCATAAGCACACTTTCCCGCTCACACACAAGCACATGCTTGGTGCATTATACCAATCGTGCACTATTTCCAGAGTCTACTCTTAAAAATGATGTGAAGAAATGAGATAGTGTTTATAAGGAGTAGAAGTCTCTTCCAACTTTCAATGTGGAACTAAAAATTTGTATTGTTTTTTAAAGTAAGCTAGTAAAAGATAAGGGGTTCAAATTCAAATGAAATTTGAGTTTTCCTCAAAAACTAGAGAAAATTCAATATATGTAAGTACATGTTTTGTGAGATAATTTAACTTAGAAGAATTTCAATAGTCCCTCACTTGTTTCAAGTTAAAACAACTCTTAAAATATCCCCTCATTGGTCTGAAGTTAAAACAAGAATGTTGATGAAGTAGAAATTAGAAAAGCATCAATTGTAAAGAAAATTTTTTAGCATTCAAATAAGATTTTTTCACTAGAGAAAGTTAATAAAGCCTTGAACTTTCTCCTACTGTAAATAAATCAAGAAGTACTAAAGCAACTAGTGAAATGAGTCATGAACTTCTACCTTGAAGAAGAAATGTAACATATACTTTGCTTAAAGGAGACGAATGTACTTACATTGGCACTTTTACTAATGGTTATGTATTAATCCTATAATTCACTAAGTGCTCTAGTAACCAACCTGAGCTCCATAGGAGGCGGCTAAACCCCAATACCATGAATGGGTGAGCCTATCAATGGCGTGCTTGGAGACACTACATTTCAAAATGATAGATATATAGACCCATCAAGGCACAAGTCGTTCTTAATACTACAAGTTATACTACATACTTTACAGGAATGAGAATAAAACTTTATTTATAAACAATTGCAGTATATTTAGCAGATCAAGATAGCTTATTGGTCTTGTGGAACTTCATCAATGACACTAGGTAGGATTGCCAATACTGATCAATTTTAGGTCTTTAAGCCCATTCCCCTTGATGTTTCTGCCACGAGCTTTCTTCCCAGGCCTTTGGAGAGAGGGTTGGCAAGATTATGTTCGGATTTCGCATACTAAGTCCAAATGACACCATATTTAACCATCTCTCTTTGCACTGTCATGTTTTAGACGAAGCTGGCTAGATTGACCATAGTTGTGCTTAATGTGTGCTTTAGTAATGGTAGCATTATTGTCACAATAAATAGTAACAACATGCACTAGCTTTAACCACATCGATACATCTACCAACAAGTTCCTCAACCAATGTGCTTCCTCTCTAGCGGAAGCCAAAACAGTAGATTCAAATTCCAAGGTTAAATGAGTAACACATGTTTCTTTCTTTAATTTTTAGAAAATTGCACAACCATCTAGTGTAAAAATCTATGCAGAGATTGATTTTGAAGTATCAGATCCAAGTCACAAGTCTCACTATGACCTTCTTTGGTTTTCTGTCATATTGTAAACCATAATTATTTGTCTATCAAAGATATTGCATTATGCTTTTCCAAGCCTTCCTATGTGTTTCATTAGGATTGCCGGAATTTTGGCTCATCTTCCCATTAGCAAAGGCAATATCTGTAGCTTCAATCTACAAGAAGGGCCCCTCCCATGGTACCTAGTAGTTGAGGGGGTCATATTGCTCATAGGTGTATGAGTTCAATGTAAAATTAAAAGAATAATAAAAGAGAGAAAAGGAAAAAAAAGGGAGTACATAATGTTGATAAATATAGGACGAGTCCTAACTGGCTAAATATCTTACATGAAGAACTTCAAAAAAGAAATGCTTACACAAAGTTTAGAGGCAAAGTCGCCACAAGAGGTTGATACCCTAAGATCATCAATTGATGTCCATTAGCCTACTCTTTTTTTCGCAAGGATATCTTTGACTGCACTAGCTCCTTTGGCAAAAAAGGGCACTAGTGTAATTATGACATAAAGGAGGGACATGCCTATTTCTCAATTTCATGCCCTTTAAAGAGGCAATAAACAACTTAGATCCAATCTTTTTTTGTTTTTTGTTTTTGTTTGGGCTTTTTGATTGGTGCAAGAGTACCATTAAATCAAAAGGTGATCCAGTTTATCACTACAAACATTTGTAACCCACATTAGCATTCCAAGAAATCCCACATTCCTCAAGTCGAAGCCCCTCACCTTTACAGGACTCCACTCCATGATCATACAATACAAATCATGACTCATGGACAAAAAACTCGAATTGACAGAAAAATACACCTGCTTCAACCAAAAACTTGAGATGAAACAATTGAGCACTTGGTTCCAAACACTGAACCAATTACTGTCTATTAAGTTCCAGTCAAATGAATATGTCAACACCGATTGCTTTGTATTAGAGTTCCTTGCTTTGGCCAAATCATCTGCAACTGAGTTTGTAGATCTGAAGACCCACTCAATTTCAATGTTCTCATCTCGCGGGTTCACCTTTCCCCCTTTAGGGGCACGCATCCCCGCATGTTTCCACATGAGTGCCCACGTGCGACTAGCCCTCCCCATCATGAGGGAACTAGCTTTGATACCATTGTAACAGTCCAAGGGCCCCACATTGCAACGATATTGTCTGCTTTGGGCTTAAGCTGTACGGTTTTGGTCTTCCCTTATGGGAAAAGGCCTCGTTGCAAGGGAAGTCCTCTGCACTCTTATCAACAGCCCCAGTTTTCCCTCCCCAGGTGATGTGGGACTAATTCTTAGTACCTCCCCACCCTTATTCCCTCAGACTATCTTGGGCCTTGACCTCAGACTATCTTGGGGCATCCACCTCAAGCCATCTTGGCCTCACCCTCAAGCTATCTTGGCGAACACCTACAAGTTCACCTTTTCCCCTTTAGGGACACGCGTCCCTGCGTGTTTCCACACGAGCGTCCACGTGCGGCTAGCTCTCCCCATCACGAGGGAACTAGCTCTGATACCATTGTAACAAACTGAGGGCCCCATCCAGCAATGATATTGTCCGCTTTGGTAGGCTGGCAACCTAGCCCCCTCACGGTTTTGCTCTTCTCCCTTAGGAGAAAATCAGTCGTTCCAGGGGCAGAGTGCACAGTGAAGATGATATTGTCATCTTTGGGCCTCTCATCCTATCTTGGGTCTAACCTCAAACTATCTTGGGGTGTTCCCTCGTGATGGGGAGGGCTAGCCGCACGCGTGTCCCTAAAAGGGGAAAGGTGAACCCACAAGTGTTCCCCAAGATGGCTTGAGGGGGATGCCCCAAGATAGTCTGAGGTCAAGCTCCAAGATAGTTTGAGGAAACAAAGGCGGGGAGGTACTGAGATCAGGTTCACTTTTTATTTTAATTTAGTTCTTATTCTTAATATCTAGAAACTATGCATTTGGGTTAGGATATTTTTTTGGATTTAATTAGTGAAAACTAAAACATACATATATGTAACTATAAAATGTGTTAAATGATAAATTATCAAACTATTAACTACTAAAAATCTTAAGACATAATTTGATGTTATCATATGATGGCTACGAAAGAAAGAAATCAAGAAACAAAAATAGGAAAAAAAAGGTTAGATTTTCTAAAGAGAAAAGTGAATGGAAGAAGAAAGTCAAAGAACAATTTGAAGAAAAAGTGAAATTTTAAAAATGAATAAATTACCCTTTCTCTTTACCTAACTTTAAGAAAATTCAACATATAATGAATGGGCATTTTAGGTTATATATATGCAAAATTTTTGGGTTTGGATATTGGAAGCTTAAAACCATATCTAAGCAATTTTTTCCAAAGATTTAAAATAATAGCTGAAAACATCCATCGGATGTGATTACAAAAAGCATCCATTGGATTTGATTTGATATCCATATACTTATAATTTTGAATCCATTTGACTCAGATTTTTGCATAATTTGTATCCATTGACAACACTAGGCAAAAGTTTCAAAAAGCTCACATTGGTAACTTGATGTTGTATTAAGTGACTCGATCAAGGGCTTCTATCTATATTTTTCATTATTTTTTCAAATAAGAAGCTTCACATGAGATCTTAAAAGGGCAAAAGGTTTGAAACTCCTTTTTTATCTTAACTATGAAATTTTTAACTAGAAAAACTAGTATGTGTAAGCATCCAACAAGCATGAATTCTCATAGGTAGTTGTAAATAGAGTAGCCAAACAACATGAATGAATTGATTATCTAGACATTGGGTATAGCTAGGTGGAGTCCCATTTCAGATTTTTTACTCATGACCATTGAATTTTTCAGCTAGAAAAATTAGTAGGTATAAGCATTTTATGGGCATGCATTTTCACAAGTAGCCATAAATAGGGTAGGCCAAACAAGATAAATATATTAGATAATCCAAAGGTAGGGCTAGCTAAATGGATTCTTCTTTTGGATTCTTAAATCATGACCATAGAATTTTTCAACAAGAAAAACTAGTTGGTAAAAGCATCTAGTGGGTATGAATTTTCACTAAATAGGCAAAATAGGGTAGGCTAAACAATATTAATGGATTAGAACATCCAAGGGCAAGCAGTGGTGTTCCATTTTTTTAATTTTTAAATAATGATCATTGAATTTTCTCACTAGAGAAACTAGTAGGTAGAAGTAGCCAATAGGCATGAATTTTTACAAGTCGTTATAAATAGGATATAAGCAAGCAAGATGAATAAATTGATCATCTAAAAGTTGGCCTAGCAAGATCTATAATCCAAACATACTTGCTTAGTAGAGCTTAAGTCTATAACCTTTGAGTCAAAAAGTAGCAAGGAAGATAGAGAAAGATTTATCCTTCTAGAAGAAATAGCAAGGAAGATAGAGAAAGGTTTGACTCTTTAGGGTAGGATATTGAAAATCTGTTGAATTTTCTTGAGAAAATCTCAAGTTTCACACCATCTAAACTAGATTTTGGTTTTCTAATAAGTAGATATTTTTGAAAATATGACTCCAATTTTGATTTATATTAGTCATTTTTAAATTTGTTTTGACTATTTTGTTCCTTAAATGTTGAGGGTATCAAAATGAAATTTCTTCTTTTCAATATGATGAATGGGTTAGGACTCCTGATTGTTTAAACCACATCTAATGGGAAGATCTCTTATAGAGTGCCACCTAGAAACTTAACTTAGGGTGTATCTAACAAATTATTATAACTATCCTGAGTTAACTTTCTACATGATACTCTATAAGAGAGTCTTCCTTGCAAACATCGTTTAAGTGTTTACAACTACCAAAATTGATGGGTTAAATCTATAAAAAATTTATCACTATGAATCAAAAAAGTTGGTGTGGACTCATTTCATGCTTTTAAGCATGGACTCCTATCAAGAGTCAAAAAATATTCATTTCTCTATTTTCAACGAGGGTCAGATGGTACTAGGCTACATCAAGAAAAGGAGATTTTTCAATTAAATCAGCTCACAAGTTGATAACGTCAGAATATGGGCTGTAAAATAAAATTAATGAATGGAAGATATTTGAAGCTCAAAATGGCATCACACAATTAAGGTGTTCTTATGGCAATTGCTTTATCAAAGACTACTAGTAAGATCACATTTAAGTTGGATGGAGGATGTAAATCATAGTTGTCAAGCTTGTAGTCACTTAAGAAGCATATCTTTCTAAGTGCCCTTGTTTCTCAAGTCTTTGAAATTAGATGTTTTCTTAATTCAATAGACCATTCTTGCATGGCAAATGTCTTAGATGCAATTAAAATTTGGATAAATGTAGTAATAAAAAAATTCAAAATCAATGTTTTATCCTCATGCATGAAATTTGGTTAACATGAAAAGAACTTGTACATGAAGTTTAGCAAATTAGAATTGATAATGTCATTCAAATATGGCAGGCAAGGGTTATTGAACTATTAAGTACAGTTCAAAATACACCCTTGCTCTCAAATCATAGGGAAGTTCTCTCTACAAGCATCAACAAGGCATAACTTTATAAAAATATGAGATTAAAATGATAAGATGGATGCCATCACCTTATGGTAACTTTGTATTATGCTTTGATGGGGCACCAAATAAAATACACACCTAACTGGATTAGGTGGTGTTATTCATGACATAGTCAAAAGGTTTGTCACAGGTTATGACTACTGTATTTGGCATAAATTGAATAAAATGGCAGAATGGGAAGCCTTACATATTAGTCTCAAACTTACATTTGAACTTAATATTCATCTCTTGCCAGTAAGAAGGGGAACCTTGGCAGAATGGTTGAGTAGTCACCATGTGACCTAAAGGTCATAAGTTCAAGGCATGGAAATAATCTCTTGCAAAATGCAAGGTAAGGCTGCCTACTATGAGCCCTGAGGTCTGCCCCTTTCCAGAACCCACATGCATGGAAGCTTCGTGCACCGGGATTCCCTTCATTCATCACTTATAGGTGGGTGGTGATTCTCAAGTGGTCATCAACACTATGCAGAGATGAACACATGCAACAGAAATGAGCCTATCATAGTGGAGTGTCCGACAAGGACTGAATGTGTCTAAGTTTGCTAGTGTTTTGGAATCAATCAGGTTTGCGCACGTTTTCTGGAAGGGAATATTGTGGCTTATAAATTGTCAAAATGGTTAGTTGAGTCTTTGGAGTCTTTTGTCTGGTCAGAGGAGCCTCTTGGTTTTATTGTAAACTTTTTACATGATGACTTAATGGAGGTGGCGGAATTCATCTTATGATGTAATGTTCATGAATTAGTAAGTACATGTTTTTTTTTTTTTTCCTTTTTTTAAAGAAGTATTTAGTTGCCTTTTTTGGGTAAAAAAGGTTAAAGTACACTTACAGGCCAAACCTTCATATTACAAAGGCACACGCGAGACTAGTTACAAATAAATCTCCTAAGCAAGGAACCATTTTTCCTCTAGATGCTTCCTTCAGGAGTGTTAACAGTGACTACGAAACTTCATCTAGAATCATTCTAAGGATAAAAAAGGGGATTCAACTAGTGAGTTAAGATTGTGTATGCTCTCATAATAAAGTAACAACTTTACTTAAGGTTGTTCTTCCTGCTCAAGATAGAATTTGGGATCGACATCCCGCAAGTCGCCTTTGCACTGGCTACTAAGAATTGGAAGTTATTAGTGTCGTCTACTCAGAGAAAAGCGAAATACTTGGGTAGTTATCTTTTCAAATGTTCCTGTACACATGAAAGGCCGTCTGGAAGGCTCTAGCTGCTTTATTATGGACACTAACACTAAAGGTCACAGCCAACTTGTCTAGAGATAAGGCAAAGACTTGATTCTTCGGTAAGATGATACCTTATATTGCAAATTTGTTGGGGATTTTCGTCCCCGCCCAAGATCATACACACAAAAAAAAACGCAGAGTTTTAACGTGGTTCGGCCAATAAGCCTACGTCCACGGGAGAGAATGATTTCACTATGAAACTGGGGTTTTACAGAGAGGTATATACGGGGGTTTTACAGAGGAATGGGGTTCTCTTTCTTGCCTTATTCGTATCCCTATTTATAGGGAATTTTCGGGTCTGATTTTCAACCCGTTTTACACAAATTCAAAGGTTGGTGGCGGTGGCCGACGGCGGCGCCCGCCACTGTTGAAGTCAGCAGTCAGCACCGACTGCTGCGCCCGCCACCGTTGAATACGGCGGCCGTCTGAAATGGGTCTGGACCAACAAATCTCCCCCTCCAGGCCCATTAACTGAAGGAGGTTTCTTCACGTATGGACTTTTAGCAGAAGCCCATCCCGACCAATTCTCTGCAACTCTCGAACTTGCTTCGAGGTAATGCTTTTGTCATCATATCTGAACTATTATCGTCAGTATGAATCTTCTCAAGCTCTAACGACTTCGAGTCCAAAATATCACGTATCCAATGATACCGAACATCAATGTGCTTTGACCTTCCATGAAAAGTAGAATTCTTGCTAAGGTGTATAGCACTTTGACTGTCGCAAAATAACGCATACCTCTTCTGCATAAAGCCAAGTTCGTTCACGAACTTCTTCATCCACAATAACTCTTTGCATGCTTCACACAAAGAATAAACTCAGCCTCTGTCGTAGATAAGGCAACACACTTCTGTAGCTTTGATTGCCATGACACAGCTCCCCCTGCAAAAGTAATCAAGTAACCTGAAGTAGACTTCCTCGTGTCAATATCACCAGCCATATCTGAATCAGTGTAGCCCTCAAGCACGGGCTTGCCAGTGCCAAATCCCAAACACAACTTAGAAGTACCACGTAGATATCTCAATATCCACTTCACTGCATTCCAATGTTCTTTTCCTGGATTTGATAGAAAACGGCTCACTGTACCAACTGCATATGTAATGTCTGGTCTAGTGCATACCATGGCATACATAAGACTGCCAACAGCTGAAGCATAAGGAACATCTTGCATGTATTCCTTCTCAGCATCACTTGTTGGAACTTGATTCTTACTAAGCTTAAAATGAGTAGCAAAAGGTGTACTAACCACTTTAGCTTTATCCATGTGAAATCGTTGAAGTACCTTTTCTATGTACTTCTCCTGAGACAGCCATAACCTCTTATTCTTCCTGTCACGAATGATAGAAATCCCGAGAATCTGTCTCGCGGATCCTAAGTCTTTCATAGCAAAGACTTTGTTCAGCTCCTTCTTTAACTGATTGATCCTTGAAGAGCTTCTTCCAACAATAAGCATATCGTCGACATAGAGTAGTAAGATGATGAAATCATCTTCTGAGAATCTCTGCACAAACACACAGTGATCTGAAGTAGTCTTTCGATAACCCTGTTGGGTCATAAACTGCTCGAACTTTCTGTACCACTGTCTGGGAGCCTGCTTTAAGCCATACAGACTCTTCTTCAGCTTGCAGACATACTTCTCTTTGCCTTTAGCAACAAACCCTTCTGGCTGCTCCATATATATCTCCTCCTCTAAGTCACCGTGGAGGAACGCTGTCTTCACATCCATCTGCTCAACCTCCAGATCAAGGTTTGAGGCCAAACCCAATACAACTCGGATTGAAGACATTTTAACAACAGGAGAAAATATCTCCTCGAAATCAACACCTTTCCTTTGACCAAAGCCTTTCACGACAAGTCTAGCTTTGTATCGTGGTTGTGAAGTGTCACCTTCGTACTTCACCCTGTATATCCACCGATTCTTCAAAGCTTGTCTGCCTTTAGGTAATCTTACCAGCTCAAAAGTGTGGTTGTCTTGTAAGGATTTCATCTCATCCTTCATAGCTGCAATCCACTCTGCATTCTCTTCACTTTCAACTGCCTCTGTGTAGCTCTCAGGTTCTCCCCCGTCAGTGAGGAGTACGTACTCATCTGATGAGTATCGAGTGGAGGGTTGACGATCTCTCGAACTTCGTCTCAATGAAACTGCTGGTTCCTCAGTAGGAACCTCTTGCTGAATATCATCAGCCTCTGACGAAACATCCATGTCTTCAGCAGCTTCATGTTCTCCCTCAGCCTGATTATCTTGAACATCAACTGGAGCACCACCATGGTCATTGGTGCCATCTACACTTGGCGTATGTGAAACAGGAACTGGATCTAAATGCCGAGTATCGAACTCTGAGTTTCTGATACTTTGGCTTTGTCGATGTGTTCAATGGTTTGGTCTTCCATAAAGACCACATCACGACTTCTAACCAGCTTCTTTGCAACAGGATCATATAGCACAGTAACCAAACTCATCCTGCCCATAGCCGATGAAAATGCATTGTTTGGTCTTGACGTCTAACTTGGACCTCTCATCCTTAGGTATATGTACAAATGCTTTGCACCCAAATACCCGCAAATGATCGTAAGAGACATCTTTTCCATACCATAGCACATCGGGAACATACGCATTCAAGGCAACTATTGGAGATAGGTTAATAACATAGGCTGCAGTGTATAGCGCCTCACCCCAGAAGGAACCGGGCAGCTTTGCTTCAGAAAGCAAGCATCTGACCCTCTCCATCAATGTCCTGTTCATCCTCTCTGCTAAACCATTTAGCTGAGGAGTCTTCGGAGGAGTTCTTTGATGTCTGATCCCTTGCTTCTTACAATAAGCATCGAAAGGTCCACAATACTCGCCACCGTTGTCTGTGCGAATGCATTTCAGCTTCTTCCCCGTTTGCCGCTCAACAGAAGCTTGAAATTCTTTAAACTTGTCAAGCACCTGATCCTTAGTTTTCAAAACATAGACCCAGAGTTTCCTGGAATAATCATCAATAAATGTGACAAAATATAATGCACCACCAAATGTGCGTACCTTCATAGGACCGCATACATCTGAATGTACCAATTCAAGTACGCCTGGCTTTCTGGAAGAATGATGGCTTTTGAAGGAAACTCGTTGCTGCTTCCCGGCAAGACAATGAGCACATTTGCTCACCTTTGTAGCTTTGAGCCCTGAAAGCAAATTCTTCTTGACTAGACAACCTAGTCCTTTCTCACTCATGTGACTGAGCCGCCTGTGCCACAACTCTGAAGAACCAGCAACATCAACTGCGTTTACAGAGTTAATAGGAATCGAAGCTTGCATCACATACAAGCTAGATGATTTCTTCCCTCTGGCAGCCACAAGCGCTCCCTTAGAGAGCTTCCACTGTCCATCGCAAAAGGTACTACAGTACCCATCATCATCAAGCTTTCCGGCTGATATTAAGTTCAGTCGGATATCTGGTACATGTCGAACGTCCTTGAGAATCAACCTTGTTCCGTTGTTGGTGTCCAAACAGACGGATCCGATACCAGCAACCTTTGACAGCCCATCGTTACCCATCTTCAACACTCCAAAGTCACCAGGAGTGTACGAAGTGAAAAACTCCCTCTTCGAGGTAACATGAAAAGAAGCACCACTGTCAACAACCCATCCAATCTCATTGGAGGCTAGGTTGATTTCATTTTCATCACAGACCACGACAAGGCCTGAAGTAGTGGCAGCTACACGATCATTCCCCTCATCATTTCTTCTCTCCTGCTTGGCATTTTCTGTTTTGTTCTCGGCTTTCCACTTGTAACACTGCCTTTTAATGTGACCCTTCTTGCCACAATAATTGCATTCCAGATTCTTGTATCTGGACTTAGACTTACTCCTGCTTCTATTATTCTTCTCCTGTCCTTTGATCTTGCTTCTCCCTCGATTTTCTGAGATCAAAATCTCAGACTGTGATGTGGTGACAACTTGAGCTCGTCGCCTCATTTCTTCATTTAGAACTGCGCTTCTCGCAGATTCCCATGTCACAGCACCACCTGGAGTAGAATTAGCTAGAGAAACACGAAAATTTTCCCATGAGTCAGGCAAAGTATTTAAAAGCCATAAACCCATGATATCATCGTCAAACCTGACGCCAACATCAGATAGTTGCTGAAAGCATCCAGGTCAACTCGTTCAAGTGGTCGGAAATAGAACTCCCTTCCTTGTATCTCAAGTGCATCGCTTGATTAAGTAGGAATAACTTATTATTCCCTGTTCTCGACGCGTACAAGGTTTCTAATTTGATCCACAGAGTTCTAGCATGTATTTCATTTTGAATATGATTCAAAACATTATCTTCTACCCATTCACGAATAAAACCTCATACCTGTACGTGTTCAAAAGCCCGCACTTCTTCGGACTTATCCTCGGTTTTGAGTAGCAAAAACAGTAGATGTAATTTCTTCACAAAAAGAAGATCTTTCATTTTTCCCTTCCACTTGTGATAGTTAGTACCATTTAAGCAAATCATTTTGCTCATGTTTGCCTCCATAAGTAAAGAAAGGGTACTTACAGCAATTTCAGGAGAAAATCTTACAAATTTGAGAACACCACTGCGTTTGCCAAGAACTGGTCTATCCCCCTTGAAAACCTGCCAAAAATAGGTCTACTCGGTCGAATCACCGTTGCAACTCGTTACTATTGCAACTCGCCTACGATTGCACTCGAACCGTTGTAACCCGTCTTGTTGTAATACGCCATCTTGTTTCAACTCGACTCTTGTGCAAATGCGCTACTATTTGCACTCGTACTGTTACAACTCTATACTGTTGTAACTCCGTATTTGTTGAAACTCGAACTGTTGGAACCCGCCTGGGTACTGTGCCAACTCAGTACTGTAGTAGTACTGTAGCGATTACTGTAGCCGACAGTAATGATGATGCTTTTACTGTAGCAACATGATAACGTGCTTTTCACTGTAGCAGCAATGATGATTACTGTAGCAACTGTAGCAGGAACAGTTTTCTTCCTCCTCTCGACCGCCGGAACTGCAAATCCGTTTTCTGCTTCTGTTTTACGGCAGAACCGAGCTCTGATACCACTTGTTGGGGATTTTCGTCCCCGCCCAAGATCATACACACAAAAAAAAACGCAGAGTTTTAACGTGGTTCGGCCAATAAGCCTACGTCCACGGGAGAGAATGATTTCACTATGAAACTGGGGTTTTACAGAGAGGTATATACGGGGGTTTTACAGAGGAATGGGGTTCTCTTTCTTGCCTTATTCGTATCCCTATTTATAGGGAATTTTCGGGTCTGATTTTCAACCCGTTTTACACAAATTCAAAGGTTGGTGGCGGTGGCCGACGGCGGCGCCCGCCACTGTTGAAGTCAGCAGTCAGCACCGACTGCTGCGCCCGCCACCGTTGAATACGGCGGCCGTCTGAAATGGGTCTGGACCAACAAAATTGACCTCCAATTTTAAAATGAGGCTTTTGCAAAATTCAAGACCTCATTAGCACATAAAAGATAGTAATAGTCAATTTGATTTGCAAAAGAACGCTCCAAAGATGATTCCATCTGACAAAGCTTCTACTGAAAGAACCAATAAGCATGGGGATAATAGATCTCGCTTACATAAGTCTCTTGACGGATGAAACCATGTGTGTGCCCGACTAACACAACCAAGCTGGCACAAAATCAAATTGATTTTAATTTGCGGGAATTCCATTATTTGTAGAATCCGACGAAGAAAACACCATCCGACAGAAGTGTATGCTTTATCAAGGTTCGCTTTAATCGCCATGTTGAGGTGCGTAGTCTGCATCTTCTTAGACGTCGTGAGGATTTCGTGCCGAAGAAGTAAGTTTTCATGGATGCATCTTCCAGAAGCAAAAGCTGCCTGAGCCAGATTTGTAACTTGCAAGCCCCATGGGGCTTGAGCATATTGACCAATAACTTCAATAATGATTTAGTAGCTGGCATTACAAAAGATGATCGGACGGTACCTATCACAAGTCTCAACTTGCTTCCCCTTTTGGAATCAGAGAAATCTACATCTTATTCATTTCTTTAAGGAAAACACCAGAAGAAAATGTGGCTGAGACCACAGAGAAAAGTGAATGTCCTTTCTGTGGCCCATTATGTCAAAAGAAGCTACTGGAAACTCATCCGACCCCGGCATCTTAGAACAACCGATATGAAAGATGGCTCTGTGACACTCTTCCATAGTAACTAGTGCAATAAGATCAGACTTTGCTTCGTCTGAAAGAACAAAATTGATGTTCCCAACCAATGTTGCTGGTATGCCGGGATTATTACTAGAGAAAAGCTGCTCATAATATGGCTGAAAGGCAAATCAAATTTTAGTAGGATCATAGGTGATATCCCCAGAATTGAGGCGAATATATGAAATAAAAGTCCATTTTCAGCTTGTCCAAGTCATATTATGAAAAAATTGGTGTTGAGATCACCCTGTTGAAGCCAATCTAGTCGAAACTTATGTTGACAATGGAATTTCCTACTTGAGAAGAGGACTACGACGCTGGCATAAAGTTGATTCTCTCTTTCAGAACCAACAGGACCTTGAATCCCCGGGAGTGTCTGTTGTAAGAACTGAATCACGTATCAACATTTCCAAAACAGCTCTGATTTTTGAGATATTTAAGATTTTGTAACGTTTTGCACTATGAAGCCCTAAACATTTTTGTCCAGAGTTTGTTGACAATATCCCCAAATGAGTCATGATACTGCCACATGAGTTCGAAACTGAATGGTTTTGTGCCCAGAGTTAGCGGCTGACAAGTATCCAGCAGAAGAGGACTGTGACCCGAGGCAATGCTGGGGAGATGACTCGGGTTAGTATCGGGCATAGCATCCATCTAGTCATTAGTCACAAGGGCTCAATCCAGCTATTTAATAATAAGATGTGGCTCATCAGGACAGTTAGACGAAATGAATGCTGGACCTAAAACTGACAGATTTATAAGAAAATGACCATCACATAGAATAGTAAAATCAAGATTCGAAGGCATGCCTCCCCCCATTGCTCCTCAGAATGACATATGGCATTAAAATTCCCAATGAAATAAACTAACAGACTAGAACTACCATAAGAGCTCGCGACATCATACCATAATGAGATTCAAACATCTAGATCCGTGCTGGAATAAATACACACGAAAATGATAGATCTAATACATCATCCTGCCAATTTGCTTCAAATGCCATAAGCTCTGTTAGTGTTAATAATGCTCACAGACGTGGAAAGGTCATCCCAGAGAAGCGTGACTGCTTCAGAATGACCCTCCAAATGTGCTTGATCCCTTTGCAGATAAATACGGCACTACACGTTGTTAAGGAAGGCATCCCTTAGTCTCCATAATGAAAATGGTACTGGGCTTGAAGTCCTTCATAAAGTCGTTCGCAGCTCACCGAAAGGCAAAGTGATGAAGCACGCTAGATTTCCAAGTTAGCATTTTCATGAGGAACCATTAGGGAGGTTTGGACCATACATTCTGTCCTCGTACAAATAGTCAGTACTTTCTTACACATGTTGATCACCTTTTCAGCAGACAATTGGTCAACTAGCTCAGTTTTTCCTTGGAAGAATGGTGAACTCGCCATTATCCTCATCATTTGGATGCCTCAAAATGAAGTGACATTCCCTTAGCCGGCTCCTCAGCTGCCTTAGGAGGAACAAACATGAACAAACTATGAGTGTTCTCCTTTTCTGAGTTAAAGTACTAATGTGCTTTAATAATTACCACAAATGCATAGTTCTATTGGAGTATAGAAGCAGCAAATATGAGTCGATCCCACGAGGACTCTTAAGAAGGAGTTAATTAAAATTATAGTCATTTTACTTTAACCTAGCCAAAAGTTAAGGAAACTAATTAGTTCTAAGCACTAAATCAAAGCACATAAACCTAAGCTATGAAATAAAGCAAGTAAATAAATTTAAAACTATCTAACTACGAAATGGAATGGCAACTTCATTAATATATGTGATTACAAGGAATCAATTACAAATAATAAAGGAAAGTAAATAACTTAAAGCAAATATTACTTCGTTGAATTATCCGATGTAGGAGTTCTTAGCTGTGCCACCCAACTAGGCTCTTTACATGTTCCTTCTTTTCTGGGCTTGAATTCTGCCATAGGGATGTTTTGCTGTGTCACGCAACAAGAGTTACACTTCTCTTCAACCTATGTTGCACTAAAGTTACCACTAAGCTTTTCTTATCTCCATAGCCCAATGTATTACAACCCAAAAGTTCAAATCCTTTTCCAATGATCCTTAAGAATGAAGCTCTAGAGCAGCCAAGAAAAGAGGTGCTTAACATTTTTCCTAAAGGACCACAACCCTTTAACAGAAGGTAAGAAGATGGAGTGGAATTATAAAAATAAATTTTTGCCTCTCCTTTAATAGAGGGTAAGAAGATGGAGTGGGATTATAAAAAGAAATTTTTGCATCTCCTTAGCTAGATACTCTTGGAAAAGAGGTTAGCTTTAGATAGGAGAGAGGTAGAGAGGGAATTAGAGGCCATTCATCTTAAGGGAAAGGTTAGACATAGAGGAGGCTTTCTACCTTAAGAATGGACTAGAAGAAAAGAAAAAGAAAAGGGAAATAATGGCCCTTGGCTTAAGACTCATCAATTCCCTCCTAAGGAGATGAGGAAGGACTCTAGTAACTTACCTTTCAAAGTTGTCCTACTCTTCAACATGATGCCTTTAGCTAGGAATTTGGATGACTTTATGGATGAACTTAATTCTCTCCTCAACCATTACTTTAGGATTGGAAAGACTCGTTATTGCCATAAGAGAGAGTGGAAGGATGAATAGTTAATATGTAAGGATGGAAGAGAGAGATAAGGAATGGAAGGAGTGAGGATGCATCAAATTCAATGGGAAGGAGATGGGACTTGGAATGCAAGAGAGGAATGAGATTTGGATGAGAAATGGATGGGGTAGAAGGAAATGGATAAGGATGAGTGGATAGAGAATAAGTGGGAAGGGAAAGATGATAGGTAGGAAGGAAAAAGAAAGAAAGAAAGTGGAGAAATTCAAAGAGATGATGTGGGAATTGAAAGCTACTAGGAAGGAGGTGTGGAACTCTATGGTTTGTGTTTTGATTTTAAGAAGTTGTAAGGAAGATAGTCCATTGGATGAGAATGGGTGGGGGAGATCTTTCCTTTCTTAGGATTTTGGTTTAACTTTTCAACAAGGGAATGTTGGTTAGTGTTTGTAACTTTTTGTTGAGTGTTGAACTTTAGCCAAAATGCCCTCAAATTAACATCTAGATTGACCATCTAACTACTTAATTTTGCATTATTAGATTAAATAGCGAGATGATCATCGGAGTTGATCAAATAAATAAATCATGGTTAAGATCATTCTAATTGGATTTTATTGTGTTACAGATCAATCAGAATGGGTGTGGATGACTCAAATCGAGCTAATTGATACCATATCATCCTAATGCAAGATGGACCTAGGATATGGCCAATGTGATTAAAGTGCACATGAAAAAGGTTTCTAACATGATCCAAAAAGATATCCATATAAGGAGGAAAGGTTGGGTGCTATTGGATGAAAATAAGGAAGTTTCCAAATAACTTGGGGAATTGTTTCTTAATTGGAAATAGAACCTTCGGAAGAAATGTGTTTCTTGGGACTGCTAATAGAAAAAGGTTCAAGAGGAGTAGGAACCCGTAGAAGATGACCCCAAAGAGGATAGAGGAGAAAAAGAGATGATTGAAAAAAGAAGAGAGCTGAAGAAGGAAGGCTTGAGTGAAGTATAGAGAAAAGACCATTCCCAGCCTTATCTCCTAGATGTCACTCCTTGCCACCTTCCTTCCAATCCTCTCCCTACTAGAAGCCATTACCAATATCCATCACTAGTGGACTACCTCTCAGGTTTCATCATTTGCCTCCTCTACTTTGATCATGATGCCAACCTATTTTTGATCTTCACCATTCCAATCACACCTCTCTCTCTCTCTCTCTCTCTCTCTCTCTCTCTCTCTCTCTCTCTCTCTCTCTCTCTCTCTCTCTCTCTCTCTCTCTCTCTCTCTCTCTCTCTCTCTCTCTCTCTCTCTCATTAGTCTTCCCTGATTTTTCATCTTTTGTTTCTTTACCATTCCAATCCATGTTTCCTTTACCTATTTCATCCAACATTTCACTCTCTGTTTCCACTTTGTTTTCCTTCTGTTTTAATCTCTCTCTTTTTCCTCTATTTTCCCATGGTCTTCTCCTCTATTCATCATCTTTTACTTCGTCCTTGTTCTTCATTGGTTTTTCCCTGTTCATCGTCAATTCCAATCCCTATTTTCCACCAATATTTTACCTTGTTTCTCACTGTAATTTCTTTTCTTTTTTGCATTCCATTGTGTTTCAAATCAAAACTGATTTCAGGCTTCATCTCTGCCTCTACTTCTTCCATCTTTTTCAATCTTTCAAATAGCTACATGGATTTGTTTAAAATAGCTCCCTGCGTTTGTTTACTCTTAGTTTAAAACCAAGAAAATTTTCAAAAATTCCAAAACTACCCTTAGCTTCTCTATTTTAATTCCATGTATGTCCTATGTTGTCCCTTTTCTCAACAAGTACCTGAACTTTGCACTTTTGATCCCTATTTGTTATTAATTTAATTAAATTAATTATTCAATTTCAATCAAAGGTTCATCTTAACTCATGTTTCATCTTTTTCATGATTTCAAGGGCACTATTAGACCTTTACTTAAATTCAAATCTCAAAAATGATCCATAAGCTATGATTTTGCATTAGGAGTCCATAGAGCGAATCATAGCTATCTAAACCATAGTTTTATCCATTTATCTGTGGTGTCATATTTTTAAAAATTTTGCATAATCTAACCATTGAATAGCGATCAAGGACATCAATGATTGATTAGTGTGGGTTGATCTATTTGGTTAACTAGATATAGAGAATTTTGCTACCTGACATGCTGATCGAGCTAAGGAAGTGAAATTTAGTTCTTAATTTGTTTAATTCATTATCATTTTGTTCAAAATTATGTATTTTTTAGTTGAGTATCAAACCTGAGTTTTTTTTAGTTCATTATTATTTAATTACTTATGATTTGTTAATTTTTTATAATTTAAATTTTATTTAAACTCTCACTTTTTAAGTCAAGTGCCTATGGGATCGACCCATACTTGCACTAACTGTACTGCAATAAACCATACCCTTTTAAAATACAACACTTTTCTCTACTTCATTCTTGGCCCTTGGATCATCTTACCCTAGCTTGAGTGCAGTATGCTTATCCAATATGATATCCTTTAAGGGCTCTTTTTCTCTCCACAATTAGATTGAGATGCCTCAAAGTAGATGGCCTAAATCTCTTTGAGATTTCGTTATCCACTCTTAGTTTTTCCTTCTTTTTCTCCCCACCTATCATAATTTTCTCCATCCCATGAGCTTCAATTAGAGTCAAACATCCACCCCCTTGAGAAAATGGTTTGTAGACCTTAAAATATGTGGGCATCCCATAGAAAAATCTACACGAATGGAATTTCAGTCTGGTCTTCATTATAGTATGGCTTCTCGTTGATCTATCCTTGCTTAAGTGAGTATCCATTGGTTGCTTAGAATGTACATGAACAAGGATAAATTTTGGGATTTAAGTGCTTGAAAAGTAAGAAAAATTTTAATTATAGAATTTTCCTAAATTGTCTCTCACTTCACTCCTTTATTTTCTTCACTTATATTTCTTATTTTTCTCATGTAATCACATGAGATTGAGTGTGACTCACCACCTTACATGGAAAAAATCATATAACTCCTTAGGTGGTTCCCTCTTTTAGTTGAGTTGGAGAGAGAACGTAAGGAACAAGTCTTTATGTGGGCCCCTATCTTCTAACTTGTTTTATTTTAGAGAAGCTCTTATTATGTGTGATTTTAATGTATATGATTTGAGATTCTCTTACATAATTTCTAAGGTGGTGGATAGTTTGCATGCATGCATGAAAGTTTTGTCACCTTACTTTTGACACTCACACCCTTTTTAGTATGGATAAGGTCGATCTTCCACCTGGGATTTCTAACTGGCTTTGACTTTCCTAGTGACACCTAATTTTCATTTTGAGCTTTCTAGACTTTATATTTGGCATGTATAGCTCATGATGTAGTTTGAATTCTAAATTTGTTCTTTTTAGGGTTACAATTACCATAAATACCCTTTTCTCATTTGTACCTTAGACTTGCAAAATATAGAATTAACCCAAATTAATTATATTTATGAAAGTTTAGGGCTAAAACCAAATAAATATAGAGGTATATGTGTAATACTTCTTTATACATCAAATATCCCTAGACTTAGATTTGGCTAGTCCTCGAGCAAAACTACAAAAATGAAATAAAGAAATCTAAAAAAAGTCCTAACCACTTTTATAGGTGTCGTCATCTACATTTAGCATATGCAAAAAGCCAAACCTCTAGTTTACCCTTAGTGTTCAAGTTGTAGTCTCATAAGGGTTTTAAGAAATGATGCCCATAAACATTTTTCAAAAACTTTTATGACTTCATTGGAGAGAATTTTCTATTATTTAGCTTTCATTTCCAACTTTAGTATGCTAGTACAAATCACCAATAGATCAAAATCCTACCTATATGCTAAAGATGTTTTGCTATTTCATCAACCTCGGAATGTGAGTTCATGATTATAACCAATACATACATAATTTTAGTTTTCAAATAAATTATAACCTAAATTAGTGTCCAAAAGTATATTTTGGCTTCAAATCTCACAAAATATTCTTAACACTCAAAAAAGCTTAATTGTCCCATTAAGATGTGAGTAGAATAATATCCAACAAGGCCAAATTCTCACATATGTTATACCCAATAATGATAACTTAGAAAGAAAAAAAAAATCTGATAAGGTCTCATGGATAGAATATCAACTATTAAAGAATGTTACACTCTACCAAAATTTCTACTTATTCATAAATATACATCCAAGTCATATTTCTTATAAGATCAAGTTAGAACTGCTAATAAGATGATACTGGGCTTAAGATAGGGTTATCAAAAGAATAGATATAAGGATAAACAAAGATTATTTTGAAAGATACATAAAAGTCTTTTACTAGTATATTCACAACTATGTTTTCTACCCATAAGAGTGAACATCCTTTTCTCATTGGCTATCTTATTCACAACTATGTTTTCTACCCATGGGGATTCAGCTTGAAAAGTGATAGTTTAAATAAAATTTAAATTACTAAAATTAATTAAAATTTAGAGAAATTAAATAACAATGCATAAAAAAATATCAAATCTATTAATTAATTGCAAACTACATAGTTTTGGATTTAAATGAAAAGAAATTAAACAAAATAACAAACTAAATTCAACTTTCCTAGCTTGATTAATCTGATCACTTTCAAGTCTATCAACCTACCCCAATCAATCATAGAAGTCCTTGATCACTAATTCAACAGTTGGATTATGCAAATTTTTCAAAAAATTATTGAATTGGATCAATAGAATAGATTATGATTTGGATGTTTTGGATTGACTGTTTGACTTCCAAATGTAAGATCAAAGTCATAGATCAATGATGAATTCAACTTAGATGAAGACTTGAAAGTTGATTTGAAATCATGAATGAAGTAGTAAGAATTAAGAGGAACCTTCTTGTTAAAATTGAGCCATTAATTCAATTTAATTAAAATCAAATAAGGACTAGATTTGAGTAGTTCTAGGATCTATTGAGAAAATGACAAAATAGGGAAAAAGGCAAACTGAGGACACAGATGGCATTAAGGCAAAGGAACAATGGGCATTATTGAAAACAGAGGGAAGAAAGGAGAATTGGGGTGAAACCCAAATTGGGTTTTCCCTGAAAGACTAAAAATTTCTAAAAGGGAAAGAATTATAATAAGGGAGAATCATTGTCGAAAAATAGTAAGTGGAATTGACGGTGAATGGAGGAGAAAAGTGTGTGTGTGTGTGTGTGTGTGTGTGTGAGAGAGAGAGAGAGAGAGAGAGAGAGAGAGAGAGAGAGAGAGAGAGAGAGAGAGAGAGAGAGAGAGAGAGAGAGAGAGAGATTACAAAGTGGAATTGAAGGGTGGAATGGAAGTTGAAACAAGGGATGAGAATGAAGCTGAAGAGAGTCTAAAACGGTGAAGAAATAGGGAAAAATCACGACAATTACAGGGAATAATAACTGTGATAGAAAGTAGAAAAAACAAAGAACAAGAGAGAAATAGGAAACAATGAAGATGGGTACTTTAGTCCCCCTCTTCGATTCTATAGTCCTCCTTAAGGCTTTCTCTGAGTCTTTCTCTACTTCAATTCAAGATTCTCTAGTCTCCCCATATGATTCTTGCGCAAACCCTTTCTTTTTCTTCCTTTGAAAGAGTAGCTACCTTCTAAAGTTGGTTCATATTTAAGAAACCATCCTCCCACAAGTTACTCTCCAAATCTCACAAAGCTTCCCCCAGTTTTCTTTATTTTGTCCCAAAGATATGATCCTACAGTGCCCTCCAAAGCCTCCTTTAATAAATCACACATAACTCCTTTCCTTGTTCTTTATTAACTCTTTCAAGCCCCTAAATAAATCTTTTGTAACTCCTTTTCCAAATAGATTATGCATATATCCTTTCCCAAACTCTCCTTAGTCATTCACCTTCAAGGCAACTTCCTCTACTTTTCCTCTTTCTATCCATCTCCTCTATATATCTCACTTACTTTATTCCCACTGGCTATCCTGAATCTATCTTGCATTGTAAGGCCCTTGTAGGGTGAGAATGACCTAGTACCAATCACCTCAATCTAAATCATCCAATTCCATTCTAGTTAATATGTGGTACATAAAACCCAATTAAAGTCATCTTAACCATGATTTATTTAACTGTTCATTCCAATGATAATCTCGCCATTAAAATTTTCCAAACAATGGTTAGATGATCAATTGGAGCTATCATGCACATTTGATCTAATTGTGTACAATTAAGTGGTTTAGATGATCTTATCTAGATGCTAATTTATGGATTTTTAGTTAAAATTAAACACTCACCACACCCCACAACCAGTATTTTGCAACTGCTAAGCAAAACATATGAAAAATTATTTTATTTAAAGCAATAAAAATTATCATTTTTGTAGGTACTCACAATTGCATTTAGCATATATAATAAGCCCTTAAACCCCTAGGTACCCTTAATAGATGAGTTAAGCCTCATGAGAATTTGTTGTGAATATATCTACAAAATTTCAAAAGTCATTTCTAAGTCAATTCCCACATTTTTTGTCAGAGAATTATCTTCAATTAATCTATCACCTATAGCATACTAAAAAGTGAATAAAAAATTTCAAAATCCTATTCATATGCTAAACACATTCCAATTAAGCTTAGATCTTAGAGATTATGTATGTACAATATATATATATATATAATAATCTTTATATCTCAGTAGACTATATCTTTTAAACTCCATCTAAATATGTTTTGACATCAATTCTCAATAATGACATATATTCAGAAATAAAATACTTAGATAAAGAGTTCAAATCATATCTCTCTTTTAAATGTGTGAGCAAAGTCAATAAAAACAATTTTATCTCACATACTCTCATGACAAAACAAGAGTTACTATGGAATATAACTTTTATCACTTCAAAACAAGACGCCATTAACTTTGAACATTTAGACATATTACTATTTAAATCCTTATCCATTCATATCCTCATTCATCCTAGGACCAATAGGTCTTCAACTAGGATGAAATGTAGCCTTAGGACATGTTTATGAAAAGAAAGTGCTCTAAAGCATTCAAAAATCTTCAAAAATAAGTAGAGGCCTTTTGCCAAAGTTGATAATTTTTCTTTATTTGTACTAAAATGAACATTCTTTTTCTTTCACTTTCTTTTCTTCTTCTTTTTCTTTTTCAAAACTTTTGAATATGTTTTTTAGAACTTTTATTTTCTTAGTATTCACTTCTCTACTTTTATTACAACTTAACGGTATATCTTCGATCATCTCTAACTTATCTTAGAAGAATCGGTAGTGGATGTATTATTTGGGGTAATATGGGTACATATATTTTGGGTAACAAAACAAAAGGCTTATATAAGGCTCAAATTGGTAAGTAATGGTAAAATTATTTCTAAGTAGGCTTTATGTCTCTTGGTTTATAACAAGGATGGATTAAATCATTTCCAAGGTTTCATATAACCTATCAGATTTAATAAACTTTCATAATTTTAAAGGTAATATTCTAATAATTTAGGTAATTGACCAAATTTAAGAGTTGGTGTAATTAAATTTAATTAAAGTACCCTAAAGAAAATTTTGGAATCATATATAACCTCTCAAAAGAATGAATATATGTAAAACTCACTTAGGTTATAGGTCTTCACAGAATTTCTTCAAGATCTCTAAGTTATAACTACTTATCAATTTAAATTATATATACACAATTGTGTATAGAGATGTGATCTGAGATAGCTTTTATGGAATACTTTAGAAAATGAGTAAAATAGTGAATTAATCATATACAATTCCATTAATAAGCTAAAGGCAGCTAGACTATACTTCAAAAAATCCAATTCTAATCATAGTGTAGGAATTGACCAAAATACTTAAAAATTTTCAAACTTCTTTTAAAATTAAAAAAAAATCAGGGAAATTAAGTATAAATAAATAAAATTTACTAGAATTATATGCCCCTGACCTGAAAGAAACATTATCCCCAATGTTGAAATATAGGACAAAAAATGAATTTTATTGATGCAGAAAATAACTAATTTTAAAAAACAAAAGATGGTATTAAATAGGATCATCCAGAGTTGTGGACTCAACTTTTGGATTCTCATACTCTAAAAAAGTCTTTCAATGTTGACCATTTACCTTAAAAGTATGAAAGTCCTAACATCCTCAATCTTGACAGTCTCATATGAAAAAACTTCTTTGATTATATATGGACCCATCTATTGAGATCTAAGCTTCCTTAGAAAGAGATAAAGCCTAAAATTATACAGTAAAAATTTCTAAGATGGAGTAAAGGATTTTCTCATTATATTTTTATCATGAAATACTTTCATTTTATCCTTATAAATCCTATTAGTGTAATATGCTTCCTACCTAATCTCTTCTCAGAGTTTTCTATGTAAGCATGCTTTTATCTATGTTAAAATTAAAGGTTTTAATTGCATAGTAGGCTCTATGTTCCAATTCCACTAGTAAATTCTAGCCTCTACTATATACAATACTATATTGAGACATACTAATCAGGGTTCTGTGTATGCTCGGTACTACATACCTCATTAAACTCTTTAAGATATAGGTAAGGACTTTCATCCATTAGTATTACATTCGTTTGATTCCTCGTAGGATCAACCTCCTCATGTGAGAATACTATAACTGATTTGTGTGCTTGTGAGTTTAACTTAAAAATTACAACATCTCAGTGATCTTGGCATCCATATGCTTAAACACCTTGACCGTGCTTTACTTGTTAAACTTAAGACTATGTAAGGTATGCACGAAGGCACTAGACTACTCCAAATATTCAAATAAGGTTTGTTCTAACTTACCAAACCTTTCCTTCAATGTCATGAGGTGAGCATCCAAAGCCAACTCCCTTGATGAATCTTTGAACTTCTCCCTCCTAGTTCTTTATTAAACCTCTATTGGCATGTTAGTCACTCCTAACTGACTTGCTATGACTCCATAGCAAGGTTTACAAAATCATCACAAGTAGCTCCCAACTCGAACAACTCTCCTAACTTTGCCTAACCTTAGCTCTGATACTAACTCTTGGTACCAACCTTACTCTAATACCAACTATCACGAGGTCGCAGTTTCACCTTTGTTAAACATGTGCTTGCTGTTGTGCGTAACTCCTTTATAGAACACAAGTCAATCTTCAACTCCCCACTCTCACGTGTTAAGGCTATACTCACTCACCTACAAAAGCAATGAGAGAACTCAAAAAGAGACTTTCTCAATTATCCTCTAATGAATTGAGCTTAACTGAGCTAAGCTGATTACAAATGAGGAGCTACACCCTATTTATAGTTGCTCTTCTCTATCCACCTTTTTAATGGATGGCCAAGATTATTACATGTGTCACTACACCGACGGTCCAGATCATCTTCTGGAACCCTACTACTCTTTCTAGACTACTCTACCATTCTCCTAGAGTATTCTAGACTACCATAGAAGATCTAAGATATTTACAACTACTCTTTCATAAATCAAGCCTTCTAGAATCAGGCCCTATTTCATGGATCTTCAACAACGGGCCTAAGTCTCTCAGGCAACATTCACAAGCTAAATATGCTTTCCTTGGAGTTTGTAGGACTTGACCGTAGGGTCATGCAATGCAAGCCCGTGGCATATGGCTACCACACACGCCACCTAGAAGTTGGTATGTACCAAATCAACAAGTTTTCTATTTTGGGATCAAACAAAAACTCCAACGATTAAATACGCGCGGTTGAAGCGAGTGTATCATCTAGACGATTATTATGCAGTTGGACGAGTTGATTTTAAATTCCAGGAAGTAGTATGCATGATTGAACCATGAGCAATACTCGTGGATCTTAGTATTTTTATTAAGCCATGAATTTTCATTCTTCTGAGGTATGTTACGTGTAATCCTTGGATAGGATAACTTGAATTATCCATCATGAGCACCATTGATAGAAAATTATGATCTAGCTCAATTCTATACCATGTGCTAATCATGAAGTAATGCCCATAGAACTTGATTTAGTACGCACATGGGTAACTTAGACAACAGACATCATGCTTATCGTCCAGGAATAAAAATATGTAATTTTGAGGAAATTGCTTCCACGTTAATCTTACACTTGCATGGGTATTTCGCAGGATTCAATATCTTGGCTTTTGCATTTTTATGCACACTTATTGTCCTTGCAAGATTGACGGGTTTGATCTTTGCTATTGCACATAGACGGTGCATGATTTAAGTCATGGATTTTCGTGCTTTTCTGCTTGTCTATTACCCCTAAGAAACTGGCAGTTAGATATTGTACTGCATATGTATTTACGTGATCTACTGCATAAATATTTAGCGTCTTAATTCATGCCAAATAATTCTAGAAATGAACGGTTTGATCATGCTGAACTCATTTTATTCTCTTGATCTGAGACATTGAATTTAACTTTTTCTCCATGCTTGATGATCTTGGATTGATCATTTTAAACCATGTTTCCATTTAAAGATTGGGAGGTTGAATGTTACTGTTTTAGAAGATGTTAAATTTTACAAGCACGCATGTTACCAATTGATGATTTGGCATCATAATATTGCTATTGAGACACGTATTTTTTAAAGTGAAATATTGGGTGTGATGATACACTGTTTTGTATTTTAGCAATCAAAAGTGTCTGATGGACCAATGCTAAGGGGTTATATGAGTTGGTCCCCTAGTTCCTAAGAACCAAAGGTTAGAATAGCATCCAATGCTTGACAATGACAAAACTCTTGATTGGTGCAAGAGACCACTGTAGGTAACTTATGGCATCCTTTCACGACAGGCCGCAAGCCCTATAAGGATACAATTGAGGTCCTCCTCATATATTAGCGGACACACAATTCAATGATTTAGGCGTGAGTATAGCATTTCCACTAAATTTTTTATTTTTGACTTTTAGACGGTCGTTTTCTTGACTGAATAAATAGAAACTTGACTGAATAAATAGAAATAGTATATTGATTATAGATGTACGATATAAATAGACCAAACGGGAATCTTAGAAGAAAAAAAAAAAAAATCCTTTGGAGGTTCTTTGTGAAAGGGACCTGAGATGGTCAATTGATAAGTACTCATAACTAATTTGCAGATGTGTTACCAAGGTGCCATAGGCACGAAGTATTGTTGGCAGACGTGCTGATGCTGCGGTTTTACCAATGCAATTATTTTTAAGGATTGAAAATCATATATTATACATTATGAAATAATATTATTTGAGCATGTGTTTCATGAAATATGAATACATGAGATTGCTTGTGATTGCATGGCACGGACAATTGAAGTAAGTTAGTCGTGGGGTTTGACTGTACTAAAAATATGTTTTTCATAGCATGTGCACATTGGATCCAGTGGTTTCAATTAGTGATTTAAGTTCATCTACTAGCTATAGTGTATGCTCAAAGATACAATGTAAGAAGTTGCTTGAATTAGAAATGCTTTTATATTATTTTTGCCTTATTCCTATAATAAGGCCATTGGTGCCAACCTCTCATTATGATCATGATTATAATAGTGATAAAAAGGCCATTGGTGCTATGGTGATGATTATAATAGTGAATGGTTGTGGCTGACATATTCTACGCTATTTTGTTATGTTGCTATAAAAATAGATCTGAAACGACTCAGGCATGAGCTTATGTTTCAAAAAGGAAAGTGAATCAAAAGGAGGATTTAGGGTTTTAAAAAATAACATTTTGATTTTTCAAAATTAGAGATATTGTGCTTTAAAAAAAAAAATGTAAGTAAAAGAAAAGTTAATTAAAAAACTTGAGTCGCTACAGTTGATATCAGAGCCTAGGATTCAAGTCACAACCAAATTACTATATGAAAAGTCATGAATAGTGAATAAACTTAGAAAACCTTTAGTTCTAGTTGAAGGCACTAAAAAGAAACTTATATAGGATTTCACCATTATTAAACAAATGCCACCTATGAGACGTGTAGGAAATGTCGCTGAGGCATCAAACAGCTCCTCAAATATCTGCCAGCTAGGGAATGCAGCTACAGATGTCATCTAACAGTTGATGCAACAATAAGGGCAAATATTGCAGAATCAACCCGCCCTAGGAAGCACCTGTTAGTGGTCGGTCCCTTGCAACACAGTTACAAATTTTCATAGTGGGCAAGGAAGTTGTTGATCCAACATCGCATCGCAGGCCTATTAGAAAGAAAATTTTCCCACTGCTAACAGTCCAAATAGTACATACGGGAAGTGGTGTCACTTCTTAATTAATGCCTGCTTCTTTCATTAACAACCTCGAGGCCGAACAGGAAGATGGATGCCAACAGGTGGATATTCTATTTTTGTTGGAGGTAATACGGCTACTTGAAGAATAAAAAGCAAGCAGCTTTTTCTAATCAAGCGCTGAACCTGAGTACAGCCACTAGAGAAACCTGTGAATATTTTTGTGGCTTCAGACATTCAAACACTTAGAAAGGGAGCCTTAATGTAATGGTAAAAGTTGTCGTCATGTGATCTTAAAGTCACGAATTCAAGGCGTGAAAATAACCTCTTATAAAAATGCAAGATAAGACTATGTACTATAGACCCCAGTGGTCCGCCGCATAGGTAGGAGCTTTGTGCACCAGAATTGCCCTTTTTTTAGACATTCAAACACTTCGAACATTGGGTATGAACAAATGCTCCTATAAAATTGTATTATGAAGATAAATTTGCAATGCCAGTATTCAAGAGAGAACCAAACATGGAGACTGACCGGCCACCTTGCTCTAGAGTCTGGAGTTCTCCTAAAGCCAGAAATGTTAGGTAGCTAGGTCTGGCTTTACTGCGAAATTTAAAATATAAATGGTTTTGGTGTTTCCTGAGTATCTTTTTGTTTCTACCGGGAGACATGTTATCCTTGCAATCCTCTCTTAGCAAAATATATCACTTCTCCGGAGCGTGCTGAAGATTACAGTAGCATCCTTGGGCTGAGTAACCCTGGCCGACTCAAATTCACTTTGTCAGCCTCCTTCAAATCCCTGTAACTTTCTACTTAGTCTCCCACACTCTTTAAGAGTGCAAGCAGCTCACAGTTGGTTAAAGCCAATATTTTAGTGTGTAAAGATTCTCATAGAATTCAACCAGAAAAGAAAACAAATGAAGGGACAGACTCTAATAGCCGATTCACATTACCAATCAATCAAATATCTAACTATAATTCCTTTTCTCATCCTTATAAAAGGATGGAAAAGTACAATAGTGGCAGCGCCCTCTTTAGACATCTAAAGTTCATCCTCTGCCTCCCGCTGATTCATCCTACACATGTTTCTCATGAATTCATCTTAATCAAACTTTGGCGTCCTTCTCATTTTTTGACGACAAAGTTTCCTCTCCCCTACAGATCTCCGTTGATATTTTATTCCTTTCCTCTGCCATGACGAGCTTTCCTGTCTTATTTCTCTTCTATCATCAGCATACACTCCCATCCTGTCAAGGATTGCAATCAGCTTCAATATTTAACTTGGCTTTCCCTTTTAACTTTTTCCCGGCTTATTTCTCTCTATCATGAGTCTATCCTCCGCCATCCTGCCAAGGATTGTGATCTTCTCCAATATTTAACATGGTTTTTCTCAGCACAAACCCAATAATTCCTTTCTGAAATCCTTTAATTTCTCCTTCAACGCTTGACCTTTATCACAAGTTCTTGACCCGCAAACCCATCAAACTCAGCAAAATTGCATCATGCCGCCACAAAGTCAACAGAGCTTTAATTCTCCAAGTCTCCAACCATATGATTATGAATTAAACAGAGGTCCAACCATATGATTATGAATCAAACAGAGGTGAAACCCCATCTTCCTGCCTTTGAATAAATTTATCAATATTTTCGACAGAAAAAGTTCATGTTCTTGTGATACAAAGAGAACAGACAGAAAAACAAGAGATTACTAGCAATGAAAAAGGAGCAGGCCACATGAGCTTGGACTTTAAAAGCCAACTGCAACTAAATCCCCAGAATGAAGTGTAAAAGACGATAAACATGAATCTAACATGAATAATTCTATGATGCAACCAGCCTAACTGCAGTTGCATCATAGCATCTTGAAAAGCAGCTAGGAAGCCTATTTTTCTTGATTTTTTCATGAATCATGATCCAAACTCTTCATTTGATTTGGCTCACCTCAGATATCATGAGTGCCAAAGATTTCATCAACAGGACATTTATGTCCTCCATTTTTTTTTACCATTTGAAGCCAAAAAAATGGACAGTGAAAAATAGTAAAGCTCTAAAGTATAGAATACCATCTATTTTTTGGTTTCAAAGGATAAAAAATGAAGAACTAGAGATGTCTGTTAGGTGAAATTTTTGGCACCCAGAACATCTGAAATGAGCCAAATTAGATGAATGGTTTGACTCATTAAATAAATCAAGAAAACTAGTCCCCTAACAACTTTTTAGAGCACCTATGATGCAGCCGCAATGAGACCAGTTGAATCATGTAACCCCTCAACTAGCACATAGTTGCCGAAGCGGAAGGCAGAAGCAGGAACTCAAACTGGAAGCGGGAGCAGGAAGCAAGCAATTTTCAGAGCGTGGGAGAGGGGGAAGTACAGAATGCAAAAGAAAATTTACAAAAACCTAAAAAGAACGGAGAAATTTTGGAGAAATAAGCTAAAAAGTGTGTTCTATGCATTGAGGTTTGCAAGTTTCAATCTTGCTAGGTGCACTTTTACCACAGGAAACTCTCATTGTTGAATGGTTTATTTTGCTTTCTCTTATTATTGGATGGCCTTAGTGATAGATCTGAAAGGGAAACAAATGGAGATAATTTTGCTTTTCTTCATGTACTTAAAGCTGCTGCTGCATTTTACTAATTCGTTTTTTTGGGTAGGCAAGCGATGACTTGATCCCACAACCTCTGGTGGTGAGGGAAGCCACTTACCCAGCTAGCCTAAGTGCTTGAGTTGATTTTGCTAATTCCCTTTGCCAGAGGACTCATAGAGATCCATTAGTTATTGAAGTTCAGTCCAACTGAATCTTAATTCTTAGGTGCTTTGTAAATAACCTGTTAATGTTTCAGGAGAAAGAGTTTCCAGACTTCTGATGTTAATGTAGTAAAAACAAATAAGAAATGCTTACTTGAACCTTAAAAAATAACATAAGATCCCCAGAATAAAGCACATAAGACTTGCAAATATGATTCTAGTAGGCTGAACTTACCCCAAAATCAGAGGATGTTTGATTAATTGCCCCACCAGTCTAGGTTATACAAGAAATCCAACCCAATCCTACAGTTAATCAAATTAGTTACCAAATTCATGAAACTCTAACATGATTCACACTTACGGGGAACTATAATACATCAATTTACATTACAGTACACAGAAGAACGCATGGACAAATTCTCCAAATATTCTGTGATCATAACAACATAAAACATCTGAAATAAATAAAAACTAACTAACAAGCTTAAATTCAGAGGGGTTTCTGAATTTCCAACAGCAACTCCTCGCTGGGAGCATGGCCTTACCTTTTACAGGATCTAGTATGCTACGTACTATGTTTTCTCTTTGGATGGTGGTTCAGAGGTCCAGGTATACCTTCAAATAAATCTGACAAAAGATTCTCTATATCCTCTGGTGTGTACTTAATGTATTTCCCAGCATGCCTACCACCCTCTAGATGACCCCCAAACCTCCCCATGAAAGAGCGGTAGGCTGGAATCACTTTGTCTGAAACGGATAACCGAAGCTCTTCACGAAGCTGAGGATCCGGAACCTTCCAAGTAGTCTGGTTCCGATAAATTTCCTCAAATCCCAGGTTAAAATTCTTAAACCTTTCCTTAAGTGCTACCTTTGAGACATTACTGGAACTGCCACCCCCACCTAACCCTTCATCCTTCAAATATGATAAGATCTTGCTCCAAGAAGCTCTCAGATAGCTTGTGGCATACTGACGTACCTGCCCCCTGCGCTTACGTACCCAGTGATCCCCTAAAAGAGTCCTTAACTCAGAATCTTTGACTTTCCAAACAATGTAAAGGATATTATTCATCAGAAATATATATTGCATTGCACCATCCTCATAAAGTTTTGACTTCTCTTCAAGGTTAAACTCAAGAGATGCAATCAACAACAGCAACCGATGGCCAATAGGGGACATGTCATTCAAATACCTATAATCATCATCTTCACCATCCCGGCGAACCACATCATCTGCAACCCCTTCATCCAGAAGAAAATTCAGTGTTTCGCTATAATCAACCAGCAATCTGACATAATTCATCACATACCGTGTCAATGGATGAATTTCACCACCCTGAATTGGCTTCCTCGACGTCTCAGTCTGCACTGCATTTTCAAACTCAGCAAACGTGCCTTCTGCAGCCTCACCCAAGCCCTTCAGTATCCCCTTTGCCTCACTACACACAAAATCCCCAGATTCATCCTCAGGAAACAACATTCGCAAGTCTGGCATCACGCCAGCCAGTGCATCATACATATCAAGTATCCGAAACAATTTCTCAGGTGACCGCCTCCCAATTGCAACTGCCTCACCAAAATTCAGAAGCTGCATTATACAACTCTTTGCAGGCTCTGTAAAACAAACCTCCCGGATCAATGCTGATCCACCGAAAATCTGATCACAAAGCCTCTTCTCACCTGACAACAAAACCTTGACCATAATCTTTGTGGCCTGTATCCATTTCTTCATCTTCTCATCCAGAGCTCTCCATTCAATTTTTTGCACTTCCTCAATGCTCAACTTATCAACACCCAATGCTGACAAACACTCATCTAACACATCCCTCCTCACACTACAATAAACCTGGCAACACTCTTTTTCATATGCAGACCTTATCATCCTATCCGCAATCTCATGTAAATCTGCAACAGCATCCGGACGCACAAGATCAACATATAAATCATCTGCGGACCCAAGACTTCGTCGCTCATCGCATGAAACATCATTATTATGATCATAATCAATAGAGTTCTCAAAATCATCATTGATAGAAACAGAATCCCCATCATTAGAAGCAAAAGAAAGTGAGACACGGTGAATCGAACCATACAATCTAGATGCATCAAGTGGCACCGTGTTTCGAATAAGGATGAGACGAAATTCATCTTCCAGTGTTGCCATGGCATGTTGAAGTACAGATTCAGCTCGGTCTAGGATTTCTGCCGAATTCGCTTCATGATTCTTCGAAAGCGAAAGGTCTTCCGTCAGCAGGAGAATTTCATCCACAGCAGAGAAATAATCGGCAGCTTCTTCAGGAGAATCTTCCCAAGGGATAGAGTGTGGGTGAGAATTGGAGGTTGGAGAATTTCCGCCATACCGAAGAACTATTTGCTCCGCGGAACCAAGGCGCATTTCGATCTTTGTGGGAACGCCGGTGGACGGTACCAGGTCAGACATAGAAGAGAGGCGATTGTCGAAACTGGAGAGGATCAAAATCATGTCTTTTGTGTCTGCTTTCGTTGATCCAAGGGATTTTAAAATCTTCTGGGCAGTTGCCATGACTTTTTCGTCTCCGTCCACAGTCGTAGCCATGGATGGAGATTTCTGAGTTGTCCCTATGACTGGTTTTCTACGGCTTGTGGAAGAAAAACGAAAGCTTTTCGAGGGTTTTGAAGATTAAGAATTTTAGGGTTTGGATGAGGGCGGAGATTTTACCTTCGCCAATTCGACCTTGTATGCAGTTTTGGAACTTCAGCGCATGGTTTTGATGATGGCCGGCAGTTGCAGGTGCGGGTTTTGAATGCTTCTTCTGTGCTTGCGACTGAAGGAAGTATGTCTGTATATGTGCACTCTCGTTGGCGACTGTTCCGGAGATTTATTGCGTAGGACGGGGTGAGTGCGCGTATCAAGTAAGAGGCATGCGTATTTCACACTTTTCGGGGATGTTTTGGTTGGAATCTTTCGATGCGTGTATGACCGGGTTAGAGTCAATAGGCGTTTCTTTTGGTCCTTGGGATGGAAGGTGTCACCATAAATGCAATGGGCCATAAGAGAGGTGGGTTTCAAATCTGCACTTGTTTCCCTGATAAATATACTGTTTTATGTTTTAGCCTTAGAAGAAGGATGGAGTCGTTTCCACCTGCATCTAATCATAACAGCCCTCAAACCTTAGGCTCTTAATTTCTTCCTAAATAATTCTATGTTTTAAGTGTGCCAATGCATAGAAGGGGAGAAATACCGCCCGTCCATAACTCAATTCACCAGATCGTTTGTGTTCTCAAATGAGTTTCTCGCCATTACCAACAGTCTTTCTATAAGGAAGCATTGAACAAATGGACCAAGTTTTGCAGGAGTGGGGATAAAAACAATGTTCTTTGCAGGAGTTTGATTTGTTACATAAATAAGAATCATAGATTAAGTTATTTGTTGATAGTGAGTTTTCTTCTGCTACTTGCAGACCGAAAACACAGATGAAACTATTTAACAACAAATAGGTCAAGCTTTTAGGGTTATTTTATATCATGTTTGAATACTTTTATCTAGGTAATAAAGATGCAAATAGCAAAAAATAGTCAACAAATGTCTAGTGAAGTTGGTCCTAGATATTTGACTAACCTCTTTTCCCTTAGGCCAGGGATTAAATATATGAGTGTGTGCGAGGAAAAGTGTGTGAGTAATTTGCTTGGTGAGTTTTCACTTGTCAAAAAAAATCAAGAAACATAATCATAACTCATCGGTTGTTATGGTTGTGCCAAATAGGTCAATGAAAGAACTGTTGGTGATAATCATAGGACAAAATAATAATATGGGTCATTTTATTGGTTGGATCCAAAAAGCTGATAAATCAGCCATAATCAGGGTCATATCAACAGGTATATCGGCCGATATATCATAAAAAAATAGGGTGCTGAAATATGCACCCGTTTCTTGTAAAGAGAGAAGGAATATACATTATCCCCCCAAAAATTTCGGATTGTCTCTTTTGATATTTTGTTCCATGATCATAATGAAATTTTATTACTTGGTTGATTGGTTGAAGTGGATGTGAATTATGGGATAGTTTTGATTTTATTTGTTTAGAAGGGGAGCCTTGGCGCAACGGTAAAAGTTGTCGTTGTGTGACCTTGAGGTCACGGGTTCAAGGCATGGAAACAGCCTCTTAATAAGGATGCGTACTATAAGCCCTTGTAGTCCTCCCCTTCCTCAGACCCAGCATAGGCGGGAGCTTCATGTAGCAGGGCTGCCCTTTTTTTTTCTTTTAGTTTTATTTGTTTGGCATTGTTTGCCGCTATATGGCCGTGTTCTTCATATGGAAGTTTTAAAAAACACAAAATTTTTGAAATAGCAAGGCTTTTCAAAGATGCAATTGATCATAAGAGAGATGTGATGCAATATTTCCATGTTTAGAGTGGTGAAGTAGCTCAAGAAGATATCTTGACAATATTAGAGATTACGAAGATCAGGGATTAGCAGCTAGAAAGGAATGCTAGTCTTCAAATGGGGAGATGCTAATCTTAGACTTGAAAGGTGTTTGCATAAGAGCTTACAGTCGTGGAGAACTTAGCTTCCTTCTTTAGACGGTATACCTTGAGTAAGATTTCCACAGCCGAGTTGATTTTTCATTGCCTGACAACCAAGAGATTGTCGGTTGTGGCCTGTGGGTTCATTCAAGTTCATCCATTACCCATCTGATAGCACATACTAGATACTAGATCTGCAATGAGTCACTACTGACCCGTATATTATGCCTGACCAGATCAACTATAATTGCTGTTGGTCAGTGAATAGGGAAGGTCATAAAATATGGGGAAGTAAAGGTAAGTTCACATTTGAGAGCCATGAAATAAATTTAGGTTGAATATATCTACCAAGTGGAAGGATTTTCAAGGCCTATAAGATGGACGATCGTATCAGTAGTAAGTGGGGGCACTATGGAAAGTAGGCTTGCCTCATTTTACTGCAGTAAGGTCCATCCTAAATGAGGCCCTTGAATTATAGTAATTTTTGCTGATCAACAGATTGTGAGGAATAAGGCCCATCATTAGTATTGTGGAGTAAAGGCCCTCTAACATATTGGGCAAGAAGGATCTCTCCCATGGTAGGTCCAAAATGAGTTAACCAGACAAATAGTTACAACGACTACCTTCATGTTGGTTCATGAAAATAGCATTTGAATTCTCTCTCTCTCTCTCTCTCTCTCTCTCTCTCTCTCTCTCTCTCTCTCTCTCTCTCTCTCTCTCTCTCTCTCTCTTGTTTTCGTTAAATGTTGGGGACGAATGCCCGTGAGCAACCTCGAACCTTTGACCTAGCACTGGAGAGGCTCCTTGAGCCCCCAGGCCAGTTAGGCCTTACCCCACCATTTTGTTGTCTTTTTCCATGTATAAGTTTCAATCTCACCTTTGAGTTCTGTTTTAAACATTTGAATCAATTAAGACTCTATTGGAAAAATAATAGATAAAATTCCTGTAATTTGATAGCCTGTCAGATACGAGTGAATACATGGATCTATGTCTCAAGATGGGATGAAAAACAACAAATGGAGTCAACAGCAACCATAAGGCCATTGCATGGGCAATGACATCTTAGATTAAAACGACGCGAATGTGAAGACAATTCAAAACAACTTCAACTGAAATTAATATAAAATTGTAGATTACACAATGCTAGTCAAATGCTAATACAGGCATAGACAGCTCTAACTTAAAAGATAAATTAGTAGTTAAACTGTAATATATGCAAGTCCATAAGGAAACGAAGACAGTATTGAATACAGACACAGGATTAAAGAACAGTACTAAAGGTCCCGCATAGCTGAGTTCAAACACAGATTTACACTTAAAAATGCAAGAAGAGCAGGCTTTCAGGACTCTTTAACACTAAGCCAAATCTATATAGAGATGCCAACCAGTTAAATAGGCATTATCGTCTCATGGGCATTCAGCTGAATAGACAATGACTTTCCAAATTGTGAAACGCTTATGGCCGTTATGGGGGTAAAACGTTCACGTCCTACCTTAAAATCTTTGACTGTAGAAAATCACAGCCTTAACCAGTAGCAAGACGACAAATTATTGGAGGCCAAACGTTAACTTTGTACAACTTGAAAGTTCAAGTTTCTGGCCAAGAATTAAGGATTCAGACATGAAGAGTCGTGGTCAATTTTCGTCATGCTGTGAGAGAGAAATTTTCAACTTCGGTGACCTTCTGTGTGGGGTCTTCTGTAATATTACGTATTACATGGACTGAACACCGAAGGTCTTCTCCATGGGGTGATCTATAACCACTATTCTTGTGGAGTGAAGAAATGGGTGGCTAAGAACTTCAAGAACGTAATTGAATCTAAACAAATTGGAAGATCATCTAGTCGAGAAGGTTTTAGAGTGGGAATATGAGTCACACACAAGAAGGAAATGTTTGGATAAGAGTGAGTGAGAAAAAGATATACAGAATTGTAAAGAAGGAGCATTGAGGGAGGCTTTAAGCCTCTTATTCCTCACTATGTAATATGATCAGATAGTAGATTCCTCCTCTCTTGTGGATGTAGGCATGATAGTCAAATTACATAAACTTCTTGTCTCTCTTCTTGTATGTGCTTAACCTTATAAATGATTAAAGTCATTTAAAAAAAAAAAACGACTTCAAAAATCAATTTTAAAAAGTTAGTTTCTTAAAACGACTTTAAAATATGTTTTTTTTACTTTCAAAGTTAGTAAAAAATAACTTTAAAAATAGTTTTATAAATTCAACTTTTACTGACTTTAAAAGTTTGAAGTTATCATTGAAATTTAATTCATCCTGCCAAATCCCTTTCCATCTCTATCATCTACAATTGCCCATGTTATCTCTCTATCATTAGGTGCCACACCCATCGAAAAATTCGTGTGTCTTCGCCTGCGTAAGGTATTTCCTCTCTCTCTCTCTCTCCACCTTGTGCAGTCATTAGCTGGCCCCAACCAACTATGCTCATCTCCTCCCTCCCAACTCTCTCTCTCTGGCCTGTACGGTCACCAATCATGCGTGCATCCCCTTCCCTCCCCTCTCTCTACCTATGTGATTGCTGACTGGCCCTGACCAGCTGTGCATGCATCCCAATCGCATCCTCTCTCTCTCTCTCTCTCTCTCTCTCTCTCTCTCTCTCTCTACACTAAGAGATTGGTTGCTAGCCACAAGATTGGTTGCTAGCCACAACTGACCATGTGCGCATCCCCTCCTCCTCCCTCTCTCTGCCTTGCACAGTCTCTGATTGCCCCGATCGACTATGCACACATCCCCATCCCTCCCTCTCTCTCTCTTCCTTCTGCGATCACTGACCATGTGCACATCTCATCCCCCTCCCTCCCTCCCACACACACACACACTCTCTACCTGGTGGTTGCTCTCTCTCTCTCTCTCTCTCTCTCTCTCTCTCTCTCTCTCTCTCTCTCTCTCTCTCTCTCTGTGCGATTATTAACTAGCCCCGATCGACTATGCACACATCCCCCTCCCTCCCTCCTCTCTCTCTATAACACCCTAGGTTTTTATAACAATTTTTTTCTTTTTTTTCATAATAATAATAATAGTCGGGATCCCAAAATCAAAAGACTCTATTAATTATTTTATTAGAAAATTTACTAAAAAAACCTTTGGGTGTATCTCCTTTTTCCAAAAACATTACGACCACGATTAAAAGATAAATATAAGTACGCGGCAATAAATTTAAGACAATATTAGTATCAAATCCAACGTCAAAATCAATGACGCCTTTATTTTTAAAACAATAAATATCTAAAAAGCATAATAATAATGTGGCCCAAGGTCTATCCATTATAATTTTCCACCATACTTAAAGATATGTCCATAATATATATAATTTCATAATCAAATCCATCTAATAAAGATAAACAATCCATAAAATAGGTTCAAATTGTAGTCCATCTAATCACTCACATCAAGCTATTTATCAGCCAAATCAAAGTAGTCACTACTGCAATCACTGTCCCTTCACGGCCTTACCCTTCCTACTATCACACTTGGTATCTGAAGTATTGCAAAACAAAGCAATACCTCAGCAAGCTATTGCTTGTGTAGGTATATAGACATTTAATGTAATAACAAGAAAAACAAAATTGAATAACAATGTTGATATAATGTGTAGGTCAATTATCCATAAAAATATAAGTATCATAAGCAATGCCAATATAGTCTTAAAACATATATGCAGTGAAACATGCATCTCATGAATTTAAAACATGATGATCTCATGGATGTAAAATAAGATATGATCCAATGTAAATGAGCATACAATAACAAACAGGGCACCCTAAGGTACGTGGGTCCCATGAGTGTCCCATACACTCGTATAACAGATTATGAGTACTCATATCAATCTTCTAAGTGTCGTCACACCCAGGCATATCATAACATATCCATGCTCATCATGCAAGCATACAAAACAAGAGTATGGATCGTCATGCTGCGATGGCAACCCCTCTAGGGTCTTAACCACCACTGCTCTCCTTCGACCCCATAATAGGAGACTTAACATCCGTCCCCATGGAAAGGCTCAGACCGGTAGTGTAAACTATCCATGTTACCAAACCCCTACTGAAAGCTATTTGTGGGCAGGTGTTTATTGCATCATAAATCACATCACAATTTCAGAGGGTGCGTGGCCGACCCTACTCCCTCCTAACATGACATCCACCGAGGGAGAGCACCCATTATAAATCACAAAACATGAAAATTGCATATCTAAAAAAACCAAGAGCACTCGTTGCTCACAATCCCCAAGGCACACCTCTCATCTCAGGGTTAGGCTCTCAAAGGACTAGCCACCAAGCCTTCACCATCAATGTTATGAAAACAAATCAATCTTAGTGATGCAATAAGGAAAGATAATTACTAATCATACATAAGATAAGCGGTATCAATCTCATAAAACAATTGACCATGAAAACCCATTCAATATACTATTGAAATCTAATATTGATTATAGCATAAAATGTTGAACCTCACAAAATCTCAAAATACATAAACAAATGACAATCTATCACAATAAACCATGGATGTTATGATAATGCGAAGTTTTAAAAATCAAAACATAACATTAAATGTCGTCACCTACCTTAATAAGAGATAACCCAAATCAAGCATGTAATCCTCTTAGCTCAGATGCTCTAATGTACCTATCAATATCACCGTACAATTTTATGTTATTTATTTTATCTCAATTGAAACTATGGTGATCCAACCGTTGGATCATTCTCTAAGATCTCTATTTATAATTTGATCCTTAATCCCAATGTTACTTGTTATTAATCGGTTTTATCTCATGTTCATCTGCTTTTTTGTGTGTATCTAAAGTTTACTCCTTGATATAATGGTCAGATCATCTTTAGATCAACCAATTTCTAAGATCTGGGTCAAATCAATGGTCTCGATCAATTACTAGGGTAAATAAACCTAATCTGATCCTTAGGACCCTTAGTTAGTATCATATATTATCTAGTTGTTCAAGTCCTGGGGCCTGATCACCCTTTGATCGGTCATATCTAAGTGATTTGGTACTATTTTATAAATTTGGCCTAACTAAATGTGATTAGATTAAGAGTCTAATGCTAAAATCATGTCCCCATCATCGACACAGTTACAACAGACCTTTCGGATAGAAGATCAGGCTTCTATAGCCTCCAAAATCTAAGAAAAACCATCCCATGTAAAAATCAAATAAATAATAATAATTTTACACCGATTTGCATAGGTGAAAAGGGGTTTACACCAGTTTACTTCTACAGAAAGGGGTTTTACACTGGTTTACACAAGCAAAAAGACATTTACACCGAATTACATTGGCGGAATGACGTTTACATCGGCATAAAACGACGTTCTGGAGTGCATGGATGTTGGAACGCACGGCGTGTTCTGGTCATCCAAGACAATGTGCGTGCACTCGACGGGTCTCCTACATGCACCGTCCGCCCCTGTGCGTCCCAGTGGACATCTTGGGCACATCGTCCAATGAGGACAATGAACCCGAGCCGTTCACCTTCTTTTGGCTTGATCGGAGCCCCAAATGCTCCAATTTTTTATCTATTTTAACCATTCCTAAGGTTTTTGGGTCCAAAGATCACAATGAATGGCTCAGATCTACCATATGAGGGGTCCTTAATATAGTATAACCATGCTCCATGATTTTGACTTCCTAGACCATCCAACGGCCGTTCAGCCTAGATCTAGCCCAAATCTGAGAGGGGAAAGTTGGGAAAAACAAGTTAGAGTATGTGGCTTACCTGATTAGAGCTAGAGAGCGAAGATCAAGGTCCTCATGTTTGTGCAAAGTTTCGTTTGTTTTAACAGAATGCAAAGAAAAAAGAGGGGGTTTTCTCTAGTTGTTTAGCATGGAAATGGAAGGGGAAACTCGTTTTTGTAGGGTTAGATCCCATCTTCTCGCATGGAAAGGGAGATCATTGCCTTCCTCCATTAGAGCTGGAATGGGAATGGAAAGGGGTGCCGTTATCAAAATGAACCCCTCAAATTCGCTTCCCTGATAATTTACCAAATTACCCTTGTAACTTAAAATGGTCATATCTCACTCATTTGAACTCTATTTTTTACGTTCTTTATACCGTTCAATTACTATCGACATGTACTTTCAGTTTTTGTGATTTCAAAATCAAATTCTATGCATTAAAATTTTAATTTAATTAATATATTTTGTTACTAATTTAAGGTTAAAAATTGAGGATATTACACACACTCTCTCTCTCTCTCTCTCTCTCTCCAGTAGCTAGTTAGCACTTCACGCATCCCAACAAACCCTGTGTGCCTCTCTCTCTCTCTCCTATTGGCCATGCATGTGAACCCATGCCCCTCTTTCTGTCTCAATTTATCTTGGTTTGGTATGTTATTTTAGCTTTGATCAATCTCAAAAAGAATAAGTTTGAAATGTTTCTTTTCTTTTGTTATGATGTTTTATCCTTGTTATTTGTTTATATGATTCTTGTGATGGTAGGTGTAGGGTATTTAGGATGAAGATAAGTTAATATCTTGATTTATCTCATTGAAAATGTATAAAATAATTGTTGTTATTTGTTATTTGTTTCTATGATTCTTGTAATGGTAGATGTAGGGGATTTAGGATGAAGATATGTTAATATCTTGATTTATCTCGTAGAGAATGTATAAAATAATTGTTGTATAAGTATTTGTTATTTTATTTTAGCTTTTGTTATTTGTTTTTGTGATTCTTTAATGGTAGGTGTAGGGGATTTAACATACTGATCCATATCCTTATTAGAATTCAAAAGTTTCCTTAATTGCCACATAAAGATAGAAGAAGGGTGAGTAGATGGAAGTGAACGCATGGAAAACTAAGAGATGAGTGAGATATGGATGTGTTATGCTATTGAAAAGTGTGTGTGTGTGTGTGTGTGTGTGTGTGTGTGTGTGTGTGTGTGTGTGTGTGTGTGTGTGTGTGTGTGTGTGTGTGTGTGTGTGTGTGTGTGTGTGTGTGTGTGATAAAGATGGCATGAAAACTAAATAGATGATGCATGCTCTATATAAATACGAACATGTATGTAGTCCTAAACTAAGCCTAAATTGATTAGTGCAAAGAAAGATAAAAAGACTAACTAAGCTAAATATGAGATTAAAAATAGAAAGTATCATGTTTCTAATTTAGGAAAGTTCTAAATCTGAGAAGTTAAATCAATGGAATTTTCATTTTGAATTGGAATGGAGAATGTTAATGGTACCTTATACCTATCTATTTACTTTAAGTGTTAATATCTTCTTATAGGTGGCCGTAATTGAATCCTTGGAGGTTTAAGATATTTTTAAAGGCATTGATGAGTTTTGTATTTACATTTTCTTATATTATGAATTTTGTCTCAAGCTTTTGTCATAGATTATTTTAATCATGTTCATGATGTTTCTTTAAGGTTGTAGGACATTGGAATAGATCCTAGTCATCAATCATCTATAGCTTGATTTTGATTCATGAGTCAAAGAGGTAAGGTTCACTAGTTTTTTATTTTGTTGCATGATTATGCATTATATCCATAAAATGTTTGCAGAACTAAATACATAGGTAATTTCCTTAAATATGTATATTCTATTTCTATTAGATTGGAAAATCAAAGTGAATAGTTGATGTCTATGTCATAGTTTCCATTTAAATACCACTACAAATTCATTGGCTAACGCCACCTTTATAATCAATAAATCAAGTTTCTTATGTTTTGTTCTACTTTTGTTTTCCTTAAATGCTTTACATGGACTATTTGATTTCATTGTTCTAATATCATTATGATCTTGTTTGTGGTAAAAATGAAACTTGAGCAATATCAAAATGAAGAATATCATCAATATCAAGAGCATGAACAAGAGGCCAACCTCAATAGCACTCAAAAGAGAAATGGCAGAGAGCAAACCACGAAGGAAAATGTTATCAAGAGAAAGTCAAAAGAAATTAAAGAAATTGTCTAATACAATACTAAGAGACAAGAGATAGGTGAGAGTGTAGTGTCTTATAGTAGTTTTCTCTACTCCACAATAAGAAGCATGGTGCCTATCACATTTGATTATTAGAGATGCATGCCATAAACAGTAAAGGATTCAACATGAGAGATGATGAAGGTATGTAAAAATATTATGTATTATATAATTTATACCTTATCTTCTTATTTTCAAATATAGTAATGCGCTTTGTACTTTGTAGACTACCTTTGAGGTACCTGAATGCAAGAAGATACATGCTTTGTAAAGAGCTAGTAAGCAATAGAGAAAATGAAATAACTACCTTGTTCCCAATTACATAGCTCCATATGTTAATGATCCTTCGAGACTATACGCGGAGCCTCCCATTTATTTTGATGTTTGACTAGGACATGTGGAATGCATTTGTAAAGGACCACACATCCTATGAATTTGAGGTATGTGCAAAAATAATGTTTTATTTAAGAAATGATATGTAACATTCAATTATTACACTTGATTATGTACATATAAATGTGTAGGCAAAGAGTGTGAGCGTAAGTAAGGTGCATGAAACTAATATGCACCCCCACCTCTCCATATTGGACTATGCCTACTTGGAAGAGTGTGAAGAAAGTATTTGCGACAGTTTATTCCTTTCAAATTATATTGTAGGTATATATGTTTTATTAACTAACTATAGTATCTTGCTTGACAATAAAAGAAAGCTAAGACTACGGATCCCATTGATCATGCCATCCTTTAGAAGATGGCACATTCGGTGGGCCATAGTGGCCAAACATTCACAAATGAAGCTTTTGCACAAATTGCTTCTTGCATTATGTGGTTTCACCTTTTTACCCTTGACTACTTTTAATTTTATACAATAAATAAATGAACTAAGCATGTCCTTCTAATTAAATTTTGTAGAACATTCATACCAAAGAAAGCATGAGTACAAAAACTCTAAGTAGCACTACTATCAATTGTAACAACCCCAAATTTCTACTATTGCATGATCGATGTATAAGTTTTCTAGGAGTATAATTTTTTATGAAATTAGAATTAGGAATTGAAACATAAATTGTTAGATTTTACTTAGAAAATGGAACTCAAGGACCCAAAGAATGCCAAAAACAGAGTTCAGATGAGAAAGTTATGGGACTTCAAATTTAGGGGTATTTTAGTAATTTAAAGTTTAAATAAAGAAAAAACTTATAACTTAGATTTGAAATTATCAAATCCAGATTTTACTTGTCGATACAATTTCAACGACATTAAGTTTGCTAAAATCGAAGATCAGACAAATAAATGGTAATTTTCTTACAAAAGGGTATTTTAGTAAGTTCACTAGTGGGCCCCACTTATAGAAATATGGGTCTAATTGTAATGACGTGTGTTGTGCATGTGCAGCAATCATACACGCTGACTAAACCATACTTAGTGGAATCATCAGGAAAGAACATAATGATGGGATGTTTAACGTATAAAAAGAAAAGGGAGAAAAGAAATGAGTTAAATAACTTAGTGGAGGGCGCCTCATTTGATAATGGCACCCCCACTTGAACGAAAACAAAAATTGACGTTAGTCTGTTTCCACCCAAACTTGACCAAGAATAGAAATCCGATAGAAAACAATGGGGAGAGAAAGAAAGAGGAAAGAAGAGAGGGGGAAGAAGAAGAAGAGAAAGAGAAGGAAGAGGAGAAACAAAGGAGAAGAGAGAGGAGAGATGGGAAAGAAACTTGCATGTTAGAAACAATGTAGCCACACCAGAAGAGGGCATGTTTAATAGTTTTAGGTCACCAGAGAAACAGATCTCATCGGTGACAATGGCAGCTTTGATCCCGAATCTAACAGTCCATTCTATTCTACTTAAGGGCACGATCAAATGCCCTTTGGTTTCATTGGGATTGGAGAAAACAATGCTGGATCGAAGTGGGGAACAATGCACTCATGAAGGGTTGCCGGAAAAAAAAAATTCAACAGTGAACTGTCTTCTCTGGTGGCGATGGAGGATGTTGATTTGTGACAACCTAGGTTTTTGAACACTTTTTAATAAAACTTTTCAAAAGGAGGGGCCCAAATTTTTGAAAACCAAAACAATGAAAAACAATTCCAAACGAATTTCATTTCTAGAAAACCCCAAGGGTCAACCATCAACTCAAAACTCAAAAAAAAAAAAAATTTCAAGTAAACATTTTTAAAATAATTTTACTACTTCAGGACTCATCCAGTCAACAGCCACATTTCCATAACAATATAATCAAGTCCAATAAGATAGATATACATACACAGTCCATGTGGAATCATAACATACCTCTCAATGAGACATCTCGATCACTATTCGTCTAACTCCCCATCAGTCCTATCTTTCTCTTAACATCTGAGGCATTGTAACAATAATGCAATGCCTTAGTAAGCAATGCTTGGTAGGTACATAGACATTTAATGTAACAACAATGGAACAAAATCAAATAATAGTGCTGATATAATAAGTAGATCGATTTTCCATGAAAATATAATTATTATAAGCAATGCCAATAAAATCTTAAGATATCATATGCGATAAAACATGCATCTCATGGATTTAAGACATGATATGATCTAACATAAATGAGCATACAATAACAATAGGGCACCCTAAGGTACGTGGGTCCCACGAGTGTCCTATACACTCATATCCAACCTTTGAGTGTCGTCACACTCAGGCATATACTAACATCTCCATGCTCCTCATGCAAGCATACAGAATAAGGGTATGGATTGTCATGCCGCAATGGCAACCCTCCAGGGTTTCAACCACTGCCGCTCCTCGTCGACACCATAATGGGAGACTTAACATCTGTCCCCATGGAAAGGCCCAAACCAATAGTGTAGACTATCCATGTTACCAAACTCCTACCGAAAGCCATCTGTGGGTAGGTGTCTATCATATCACAATCACATCACAATTTCAGAGGGTGGGTGGTTGGCCCTACTCCCTCCTAGAATGACATCCACCAAGTAAGAGCACTTGTCATAAAAGATAAAACACGAAAATTGTGTATCTCAAAAAACTAGGAGCACGTGTGGCTCACAATCCCCAAGGCCCTCATCTTAGGGTTAGTCTCTCAAAAGACTAGCCATCAAGCCTCCATTGTCATCCTTATGAAAACTCATCAGTTTCAGTGGTGCAATAAAAAAAGATAATTTCTAATTATGCATAAAATACATAATATCAATCTCATGAACAACCGATTATAAATCCATTCAATACATTATCAAAATCTAATATCGATCATAGCATAAAACTTTGAGTCTCACAAAATCACAAACTAATAAACAAGTGAAATTAAATCACAATCAATAATGATGTTATGATAATGCAAGGTTTTTAAAATCAAAATATAACATTAAATGTCGTCACCTATCTCAATATGAGATAACCCACTTCAAGAGTATAATCCTCTTAGCTCGTACGCTCAAATGTACCTGTTAGTATCATAGTACTATTTTGTGTTATTTATTTCATAATAATAGAATCTATGGCGATCCGACCGTTGGATTGTTCTCTAAGATTTCTATTTGTGATTTGATCCTTAATCTCCACATTACTTGTTATAATTTAGTCCTATCTCATGTTCATCTATTCGTTTTTGCATGTATTTAACTTTTATACCTTGATTTGACGGTCAGATCATCCTCAGATCAATAATTTCCCAAGATCTGGTTCAAACCAATGACTTAGATCAATTTCTAGAGTAATCACACCTAATATGATCCATGGAACCCTTATTTATTATCATACATTAGCTAGTTGTTCACATTTTGGGGCTTGATCACCCTTTGATCGGTCGGCTCTAAGTTATTAAATAATATTTTATAATTTGGTTCTTAATTTAGTTTCATCTCATGTCCATCTGTTCTTTTTTGTGCGTATCTAACGTTTATACCTTGATTTGATGATCAAATCATTCTTAGATAAATAATTTTCCATGATCTGGTTCAGACCAATGGTCTAGATCAATTTCTAGTGTAGTCACGCTAATATACCCCTTAGAACCCTTATTTATTATCATACTCTATCTCATTGTTCAACTCTTGAGGCCTGATCATCCTTTGATCAGTCGGTTCTAAGTTATTAATTAATATTTTATAATTTAGCTAATCTAAAAGTAGTCAAATGTAGGTTTTCAAGCTAAATCTAGGTCTGTGTCATCAATACGATCGCAACAGATATTTTCGCTCGTGATTTGGACATTTGTAGCTCCCAAAATCAAGTTTTTTGTGAAAAGACTTCATAAATTAATATATTAATTTATAGGGGTCCATATGCGTGCACTGACTTACACCAGCGCACTGTGCGCCCAGGACACCTAGTGCATTCTAGACGTCTGGGACAATGCACAAGAGCGTCCCACACGCACGTGCGATGCACACGTGTGCAACAAAGCACTGCATGCGAGCATCTTTGTCTGTGCGTCCCGGTGGGCGTCTTGGGTGCACTGTCCATCAGGGACGATGAGCCCAAGCCGTTCACCTTGTTTTGGCTTGATCGGAGCCCTAGAAGCTCCGATTTTTTATCTGTTTTCACTATTCCTAGGGTTTTTGGGTTCAAAGATCACAATGAACGGCTTAGATTTCTCATTTGAGGTGTCTTTAACATGGATCTAACCATGCTCCACGGTTTTGAATCCATAGGCCATCCAACGGCCATTTTGATCTGATCTAGCCTAGATCTGTGAGGGGAAAGTTGGAAAACAAGATAAATAACAAGTTAAAGTATGTAACTTACCTGATTAGAGCCGAAGATGGGCGATCAGAGCCCTCTAGTGCGTGCAAACTTCAAATCGTTTTCGCTGCGTGCACAGGGAAAAACAGGGGTTCTCCTCTAGTTGTTTGATGTGAGAATGGAAGGGAAAACTTATATTTAATAGGCTAAGTCCCAATTTTGCTGAATGGAAGGTAGATCAGTGCCTTCCTCCATTAGAACTCTAATGGAAGTGGAAAAGGGGTATCGTTATCAAAACAACTCCCTTTAATTAACGTCCCTAGCAATTTACCAATTTACCCTTAAACTTAAAATGGTCATAACTCACTCATCCGAACTCCTTTTCGACGTTCTTTATACCGTTCAACTCCTATCAATGTGTACTTTTTTTTTAGTTTTTAGGGCCAATTTCTATACATAAAAATTTTATTTTATTTTATTTTATTTATTACTAATTTATTATTTAAAATTTGAGGATATTACATAGATTCTTTGGTAAAAGAATACCTATAGTTAAAGATCATGAGGCCTACAATGAGTACTATAAGAAGATAAAAATGATATAATTAATCAGTTGTGTGAATGAGGTTTGATGATAGTTTCTTAGTCCCTTGTACTTGATTCTCGTATTGCCTTTGTACCTCCATCAAATGCTAGTTGTAATTCTCCTACCAAAGAGGTTCATGAAGGATAACATGCACCCCTCGAAAGAGAAATTTCGAACAAGGAGACATACCCATAGACACTAAAACCTTTGTATTGTTCTTCTGTAATTCTCCTAACTCAACCTTTCTCATGTATGACATATTTATGCTTTGCAAGTGGGTCAATGCCTATTAGCCTTGGATACCCGTCAAAACATCATCACAGTTGGATAATGCTATGAACCTGAATCAATGATTTTGCATGGGATTAGTATGCCACCACATACTAAGTGTGTGTTCATTACCACAACTTTGTTTGTGACTACCTACCTTCCATTTTCTTTAGAAATAGAAAATATCGTAACTACAATGTAGGCACTTGCATATCACACCGCTTGGCCAATGAAATTCATCATTCCCATAGAGTTCACGATATATATCTTTTCATATTACATTCCTCAATAATAATTTTTAGATAAGGACCTTGGTTTAATTAATTATTAATTATATCTATGGTTAATCAATAGTAGAAAGTGCCATTAAGACCACCCATCATTGTATCATTAGCAACCATCGTACAAATGGAATTGATACTAGTATTTATGTTTCATTTTCATCATAAAATTGAATGTCTTTATTTATGAATATTAATTGACTAAAAATCTCTGCAACTTTTATAGCAGCAGTCTAAGGATCGCGTAGAAGTCCCACATAACATGCCTTGATTTCTAAGGTTACTCTACGTACTCATCAACGAAGATAGGGTAATCAACCCCATATGGATCAAGGAGAGACTGTTTACCAATGTCATTGTTGAAGTACCACTTATGGAAGAGGACCTATTACGAGTTTTCCAATGGGATCAGCTTGAACATCCTCAAATTGTCTCCTACAAGGGGTATATGCAAATATTAAATGCTAAAATACTTACCATTACATGTTTTTTTTATGATAGATAATAATTATTTCTTTTATATAGTCTTTCTAAATGATAAACGAGCCTTTTTGAGGTTGAGGATGTATTTTATCAATTCCTTGACACTAGCATTATTTTTAGAGATATGGAGCAATGGCCAATAGAGAGGCATATTGATGATATTTTACTAGGATTCTTTCGGTGCTCCAAGAGGCAGGGCTTAATAATTTTTTACAATAGTGAGCAATTTTTTATTTTATTTTTCTTGCCAACTTATTCTACACTTAATTTTAAATTTTAATCACAATTCATATGATTGTGTACATAGAGCTCATTGGTTGCTGCTCGTTTTAGATGTACATGGTGACTATACTTTCTTTTCCTTTCTTTTCTTTTTTCTTATGGATTGCACCTTTGTTCTATCCTTATAGAAATAATAAATAAGTAAGCTTTTAATCTTTTCATTCATTATGTATAAATAAGTAATTTGTTATTTATATATAATGCATTTGAAGTATAAATTTGTAGAGCATGGTTAACATGGGCTAATGTGACCGAAACTATGCAACCACTATAACACATATGGAAGAATGTCAAGGTATTAAAAATAGTTAATTACTCTATTTTATAACTAATTAAACTTGCAATATTATAAATGATATTTATTGATCCTTTCTATTTTCTTTATTCCATAGAGTCCCAGACAATAGTCTAATTAAGAGTGCGGGTACTATGTGTTGAGATACATGAGGACCTTAGTACTTGATGGTGTTGGTGTTTGCAAATTAAGAAAGGTAAGACATTTTTACTTGTTATTATCTTATATTTTTTTATATTTTTTTTATAGATTTCAACTCAAAATAATGTGTCAACTAAATTAAATATGCTGCATTGCAAACTGTTATGCTTATTAAGTGGGCAAATAAGAAGAGTTGCTCCAAAGCAACCCTTAACAAAATATGAAGCGAATGAGTTGAGTATCTAATGAGTTTCAATTAGAAAGATTGAAGTAACTACATTAATGTAAATTATCGTATCCATAATAAAGTATTCTTTTCATTAGCATGCATGTGTTCTCTTAGGTTTCATTATTTCATTGACGCATATATATTTTATGACATGAATTAGGGAAAATGCAAAATTTGCATTTTCATTGATACATATATTTTTTCTAGTTTTCATTATTAATTTTTATTGAAGTATATATTTTATAGAATCGACAAATGAGGGGAACTTGGAATGTAGAAGTAAATAGATATGTGTATATGGACTTATAAATGAAGTAAACATGAAGGTTGCATTTTCATTATTTTCATTGAAGTATATATATTTTATGGGATTGATGAATGGGGGGAACTTGGTGTGTGAAAGTAAATGAGTATGTGTATGGACTTGCAAATGAAGTGAATGTGAAGGTTGTAATGAATGTATTGTGGTTTTCTTTATCAAGACTTTTCAAGATAGATTTCAATGGATGATGAATTTAGATGTTTTGTATCCTACCTTAGAAGTAAATGTATGTTTCTTTTTCATGTGTATAAAGATTGCAAGAACAATGTAGCAGATGGTACATTGAATGTATCCATAGATAACAATTGCAATGTAAATAAAAGAAAAAAATGGGAACTTTTCAAGTCATTTTGAAGAAAATGACTTTAGAAACAATTGTTTTTAAAGCCATTTTGAAATGAATTTAGAAACAACTATTTTTAAAGTTGTTTTGAAATTGACTTTTAAAGTTATTTTGTAACAAACTTCCTTTTTTACCCACTTTCCAAGTTGACTTGATAGAAGTTGGTTTATGAACAAACTTCTATTAGTGTTTTTAACCAACTTTAAAGTATCATGTGTAGTAGTGTTAATTAAAACCTAAATTATTTTTACTTTAACCAAGATAATCAAAGATTAATGAGAGAAAGATTCTAAGCAATTAAACTAGAACAAGGAAATAAAACAAAGGAAACTAACTAAGGAAATAAAGCAACTAAAAGAAACTTGCATCAATAAATTTGATTACAATGTCCTTGATTACAAGAAAGCAAAGGAAATAAACAAACAAATAAAGTAAAGAAACTTCCTTTTGAAATGTCCATGGTGGGAGTCCTTAGTTCAACTAGGATTTCTATATGTCCTCTTCTTTTCCCAGGTTTGAATTATGCTTTGTAAATTTCTTGTTGTGTCACTCAATAAATATTTTTGCACTTCTCTTCAACCCATATTACACTGAAGTTACCACCAAGCTTTTCTCATCTTAAAAGTCTTCCTACTATCTAGCATGATTCCTTTAGCTAGGAACTTGGATGATTTATTGAATAGACTTGATTTCCTCAACCATACTTTAGGATTGGAAGGAATCCTTTGCTGCCATAGAAGTGGCACAAGGGTTCTTTCTGTCCTTTTTATTCCCAAATCCCAAAAAAAAAATGAAAAGAAAATGGAAGGCTAGAAGTAGAAGGGGGTTGGTGCATGTAATGACTAATGTGGAATAGAGATGGCATGGAAGAGAGATGCGGTGAGTGTGTGTGTGGTTAAAAGAGTGGAGAGCATGGTGTGTGCTTTTCCAATGAATGAAAGGGAGTGTGGATAGTCCTATGGAATAAGGTGATGCATGGAGTTGAAGTGAAGTGGAAGAGAGTGGAATGGTTGTGCATGGAAGACAAGGAATGAAGAGGGGTTTGCATGTAAAACTAAGGGATTGGTGAAGATGCAAGGATGCATTCAGAGATGCATGCAATGGAGGTTGGTGAATGGCATAGAAATACAAGGCATGCAAGGGAAAAAAGAATAGAAAGAATGGGAGAAAGTAAAAAATGGGAGAAGAAAGAAAAGGGAAGTGGGGATGGATGAGATCCTTACCTCTTCTCCAATGTATAAGGACATGCAGATCTTATGGGACCTTTGGCAAGAGTGATCTCTCTCCCTCTATTTCTCCTAGGTGTAGCTTTCAATTCTAAGAAAAGGTGAGAGATATAACTCCCTTCTCCTTCTCCTTCACCTCTATTTATAGGCTTTGGAGTGAAAGCCCTAGTGAATGGAGGGTGTAGATCATAAGGAGAAGGGAGTGATAAATGGTGAGAATTTAAGGAGAATGTAAGGAAGGAAGCAAGGATTAGAAGGAGTTTGGGCGGGGGGGTGTGGAGTGGAATCCAAATGAGGAATGAGATGAGATATGGAAATGGGGAAGGAAGGATAAGGGTGGAAAGGAAGGGGATATACAAGGATGGGAAGGAAGATAGGCTAGGAGGAAAAAGGATAGCAAGGAAAGGGGGAAGAAAAAACGAAAAGAAGTGGGAAATGGAAATATATGGGAGACGAGGCATGGGATTCAATATGGGTGTAATGGAAGTTCAAAAAGTATGAAACAAAGGTGGACCGTTGGATGGAAATGGATCAGGGAGATCTTTCCTCAGGATTTTTCCTTGAAATCTAATGGAGTGGGTGGCGGCTAAGGTTCATGGGCTTTCTCTATTTCATTCCTGGCCTTTGGATCATCTTTACCCTTACTTGAGTGGATGAGATTTTGTTGGACTTTTCTTATCCAAAAATATATTCTTTAAGGGCTCTTTTTCTCTTCACTATTGGATTGGAATGCCATAGAGTGGATGACCTAAATTCCTTTGAGATATCCTTATCCACTCCCTTCTTTTTCTCCTAGCCAAACATTACTTTCTCCATCCAATAGTTTTAAGCAAGGTAGAACATCTCCACCATTGGAGGTGGACATTTTCTTCCTAAAATGTAGGTGGGCAGCTCACAGAAAATATCTCCACAATGGAGCTTCAGTCTAGTCTTCATTATAGTGTATCCATGTTTGAGTGAGTGTTCATTGTTTTCTTAGGATATGTTTCAACAAGGGTAGATCTTGGCCTTTAAGTGCTTGAAAAGTAAGATAATTTTCAACTAGTAGATTTTCTACAAATTGTCTCTCTTTTCACCTCCTTTATTCTCTCCACCTATATGCCTTATTTTTCTCAAATAAGAATACATAAATAAGGGGGAAATGCCACCTTGCATGAAAATTTTGTCCAACCCCCTTAGTTGCTCCCCTTTTTTTGTTTCAATAGGAGAGAAAATATAAGGAATGCATCTCATGCGGGCCTTGGTCTTTTAACTTATTTTATTTTAGAGAATCTTCCATTGTATGTGATTCTAATCTATGTGATTTGAGATACTTTTAGAAGCTTCCCAAGGTGGTAGATTGCTTGCATGCATGCTTAAGAAGTTCTGTTACCCTTATTTTTTTATATGAACACCCTAATTTTCATGAGAATTGTGCATGGGGTTTATGACTGCTCTGACTTTGATAATGGCACCCAATTTTCATTCTAAACTTCCAAATTTCATGTTTGGCATGTAGGTCCATAATGTAGTTTAGATTCTAAACTTATTCCTTTTTGGTTTAAAATTACCAAAAATACCTTTTCTCATTTGTACCATGGACCTGCAAAATAAAGAATTAACCCTAATTGGTGATATTTGTAGAAATTCAGGGCTAAAATATGCTAAATATAGAGGCATGTGTGTGATAATTCTATATATGTCATCCAACCACCCAAATTGAAACAAAAAAGAATAAGATTAGAGAAAACCAACCTATAACAAGTCAATACGACAAAAAGACCATTAGAAAAGCTAAAACAAAAAAAGTCACACAAAAATTTAGATGATAAAAGTATCTCATTATACAAAGACCCTAACCCAATGAATAAAGCTCATGCACAAAAATCACAAACATTAGCCATAGATAGAGAGTTGATGTTCGAAAATTACCATTCTCCTTACTTCGGCTGTCAGTCGTTGGGTATAAGATAAAGGAAGTGTTGATCTTTATGAATCTATCATTTCTACTAAAGTAAACTATCAAATTCTGAGATCTTGCTTTCTCTAGTCATCAGTCATCGAATAGTGTCAAAAACCCAAATGATACTATATTTAAGGTGATTGGAAAAGAGGGTTTGAGGCTATAGTTAGTAGACAAGAAGATTAGGACAAGTTTTGAACGACTATCATGCAACAATCTCTTGGATAGATCTACTTCGATGACTAATTTGGAAAAAACACTACACGCACTAGAAAGAGAGATACTATCATGTTACCCATCACCTTTGGAAATTGTTTATGCAGAGAGAGAGAGAGAGAGAGAGAGAGAGAAGGGTATGACAACTCCAACTCTTATAAGGAGGGTTTTTTAAGACAAATAAAAAACTATTTTAAAAAATAAGTTACTTTAAGATGATTTTTTAGCCATCTTAAAAAACTTATTTTTTATTTTTTAAGATGATTTTTTTCAACCATCCATTTTTAAGATGATTTTTAAAAACCAATTCTTAAGATGGAATTTTTTTAACTATCTTAAAAAAACATATTCTTTATGATAGTTTTTTTCAATCGTCTTCAAAAGACCTCTTCTTGATATAATTTATTATAACTTTCTTAAAAAAACTACTTTTTACAGACAACATTTTAATTGTCTTTTGAATTGGATGTTTTAAGATAGTTTTTTAACCATCATTTTAATCAAGCTCTTTTAAGATGCCTTTTTAATTGCCTTATTAATCACAGTTTTTTTAAAATGGTTTTTTCTAACCATCTTTTTTAAGATAGTTTATTCTAACCATCTTTTTAATCAATTTTTTAAAGATGATTTTTCTAACCATTTTCTTAAGTTCAAAATTTAATTTTTTAAACTTCCTCCAATGACTTTTTAATGCTATTTTTTAGAAACTGGCTTCTTAAATTATGTTATATAAGACATTTTTCAACCATTTTAATTTTATTTAATAAGGTGGTTACCTAATAATGGTCTTCTTTTATTGTCTTAGAAAACAGCAATTTTAGTGGTGCTGATTTTTTGTGTATATTACTCATTAATCATTCAGCCAATTTTGGTTTTATTTTCTTTCTTTCTTCTTATGCATATTCAATCAAGTGATATTTTCTAATTTTTACATATTAATCCATAGGTGACATTAGAACAATTTTTTTTATTATCAATATATGAGATTTTTTTATATTTTTGAAACATCATAACATGGCCACTAGAGTTTGATTCCTAATAACCATGGAGAGATGGGTTAGTGTTATGTTTAAGTGTGTCTATCCTTCTTGAAATACAGACCACTAGTTGATCATTTCTTAATTTAAACTTCTTACAGTATGAGAACTTGGGAAACAATTAAATAGAACTTTATGATTTCTTAATTGTAGAAGTAGGTTTTATTTTAGAATTTTCTATCTTATGAGAATATTTTTTTTATTGTGTTTATTGAAACAAAAAAAATGTTTTTACAATTTGGTGGAAGCAAGATTGGTCTTTTATAATATTTTGTAGTTCTAAAAGAAAAGGCACACTTTGGAGTGATTTTTCATAACAAAAGTGCAATTGCTTTATGTCTTACCAGAAGCTTGAGTTCAATAAAATTTTGTAAGCAATTAAGGCTAACTTCAATAGCAAGTATGAAGAGTACCCAACGAAATGGAATGTAGGATAATGAGTTCAAAATCTCAAGCCAGGACAACGGTCAAGGAAAAGATATTGGGCAAGGAAGCTACCCAGAGGATGACCCATGGAATTCTCTTCTATACAATCACAATGATTTTCTTTTTGTCCCCAAGGTTTTGTTTGTTCATTTCTTCCCATAGTATTCTCTTCTAGCACTTAAAGAAAATTGATCTTTTCTAATGGGGATGAAAACCTAGATGGGTCCACCACCTCTATCCACAATACTATAACTCCATGACTCACATCTGATGAGGCTTAAAACTTAGAGGAACACAGTGCTAGAGGAACATGATGGCAAAGAAAAAGAGAAGATCTTTCTAAGCCCCTCTCTAATAGTGTTATGTACCGTTAGACATTTTGGTCCAATTGTTACTACTTTAAATTTCAGTATATGTAGAAATATATATATATATATAAGAAATAAAATGTTAAATCTCAAAAAATTCAAGGCTTTTTGGCCAAAAGCCCTATCTCAAATGTGGAGTAAGGAACTAAAGTGTAGAATGTGGTACTTGATTGGTAAATAGGGGGCTATGGACATAGCAAAACTTGTAAATTCAAATGCATGAAATATTTGGACAAGCAAACACAATGGTGTATCAACAATATGTCTTATTTTATTCAAATGCCATGTTCTACTTATATGTATGTGAGCAAGATCTATGGTGGATGATGTTGTATTTAAATAATATGGGGTGAGAGAAAGATATTATCCAACCAACCATACTGAAAAGTTGTCAATAGTTGATTAAATTGCTTGTCCACCAAGCTTCATAAACAAATGATGCACATTAAATATTTCTTTAATAGGAAAGAGATAAGTAAATTTGGTAGAATCTTCCATAAATATAAAAAGGGCAACCCTAGTGTGTGAAGGTCTCGCGTATGCGGGGTCTAAGGAAAAGGTGAACTGCAAGGGTCTATAGTATGCAGCCTTACCTTGCATTTTTGCAAGAGGTTGTTTCTACGCCTTGAACTTATGACCTCAAGGTCATATGACCACAACTTTACCATTGCGCCAAGGGTCTCCTTCCATCCATAAATATGACTAAAAAAACTAATGGCCATTTATTTTCTGAATTGAGCAAGGCCCTCATATTACTCAACACTAATTCAAGAGCCCTAGAACTAATATAATTGGTGACATTGAGAGAAAGCTTATAAGCCTCTCCCTTATTACAATTCAAATAAGACTATGGAATAACCCTAGAATCACGCATAAAGGTGGTCTTTTGTTAACAATTTATTTCATGAAAGGAAAATTTAAATGGTCTTGTTATTGATGCTAACAATCAAGGTCTAGTTTTTGTGAAATAAACGAAGGATTTAGGTAAATCACCAAAAGCAGTTTGTGGAGCAAGCTCATAAAGGCCTCCCTCACTTCCCCTATGAAAAGTGGATCCTTAGGTTTTTTATCATTAACAACAAAGTGGTGAGTCAATAAATTCAAATATGACATCATTATCTCAACAATAACAATGCACAAAAAGCAGTTGCTTAGTTCTACTAAGCATATGGAGAACATCTTTGAATTAAAATAAATGAGTTTTAAATGGAAAGGAAGAGGAGCCAAAGTGAGAATAAAACCCGTCCTCACTTTTACCTTGTTACTGCCTCTATATATGACGCCCATGAAGAGGGGGGGGGGGGGTTGAATTAAGCCCAATTGGACATTGAGAAACTTCTGCACAAAGTTCTCAACAACAAGGACAACTTTAGAAATTAAAGCACTGGCAATCAAAAAGCTAGATATAGAAATTTTTATAGAGCTTCATCCATCCAACCAAGTTTTTAACAACTAACTCCTATTGGGAGACAAGTTTTAAAACTTGGAAATGATAGTCATAGTGTTGTTCCCAAAGGTAGTGGACTCAATTTTCTAAGGCAATCAACTTAGTTCCATATATATTAAATCCACTCCTAGGTTGGTTGACTTTTATCTTAGGCTAGTTGGCTCATTTCCAAACCCAAAAGTGAAACCCACATTACTGTAATGGTAATTGACTCATTATCAATTGATAGTCAATGTGGTTATCAAAGTGTACCATTCAATGACATACTTGACTAGATTTTATAATTGAGTTGACTTGATAAAACTGTCAACATAAAGTCTCTACATAATTACCTTGATTTTTAGGAAAATCATTCTTTCTCCTTGGGTAACTTTGTTCCATATCTAGTCTTCTTAGGAAATTTTGACAGTCAACTCTATTTTCAATTTCAATTGAGGCAATAGAATCTGCTAGTTAATTCGATTAACACATTCCATGTTTCTTCTTTTGAGTTTCACTTAGAAATACAACTAACATGCTACTCTTACGTAGCTAAATTAAAGAACTTTACTTTTCTCAAACATCACATCTAATTGACTCATAAAATCTAGGCAATTGATTGTTTCCCAAGAAAAATTGTATTTTGATCTTCGACCTTATGATATCATAATTTATTCAACTAGATCCAAGACAATAGACTTGACTAACAAAATTTTTTGCAAGTTATTTGAAAAGTAGTTAAATCAATTTGAGGCAATCAACTGGAATGCTAATGTCGTCAAGCTTTTCTACAAAGGTCAGTTGATTGGATTTTTGGGCTATAAGTTGGATTGTTCAATTCTAAAATCTAATAAACTCTTCTTAAATTTTCAGTCAACTCAAAATTGTTGAACATGAATTTTGACAGTATGAGTGTTGAAACTTGCTCAATTCATTATCAATTTGTTTCTAACTCTTTGTACGATCTTGCAAATGCACAAATTGAGTTAGAAGCACAATGTTTAAAGCTTTGTTGTTAACAAAATTGAGAAGGTTTGGGTTAACATTTTCCTCTTTTGATGATGAGAAACTCTTTAGAAAATAACTCCAAAAGATAAAAAGAAATGACCCTTTCTTTTCAACTATGCTCTCCTCTTTTGTCATATTAAAAGAAGGTAGAAAAGCATGAGAACATGATGGGAAAATTCCCCTAAAACATAGCTACTCCTTTTGATACGATAATTTTGATTTACAAGAGCTATTCTTACACATAAGAAACATAGAAATAGAAAGAGTAACTAAAAAGAACGTTCATTAAGTAAATGTAATCATTTACATCCCAATCACAAATCACATGTTCAAGATTTGACATCCAGACAAAAAAGTACAATATTTCAAGCATTCAATATTTACATTCCAGACATGAAATTCAAACAAACAAAGGAGAACAAGTTCAAAACATTTCAAAAAGAAACTTAAGACACATTAAATCTTTGCTCCTCGGCCTACAATTCATTTTGGTGCTACCTCAAGTGGAATATGATATGAAATTTCAATAGCTTCAACTGATGGAGATGGAGAGTTGGGTGTGGGTTTAGGAGTTAGTGATGGAGTTGTATGCTTTGATGCAACTGATAGAGACCTTACACTAAGCCACTTGCTGTGTAGTAATGTGAAGAAGTAGAGTGTTCCCCTATAGGTTCATGAATTCATATGTCATGGTCGTGAATATTTCTCCAACCTCTTCAATCTATTCTCCTAGTCGTGAATATTTTCCATCATCCATCTTTGATTCAATTAAATATAATGGAATTGAGCACAAATTTAGGTGGTAGTGCTCGTGTTTTACTAGCAAGGGCCCTTGTAGGCTTGGATGTAATAGCTCCACAAGCATTAGTAGTATCAACTCCTTGCACATTGCATCATCAACATTCATTAAGGTTCACCATCTCTAACCTTTTGCACTACTTATACTTGCTCAATTCATGTCAATTTGTTTCTAACCTTTTTTATAATCTCTCATATGCACCAATTGAGTTAGAACACAATGTCTAAGATTTTTTATCAACAAAATTGAGGAGGCTTGGGTCAACATTTTCCCCTTTTTGATGGTGGCAAACCCTTCTGAAAATAACTTCAAAAGATAAAAAAAATGGTTCATTTCTTTTCAACTATGCTCTCCCCATTTATCATAATAAAAAAGGGTAGAAAACTAAGAGAACATGATTAAAAATTCCCCATAAAATATAGCTACCCCTTTTGATAGGACAACTTTACAAGATATTCTAGAACATAAGAAACACAGAAATAGAAAAAGTAACCAAAAGGAATGTTCATTAAGTAAATGTAATCACTTATATCCTAATCACAAGTCACATATTCAAGATTTGATATCCAGTTGATTAAAATAATGAATTCCAAACACTAGATTAAAATTGATAAGCAAATAAATGAGATCCATTCATTTGATGATTGGATCAAGAAGATCCAATGATTTTGATTAATGGATCAATGATCCATTGATTTTATTGAAATGGATGAGAGAATTGATGTGATCAATTCATTTAATAATTGGATCAATGAGATTCAATGATTTTGATTGATAAATAATGAGATCCATTGATTGGATTGAATTGATAAGAAAATTGACAAAATACATTCATTTGATAGTTAGATCAAAGAGATCCAATGATTTTCAGTAACTAGTTGATATGATTCATCAACTTGATTGAAATTGATGAGCAGATCTATGAGAACCATTTTTTTCTTGAAATTGATTAGTGGATCAATGGGATATATTCATTTAATGATCAGATCAATGAGATCCAATGATTTTGATTGATGAATTTACATGATCCATTGATTTAATTGAAATTGATGAGCAAATCGACATGATCCATTCATTTGATGATTGAATTGATATGATATTGTAATTTTGATTAAGGGATTGATAGGATGCATTAATTGGATTGAAATTGATGCGCAGACTGATGAGATGCAATCATTTGGTGATTAGATCAATGCGATATAATGATCATGTTGATAGATCAATGACATTTGTTGATTGGATTGAAACTAATTAGTGGATTGAAGGGATTCACTCATTTTATGATTGGAACGACGAGATTCAATAATTTTGAATTTATTGATTTGATTGAAATCGATGAGTGAATCAGTTGATAGGATCAATGAGATCTAATGATTTCAATTGACGGATCAACAAGATCTATTAATTGAGGAACGGGTGAATAGAAAGTTCAAAAGTGACTTTTTTGCATTTTTGGGAGACTTATATTAAACAACTTTGAAGTGAGACTTCCCGTAAACCATTTGTGCAACCTTGGAGGCGTAAGAAAGAGAGAAGAACTCGAGGAAAAATATCTTGGAAGGTAATTTCCTTCCAATTTTCTTTGAAGAATATGATTTCTTCGCATTCTCAAAATTCATGCTTTGACATTTTACAATGCTTTGATTGATCTATGAACTTGTTTTTAATTTCCTATGGTATATGCCAATGATATGAAAGTGAATCTAATGACGTAGATGAATGGGATTGATGAGAGAGAACAAGAAATGATTTGATATTCATTACATTGCAAATGATTAGTTTATGCTCTCTCTCTCTCTCTCTCTCTCTCTCTCTCTCTCTCTCTCTCTCTCTCTCTCTCTCTCTCTCTCTCTCTCTCTCTCTCTCTCTAATTGATTGATTATAGCTTAGTAGAAGCTTGCATTAGTTTTTCATACTAAGAGGAACTTGCATTCTAGCTTGTAGATGGGGAGACCTGCCCACATATTGGGGATTACAAGAATTCGATGAGGGTTTATATGGACACTAGAGGTATCCTAGAGCCTGCAACTAGTGAGACAAACTTTTAGTTGTTCTATAGGCTCTTTCATCTAAATGAGATGGAGGAAAATGTTTATATGCCTTTGGAGGACAGGGAACTATAGAGTCATTGTAAATGATCTATTGTGGAGGGATTTTGTATATAGAACTTTAGGGAAGAATAGTGAATGAACCATTGCATATTGCCCTTTTTGCTTATTTATTTTGCCGACTTCATCATGATGCTGGTAGAGTCCCTTGTAAGCTAATATAGGTGGTCAATCAAGCTATAAATAACAATCAAGCTATAAAACACTCACATGCATAGATGAGTTTCGTGCAGATGTAGTAGTGATCTAGTGTGGAAGTATTGGAATTCTCTATGTGAGTTTCTTGAGTTCCTTATCCTTCCTTTTCTCATTCATTACATGATTTCCTACTAATCTTTGGTTTCATTTGTTGATGTTTTGGCTTGTGAAGAGGCTCTCAATCTCTTACCCTCTTATGTGTAGGCTCTCAATCTTTTACCCTCCTATGCATAGGCCAGTCCTAGTTAGATTTCTATTAGGCACTAAGAGGTTCTAATAGAACTTCACTAAGAGCGATTAGGAAGATTCGTTAGAGGATGTGAATGTCTCAAATATCAGGTGGCAAATGCCCTCATGTAATGGGGTGGAATTCCTTTATAGTTGTAGGAACACCAACTATGTGCCCTTAGTTGGGTATGAGCACACTTTCTTTTATTATCTGGTATGCATTGTGAGATAGTTCAAGTATGAGCAAGGAGATATCCTAGACTTACAAAACTTCCATTCTCTAAAGGAGTATGATACCATAATCGTTAAAGAAATTAGAAATTATTAGAGGAAGATGAATATTAATATGAAGCCATAACAGAGTATGACATCCTAGGGTTATAATGTGAGATCTATGGAAGAATGATTCATGGGCCCTTGGTGTGTGATAATGATGATGACTCCTCAAGGGGTGATTATGTGATTGATTGAATCACATTAAATAGGAATTTAAGACTTTAAACATTTACCTTCAATTATGATAATCCTTAACTCTTAGCCTTTTTATTTGTATGCTTAGATTTCTTTCATACTTTAGATTATTAGTTTGCCATGGATTTGCTTTATCTCATTGTTGTTTTTCCTTTTTCTTCTCTTTTTTTTTTTGACATAGCCCTCTTTTAGTTGTAGCTGGTCTCTTTTCTTTTTCTTTTTCTTTTGCTTCTTCTTCTTTTTTCTTTTTTATGAATGATAATGTGAGATAGCTTATAGGGAAAATTATGTTTATTTATCTTTAGGACCACATTTATGGAGCATAAGTTGCCTATGTAACTCCTCATAACTTAGAGGATCAGGTCCAATGTAGCTTTTGGAATTAATGCCCTAGGGGTACTTAGGCAAACAAGTAGCGGTTTTACGACGTTTAAGTATGATATCTCTTAAGTTCATCCTTATTGGTGACTCCCTAGATATTTCCATAGTAAACTTCTTTGACAATGTATTATCCTTCCATTTAGGCCAAAACTTGCCTAGAATCCATATCCAACTTACAAATTTCTAAGCTTGTCCTTCTTGATGAATGCCCTATAGACTTGATTCAAATATCCTTGAGTGTGATAGTGTTTTCAATCATATCTCATCGAGAAAGTGCAACTGATCATAGTGGGCCTTGATCTAATTCTCTTTAGGAAGATTACTCTCTAGGACAACTCTTAATTATGGACTCTTAATTTCTATAGGAAGGACTGCTTTAATTGCATAGAATAGATTGTAGGGAGTTGTACTTGTACAAGTCCTCTTAGTGGTCCTAAAACCCCATAGTGCATCAAAAAGTTTATCAAACTAATCCTTATTTTTCTTAATAATCTTGCTGAGCATGACTTTGAGGTTCTTATTTGTTGCTTCCACTACATGATTTCTTTGTGACCTATAAGGAGAAGAAACGTGACTCTTGATGTTGAATTCATCATACAACTTTTTGTTTTTACATTTATTTGGAAATGCCATCCATTGTCAGAAATGAGCTTATGTGGTACACCATACCTTCCAGTGATATCAAACTTGATGAACTTGGCTACAACCTTAGATGAAATAGCATATGATGTGGCTTCAACCCACTTTGTGATGTAATTAATGTGTACAAATATGTACTCAAGCCCTAATAAAGACTTAGGTGATATTTTGTCAATGACGTTGATTCCCCATGTGGAGAATGGCTAAGGAGAGTTTAGTTGATGCAACTCATTTAGAGGTCATGAGTTAGATTAGCATGAGTTTGCCACTTGTGGCCCTTCTTTACATACTTGCAAATGCCTCTTTGCAGTGAGGGCTAGTAGTAGCCTTGCCTGAGAATCTTCTTAGCTAATGTAAGACCAATCATGTGTGGGCCACATATGAGTATAAACTATAGGACCTACTGTAGAATTCAATGCATTGCGGAAACAAAAAGAATCAATCTTTTAAAAAGAAAAGATGGCAAAATAGCTACATTACGAATGCAAGAAATATTAAAAGAGGATATAATTGAAAGTTAATTAAGATAGTTTGGCACTTCATGATTTTTCCAATCAGACAATCTAACTCATGTGTTGCCATCAGTGCATGTTCTCTATTGCCACCCAATTTTGCTCAGACCATATCAAACCTTCTTTCTGTAATTGATATCTTCTCATCATTGTTGGTAATAGATGCTTGCTTATCAGTGACTATTATTTGGGATTCCTTGATGTGATGTGGTGCTTGGATGGCCTCTTGCTTAAGCCAATTACTACTCCTCCAACCCCACTATCTTCTCATCAATCGAAGGCTATTAATTGCTCAATCTCAATCCCATGAGCTAAGTTCTCATCCCTCACCAAGTGCACAACAACCTCGAGCTTGCAATCTTCATTTCTGAAATGATTGAACTTCATGCTCATGAGAATAAACTGCATTCATAACTTTTTTTTACTAAGGGCACATCACACCATTAGAACTTCCAATTTGATCATCCATTTTTAGGGCATGTCAAACCCTAATTCTCAAAGTCTCATATTAGCTATGGAGTTCCTTGTTGCTTTCTTTAATTTTCAATTTTTGATCAATTGGTTGTTGCCACGAGCATATTGGATGGAGAAAAGATCCATTACTTGCTTGATGATGAATTTGTTAGTGAAAATTAACCCTTGATATAATTATTGAGTCCAACTGTATTAGGTTATCATTATGAAATTTTTTTATGAAACCAAGCGCATGACCTGCTTGTTGACAAATATTGTGAATAAGGATAACCTAATGAAAGCTTTTGTCAAATTTTCTAATGACACTTTAAAAAATCTGAGTATTTGTTGGTATCAAAATTTCACAAAGTTTTGGAAGAAAACAGAACAATTGATATGTGTTGTCTGGTTATCAAACTTTTTTAAAAGTTTATATAACGCCACTGGCTAAGAAAACTATTTTTCATATGACCTAAACTTGGAGTTTTCTTACCAATCTTTTGGTTTCTAACAAAAACAAATTTTCATTTTTTTTAGCCTTTAAAATAAGAAAAATAGCCTTGGCATTTTGGTTTTAAAATTTTGACCTAAGTTTCAAAAATCCAATTTTGTGCTATGAGTTAATGGTTGACTTTCTTTTCTCTTAGACTTAGGTCTTATGACTAGTTTTTGGACTCAAATGGGGGTATTTTCTTATTTAAATTAGAATATCTTAAACAAATAAAATTAAAATAATGTCATTTACTTAAATGACATTACAATGTATATAAGTAAGCTTTGTAGTGCGCAACACTTTGCAATCTTGTTGTTTCAAGGATTTTTTTGACAAAACCTCTCACCATTCTCTTTCAGATAAAAACCTCCAAGATGTACATTCACAGGTCCATAATGAATTAGAACTCTCTCCAACTACTTTGTAAGTCATTTGAGAGTCTTGACTCATGCAAATGCCTATCCACTTACAAAATCCTATCTTTTTAGTTCTCTTTCTCTAGAGTTTTCTACATAACAACAAGGATTTCACTTTGGTTTATGTTAGGTCCGTTTAGGAAAAAGAGAGAAAAATAAAGAGGGTCCCACTGAATTCCGCACTTATGTTTAGGACCCCTAACCACTTAAGAGTCTTAGCCCTCGAGAGGTCTCTCTCTCCTTCTCATTCATTATTTGTCTCCCTCTCTCGCTCTCTCTTCCCACGTTTTTTCTTTCTCTTTCCTCTCACTTCATGCCATTGCTTCTAGCCTCTCACATCTCTTTGGAATCCCACTTCAACACAACTCCTATACTCTCTCTCATGTCCAATCTCCCACTTAGCCCATAACTCCAACTACTCCAGCCCATTATCTTGCCCATTTCCAACCCAACTCTATCTAACCCATGTCTCTCATCCCTCTCTCTCTCTCTCTCTCTCTCTCTCTCTCTCTCTCTCTCTCTCTCTCTCTCTCTCTCTCTCTCTCTCTCTCTCTCTCTCTCTCTCTCTCTCTCTCTCTCTCTCTCCACATTTTGTTTCCCTTTATTCATCTTTAGAAACTCTCAACCAATCAACAAAACTCCCATCTATCTTCTTCTCCCTTGATGTTTTTCTTAACCAACTCCCCCACCTTCCATTTTCCTAAACTTTCCACAACTCCCTAATAACCTACATTTATAAGTCCCTTCTTCCTATCCAAAATCGGGGAGGGAGACAAACATATAGAAAAAGAAAAAAGTGTCAAAAGTTGAGAGATTATACAACATTTCTAAGAGATTTTCAGAAATTTGGAGAAAGGTAATTTTCTTTCTCTCTTCTTCCTCTTTATTATATTGCAAGTCTCTTTTGCTCACGAGTAGAGCTAGCCATGCCCAAGAGAGAGACTTATCTTTCTAAACTAATACATGCTTTTCAAATCTATGAGTAGAGTTTGCTATGCCTAAGAAAGTTTCTACTAAACTTAGATTATGATAGATTGTCCTTCTTATGGATAGAGCTTGCCATGCCCTTGGGAATCCATCTATTATACTTTGGTTCTTTGAATGAGTCTCCAAACTCTCTTAGGTAAGCGAAGCACGTCCTTGATGATACATAAAAATTAGGTGCCCATCATTCTTTCTGGAGAAGTCCTATGATGAACCCAACTCTAGCAAAATGAGCCTCATTAATCATCAGGACTTGTCACCCACTTTTTCTTTCTAAAAGACACATGAATGCAAGACTCCTAAATTCTTTAGGATCTTATGGTTATTAAAGAGATTTTAAGACTGCAAACAACTTGCAAAAATGACAGAGTCCTAATTGAATCAAAAGTTATAGAATTGAAAATTTTTCCTAAATCCTAAAGTCCCACAGTCATTCTAACCTAACTAGTTCCTATTATCATAAAGGGAAGAAAAACTTCACAGCAAAAAAGAGTTTCTTAAATTACTAGAAATCCCATTGCTTAAGGATTGTTGAAATAACTTAGAATCCTACAATTATTAGAACTCTAAACCAACAAAGACTAACAATTTAAGGATTTCTAAGTTTATAAAGAATCTTAATATGAGTATAAAGTTTAGAGCCTTGAGTTCTAACATCCCAAGACTCCTTAATAAAATAATCAACATATCCTAGTTGACATATAAAACTAGGTACTCTGCTCTCTTTCTTTCTTTTCTAGCAAATTTAAATCTACTTTGAGCTTAAACCAATTTGGAGCCCTAAGTAAGAAACCCCTTATACTACTCTTCTAGTTCACTTGTAAGGATTTAGAAAAAGTGAAAAGAGAGAGAAACTCAAGAGAAAAGTGAAAAGTGGGGTTTTTGTCTTATGCTTTGTGTTTCTAGGATTTTCTTTAAGGTTTTTGAGAGAGGGAGAGAAATAAGTGTGTATAGGTGGTGGTTTGTGGAATTGATCCAAACTAGAAGTTTGTACTTTATTTTATCTAATTTCTCATAGTGAAAAGGACAATGAATTTTCGGAATAGGCACACCACCAAACCATCCAAATTGTTGTGTCTATTTTCATGCTTTTATTTATTTGTTGTTCCTTATATGCATCATCCTAGCTGCTAGTTTTTTTCACACTACATATATGGTAAAAATGATAGAGTAAGTTTTCCCTCACCTACTATTAATAGTAAAGATATGTTAGACTTTTTTGATACATGGGAGGCACTTAAGAAAATCTTAAGCAGTGCATGATATTTTGTCTCTTTTATTGACTTATCTAAAAATGTGTTGGTATATATGTTTAAAAGGAAGAGCAATACTTTAATTTTCTCACTTCACTAAACTCAAAGGTATATTTGAAAATTAGAAAAGGAAAAAGATTAAGTGTCTAACAATCAACAATGGGACAAGGTAGAACTCAAAAGAATTTGAAGAGATATTAATAACTTTATGGGATGAAATCTTTGCCTTCTTAAAGACCCAATATCATACGCATCATTCTTATAACCTCCATATGAAGACAGCCTCTCAATGGCCCTAGAACATGCGCTCTGCCCATGCCATATTGGGATGAAACCTTGGCCTTTCAAGTCCCTAGAACATGCGCACAAACATCATCAAGATATGCTCTAGATTTGAGCCACTCAATGGCTCTAAACTGTGCGGGGGTAGCATACGTAGCTAGGATGAAATCATATCCTCCTTAAGATTCTTTCTCATATATATAAATAACACGGGAGACATGATAAGATCTACAAATAAAACTTGGTCTCTTTAGAACTTAGAACCATGTGCACCTAGCATGTAAAAGCATGTGTAAAACTCGACTATTCTAGATTTATATCATAAGCATAAGTACTTGAAATCACACAAGGGAATCCAACTATCTCAGGCCAATATCATGTGCATGCGTATGTATGAAATCATGCGAGGGAATCATGCACATATAACTCCAATTCATATACTCAAATCTCATGGAATATATAGAGAAATTTCATCTCCGAAACGTCTCAAAACTTAGAGATATGTCAAGACTGAGCAGCCTAGAGTTACCTACCAAAAGCGTGTCGATCTGTGGCAATTCCCTAGCTTTCTCCTCCTTTTCACCGGTGTTGCGAACAAGTTGTCCTCCCCCAAGCATTAGGTGCACAAGTCCTTTCCTCTTTTTCTTCCACTCTTCCTTTCCCTCTTCCTCCCTTTTCTCTCTCTTTCTCTCCTCCCTCCCATGGAAAACTTTCAGAAATTTTGCTTCGGCAGGGGGTGTCCAAGGCTTATATATGTTTCCACTTGAGTTTTCCTTGCTGCCCGAGGCATTCTGCACTTGCCATCCTCTATTTTAACTTGGGATAACTTTTCTAACTGTCCACCCACTTGGCTCCCACGTTTTCTATCTCATCCCAGCTCATAGCCAACTCTATAGTCGTTTGCTATTACACAAGGATCAAACGTCCTATGTTACTTTCCTACTCCAATGAAAACTACATTATTTTGTTTCTAATTAGGACTATCACATGACTTCTACACCCATCCTTCTAATTCCATGATGAGTTTGACATGTGTAGTTCTATTCTTATACGTCACTCGATTCATCATGGCTGCCCTCGATTCCCATTTCATGTGGCCTATTATGATTACATCTTAACCACCCATTCTCTCTAAGAGCAAGACGTGTTCGGCAATCTATCTCAGCCATCTATCTCCCTTAGTGGATAGACGTGTTTTGGGTAGCTCATTTTAGCCGTCCATTACTTCTAAGAACAAGACGTCTTTTGCAACTCTTCTTAGCCATCCATTCATGGCTACATGTTTCCTACTAACTCACACGTCCCTACCACCTTGCTTGGCTTGAAACGTTCTATATTGCATGGAAATCCCTTGCAATCCTAGCCACTCTTCTCTCATGGAATTCACGTGCCACTTAATTAGTTTATGTGTCAGACGGCCCTGCCATCTTGCATGGCATGAGACGGGCTCGATGTTGCATAGCATTCCACGTGACATTTCGACTAGAATCCTAGCCATCCAATCTTTCTAGCTCTCATCTAGTTCGTCTCAATCCCTCCTGCCAGCTTGCATGGCATGAGACTGCTAGATTTGCATGGCTTTCTCGTTAAGTCGCAGCCTTCCATCACATCCCATCTAGCTTGCCCTACACAATTCTTGAGATCTAGGACGTCCCATGTGAAACCGTCCGCGGCTCTCCCACTCAAGCTGTTCCAATGTTTGGTTTTTATGACACTTGGATAGGCCCTACCGATGTCTTAACATTTGGGCCCTACATTAGTAATAAATACCAGCCCACTTAAGATCCTGGGCTTGTGTTTACGTGGACTATCTGGTTTAAATGAGGAGATGTCCATAGTGAGACATTTCTCACATGTCAGTGACTCATTACATTCACTATATCATAAATCCTCATGGATCATCCACTCGTAAATTTCGGATAAACCATCATTTTATTTATAGTAAAAATGAGTACAAAATTAAAGATATTACAACCCAAAGCTATCCAGGTCGACCTAGAAGGACACTCTAACATCTTCTATTTAGCTTAAGGATAATGTGACAACTTATGCTAACATCACAGAGGAGCATGAACTTATGCATACGAAAGAATGTGACTCTATAAATGCTAGCTAAAGGATGACAACCATGGAGGAGAAAATGGAGGCCTCATAGAGAAACAAAACTTCAAAGTTAGTTCAGTTACCTAAGGGAACAAAGGCTTTTTGGATGCAGATGAGTTTAGAAGATGAAGATAGATGCTAATTGGAATTTGGATCATTGAAAGATACAAGATCTGACTGGTGGTGAAAGGTTATGCTTTGAAATCTGATATCACCTTCAATAATATTTTCTCTCCAATTATTTGTTTAAGCATAGTTCTAACAATGTTGAGTATGACAATTATACTTGAAATTAGAGCAGTTAGATATACAAATCGCTTTCATGTGTACCAATCTTAACAAGAAGATAATAAGCATTGGCTTCTCAACTAACTATATCTCTTTACTATTTAAAACATGAGCTAAGGTGTTAGTATAAGAAGTTTGATTTCTTTATTATGAACTTGGAATTATGTAAATATGAAGCAAACCGGTGTGTCTATATTCACAACTATAGCAAGGGTGGCTTTATTATCTTGTTACTTTGTGTGGATGACATAATTATTGTAGGCGATAGTAAAGATAGTGTTGCAAAATTGAAAGCTCAGTTGGCTAGGGCACTTGATATAAAAGGATTTTGGGGTCATCAATCAAATACTTAGGTAGAAGGTATTCAGAGATTGAAAGAACAAGAAGGTCTATGTAATTAAAAAATGTTATGTTGAAAAGACCCTGTATTGCTTCAACATGTAGGATGTTATGCCAGTTAGTACCCCATGTGCTGTTGGTTATAAGATGTCTCCAGTTAAGTCACCTAGCACTAAAGCAAAGAAGACAAAGATGTCAAAAATACCATATGCATCCACAATAGGGAGCCTATACTCACCATGGTGCGCACTAGAGCAAACACTACACAAATAATGGGAGTAGTTAGCAAATACCCAACCAAAACAGAGAACATTGGATAATCATGACAAGGATCCTTTGTTATATGAAGGATACTTATAAGGCTTGTATTTGTTATAGCAGATAAGATCTATACTTTGTTAGTTATGAGGATGTAGATTCTGTAGATGGTCAAGACAAAAGAAGATCTACTAAAGTTTTGTATTCTCTTTGCCGAGTAGTGCGATCAATTGGATATCAAGGTTACAGTTAGTGAATGCTTTAAACATATATCTAAGGATAGAATATGGATGAAGTGATTGTTCAATATTTTTTACTTCATGTAAAATATTGTCGTCCTTCATTGTGCAATCAAAGTGGTTCACACTTGGCAAAATTTTTGGTTTTTCCATGTTAAATCAAGGATATTAATGTTCAATATCACTTTGTTACAAGGTGATGCTAAAGGTAATCAAATTTTTTATATAATATTTACACCAGTAATAATATGGTAGATATATTCTCATGAAGTAAATTCTGAGAGAGAAGTTCATTTGGTGTATAACTTATCTTAAGGTTGTTGTCACTTAATTGATACTGTCAATTAAATATCAACTTAGAGTCTTTTGGTGCAGATAAAGAACAAGTTGTCAATTGAGAGAATGTTTCGAGATATTGGCGTCAAGGACTTGTTTTTTAGTAACAAATGAGCAAGCCATATTATTGACCACACATCTTTTTGTTTGAATTGATTACATCAAGATATATGCATGCCTCAGTTAACCTTATATGAAGCTGATTACCATGGTAACACGTGTACAGTGCCGGCCACTAAAAGTGCATTCACACTGCTTGAGATGTAAGAAGTAGCTCCCTTGATTGTCTATGAAAGATGAGGCTAGCAAGAGTGTTGAATGTATGAGTTTAAATCGAGTCAAGTTAAGTCAAGCTCAATAAAAGTAGGTATAGGGCTCGAATTAGGGAGAGAGTGATCAAATTTAGTGATCTTGAGACTCTTTGTGATAGAAGTCGATAAAGACATGTATAGGGGTTGGGTTAGAGAGAGAGAGATAGAAAGGATGACCAAACTTAGTGATTCTTTGGTATCTTCTCAAGTCTTCTCTTTGTAAGCATGAATACCACTTATTATTGTTTGGACTTAGGAAGGATGGTTTTTATACTCTTATTCTAATTATGGTAGAGAAATTTGACATTATTGTCTTTACTACTAGACATGAGGTTTTTTAAGTCAATTAAAAACACTAATAGAAGTTAGTTATCAAAACCAACTTGGAAAATTGGTAAGAGAACAAGTCAGAAAAAAAAAAAAAAAAAAAAATTGACTTTAAAAGTATGACTTTTAAACTCGGTAAACATAACCAACTTTAAAAGTATTGGAATTTTCAAATCAGTTCATGGAAATTGACTTTAAAATCATGGACTTTTAAATTCAATTTACAATTTCCAACTTGAAAAGTCCTTAATTGTGGATATCATTTAAAGTGAAAAATAAAAAACCAACTTTAAAAGTCCATTACTTTTAATGTTGGAATTTGAAATTTCAACTTTAAAAGTTTCAAAATTCTAACTTTAAAAGTGTGCAATTTTTTTTCTTTACTTTACACTGCAATCACAACAAGTATTTCTTTATGCATTCAATGCTCTACCAACAATATTGTTCTCCCAATTGTTAAAGATATGAATACACACACACACACACACACACACACACACTTCCACATTTAGTAAAACATCCAAATTCATCTTCTATCCACACACACACACACACACACACACACACACACACACACACACACATGTGTATATATAAGAAATATGTAGCCTTCCTCTATCTTGAAAAGAATTAATAAAACAAATCATAAAAGATTTACTTCATTCACTGTAACCTCCATATTCACTTTATTTAGAGGTGCAAGTCCACATACATAGCCATATACTTCCATACTCCACCTTCTTCAATGAAAATAATGAAAAATAGAAGAGTCGACTAAGAAGATATTTTATTAGTGCATAAGGTAGCTTACATTAATGTGGTTACTCCAATTGTTCTAATTGAAACTCATTATATATTTAGCTCATTTCTTTGGAGTAACTCTTTTTGCTTGCCCATTCAAAAAGCACAACAGCCTATAATACAACATATTTAATTCATTTGACACATTCTTTTGAGCTAGAATCCATCAAAAATTATGAAAAAATATAAGATTATGATAAGTAAAAAGTATCTTACCTTTTTCAATTGGAAGATACCAACAACATTGAGTACTAAGGTTCTAAAGTATCTGAGCACATAGTACCCACACTCCTAATTAGACTATTGTGTAGGGCATTATGCAACAAGGAAAATAGAAATGGTCAATAAATACCATGTTTAATATTGTAAGTTTAGTTTATACAATAGATTAATTAACTATTTTCATTAACATGACATTCTTATCAAGTGAATTTTAGTGGTTTCACAGTCTCGTTGACATTAGCCCATGTTAAACAAGCACTACAAATTTATATTTCAAATGCATTAGATACAAATGAAAATTTACTTATTTGCTATAGATCATACATGAAAAGATTAAAAGATTACTTGTTTATGATTTTCATAAGGACGTGACAGATGTGTGATCCACAAGAATATAAAAAAAAGAAAGCGTGCCCACCATGTATATTCAAAACGAGTAGCATCCAATTAGACTATATACACAATCATATAAATTGCAATTAAAGTTTATAGTCCTTATGTATAGAACTTAAGTTAGTAAGAAAACAAAAAATAAATAACACTTGCCCACTATTATAGGGAATCATTAAGCCCTGCCCTAGAGCACTAGAAGAACCTTGGTAACATACCATCAATTCGCATGTCCATCAGCGATGACTTTGCCACTTCACAAATGACATTAAGGTCAAGAAATTAGTAAAGTACATCCTCAACCTCAAAAAGGCTCATTGCATCATTCAAAAAGCTTTGTAAAAGAAATAATTATAATCTACTGTGAAAAAATAACATATAGTGTTAAGTATTATAAAAGTAGATCCTTACATATACCCCGTATGTGAGTGTGCTCGAGTTGATCCCATTGACAAACTCCTAATAGGTCCTCTTCCATAAGTGACATGTCAACAACGTCATTGGCAAGATCTCCAGCCTTGATCAATATGAGGTTGATTGCCCTATCTTCACTGATAAGTATGTAGAATAACCTTAAGGATAAAGGCATGTTAGGTGGGACTTCCACGCAATCATCAAAACGTTGCTGTAAAATTTATGTAGAATTTTAGTCATCATTGATAATTAAAGACATTCAATTTTATGATGAAAAATAAACATAAGTACCAGTACTAATTTCATTATTATGATTTTAGATGATGGTGCAATAGTGAGCAACCTCAATGACGCTTTCTACTGCTGATTAATCTTAAATACAATTAGTAAATAACTAAATTGAGGTCTCTAGCTAAAAAATGTTGTTGAGGCTGATAGTATCAAAAGATATATACTGTGGACTCTATGAGAATGACAAATTCCTCTAGCCAAACGATGTGATATGTAACAATTGCCTAATGATTATAATATTTTCTAGTTGTAAAGAAAATGGTAGACAGAAATTTGTATTCAAAGCCATCATAATAGACACACACTTAGTGTCTGGAGGCATACTAATTCTATGCAAAATGATTAATTCAAGCTTATAGCATGAACCAACTACAAGGACATTTTGACAGGTTTTCAAGGCCAATAGCATTAACCCACTTGTAAATTAGAAATACATAATACATTAGAAAGGTTAAGATAAGAGAATTAAAGAAGGATAGTGAAAATGTTCCAATGTCTACGTATATGCCTCCTTGGCTATAATTTCTCTTTCAAAGGGCACAAGTTGCCCTTCATGAGCTTCTTACTATGAAGCAAAAGAAACTATTATAAGATGTTGTACTGTTACCTATCTCTTGCCCTTAATATTGTATTGCACAGCTTTTTTATTCTCTTTGACTTTCTTTTAATAATCTTTTCTATCATTGTTCGCATCTACCTTTCTATTTTGAGTGTTGTTGAGGTTTCACTCTTATTCTTGTTGTTCATGTTCCATCTTTACTACAAATGAGAATATAATGAAATCAAATAGTCCATGTAATGAATTTAAAGAATACAAAGAAATTATCTATGTATTTATTTATGTAAGCATTATATATATAATGCAAAAGCATGCAACAAAATAAAAAACTAGTGACTTTTCCTCTTCCCCAAAAATTAATCAAAATCAAACAAAATAATGGACATGATCAAAATAATCTATAATAGAAACTTGAGACATAATAAAGAATACCATGGAATGTAATTGTAGAACTCACAAAAACCTCTAAAAATATGTTAAACCGACGAAGCTTTAGTAAATACCACCTACAATAAGATATTACCCTTAGAGTAAACAAACAAGTATAAGACACCATTAACATGCTCTCTTCCAATTCATAACTGCGTGCCACTTTAGGAAATGTCACATTCAATTGAAAGATATATGTACTTCATATCAAACACTAGTCTCAATTGAAAACTAGAACTTCAAGAAACCTCACATATAATTCATAATAAAATAAAGCATTTGGGTTAACGGCAATCAAACATGAATACTGCAAGTTTACAGCATCAAACTTTGATGAAGTAGAAGCAAAAACAACATAGAGCCAATTCTTTGGAAATTACAAGTACTTATATGGGCACATGAATCTCAATTCATTGCAATTCTAAGTATTCGACATGCACATGCCTACAATAAGATATTATCCTTAAAGTAAATAGACAAGTATAAGGCACCATTAACATGTTCTATTCTGATTTATAATTGCATACCACTTTTGGAAGCATCATATTCAATTGAAAGATGTATCTACTTCATATCAAACACTAATCTCAACTGAAAACTAGAACTTTAAGAAACCTCACATTCAATTCATAGTATTCTATGAAGTAAAATGAAGCATTCAAGTAAAGGGTAATTAGACACGAACACTACTATTTTACAATGTCAAACTTCAAGGAAGTAGAAGCAAAAACAATAACCCAAGTACGTAAAATAAATCTCTACAATATATTCAAAATAACAGTTCATCTTTTTCAGCCAGTCAAGACCTACTAGTCACAGCCCAAATGCTACTAAGTTAAATCACAATGTAAAGTTCAAATATTTTAATTTATTACAAATTGACTAAAGTCTACAAATAAATTAAAACTATTACGTTCTTCATACTTTGAAACTCCAAGTTTACTCAATCTCCTTCGCGTCAATTTCAAGCTTTTCCTTCTGCTCTTCACCTGTAGGGTGGTTTGGTGAGTAATATAAATTGCCCAATAGAAAATCTAAACCTAGCCAAAAACTCTGAAAATCTTGCTCTGCAATTTTTTTTTCTTATTTAAATGCATACATGTACTATCAAACATGTTATTGTCACATGGTAACCTCCCAATTCATATCAACTAGTTATGTAATAATCAAAATGACATCATATTGGATAATACAAGTAATATCCATGCATATAAAGATCTGAGTTAAATTCAATCCATATTCATTGAATGATTAATTCATACTAAATCCAGTTAATAATAAATATATTTCTGGATGTACACTTAGTATCCTGTCACAAGCATCGACATTTCCAAACAAAATATAAGGTTGACTATACACGCAACAAAATCAAAGTTTCAACCTGCGTTCGTTAGTGGGTACCACACAACTACACCCACTACATGGGATAGCTGGATCAATCTTATACAAGGGTAGCCCTCCCATGTAACATACCCTCGTCAAACATGCCTATTATAGGCTGATACCTATTCAGAAGTCAATAGCCAATTGACTCCCTAGTATAGCAACCATGGGATTTGACATAACATCCCTGAGCCAGGATCAACTCTTAAGAGTCTCCTGATTATTATTATTATTATTATTATTATTATTATTATTATTTTAAGGTTCCGTTACACAAGAGTATGAAAATATCAAATAATATGCCAATCAATAAATAGTGAATTTACTATTGTTGATTTCAGGCATATACATATTCTTGAAGATCAATTTATGAAATTTCCATAGACTAATCAATTTCATTCATATTTATTCCCAAATCAACGTAAAACATAAGTACGTGAAATTTTCTTGGAAATCAATTTAATATCATACGTAACATTACAATGGTTGACTAAACTAGGAATGATAATAAGTCCAAGAGCATTATATTAGTTGTGTACTTTAAGCATGACACACTTTCAAACTATACATAAGTTCAAATAAAAATAATTCCACGATCTTCCAAAAATATAATATTAGCTATTTTATCTTTAAAACTGGAATCTCATCCAACCACCAACTACCAATTTCATACATTAAGATACCAATTTAACATTTCTAAGTATTATACTCTACATCTAATAATATGCTAATCATGCAAAGTATACCAAAACATGACTTGGTGCATTAAGTGTCAATAGTGCTTTATCTCCATTCTTTTATTTATTAGTCACTATTTAAGACCCATATGCCTATTTATTAATTAATACTTAGTGCTCATGCATCTAATCACCAATCACTGATTGATGCTCACAAGTCTAAGCCTAGCTCGACCTTTGATTAGTGTAAGGTGTGACTATCATATGAAATGTGATATGCCCTTTACTTTGTTTGGTATACCATGGAATTTTATTGTCCAAGGCATCATATGCTTAATACAACTAGGTATCCATAGGCTGGTCAGTACCCACTACCCATGCATTTGGGTGTTACAATATGTCTTCTATCAATTTAATACCTATGTATCTGTTAATGCTAATTATATGTGTACCAATTTTCTATTTAGTGCATGGACTAATCTCTGCTCATATCCATACACATGTTTTCTATGCAATGCTCAAAACATGTATGTGCCTAAGTATAGTCCACTCACTGCGCACTCTAGCACTTCTCCCATATGCCCCTTTTGTTTGAACTTTACATGATATATAGTGCAGCTAGAATTTCTTCAATGCACCATGCATTAATGCTTGCTTAGAACTCCTCAACATGAAGTCAAATCATAGTTATGTGCATGCAAAAATTTAAAAATAAAGACTAACAATACATCCAAAATACTTTGGGTATTCCAATGCAGCACTTGTTTACTAGGCCTTGTTGGTTAGGCTTGATTCTAACTGATGCATATCACAACCGTAAAATCCAAAGTATTGTTCGTATAAGCCTTAATAATGTATGATAAAATTTTCTTGTTTAGGTTGTCATACGCCCAGAGGTACAAGATCCCTATAAGAAATTTAGTTTTCAATAGTCTAGTGCGTTACAGCTTAGTATGGCATGCCCTGAATTTAACAAAATTTGTCTCATAATGCGTCAAATTATTACCCATAGTGACACGCATCATCATCATCATCATCATCAAGACCTTATCCCAATTAGGGGTCGGCCATCCATAGTGACACGCATGTGAACCCAAATTTGTAATTTGTTGCAGCAGGATTGTATTGACTATGTGTATAAACTTTGCTGAGATGTATGCTATGGTTTCCATATCTCATGCATTAGATACCTAGCATGGGTTAGAAAACTTGTTCTCTTCTAATAATCCTTATCATATCTCATGCGTTAGATCCCTTGGGGAATGGTACCCAAATTAAAACTTTTAGTATAATGCGTGTTTCAAGTATTGTTAAGTATTCCTACTTTTTTATTTATTTATTTTCCCTTATTCGAGATAAAGTGTGGTTGTTGTAACCAGGACACCATATACTTGAACCTTGTTCAATATATACTGCACCTAGGCACTTTCTTTTCTAGACATGGCATGTTCTCAAGTTAGTTGTGAAACATGATGCATCTGATTTTTTTTTTCATTAAACATTATATACCTACAAAAAAATCTGGTGTACAATACACTTGGGAAAAAATTCAATATTTAAAGTATTTATTCTTTATCCAATGCGCATGGAATTAAGCATTTCTTAGTGCATGCATCACACACCATGCAAGATTCAACATGCACTATTATCATGACTATGTGCATGGTATTCAATTAAAACAAAACGCGCACACACACACATATATAACTATATGGTTAAAAATTCTAAGATGAAAAGTATTCTCATGACAACATCATCATTAACATGTTTGAATGGATTGAAGTCAAATAAATCTTATTTCAAATTTGCAAGTATATTTAACAACTTTTCTACTAGGATTCATAAGTCCATACCTAAAATTTCAAAGAGAGTTCAATGTTTTGTCATTTATTATTATTTATTTTTTAACATTTAATTATATCATGCGTCATTTACCAATTTAAAAATAAAAATAATTTTTTTTTTTTTTATCTAAACATATATCCATGGATCATGCACAGCTATTCAAATCAAGATATCCAATTTTAAACATTTACCACATGATTATCATCTACCAATTTATCAAGCATATATACATTTAAATTCTAAGGAAACTTCCGTGCAATTTCATTCCAAAAAAAAATCGACAAAGATCGATATATATATATATATATTAAAAGAAAACCGTGGCCTAGATTTAGATTCTCTACCTCAAAAATGCAATTTCCTTCAATGCAAATTCCTTCGCTTCTAATTGACTTGACGAAAATTTCAGATCTAAGCTTTTTCTCCGATCTTCTTTTCCTTTTTCTTTCCTTCTCTCTTTTCTTTCTGTCTCACACACTCCCCCTTTTCCACTCCAACTATTTCACATTTCTAACCTTTCTTTCTATTTTTCTTTGTTTCTTTTATAGATACTTTCTTTGTAATAGTTTTCCCAATTGATTACATATTTGTAACTCTTAAATTTTAATTATATATTTACTTCCAACCATTGGATTATCTTTCAATAACTCCTCTATTGATCACATTCATTTCATAACTCTTGGGTCACCATCCATCATTTCCATATGTTTTGTTCACATGGAAACCCTCCTTCACCATGTGGGTTTCCTTATCTAATTTGTCCACCTATAAAATTCGTAATAATTAAATAATTAATTACTAAAATAGCATTAAACATGATTTTTCTCTTAAAAATTATCAAGGAGGTGACTTGAAGTCTAGACATCACCTTGACAAGTTGTATTCAGGACCGCTTTGCTATTCTTAGCTTCGGTTGCCAATCTTTATCAAATTAAAGTTTTATATTCACTTATATTCTAATTACACACTATTTATTTAATGAGTTATTATTTGAAATTTTGTTTAAACTTCATTTTAACTTGTTTTTACACCATAGTAGTCAACAATTTAATTAAAATTTTTCATAATTTATAAATATAATATATATATATATATTTCTTAAAAATGTGGGCCATTACATATTCTTCAGCTCACACTAGTCTTGGATGGGAGACAGATGGTAAAGATTCAATGTCGACATCCTCGACCAACATGATGAAAACATATTTCTCATCATCAAACCCTAATTTTGGATGATAATTGCAAAATATGAGACTATACCTTTCTCACGTGAGGGTTATATTGAGAAGTTGTTGTTGTTTCCACTAAAATTGTTCTATTTTTGTCAGAATCACAATGCTCTAACCAAGACCTTATCCCCAACATACCCACTTCATCCACAATATGCTACAATGAGGTAGTAATAAGAAAAGTGCATGGATGACAAATATAGGATTTAGTATTCTTACCATGTTTTTCATGCCTCAAATATTCAAAATCTTAGAAATGAATAGCAAGAGGTGACATGACAGAGAGAGACAGAAGAAGAGAGGGGTCCATCATTCCCACAAGTTGAAGAATGTCAATGGAGAATATACGAAAAAATAAGATGACACTAGCTTTTTATAAAGTAAAAACGATATTTAAAGTCAGTTTTGAAAACAGAATTTAAATGTCCCTTTTAAAGTCATTTTTTCCAACTTTAAAAACACTTATTAAGATAGCACCTATTAATGTTTCATATATTTCAGAGTTGAATCATGCATTATGTACATGAATCAAATAACATGCAAATCAAGTATCTTTTAGATAACTACTCATTTATCATCCTTTTATTGCAATAATATATATAATGTTATATAATATTTCATCTTACTAATACAAGCTAGCACATGATAAAAGAGCTAATTTAAAACTACTTTATGAAAATTTAGGGCATGTCATATATTGTTAATAACCCAAGCACCTTTGTCACCATTATCAATCACATAATCCTCATTCTCACCAAGTACTTCGATTGATGAAATTGTTTTGGTAATACAAGGTAATCTATTGTAGTTTTTCCTAGGTTATCTCATCATAAAAATCCCTTGGACAAAATGATAAAATAGTTGACCGTCTATTATCATGTTTGTCTTGCATATAAAATACATGTTTCACTTGAGATGCCAAAATAAACTAATCATTTGTGTAATTGATCGTATTTAGGTCAACCAATCTCAATCGAAGGGCATCAGTTTTGATGTCTTGTTGTATTCTGCCCAATTGCACTCAAACACAACCACGATTTTGCAAGTATAATCCAAGGCTCATATCTCTCTTATAACCCCATAATAAGTATCATTCTCCACTATTGACATGTTATCCTTTGAACTGGAAAAGAATGTAGCATTAGCAACTACGCTGACCCCATTATTCTATTACATTCTTAAGTTATCACAATCTTTTATGTAAAAGCAATAACCATTGATGGCATATCCAGCATATTTTATTGCTTCTTGTAATGGTCCTATCATCATCCAGTCCAAGGATTTAGATGTACCATTGCTTATAATGTCTCTCTGATCTTGAACGTGTGTATACATATATATTAAGTGGGATATTATTATTGCAAGTAAATATATGTAATACAATTTATTAGAAACACAAATTAATTTGTTTTACTTTCTGACAGAGCCAAGTATTGAATGTGCAATAGTACTCAAATTATAAGCACTTTTGTTTCTTTGCATAACTTGGATACTTTGATTTAAGGATGTCCATGTGCTAACTATATATATAGACACACATACATACAAATTCATCCTATTGATTAAGGCTAAACAGTTAATTCGGTTTAGTTAAAAACAAACATTGACTAATATGAAATTATTCAGGATCTTTTCTGAGAAAAAGACAAAACAAGGAACATGATAAAATAGGGATAAGAACAAAAAGGGATGCATAGGAATTAACTAACGGGTGTAAGGTAAAACTGGATTTTTCTCTTAAAATTCCTTTCTTTTAACCCATAACCAAGAGGAAGATGCTAACAAGCGGAACTATTTCAAATAGCTCCCTGCAGCTATATTAAGGGCTTAAACTAAGAGAAAAGGAGAGGTTTGCAGGTGAAATCAAAATGGGTTTTTCCTGTATTAATGGAATTTTGCAAAAAGAAGGAAATTTTTGGAAAAACATAGGGAAACAAGGGTGAGGAAATTGTGGAAAATCACAATTGAAGAAGAGAGAAAAGTGTGGTTTGAAACAGAGGATGAAAAATGGTGAAGACAGAGAATATGACAAGAAATTGGAAGTAGGGAATAATGATGGTGAAGCAGAGGACTAAGATGGAGGTGGGAAACAAGGGAAAACGATGACTAGTAACAATGATGAAAACCCAACGGTTATGAAAGAGAAGGATAATGATTTTATTTTATTTTATTTTAAATGAGATAGAAGTGATAGGACAAGGGTGATAAAGAAGGGAAAATATGGTGAGGTTGAGAGGAAATCTAAAAGGAAAGGATAGCCATTGATGGAGCTGGATGGGTTTGGACTCTTTCCTCTTTTGGTGTTTGTCTTCTACTATATGGTCTCTCTTCTTAGTATATCCTCCATCGTGCTGCCAACTTCTCTTTTATATACTTTTCCTTAGAAGCTATTGTTGCTTTTGAATCAACTTCTCTATTCCTTATCCAAAATGTGTTTCCTATTTATCTTAAACTTCACTTAAACGCAGTTTTCTTTATTCCATCTTGCATGATATGGTCCCATTTAACTTGATCTGAGTTGTCCAATTCCATTTTGATTGATCTACAAAAAATATATATCTCAATTAGAATCATCCTAATCATACTATCTAGCCATTAAATTTTACTAATAAAAAATTGAATGATCCATTAAAGCTAAAATGCACATTTAATCTAAAAATTCAAAATTAATGGATTATATTATCCATCTAGATGCAGATTTAGGACAAGTTTATTTAAAATTGAACACTCAACACTCCTCTCTATTGAGCATATAATTTTCTTTAAGTAAGTATGTTACTCTACTATCCCTGTCCTGTGAATGCAACTATCTCTTCAAACTCATCTTCATAAAATCCATTCAATCTGCAAGTCTATCATCTATTTTTCTCGACATGTCAAGCAAGGTAGCGGTCAAGCTTTCATGCGTCTTAACTTTTGGAGTTTCTTTAATCACTTACACGTTTAGTTAATTTCTTCTTCCCCCACAAGTCATATTAAGACTTTTAACATGTTCCAGTAATTGTTGTCCTATCAACATCTTTAAAAGTGTCTTTATCTCTACACTATCGTTGAATTCTTCCTTCTTAAAACAGTATAGATGGTCTCTCAACAACCATTTTTTATGGTCAAGGAGTAACATTTTTCTAACATGTTTAAGTCCTATGGCACTGGTTTGGTTACTACAGATAAGACAAAATATAGTATCCTTTCATGGTGCATCCAAACAAATTAACATATGTAGGAAAGTTGCTTATTATCCACAACATTATAACCTTTAGGGTGAACGTCTCTTTCTTATATGCATTATAAGCTTCAACACCTATGTCCCACAATGTTTTAAGATCATTGATTAAGAAGGCCAAGTACCCATCAATGTCGTTGAACTGGTTGCTTTAGACTCGATATCAACATGGTTAACATCATAAACTACTTCTTCATTCATATAAACAATCAAAGGTTGCAACAAACCATTATAATAGGCCAACAGCTGTATCTGTTGTTCATAAGGCCATGAGGATTAATCCCATCTACAAATAATGCAAGTGCATGTTTCCAGTTTCTTGTCTAAAATTAGGCCACAAGAAGTCTATGAGCTTTCCATGCTAGATATTTGATGAATGGCATGAATAACTATCAGTTACTCTCTCATCGACATGTCATACTAGTTTTTTTTATGTTATTATAATATGATGTGTTCTTTTAAACATTGGAATAGGGAAAAAATATTATATGACCTTAGTAGGAATGTCCATTACTATCTCAGTTGAATTCTTCTTCAACTTCCATTTTAACTATCCACAAGTTGGGCATGTAATTTTATCCTTGTGCTCTTTTCTATACAAGATGCAATCATTGGGAAAAATACTTCAACCTTAGCATAGCTATGATTTTCTTTGCTCCCATGTGAACTTTGCAAGTATATTATCCTTCTGTGGCATTTTACCTACCACTTTCAAGACTTTTGTTGAACCCTAGTATGAAAAATCAAATATCGATTTCACATTGTAAAGTTCTACCACTACAGACAACTTGGTATAATCTTTACATCCATGGTACAACAATTCATATGGTTCCTCTAATGTAGTGTGGAATAGTTCAAGGTCCTCCTAGAAGTCATTATATGCATCTTGAAACATCAATGCATATATACTGTCTATGACACTTCTTTATAGTGTCTTTAAATCTTGCTGCCCTTGTTGAGGGCTCATGTGGAAGTTCTTCTCCATGCTAAATCCATGGGAGATAGTTTTCATTGACTCCATTATTCTCTTAACTCAACTATAGTTATCTTTTTCAAGTTTTTACATTTCAAGCATGGACAAAAGCAAGCGATTACAATCACCAACCGCTTTAAGTAGAAACTCTATGAACCCTTATGTTCCCTCATCATATTCCTTTGATGTTCTTGTCACAATCATCCAAGCATATTTGTCCATTTGTTTGAAAGATCGAAGCTAAGGTGTGTGAAGACTTCTTAAACATTAGTGAACTCGGTTAGGCATTTTACTAAACACTAGGTATACAAGAATGATAAATATTTGAAACAAAAACTAAATTATATGCATGCATACATGTGAAAAATTTTCAATTAACAATGAAGATAGATGCAAAACATGAAAGATCCATTCACAAGGAAAATTAACTTTAAAATAGAAATTTTCTAACCATAATCGTGCAAAATATATTTAACATATATGCATGAGACAAACAAGGAAGATACTAACCAACACTTAAATCAATAACAACCAAGAACATATATATACGAAATTCTAATTCAAAGTGGTGATTTAGTTGAAGCTAGCCAGAGCAAAAATGAAACTATATGAACTTCAGTTTGTGTATAGATGAAGATAGTCAAAGAGAGAAAAATGAAGGTATGTAGTTGTAAAAATTCACTTAAGGAATTCGTACTTTTAAAGACAATTCTAAACAGAGACTTCTAAATCTCTTCTTGCAAAAGAATGCTTTTCCTGGTACACTAAAGTAAGAACTTCTAAAGTTGGTTTTGCAAAACCAACTTTAAAAGTCCTCACTTTTCAAGTCGGTTTCTAAAATTGACTTGAAAAAATATTCCCAAAAAACATGTTTGCTGTCTCACTATAGAAGTTGATTCGTGGCAAACTAACTTCTTAAGTATGATTTTTAAAGTCATTTTTCTAAAACCGACTTGTATTATTTTAACAAAGTTAGTTGACTAAAAACAAACTTTTTTATGCCAACTTTAAAAGCCCCAATTTTACCCCACCCATGCTTCTAACCAAAAAAATGCTACAATGTAATTAGAGAGAGAGAGAGAGAGAGAGAGAGAGAGAGAGAGAGAGAGAGAGAGAGAGAGAGAGAGAGAGAGAGAATGTGTTATATATGAGGAATTATATGATGCTTCACAGAGTAGCATTTATCAGGTGGAAAGAAAAATAGGGTAGATGTCCCCACATTTTCATGGTTTTTCATAGCCATCTCTTGCTCGTCCAAATTGTCTCATTACCAAATCTCACGTCTATAGTATATCTATAAGATTGCCTTTATTTGGCCCCTCAAGGTTGCAAAAAAGACATTGTAAAAAGATAAAGAGTGTTTTTTTCTTTTTACACCATCTATTTTACAACCATAAGTGGGCCCCCAAAAAGAGGCCTTAGAGGCATTAGTTAGATGTTAGATTTTGTACTTATGCCATCTAGATAAGAAAAAATAATATGAATGGCATAGATCTATAAAAAAGCCTCTAACCCATTTTCTTTTTGCCTAACAGATGCTCGCCTTTGTTCTTGGTAGCATCACATAATTAGAGTAAGTGATGTCCTTTACTGATTTCTTTCTTCAATTGGTGGTCATGGGCCTTAATCTAGTGGACAAGGTTATTTGCACATTAACATGTATTTCTGGATCAATGCTAGATTCGGATTGCGATTGCATGCGGTAGTGTGCTCTATAATCTCTACATTAGTTTGAGAACAACCAATAATATCCATGAGAAATGTAATTGAGGTCAACACTCTCCATACTATTAGTGACAAGAAAGTGTCCCAAGATTCCAAGATTGATGGTGGATCAAAGGAGATGATGAACAATCTAACTATGGCGATCAAGTTCACCTTCAAATTCTCGTGCATCATGACATTTTAAAAATGAATGGTCATGGAGGATTGGATGTCTTAAACAAAAGTACTTGAACAGTTTTGATCATTAAAAGAGGATGTTTTTGGGCCTTGATGAAAGATGCCTAAAATTGTTTCATAATAGACGTCTTAGATCAAATCTTAAGAAATATCTTAGAGATTCTCAGATGGACATTCTAGATTTGCTATTTTGAAATCGTCCTATAACCAATCAAAGTTTTCTAACTCAAAATGGGTAAAAAATGCCTCCTACAAGTTTCCTTGGTCAAGGTCAATGTGTTGTCACGTAAAAATTCCAAGTTATCAAGATTAAAGAAAGTTCTTGCTTAGGAAGTAAAAAAGTTTAGAAAATTGCTAATTTATAACACATGTATTTAGAAGTTGCTTGATTGTATTTGTTAACTACCCAATTCTTAGTAAGTGTTTACTTGAAAACACCCAAGTTTAGGATTGTCTTCATAGGCATATACCTCACCTTTAGAAAGTATTCTCTAGTCTATGAAACTAATGTAATTAGATAGTTACTAAGTATATTTGTACATTACTTATTTAGGAAGGCTGTTTCCATCTATAAATAGCTTAGTTTTGAATGAAATAGCACATTAGAAGTTGAATCAATTGGATGTCTTTTCCAAGGTCTGAGAGAGTATTGATTGCTTGTTAGACATTGTGTTTTCTATATCACTTGGAGGGGTTTAAGTGTGGTGAAGAGCGTAGCTCTGTATCCCAAGGTGGTGAATATTTCATATCTTTGAGGTAGTGATTTAGTTTTCTATCTATAATTTTGTATCTCTTTGATGGTGTTTTTGTACCCAAGGGAGGATGAGCTATTAAGCTTTTTTAGTTTTGTATCTTTTGGTAGTGTTTCTATATCCGAGAGTAGTGAGATAATTTTTTACATGAATTCTGCGATGATCATCGTTCTATATCCGTGAAAGAATTAATCTATTACTTCAATTTTAGGATGGTGAACATTCTATAGCCATAGAGAACTTGGACGCCTATTTTCTTTTATTATTTATTTCTATTTTACTTGGTTATCTAGTGTCAATTAGGAAATGGATCTAGGACAATGTGCGAGTGTTTAATTCCTTTTTAGCTCTTCACTGTTGAAAACAAGAGAGAGAGAGAGAGAGAGAGAGAGAGAGAGAGAGAGAGAGAGAGAGAGAGAGAGAGAGAGAGAGATGTAGTAGTACTCCAATTATGTAAACTTTCCCTAATAATAAATGAACTTATATACCAATGAATCAACTACTTAATTGATCACATAATCCTTTGGCAATGTGATTAGTGATTGAGCAGATCTCCCAATTAATTAGGTGTATGTTTTAGATTACAAACAAACTGGGGCCAGCATATGTAAAGTCTAAGCCAGTGGTTTGGAATTGTACGGAAGCCAATAGCCGGCTGCCTTGAAGAAAAGCCATATGGCAGCTCTCGCTTTCATCTGTTTTTCCCTTTTGGTGGGGCTTTCATTTGAGTTGCAGTTCTGCTTCAGGTCATCCCTTCTTCTAGACAAAAAGAAGGAAAAAATGAGTAAGAGAGCAGACCCACTTTGAGATGTTAGACCATGTATTATGACCTTCATTTTCTTGTAACCTTCTTATAAAACGGCAAACCCTGAGAATGCATGAAACACGGGCAAGTGGAGATCTCTGGCGTTTTTGTCTACTTTGGAAGTGGGTGTCAATGTCAGTTTTTCAGCTTGTGAAATTCATCATCTCCTAGAAGAGCCATCTAAGAATACTTGTACATATCCACCGTAAAAGTGGGATCTTCCATCATCATCTCCAGCGAATATGTGATGGGCCACTACAAGTGCCACCTATTCGCTCCTGTTAGACCACATGCAGCGATCACGTACAATAGGCGTGATCTTTCACCCATGCCTGTAGGAGAGAGAGGGGTAAAGTATTTTACCATGCAGGTTTGTGGACAGACATGATAATGGCATTCAAATATGTTTACACTTTTGTAGCAGGATGGACGGTCGTATTCATTCCAAGAACTATATCAGAATCTCGAGTTAGAAAAAGAATAAAAGAAGTACGTGATTACCAAAATAATTAAGCGTACAAATTTTGTCCTTATTTTTGCTTATTATTGTAGAAGTGCAAAGGAAGGGGAGGCTTCACAATAGGAAAGTTGTCGTTGTGTGACCTTGAAGTTACAGGTCCAAGACGTGAAAACAACATCTTGCAAAAATGAAAGATAAGACTACATACTATAAACTCTCACAATCCGCCCCTTCTCTAGACCCCGCATCGGCAGGAGCTTCATACACCAGAACTACCCTTTATCGAAGTGGAAAGATGGCTTCATACATAGTGTCTGGTTCAGTCTGTATTTTATCATGATGATACTCGTAGATAATTCATAACCAAGTGAAAAAAGTGAACCAAAGCCTATGAGCCCAAGCAAGCTAACTTCTATACGTGGGTCCAAGGCCAAAGAGTAATGAAGATTCCTTTATTTTAAAGGTTATCCTGCCTACGTAGAGTAATATTATACGAAGAAAATTACATTATAGTTCTTTGAATTATTCATTTATGATACTTTAATTCTTAAAATTCTAAAAAAGAAACAGTTTATTGCCTCAATTTACTGTTTTTGATGCACTTAAGTCTTTTTGTTAAGTTTTCATCGGCTAAACCCAGGTCTGGATCCACCTCTCATTAGTTAATATTTTTTTTATATTTTTATAATGTATTGAAATAAAAAAAAATTCAATAGAAAATAAGGGTCGATACCCTTCTGTCTTGTGTTGCCTGGGGGTAGAGAGACAGATTCTTTCTAACCCGATTTTGCACAAGAAAAATAGCTAAAGTAATCCAAACAGTCCATAACAAAAGGTGCACAAATCAATGGCTAGGGATCTTTCCTGCAACAGAAACGAGACAAATAGCATATATGAACAGAGACTGCAACTCTAAAGAACAACAAAACTTCTCGCCTCCAGCCACCATCTTCTATCTTTGTAGTTGCATTACCAACTTAAAGCTAGGTAATTATTATCATCCACTTTTCTCTTGATTTTTAATTGAAATTTGCCAATAATCGATCTCTCTTGTTCTTGTTTTGCTAGTTTACTTCCGGTAGTAATTCTCTGAGTTTTTCTGGATTTTAGTTTTGCATGTCTTTATTCTAAATTATCTGGGTCATTTGCGTTTGATGTAATTTGGCGATTTTATGTTGAATTTTGGAGGAAATATGTTCTGGGTCTGGTTCGTTAATTGAGGTTTTTTGAGCAACCTGTTGGATATATTCTATCTGTATATTTGTGTTTTTAAATTATCTAGGTAATTGATAATTGATGTATAAGTTGTGAGTTTTGTGAAATTTTGGTAAAATTGACGGAAATATTTTATGAATTTCAGCCCAGAGAAAAAGGTAAGAAAGGCAATGATATGTGCCGAAAAATTAAGACCATCTAATATAAAAGACTAATTTTTCAAAGACTAATTTTTGTTAAAATAATGAAAATATTGTAAAAAATAAATAAATTATTATTTGTGGGATTGGACTATTAGACTAAACTGTTTTTTTAGAACTTCAGACACTAAAGTGCAAAATGTGAATAATTCCAGAAAGTATTGTAGTTTGCTCTATTATGTATCAATCATCCAAAAATGGTCATTGATGTTTGTTAGGCACTTGGTACAATGAATTGGAGTATTATCATTTCAAAGAAATAAAAAATTATTATTAAGTAGCTTAAACCTTGATTGGATGGTCCCACACTGTGACTCTGAATCTTATTCAAGACAGAAGTTAAGGACCTACACGCAGAGTAAACTTATACATAGATAGTGATGTTATCGCCTGCTACTAAAAGATGTATTACATAGATCCCATTTGTTATATATATATAAAGGGGAACGTTGGTGCAACGGTGAAGTTGTCATTGTGTGACCTTGAGGTCATGGGTTCAAGGAGTGGAAACAGCCTCTTGCAAAAATGCAATGTAAGACTGCATACTATAGACCCTTGTGGTTTGCCCCTCGTCCGGACACTATATCAATTGGAACTTCGTTCACCGCCGCTGCGCCTTATGTGTGTGTGTGTGTGTGTGTGTGTAGCCCTCACCTCATTTGTATCATTTCTCATTTTTGGCCCTCCTCAAATTCAAGATCTGCCCTCCAAATTCAATCTGGTCCCTCCCTCAATTGAGTCCTACCTCGTACCTTGAGTTATCCATAAAGACGCAGCTTGTCCACATAAGAGATGTCTATCCATATTTTAGTCTTGCAAGTAGGTAGGAGAGAGGAAAATCTTGGTGCAGTGGTAGAGTTGTTGTGTGTGACCTTGAAGTTATGGGTTTAAGGCATGAAAACAGTGTAAGGTGCTTAGTATTGACCCTTGTGGTCTACTCCTCCAGATTCCAAATACACGGTAGCTTCGTGCACAGGGGCTGTCCTTTAAGTAGCTAAGAGAGCAGAAAATCACTGTTGTTGCATAAAATCAGCTAACATGAAAGTAATCCCTGATATAAACAGCCCTTAAACCGTTTGCCCAATCACACAATTCGAGCGGGTCGAACATGGAACTAGGACCATATAGGTCACCCCATAATAGTCCACCAAGTCCACAGTCTCAATTACATACATGTCCCCTTGACAGATGACTGTTATGATGGAGCCTCCTAACTATGACCATCCACCTAGTCAGACTATTATAGATAAAATGAAACGCAACTCTTGTATGTAATGTCTCTCTACGTGGAATAGTTCAAGGATTTACTAGCGAAGTGATGAACACATGCAGGACCCAGACGTGCCTAACAATTCATGTTTTGGACCACGTCTTGGATAGGCCATGCATTAGGGGTCTTCTCCCTCAAATGACCGTAATTAACCACATTATATTAGAGTGGAAGAAGGATTTTGACCAGAAAGTTTTTTAAGATCATCTGCATTATCTCAACCAGTCAGCGTTTAAGATCACCCATTATATTGGAGGAGATCAACGGTTTAAATAGCAAGAATAATATGCGATCCACAAAAAGCTTATAGTCCTTGCCACATATGAGAGACGGTAATAATTGTAATTATAGGGAAAAAAGAAAAAAGAACATCTACTGGAAAAGACTTTTGGAATATCACTTATGATATAGGACGCAACCAATGAACAGTCCAGATACACAACTAATTATATAGGCCCCACACGTCATTGACGAAATATGGTGCTTGGCTTTGGCCAAAATAAAAGGGTCATAATTTTTAGTTTGTTAGCTCCCTACTAATAATAGTAGGGATGGCTGTAATTCTAGGTGCGCTCTGATTAATGAAGATCTAAATCGTTTATAATATTGCTTACTTAAATGGGGTTACGTTCATTTATATGATCTAGCCATTGATGCTTAGAGGAAAAAAAAATCATGATAAAACTTTTGATCGTTCATTTTACAACTCGAGAAAACAGTGGCTAAGAACATCCAATGAATTGACGAGACTTTTGGAATAGGGAACCCAAGTCATGGTAACAATGTGAAAGTTTCCGTTGTTCATAAATTTGGGCCAGTCTAGAGTTAATTATAGCCGTCCATGATACAAGGAAGGGGCTGATGATACCTCGGAGAATATAGTACCTTCCTATTCCTGGGTTGCCGTAGGCCCCATTGCAAAATTCTCCTCAGATCTAAGGCCATAATTGTTTCTCCTCAGGCCCACTGACTGGTACAAGAATAAGAAGTACATCCAATTGCCGCTTGAGAGAAAGTCCAGAAGGCTATATAAATTTCCCTCTCTATGAACCAGAAGGAAGACTTCGACTGGCTGTTGCGAAAAGCCGCGAACAAAACGACGAACGTGGGTTGTGTTTCTCTCTCTCTCTCTCTGACTTTCTTCTTAGTTTTTCTCTCCTGCTCTGCTACTGCTAACACAAAAAGAAGAGTTGGTTGGGAGGGAGCGAACAGACAAAGAACAGGAAATGAGCGTAGAGAAATCGCAGGGAAGTTCTGTTGGAATCCGTTCTCTCTCTTCTTCTTCTCTCCAAATCAGATGCAGTTTCAACTCCACTTCTTCAGGTACTAATTTCTTCTCTCCCTAAGCTAAGATCCTCTCGATCTAGTGCTGGTACTTGATTTTGATTGCTTCCTTCGAAATCTGTGATTTTTCAAGCCTTTCGGATCAGAATTGAGTGAATGATTTTTATTTTTGATATACTTTTTTTCCTTTCTTTTAAAGCTTTTTCACGGTAGAAAAAGGAATTTCGTGTGGAACAATGCTCGGGTGGGGTGGGGATAGGCCCCGGCTCCGGTCGATCCAGACCGTTCATATTCGATATCAAGCAGCCCAATGATCACGATAATTCGGGGACTACGTACGACAAAACGGTCCCATTCTACGACCGACACACGTTATAAGTTTGGATGTTAGAATTATCCAATGCGTGAGTTTTGGGCTGTCTGGTGTGGAAAGAATGAGATGAACGGTACGGATCAACCAGATGAAGGTTCCAGCAATCAAAAGCGGGGGTAATCTCGTTCGATGATATTGGAGAACTTTGTGTTCATTTTCCCCTTCCTTTTTCAAGCAGTAATGAGATCTCTGCAAAGAGAAAGTCGAAAAGACAGCGCGTGAGATAGAAGCTTGCACCGAATAGCGCGTCGCACCAAAAAATAAGGCCACTTAGGTATGTTTCCGGTTATTAGAAGGAGATAGGAAGAATCGTTACCGTTAGATCAATTGGGATCGGGATTTTTGGATTTCCATTTATGCACTTGATTTGTTTGGCAAATGGCAAGTGGGTGCTTATCCTTGGTGGGGCCTTTCTGTCCTCGTTTTATTCGAGGCTGTTCTTTGGGAGGTTGCTGGACTAAACTGGGACAAATTTATCATGTTAATCCCTTTGTTTAAAATAACGCACATATCGACACGACGTAAAGAATCTATATGTTGGCCTGTCGGTCGGGTAAGGCCAAGGAAAACTTGAAAGGGCTGATGGTCCCAGACTTTCTAGTGATCCAACCATTTATCTGTTTGGGCATGATAACTTCTTGCTGTGGTTGGTCAAAACTTTGACATGAACACCTCACCATCATTTTTGTTTTTCTGGCACTAGTAAAGAATTAGGAAGCAAATCATTCACACAAGCTCCGGCTGACTCAGACTTGCGACCAGGTCGAGGGCGATGTGGAGTTGTATGCGACCAATTGTGCTAGACACTTGTTGTTTTATAATGAAAGAGTTATCAAATAATTTATTCGACCCTAATAAAAGGTAAACTGGAGACTCAAACCTTGACCAAGTGTATTTGAAGAAAGCTAATGAGTTGTCTATGACCAACTGGTAAACAGAAGATGGTAGCTACGATCATCTTATGAGCAATAAAGCAGAAGATGAATGGCGACTCGAACCTTGACCAAGTATATGTAAGGAAAGCTACTGAGTTGTCTACGACCAATTAGGAAGTAGAAGATGGTAGCTACGATCATCTGGTGAACACTGAAGTAGAAGATGAATGGCTTTGATTACCAAAACAGGTGAACCCTACACGGACACAACTAGTTAATAGGAAAATTTTCATACTAGTACCCAATAGTTGTCCTTCTATTCGATACAAGAGCATGTCTTTCAAAGCATTTAATAAAAAGGGCCCAAACTTGTAATTTCATTCCACCCCAGTATATTTCATCAACTGCAGTTAGATTTGCATATGGATTATATTCATGTGCTTTTCAATTGAAAAGATTACTTATTCTATCATTATTAATGTCTTAAAATATTACGTGAAAAACATCTAGTTCATGAGAGTCTAGACTCATCCAATCTGCTTTATTTTAGGACAAGTAGCCATCTAAAACTAAGAAAAATCAGATGAATGGGTATGATCGAATAAAGGTGGTGTCTCCTATAATAAAAATAGGAGGTTGTACAACAACTTATTCTATTGTTGGGGTCAGTTGCATTCTTCTTGCATGAAAATTTTATATAAGAACTTTTATTTTATTTTATTTACTTTTTCTACAGGTGAAGAATTACGAAACAAATCACTTATACACTCTCCTAACTCTAATCTCCGGTCAAATGGGAAAGCGACAACTCGAACAAACTACCTAACATGTTTGAGTTGTCTGCAACCAATAATGCTAGACATTTGTTAGCCTTCAGATAACAAGTTGTTATTCTAAGAAGACTTAGTTCTTCTCGATATTGCAAGTATCTTTGTGTCCATGTTATTTGTTAGAAGACCACCTAAAAGGGGCGAATTTACACAAAGCTCCCGCCTATGTGGGGTCCAAGGAAGGGCGGGCCACAATGGCCTAAAGTAGGTAGTCTTACCTTGCATTTTTGCAAGAGACTGATTCCACACATTAAACCCGTGACCTCAAGGTCACATGACAACAACTTTTACCGCTGCACTAAGGCTCCCCTTCAACTTACTGACCTCTGTATAAGGAAAAAAAGATCCGTGTCTTATGCATGCAAAACTTGTTTTATGGATGTAGAAGGATGCTCCAATGGGAGGTGACCTTGGCCTGATACAATGACGCATGGACACCACTATAAAAGTGGGACCAATCTTGATTGACATGAACCCTCGATTAGACTTGGCAAAAGTCCCATTGCCTCAATTCATGACGATTGAACTGCCCTTTCGTCTACTTAAAATATTTTGTTTTTCGCCAGTTAGGGTTTGGAATATAATGTACAGTCAAATTAGTTGGTCCATAACTCTATACTGCCTTTCAAACGAAAGCTATTTTAGTTAAAAATACTCATATTTTATTGGATATAGATTTGGGTTCTATTGGAGATTCATGGTAGGCATACCTAACTGATCAACCAAAACTTGTCTACCTCAAAATAGTAGCACTGAGGTCACACCCTAGCATTTGTTGATCATCCAAAAGGGACAAGAAAAAGATTTTTCTCATTTATGTAGGGGATAATTTGCAAAAGGATCCTTGGCCTATAAAATGTGGAGGAAGGCTAAATTGAATACACTATGAGGTGCACTCTATTGACCACATCTTTTGAGGCTTACCTTCCGATAGATTAAACACAATATGGTATGGATGATTCTAGCTTCTAAAAATTTATGTTTTGTTTACAGAGTATATAGACTATCTGTTCTAAGGACACTTCCGTTAGATGCCTTCTAGAAGCTAGAATAATCCGAATGACCTGATTTTGAGTCTATATAATATCTAAATATGAAGCAATTAGATGAACAGATTCGATCATTCAACCGGAGCTCACTTTAGCATTCCTCTAAAATGTGTTATTATTTATATTAAAATTTTAATTTTAGAATTATCTGTCTAGTTGCATTGGTTGGAAGTAGAATGCCAATACTACAAACAGTCACTCTTAGGATCATCCTTTTACGCAAACTGGTCCCACACAAGGACTTTTACGTGTAATGTAAACTGTCTGTATAACAACCCTTCAAAACTGGACCTTCTATTGCTAGCAAAACAAGGATCATGTGGTACAAGTGCGACCAAGTGCAATCCTGTCCACCTGGCACATTGGTTCTTAATATTTGTGTTTGCCTTTCATTAGGAGGCACGGTCTTATAGGTCATGTCTTGTTATGGTACCTAGTTTTCAATGTTTAGAGCCTTTTAAGCTAAAATTTTCATAGAGTTGTCATTGTGTGACCTTGAGGTCACGGGTTCAAGGCGTAGAACAATCTCTTATAAAATGCAAGGTAAGGCTGTGTACTTTTGACCCTTGTGGTCCTCCTCTTCTCTAAACCCTGCATATGGGAGAGCTTTATGCACCGAAGCTGTCCTTTTTTTAGATTATTACTCTCTTGTGTCAAAAATAGTAAACTATTGTTAATTTTCTATTTTTTTCTAGTTAGCTGTAGGCATAGAAACTCTTTACTTGAGTTGTTCCGCGTCAAGGTTGAAACGCATTCCCTTGTCTACGTTTGTGTGCAGATGAAGCAAGGCCCGGGACCCCTGCATGGATGGGAAAAGGTTTTTCTTGTGTTTGTATTAAGAGGAAAGGAAGTTACGAAAGAATTTGTAACCATTTAACACCCTTACAGGTACCTTTCTCCTATTCATTCAGCTACGGCAGCAGAAGCACCTGAAGAGTTGTATACTATCAATTCATGGGGTTACATTATTTTCTCCAATTTTATTGCAGACATCATCGGATATGTTCCATATTTACTTGGTCAATTTCGATATTATGTCTCCTTGTTGTATGGACAAAATCAGGAGTATTGAGAAGAGTAGGATAAACAATCGTCAAGGAAAACGCACAGAGTAGCATGTTTTCTCTTTAGTTTTGCCAGAATAACTCAAAACGGTTGCACAAAAGCCCTCCAAGTGTAGTGGTGCAAGAAAGAGTTTCTCACCCAAGTGACCAGGGATCAAGGCTGTGCACAGGGTCTTTGTGTTTGAATAATAATAATAATAATAATGTGAAACAATTGAGGAAAGAATAATGCACCCAAGTCTTATAATCCTGAATCTTGTTCCTCCATTCCTTTCTAGTAAGTACCATGACTTCATTTAGTCTCAACTTGAGGCAACACATCTAACTTTCAAAAAGAAAATTATAACAGACGTACCTGATTTGACAAATGGACTGGGAGTCGTAGTACAACAAATACTTGGATCATAACTAAGGTTACATCTTACAATTCATTAAGGTTGAATCATAATACTTATGCTCCATAAATATTGCTGTTATTTGTTTGATATGCACACATCTTTACCTTCTTTCTCACCAGATGCTTTTGATTTTTATGTTTGCTTATAGACATGCTACTTACTTTGATATTCTGCTCTTAGCATTTGTTCTTGTGACCCTCGTTTTCAATCAAAAGTATAGTATTTTCCTAGCTTGTTTTCTCAAGTAGCATGATGTTGCATCTTCAAGTTCCTTTCTTAAAGATTATCATATGCAAACCTGAATTTTCATTGACCATGAGTACATGGTTATTCTTACAGAAAATTAAATTTCAACAGACGTACACCTGAGTATCATCAACATCCATCTGCTTAAGTGTCTTTAAGTGCTTATCTTTACTGCAATTGTTTAACATCCTGAACTACCTTAACCTGGACATCTGCTTAAGTCTCCTTAAGTGCTTATCTTTACGGCCATTGGTTAAGCAGTTGTTGGATGTTGCATCATTAGATGAGAACAACAACATAGTCTTCCTGTTGCATACGCTGATTCAATGGTATGTCAGGATACAGAGTTCCATACTTGATACTTAGATGGTTATGATAATGATGAGATGGTTATGCTACTTTTGAAAATCAACCTCAGTGATGGACCTCCTGTCACTGAGGTCTCAAGCTTAACCATGGTTGTTATACACTTCGAAGATCCATCACCAATTTCTGTCGAGAAGTTGTTCATCGTAAAGGTAGGTCCAGTGCCATGTCCCTGACTACCTGCTTAGACACAAACAGACTAATGACAAGACTACGACAGCCCATCACTTCCTGAAACCATTGTCATTTGTCATATTTCACTTTGACAAGCTAGATGCTGTCAATCAAAGTTTCCTGGCTGCATTTAAATACATGTCTACATTACCAATTAATTTGGGGCATGTGTCACTTTCTCATCAGTTTAAACTGTGACTTATAAAAGATTAAAAGTTTCTGGCTGTTTGAAGGATGGGATGGGACATGCTGGGTAATAACTCCAACCTGATGATTCTGAAAAACTGACAGTATGTTTACAATGGAATACAGTTGAGTGCAGTATGGCCCTCATGCTAACCTTTTATCAGATGAATGTATATAAAAATCAACAGTTAATTTTCTATTCGGAAAATACATTTGTCGGGAACCATAACTAAAAGGAGCCAAAAGAAATTTATGTAATCTTTGGGGACTACAAATAAATTCATCTTCGATTTGATAAATTCACATTTATTTTAAAAGTTGAAAGAGTTCTAAATTATTCGGGATTTGTTTTTAATAAAGTTTAACTTGGAACAAAAAGTTGGGACCTCTTCAAGAAATTCTCCTTTACTCAGAGACTGTTGCAACTATTAACAAGGATATCCAAATTCTAATTCAAACTGTATGGTCTGTTTAATTTTTCAATACTGTGGATCTTGAAGAGTTTATCCGGGCCAATCTTTTACAAGTCATCTGTTTGGTGAGTCACGTCTCTTAGTTGTTTAAATTTAGTTCATGATTCTTCATGTGTGTGTGAGATAATGCAGGAAGAAAGGTTACAAAGATTGAGGCTCCGCATGAAGGTTCACTTTGACTCATCTAAGCCAGATCACCAGGTACACTTCTTATGAACTTTATCTGAAACTATGTGGACTTAAGAATTGTTGGTAGCAAAACTATGATTCATACTCCTTCCCATAGGCCAAAGTGATATTTAATTGAGTTGAAGAAAATACTCAAAATTACTCGAAATAACTCAGAAATAAATATGATTCGGTGAAACCCATGTTGATGATCTCATGAGATGATGTTTCTGACATCGTTTATTTGATGCTCTTCACACTGACAGGATGCTTTGAGAGCTCTTTGGTCTGCTACATACCCTGACCAGGAGCTCGATGGGTTGGTATCTGACCAATGGAAGGAAATGGGGTGGCAGGGTAGAGATCCATCAACTGATTTCAGGTTTCTTAGTTGCTCATCAGTTTCATGCTGAATTCTCATTTCTCCTCAATTAGTTATTTTTATCTGTCAGTATCTGCTTTTGATGCGAGTATTCGTAACATGATGAATAGGGGTGCTGGATTCATTTCCTTGGAGAACTTGCTATTCTTTGCAAAGACGTTCTCTGTAAGATATTGTTTTCCTACCTGTTTAAATTCTTTGGATTGCTTTCAGTTTCTTTCTACTAGCAAGCAGGCCAATCTCGTTTCCGTTCATCATAATATTTGATGTAGGCATTTGCTAGACCTCGATCTTTAATTAATTCTGGTCGTTTCAACTTTGATAAATAGTCTTTAGATAACTTGTGGATAAACTAGAGACAACTTGAACATTAAGATAATCAACCTGTCCTTAGAAAGCACATCCTTCAGAATATATATTGCTATTGAAGGAAAAATATGTTTCTTAAGGTTACTAATAAGACTAGCATGAGGTGCTTGCTTTATATCTCATGGCATTACCTTATAATGGTGGTGGAAATCTGAATTATTACCTACTCTGCGTAGAACAGCTTTAATTTTAATATAAGATATGGAGTAAAGGCCACTAATACAAGTTTTACTTAATTTCTTTACCAGGACATTTTTGTATCAGTGAAGTCTATTCTAATTAACAAAGAAGGTTTATCTTTTGAAGTTTTGTATTGGAGATGTGTGAAAGTGATGACTATTTGAAATAACCGTCTGATGCAGTGCATTCCTCTAGAACCATAGACGATACAGTTTAGTATAAAATCAGCAATGCCATGTGAGCGATGCTGATTCCTCCTCTTTCTGCTCTCATATATTTTAAAAAAGATTGAATGCTCCAATCTTTCCTGGGACTTTGATGTAAGATAGTATGCAGAATGGCTTAATCTGCATGCTGAAATCAGATCAAAATTAATTTAAATAAGAAAAAATAAATTAAACTATCCTTAGTATTTCTTAACATGCAGAAAACAAACTTAATAAGCATGAGTGGCCTACAATAAATTACAAGATTTGCAAAACAACTCAGATCTCTAGTGATTAAGGTAAGATCGAAGTTTTAATCTGGATCATCCCGCTGATTGATAAATGGTCATGATTAAACTTCAGATCTAAGGTTCCAAGAATTTAATGCAAGATAACAATTATAGATAATTAATTGTGAAAATCATGTAACCACACATCACAGAGATACTCCATTAAAAGATAAAGTAGAAAATTTACTGACTTACAAAAGTAAGTTGAAACAATAGTAATCCGGCCTTGTACCGTATACAGTTTCATGCCCACAAGTAGGAAGTTAGAACAAGGGATCCACCAAGTCTAACGAAATCATCATTCATTATTCATCCAAAAACCTTTTTATACAAAGAGAAAAGGATCTTAAGTAAGAAATATCCAACCGTAATCTAGGAAAAAGATAAAATTGCCCATACTTAAGTCATAGCATATTAAAAAACCTAATACGCTTAGTGGTAAATATCCAAATTAAAACTAAACTATAACATAACATTAAATAAAATTTTGAAGAAAAAAAAAACGCGGGATGATGATCCCCATCAAACTTATCTACTGATCTAGAGAAATGTTGCATCACTCTCTTACCAAGCATGTTCTTGGTGCTTTTGGTTGAATTCAAGAGTGCTTGCATGAGCTAATAGCCATGAAGGAGAATGTTCTCGAACTAAAATAAGGTTGTTGCTTCAAGTAAATCTTACGATCAACCTCCCACAAAAGAAAGCATATTCACATCTAATTGTAAACCCTCTAAGCTTTGCATGTCAAAGTGCAGAAGGGTAAAGCTTTACGCCCTACCATTTGGGGCTGAATGTTTTCTCATAATCTACTTCATAACATTCTGAAAATTCACAAGCCATTAGTTTTGCTTGCATTTTTCAACTAACTTGCCCTTCTATTTCTTTATTGTGGAAACCTATTTACCAGAAATAGATACAGTTCCATTCACTGGAAAATTCTTGTTTCTTCTTAAGGAACGAACCTTTTCCTCCATTAATATTGCTAAGATTTGAACCTATATGGTAGTACTTAAATGTTATTCTCTTTTTGACATGTAGAAGCTTGTGGATCTTTTTCTTACTCATTGGATTGATGACTTCTTTTACTTGGTAACTCAAAGACTCCTCTTCAACTGAACCTCTCAAAAGTTAAAGCTTGATGAAGTTTATTTAGTTGAGCATTCAATAATCTTGCAATGAATTCCATTTTTCAACTTCTTATACCTCATTGGAACTTGCACGAGTTGCACATTAGGTTCGAGAATCCCATGCATATAGAGAGAGGAAACATCATCAAATGTAGTGTCATTAAAGTATTAGAGCAAAAAAATTTAAGTAGGCCATTCATGAGTTCATCCAGATATCAATTGTAGTAAGAGGGGAACAATTATATCAAGTGGCATGCATGTGTATACTTTTGATCTCAAATCCATTAGAAAATTTTTTAAACCCATTCAAGACCACCCTCAAGTAAGTTTTCTTTTAGTAGACGTTCTTCAGTGTGCTGGCTTTCATTGTAATCCCCTCCTTAATGTTGATGTTTCTTTCCTTAGTCGTGGGTGGAGGGAATTGAATTGTTACAAAGAATCAATCAATCTAAAATCAAAGATTAGATGAGATGTCTACAGCTGTTATAGTAGCTATGAAAGGATATGACCCTAATATTTAGGAATCCTATGTCAAGATTGATATAACGACTATGAAAGGAAAAATCCTATGTCAATACTCCCCCTCAAGTTGGTGAGTAGATATCTACTAGTCCCAACTTGGTTGTGAGCAATGCTAAATGTTTTGCTATCTGTCCCTTTTCTAAGAACATCTGCAAGTTGGTCCTTAGTATGCACATATAGTGTACACACTTCTTTAAAAGCCCTACCTTTCAATTTATGTCTATTTCTATATAGTTGGTGCGGTTATACTGAACTAGATCTCTAACAATAGTCAATGTTGCTCTGTTGTCACAATACAATCTCATAGGTTTTTCCACTACAATCCTCAAATCTGATAGGACAGTTTTCAGCCAAATTAATTCCCACATTCTTTAAGCTAGACCTCGAAATTCCTCTCAACACTAGACCTAACAACCACTTTCTGCTCCTTGCTTCTCCAGGTGATTAAATTGCCCCCAATAAACGTGCAACACCCTATAGTAGATTGTCTATCCTCTAATGATCTGGCCCAATCTGCATCAGTATAGACTTCCACTTACATCCTGTCATTTTTGGTATATAGTATCCCTCTCTCAGGACTTGGCTTGACTTACCTCAAGATCCTGTAGATTGATTCCATGTGTTCCTTTCCTGAAGCATGCATAAATTGACTCATAAGACTTAAAGCAAAAGCAATATTAGGTCTTACTAGTGACAATTGAAATAACTTTTCCAACCGTTGATATCTACCCTTAAACTCATGGTTAGCCTCTCAGCTTGATATGAGTTTGGTTTTTGTGTCAATTAGTGTAATAGCTGCTTGGCTACCAAGCATTTTTGTCTCCTTCAATAGATTAAGCAAATATTTAATTGAGAAATAAAGATCCCTTTTTCTATTCTAGCCACTTCATTTTCCAAGAAATACTTAAGACTTCCTAGGTCTTTCACTTCAAGTTCTTGCACCATTTTTTGGTTCAACATCTCCATCTCTACTTCATCATCACCTATTACAATGATATCATCAACATACATGATTAAAATAGAGATTTTTCCAACTAGAGAGTGTTGATGAACAGAGTGCGATCACCTCAACTTTGCTTACACTCATTTTTCACCATAAAGTTGGTAAACCTTCCAAACCAAGTTCTAGGAGATTGTTTAAGGCCATACAATGCTTTCTATAGTTTGCATATTTAGTTGTTTTCCCCGTTCAGCCCTATGGGAATATCCATATACACCTCTTCTTAGAGATCTCCATTTAGGAATGCATTTTTTTGCATCATACTACATGAGTTTCAGTCATGGTTAGTTGCCAAAGATAGTAATATTCAGAATGTGTTCATTTTTGCTACTAATGCTAAAGTTTCTGTGCAGTCAATCTCATATCTTTAAGTATATCCTTTGGCGACCAATCTGGCCTTTACCTATTTATGGTTCCATCAAATTTATACTTCATGGTAAACACCCATCGATAGCCTACAATCTTCTTTCCATTTGGCAACTTAACAAATTTCCATGTCTGATTCCTTTTAGTGCCTCCAACTCATCAAGAATAGCCTGTTTCCAGTGTATATTATGTAAGGCCTTATCAATGTCTTTAGGAATCTTTGTTTGTGATAGTTGCACAGTGAACACCTTAAATGCTCCTCCTAACAGTGATAGGACACAAAGTTGGAGATGGGATGCATAGTGCATGTCCTTACTCCCTTTTTTAGTGCAATCGGTAAATCATCATCCTTGCCAACAATTTCTAATTCTAAATGAGAGTTAAAGGAAGGCCTTACCTCAAGGCTTTCATATTGGAGTAGCTAATGATTATAGATGGGTTGTTTGTGTCTTTGAAATTTATTTTTTCTTTCATATACCTTCCCGGGTTGTGGCTGTTTGCTACTGGTACCAAGAGCTTCTCTGTAGTTGCTCTTAGATTTAGGTGCAGATTGAATTTCTTTACTCTTAGCAAGGCCTTCTACTTGTTCCTCAAAGTCAGTAACATTATTAGATTTACGTGGTTCAAGTGGAAGTGGTTTTGGAGTAGAAATAGAGGGTGCACACATAGGAGATGACTTTGGGATTTGAATAGGGACAAGAATCCAATTCGGATTTGATAGTTGAGCGTTCTCCCCTTATGATCAGAAAGACACATCTCAAGTGACATATAACTTCCTAGACTTCAAAAAATAGCAGTAATCGAGGAAGACACGCATAATGGCTCTAGGATCAAGTTTACTAGTGCCTTTGTGATAGACATAAGCAACATAGTGGAATGTCTTTAAGGAAAGCTGGGGAGGAGCTTTTATAGTGCTAAGATTTTTTAAGAAGGGTTTTGAGTGGTGTTTTGAATCTTAAGACTCGAGATGGGGTGTTTTGAATCTGGGTGAATAAACATTAGACTCGTAGTGACTTCTAAGAGGTGACAATTTTTTCCCACGGCAAGTCCATTCTGTGCTAGGGTTTCAAAACATGCCATAGTGTGAGTAATCCCCTTATTAATAAAGAATTGCTGAAGGAAATTATTAATGTATTCTCTACCATTATTGCTACAGATGCTCTTGATTTGGGAATTAAATTGTGTTGCAATCATGGAGTAGAATCTACAAAGAGTTGACCTACCTTAGATTTTTGTTTTATAAAATAAACCTAAGTTAACTTAGTAGCTTCATTTATGAATGTGACATACCAACAATAACCAAATAAAGTGCTAACTTGAGTATGGCCCCAAACATTAGAATAGGCGATAGCAAAAGAACAGCTGTTTATTGATATTAATTGGAATAGGGACATGATGGCTCTTAGCAATCTCGGAAACATCACATTGAAGGCTAGAGATACTATAATGTCAAAATATCATAGGAAACATTCAATGAAGGGTATTGAATGATGGATAACCCAATCTTTGATGCCACATCTATACCTCATCAGTAATTCCTTCATTAGTGGCCTCCACAATAGTTTTAGTAACTAGTATCAATCCTTGTTTGAGATAATACAACCAATTCATTTACTCAGCCACCCTAGTCTTCTGTCCTGAGACTCAGTCCTACATATAACAGTTAGTCTCAAAGGAATAGGTTCCACTTGCTACTTCAATTTTCTGTTTTTTCAAACATGACAATTATGTGAAAAATAGATTAAAATTGCCAGTCATGTGTTTTAATGCTCCTGAATCCACAATCCAAGGAAGTTCTTTATCATTAAAGAAAACACTGAGGGCAGTGACATAGTTACCAAATCTAGAGGAGGCCTTCAGTCAATAGTAGCTGTTTTAATTCAGCTAGCATTTCAAGAGTAATGCTGATACTTAGCCTTGCTACCTCTTCACCAACCTCGATAACATTGACCTTACCTCCTTTCTTCTTTGGCTTGACGTGAAGCTCCCAGCAGGTAGGCCTTATGTGCCTCAATTTGTTACAAAAGTCACACCACAACTCGTCTCTAGTATCTATCCCCTTTTTCTTCACATCTCCCACCTTCTGGTGTTTTTTTGGCTAACATTGCTAACTCTTGAGATGTCTCCTTTACCATCACATATTGCTTTTTTTAATATTAACTAGTGAGAATACTTCACTCAAAGAAGGGAAGGGACTCTTACAAATGATCAGTGAACAAATTGAGTCATATTTTGATTGTAACCCTATGAGGAATTTGTTGGTCCTACATTTCTCCAAGAGGTGAGTGAACTTCACATATGCTTCAATTGTGTCTAGCTCTCGGCTTTGATAATGGTCAAGTTCTAGCCACAGTCTTTTAAATGTGTTGAAGTACTTGGTCACATCAGAATCCTCTTGTTTTGCATCCTGAATATGATTATTCAGCTCAAATATCAATCTATTGTTCCCTCCCTTGAAATACGCCTAATTGACTGCTCATTAGCACTCTTGAAACATAGGTAGGTATCTCCTATGCTTGGCTGCATCACGCTGATCAACCATGACATCACATAGGAGTTCTCTTCTTCCCATTTCTCAATGGCAACTTCATATCCTTTGGGTCTCTTTTTTTTGTACCTTTTAAGTAACTGCTTTTTCCTATCTCCCTCATGAACAATTTGACAGATTGAGCCCACTTGATGTAGTTATGGGAATTCAATCTTTCGATTGTCATGGAAAAGTGAGAGCTATTGGAATTAGTAGGCTACATGCAGGTGGTGGAGGATATTTTGCTTTCTCCTTCTATGAGTGTCAATAGGATAACATTCTATTTAGGGTTAATGTGGCTAGTTTGAGGGTTTCAAAAATTACTAGAGGTGGCAGCTAGGTAGGCTGATTTGAGGTTCTAATACCAAGTTAAAATGTAAACTAATGATAGAAAAAAGTACAACAAATAAGAGTAATGTTGTGTTGTTTTTGCTACATTGATGTATGAGTATTCATAGATGTTACATGATACAGTTCCTCACTAGAGAATTACACATAAGTTAGGATTACAATCAATCAATCTGTTACAGAGAATCAATCAATCTAAAATCAAAGAGTAGATGAGATGTTTATAGCTATTATAACAACTATGAAAGAATATGAACCTAATATTTAGGATCCTATGTCAACACTAATCATATTGCAGCAATATTTCTAATTTTGAAATTCTGAAAATGTAAAGCCGACTTGTGCAAGGTGGTATCTGCAAAACAGGTCAATAATTCAATCTCTTTTGCTGTTTGATTGCCTAAGCGATGTGTTAGTATCTTTCATTTGAGAAACGTAAGGTTTGGTTCTCATAACAATTTGAATTCTTAGCTTTTGTGGGAATTCTATTATCTTGAGACAACCATTTTTTCTGTTAGAATCCTCGACTCCTTTTGAATGCCATTCCTTTCAAGGTCTAAAGGTTAGATATGGTTGGAATCATGCCTCACTAATTGGTCGATTCAAATCTAAAGTAAGACAAAGTAAGACCTCCACGTATGTTCTTGACTCTTTGAGAAATATTCTTATGATCTTGCCTAGAGAAATAGAGAAAGCTCGTTGTCTAACATTTGAAGCCTCATCCTGTTATTTCAGTTGAAGTGTTTTTTCCAGCATTTTTTAGCTGAACTTCTTTTGGTAAGTCAATTTTACAAATTAATCAGTCCAAATCAATTTGAGTGGTCTCTTACAGCAAGAAAACCTTATCCTTCGTGCATTGACAGTCTTAATGGTTTTTGCCAACACCACCATATAATCACCCAAAGATCTTTCATAGATCTTGCATTGGAAGTCAAGTTTTCATGCTTAGCTTCCAATATTGACAGTTGGAAGTTGTGGTCCTTACATTCCAGCATGTGTCAGTCATTAGCGATCACTTAATGGAGCCTCCTCATTGGTCTCCTTGCTTCTTCACCAAGCATGTTTCCGTTGAGCCACCCAAATCATCTTCAATAACATCTATAAAGGCCTAGAGCAAGAATATCTAGAAGAACAACAAATATGGTAGAGAAAGCCAACGGGAACAACTTCTGTTCAATTCAACAAGGTTACAGTCTAGACTTCACTTTTACAATGTGCATATTTGTGTGCTATGGACCAATGTTTCGTATTCACTTTTAAATTGTCGGAGCCATTTGACATGATCATTTATTTAGGAAGATCCAATTTGAAAGCTGATATTTGGGGTCTGTTGTTATGATATTGGCAGTCTTCTGTTTTTAATATGATCTCCATCCAACTGTGATGTGCAAATAGAAAGAAAAACACCAATATTAGAACACGGAAGTGACCTCCTATTGAATTATGCTAGGAGCTATGAATTTTATTTCACCAACAAGCCTATGAGTTAGGAACTTACATAAACTATTTTATCTATTGCCACAGGTATCTTTCCAACAGCTATTGAATAAACAGGGAGGAAAGCGAGCTGCTTGGGAGTATCCATTTGCTGTTGCTGGTGTAAATATCACATTCATGATCATGCAGATGCTAGATTTAAATTCCTGTAAGAATCTACCCGTTCTTTCTGCGTGCGCATATATGCATTCATGCTTGTGTATTGCCTGTTGTATGGTTCTCAGTTTTATCTACATGGTATATAAGGCCATCAAATAGTGAAACCTACTAGGGAATGAGCTAACTTGGTTTGAGGCCTCTGCGACTTTGTTATGATGATTGCAACTTGGGAAAGGCATAGCTATAGTTCCTTTGGACAAACTGCTTCTGGAACATATAACACACTTTGAGGGGAACGAGGCATTACATCTCTGCTGACTCCCCCTCTAGTTACTAGGCACCACATTTGTGCTTACTATACCCATTTTGAATTCTATGACATGATGAAACTTGTGGCTGGTGATGGCCATGGATTGAGTAACTATAACTAAAGCTTGATGGCTTGTGTACCTACAGTAAAGCCAAGGACATTCGCAAGAACAATTTTTATACAGATGCTCTCAGGTGAGTGCTCTTTGACTGTAGTTCTGCTTTGGCGCTGATATATTTTAGATTTTGAATACCTCCGCGTTTGCAAGATCATTTATTAATTTAGAAGGGTTCTCAGACTTTTGTTATGCATATCTTATGCCATGCTGATTTGTTTCCAGAGAATGAGTGGGCATTCGACTTGCTTTATTGTGTGGCTTTCATGGCTATGGACAAACAGTGGGTGGCAATGAACGCCTCGTACATGGACTTCAATGTAGACATATCCATCCTCGTAGATGTGTTTGACAATTATACTTTAGTTTCTACTTCTCCATCTAGTGCTGAGTAGCTGATCTTGTTTTGTGTACAGGAAATTTTGAAGTCCACTCGGGTACAACTAGAGAAAGAGCTTCTACTAGATGATGTCCTGCGGATTGAAGACATGCCATCATATTCCCTTCTGGTTTAGTGATATGACAAGCTGCATAATCTACTCTCCCTCTCTCTCATCACATTGACCTAGCTGCTGACAAGGGTGCTAATATGGTAGTTGTCACTATCAGATCCTTCCTCGAGTTGAGATCTAATAATTGCTTTAAGTGGTTTTCTGTTGGAAGTTTAACAATCCATGAGTCTTTGCTTCATTTTTGTCTTCCTTCTTTGTGCAGCGTACGGGGACAGATTAGGTACTTTGTGTATCTAAGACCCACCTGAAAATCATAAAATTGTTGCTCCATAAGATGATGATCTGCCAACACCCCCGCCATCACAGTTGAAATTTGGTAAAAGAATCCCATATGGCTAGCACCAAGAAGGTGCTGGTACTCCTTTTTCCCCAGTGAAACTGATCATACTCTCATAAGTCATCAAGTTGCTGTAAAGATATTGATTTATTACAGTGGATATGTTTAAGAACAGTGGTTGATATTTCAACTTTTATTGTTGCCTTCACCTTTATGTCTACAGAACTACTGGCTGTTACGATTGCATTCACTTTAGTTTGAATGAAAAGCTACAGCAGAAATGAATGTTATCGTAGAGTGCGATAACATGGCAAGTTGCGTTGCAGTCCCATTTTTTGCATGAAATGGCTCATCTACAGATTATCTGAGCCCTTCATCTTGATCACAGGAAACAGACAATTAGAAACACTTTGCAAACAACAGTCTACATTCAATGACCAAAACTAAAGTTTTTAGGATGCTTGAATCGTCCTCTTGATTTTTTTATTCACGAGATATCTAAAGCCAAAGCAATCATATGAATGGCTCGGATCACCTAGAGGTAGCCCCTTCATGCAGAAGTAGCGTGGTGCTACATGGGTACATGCCATGTTTTCACGCTCCATGGTACCATTCCTCATAGCATAAATGCTCATTGACAAGGATAATATCCTTGTATTATGATGGTTATTAATGAGGAGATCTGAGGTTAAGTGAAGCTTTCCTGCAACAACCTTGGACGGGTAATTCATAGCCTGTTGGTTATTTTATCCAGTGTCTTGGCCGTCCAGGTACATGATCTCAGACTCTCAACAGTATCCTTAAATTACGAGCAGGCCAGAAAAAGGTGCATTATAGGAGGCCAACCTCCAGCAGATGAAGAACAGACAATGGATTGTCATTTTCCTCTCTGGGATTGATGGGTTGCTTCATGTAACGATGAATACAACTAGCGTCCTAACATTTAGAACTGAATCACCATTTCCTGGAGTTCAGAGTCTGGAGTCTTATGCATGGTAGAATGCAAAAGGCATAGCTGTGATCTGCAAGACAATCTTCTTTCTTGTTGATTGCTTCAAAAGGTTTTCTCTAACTAGCGGTTGGAGTAAGATTATTTACATTTTAGGAATCAATGAAGTTTCCTGGGTTGGAGTAGTTTTTCCTCAAAGGAACACACGAGGTGCCAATTAATTCATAATGCTGCCTTCGAGGCTACTTTTTGTGTCCAAAATTCAAGAGTTTGTATAGTCGACAGTGACTTTTAACTAGGTTTCTAGATCCATGCTTTAGGATGAGCAATTACAAGTTCTCCAATAATTACTCACCTCCTATTGTAGGGGATTTTTTGAGTCATGGAGCTTTCACCATTAAGTGCTTCAATGCATATTTTTTTGTTTAATTAGTGGGCTTCAAAACAACGAGAAAGGTTAGTGGCTTCAATGCATTTCTTTATGGTACAAACATAAATTTATAGCAATTTATTTTTTATTAAATATATTTCAACCAATAACCACTTCAGTCTTAATTCTCTATATAAATATATGTGTGTGTGAAACAAAATCCACAAGGTCGTTCATGCATGACAATATATGAGCCGAAAAACCATTCTGTTACACCAAAACCATGCTAGGATCTCGTTTTTTGCAAGATGAGAGATAGCAGGACAAAATCCCCTCTCTGCGTTTTCAGTTTCCTCTGTTTTTGCTTTTTCTTTCTGATTCCTATGTTACTGTATTTTCTTATGAACAAGATAGAGGCAACCCCCGTGGACGAGGCTCCCTTGTATGCAGGGTCTGCGGAAACAGCGGACCACAAGAGTCAATAGTACCCACCCTTACCTTACATTTTACAAGAGGCTGTTTCCACACCTTCAACTCATGACCACAAGGTCACACGATGACAACTCTACCATTGCGCCAAGGCTCCCCTTCTCTTACTAACAAGATAAAGGGAAAAACCAACAAAGAGAGGTTAAAACAATGCAGGTGGACCAAGATCAGCTCTCATTTAATCAGGAAGTCATGATAGTAGCACCGTTTCGAAAATAAAATGAGAGGTGTATCTGCAAAAGAGGGAAAGTTCATGGGTTGTCCGTATAATTTCTGCTGCCATTTTCAATCGGTTTCCGAGAGGAAATATGGGTCCCAGCTGATCCCAATATGGCCCCACCGCACGTCATCCTAGCTCCCTACTACCAAGGGACCACCCATACAAACTTAACCCTCTATCCTTGCCTCCAAAATCCATCCCCACCTATTTTTCCCTCCAACGGCTACTTCACCTCCGCGGATGCCCAAACCAAAATCCAACCACTTGACAACCTTCCCACTCTCTTGCTCTCCATTTCACTCGCTTTTACCTCAAAATCCTCTTCGGCCCAACTTAAAAAAAATCTCAATCCCTCTCATCCCTTGCAGATCAATGCACCTCCACGGACCATCTCAAACAAATTCACGCCCAAACAATTGTAACCACACGAATTGAAGACAACTGTGCAGCTAGCAGAATCATTTCCTTCTGTGCGCTCACCCCTTCAGGTGATCTCAATTGTGCAATAAAAACCCTACCGCAATACTCAAAACCCAAACTTTTCACTTGAAATACCATCATCAGATCTCTTGCCAACAGCCCATATCCTTCAAATGCCAATTTTCTGTATGTAAATATGCTCGGGCAAGGTGTTCTTCCTGGTAAACACACTATCCCTTTCCTTCTCGAAGCATGTATTAGCAATCACTCTCTTTTAGATGGCAAGCAAAATCATGGGAAAGTTTTATATATGGGCTCGATTTGCAGTGATATGTGGTGAATGGGTTGATTAGTTGTTATGCGCGTCGTGAAAATATTCTTAATGCGAGGAAGTTGCTTAAACCAACTGGCTTCTGTTCTTTCGATATGTGCTAGATTGTGCGGTTTGGATTTGGGTCAACAGATTCATATGTTTATTGAAGAAACGGGATATGCGTTTATTGAAGAAAAGGGAATTGGAGGTGGTGTTATTTTAGCTACTGCATTGGTAGATATGTCTGCAAAGAATGGATTAATTTCAAAAGCAAAAAGCTTGTTTGATAAGATGACTGAGAGAAAAACTGCAATTTGGAATGCCATGATACGTGGTTAGGAATGCATGGCCATGCTAGAAGTTCATTTGAGCTTTTCCGAGAGTTGGAAAGGGAGAAGGCTGTATCAAATGATATCACCTTTGTGGGGGTTTTATCTGCTTGTTGCCATGCTGGCTTGCTTGAAGTTGGCCGTGAGATCTTTAATTCTGTGAATGCGGTGTATGAAATTGAGCCTAACATTGAGCACTATGGATGCGTGGTTGATCTATTTGGGCAAAGAGGGAGATTAGCAGAGGCCTATGAGTTGATAAAGGGGATGGAGTGGAAAGCTGATGTTGTGGTTTTCGGTGCGTTATTGGCAGCTTGTAAGAATTATGTGAATATTGAGATTGCTAAAAGAGTGGTGCAAAAGATTCTTAAGCTGGAACCCCATAATCATGGTGTTTATGTAGTATTGTCTAATATGCATGCAGAGGCTGGCAGGTGGGCGGATGTTGTGAGATTGGGGAAAGATCTGAGGGATGGAGGGTTGAAAAAGACACTAGGATAGTGTTGTGGGTGGTGATAATAGCAAGTAACATTGTCCCTTCACAAATGCATCTTTACAGTTGAAATGACGCAGATTTAGAGTTGGAATGACAGAGTTTATTATCATAGCGGCAGCACAAAAGAGGCTGCACCGATTGAGAAATGGTCAATAACAAGTCCACTTTGTACTATTTTGTTGACTCTCACCGGTAGTTATTGGTGGATTTTTTTGTCCAAAGTCACGTGTTTCAATACTTGATGTTCTTCTTCACAATATGCTATTTTGACAGCACAATAGCTATTCTTTGAGCAAGGACATGGATATGTCTTAATTGTCCCAGGAGTAAAAGGGATGAAAGATGGTTGCTTCACCTGTTGAAGATTTTCCTTAAGACTCTGTAGAACATTAATAAAATATTGTTTCCTCACTTCATATGCTAAGGGTGCAAATTTGATTGGGCATGGTTATTTTTGAAGTATGGATACTATTGTGATTCATGTCAACTGTTCTGCAAGAAAAGGTTCATAATTGACAAGTTCAAGTTGTTTAAAGGAGTGGGAGGGAAGAAAGATGGTTACTTGAACTGTTGAGAACATCAACAAGTATCGGTTGCCTACATGTGTCAAGGATACTATTTAATTAAAGCAATAAGAGGGAAGAGATTGTTCCTTCACCTGTTGGAGATTTCTCTAGGTACTTAGCAAACATTGATAAAATATACATTGCATGCTTGGTATGCAAGGTTGTTGTCTTTACATAGTAAAATGATGTGGAAAACAAATGGTTCAAATTCTATACATAAAGGAAATCAAGGATGCATATAAGCTAGAGTCAAACTTCATGTAGAGATGAGCTTTACAAGACAAACCATTTAGAGTCTCAAGTCGTAACCTCTTCTCAATCACTCTTTCCCAAAGTTTCATATTATGGCTCCTAAGTTTGAAATCAGATAATTAGTGCAATCTTGTATGTTCCTTTATTCTTATAAATTGGGATGATAGAGCTTTTCCTCCATTCATATGACATTTTCTTTGATTCTACAGCCTTGTTAAAAAACTTTTTCAGCTAAACTACTAGTGTTAGCCACATACTTCCAAACCTATATTGGTATATATCATCACGTCCTAAAGTTTTTCTTGATTTCATCTTTTTCAAGGCCTCTTTCACTTTAGGTATCTTGATCCTATACTCATATCTATTTAGTCCAACACTATTTGGGTTTACAGTTCTTTCAATCTCTATATTTTCACAACATTTATCATTACTTTCCTACCTTTGATTAATCTTATCAACTTTGACTAGTACCTTTTGGTCATTACTTTTAAGCATTTAACGTGGTCTAAATCGTTACTCTTCTTTGAATACGTATTTTTCACCTTCTGTTAACCCTAATCTATTATAGAGATCATCATATGCCATGATTTTAACATCACTTACTACTCTCTTAGCAACATTTTTAACATTCTTATATTGCTCAAAATTTTCATCATTTCTAATCCTCTACAATATGCTTTAAAACACACATGTTTCTCTTTATTAACATTTTGCACTTTTTCACTCCACCACCAAGTTTTCTTTCCTAGTTGCCTTTTACCTATACATACTCCTAGAACATCTTTTGACACTTTCTTAATGGACTCAATCAAATTAGTCCACATCATGTTAATTCTATTTCATTGTTCCACTTTTCTTCTACACCGACTGACTTGTTTACTAATGACGTTATCTTCTCTCCTTTTAAGTTCTACAACTTAGTTTTTGGACACCTATTAAACTCTTTTCCTTTCTTCTATCTCTTAATGTAAATATCAATAACCATTAACCTATATCATGTGGTTAAGCTCTCACGGGTAGTACCTTACAATCCTTACACATTGATCATTTTGTATTTTAAGTAGAAAAAAGTCTATTTGACTTTTATATGATCCACTTATGAAAGTTAGTAAGTGTCTATCCCTCTTCTTAAAGTATGTATTTGCTAAAACTAAGTTAAATGCCACAGCAAAATCAAGTACAGCTTCCTTCATCTCATTTCTTTCTCCAAGACCACACCCTTTATGTACCATATCAAATCTTTTCTTTTCTTTTCCTACATGACCATTTAAGTCTGTTCCTTTAGATATACCCTCTATGTTGGAAATATCTTGCATTACTCCCCCCATGTCTTTCTACAACTATCTTTTGAACATATCTTCCAACTCTACCTGTGGAGCGTATGCACTTATAACATTTATGATCTTCTCTCCTACAACAAGTTTTATTAGTAGAGTTCTATCATTGATTCTTCTAACGCCTAAACTTTATCATTAATTATTTATCCACCACTATCCCTACACCATTACTATTATTGTCCTTTCCTATGTACCAAAGCTTATACTCATCAACTTCTCTAGTTTTAACTCCTTTTCACCTAGTTTCTTGGATACAAGCTAGGTTAACTCTCTTATGTTTCATTGTATGTACTAACTCCATGGTCTTACATGTCAATGTGCCTGTATTCTATGTGGAGATATGAATCTTATCCTCCTAAGCAAGTCTCTTTACCCGCGCACATCTAGAATGGCACAAGAACACTTGCCTACTTCCCCACTGTACCTGGATTATGATATAGCGCATCGCTTCTAAGGGAACGCTCTATCAACTCTTGCCATTTTCCACTGCTTCGGGGATCCAATGCAGTGTGTCGCTTATGGGAAGATACCCTAGCAGCCCTTGCCCATTTGTCACCGCATCCAAGCTCCGATGCAACACGTCACTTATGAGGAATGCCCTAGCTTGAGGAAATGTCTTAGTATTGATATTCATGTTATAAGATTTGCCAACAGATTTTATGCCGGTTGGCAACTTGACACAACCCTCTTTCTTTATTCGAGCTTGAGACGGGCTCCAAGATCATAAAACCATAGTTTTCATGATGGGGAATGCCCAATCTTCATCATGGAAAAAAAAAATTATATTAATCATAGTTTCACTAGGAAGAAGAAGGAAAAAATCACCAAAATGGATACAAACTTTGTACTTTATTCAGAGAAACTAGGACCAACAATTGCAGGACTCGGGAACTGGTTATGCTTGAGCAGCCAGTTTCTATACCACGTGGCTGCATGTGCAAGGCTGCTTTTGGAGCTAGCATTCATCAAAGCCAGCCATAGAGTGTCAATTTCTATCTTTTCCCTTTTTAAAGAGATTTGGCACTTTTACTGTTTTCGTGAGATAACTTAGAATAGTATATCGTGGCAACACATTATTATCTAAGTTCATAATTTCTGTTGGGTTTTCCATTTGGACTAGCAGACCTGCCAGAATCAGCATAAACTGGCCATCAGATAATCTGACTCACAGTCATGCTTGGAACTCAAAATAAAACACAAATGGTTGCATGTCTATCTGTTCATTGACCTTCAAAGAAGTAACAATGATATCCTTTTGCAGCAAAGAAAGAATGAGGTAACCAATAGAAAAAGAAGCGAAGCTCCTATACAACCACACAATAGGCAGAGCTCCACAGATTCGCAAATTTCACAAAAACCTAGTAGCCACTAGAAAATGACAGTAATGTATTTATAGGTCTTATCTACAGTCACTCTATACAGAGAGCTTTCAATACTACCCAGCCAGCAAAACCATACCTTCCATGTCAATTCATCTCATGCACTATATTGTACTTGTTTCTTGGGTTTGCATATGTACGTTCGAGGCATCACCCTGAAAAGGCAACCCACCAAACGATGTGCATAGCATTAGATAATTGAACTAACCATCCATATAGCCTCCAATCACATACAGCAATTCCCTTTTGTTGGTTAATACTCACGTTATTAGACAATTGGTCTCTTATATAGTACATCGACTTCAGCATGGTTTCAAGAGTATCTTTTGCCAACTGGAACTTGACCTCGGTTTCTCCTGACAAAGACCGTGCATCATCTTGAAGCTGCACAAAGTACTCCACAATTGACAAGTATAATCCACATTGATACATCACTATTTTGGACTTGTTAATCTACATTCTACCAATATAAATCAGACCAGGAAACTTAAATGCCATTGTTTTACTTTTTCAGATGTCAACATGTGTTTGTAAAAGCAATGCTTTAAGGATGCATAAAGATGGTTGCAATTGCTCCACAAATGCATGTTGAATATGCAGAAATCAGAAAGTGCATTTTCTCAAGATTTTATGTAAAATACATGAACCATTGGAACACATTTCACATAGGTTGGACAAATAACATGGAAGTTCTGGTGCATTGAAATACATTTTCTCTGCAACACTAACCAACTCATAAAAGGACACTCTGCAGTTTGCCTCAATTTTGCAATTTGAGAACAATCTATGAAAGTTTTGTTGATTTATGTATTTTGAGAGCAAATGCATGTTGACCATGCAGAAATCAAAAAGTGCACGTTCTCAAGATTTTATACAAAAATAGATGAACCATTGGAATACATTTTGCATGGGGGACAAATAACACGGATGTGCTGAGCATCAAAATACATTAGCTCTGCAACACTAACCAACTCATAAAAGGACAGTCTAGAGTTTGTCTCAATTTTGCAATTTTGAGAACAATCTATGAAAGGATGTTGATTTATGTAGTTTGAGAACAAATGCATGTTGACCATGCAGAAATCAGAAATGCATGTTCTAAAGATTTTATATAAAATAGATAAATCATTGAAACACATTTTGCATTGGTGGACAAATAACATGGATGTACTGATGCATTGAAATATATTTTCTCTGTAACACTAACCAAATCGTAAAAGGACAGCCTACAGTTTATGTCTCAGTTTTGCAAGGTTGGGAACAATCTATGCAAGTTTTGTTGATTTATATAGTTTGAGAACAAATGCACGTTGACCGTGCAGAAATCAGAAAGTGCATGTTCTTCTTAAGATTTTATATAAAATAGATGACCCATTGGCACACATTTTGCATGGGTGAACAAATAAAATGGATGTGCTGATAGCATTGAAATACATTTGCTCTGCAACACTAACCAACTCATAAAAGGACACTCTACAATTTACGTCTCAATTTTGCAAGTTTGCTAACAATCTATGCAAATTTTATTGATTTATATAGTTTGAGAACAAATATATGTTGACCATGCAGAAATCAGAAAGTGCATGCTTCAAGATTTTATATAAAATAGATGAACCATTAGAACACATTTCGCATGGGTGGACAAATAACATGGATGTGCTGATGCATCAAAATACAATAGCTCTATAACACTAACCAACTCGTAAAAGAACAGTCCACAGTTCATGTTTCAATTTGCAAGTTTGAGAACAATCTAAGCACGTTTTGTTGATTTACATAGTTTGAGAACAAATGCATGTTGACCATACAGAAATCAAAAAGAGCATGTTCATATGATTTTATATAAAATAGATGAGCCATTGGAACATATTTCGCATGGGTGGTAGACAAATAACATGGATATGCTGATGAATTACATTTGCTCTGCAACACTAACCAACTCATAGAAGGACACAGTTTATGTCTCAATTTTGCAAGTTTGAAAACAATCTATGGAAGTTTTTTTTATTTATATAGTTTGACTTCCAGAAAATCAGATGCAAAGGAAGTCAGCATAAATTATGTAATATCAAAAGCTCAAGAAACTGAGATACCTTCAAATTAATAACAGCAACAGGATCAGCAGATTCCGCATCTTGACATGCCATGTTCCATGTCATCGCCTTCAAACGAGGCAAAGAAACCTGGAAATTTTCCATGGGGTAGAACAGGGGGAAAAGAGAAGGTTGAGCCCCTAATTGTACTAAACCAGTCAATTTGGCCCAGATAAGATCTACTAGTTAAAATATGAAGCTCGAAATTTACTTGCAAAAGTGGAGATAATGAGGAAATCAAGTATAGGTTCAAGAGATGCCAAACTTGCAATCACTAACTCTTCGTATGGACACCCGAAGTGCATGTTGGGCCTCTCAAGTTTGAAGGTTATGCTACATTCCAGAAATTAAAGTGTTTCAATGGAGTTACAAATTACACTCCAGACCTTTCCAGTTTGAAAAACTAAGAAATGTTTCCATGGACAGCCCAACTCTGAAAATAAAAATAAATGTATCAAAGAAAAAAGAGAAAATAGAGAGATTATAGTTTGGCCACATAACAAACCCGTCCAAAATCTCTAAATTAATTACGCTATTCTCATTCGAGCAATAAACAGCTAAACAGTGATTGGTGCATGTATCAGATACCAAACCTGATCCTTGAGAGCATCTTCCCGCCATTCGCGTTGGAACTTTTGCAGCAAAAGAGTAAGCAATCTTTGCAGCTCAGGCAAAACTTCGGGGGGAAAAAGCTTATGGATATCATCCTTGCTGAAATTCTCGTAAACGCACCTGCGAATCAGTATCCGAAGACATACTAATAGCTGCCAAAAGAACCAAAAAAGGACGTAAAATGGTATTATAAATAAGAGAAAAATGAATGGAAACGAAGGAGACGGAAGAAGAAAGAATGTTACAGGGTCAAGGTCGGCATCATTGGGGAGTTGGAGCATTTCTCGGATGATATCTCTGTCTGTGGAATCGAGACCTGTTTTTCGAGTTCTCCATAGAGCTTGGAGAATGTATTCCACTGATTCTTTCGAATTCGATCGCACTAACAGTGGTAAATGCCCCCACAGAGAATTCTCCATTTTCAGTTGGCGACAGAACAACGCTTCCACGGGTTTTGGTTGCCCTAGGAAGTAGCAGAAACGCAAGTAAGAATCCTAATTCTGCTGGGGCCTACTGTTTTAACGATCCAAACCATCTATGCTATTATAAAATATTACTCATCTACACTGTACGGCGTTGATGTTTAGTCTTGAAGATTCGAGCTGAAGTTCAGAAAATCAAAAGGCAACGGCTTGGCCGGAGACAGATTGGATTTAGGAGTACTTTGTAGTTTATGCATCAGAGACTTATAATCACGGAACGGTGGATCTCTTTTATTTGTCAAAAATCCATTACACTTGAACCCACAGATTGGCTTGGATAATTGAAACAATGAGTCCTACGCCTAGACGATGATGATGATGATTCTCTCAATATTATAATTTGTTTTTCTTTTACCTTAATTGAATGGACGCAAATTTTTTTACTTAATTCCTAAATTTATTTGAAATCTTCTTAATGAGAGAAAAGTGCCACCTCGAACCTCCTACCAAGTGTAATAAGGAGAAGCACGATGTTTTCGGCCAACAACTATGTTACATGGCTTTTAGTTTTATAGCCTCAATTGGCAAGAGTTACAATAAAGAAGAATTTTCACTTTTGCACAATAAACTATGCACATTTTCTCACTTAAGGGCCTTAAGTTTGAAATTTTATATTTATAATGTGAATTACACTTAAGTGACTCAATGTAAGACTTTTGTTTACAATCCATTAGTTTGTCTAGATGGATTAACTTCACGTACCATTCATTCACATTTTTAAAAGGACAAAATTGTCTAAACATATTTAAATCATGACCATTGAATTTCTCTACTAGAAATATTAGTAGCTAGGAGTATCTGAGCACATGGGTTTTTAGTAGCCTAAACATGGTTGGCCGAATAAGATGAATAAATCATATCATCCAATGGTGGGTCCTAACTTGGAGGCATCCAAATTGGCATTAATTCTCTTTCTTTCTTTTTTGGATTTCTAAATTCCAACCATTAAAATTTTCAACTAAACAAACTTATAAGGGAAGCATTCAAAGGGCATGAATTTTCCCATGTAGCCTAAATAGGATAGGCTAAACAAGATGGCGGAATAGATAACCTAGAAGTGGATCATAGCTTCCCTTTTTAGATTTTAAAATCTTAACCACTAGAAAAATAGTAGATTGAAGCACCCAATAGGTATGAACTTCCGCAAATAGCCTAAATAAGATAAGTTGAATAAGATGAATGGATTAGATCATTCAGACATGGGCCCTAGCCAAGTGGCATACTGTTTTAGATTTTTAAATCTTGACCATTAAATTATCAATTATGAAAGCTAGTAGCCTAGTACATAGAAGTATCCAATGTGCTTGAATTTTGAAAGTTACATAAATAGTATAGACTAAACAAGATAAATGAATCATTCAAACCTTGGTCCTGGCTAGGTGGCATCCCATTTTGAATTTTAAAATATTGAGAATTGATTTTTCAACTAGAAAAACTACAAAATAGAAGCATGCAATGGGCATGAATTTTTATAAGTAGGCTAAATAGGATAATCTAGACAAGATGAATGGATTAGATCATCTAAAGGTGGTGCCTAGGTAGGTGGATCCTACTTTGGATGAAAAATCTAAAGTTGGATTCACCTGCCTAGGCCTCACTTGTGGAGGATCAAATCAATTCATATTGTCCAGCTTATTCTATTTAGGCTACTAATGAAAATTTGTGCCCATTGGATGCTTCCACCTACTAATTTTTCAAGTTAAAAAGTCAATATTTTAAAATACAAAACGAGAAACTAGGACCCACCTTTGGATGATGTGATCCACTCATGTTGTTTGACTTACCCTATTTAGGCTACTTGTTATAATTGATGCTATTAGATGCTTCTCCTACAAGTTTGTTTAATTACAAAATTCATTGGTTGGGTTTTAAAAATCCAAAAGAACAAGATGCCACGTAGTTAGGACCTACCATTAGACAATGTAATCCATTCATTTTGTTTAGTCAACCCTATTCAAGCTAGTTGTGAAAATTCATACCATTGAATGCTTTTAGCTACTAATATTTCTAGTAGAGAAATTCAAGGGTCATGATTTAAATGAGTTTGAATAGCTTTGCCCTTTACAAATTGACATGAATGGCACATAAAGCAGTTATGTCCATAAAAACTAATGGATCTTAGATGTAAGTCCTACATGAAGTCACTTAAGTATACTTAGCGTATAAATGTGAGATTTTCAAACTTAAGGTCCTTAAGTGAGAAAATGTGCATAGTTTAAGGTACTAAAGTGAAATTCTTCTACAATAAATTAGGTGTACTAAATTATACCAATGAAATCTTTACTGATTATCCAGCAAAACCTAGTAGATTGACTTATACAAGCCTCGTCAATAAGGCCCTAGTGACAACCACTGTAACCTATTTTTGAGAAATTGGATTATTGGTTATTAAATTTAAGCAATTCAATAATAGGAAGTGATATAATTGCCTCCTATTTCCTATTCATGAGCCTCTTACTTGGTACAAAGTGAGACAAAATTTATGAAGATCCAACCATTCATAATTTTGTTCTTGACTTAGATGGGCTATGTTCCAAATTCTCATCCATTGGATGATCCTACCCATTGTTATTTTAGTTATAAAATAGAATGTCAAACTTTTGACTATTCATTTTACAACTCAAGAAAACATTAGCCAATGCATGAGAATTTCAGAGCATGGAATATCTAAATCAACTAAATCAAGAATAGCACCATGAATAACTCATATTGTTTGAAATGTGAAACCTCTTTAGAGGTGTAAACATTCATAGATTAGTAAGGGTGATAATGAATAAAAAATGGAGGTGGTTATAACATTTCCCTTCAACAAATAGGTTGTTGAAACCAAGAGATTTTATATGGTACTTTTAAGATTAAAAGACTAGAAGGGAGCCTTGACACAATGGTAAAGTTGTTAGGGTGGAAACAGCCTCTTGCAAAAATGCAAGGTAAGGCTAACTACTATAAGCCTTTGTAGTTTGCACCTTCCCTGAACCCCGCATAGACGGGAGCTTTGTGCACTAGGGCTGCCCCTTTTACTTTTAAGAGTAAAAGACCTTATTGATTGTTTTACCACAAGTGCATGGGCTATTGTAGTATAGCTGATGCAAGTGCGAGTCTATCCCATGGAGACTCGTCTTAAAAAGATAGAGTTTAAATAAAATTTAATTATTTAAAAATCAAAAGAAATAACAAAATTAACTCTAACAATGAATTATAAGCTAGAATCTATTTAACTACTAAAATTACAAAAATCCAAATTCAAAAAGATAGAAAATAACTACAAAACAATTAAAATCTACTTCCCTAGCTTAATTTTCACAAAATTCTTCATATCTGATATCAAAAACTTTGATAAGTCTTCATCAATCTCTTTGTGGTACTTTTGATTGAATATTTGATGGCTGGATTGATCAAGTTCCCAAAAATTTAGAAGATCTATGCTTAAGAGTGTTTTTGGGTTCTAGATGGCTCAGATCTGATTTTTGAATTTCAGTTTGAAGATTAGAACTATTGGGTAAGTTAGGAAGTGTCCTAAAAACAAGATCTAAAAACTAATTGAAGATCTGATGCAGAACAATTGAAGAAATAAAGAGATCTTGTATGTTAAGGCAGAACTGTTGATTAGGTTAAACTTTAATTAAATAGAATCTAGATTAAGCAATTCCTAGAATTAACTGAATATAACACAAAACACAGATACAATAAAACAAAGAAAAAGAAAAGGACAGAATAGAGAAAAGGACGAAATAGGGATTCAAATGAAATTTTTATTTTTATACTTGGGTAAAAGTGGAATTTTGTTGGACTTCTAGTTTTAAACAAAAACTAAGAATTCAACAGAGAAGACAGAGAAGATGACAAAGACAGGGAAGCTGAAGATGGGGAAAGAAGAGGAGGAGAAAAATAGGGAAAACCCTAGTTGGGTTTTCTTCCATGAGAGCACTAGGGAATGAGAAATAGAAAGAGGGAGAGGAAACCTGCACTGCTGGTGGAGAGAAAAAAAACTGCCAACCAGATACTAGGTAGATGAAGGAGGCAAATCTAGAGAGGGTGCTTATGGCATCATGTGCAATGGTGATTCAGTCCAGACAGGTCTGCACGGTGAACAGAGGGAGAGGAAAAGAGAAGGGACAAAGAGTGATGGAGGAGGTGAACGGGTGCGGCGATGCAGTCGCTGGTTGGTGACTGGCTACCTGCACTATCGCAGTGGCTGGAGCAGGGCAGTGGATGCATGTGGCCTATGGTCAATTGTTAGCAGATGGTCTGTCGTGTAATTGCCAATAGTGAGAGGAGCAAAGAGGAGGTGGGAGACTGATGTAGATGTTAATTGGGATTGCTCGCCAATGATCTCTGTGAGAGAGAGAGAGAGAGAGAGAGAGAGAGAGAGAGAGAGAGAGAGAGAGAGAGAGAGAGAGAGAGAGAGAGAGAGAGAGAGAGAGAGAGAGAGAGAGAGAGAGAGAGAGAGAGAGAGAGAGAGAGAGAGAGGGTGGGTGGGTGGGGGCAGGGGGCGAGGGAGGGGGAGGGAAAGAGAATAGGGGAAAGAAAGATGGAAAATGAGGAAGATCGTGCATTTCCTACGGTTGTCCTAAGGTGGAAGATGAACCTGAGAGAGAGAGAGAGACTATATTGCAAGTTCTCTTATGGTAGGTGAGTTTAAAATAGGATGGAGGAGATTTGGAGAGAGGAAAAGTAAGAGAGTGAGTGCAGGAGAAGAGAGGAGAGTGAGAAAGAGAAGGGCAAGTGCCCACTGGCTGTGAGGAGCGTGGTGTAGTGGAGAGAGAGAATGCAGGAGTCAAAGATGAGAAGAGAGAGTGATAGAAGAAGAGGGTATGGGAAAGAAAGTGAAGATGAGAAGAGAAGAACATGGAGTTCCCCCAGCCTTCAGCCTCTAGCTTCCTAGGTTTGCCAACCTTTGGTTCTTCAAAGTTCTTTCCTTTTTATAGGTCTTTCAAAGGAGTTTGATTTTAATTCAAACTCCTCTTCTTCTTCTTTATCCATCTATGTGTCCTAATTATCTTCAATTTCCTCTTTCGCCAGAAAGTTTCCTCATCTTGATCTACTCCATCTAAGTTGATCTGGATTATCCAATTTCTATTAGATTTATCTGCAACACACAAGACCAAATTAGAATCATCTCAATCGTTCATTACTCCTCTGATTAGCTCTGATGATCATCTGACTGTTAAACTTTGCAATTCAATGATTGGATGACAAATTAGAGCTAAATTGCAAAATTTTATGTAAAATCTTAAAATTGATTGCTTAGATGATCTAATTAGATGCCAGATTAAGGATATTTTGGCCAAAATTGAACACTTAATATACCCTTCAACTAGCATTTTGTTAGTCCCTAGCAAAACATGCGAAAAACCAAATCACAGAATTTCAAAAATAATTTTCAAGTCAACTCTACTTTTTCCTCAGAGAATTATCTTTAATAAATCTATCAACTTTAGCAAATTAATAAAAGTGCATGAAGAAATCAAAACCCGACTCAGATGCTAAAAACATTCCACTTAAGCTCAAATCTCAAAGTGAGTGTGTGAGTGTACAATTTACATATAGTATAATCTTTATCTTTAAGTAGACATCTAACTTTTGTTCCATTTGAAATATATTTTGACCTCAATCCTTATTAATGACATACACTCAGAAATAGAATCTCTTAGATAAAAGGTTCAAATTATCTCTCTTTTAAATATGTGAGCAGAGTCAATAAAGCAAATTTATCTCACATGTATTCATGAAGGAACGGGTGTTCTAAGGACTTTAGTTTTGATCCCTTTAGAATGAAGCTCATTACCTTTGAATATTTAGAATTACCACTCTTTAAATCCTATCCATTCTTTCCTCATCAAGGCTATATTTTTCCTAAAATCAATAAGTCATTAACTGGGACGAAATATAAGCTTAATATAGGTTGCAAAAGAAAGGTATTCAAATTTTCTTCAAAAATAAGTAGAGGTCTTCTAAAGTTGACAATTCTTCATTGACTTTGTTGAAGTGAATATTTCTTTTTCCACTTTTCTTTGCATTCTTTAAAAAAATTTCTTTTTTTAGCACTTTTTTCTTTCTTTTCAACACTTTTGAATATCTTTAAAGAACATTTATTTTCTTGATATTCACTTTTTTACTTTCCTTGCAACTAAAAAGTATTTCTTCATTCATCACTAACTTATTTTTTAAAGAAAATAAATAATGGATAATTTATACTAGGTTAATATGGGTGAAGGTAATTTAGGTGAGAAAAGAACAGGCTTATATAAAAGGCTCAAATTGGCTGACTAGTGGTAAAATTACTTTTGGGTAGGCTTTATATCTCTAGGTTAATAACAAGATGGCTTAAATCATTTTTTAGGTTCCATATAATCTATTAGATTTAATGAACTTATAGAATTTTAAAGGTAATATTCTAATAATTCAGGTAATTGACCAAATTTAAGAGTTGATAAGAGCAAATTTTCTTTAAACACGTTAAAGAAAATTAGGAATCTTAATAACTTTTAAAAAGATGAATGACTCTAAAACTCACTTAGGTTATAGGCCTTCATTGAATTTCTTTAGAATATCTAAACTTGTAATGACTCCAATTTTGTAATATTGAAATTCCAAGTTTAGCAATGAAAAGTTCAGTTTTAAAGAAAAGGGCATTTTGGTCATTTCACTAGTTACCTTGACTAAACCTAGGAATTTGGTACTAAAAGTGGTTCCATTAGATGCGTCTCAGAAAAAGGAATCCAACGAGCCAAAATCACCCAAAACGGAGCTAAAATGAGCAAGATAGGCCCTTTGAAGTTCAGGGGCAAAACTGTAAATTTTACAAAAACGACTTAACTTGAAAAACACAGGTGCCCGTTTTGATACGGGCACCCCGTCGTCTTCAAGCTCCTAGAGGCTTCTAGAACGGCGGTGTTTCAAGGAGAAACCACCGCCATTCTGGAGGTTTCTCCACCGCCATTCAAAGGTGGTTAGAACCCCTCCAGAACCCTATTTAAAAGCTCTATAAATAGAGCTCTTGGGTGCCTCTAATGGCAGCCCAAAACCTTGGAGAAAACCCATCGCGGGGCAGTGACCAAGATGGGAAAACGTGAAGAGAAAACCACCCACGAAGTAGGTATGCTCAAAAACTCCCCAAACCCATCTCACCCAGTCTTAGGCTCAATTCCCCTAAGTTTTTGCATGAAAAACCATGCAAAACGGAGCTTGGGAGCCCCACCAAGGACCCTGGGACGTCCCCAGGGCCGCACTGGTTCGACAGGGTCGAACCAGGGAGACCTGAGGACGACCCTGGTCTCTAACGGGCGGGACGATCCAATAGGAACGTCCCACGTCGACGCAGGTCGACGTCCGTTTGAAAAACCAAACGGGCGCATCCGGGGACGCGCCAACTAAAGGGACAAACGGGCGGAGTTGTCGCGCACGTCTACAGACGCAACCGCTGAGGCGCGCACGGCAGACGCGCAGCGCGCTAGCGTACGTCGACTTTTTTGGTTACTTAAGGAAGCAGGGCGCATGTCGCAGATGCGCAGCGCCCTAGCATTCCGTTTTTTTGTCTTTAAGACTCTATGTACATACAATATTAAAACGCTTATAACTTGAGATCTAGAGCTCCGATTGAGACGCCGCAAAAGGCATTGTGTCCGTATCGACAATGCGGACACATCCAAACATAAAATCCCTGATCAAGGCCCAATCAAAGTAGGGCATGACCCTTAGAATAGGATGGTGGCGCGTAACCACTAGAACTTTGGAAAACTGAGGATACCAAGGCCCAAGTAGGACCTTAGGACACCCATAGGCATAGGGATGGACCCCTAATGACTAAGTAATAAAACCCAACTGCTCTAAACCCAACAAAGATAGGTTAAACTAACCTTGAGTCCCCAAACCATGTTCAGGAGCGTACGAGGACAAAGGGGTTAACGCAACCTAGTCAGGTAGGTGCTCTATCACTATTAGATTGTTTTAAAAGAACTATTGTTATTTGAGAACATATGTTTTAGATATATGACTTGATTTGCATGTGATTTGCATGAATTAATTCAGCATGCATGTTAAATGCTTTGTACATAGACATGTTTTAAAATGACTGCATATACATTATGCACATATATGTGTTGTAAACAAGTGCATGCATTGCATGATTTAAGTACTTGCAAAGATTGCATGTCCTTGAGGGTTGCCAAAAGACGCTGGGGTGCCGAGGGCCAGGCAGTTGTGAGGGACCCAAAAGAGGACAAGTTTTAACAAAAGGTTTTGACTTATCTTATGTGATTTGGGCAAGTAAGCCCGTGGGTGCTATGCCAAGGGGTCTGGGTTGGCCACCCGGCCTCTACCACTAATAGGTGGATGGGTACCACGCTCAAAAAGAGGCAAGTCCCTACGTCGACTGCATGTGGTATAGGGGGCTACCACTGGTGTCATGGCACTGGGTCGACGTGTCATAGGCCCCGTGGAGGCTATGACCGAGTGTCCTCAGGTACCCGGGGACCACACGACGAGGAGGTCGTGGGCATAGTGGACCCTATGGTTTGATGAGTTATGTGCATTTCATATAGCATGATATGAGGTTGGTCGACCATACCATACTAAAGGTCCATAAGGTGGACTCCATGATGCATCTATTGCATATCATGATGTCATCATATATATATGATACTTTCAGTTTTGGATTATGTGATCTTTTAAGTCATTTGAATTTCAGTTGATTATGGATTCTTATACTGATATTGAACTCAAGTATTCAAACATACGCATGTTTTGAATGAGCATATGATTGTGAGCATATGATTTTGAAACATCTCATGCATTTATAAAACTAGTAGTGATAGGCTCCTACTGAGTATATTATATACTCACCCAATCCTCAACATTTTTTAGATACAAAGTAAATACTTAAGGGCAAGGGACGTTTGTACTAGAAGACACAGACTAAGTACAAGTAAGTAAACCCCTATCTTATCTTTCAATGTTACTTGATTGTAGTTACTCTCTAATAGCTGGGGTTGTGACTAACACTTTCTTGGGAACAATATTGATTTAAAACTTTACCATGGCTAAATAGATTGAGAATGTGTTTTCACACTTGGGGTTTTTATGAAAGGTTGTTTTCCAAATGAAAAAGATTTTCATGCATTTCATATTTATAAAACAAGAGATCTCGCCTTTTTATCAACATTGCATCATATAAAAACCCGGGTCGTGACAAAATTATAGCTACTTATCAATTTAGGCTATGTATACGCAATTGCATGTACATATGTGATCTAAGACTTTGCTTTGATAGAATACTTTAGAAATGGGTAAAATAGTGAATTAAACATGTTCAATTATATTAATAAGCTAAATTTATCTAAACTATACTTCAAAAAATCAAATTCTCATCATAGTGTAGGAATTGACCTAAATTTTTTCAAATTATCTTCTTTTTTCATTTTTTTGAAAATTCAAAAAAAAAACTAGAATTTGCGAGAATTCTACACCCCCCAACTTAAAGGAATCATTGTCCTCAATGTTTAAAAAGTACGACCTAAAATGAGTATGGGTATTGTTGTTTTAATTAAAACTCGCAAGTATGAACCCACGAGGAGTGAACTATTGTGATGCTAGTGATTTCTACTTTAAATTATCTAACCTAGCCAAAATTGAAGTGATTTTTTTTACCTAAATTAAGAATGAAAATTTAAACATGAAATTATAAACTAAGTAAAAATAAGAAATGGAAACTAAGAAAAAACAAGAAACATGCAAAATGAAAAACTTTCTTAAAACATGCACTTTCTAAAATTAAAACTTTCCTAAACTAGAATTAGAAACTTTCTAAAGTTAGAACTTTCTAAAACCAATTTAAGAAACTTTCTATCACCAAAATAACATGCAAAAACAAATAAATAATGAGATGTAACTAACTTTAATAATAAATTAGAAACATGCATGTGAATGAAAACTACAATTAAAGAGATTTTTACTTCTTAAATCCTAAAACTTTCTAAAGTGGAACTTTCTAAAATTCAAAAATGAAACTTTTTTAACCTAAAATAAGATACAAAAGTTGAATTAACTACTGCTAAAACTAAATTAAGTAACTAAATTAACCAAGAATCTAAAAGGAATGGAATTTAGACCATTATGCAAGGTTTATGGACTTTGTGCATGATTCCAGGGCCCTAAAGATGATAAAATTTAATGATGTATAATGAGTTACTATGCAAACTAACTATGAGATCTAATAAACAACATGAAAATCTAAATGGGTATTTAAGTATTTAGGAAAATAACATGATTTGATGGCTAGAATTAAAGCACAAAGTTAAGGAAAAACCAATTTTTAGATTTCTGTACTTAAAAACAATTAATAAATCTTGCAATAGAAAGCTACTGAAACAACCCAGATCTTAAGTACATTGATGAAATAAACAATCCATTTCAACAATTCCCAAAGAACTTTATTGAATTATATCAATTTACATCAAATTTATGAGCATAAAACTATCCAAAATTTTTGGAATTTGTGCACTTTTCTAAAGCCTAAAATCCTATCTAAACAATAAAAAAATTTCAATCTAATTCTTACACTCTAAAGTATAATGAGATATAAAGAAAACCCAAAAAGGAATTAGAGAAAAACAGAGGCTAAGTGGGTGGACTAAGGGAAAATAGCCTAAAACTAAGAGAAAAAGAGGGTAAAAAATATGGAATTTAAGTGGGGAAATCAAGGATTTAAGCTAGCTCTTCTCTTGATTGTCACTACCAGAGAATAAATAACTTAAATTTTGATGGAATAACAAAGAAAAACTTATGGAATGGAGTGGAGAAGAAAGAGATTAAGGGCTAAAAAGTAGCATGAATTCTAAGGAGCAAAACAATAAAAACTTAAAGCAATGGAACAAAAGTAAAACATCTAAGTTACTAACCTGAATTGGAGAGAAAATAAGCAAGAGAATAACAAGAAGACCAAAGGAAGAAAAAAGCAACAACAATATTCAAAAGTCCAGCAGCAAATAAAACCAAAGGAAAGCTTGATTTCAAGGTGTGTCACCCACCTCTACTTAGAAAATTCGTATGGACTATGGGGTTATATGTAGATGAGTGGTTTCCTAACTTAGGAAGGGGAGAAAATATAAGGAAAGTGGCCCTAGAGATAAGGTATTGAATGATGAAGGTTAGGTGAAAGATAAATTAGCAAGACGATGTCATAAACATGACATAAGAGAGAGATAAGAAGTATGGGCTGGCTGGTTTCTAATTTTGAAAAGGATATAAGTGTCTCTTCTTTTAGAAGGAAAGTGGGGTGACATGGGAAAATTTGATTGGCTAAGTGATTTTCTAGGAAGTGGGCACTACTTGGATGGTTAGGAAAGGAGTTTAGGAAGGTAGAAGTGTTATGGAATGGTAGGACTCTTGAATAGAAAGTGAAACTCATGGTGGTCTTGAGTGATGAGCTGAAAAGTGAAAAAAAGTGGGGAAAACATCAAAATTTGAAGGTTCTCATCCTATTGGTCCATATACTAACTTATCCTAATAAAATTTTCCTTAATTATCTTTAAAATATCCCTTAAATTCTCATAGTTAATTCTCTTGAATCTCCTCCAATCCTAGCCTTCCATTTAGCTTAGCTTGATGGGTTAGATGGCTTACTTTGAAAGCTTCATAGCTGGCTTAGAAGGCTTCCTTGGCTTCAATCGTTGGCTTGAATGGCTTGTATGATTTGGCTTGAATTCCTTAGCTTGCCACCTTCTTTCATGCCTTACATAGCTAAGGTGGCTTAATTGGCTTCCATGCAAAGGTGGTGGAAATACATGGCTTACTTTATGGGCCCGCTTTGGCCATCTTTAGCTACTTTAATCTCATCCATTTCTAGTCCATAAGATGATCTTTACCTTTGGTTTACATTGAAGAGATAAATTTGAGGTTTTGACTTGATCTTTCGATCTTGATCTTTAATTTCATCCCCATCGATCTCGGTTACTAGATCAACATCTTACTTCCTACAAAAAGTGAAAAATTCTAATTAAATCTTAAAAAAACTTGATTAAACACACACTTACCTTGGATTAGCTTCTGGTCCTACAAAATAACAAACTTTTGCTTCAGTAAGTAAAAAAATGCATGTGTTATGAATTTTGGTCTAAAAGTCCTAATTTAATGTTATAAGTTGTAACACATGGGTACTAATTGTTTTTTATGCAAAATTAAATGCTTATCAATGGGTGATGTAGAAAACAATGAAATTTTCTAAAAAACTCTGGGTTGCCTCCCAATGAGCGCTAAGTTTAGTGTCTTCATCTAGACATATCTTAATGTATCTTAATCTAGACCTAACTGGTACTGAATTTTCCTAATCTTAACAATGAAATGGCAATATTTCTCACACCACTTCAAAATCTCGCGATGATCAATATTTTTCCTCCACCATGAAATTCTTGATAGACCATCATGATTGTAAATTGAGTGGGATCAGTCTGATGATCTCCCATCTTCAAAATTTCACAGTAATCAACATAAATTCTCCACCTTGAAAATTTAGGTGGTGTTATCACTATAACAATGTGAACTACCATGAAGTTAAATTCTATTGGACCATATGGAGATGCATAGTCCTCTTCATGACTAGATTTAGGACTAATATTGACAAGTGTATCTTTTTCCTCCTTTTTCCCTTACATTTTCCTAAAATTGAGATATAAGCTGACCTTGCAGTTCCTTAAAAGGTTGTTCTTGTTTTTTTGGAGGTACATATATGGTTTGGCTTAATCCCTGATTATCTTCTAATGTACACCATAGAGTCTGTTGATGTAGGGCTAGTACATCAATATACTCTCTCTTCCTATTTTATTGACACAGGTAAGATTTTAGGTGGGCCTAAATTCTTATCTAATGGCTGTTCAAATAAAGTCTATAGGTCCCATTCAGGTACGTATTCTATGTTACAAGGCTCAATTGGAATTTCAAGCTCTGTAATGCATTAAACTGATGATGGAAGGAGAGTGGACTCCCTTGATGGAAGTTCATCAAAATGAAGTTTCCATTTTTCTGTATCCATGATAGGAACAGAATCAAGGAGGGTATTAACTTCCTCTATTAATGCATCCTCATTAAACTCATTAAAGTGGGCCAAATAGGCCTCAAGTGGGTCTGACAAGGAAGATGAGTGAAAATGATATTGCACGATTGAATTTATCTTATTGACACAGTGCAAGTCATCTGAGATTTCTCCTGGTTGCTTATAGATATCGAAGATGTTCAATTCTAGTGTCAAGTTGTCAAATGCTTCATGACACCGTTTTTGGAATTTATTAAGGCATTGGACATAGCCAATAATGGACTTCCACAAATGACAAGAATTTCTTACTGCTCATTCAGCATTGGTTGTGTGTCCAAAAATAAGAAATCAATTGGGAAAAAGAATTGCTCTATTTGGACTAACACATCCACTATTATGCCTTAGGTATTACCACTGATACATCAGCTAGTTGGAGTGTAATGGATACTGGCTTGAGGTCTCCTAGTCCTAGTTGAACATAAACTATGCATGGTAACAAATTAACATTGGATCCATGATCTAATAAGGCTTGGTTAATCTTATGGTTGCCAATGATTCAAGTGAGCGTGGGACAACTTGGATCCTTGTATTTCTGGGGTGTGTGGTGCTGAAGATTTGAACGAACTTATTCAGTCACAAATGCCTTCTTTTGCACATTCAATTTCCTTTTGATCGTGCATAAATTCTTTAAAAAATTGGCATATGATGGGATTTGTTTTATTGCATTTAAGATCAGTATGTTGATCTTGACTTGCTTGAATATATCCATAATCTCATCATTGGTGGTACTCTTTGTGACTTGACGCCACCTTTGAGGGAATTGAGCAGGGACTAGAGAAGGTTCAATAGGTGGAGTGGGGTCCCTTTCTTTAGATTTTTCTTTATTTTTAGCATGTTTTTCTACCTTATTAGTCTCTTGGGGATCATCTTTCCTAATTATTTAACACTCTTAAGAATGGTGACAGCTTTAGTCTCTTCCATGATAAAGCTTGATGATACATTAGGTGTAGTTTCACTAACTACAAGCACACCCTTAGGGTTTGCTTGTGGTTGAACTGGAAACTTTCCTTTTTCTGTATTTTGCATTCATTGACTCATCATATATTTTAATTCATTCATAGACTAGTTTGTTTGTTTTAGTTGACTTTCTAATTGAAACGTTCTCTTCTCTTAGTTTTGAATGTGTTGATTGATATTATCCTCTATAGGCCTTTTGAGTGGGGTCAACTAAAGTCTAGAAGAAGGAGACTGATGAGTTTGGAATCAGGATAGAGCAAGTAGTCCTTGGTTTTATTTATGATGCTGGTATGGGCCTGGTTGTGAGACATTAGCAGTTGGTCCATTTCTCCAATTGAAAGTTGGATGGTTTCTCCAATTAGGATTATGTGTCTCTAAATATGGGGATAAAGGTCTTTTATAATTGTTAAGTCCATTAGCTTGATCATGAAGTATTTCTTGAAATGCTGGAATGGTAGAAAATTCCTGAGTAAAAATATAACACACTTGTTCATCATTATTTGAGTTTTTCATTCCATTTCTATGGCTTCTACTTTTCTAGCTAGGGTTGCTACTCTGGCATTAAGTTCATCTTTTTCAAACCTGGCATACATGCCTCCCCTAGTAGATGTGGTCGTGGGCTTGGGCCTATTTGGATGTTCTACTCTTTTTGAAATAGCCCAGGTCTGTGCACTTTTAGCTAGCCATTCCAAATACTCATCCGCCTCATCTGGTTGTTTATTTAGAAAGTTGCCATTGCACATCATCTCTACAAACTGGCGCATATTAGAATTAAGTCCTTTATAAAAGAAAGCACATATAATCCTAACATACATCTAATACAAGAACATAACAAGCATGAACATTAACTAACAAATGAAACAAGTGGTTAATAGATTTCATAAAATCAAATCTTAAATCCATAGAAAAATGTAATCATAAACAAAACTCCCATAGATGGATTGATAGTGAATATTGTAAGATCTCCTCGAAGTATCATGCATCAAGAAACCTCCTGCGTTCTACTCCAAACCAACTAAGCATATACACTAATCTTGCCTTCAAAACACAATCGAACAATGCTCTCTTTATTGATGTGTCACTTGTTAAGGAGAGAAGCCAACCTAAAACAAGATGCACCCCCTTCAACACTACTTAGAAAAGCAAACCAGTAGAACACTTTAAACCCCAAGTGAATGAGAGAGAGAGAGAGAGAGAGAGAGAGAGAGAGAGAGAGAGAGAGAGAGAGAGAGAGAGAGAGAGAGAGAGAGAGAGAGAGAGAGAGAGAGAGAGAGAGAGAGAGAGAGAGAGAGAGAGAGAGAGAGAGCTTCTTAGGAAAAATCCTACACAACCCTTATCTTTACTTCTCTCTAACTCCTTATGCATTGACACTTTCTTTGTCTTCTTCTCTTAGGCAACTATTTGAAGAAGACAAGTTGAGAGTAGCTTGAAGAAGACAAACCCAACCAGCTGCTCCTCCTTTTTTATAATCACATTGTACTCTCTCTTAGGAGATATAGTAGCCAAGACATTTTCAGCTACTATAGAAGAGAGCTAAGGAGAATGATACTAGGGAGAATGATAAGAAAGGATCTCCTTGGTTGCTAGAGAAAGGGCTGCACAAGATTTTTTTTTCCTCCCAAAGAATGGATGATGCACATTACAAGCTCACTTTTTGAGAGTCGGTGGGACATGGGAGCCTTAGCTCATGATCGGTTTACTAAAATCACCCTCACTTACTTCTATTCAAAAGGTGAGCAGCCCTCAAACTAATAGGTCTCTCTTTCCTTGTGATGACCCGGGTCTTCCCATGCATTTTTAAATGCAATATCTAATTTCCTAAGGCGGGATGCATCCCTATTTGAAAACCATTTTATAAAAACCATGCAATGCAGCAGAAAATCTTTTGTTTTAAACACATTTTGAAAACCCCGAGTGTCATTTGCTAACCAAAGTAGTTTTTGAAAAACTTTAGAAATCATAAGTGTTTTCCCAGGTCTATCCAGTCACAGAACACAGTCCAACTGTAAATAAATACAAATACATGTCCAAAGGGTTGAGAATTTACTTACATGTATAATTATTTTCTTTTTTATTTACTTGCTCGTAGCACTAACATAGATGTCCTCTACTCGTGGATGGAATTATCCTGAAAAATGTTAATGATAGGGTGAGTATATACTATACTTAGTAGGAATCTATCACTACTAGTTTTGCAATGCATACTATGTTTAAAATCACGTGCTCTTAAAAACATGTGTATGTTCGAACAATCATGTTCAATATCGATATTAAAAACCACTGCCAAACCGGAATACTGACGACTTAAAGAAATATCATAATCCAAGTCGAAAGTATCATATATCATAAACATAATGATATGCATCAGATGCTCAACTGAATCCAACTCATGGATATCTGATATGGTATGGTAGACCAACCTTATATCATGCCATATGCAATGCAAATTAGTCAAAACCATAGGGTCCAACTATGCCCACGACCTCATCGCCATGTGGTCCCCGGGTACGTAGGTACACAGGATCATATGCCTTCACGGGACATATGACACTTCGACCCAGTGCCGTGACACCAGTGGTAGCCCCTTGTACCACATGCAGTCGAAGCAAGGACATGCCCTTTTTGGGGGTGGTACCCATCCACCTAATAGTGGTAAAGGCTGGGAGGCCACCCCAAACCTCTCGGCATAGCGCCCACGAGCTTATCAGCCCAAATCATATCAGGTCAAACAAGCAAAAATCTCTTTTTCAAAAACCTATCCTCTTTGGGTCCCTCACAACTGCCTAGACCTCACAACTCCTACCCAGCATCTTTTGGTAACCCTCAAGGACATGCAATCTCTTAAAAACTCAATGCTCACAAATCATGCAATATATGCATTTGTTTGCAAAACATATCTATGCATAATGTATATGCAATTATTTACAAAACATATATGTGCATAATCTATATGCAATTATTTGCAAAATATATCTATGCATAAAGCATTTATCATATGGATGCTGACTTAAGTCATGCTAAACAAGTTATATAACTTATACTTGAAACATGCATAAAACAATCATGGCTCTTTCAAAAAGTCTAGTAGCGATAGAGCACCTACCTCAAAATCTCCTAGAGTCGCATCCTTTAGCACTCAACCCGTCCTTGGGTCTCATTTATAAACTCTTGGGTACAAGGAGTCCTTATTAATTTTAATCTATTTAGACATTAGACTGCTAAATCTGTTGTTTAGGGTCAAGGGTCCTTGCCTAATTCATTGCCAGGCTAGCTCCTATAATATGAACCTACTTATTCAATAGTTAAATTCTATGAATGGTCCTACGATCCTAATTTTAAAGTCTCATTATGTCTGCGTGTCCCAATTCCCAAAACACCCGTGCATCCTGGTTGAACCGCGACCACCTCACGTGCCTGTGCGCCTAAAGGTCGTGCCAGAGACCGCGTTTTGCACACGCACATGCATGCTCAAGTAACGCGCTATGACGTTCATCATCACATGGACGCACCTTGTAGCATGACGCGTCTCAGCTCCCAAGGCACCCCGTGCATCCTGGTCGAGCTAGGACCCGTGCCCCATGTCACGCACGTACCCGAAGGCCGCACCTGGGACAGTGTTCGCATGTGCACAAGCATGCCTAAGCGATGCGCTATGACGCGTATCATCGCACAGATGCACCTTGTAGCATGGCGCATCTCAGTTCCCAGGGCACCCCATGCACCCTGGTCGAGCCAGGACCTTTGCCCCATGTCGCGCGCGCACCTGAAGGCAGTACCTAGGGCAGTTTACGCACTGTCGTACACCTGGAACCTGTCCCAAGGACCCAGTCCCAGGTGCACGTGGTGCTTGGCATCCTTGGGACGCCTGGCTCGTGCAGGTCTAGCCCAAGCCGTCGTGGGGTGTTTTTTCGGCCAAGAACCCGGCTGAAAACGACCGGAAAGGACTAGATCCGGCATGGATCTGGCCTGGGGGAAGCAAACGGAAAGGAAAAGAAGGAGGGACGGCTTACCTTACAACCGGAGATGGTGCTCTTCCCGCCTGTCCAAACCCTTGTTGCCAGAAAAAACTCGATGAAGGTGGAAACTCCTATTGCCAGACCGGAACAGAGAAGGGCATGGAGAAAAATGGCAATGGCCGGCATGACTTGGGCCTTGCCGTTGCCTAAAAATGTAGAAAGATGGGTTTTCAGTTTTTGCTGGAAACCTCAGTCTCAAACGAGTGGAAAAATGTGATTTGAAGAGGGGGGAAGATGGGGTTTTTATAGAGGAGTGAAAGGCGGTGCCCCTCAATGGTGGTGCCGCCATTTCCCCTAGTGTATTCTAGAGAAATTGTGAAAAAACAGGTTTCTGGGAGGGTCTAGAGGTTGAAGATGACAGGGGGTGCCGTTATCAAAACGGCCCCCTGCGTTTTTCGTCCTTTTTCATTTTTCTGTTTAATTTCTAGAAATACCCTTATCTTTAAATGGCTGTAACTTCTTCATACGCACTCTGTTTTGGGTGATTTTTGAGGCATTGGATTCCATTTTTCGAGTAGAATCTAATGGTACTGAGTTTTCTCACAAAATCCTTTGTTTACTATTTTAAATAAAGTGAAACATTTAACTCAGTTTATTTCCTATAGAATGTTCAATTTTCATTAAAAATAGTGTAAATTGCTCCCGCATTACATTCCTCCCAAAGAATGTGACATCTAAGACTCCTTTTTTTTTTTCTTCTTCTTCTTCTATTCATCAACATCTTAAGCCTCTCACAAAATTTGAGAATCTCCTCCTCCAATCACATTGAAAACCTATCCTCATCCCTTCATCAAAATGTTAATTTTTTTTCCAAAATACGATATAGAATCCCACCATGAAAGCATCTTTCTATTCCTCCATGATAATCACATCTTCTTAGATTGTAAATAACTTTCTCAATCATGTTTGTAAGCAACTCCCTCTCTCTAAATCATGTTGAAGGCCCTCCAAATGTTATGCATTGAAGCTCCTTTTACATTACATGAAATCCCCTCGTTCTTCCTTGATTTGCTACTGTCCTTTAGTTGTGTTCTCATTGGTCTACCTCAAAAAGTTTTTGTTGTTTCTCCTAAAATCTCTTGAACATATCTAAATTCATCCCCCCATAAGTTTCTTTCCTAGATACCCAAGATTACTTTCTAAAACTTCTTAGTCTTAGCCAATCACCTTTGATGTGATGGCATCTCATTTAGGTGCTCTTAAGAGAGCCCTAAGTTAGCACAAATCCTAAACATTGACCCCTTAAAAGTTGGATGAACTGTGACCATCAATTTTCATTTATTCCAATTCCAAATCCCAACATTTTTTTCTATATTTTGTTCTTCATGTACATCCTTATTTTTCTCATAGAAAAACATGTTTTCCATATAATGAAAACATGTCTCCCACTATGGAAAACATGTATTCTTCCTTGTAGTTTCCTCTTGTCCAAGTGAGTTAGTGAGAGAGCAAAGGTACTCTGCAAGTGGGTGCTTGATTTCACTTGGATTATAGACTAGCATCATTTTTGGGCTTCAAGACATCGAAAATGTGCAAGGTACTTCCATAAGCTCATCATCATTTTTTTTTATCAGATCTTTGATCTTTTATTTGATTAGTCTGCCTTTTCTTTATTTAATTAGGGATTGGGATGCATACATTGAGAATCCAGTGCATGATTCATTTGGATGAGATAGATAGATTGTCCCCAATTAGTCATTTAGGTCACACAAAATCAGAGCTAGAAAAAGGGTACATTGAGAAAAGTACTCTGACGGGGTAACTATGTTAAGTTATTTGTATATCATACAATAAAAAAAGCATCTATGTGTATGTGCTAAAATGTGCATCTTTCAATAATTTTAGGGTTAAAAATGCTATTTCTATGGGTATTAAATATAATAGTTATCTGTATACCATCCTTTAAAAAATGTCCATTGATATGTGTAATATGTCTTAATTGCTATTAATTGGTAGGAGCAGCTAGAGAACACCTTGTTAACCACAAAGGCCTTCCCCATTTAGGTTTGAGTCTATTCGTAGATTGATGAGACACTATAATAGACCTCTTTAGTATGAGTGCTAAATCTCCTTCCCACAGGTATCTCTACTTAACAATCTCATTAAAAGCTGCAATAATGCAAGTTTGGTATACCTTTATATTCTATTGTGCTTTAAGATGATTTGTCTAAGGCTTCTAGTTTTGAAAGGAGGATAGCTGTAGATTCATCTTTGGTTAGGTAGCATTACATTACAACTTGTAGGGATGGTATATGTATTTCTAAAGGCAAGACTACTTCATTTCTAATAATAAGGGATTATGGAGTTGCCCTTACAGTGTGTAATACAATATTTGCTAAGCCATAATGTTTCATTAAGCCTTTCATGCCAAGCCTTCATGTTCTTTAAAACTATTTTAGAGAGGTTTTTACACAAAGTTTTATTAAATTCATTTGCTAGAGGACTGTAGCCAATGGAGAAGCGATACTTCATTGAAAATTTGGTACAAAAGTTTCTTAAGATAGTATTCTTGAATTAAGTTTCATTATCCAAGTGATTTTCCATGGGACTCTGAATTAGTAAATCATGTGCGTGAATGAACTTTACTGCATCTTACACCTTCACTACCTTAAGTGGTATGGCTTCAACCCACTTGGATAAGTAATATGATGCTTCCAGGATGAATGTCTATCTTATAGACAATGTTAGTGATATTTTTCCATTGGTATCCATCCCCAGGCATGAAATTGCCCTGAAGTAATGGTTAGATGTGGTAGCTTTGGTGGCTAGTGTATCATATTACCATTGAAGGCCAATGATACGCCAAATGTTTCAACCATAAGTGAAGTTTTTCACCAGTCTAGTGTGCCTCACAAACTCCAAAATGAACTTCTTACAAGAGCATGCATCCCTTCTTCTTTAGATAAGCATCTCAACAATATACCATTGAAAGATTGCCTCTACAAGATGTCATTTATCACAATGAATTGAGGTGCTTGTCACTGAATCTCCACTTTGTATTTAGGGTTTTGTGGTAATCTTCCATTGATGATGTAATTAAGCAATGGTTATCACTTGTCCAATATATCCTCCACCCCTAAATAGTTGTCATTTACAGTAGCTTCTTAGTCATTGCTGATTCACATAAGAGTTGTCTTTGGAATGACCATCTATCCATTGATAGGTATAATAATCTCTTCATTAGTGAGCATAGCTAGAGCCACTACCAAGTTTGTCAATGCATCTTCCACATCATTGTTTAGACAAGGGACATGCTACACGACAATGTTTTCAAAGGTATTTGTTAGTTCCTTCTCATGATTATAGTAGGCGGCCAACTCATCTTTTCTAACTTCATATTCCCTAAGTACCTATATGATTACTAGAAGTGAATTTCCATATATCTATAGAATCCTGACTCCCTGTACTCTTAGTCACCTCTAGGAACAAAATCAAGGCTTCATTTCCACTTACATTACTCAAACACGGCTTCGATAATTTGTAAGATACATGGATAAGCCCCTTTTTTTACTTTATAAACACTATGACACCTAAAATTTCCATTATGAAGCTCCATTAAAATACATCTCATGTGACTCTGAGAGTTCTATTGACATCACTACCTCATTAGTAATGTCCTAGGCTTGTGATGAATCAATAAAAAGTGTTTATTGCTAGAAAATCTACTAAGGCTTTTCCTTTTATAACTTTATATAACACAAAGGTTATTTCAAGCTAGGAAAATAGTAATGCCTCCTTAGCCAAGTGACACATTAGTGATGATCTTATTATAAAGTATTTTAATTGATCTACTTTGGAAAAGGCTAAGGCTAGGTATATCTTCTTCAGGGGAGAGCATATGGTTTCTACCCCTAGTAAGGCCCAACTAAGGTAGTACAACACATTTTGTTTACTCTCATTGTTGTTTTGGGTTGGTAAGGCACCAAAGATAATATTGGTAGCCACAATATATAAGATCAACAATTTTCCTTTGATTGATGCTATTGGAACTAGTGGATTGAGGAGATAATCTTTGATGCTTTCAAAGGCATTTTGGTAGGCTTCATCCCACTTGAATGACACATCTTTTTTCATTAAAAGGGAGAAGAGGTGGCACTGCCCCAAAAGATTAGACATAAATATTATTATATATGCCAATTTTCCCTATATGCTCCTGAATATGTGGAGGTTCCTTGGAGTTGGCATTTCTTATGTAGCTTTGATTATGGTAGGGTCAATCTTGATTCCTCACTCCCACACAATGAAACCAATTATTATTATTATTATTATTATTATTATTATTATTATTATTATTATTATTATTATTCCAAAGGTGACTCCAAAAGCACATTTTAAAGGGTTCATTTTAAGAAGGTATTGAAGGAGCCTTTTAAAGATAAGGGATAGGTTACTTAAATGTGACTCTCAATATTTAGCCTTTACCACGCTATCATACACATAACACTCCACTTTTTTATATAACAATCCAAAGTTTTAAGTCATGGTACACTGATAAGTGGCCTTAGCAATTTTTAGGCCGAAGGGCATAACTTCATGATAAAAAATCCTCTCAAGGTGCAAAATGTGGCACATTCCTCATCCTTTGGGCCAATCCATATTTGATTATAATTGGATGATCCATCCATGAAGGAGAGGGCCTCATAGCTACTATTGTATCAATTAAGATCTCAACTATGGGGAGTGGGAAATGATCTATGGGACAACTATGTTTAAGTAGAAGAAGCGACACTAATAAGAATCTGTTTTCTTTTCTTTCTTTTTTTATTCTTCTTCATTAGCACAATGTTGGTTATCATTCTTGGATACTTCACCTCTCAAATAAACTTGGATTTAATGAGTTTGTTCACTTTAGCCTCAATTTGTGGAATCAATTCTGGCTTGAATCGTCATTGAAGTTGTTTCATCAATTTTACCGAAGGATCAATCAACAAGTGGTGTGTGACAATGCTTGTGTCAAGGCCCAATATATCCTTATATGTCAATGTAAACACATCCTTATGTTTCTTCAAAAAGTCCATGTACTATTCCCTCTCTTTTTAGTAATTGTTGCACTAGCAAATGTCGGTCATGGGTGATCTTCCATTCTCGCCTTAATTTCAGCCAGATCATCAGTTGTTACTTGCTCACCATCATGTAGCTCCTTAAATGCAGACAAACTAATTCCTCATCACTATCTTCCTCTTTAGTTATTGCAATCATATTAATTGATAAGAGGGACATGTCTCGAATCAACTCCTACTCAATTTACCCTCACTATATTCATGTATACTCCCATCTTTTAATTATCATGATGGACTATGGACGATACTAGTGATAATGAGGTTCTACCTTAGACAGTCTACTATCATTGTTCATAGCTTCTAAGGAGTAGTATTGGTGATGAATATACTTTTCTTCTCCCTTGGTACCATGAGGTGGATAGAGAACCAATCAACCTGGACTTTTCCAAGGGTGGTAAATGTTTAGTTATCTCTTTTGGCAAATATTTTCCTTCCCTTTTCAATCTCATAAACCCTATAGTGGTAACACATATCATTAGTTTGGCTATCTTTACAAGCTCATCTTGTCATTAGGGTTTGGTGACTTAGACATTGCTCTTGTACTGCTAGGAAGATATAAGCACATGTCAGGTAGGTGCGATTTTGATTCTGTAAATGGAGATGCATTTATACAATTCCCTTTTGCTTCCCATCTTTAAGGTATTTGATGGCGGAGTGTGGATGGAACCACCATGTTGTCATGAAGCCATGGTCAACCCAACAAGGCATTATAAGAGGTAGGGCTATCGATGATGTGGAAACTACTCAATCAATCTATCTTCCCAACTTGCATCTTCTATGACAACCTGGGTTTTAAAACACTTTTTCATGTTTATTTTCAAAAGATGGAGCTCCTGATTTGGAAAAAAAATAATAAATTTAAATTTAAATTTAAATAGAAAAAAATATTTTCTTTGAAATTCATTTTTAAAAACCAAAATGTCACTTTCACTCTCTTACATATATACATATTTTGTTTATAACATATATTCACTAAATTAATAAATAGAAATTCATGTATTGAAAATAGGACCCATCTAGTGGTTCACATACATAGCCCTTTATATTTATTACATCAAATGTCCAAATTTCACAAATCCAAATAACTAGCTACACAATACAAGAATTTTCATAAGAGTATATACCCTTGATTAATACTATGGTTGTTGTATTCCTCTATCATATTCATCCACTCATATCTATCTGTATCTAAGATATTGTAAACATTCAAACATTTACAATATCTCAGCAAGCAATGAGAGTTAATTTATTATAGACCCTGAATCTATCATCAGCCTCTTTGTTGGTATGATGTTGGCCCCAATTGAGAGGAATAAAGGGCCATTATTGTTGCTTGTCTTAGACTAGAAGTCTTTCTCTATAAAAGTGATTAGTTCTATACATGGATTTTGAAGAACTTCATTATCTTCATCATCTCCACCATTGTCAACTTATTCCACGTTCTCAACATGCTGCACCTCAGCTCAATAGTCTTCAAGATGATTTGGTGCATGTAAAAGGGCTTCCCAAAGATATTGAGACATCATTACTACATTGTACATGCTCAAGAGATATATGATCTTCTTCAGATGCACTAAACCATTGTACCAAGTCATATGAGACATAGTAGTACGTGTATCAGCTTACAACAACCTATCACTTTGTCTTAGCACTAGGTTGGTCTACACTAGTGCCTCTGCTTAAGTAATGGTTGAGGCGTCTAAAGAATATTGTCTAGGTTCAAGGGACCTCCCCAATTTTAATGTAGCCTAGTCAAATTTTGTTGGTTCATCCCAGATCACTTAGATGACATTGCAATAGTGTAGGGATTTCAAGAGTCTTGTTGTCTATTTGAAATTCTTTTCTAGTGAGGATGTATTTAGGAGAAGCTAATGTAGACTCCAAAGATGCAAGTGTTCTCTAGAGATAGGGGACGTGTTTCAGATATCAGGAGTGTATTTTAAAGATGCAAGGTGTGTTCCAGAGATGGTGGATTTCTTCCCTATGGTCGCATGTTCTAAAAATATTGTCTGAATGTGAGCCTTCTCTTCAAAGTCATAATATTCTAAGGATGGAGATTCTGATAATATTTCCAAGCTAAGATCCTCCTTTTTGGAAATACAATTGTTTGGGGCTCTAAGCTTTAATGATATTGGCTAGTTATGGATACTCAAATTCTCCTTCCAACAAATACCCAAAATTGTCTTCTAATTTCTCTAAGGGAAGTTTCATGAACTTAGTATAGTGTGGTCCAAGAAGAGTTTGGTACCCTCAACATATCAGAGTAGAGCCATATGGTGGTAGTCTTTTCCCTTAAAAATTCTAATGCAAGGGAACTACGAGGTAGCTCAACCATCGCAACTTGTAGCTAGGGTCTTGCTATGCTGTCTTAGAATATCAAGATAACATTGTAGCTAGCTTAAGGTTCATTAACATTTTTGTGTACATGGCCTCTCGGCTTGTCGTCTTCTTCAAACCTATGGCTTGGAGTGATGCACCATATGTTCAAATGCTAGCAACACCTTGTGGCTCAATAGCATCCCACCACTTTGAATGATTGAAAACTCACCCACTTGTTAGCTACCATTGCACCACAAAAACATTCTAATCTAGGTCCATTAAGGTTCCACCCTCCAATGTAGAATGATCACAATCATAGTGAATGTTAAAAATGTACCTCAATTTGAGATCATGATCTTGTGAAGAGTTGGCCATGTAGGAGTCATGATAGTAAGCATACTATGGTAAACCTAGATAACAGTAGTTGTATCCCCATACTTGAAATCTTATGAAGAAGAATTTCAGGGGAAGCTTAGCAATGGCAACTTAAACTGGTTCGTCTTTGGCCTTTTCTAGTGCTTGTATGGTATACAAGTGGCCAAAGGTTCAAATTCACCTCCTAGTCCTTTTACTGAATATCCTCTTAGGATAAAGAGTCATTTACCCAAAACACCATAAGTCCATTTATTCCCTCCTACTCTTCTTGCTCATCATTCTTAAAGGATGAATAATGATCCTAACAGGATGTTAGATCTACCTCATCGATGAACATTAGCAAGTATGTGGTCAACACTTCAATAGGGATATGCTCAAACTATTGATCTTCAAGCGATTGAACATTCCAAAAAGTGTCTTGGTTGATTAACACCCATGGCATGTGATCAAATCATTTGAGGATTTCAATCAGCTTAGGTTCCATGTTGTTCCATAATGCAGTGTAAGTTGCTAATCTCATCTTAAGATAGATTGCATGTCGTTGTAATATAGACCCATGTGTCAAAGGGTTCCATATATCTATCATGAAGTCAAAATTCAACACTAGGTCATCTAGAGAAAGAGTAGTAGTCTTGTACAACATCCATCAAGAGGGCTTAGCGTCTTTGGTATATTGGGATATGCCCATACAACAATGGATTCTTCTTATATTTCTAGCTCCCAAAGGATGACATCAAGTGGATGTTTAATCTCATCAACCCATGTCCCCTCACTTTAGTTTATAGATTTACACTAAAAATCATTTTCTCCAATTACATGGACCAAGAAACAATGGGCAGAGAGTTTGGGCTCACCTTTGTTGTTAGGGCATGTCTTCCTCCACCAAATACAATGTTAAGTCAAAGATAGTTTTCCAAACTATCCAACTTTCCTTCCTATTTTGTATCCCAGTAGCAATATTTGATGAAGCACTGCTATAGAAATTTGGTAGGTTTGATAGGCCTCTCATTGATCCCTTCTTTTTTGTGGCAAGTCCCTCCTTTGCGTCAAAATTGATGTGGTTCCTAAAAGGCTTCTCTTTGATGACTTCTTGATATAAGATTTGTTCTAAGTGTTCTTCTCAGGCTCTTCAAAAGGGATTAGAGCTTCAAACTTGTTTTCTCATTTGAGCTTGAGGTTCTTCCTTCATAACCTTTTGTTAGCTAAGGAAACACAAATGGCAGTCGTCCTTAGGTGGAGATGAGAACCTCATGCCCAAGGGCTAATTAATTGGGATCCTTGAAGACTACTTGTCAAAGTGTGGATTGAACCTTGTCTTGGCAGCATAGGGGAGGTGGAGGGAATCTATTCCTTAATCGTTTGAAGATAGAGGTTCATGACCATTGTTTGGACAAAGCCTTTCAATACAGTATTATCAAATAGGGTCATGAACGGACCTCATCTCTCACGTAGGAGGCCACCCTCAATTCAAACACACTGTTGTTGTGTTGAGCCAAAGTTTCATCTATTGTAGAATGCGCATAGCAATCAAAGTTGCTCAAGCATGTACTCCTCTAGTATGATCAAATGACATGCTAGTTGCACATACTCATCCTCTTCATCAAGTTGGGGAATAGTGTGAGAGTGTAGAGAGGTCTTGACGTTCTTTCTCTAGGTTGGAGACCTCCTTGACTTAGACTTTGCCCTATTAGTGAAACAACTCCAAACTAGTGTTTCTAGAGAATTTGTGTTGGTGGCCTTTTAGATCTCTTGTTCTTAGACTTGACAGTTATCCACCCCAAATCATTGTCATAGTCATTTGATTTAGGCAAAGTTTCATTTTTGTGGATTTCCTTAATCTTGACAAGTTAACAAAAAATCACTCTGATGGAATTTCTTTCCAAACATAACTAGTCAACATAAAATCAACATCTATAGATGGCATATACAAGTACTTTGGATGGTACTCATGGTAGACCCAATATCTTTGGATTAGTTTGTTTCCACCCTAAAGCTTTGCCACTTGGACTCCCTTAGGAGTATCAAGTATAGGAGCATACAACTGAAATAACACTGGTGTCTCCATAGTAGTGAGATCAAAACCCAAATACCAATCACATTTGTTGTTAAGGTGGAATCCTTCTCTGGGTTGTCAATGACAAATTCCCCTTCCTCTATCAAGGCATGAATCTTATTGTTTAATATGTAGCAATCTTCCAGAGTGTGCTCCAACAATTGGTGATAAGCACAATACTTTTAGTTGGTTATCTTCCCAAACTCTTTGGGTCTTCTTTATCTACCCAAGCTGCCTCAATTCCTTAAATAATTGTTTAACATCACTAACATTAGAGTTGTACTTCTTTGCCTTTTTTCCTTTACCAATTTTAGCAAGGGTTTAGACTGAGACTCCACCTCTTCCTTACTTTTCTTCTACTCTGACTTTTTCATATTTATGATCATCTTATGTGGCACAACTATTACATATGAGCAAGATGGAGCATTGTTGTTCTTACCAGTATTGCACTTATTCACTTGTAGCTCATCTCTTGTAGTGACCACTCAAGGTCTCCTTGAAGCCAGCCATATGCGATTATAATTTTTGAAGTCATTGGCTATCTTTATCAAGTTCTCAAAATTGGTGAGCATTAGGATCTATAGTTGTAACCAATGTCATGGTGCGTGACATGGCACACATCCAAATGCTTTCTTCAGATTTTGAAGGCAATATGAACTGAGATTCCTCAACTCAGAGATGAAGGATTGCATTGACTCTTCCAAACCTTATAACATTTTGGTTACTTCCAACAAGGTTACCTTCCTCCTCATATAATAGAAGCATTAGAGAAACATGTTTTACAACTGCTCCCAAACTATGATAGATCCTAGTTCCACTCTCGTGTACCAGAAAAAATCCTTGCCACTTAGTGTCCAACTGAATTGCCTAGTCATAACGGCCCCAATCTTAGTGCCCCTTTGGAAATGAAGGTTCGTCAAACTTTGTCAAGTATGACTTCATAGACCTTGGTCTTAAGTTGGTCCCTGATCTTGAAGTCATCCAATTAGCCTTCTATGAGATGTTCTACAATTGTCGAAGTTAGGACTAGAGGATCAATTAAGGAGGAGGCAATGGTATTGCCTATTGAACTTGCTTTCAAAAGCTACAATCTTGACTTCTTTGTTGGTCAATTTCTATTGAAGTAATCAAACTCGATTATCACCACTTCTAATGAAGAAGGGTGAGTGGATAAAGATTCTACTCTAGTAATCATAATTGCTATAGGGTTAGAAGACTTCCCACTCTGTGTGCTTGTGTGAGGAGGTTGAGGGATTAGCAAAATTCCACTATGAGAAGAGCAAATTTTGTGTAGCTGAAAGTCCTTAGCTTTTCGTATCAAATCCCAATGTTGAGTGGGGCTTAGTCATATGTAATGACCCAAACATTTTATGCCCTTTTTACTAAATTTAGAAATTTATATGAGGGAATTACTATCCTAAATGTTTTAATTTATATAAAATAGGAAAGAAATGAATTTGAGAGAAATCTTTATGCCGTTAGATTCCACTCGAAAAATGAAATTCAACACCTCAAAGAACGCCAAAAATGGAGTTTGTATGAAGAAGTTACGGGCGTTTAAAGATTAGGGGCATTTTTATAATTTACATTAAAAAAGAAAAAGACAAAAAAATGTAGGGGGCCGTTTTGATAATGGCACTCCCCACATCGTCTTCCTCCTCTAGCTGCTTCTAGCACCTTCCAGCACAAACCAGTTAGGCATTGCACAGCACTGCCATTGCCAATGGCAGCACCGCCATGGGCAGCATCGCGTTGGCTGGGCTATAAAAAGCCATATTCCCTCCTCTCCAAATCACGTTTTCCCGACTATTTGGGGATGGGGTTTCCAGTAAAAACTGGGAAACCCTCCTTCGATTTTGCATGAAAATTCTGGCAAGGGCTAGGCCTTTCCTTCGGGCCGGCCTCTCCCCTCTTCTCTCTCTCCCCTGTTTTCCCATGGAAGCACCGGACAATGGGTTTTCCCCTTCCCTGTACTTTTCGGTGACCTGGGATGCAGGCAAAGGAAAAGGGAGCCGCACCCACCGGCTAAGGCACCGTCTTCGTCTTCTAGGTAAGACCCATGTTCCTCCTCTTTCTATTTTCTCCTTTCCCAGGCCGGATCTGGTCGTTTTTTCTTCCAAAAATCGCCGGACCCAAACCATCAAAGAAGACGACCTGGGGACGCCATGTGTGACGTGCTCCCTGGGCTGTCCTCGTGCGCACGCCACGTGCGGGCATAAGTCCAGTGTGACCGGGAAGCATGAGCGCCCTGGGAGCCATGACGTGCGCACCCGCGCCCAAGATGTCTTCGTACGACGCTCTTTAGACTGCGCATGCAGCATGTAGCTCGGGCGTGTGCACGTGCGTGAGGCGGTCGCGGTTCGATCGGGATGCGCAAGCATCTTGGGAACCATGACATGTGGACCCTATGCATAAGACAACTCTGGTTCGTCCATAATTTCAACACAGACTCAAGTAGCCTAAACACCATGGGGATGTTATGAATCCATAGAATCAACTATGGCCAGACCTCAAGAAGAAATCTAAGAGAGGCCTTAGGGCTAGAAATCACGATTAGATTTCATGTTTAAATGATATACAAGATCCATAAAGGTACTCTAGGACTCGTCTGCAAGAGGGACACGAGCTAAGTGACGACAATCGAGGTGGGTAGTCTAATGCTGCTATGTTTTTATGCATTTTCAACTATATTTGATTTGTAGGTAGTTTGACACTACTAAGTTTTTTAATGCATCTTAACCTCTAACTTGCTTTTATTGTTGTGATAAGCATGCTTTTGAGTTAATGATATTTTTATACTAGTATGCAAACATGTCTTCATGTTTTATGGCTTTAAACAAGATACTAACATAAAGTGATTTTTATGCATTGCTCGCATGTCTTGAAAAGAAATGCATAAATTGCCTGATTTACGAAGATTGAGATTGGATCATTTGGATAACTGCATATCCTCAAGGGTTGCCAAAAGACACTGTAGTGCCCAAAAGACGCTGGTTAGGCAGTTGTGAGGGCTAGGCGGTGTGAGGTACCCAAAGAGGACATTGAAAATGATTGCATAAATTGCATGATTTATGATGAATGAGTGCATAAATTGCATGATTTGCAATGATTGAGCTTTGGCTTTATCTTTAGATGCTTTTGGGCTATTGAGCCTGATGGGCACTATGCTAAGTAGGTAGATCGCCGAATGAGGCAACCTACGTAGGGATAGCGGGTAGATCGCCGAATGAGGCAACCTGCGTAAGGAATAAAACCTTGAGTTCTAAGTAGGCAGATCACCAAAGGAGGCAGCCTGTAGTAGGAACAAAACCTTGAGTTCCAAGTGGGCAGATCGCTTAATGAGGCAGCTTGCGGTGGGAACAAGACCTCGAGTCCCAAGTGGGCAAATCGCCTAAAGAGGCAGCCTGTGGAGGAGCATAATGGCCTTATGATTTCAATGTGATTGATATGTATATAGCATTGAGATGGTCGTATACGAGTACTCGTGACTAGTTGGCGTGACATGTACGCCGAGAGACTCATGTGCATGATACTAACATATGTTTGAATGATGACTATTTTAAGATTTTCATGAGTATTCTATGTGACTCACTGGTTTGATGCATTTGACGAAATCTTCGTATATGAACCCATTGATTTCTATTTTAGTCGTATTCATATGAAGTGATTTGTATACGGATTCCATGATTGAAATCGCATCAATAAGCTTATGTTTTATGCATAACTATGCATGCTTACGCAAAATAAATCATTGATGTTTTACATAAAAAGCTCTTGGAACCATGCATGAAGCATATCATGTTTTCAAAATAGTAGTATCAGATGACCTACTGAGTATGAGAAATATCACCCTAATATATTATTTTTCCAGATTAGCTTCACACAGAATTAGAAGAAGCATCAGGAACATGTTAGTGCAACGATCAAGTGACTAATGAGAAGACAAGCATGAATGTAAGTAAACACTCTACCTTTTGGACATGTATCTGCATTTATTTATGGTTGGACTGTGAGCTGTGACTAGATAGACCTGGGAAGACATTTATGGTTATAGTAATTTTCAAAAACTACTTTGGTTGTTGTAAAAGCAAACGACACTCGGGGTTTTCAAAATGAGTTTAAAGGCAAAAAAAATTTCGGTACATTGCATCATTTTTCTAAAATGTCTTTGAAATAGGGATGCATCCCATTATAGGAATTAGATGTTGCATTTAAAAATGAATGAGCATGAGGTGCTTAAGACTTGGCCTCACTTGATAGTGCATCAATTGGGTAAACTTGCTTCTATTGCAATATATAATCTTAAACTTTGTCTAGTTGAAGATCCCTGTATTTTTGTATCAGATCCCAATGTTCAATTGGACTTACTCATACTTCTTGTCACTGATTTAGCAAGAGGTGCTTAAGACCTAACCACACTTGACAATGTAGGAGTTGGGTGTATTTGCTTGTATTGTAGAACCAATCTTAACATTGCTGAGACTAGCTCCTTTGTTTTAGATTCTAGTGCCTGGACACACTTAGACTTAAAAAAGGCTACAATTATAGTAGGTACAAACTCATTTTGGACTGGGAGTCTTGTGGTTAAGGTTCTGTTAATGAAGAACTTCTAAGAAACAACTTGATTTCAAAGCTTCTTTCCCTTATGCATTATTTTCGCTATTATAGAAGCCAACCAAGGTCTCTTCCTCACTGTTAGAAGAGTCGTAGTTGTAGGGGTTACCATGTAAACAGTAGTAGCTCCTTCATGGATTGTGGGAAATGACACAGACATGTTGCCAACCAAAAAGCCAGTAAGAATGTCATAGATCATTGTGTTGCAGGTCTTATTTCTTGAAAAGAAAGAAAACTCTATCAACCTTAAGATAAAGGGAAAGGAGTATCCCATAGGCATGCCACAAAACTATTCGGTTCAGATTTTACATTTGCACATGTAATCACATAAAAGGAAAATAAGAGAGACAATTTCCCCTAGGAGAAGGGACTTTTGTGTCTATCAAGTGACTATGGGATATATTTCTCTAGTTATATCAAGTGTTGCATTTACATTTTAGTTACCTATGGCTATTAATTACATTTCTTTGTTGATTGATATATACAAAAACCTTTAAGTATTGAATAAATAAAAAAGGTCTTGGATTACATTACCTACACAAACATACAAACATAGACGTTGGATGGGTATAACCAAAGTACGATCATATGTGGCTTCAATCATCCTCAAATCATGTTTTGGATTAATTTTATAATGTGATTAAGCTTTTAACCTAGTTTTATAACATGAAGTAGTTGACAACTCATATTGACATGTCTTCCAAAGTATCACATGGACTTGATAAGAGTGTTTGGCCTTTGGTGCCTCTCTGTCTAATGCTACGTATATCATTAAAAGGTTTTCTCTTTGTGCATAGAAATGTCCTTTTTGTTGTGTATAGGAGATGCTTAGTAGTGTTAGGCATAGATTTCACTTCCCTTTAGTCGTTTGATGTTAGAGGAGAATGCATGTATTCTCATGAGTGCTTAACATCAAGAGTGCATGAGGCTTAACTTTCTTAGAGTCATAATATCTCTTCGTCAAACATTGTAAGTCATATATGATTAGGATTTTCACTGTTTAGGAGTTCTGAGTTGTTGAAACGCTTCTTGTTAGGGTACTATGTTGTCTTAAGCCTTTTTCTAATCGATGGGAACTATTAAGTCAAAATCCTCAACTCCTAAGACTCTTTGAGTTGGTAGGGTTTGCTTTGTCTATAGTCCTTATTTTTTGGAATTCTTTTAGTTGTGGGGCTTACTTGGCCAATGCCATTAATTTTTGGGACTTTTTGAGTTGAGAAGCCTACTCAGCTAGAGTCCTCATTTTTGGGACTCTTTAAGTTGGTAAGGTCCATTTATTAAAAGTCTATGTTTTTTAGGACTCTTCAATTTGTGGTTCTTTAAGCTAGCAAGGCCTATTTGATTGACTCTTTGATTTGTACAACTCTTCTAGTTCAAGGCTCATTCAGCTAGAGTCCTTACTTTAGAGGACTCTTCAAGTTGGTAACACCCATTTGGCTAAAGTCCTTTCGTTGTAGGACTCTTTGAGCTAGCATGGCCCATTTAACCAAAGTCCTTAATTTATGCACTCTTTGAGTTGAAGGGCCATTTTTGTCTAGAGTCATTGATTTCTAGTGCTCCTTGAGTTGTGAGGCCCATTCAACTAGAGTCCTTGTTTTTTTGGGACTCTTCACTAGTTGGATTGTTGATCATCTCAGGACTTTAAGGTTTCCAAAGTCATGTTCTTTTAGAATTCAATTATTTTTTAGGAGTTTTGGCATTTAAGATTTGGTCGGATTTTGATGGTAGGACTTTGTCAAGGTTTGGGAGTCTTTGAGCTATGGGACTTTAATTGGGTTCAAAAGTCTTGGACCATGGGACTCATTTTTTATGGTCAAACCAAAAAATAAAAGAGAAACTTCATATATTTCCCTCTTTACTTTACCTTTGTTTGGTGGAAAATATTCAACTAATCCTTGATTAGTTCAAGGTTATCAACAAAGAAGATTTGTCTATGTCACTTATTTTCTCTTTATTTTGTCAAGGGGTAGTACATGAATATTCACCTATTGTCCAATGAATACGCCTTCTGGCCTGAACTTTGGCCTTGATTCACCCTTCATGGAGATGTCTTCTAAACTGATCTTTGACCCTGACTCACCCTTTATGGAGATGCCTTCTAGCTTGATCTTTGGCCTCGACTCACCCTTCATGGAAACATTTTATGCATGTCAATCATACTCACTTTTATCCTTTCAAGAAAAAGGAAGTGCCGAACTATCCCTTGAAACATGCTTTTAAGTTATCTCAAATAAGTAAGTATTCCAAGCATGAATCATGACCTGTTTTAAGTGATTTTGGAGAAGCAAGAGTCCTGAACATGAGTCAGGGTTGACTAGGAGTGCTTTATTAATAAGAAAGAGACTATGAATGAATTGGGGCCTAATTTTAGGTGGCATTTATGAGTCAGATGCCTTAGGTATATGATCTTAAAGAAGCATCTAGCCAAGGTAGAGATTGGGGCCCACTTTACACATTTTTAGAGTCATTTGGGAGAAGCAAGGGCCCAAGACATCAATTGGGGCCTTTGAGACATCAGTTGTGTCCTCCTGAGGTTATTTCAAGAATTAGGTGCCTTGGGCATGACTAGAGGCCTCCTTTAAGGAACTTTAGATAAACTGGCACCTCGATCACCAATAGAGTCTGCCTCTATGTTCTTTCTCCTTTTCTTTCTCTCTTTTCTTTTATATATTTTTCTAAAGCATGTGGATGCCTAGTTTTAGTAGAAAACACAATCCACTTTGCTTGGTTCATTGTTTTAGCTTAGTTTGCATGTCTTAGCTCTTTTGACGCATAGTCCATTTAGTGAATCTGGACAGATATAGAGGGGGGCCTATCTTAGTTATCAACAGAACCCATTCTTAACATCATTCTAAGAGATTCTACCTGGACAAATTTCTTGGGGAATAACAAATGCTACCCCATATTGGAAAGTCTGTTGAGAACCTAAAGATAGCAAAAAAATTGTTTGGGCATGGCGAGTTGTCACAAGTTGCAATTTCACCTATGCTAAAACCCTTTCCAACTTGTGTGCAACTCCTTTACAAAGCACAAGTCAGCCTTCAACTCACACTCTTACTTGCTAAGGTTACACTCACTCACCCACAAAAGTAATGAGAGAACTTAAGAGAACTCAAAAAGGGACTTCCTCAATCACCTCCAATGAGTTGAGCTTAACTAAGTTGAGATACAAATGAGGAGATAAATCTTATATATACTTGCTCTCCCCCACCCACCTCCTTAATGGATGGTCAAAATTATTCCAAGTGTCCATATATTAATGGTTCAGATCATCTTCTAGAACCCTCCAACTCTTTCTACATTACTCTACCATTTTTCTAGAGTATTCTAGACTACTACTGAAGATCTAACTATTTACAAGGATTTCTTAGAAACCAAGCCTTTTGGAATTGGGCCTTGTTCCACATATCCAATAATATGGGCTTAAGTCCCTTAGGCCACATCCATAGGCTAAACAGGGCTTCCATGTAGACTGTCGGCCTTGGTCATGAGCCATGTAATGCAAGTCCATGATATTCTCCCCCACCCGATAATGTCAACGCCCTCGTTGACACATCTTAGCTAGTGCCACAAGCTACATCCTAGAACACATCCTCCTCCCACTACACATTGGTATCCAACCACTCTTGTGTTCCATGGTGACTTTCTTTGTCTCCTTGATGTTGTGTGAACTCTTGCACAATTGTGCACCTTTGTACCATTGCAAGTTGTGGCACGCCTTATGCCCTTGAGTTGCTTCCATTCGTTGTTGTGCCTCCTGCACATCAGTGTGGCAACTTCCAGCCACCGTGCTCCCGACACATCTCTTCTTAATCTTATTCCATTTGGAACTTCCCTATTGTGGCACACTCTTGTCAACCACTAGTTTTTCCTTGAACCCTTTAGACCATAGCACCGTAATGACACCTAGACGATGCAAGTCTAACTATGTTGACTCCACACTCTTTGTGGATCCTTGTACTAACTGCATGGTAGATAGCATCTTCCCTTACCTCTTGTCATCCTTTAATACCGAGACTGCGCAAGGGGTTTTCTCATCAAAGAAGCTCAATATTCTAAGGTGTGGCATAGGGATGGCTCTAGCCTTGGTGAGGAAATCCATTCCCAGGATAACCTCATAATCGTCCAAAGGCACTACAGTTAAAGTGATGTTGCCTTGCCCCTCTCTAACCTGGATGGGTACCTCCTTGGCTACTCCAAGCACAAACCTAGCCTTAGAGTTTACCGCCTTTTGTTAAGTGTTTAATTTTGGCCAAAATACCCCTAGTTTAGCATTTAATTAGACCATCTAACTCATTAATTTGGTAAATTTTTTTATAAAATATAAAATTTAGCTTAAATTGACCATCCAACTGTAAATTGCCAAAATTAACGGTCAAATGATCAATTGAGCTAAGTGAATGCTTAATGTGTGGTTTAGATGACTCTAATCTAGTCTTTGGCCTTCCAGATCAACTAAAGGAGGGTTGGATGGCTCAAATTTAATTTCAATAATGCAGATGAGTTTGAAGATCAATAAGGCAACGAATGAAGGGTTCCTAAAAGAATGAAGGTTTCTTAATAGAAGAAGAGTCCTAATTTGGGAGAAGAGGAAGTTTCCTAATAGGAAACTAACTCTTAAAGGAAAGAGGTAGAGGAAAATTAGGAAGGGACAAATTTATAAAGAGGGAATCATGGGAGGAGTTTGGAAGTTCTGGAGTTTTTGGTTTGTTTTCTTAGTTATGATAGCCTCTTTCTCTTCAATGTTTCCCTTTATTTCCAATTAGTTTGTTTTCCACGTCTTTCTTGTTGCCAAATTTTTTTTCTGTTTTCCTACTTCTCTCTTTAGATTCTAAGTTTAGATCACCACAATCCCCATCACCAGTCACTCAATCTAGCTTTTCTCCACTAGCTTCACCCCTGCTCCCGATTTCCTTCCCAATCAATCATCCCCCTCTATTGCACAACTTTCCCTCTCTTTCTCTTCTTCTCTGATCACAGTCACTGGCCCTTGCTTCCAATCTACCAAACGACACCCCGACCTCTTCTGCTTTTCCTCTATTCACCCCACCAGCCTTCCATTACTGTTCACCTCTATTTGTCCTTGTGAACAAGCACTGCCCTAATCACCCTTTTCTCTATCTGTCTCACCATCCAGCAGGCTTGCCTCTTAAGTCTCCCCTCTACCACACTGGACAATCTTTCCTCCTTTTCCCAATCACCCAACTTCTCATCTCCATCTCTGGCAAGCATCTCCTTCTTCACTGGCTTGTTCCATCAAAGACACTGGACGCCTTGCCGCAGCTTGTACCCGCATCACTTTCCCCTTCTCTTTCTCTATTTCTCTGTCTTGCATCCTCTTCTCATTGTCGTCACCTCCACTATCCCTAGCATAGCCTAGCCTTGCGAGATCGTCGTCTCAATCTCTGCCCAACCGAGACCACATAGAACTCTGATCACCGACCTCTGCTTCTAGTCATTCACTGGCCCAGGTTGATCACCAACTCCTACAACAACTGGAGCGCTTGGAGTAGGTGGGTCTGTGTTCTCTAGCCAAACTGTCCCCAGTCTCCTCTCTGGCAAGCTACACTAGCCAGATGACGCCCATCTTTCCACCTTGACCAGACAATGCCCATTTGGGTCCTGCTCCCAGGTGTCAAACCAGCAATGTCCACTCAACCCAGGTGTTTGCACATCTCCGTCATTTTCGGTGATTTACTCTGGGCAAACCATCTTCTCCTACTATTTCTCTTTTACGAAAGTTTGGGGAAATTTTCCACTTTTGCCCATAGGAGAAAAATCAGAATTACATTTTTTGTCCTTATATAAGTTCTGTGCTATTCTGATTTTGTTATCTGCATTTTATTTTGTTCTATTTTAATCCATGGATTGCCTAATCTGAACTGCCTTATTCACGTTTAATCAAATGAACAGTTCTGATTAAGTGATAGTATATCTTTAGTTTCTCATCCGTTTGATATTTGATTTTCAATCAAATTGTAGGGATTGTTGTTAGGAAATTCATAGTTTATTTACTACCTGAATATGATATCCAAAAATTAGATCTAAGTCGTTAAAATCATAAATCATTAATTACTTCAAATTTGTAAATTTTTAAAGAATCTGACCAATTAAACCCTTGGATCTTTAATTAGAGACATTAAAAAGAGATTTATAAGGATATATCAAAGTTTTTGATGTCAGAAGTGAGGAAATTGGTATTGATAAGGCTAAGGAAAATAGAATTTTCTTGTTTCTTAGTTTAATTTCTATCTTTTTGAGTTTGAATATTATTATTTTTTCAATTTTCAGTAGTTTCCATGAATTAAACTAGATCCAAATTCTTGTTTCTCTGATATTTAATTTTTTTTCATTTAATTTGAATTTTAGAATAAATAAATTTGATTAAAAACTCCAAATTCTTAAAGCAAGTCCCTGTGAGATTGACCCATACTTGCATTAGCTATAACACAATAGCCCATCCACTTGAGAAAAATATCAACACCTTTATCCTACTCTCATCCTTCTTCATCTTGAGGCCTAATCTATTAGCCTCCCCTTCTAAGATGAAGGTGTGAGTAGCTCCTATGTCCACCATAGCACGTGTGCATTTGCCATTGAGTCACACGCTCACATATATCAAATTCCTCCCTCTCTGGGCAGCAAGCTTGATCCCCATCATCGCATTGAGGAGTCTAAGTTCCTCCATCTTAGGCTCCTCCCCTTCATCCTCATCCCTTACCTTGTGGTTTTTCCTTTCAACCACTAAGGCATTAAGGGTCTTTTTCTTTGGGCAGTCTACTACTCGATGATCCCTATCACATATGAAACAACTAGGACGTCAAGGAAGGAACTTACCTTTGCCCTTCAAGTCCTGTCAGCCTTCCTTGCCTTCTTCATTATGAACCTTAGGTTTGGGCTCCTCGCTATTACCTCTATTAGCCTTATTCTTTGTCTCCTCACTAGTGGCTTCAACCCTCTTGTCGAACTCCACTAATCTCTTAACATCTGAGAATGCAATGGCCAAGTCTTGCACTCACCTCCTTTACAACTCTTGTTCCATCCAAGATTGCAACCCCTCTATGAAAAAGAATAACTTGTCCTTCTCATTCATATATGAGATATTTAGGAGCAAAGTTGTGAATTGGTTGAGATATTTATGAATAGATCTCGTATGCCTTAGCCTTTTCATATTCTTTCATGCCAAATACTCTATATTCTCTTGGAAGAATTGGGCTTTAATCTCTTTCTTAAATTCTTCCCAAGTGCTATGATGTAGTGACCATCAGCTACATCATCATATCTTCATCTTCACCTTAGCATTGCATCATCACTAAGATACATCGTTGCCACATCCACTTTCAGGGCCTCCTCAGAAACCTTGGCGGCTTTAAAGTATTACTCCATTTTCCACAGGAAATTCTCTAAGTCCTTGGCATCACGGGTTCCCTTATATCTTGTAAGTTCAGGGAACTTGACTTTAAAAATAAACTCCTTTGGTCCAAGCCCTACCCCACTAGCAACAGCTTTCTCTAATAAGGACAATTGAATCTTAACATCCTTTAGGTTGGTCACTTCCTCATGTAGACTAACTACTTCACCTTCCATAGTCTTAAGTCGATTGGACATGCTTTCCACCTTTTTTGTGGTTTCTATATTCATAGTCTTGAATACTTCGAAGGCACTTTGCATGTCATCTTGGAGACTAAGTAAGGCATCCACATATGCACTAGATTTGTTCAAACAATTAGAATGAGTTTGCTCAAACTTACCAAGTATTTCTTTCAACGTAGTGAGGCGAGCATCCAAAACCAATTCTTTTTTATGGATCTTTAGACTTCTCCCTCCTTGACCTGTGCTGAGCTTCCACAGGCACATGGCTCAATGCAGACTCACTTGCCATGATGTTATTATGAGGTTCACACAATTTTCACAAGTAGCTCCCAACTCAACCGTCGAACCTTCAGTTTGATACCAACTCTTCGTACCAACCTGCTCTGATACCAAATGTCACGGGCTCGCATTTTGACCTATGCTAAACTTGTGTAGCACTTGTGTACAACTCCTTTCCAAAGCACAAGTTAGCCTTCAACTCCCACTCTCACCTATTAGGGCTATACTCATTCACCCTCAAAAGCAATGAAAGAACTTAAAAAGGGACTTCCTCAATCACCTCCAATGAATTGAGCTTAACTAAGTTGAGTTACAAATGAGGAGCTAACCCCTATATATACTTGCTCTTCCCTATTCACCTCCTCAATGGATGGTCAAGATTATTTCCAGTGTCAATACATTAATGATTCAGATAATCTTTTAGAACCCTCCATCTCTTTCTAGATTACTCTACCATTTTTCTAAAGTATTCTAGACTACTACATTATATCTAGATATTTACAAGGATTTCTTTGGAAACCAAGCCTTCTAGATTTGGGCCTTGTTCCATAGATCCAAGAATATGGGCCTAAGTCTCTTAGGCCACATTCACAGGCTGAACAGGGCTTTCGTGTAGCCTGTAGGCCTTGGTCACGAGCCTTGTAATGCAAGTCCGTGATAGAGCGCTAACCAGGGGATTGAGAGCACACAAAAAATAGGGACAGAGAATGGAACCCACTTTTGGGGCATGGTGAGCGCTGCCCCAATGTCAAAGAGGAACTCAAAGGAGAGAGAGAGAGAGAGAGAGAGAGAGAGAGAGAGAGAGAGAGAGAGAGAGAGAGAGAGAGAGAGAGAGAGAGAGAGAGAGAGCATGTAGAAGAAATCTGGTGCAGAAAGAAAGGAAGAGAAAATGTGGGAAAAAGAGAAGCAAAGGTGGAAGACATAAATTGGTCCCCATTTGAGATCCCTAGTCACCCAATTTATGTTGGGTGGCCTGGGTACAATCCATTTCACTTGTTTAGTCTTTGGAGTTTAAGTTTGTTCTATGAAAAATTTAAGTTATACAAAAAGAAAAAAAAAGAGACAAAAAGGCTAAAATGGGTAGCATATTACTTGTTTAGTCCTTAGAACCTAAGTTCTCCTATAAAGGTTTTAAGTTAGAAGTCCTATAGGTCCCTTTCTTTAACTTTTTACTTTGCTTCTTGGTCTTGAGTAAAATAAAGCCCAAGGAGGCCTCTGTTTTTTCTCTTAAAATGGGACTTGAGTGCTAGTTGGTAGGTCCCATTTATGGTGTTTGAGTCTTGGAAGCTTATAGGGATTCTTTCCTGTGAGAATTCTAACTTACTTAACAAGAGACCTCCTCTTTTAGGGGACATTTCCTTTTTAAAATGGACCCTATTTTATAGATAAAGTAGGTCATATTTCTGGGCTTCTTATATTGCTTCAAAAGGACTCCTAAACCTTTAAAAGTTAATGAAGAATCCCTGTGAAGATAAATATCTCAATAGAATCAAATAGAAAGAGAGAGATTAACGTAATTTTAGACAGGAATGGGCCCTATTGGATGAGAAGAATATATTTGAATAGGAAAGTGGCAAAACACCCTTAAACCAATATAACTGCATCACGCACTGCACTATAAATAAGGGAATATTTCACATTTGAATTCAATAAAGGTAGTCCCTAAACCTAATTCTAAGAGGAAAAATGTCACCCTCGACTTCTAGTTAAAAATCAAAATTTTGGAGATGCTATCAAATTTTCAAAACCCAAATGCTGAGGATGTTTCTTTGATGTTAAATGCTTAAAAATTATAAAATGGCATATTGTTCCTAAAAACTAAAGGTAGAAAGAAAATTCCAAATTTAGATCCCCTACAAAATAGTTTTGTCATACAATGACATTATTGTAATATATTTTTTTTAAAGTTTGATTGCAAGATAGTACATTAAAATTAGCTTATTTTCTTTTGAAACTTTGAAATGATGGCTTAAAGCACTTTAAAATTTTCAAATGCATAATCTTATTGACCCTTTGAACACTCTATTGTATGTTCATGCATACTATGATCATGGTTGAAACTACATTGATTGGCCATCGAAAGTGTGAAAATTTTGATGCCAACATACCTCCATGTGAGTTACAGTACCCTCAAACTCTACCATGACTAGATTTGCTATCAATTTTTTTATTTCTCACTATTCTTAAGACAAAGTTCAAAACTTTTAAGAGCACCAACAAATTGACTAAATGCTGGGAATGGAGGTTCCATCATCATAATCATAGCAAACTTGTCATACTTTTAAGGGAGACCTAATGAGAGTTGAAACACCTTATCTATTTTAAAAAGGGTTGTTTTTTGTGGAAGTAAGCTTATCACTGATGACCTTAAATCTCTTCATGTAGTCTTTAATTGATTGATTGATCCCTGCTCTTGTTCGGTTGATTTTATGGTTATAACTTTGTCACATATGGCCTGAAAACTCTTTAATTAGTCTTCAATAGATTGATCTCTTCACTACTTATGAGATTGAATTTGATCTTTCAATTACAACTCTTTATCTTTTGAAGTTGCTAGATGTATTATTAGAGTATATTATAAACTTGATAACAATCTTGTAGATCTCCAATGATGCTATGAACTTCTTCAGACATTAGTCCAAAGAGCATTTGTAAAGGGGTCAATCATTGTATAGCCAAACGTCATATTTTGGATTGGAAGTCTCTCATCCATTTAGATCTTAAATCATTTGCTTCAATCATTTCTCATTGATGTGAGGGAGGAGTTTGAGGCTCCTAATGATTGATCAAAATTTTGATCTCTAATTGAGAAAGTTTGTGTTGTTAAGTTTCAACGAAACAATACTAGATGATGGATGAAATGGTTTAAGTGTAAATGCAGCTTCATTTACATTTTTGACAATGGTGAGGATGTCATGATCACATAAAACAAATTAGATTATCCGCTTTGATGCCATGAAAAACCTAAAGGTTTATGAATGGGTAAGTAAAGATTGTGTTCTTTCCCTTTGTGTGTGTGTGTGTAGACACGTGATGGTTAACTATATGAGATTTGCTTTAGTACAAAAGAAATAATTTGATAAAAGGATTGTAATGATTAATTTAGTGATGTTAAAGTTTAACCTACATTCTTTTTGGTTAGAGCACCTCTACACAAAAAAAAAAAAGATAAGAGTTTTTGGAAAGAGCTTGCAATCACACTAGGGGTGGATTGACAAGGCTTCAATTGGTTTGGAAGATAGTAGACCTTGATATTTCTACTAAGACTAGGATTTTTCATGTGACATGAAGCATTGGATGGATTAAAATTAAAATTGAATGTTGACCCTAAATTGATCCCAGATATTTAGCTAGGGACCAATAAATACAATTTGACAGTGGATGGAGACAGTGATATCCCTTGTGGAAATGGGCCTACACCTAAAAAAGACATACAAATAGGATTGTGAGCTCCTCTAGAGATATTAGAAAACAAATAGACCCACCCAAAAATTCAAATTCCACTATCTATTGGCATAGTTCCTTTTTGCATATCTTATAAAAAGGTTTCAAAGGATCTTGATTGCTAGTCCTTGATGGTGGCACAAGAAGTGCATTAGGTACCACCAATTGTTGATTAGAGGGAGAAAGAAGGCCTTGATAAGTGTGATTGTTCTAGTTACAACTATTAGTAGATCTAGGATATTGTGAGAAATGATGATTAAAGGGGCAAGGATTACAATAATTAAAATTGTAGTATGTGAGATTATATGATCCATGACCTAAATAGCCATTGTTGGACAGATTTTGAGTGTGGTAATAGTGCTCTACCAGTGGAAAACCTTGGCCTTGGGAGTTGAAATTGCCTTTCTATCCTAATACACACCCACCTATACATGAGTTTAAGTGTCCTCAAAATGTAACATGACTAGTAGCAAATGCTTTTACTATATTGGCTATTGATTTCTCTTATTTCTCACTATTCTTGAGATGGAGTTCAAAACTTTCAATAGAACTAACAAATTGACTGAGCATAGTGTATGGAGGTTTCACCATCATAGTGATAAAGAACTTATCATTTTTTAAGGGTAGGCCTGTAAGAGTTGAAACAATATATGTTCTCATACTTGGATTCTTTTTATCGCAACGAGCTTGTCTAAAATGACCTTAAAACTCTTCACACAATATTCGATTGATTGATCCCTATCTTTTGAAATCGCTAAAAAGTATACTTCAAGTTTATTTCATACATGATAGCAATCTTTTAGATCTCCAATGAGCTTGAGTATTTCTTTAGTCATCCTTCCAAAGAGATATCTGAAGGACTCCATCATTATGCAACCAAATGTCATATTTTGGATTGGAAGTCGCTTGGCCTTTTTTATTTTGTATCATTGGCTTTGGTCCTTTCTTGTTAGCATGAGGGAGGAGTTTATTGGTCTTATGATTAGCTAAACTTGTAAATTCTAGTTGCGAAAGTTTGTATTTTGAGTTTTAATGAAAACAATACTGGATGCTGGATGAAATGATCTAAATGTAGGTATAGTTTTATTATATTTTTAAGGAACAACAAGGTTAGTGAGGATGCCATGATCACAGAAAACAAAGTAAATGTTTTCTCTAATCCCATGAAAAGCCTCAAGGTTTGTGAATTTTAAAGTAAAAATTGTAATCTTTCCCTTTGTATATTACTATACATATTACATGTACAATTGCATGAGATTTACATTAGTATAAAATGAATCATTTGATGAAGGGATTGTGAAGATCAATTTGTTGACCTCATAGTTATCATGTTAGTTAGCTTTTCTTAGAGGAGAGTTGGCTTACTGCTTGTTGTCAAGATCCTTATCATAATTTTCATCATACAAGTATTTCTGCTTACATTTAAATGTTTAAAATGAAGAAAACAAGTTTACATTATTTAAGTGCAAGTGCAATTTTATTATATTTTAAGGGGCAACAAGGGCAGTAAGGATGTCATGATTGTAGAAAACAAATAAGACATTTTCTCTAATACCATGAAAAACCTCAAGGTTTGTGAACTTGAAAGTAAAGATTGTATTCTTTTCCTTTATGCGTATGTGTGTGTTACATGTACAAATGTATAAGATTTACATTAGTATAAAAGGAATCATTTGATAAATGCATTTTGATGATCAATTTGTTGATGTCATAGTTATCATGTTTGTTAGTTTTCCTTAGAGGGAAAGTTGGCTTGATGCTTGTTGCTAGGATCCTTATTATGGTCCTCATCATGGAAGTATATTTCTATTCACACTTAAATGTTTAAAGTGAAGAAAAACAAGTTCACATGATTTAAGAGTAAGTGTAATTTCATTACATTTTTAAGGGGTATTAAGGAATGTGAGGATGCCATGACCACAAAAAAATAAATTAGATGTATTCTCTAATGTCATGAAAAACCTAAGATTTGTGAATTGAAAAGTATTACACTCTTTCCCTTTCTGTATTACTGATACATATTACACATACAACTGTATGAGATTTACATTAGTATAAAAGGAATTATTTATAAAGGGGTTGTGATGATCAATTTGTTGATGTCATAGTTATCATATTAGTTTGCTTTCCTTAGATGAGAGCTAGCTTGCAAGTTGTTGTGAGGATCCTTATCACAACGATCATCATGGAAGTATTTATATTTCACATTTAAATATTTAAAGAAAAGAAAACAATTTTACATGAACTTACATTTTACTAATCTGACTACCTTGAGAGTTAATTCAACTCATCCCCTTAGTAGTTGAACCTAACTTAACTGTCCATGCAACAGTCTCAAATGGGTCACCTTTTGGATTCATTTTGCCATCTAGAGGGATTCGCTAGGGTTGCCCCTTACATTTATTCAATCAATCATGTTGGAATTCTTGAATCTCATGTTTAAAAAGGCTCAACAGAGATCCTTTTCTATGGGCTTTTTCCATTTGCTAATGGCCTTGCTATTTCTCACTTATAGTATGATAACAACATAATTACTTTTTATAGGAAACCCCTCGTGAAATTGCTTACATGAAGAAAATTATCATATGCCATGAGATCACTTTAGGTCAAAGAGTAAATTGGTCAAAATTATCTCTTATGGGATCAGTAGATGACAATGTGGTGATCAAGCTTTCTTCTTGGCTTGGCTATTAAACATATGGGTGTTCCTATTGTAGAAAGGAAACCAACTCTTCAAGCCTGGGGTGATGGGACCAATAGGGTGGATGTGAGGTAGGCTAGGTGAAAATGTTCTTATCTTTCCTTGGTTAGGAAGAGAGGTACTTATCAAAGCTATTCTCTCCAGTCTACCAATGTACTATCTCTATTTATTCAAATGCCCTGCATATGTTATTCAAATCATCAAGAGAAAATAAAAGGTGTTTTGTGGGAAGGCAATAAGGACAAACATTTGTATTATCTCATTAGATGGGACTAGATTTGTATCCCTCAAAGAGTAGTGGGCTTAGCATCTATAATCTTAGAGAATTTAATAGAGAGCTACTTTTATAATGGCTATGAAGATTTGGTAACAAAGAGAATAATTTATGGAAAGTGGTCATCCTTCACAAGTATGATGGGACTTGGGGTAGGTGGTACATGGATAAAAGAATGAGTGCTAAGGGTTCATTGAACTGAAAGAATATTTTTAGTCTCAAACAAGTTTTTGCAAGTTATATGTAATTCCAGTTGAACCATAGAGATCTTACTTATTTTATTTTAGCACCATGCTAAGTGTATTAGAAGTAATGACCAAAGGATACTTGTTAAAGATAAATAGATCAAACAAAGATGGGAAAGTTACATTTAAAAGTTGGTAAATGACAATTACCATGAGAATATAGGGATTGAAAGTACTATAAATCCAAAAATGTTGGACATTATATATACAATCATAGAATTAAAATATAAGTGAAAAAGATGAAATCAGGAAAGGCCACGTGGCTTGGTGATATATCTTGGCGGTATACCAATAGAAGTTTGAAAGTATAATGGAGATACCGGAGTAGTTATGTTGGCAAAATTATTTAATAAGATTATGAAATCGAAGAAAATGCTAGAGGAATGGAGGAAGAACTATATTGAATCAATTTATAAGAATACATTAGACATATAGAGTAGCACTAATTATTGGGGATCAAATTTATGAGCCATACCATGAAACATTTTGAAAGAGTAATTGAGAATATATTACAACATTAGATGAGTGTATCGGAGAATCATTTTGGTTTCATGCCAGGAGGTCTACCATTGAAGTTATTTTCCTACTTAGAAAAATGATAGAGAAATATAGGGAGATGAGAAATGACCTTCACATGATCTTTATTAACTTAGAAAAAACTTATGATAGGGTCCTTAAATAGTTGTGATTTTTCTATCACTATAGGATTACACCAAGGATCAGCATTTAGCTTGTAACTTTTCCTGTTGGTTATGGATGAGTTAACAAAACATCTACATGAGGAGACTTCATGGTACATATTATTTGCAGCTCTATAAAATATGTTAGCAACAAAGTGTCATACCATAGCTAAATCTTCTCCTCCCTATTATCCTTCTCACCCCCACCCCCCCACCCCTTTTCAGGAAAAGTTTATAAAAGGTGGTTCATCACTTACTTACCAAAAGTTTTATATTGCCATATAAAATTATAGAGAATTAATCAGCCTTTTGGTTATCCTCACAGTTCATCTACAAGGCCACATCTATAGATTATAGCACCACAAATCACAGTGTGATGCATAAAAATGATTGTAACTTTTGGTTGCTTTATATTTATACATTTTTACTTTAGGAAATAATATTCCCATCCCTTGCAATTGATATACTTTTTCCTTTTTGAAATAATGGACTTACTTACACACCCTCTTTGAGGAGCCTCTAACTGTTGACCACCGAGATGGAGGACTCACTTTTGTGCTACCATGCAACCCTCACACACCTTATAATTGATATACTCCTTCGCCCTTAATAGTTTTTTTGGCATTTTAATGGTTATAAGCTTGGACTTTATAATCATAAAGTGAAAAGTGAACCTTAGATATACAAAAAACCATATAGAGGGTGGGGGTAGAACATCATTTCACTTTTATGCTTTGAAAATTTTTGAGGGTTCTATTTTACACCTCATAATAGTAAAAGGTTAGGATCATTAAACAATGCGTGGCCTAATTAAGATGAGAAGCTTATGTGATGGTTGCAGAACCAATGGTCCCAACAGCAAAAGTGCAAGTTTGTCCTAGACTAGGTGATCCAACCCATTTATTTTCTAATCGTATCTTAGATGGAACCTCATCCACTGGGTGATCGTAGTACATCGTTTGTAAGTTGTAAAAGAGACGGTTAACCTTTCATCGCCCATTTATTAACTCAAAATTTAGAAAATGAAGGGTAAGAATCATCACAGATGATAATTTTTTGGACATGGCTTATCTAAGACACAACTCAGAAGATAAATGCTATGAATCACCTGAAATTTCGGAGCTGCTTGTAACTTTGGCCATCCAGATCATTGGTCTGGGGGGGAAGATAGACGGTCTACATCAACAAAAGCTGGATCCACAGCCTCGTCTCATCCCATCTGTTTGACAGTTCTGCTTTTAGCCAAAGGCAGGAGAAGCTAAAACCTTAACACTTATTTTTAACGTCTAACCTCAGTTGTTTTACTTCCCCACGTGTTGAGATGGGGTGGTGCGCCGTGTAAATAAAATGCGCACCTTGTTCCTCCAAGCTTCAGCAAGATTTCTAGTAGTTCGATGACAAGCCTTCAAATGCAGATTGATTAACCCCTAACCAATCTTGTTTCCTCTCCATTTGGATTTTCAGGTCAGCAAACTGTTCTTCCCCCGTTGTTTAAGTTGTGTCTTTTATTTTCAATATTCTGTCCTTCTTCTTCTTTTTTCTTTTGTTTGATTGGTCCAAGTTCTTGTTTTGGATTTTCTGTTGGAAAATACGATCTGGGTCCTTACCAAGATACTAGCTATTTTATGGGGTTTTTCCAATCTCTGCGTGTTCATTGGAAAATCAGCTCTGGGATCTCTCTCTCTCTCTCTATTTTTTTTTTCCTTTTTGTCTTTATTTATTGGTAAGACTGTTCTTCTTTCTTTCAATCTTTGCACTTCTTTCCTTCTCTGTGTTATAAGTTCCCAAATCTTATTATGAGATTCCTTCTGCAAATTACGGTCAGATTATTTGCAGAACTTTAACTTCCTTTGTTTTATCATTTTAATATCTTCATTTTCTCCGTAAAGAATTAGTTATGATTTTTCCTTTTTCTCTTTGCTGAATATCAGGAAATACTTGTTGATGTTTTGATGCTCTTACAGGGGTTTTGAAGATATTTTGTGTATACTAGTCTAGTGAGAATGGGGAAAAAGATTAAAAAGAAGGGCAGAAGTTCCCAAAAGGAAAGGCGAGTTTCCTCCGGTCACGTTCGTGGTGCTTCTGAACGGTCGAATCCCATTGTTGAGATCGGAAAGGAGGAATTTTCAATAGTCAAAGAGAGAAAATCATGTAGTCATATTGATAGGGGTGTTGATTTGGATAAACTTCAGTCTGGAATCAAGCAATCTACTTTTAGTAACTGCAAAGATTGCAGGGATAGTGCTTCTGATAAAAGGGTATGCAGGGGAAAGGGTAGACAAGGTAAAAAGAAGACAATGAGATCTAATGAAGCCAATTCAGAGTTACAAAGCATTTGGGTTTGTTTATCTTGTGGGCATTTTGCCTGTGGAGGGTCTATGGGTGATTCAGAGCCCCAAAGCCATGCCCTTCGGCATTCCCGCCAAACTCGTCATCCTTGTGCTGTTCAACTTGATGATCCACTTTTCTCATGGTGCTTTATGTGCAAATCATCAGTTTCAATTGAGCAAACCGAGGAAGGCAGTGAAGGGAATAGGATATTATATGATGTACAGGAACTAATCAAGGGCCGTTCAATGAAAGGGGCTGAGATGGATGTTGAGGATGTTTGGTTTGGTGGAAATGTGGGAGATGGAAGTAGGTCTGAAAGCAGAGAGTCCTCTGTCTTGGACATGAAGGGGTATACGGTAAGAGGTTTGGTTAACCTTGGTAACACTTGCTTCTTTAATTCAGTTATGCAAAATCTTCTTGCTATGGATATTTTGCGGGATTATTTTGTGAACTTGGACAGGACAGTTGGACCTCTGACTATGGCTTTGAAGAAGCTATTCAGCGAAACAAGCATTGAAGCGGATTCAAAAAATGGGATTAATCCCAAAACATTTTTTGGGTGCATATGTTCCAAAGCCCCACAGTTCAGGGGATACCAGCAGCAGGACAGCCATGAATTGCTCCGATATTTGCTTGATGGGTTGTACAATGAAGAGTTGGGTGCAAGAAAGTCACTTGTTTCATCTGTTGAAGACAAAGTAACAGCAAACAAGGGTCCAACTTTTGTGGATGTCATTTTTGGAGGTCAACTTTCTAGTACCTTATGTTGTGTGGAGTGTGGGCACTCATCAATAGTGTATGAACCATTTTTAGATCTGTCATTGCCTGTACCCATGAAGAAAACTCCATCAAGAAAAATCCCTGTCGTACGACCCAAGAAAACAAAGTTTCCTCTGAAGGAAGGGAGTAAAGGTGGAAAAAATCGAGGAAATGGGAAGACAAATGCTGCTCCTAAATTGACTCAGTGTACAGCAGGAAGTACTAGTTTATCAGCAGAATGTAGTGAATCTTCTACAGCAGGAAGTGCTAGTTTATCAGCAGAATGTAGCAAATCTTCTAGTGCTCTTGCCTCTAAATCTCACGTTGCAGAATTACCACCTGCTTCAGTGGAGGAAGAGGGGTCTTCATGGCTGGATTATATTGGGCCTGATACAGGATCACTGGAGGCAGTTTCCCAAACTTATGATGATTCACTTCTTGCCAATTCTCCTTTTCAAAGTTCTGATACTTCAATCATTCTGGATTCTGAAAACAGTCAAGCCTTTCAGCATGACAACATTATACAGTCTAATTCTGAATCGGCAAGGACTATTTGTTCCCTGAATAGTGGGCCAGAAATGGTAAATGAATGTGCTGGAGAAAAATCTTGTGGAGATGAAATCTCTCTATTCAATCAAGATTCTGAAGTTATCTTGCTTCCATATAAGGAGATAGATATATCTATAGAGGAGACACAGAGAATGACATATGAATTTCAGTCTACAGGAGATGTAGTGGTCAAAGATGATTTGTCCAAGGATTTTGCTGCTGGAACCTCATTTATTAATGGTGGGGAAGAAAATGGAGACTTTGATGGCTTCGGTGACTTATTTAACGAGCCAGAAACTGTCTCACGAGCAGAATCTAGCTTTGATGATATGAACAATCATGCAAATGAAGAGATTGAAACAACTTTATTAGCTGGAAACAGCAGTGAGTCTAATCAAGATGAAGTTGATAATACGAATGCCCAAGTATCTATTGATGGTTGCCTGGCTTATTTCACCAAACCAGAGCTTCTTTCTAATGAACATGCATGGGATTGTGAGAATTGCTCTAAGACTTGGCAAAGCCAGAAGATGGGATCTAGAGGTGTCAGAAGGAAATCTGCTGCTAGGGATAACAAATCAAAAACATTGGAGTCTTCTGCCAGTGGAGGTGGAATTAGAACTAAGCATGCTTCTCCTTGCAGAGATCATAATTGCTTGAGAGTAATAACTTCTGATGATGGTCAAGGGATAAATGGTGCAACTTCTTCCACTGCTTCTGACAAATTAGAGCACCATGTGGAGAAGCTCAATGGTGCAGAAACTAGTGTTCAACAGGGACTAATCAGCTTGACTGGGGAACCAAATTGCACTATATGTGAATATGGCCAAGTTCAGAAAGAGACTTGTTTAGAGTTATCAGATCCTGTGTCAAATGGTTCATCTCACCACACTGGAGATTCCCAACAGAATCAAGATTTTGATAGGTCAAACCATGCCGAGCAAGACCTGTTGCGCAATTCAGATGTGCTTTCTGGTGTTCAAGCCAGTGTCTTGAATGCTGCATGTAGCCAGTTAACAACAGGTGCTTCCAGAAGTTTAGTGGACGATGGTGAAGCAATCCCGCTAAATTCTGGAGAGGAAGATACTTTTGGCAATGTTGAGAAGAACAGTCAGAAAGACTCCAACTTATCTGGTGGTCAACCTGCGTCAGATAACAGCAAGGCCGAGGAATTTGACTCATCAAGCAGGAAGGTCAAGAGGGATGCAACTAAAAGAATTCTCATCAGTAAAGCCCCTCCTATTTTAACAATTCATTTGAAGAGGTTTGGCCAAGATGCTCGTGGTCGCTTGAATAAATTAAGTGGTCATGTTAGCTTCAGAGAGACTCTTGATCTTAGACCGTACACAGACCCCAGGTACTCACCAAACCTTTTCCAGCCTATTATATTGGGCGTGGGGTTATACCCTTGCACTGCATCCATTTGTTTGTCATTATCTTTATTGCCTGAACAATTTTTGTTAGAAGATATAATCTCATGTATTTCTAATCCAGTGTTCATATTCTTTCATTTGATACGCTTTTACAGGGAAGTTATCTGGCATGATCTCTTGATTTCTTGACTTTTTTTATTGCAATATTTACAACTTTTCTACATTTTGGAAGTTGTTTGATTGCTGGTTCTTTTCACTCATATATTGAATGAAAATATGTATAACTAGCACTCATGGTACATGTTTATGTTATTCAACTGCTTCAAACTCACTAAACCGATATGCTACTATTTATCTCCATTATGGCTTTTAGAGTAATAATCCGTCATTTAGAACCATTGTATATAACTTCTACTAAGTCTTGCCTAAAAGAATATGGAATATACTAGGAAGCCTGGCAACACTTACCACTAAGATTTTCTGACATAATACATGGCTCATGCTTGTGGTCATGGTGCGCATTTATGTCACAGATGTCCCAAAATGGTTGTGACCAGATGATCCTAACAGCATGATGGTGAAGGGAGTTTTTGGTCTTCCTTCCATTGTTGTTTCCTCGAATGGTGAGAAGACTTAAACTCACAACATCTTGGTTGTTTGATGAGTGTTAAAGTGGAGCCAAGAGAGAGAGATAGAGAGAAACTCTTAGAATGGGTGAATGTGTGTTGGTGAATTTTGCACCTCACACTTAACACATATATACTAAACAAGGATAGTTACATGCTCCTAACTGTACAATGTAGGACTAAAAATAAAACAAAACTAAGACTAAGGCTAAGTAAAGCTATACAATGCTATATTCAACACTCCCCCTCAAGCTAGAGCATATAAGTCATATGTACCAAGCTAGTTACAAATGTATTTAATTCGAGGTCCTCTGAGAGATTTTGTGAAGATGTCTGCTAGTTAATCATTTGAATTGACGAAGCTAGTAGCAATACATCCCGACAAGATCTTTTCTCTAATAAAATGACAATCCACTTTTATGTGTTTGGTCATTTCATGGGAAATAGGATTAGATGCAATATGTAAGGCTACTTGATTATCACATATTAGCTTCATACTTCCATCCTCTCCGAATTTCATCTTCTGGAGTAGTTGTTTTTGTCAAATAAGTTCACATGTTGCAAGAGCCATGGCTTGATACTCAGCTTCTACACTTGATCTGGCAACTACATTTTGTTTTTTGCTTTTCTAAGATACTAAGTTACCTCCAACAAAAACACAATATCTTGAGGTAGAATGCTTGTCTGAAGGAGAACCAGCCCAGTAAGCATCTGTGTACCCAACAATTTGAGTATGGCCTTTATCTTCATATAACACACCTTGACTTGGTGCTCCTTTACTATATAGAAGAATGCGAACCATAGCATCCCAATGACTATCACACGGTGACTGTAGGAATTGACTGACTACACTTACAGCAAAAGAGATATCTAGTCAATTAATGGTGAGATAATTCAGTTTACCCACAAGCCACCGATATCTTCCAAAGTCTGCTAGAGGCTCCCCCTGTCCTAGTACAAGCTTAACATTCGGGTCCATAGGTGTGTCTACGAGCCTACAATCTTACATACCAGTCTCTTACAAGATGTCTAAAGCATATTTTCTTTGTGAAATGACAATACCTGTACTAGATTGAGCTACCTCAATTCCTAGAAAATACTTCAGTTTTCCTGGGTCTTTAGTCTGAAAGTGATGAAAGATATGTTGTTTAAGTCTTTGAATGCCATCCTGATCAATGTCTGTGATGACAATGTCATCCACATAGACCACTAGATAGATACACTGACCCGAAGAGTTGTGCTGATAGAAAACAGAATGATTTGCTTCACTTTGAAGTATTCCAAATTCCTGAATAACAGAGCTAAATCATCCAAACCATGCTTGAGGAGATTGTTTTAAACTTATAGAGAACGACGCAATTTGCATACTAAACCAGACTCCCCCTGAGCAACAAAGCCAGGTGGTTGCTCCATATAAACTTCCTCTGCTATATCACCATGAAGGAAAGCATTTTTAATATCCAGCTGGTAAAGAGGCCAATGCTGCATAGCAGCCATGGAGAGGAATAATCGAACAGAGGCAACCTTCGCAATTGGGGAAAAGGTGTCACCATAGTCAAGACCATAAATCTGAGTATAGCCCTTAGCAACTCGGTGGGCTTTAAGTCTATCAACTTGTCCATCAGGATCCATCTTAATAGTATATATCCAACGGCAACCCACTATAGTTTTACGATGTGGCAAAGGAACCAAGTCCCAAGTACCATTCGTATGCAAAGCAATCATTTTATCTACCATGGCCTTCTCTACCTAGGATGTGAAAGAGCCTCACTGGTGCTTTTAGGAGCAGAAATAAAGTACAAGGAGGAAACAAATGCATAATAGGGTGAAGATAATCGATGGTAATTCAAAAAATTATAGATAGGATGAGGATTACGAGTAGATCGATCACCTTTTCCAAAAGCAATAGGCAAGTTGTCAATCGAATGCGGGGGCAAAGTAGGCAAAGCCGGTGGGATAGGGAGATTGTCATCAGGGACTTCAATGGAACCTTCAGCAGCTTCAAGAGGAGGCCGACGATGATAAACTTGAAAAGGATGAGAGACATCATCTGCAGGCGTGGAAATATAGGGAAGAGGTAAAATTTCAAAAATGGAGAGTGGCTCGACAGTGGATGAGAAGAATGGTGATTGCTCAAAGAAAGTTACATCTGCTGAGAGAAGATATCGATTAGTGTTAGGAGAATAACAACGATACCCCTTTTGAAGCCTGGAATATCCCAAAAAGATGCATCTTGTGGCCTTGGCGGAAAGCTTATCTTGCCCAGGTGCAAAGTTGTGTACAAAACAAGTACATCCAAAAACACGAGTAGGAAGAAGATAAAGAGGTTGTGTGGGGAAGAGAATGAAATGGGGAATTTGATCATGAAACACAGAAGAAGGCATACGATTAATTAAGTAGCAAGCAGTGAGAATAGCATCCCCCCAGAAACGAAAAGGAACATGACTGTGAAGAAGTAAAGTGAGGGCTGTCTGTATAAGGAGATGATTTTTGGGTTCAGCTACTCCATTTTGTTGAGTGTGGGCACATGATAACTGGCGAAGAATTCCTTATTGAGACATAAAAGAAGAAAAAGGTGCAGAAAAATATTCTTGTTCATTGTCATTGCGTAAAACACGGATAGCAACATTAAATTGAGTTTGAATTTCAGACAAATTTCTTAAAAATTGAGAATAATTTAGATCGATTCTTCATAAGGAATAACCAAGTACATCGAGAATAATCATTAATAAAAGTTACAAAGTACTGAAAACCCAAACTAGAAATAGTACGACTAGGACCCCAAACATCAGTGTGGACAAGTTTAAAGGGGGACATAGCTCGATTATTAAGACGCTTTGGAAACAAAATACAAGTATGTTTTCCAAGCTGACAAGACTCACACTTAAGAGACGACAAAGTAGAAAAATGAGGGACCATCTTTTGAAGGTTGGAGAGACTAGGATGGCCCAAACAATTGTGAATAAGAGCAAGAGAATCAGTGGAGATGCAAGCGGCAGGAGCTGCAAGTGATGTGAGATGGTAAAGGCCTGGAGACTCACACCCTGTGCCAATCGTCTTTCTTGTACCCCCGTCCTGCAAGATTACAGATTTATCAGAAAAAGTGAGAGAGCAATTAAGAGTGTGGCATTTTACTGATGGAAATAAGATTAAACGGGCACTTAGGTACATAAAGTACAGATGTGAGAGGAAGAGTAGGAAGGGGATGAACCAAACCAATTCCTTTAGCTATAGTTTTGGAACCGTTGGCTAGAGTGACAGTAGGTAAATTAGAAGAACAAGTAAGAGAGGAGAAAAGGTGTTTGTTACCAGATATGTGATTAAAAGCTCTAGAGTCTAGAATCCACGGGCCAATAGAAGAAGACTGAGTAAAGCAAACACTGGGATTACCAGTTTGAGCGACGGAAGCAACAGAAGATGACTTGGCTGCCTGATATTGGAGGTACGCATCATAGTCACTACCAGTCAGGGTAGTATTCTGAGATGTGGAGCCCTCAGATGAGTCAGGTAATTGGGTGTCAGATGATTGGACGATGTTAGCAGTGCGAGGAGTTCGCCCATGTAGTTGGTAACACCAATCCCGAGTGTGTTCAATCTTATTAGTCTTTGTTTGTTGGGCTTCTACACCACCAATAGGAGGCATCAGAGACAAGAACTCCTTAAGGGACGCAATCTTTCCTATGTAAGTCGAAAGATCCATGTCCTGTTGTCTAACATGAACAATGTCAGAAACAATTTTGTAAAAACGTTAAATATCATTCGTGTATAAGCCCTTGGCCTAGGTCCAAAATTTGAAACATGTTTTATAGGCACGAAGATGATGTAAAACTTTGGGATCCACGGATTGCTATAATCATCATCATCAAGACCTTATCCCAATTAGAGGTCGGCCACATAAATCTTATTCCTCCATTCCTCTCTAGTAAGTACCATGGCTTCATTTAGTCCCAAAGTTTTTAAATCTTTCCGCACCACTTCTATCCACAGTCTAGAGCATTACACATGAAAATTTAAAAAGGGTACTGTTTTTAAGCATTAAACATGAAAATTGAAAAAAAGGGTACTGTTTTTACCTTTGTCATAGAAAATTGATAATAACCACACACAAAAAACCCAAAAAAATTAGATTCTTACCTCAATCTTTTTAGTTTTAGAGTGTAGATATGTTGAGATTTTGGAGAAAAATGATGCATTATGCATGAAAATTGAGAAAACAGTACTATTTTTAAGCATTATTCATGAAAATTGAAAATCATTAGATTCTTACCTCAATCACTTCAACTAGGGTTCAATCAATGATTGAAGATGAGTAATGTCTCAAGCAGAAGAAAGGGAAGCTGGGAAGAAGAAGAAAGAAAGAAAAATAAAAATCATCATCATCATCAAGACCTAATCCCAATTAGGAGTCGGCCACATGAATTTTGTTCCTCCATTCCACTCTATTAAATACCATGGCTTACAGTGCCTGGAGTTGGGGGTGCAATAAGCACAAGGCACAAGTAGTGGCACGACTAGTCCAACCCAATTGCATTGCAACTTATGCCTCTTGTGCCTTCCAAAAGTCGAGTCACAGGCCTGCACCTAGCAACTAGTCGCCTATGTAGTCATAGCCGCGACTAGTTGCTAGGCGCAAAAAAGCACATGTGTGACTCGATTATGGGTAAACGCAAGGGGGAAAAGTCGCAGTGCAACTAGGCACAATTAGTTGCACGACTAGTTGCGGCCTAGTGCGCCTTGCGACTTTTGCACCCTCATTAGGCTGGAGATCTATCTCAAATAGTTAATCGTCAATTTTGCTTTGTCAAAAATGGGAACAAGTAAGATGAAAGCAAGAGGGGAAAGAAAATGCAGATTTTGCCAAAAAACTCTACATTTCCATGCATTGATCATCTATTCCCTAAAACAACATAGATCAAATTTTCTTGGGGTTTTGGTTCTTGCTCATGCGCTGAAGAAAATAATCAGCTCAAATCGACAATCCAAGCCATCTTCTCCAACAAACCCCTGCAACTGCGACGAACCCACAACCTTTTCTTTCCTTTTTCCAGGTGTGATGCGGCTTTCCCCATTGAGCTGGCCTCTCTCTCTCTCTCTCTCTCTCTCTCTCTCTCTCTCTCTCTCTCTCTCTCACACACACACACACACACACACACACACACACACACACACACACACACACTTTTTTTGCTTCCTTCGTCAAATTAGACTCGGGTCTATTTTATTTTTAAGAAAGGGAGAAGGGAGTGCCATTATCAATTCTGGCCCACCCCTTTATGAGAAAAAATCTAACTTATATTATATATTATATATCTATATTATGGTTTTTTTAATTTGCGCCTTGTCACCTAGTCATGCTCTAGGCACAAGTTACACCCCTTGCACCTCGGTTCACCTTGCGCCTGCAACTACATACTTAGTCAAGCCTTTTACTAAGCAATCACTACAAAACCCATCTCAATTTTCAACAAATTCATTTCCAATTACAAGAATCAAAGTCAGTGACACCCCTGCAAAGATGACTCAAATATTAACGCCATAGATTTATTTTTCAAGACTTCAACAACCTAAAAAGGCCTCATGGTGTTTCCATATCCTACATTGACCATGCATATGACGGTCTAAACCCACCTCAAAGCACCTGTGGGCTACCAAAAAGGTCTTCAGCAAAGGAGCTAGATATTGGGTTCATCACTCGTTCAAGATAACCTTGCCAACCAAATCTCCTCCATCGACCACAGCGACGTTTCCCTCCATGAAACCCCTTCACCTCAACACCCATCTTTGTCGCTGTCCATTCACTTAATTCATTAGGCAAGGACATTGCTCTCATAATGCCTAGTCTCGAATCCTATCCAAGAAGCAACCTACTCCTTAAAATTGAACATCACTCTCATACCTCCTTGGACACTTTTATCCTTATAACATTTACATTAAGTGCATGTGATAGGCATTCTACTCGTAAAACTAACAGCAAATGAACAAAAGTCCATCATTGAGACACTTAATACATGATCAGGGTACAAATGTAAGTTTTAAAATTATGAGGTAATTAAGTGAGAAAACATGTATAGATAAAGGCATCATAGTGAAAATTCTTCATAATATTACAACCTTAGATGGTAATCACAACAAGGAGCCCAGCTTGGTCAAGGTACCAGGCTCCCAAACCAGTTCAATTTGATTAAACAGGCATGTAACTCTAAAATCATTTAAGATTTCAGTCGCAAAATTGTGCATCAATCTTTTTCCATTGCACTTTGTCTACAGCAGAAATATCTTCCTCTTTCTTGACCAAATGGTCTTCATAACCTTGACCTATAAACCATAATTCCATAGAGGCAAACCAAGACAGATAATTTTCACTACCAATTAATTTCTTTGACATAATAATAGGAGATCTAGAAATTACAGAAGTGAAAATACTATTTTTAGAAGCCATGATTACTTATCTGGGTGGTTTGTGGTGAAGATCGGCAGCAACAACAATCTGGCGGTAGTAGCAACGGTCTGGGAAGGCCAGAGATGACAGAGGGGTGACCGGTAAAGAAGCATGATCGCCAAAGGAATTCCCAGAATGGATACACTGCCAAACCAAAAGGGAAAAAGAGAGAAGGTAGATAGTTAGGGTTTCTTTTATGGCTCCGATACCATGTTAAAGTGGAGCCAAGAGAGAGAGATTGAGAGAAACCCTTAGAATGGGTGAATGTGTGTTGGTGATTTTTGCACCTCACACTTAACACACATATATACTAAACAAGGATAGTTACATGCTCCTAACTATACAATGTGGGACTAAAAATAAAAGAAAACCAAGACTAAGGCTAAGTAAAGCTATATAATACTATGCTATATTCAACAACAAGGACTAACCGACTTAAGTAGGTGCTCAAGCGAACCTCCTGTTAACTGTTGATCATGATCATTTTGACATGCACTGAGTGGCAGGTAAGTTTGTTTCCTTGAGCCCATAGTTGCAGGTCCAGACTTTTTACATGGTGGCTGGACCAACAGCTTTATTTATGTTCTCTTATACTGCATAACACTTGCGGGCCAGCTTGGTTACATCCCAGTTTCTCCCTTTGTGATCATGCTGTTAGGGTCATATATATTTCATTTCAAAAAGATATATGATCATAACTGCATGATTATAAGGGGGGAATTTTCCATTAATAGTTAACGTTTTCCATTTGTAGTCCTAGATTTGATGAATAAGTTGTGTTTATTTTGGAGCCATTCTTGGTGGTTGCAGACCCAGATTTACACATGCCACATAACTGGTTCAAAAGCTGAGCCCTACTACTTTTGCGCCATGCAGATAATTGTGCCACCAGTTTGAGAAGAGCTACATGAGAGGTTTACAGTATCTGTTGAACTACTTAGTGCTAGACCAACCTATCAAAGTGGTCAACTTAAATGAAATAAATAAGGCACATTTACAACATATCCTAGATGATTGATTTCTAGAAATGGTAATGCTATTCTAGATAATATTCTGTAGGTTATGGTTAAACTTTGTAGAATATAATTGAACAGCTTAAATAAAGAGAAAAATTCAAGAATAGTCTGCTAGATGTGGTGCAATGACTGGAAGCAGGTTGAAATTGCTTGCACTTGGCGGGCTATGTTTTTCCATGGGATCTGAGACTTATGTAAGTATTACCACTTGCTTGCAGGATATAAATAACAGTAGTATAAAACAATAGTTAGACCATTCAAAGAAAGTTAAGCTTATTTTCAACATGCCATAGAGAGTTTTCAAGCGAAGCAAATTGTAGTGTCTAAAAGGGCAGCCCTGGTGCACGAAGCTCTTGCATATGCGGGGTCTAGGGAAGGGGCGGACCACAAGGGTCAATAGTATGGAGCCTTACCTTGCATTTTGCAAGAGGCTATTTCCACGCCTTGAACCCGTGACCTCAAGGTCACACAACAACAACTGTACCATTGCGCAAATTGTAGTGTCTGTGGCTACAAAAACACAGGTGGCAGAAAGGTCCATCAGAAGGTTGAATCCCGTAAACAAGTCCAAACTTCGCTATGTGATTTGTACCAAAAAGACATTGAACAAAGGAATAAGAAGCAAGAACTTCAAGTATATGATTCTCTTTGCAAGCACAATTTTTTTCTCGTAATGGTTAAAGGTCAGTGATTTTCTGAGAAGCATGTCAGAGCAGCAGTATGACTCCAAAGTTCTGCTTTGTAGATAGCAGTTTTTTGTCATGAAATGTGGCATAAGGTATTTGATGTGGTATAGGCTGGGGCCTATGTAGTTCATAGATGACAGACTAATATTTATTGGATGAGAGGTGAATGCAATTTGTAGAATTTTAATTTTTACATCAACCACCTAAAGTCTGTTGTCTCAGAAATGATGCTGCTTTGTTTTTATCAGCCAATATTAGCTGCATCTCTAGGGCACCTTTGAAACTCAAATTTTTAACTGAAAATGGTTTAGGTTCTTTTTTAACCCTTTAGACATTTTGGCACAGTGCATTGCATTATTTCTTTTAGGTAATTAAGCCCTACAAATAACAATGAATCGAGAGAGTAGTGATGAACAAAGAGGAACTGTGGCACTAGGGCCCATTGATGATGGACTAAGTAGAAGATGGGTCATAGTTCTCTAACCTTGACCAGTATGATACATTTATTAGGGATGCCATAGCCGTAGCTAATGAGGTGTCCTTTGTGAGGTCTTCTTCAAGTTCCCATGAAAACAAGAAGCAACAACTCTAGGACCTAGGAAGAGCACAATCTACGAGTAGGTAGGATTAGACTTATGTCCTACTTAATAACCCTGCAAAGAACATACTGTGTGTGGTAAGAATATCATCATGTCAAAAGAGGTTTATAAACTCAAATAGAAACCATGAGCTGGATATAAAGGCAGATTCTTTGGCTAAAGAAAGAGGTAACAATTATATGAACTACTAGAGGTATCAGATGACAAACAAGATGACCTTTTTCATAGTTCAAAGAGATATAAGTTCAAGCAAGCTCAACGCGCTTATTTTGAGAAATTCCATTCGGCGTGAGGGAGGTGCAAGTATCATCGCAATAGATTATACAACTCCCTGTTCATCAGATATATGCGATGAAATAGTCTTATTATTTGGGTGCAGTATTCGAGATAAAGGATGTCTCAGTAACTTAAATGAGTGCTCTTTCTGTATGTACGGAGGTTTTGAATACATTGTAAAATCCTACTGAGCATGTTAATAGTAATGTACAAGAAGGAAACAAATTGCTTAAGATACATATAGATTTGCACTAACAGACCCCCCTCAAGTTTTAGGATCTCAGGAGGAGTAAGTTTAACCTGTTCCTTAAAAAGGAAAATCAGAACTTTGATAAAGCGATGGTCATTCTATCCTCCAATTACTCATTGATATGAATTTAACTTCCAATAACTGTTGCGCCACCCTGTTGTATACAAAATGCGACCTTGATTTGGTTTGTGCATGCATGAAATAATGTGTTGGCCATAGGAGGATGCAAACAGATTATTGCACCGTCGAATTGTTGGGGATACATGTTGAATCCCCAGCTCTTTGTAGAGAGATTGAAGTCAAATGATCTCAGCCGTAGCATTTACCAAGGTGCATATACTTTGATTCTGTTGATGATCTGGCAAGCATGCTTTGTTTTTGCACAGACCAATAAATTAGATTGGTACCCAAAAAGATGGCAAAGTCACCTGTACACTGTTGATCTTAATATAACCTGCCCAATCAGTATCATGAAATGCTTGGATCTGAGTAATTCTAGATTTCAAAATTAAAAGACCATAGGATGATGTATATTTCAAATAATGCAAGATCATCTTAACGACATTCAACTGCTAATCAAAGTGCTGTCCATAAATTGGAATACTTCATTCATGGAGTATTCCAAATCATTGTAATATATAGTATGGAACCTATGATCTGATGGTATGGATGGAGATCTGTAAGGACAATCCCACTATACCGGGACAATTTTACAGATTTAACCATTGTTGTTTGATGTGACTTGACACCGTCTTAGCATGATGAAAAAGACCCTCAATGTACTTCTTCTGAAATAGTTTTGTTATTCTTTTGGATTTGATAACTTCCATACCCCAAAAGAAGCTTAAGTTGCCCATATCCTTTATGCAAGATCCAATCCAAGAGATGAATCACGCAATTAATGGTTGTTGAATTATCCCAGTGAGAATAATGCCATCCACATTAATCAGAGAATAAATCACTCTAACTAGATGATTGAAGATATACAATGAGGCATCTGTTTTTAATCAATTAAATCTGTGCCTTCTGTGCAAAGAGTTTAACTTGTGAAACCAGGTCCTTGAGGATCGTGTGTGTGTGAGGAGGGATCCCCTTCTGTAGTAGGAATGTGATAGGTGTTCAGTGTACCTCACTTTTACTAGACCTGACACCTCTTACACATTAAATCAGCTTAAGAGATCAAATTAGTAATAAAGAGGATTTTTAGATGGGCTAATGCATTTTGATTACTGGCTGTTTATTCACAGGGAATGCTATAAGCGAAGGACTGAAGCTAGATTGAGTTCTAAAGCCAAATATACTGCTATGGATTTCATTACTATAGAGCTATATGGATCAGACACTATCTACGGGAACTTGACTTGAAGCTTAATGCTTTTACTTTGTGACTGTCATGGTGCAATCAAGATGCGACAGATTTGGTTTACAATGAAGTGAATTCAGAAAAGTTCCTGCAATGTTTGTGAGGAAGTGAAAAGTGAAGTTATTCCAGGGTACATATCTGGATCAGAACAGGTGGTAGATGTGTTCACTAAGGGCCTCCCTTTAGAGGCATGCCTATTCTATTAGCAAGTTGAATGTAAGAGCAGCCCCGGTGCATGAAGCTCCCGCCTATGCGGCGTCCTGGGAAGGGGCGGACCACAAGGACCACAAGGGGTGGAGGGGCTTGCTGCGGAAAGAAAGACCTGATTGTGCCACTTTCGGCCTCTCATAGTGGAGGTGAGCAGCTAATGCAGCAGTCCTTATTCATTTTTCTTGGTTCATAGACCTGTGAGAGGCGCACTTCATAGTTGTTGTTACAGTGGCCATCCTATGAGTGGCAGCTCCCTGGCCATGAAATGCCACTTCCAAGTGCTTCCCCATGGTGGAGAGGTGCAGAAACGAAGTGCAAAAGATGAATGGTGTCATATCCTAGAGAATTGTCACACCTTTGGCTCCTTACATGTAACAACTTCATTTGTTGGTTCACCAAGAAAACAATGAGAACAAATAATCTCGATATTGCTAGCACAAAAATCACCTTAATTGGTGCTCGCTTCCTCCCTGTGCCTTTTCACCGCCTTTTCTTTTCTTTGAAAGTTTGCTAGTGGGAACTGTCATAATAGAAAAGCAAGCATACTTTTACCTGCAACCCGATCCAAATACATTTTAGGAAGTTCACTTCTCTTCTCATAATGTTGAAATTGCAGGAATTCTATCATAGAATTGTGTCATACATATCTTTGTTCTCTCTCTTTTTTCTTCCCTCTTAGTCATAAGCTATGTTTCCAGTGATGTGCTCTGCTTCTGCTGCTTCAAGTGCAGTGGCTGTTTGATCTGCTCTTTGCTTGGAACAGTCTTAAGTCTATTATCCTATCATTAAATCCTCTAGATGTCTTTGTTAAGGTGTGGGTCAAGTTTGTAATAATAGTGGGGCTTGTTTTTGGTCCAGTTATGCTGTTTATGAATCATATCCGTAGGCTGTCAATTGCCCCACTCAGGTCTGCAGTGTAATCTGAAGACTGCCTACATCATTGAGCATAACTGGAGAGAATGATGGAAACACAATTTCTGAGGGTGCATCAACAATTGCTGACTGGTTTGGCTGTTTTCTGAATCAAAATCATCCTGTAAGCTAGTAGCAAGATCCATACATGAATTTTTCTTCAAAGAGCTTCCTGTGCCATTCTGGCCATGGGTTCTCTTCATGGTAGTTTTCCCATCCTAAGCTTCACCTTGTCAGTCAATGGTCCCCTTCTAAAGGCATTCCTTTTTGTTGCACTAACTCTAGGAGCCATTTTGTGGAATCAATAATATGCTGTGTGGAGATTCTATGGTGCATCCAATTTGCAGATAATATAGTTTTTATTGATGAGACAAGGGAGGGCGTAAACACAAAGCTCGAGTTATGGAGAGAAGCATTAGAACCTAAAAAATTTAAAATCAGCCGAATTAAGGCATGGTATATGGAATGTAATTTTAGAAGGGGAGCCTTGGAACAACAGTAAAAGTTGTCATCATGTGACATTGAGGTCACGGGTTCAAGGCGTGAAATCATCCTCTTGCAAAATGCAAGGTAAGGCTGCCTACTATAGGCCCTTGTGGTCCGCCCCTTCCCCGAACCCTGCATGGGCAGAAGCTTCATGCACTGGGGCTGCCCTTTTATATGGAATGTAATTTTAGCAAAGAGAGCAGCGGGAGTGGAGAACCAGTAAAGATTGATAACCAAGAAGTCCTTGTAAAAGACTGCTTTCGATACTTAAGATTGATGATTCATGAGAGTGGAAAGATTGAGAGGGAGGTTACCTAGAGAATCCAAGCAGGTTGGAACAAATGGAGATGTACATTTGGAGTTTTTTGTGATTGGCAGATGACACTCAAACTAAAAGGAAGATTTTATAGGATGGCCATAAGGCCAGCCATGGTCTATGGATCAAAGTGTTGGGAAGTTAAAGAACATCATGTTCATAGGATGATAGTAGCATAAATGAGGATGTTGAGATGGATGAGTGGCAAGACAAGAAATGATAGAATTAAGAATGAAAACATTAGAGGAAACTTTGGGGTAGCACCAATAGGTAACAAGATGAGGGAGATTAGACTTAGATAGTTTGGACACTTCCAATGAAGACAAAAAAGGGCACCAATTAGGAGTGAACCAATGCAAGTAGAATGTTCTAAAAGGGCAAAGGGAAGTCCCTAAAGACCATGGATAGAAGTGGTGAGAAAAGATTTAAAAACTTTGGGACTAAATGAAGCCATGTTACTTAATAGAGGGGAATGGAGGAACAAGATTCATGTGGCCGATCCCTTATTGGGATAAGGTCTTGATGATGATCCTGGTATGTTATGGAACCAAACCTGGTGATGTTGGTACTTTTGTAGTGCCATTACAAGTTGATGTAGCATCATGGGGATGTATAAGGTATGGAGTACTAGTGGTTGTTGCATCAATTAAGAACTTGGTGGATGTTCAGTGAAATAAGGAAGACCTCCACATTTTGAGTTACTGCAGAACCTAAGCTTTCTATCATTCTAATCCTTATTCTTCTTCAAAACCTAAGGGAAATCACAAATATGTTGATAGCTTCTGAGCTATTTACTGCTTTTGATTGATTTGAGCTCATTGTTTTTGTGGAATCTGGAGAATAGTTAAGAATGTTAAGAGGAAAATGGTACCTATTGGTTTCAATTATCTTTACTTTTCATCATATTATGCTTATTCTTAATAGCTAGGTCATTGGCACCGAAAAAAAAAGACTAAGCTAGGTGATGGGAATGTTATATTGATGAGCTCTCTATGTTAGTTGCCCAAATGGACTTCCCTAGCTTAACTTATTTTATCACATTGCTTTGCTTCAGGCTTTTTTGTATAGGTGTTGATTCTTGAGAAAGAATTCTATAGGAATTCCCACATTTTTAGGTTGCATTTGCAATGGAATTTCCACCAGTTATATAGATTCTTTCCCAGGATGATCCGCATCATTTTGGCATAATAGTCCACATCTCAACATGCCCTCAAACAATGGGTCAAGCAATGTATCAAAGCCATGAAGCAGCAAGACACTAATCTTTCTGCTGCCAGTTAATCTTCACACTCAGTCTACCCTGCTATAATTATGAGAATCTCCTAACTGGAGCATAGCTTTTGAGCATAATGTCAGTAATTATGTCAATTGAGAAAGAAATACATGCTTTTAGGCCTGTCCTTAGTTCATTTCCTACATTTGGTTTCCATTTCAGTTTTTTGTTCTTCTGTAACTACTGCTTGTGTCTAAAAATGTTTGTATGTAAAAAATTGGGATTTCTGCACTAGCATGCGCCTGTGGCTGTATATACTTATTTGTTCAATGAATTGCTAGGTCCTTAATGTTATGGACTTGTTGTCTATATGTTACATTAGTCAACTTGTTAATACCTATTGACTTAGTAATTCAAAGACGCATCTTAGGATTCAGCTGCCCACTTTGTAAATCTTTTGGTTTAATGCATTTCTGCCTTATCCCATTGGTAAGGCCTACTGATTTGTAAAAGAAATTCAAAGAGATCAATCTTCTGTATGCAACAGTTTTTAGCTTATATTGTGTGCTTCCAGACTACTTCCTATTGTTAAAATTTGTTCACCGTGGGAAAGGGAAACATCTTGTAGCATGGTGGAACTTTGATTACAGCCTCCAATGGCTCAGGGGTATCCTCTTGTCCTGACAACAGCAGTGCTCTCTTTGCACACTTCTCCGATTGGTCCTTCAGAGCAATTGGAGTTCCCAGAAGAGCTGGCAGTAACCAACAAGAAAATGTAGTGCAGGCCATTTTCTAGTCCAGTGTTTATGCATGATAAATGAGCCATTCACTGCTTGGATGCTGAGACAAACAACAATATCACAAGACAGCTTTCTAGCTCTGTGGCCTCAAGCTTGTGCTGGGTGCTTCATCTATTTTCCCTTGCTATTGCTATCATGATAAATTTTCTGTGCATATAGAAGCACGCATCTGAAAGCATTTGGTTCCTGAAAAAGTCATCTGATGCTAAACAGTTTACATTAAGCATCTATCAAACTTGGTTAAGAACATAGCAAGTCGGCCCTCTATCCATTTATGGCTGCATGAACCCAAACAGATAAGTGTAGAAAATGCCATAAAATAAATGTAATGACTTCAGTATCTGTATAGACGTGTAGACATTCATAATTACTTTAACATGTGGTACAACAATAACCCATTGATTGATCTTATTCCCTTTTCAGGTGTGGAGAGAAAGAGAAGTGCTGGTACCGTCTTATTGGAGTGGTGGAGCATTCCGGGACCATGAGAGGAGGTCACTATGTTGCGTACATTAGAGGAAAGAAAAATGGAGGGAAGGCAGAAAATAAAGGTGGAAGTTGTAGATGGTTCTACGCCAGTGATGCCTATGTACGCGAGGTTTCAGTGACTGAAGTCCTTCAATCGGAGGCATATATTCTATTCTATGAGAGAATATAGAACACGGAATATGGAAATATTTAACCCGACACCCACTTCCAGAAAGCTGAGCTTGGATCTGCTGCTGAGGAAAGAACCAATATCTGAATGCAAGTGAGGGAGTGAACCAAATAAATGTTGTGAGCAAAGGGAGGCAGGGAGGGAACCAAAGAAGTGTTGTGAGCAAATGGAGATTGACAATCGAGTTGCTCGGAGAAATTGGATCCCATTTAGCTGCTCAATATGCAAATAGTTAGGTGTGAGTTCTTTTGTTTCATACAAAAGTGAAAAGGGTCGTGCAATGAAATTTAGGTCCCAGTCAAAATGCATGTCATGGGGTTCTTAAGGACGCCCTTTTTTTTCTTTTTTTTTATGTATCATGAGCAATGAGATTTTGATGGCTCTTTTGATCACCTTTTGAGAGCTGACACAACAATGTTGAAACACCCATGACAGGGTCAGGTTTGTGGGATCCGTATGTGAATGTTATGTGATGTGGACCCATTATATAGCACAAGAAGTGGAGTTCCCACAATCCTTTTGAGAGATGACACATCATGTTTCCAACACCCATAACAGAGGTAGTTTTGTGCGATCCGTACCTGAATGTTGTGATGTGGATCCATTATATAGCACCAGAAGTGTAGTTCCCATAATCTTTCACCATGCGGGAACGAAGGACACTGTAATTATTTTGCTATTGTGGGTTAGTAATGTATTATGTATCTTGTAACTCACAAACTATGTAGTGGAACTTAAAGGGGAGAAAAATAACATCACTCACAAACAAGTTGATGGTAGAAGAAAATTGGAACAATGAAATAGAAGTAAACACAATGTGGATTAATAAGCCCGATTTTATTAAGAAAGTGGCAAAAAATGTAGTAGGAGTATTTAAAGGTAAAAGACAATTAGTAAAGGAACCTAGATGGTGGAATGAAAAAGTATAAAAAGTTATTAAAAAAAAAACAGGTGTATTTTAAAGTATGACAATGACTACAAATAACAAAAACGTTGAGTAATATAAGAATGTTAAAAAGTTTGCAAGAGAATAGTAACTGAGGCTAAACTTAAGGCATATGATTATTACTATAATAAATTAAGATAAAGAGAAATGAAAGAAAGATGTATTTAAACTTTAAAAAATAAGTGAACAAAAGGATAAGCAGTTAGACCACGTTAAGTGTATTAGAAGTGATGATCAAAGGTACTAATCAAAGATGATGAGATCAAACAAAGGTGAAAAAGTTACTTTTAAAAATTGATACATAATAATTATCTCCAGAATATAAGGATTGAAAGTACTATAAAACCAAATAACATTGGACATTATAGATATAAACCTAGAATTAGAATACCTAAAGTGAAAGAGGCATCGAGAAAGATAAAATTAGGAAAGGTCTTAGGGCCCAATGGTATACAGGTAGAGGTTTGGAATATACGAGAGGTACTAGAGTAGTTTTGTTGACAAAGTTATTTAACAATATTATAATATATAAAAAATGCCATATAAATGTAGGAAGAGCTCTAGTGTACCAATTTATAAGAATAAATGAGATATACATGGTTGTACTAATTATAGGTGAAATAAACTTATGAGCCACAAACTTTTAAAAGTGCGACATGAGAATAGTGTATTAGAAAATCAATTTGATTTTATACATGGGAAGTGTACCATGGAAGTTATTTTTCTACATAAACAATTGATAGAGAGAGAGAGAGAGAGAGAGAGAGAGAGAGAGAGAGAGAGAGAGAGAGAGAGAGAGAGAGAGAGAGGATGAAGGACCTCAACATGGTCTTTATTAACTTAGGAAAAGCTTATGATAGGGTCCTTAGAGAGTTAATATGGTGAGTGTTTGACAAGAAAGGAGTTTCACTAGGGTATATAGACATAATTAAAGATATGTATGAAGGAGGGATAACAAATGTTAGAATCACTAGTGGACAAACTTGTAATTTTCCTATCACTGTAGGATTGCACCAAGGATCGGAATTGAGCCCGTACCTTTTCACGTTGGCTATGGAAGAGTTAACAAAGCATTTGTACAAGGAGATTCCATAGTATATGTTATTTGCTGATGATATTGTTTTAAATGATGAGACAAGGAAGGGCGTAAACACAAAGCTAGAGTTATAGAGAGAAGCATTAGAAGTTAAAGGATTCAAAATCAATAAAATTAAGACATAATATATGCAATGCAATTTTTTAGCAAGTGGAGCAGGAGTAGAGCACCAATAAAGATTGATAACCAAGAATTCTTTTTAAAAGACCACTTTTGATACTCAAGATCGATGATTCATGAGAGTGAAGTGATTGAGAATGAAGTTACTCAAAAAATCCAAGCGGGTTGGAACAAATAGAGGTATGCTTCTAAAGTTTTGTATGATGGGTAGGGCCACTCAAATTGAAATAAAATTTTTATAGGATGACTATAAGACTACCATGCTATGCAAATCAGAGTGTTGGGTAGTTAAGGAACATCATGCACATAGCCAAAATAAGGATATTGAGATGGATAAGTGGCAAGATAAGAAAAGGCTAGAATTAGGAATGAAAACATTAGAGAAAACTTAGAAGTAGCACCAATAGGCAACAAGATGAGAGAGATTAGACTTAGATGGTTTGGACATGTTCAATGGAGACAAAAAAACAACACCGATTCAGAGTGAGGCAATGCAAATCGAAGGTTCTAAAAAGGTAAGGGAAAGGCCCAAAATGAACGTGGATAGAAGTAGTGAGAGAAGATGTAAAAATTTTGGAACTAAATGAAGCCATGATACTTAATAGAGGGGAATGGAGGAACAAGATTCACATTACCAACCCCTAATCAGGATAAGGTTTTGATGATGACTATGTATCTTGTAACTCTCTAAGACTCTAAGGATACCAAATTGATCCTTTGCATTTAGGTGTTTGGATCAACAAGTTTTGGTTGAAAAGATAATCCTGGTCATTCGAGGTCTTAGAATTTGAATTATCCTTCTACTTAACTACCAATTCGTAAGTCTATGTTGGGCATTTAAGACAAGATCGTCGAATGATTGCAGCTTCCAAGTTGCTTCACCACCATCCTAGGATCCATCGGATAGGCCTGTCATCACATTGGTTGCCCAATCACATTTCTCTTGATGAACAGACCTCACCACCACTGTCCACAAGGTTATGTGATGCACAGAAGGGGAATCCCAAACCAAAGTGCCCACTTAAAAGCATCAACAAAATACCTACACGTTCGCATGAAGGGGCCCCACCTTGGATAATCCTCTCCGTTCATCTGTTTCTCCAGATTTCTAGTTGCTTAAAAAGGGGATGTTTTTAGCATCTAAAAACTATCCATTTTCATCATAGGAAATGGATGGCCAGAAGCATGTTGCAATAACTGTAATGCACTAATCCAATGACCAGAAACAGGGTTTTTAGACTGTTAGAATTGTGCCATGAGTTTTATGTTATAGAATTTCCAAAGGCAGAGCAATCAATCGAATGAACAGGTCAGATCATCCAAAGGCAGGCTCCATTGTGCAAACATGCATGCTCTTTCGTTCGGTATCATGTAGGTGTGCTACTTGTTACTGATGATACTACACATCAAACTTGATGCTTTGTTCCAAGCATGAGCTCTTCAATTATTGTGGTTTCAAGTAACCGCTTTTGACTCCATTTTGAGGCATATTCTTTGCAGGTTTTAAAACAATAAATTACAATTTTCGGTTACTTGCATATCCAATTGGTACACAGTCTAATAACATGGTTTATAGGCCAGACTATTGGGTTGTGATCAGCATCATCTAGACAAGTACATGGGCAAAGGAAAAGAAGCGATCTTGATTGACTTGCTTGATGAAGCCATGCTCTAAGCCCCCTTATGGAAGTTTCTTTCATTCACATAGAGTGTAATGGGTTTGCAGATAAACTTACACAGCATGATCTTAAGTTACAATCGGCTAATGAATTGTCTGGAACTCCCCATGATTTTCTTAGAAATGGTATGGTTCATGATTTTTTACATGCTTTGTTAATGAATTAGTTATTGGGGGTAAAAAGAAAAGAAAAAAGATCACAAAGTTAAAAAGCAAAGGGAATAAAATCTCAACCTGTCAAGGGTTAAAGATTACTTAGATATGTAGCCAAAAGGTTCACAGTTTGGATCGTTTATCATGCCATTTATCCTAAGAAATGATAAATTGAGGCATGCCTTAATGGGAGGCATCATTCTAGACGTGTCATGGGAGATTCATGCCATTCATTTTGCTGTCCCTCTTTTACATGGGCTACTACCAAAAGACTCCTCCCATTGCATGATCATAATCTAAGTTACTTTAGATAAAAATCACAACAATCAATTTTCATTGAAAATATAGAGTTTGAATCATTTGTTTGGCATGATTTTCACAGGTAAGCAAAGGGAATAAAATCTCAACCTGTCAAAGGTTAAAGATTACTTAGATATGTAGCCAAAAGGTTCACAGTTTGGATCATTTATCATGCCATTTATCCTAAGAAATGATAAATTGAGGCATGCCTTAATGGGAGGCATCATTCTAAACGTGTCATGGGAGATTCATGCCATTCATTTTGCTGTCCCTCTTTCACATGGGCTACTGCTAAAAGACCCCTCCCATTGCATGATCATAATCTAAGTTACTTTGGATAAAAATCACAACTATCAATTTTCATTGAAAATATAGAGTTTGAATCATTTGTTTGGCATGATTTTCACAAGTAAGCTCAAACAAGGAGGATAATAAGATGAATAGCAAAGATCGTTTAGAAAACATGCCTCGATCAATGTCCCCATTGAGGCATTCCTTGGTCTATCATTTCTCTTTTAGTCTTTTGATATCAGTTTAAGTTATGACACATTTAGCCCCTTAATCATATGGGAAGGCCTTGGAAAACAGTTTTCCATTTGCCTTACTTTTGATTAAGGGGCTCACTTTTGGTTCATCCCATCTGTTCATGTGATCTCTCCTACATTGGATTCCTACTATTTCAAAAAACTGTATCAGACTGAATAACTCTAGAAAAAGGCCATTTGGTGCACAAAGCTCTCGCGTATACAGGATCCAAGGAAATTTTTAATAGAGAAAATTGAACAAGTGTATCTAGAAATTATGTTAGGATAACAACTAATGAGTGATTGTTGGGGTAATCTGGAGATTTTGAAACAAATTCTCAAGATGAAGGAGAGATTAAAAATCACATTAAGTAATTACTAAGTAATTTTATGAAAGATAATTATAATTTAAAATGGCGATAAAATGTGGAAGTAGTAGGTCACTTGTGAGAAGAAAGTCCTAGCCTAAACCCAACTAGAAGGTCATGGAAAAATTCCAACAAGTGAATAGGTAATGAGGAATTTATTATATTACTGGTTAGGGTATAATTGTAAAATTCACCTGACTAGGATATAATTGTAAACTTGAGTATAGTAGAAGGTATTATTAAAAAATAAGGAAGTGAAATAAATTAGAAAAAGATGAAAATCTAGCTAGCCATGTGGAATCACCTATCCATTGCAGTTGGCTTTCCCACTAGGAGGATGCTTAAGGTTGTGGGAACCTAAAATTGAGGAGGGAAAGCTTGGAAAGTTGCTGCGTGAGCTAGAAATGGAGCTGCCGCTTGGGTTGAAGCTCCACGCAATGAAGGAGAGGAAATCTACTACACAAGGATAAACAATCCAAAATCCAATTGTCTAGAGCATAAAACAGGTAGGGGATTTGAGTTAGTAAGGATTACTAATGTGGATCTTGGCTTAGCTAGGGAAAATAAATGGTTTTTACTTGAAATTTTTTCTAAAATACATGTTATTGCTACTAATTGATCCATGCATAAATGTTCTTGGAAATTTTACTTTCATCCTAGATTTTATGTAAGCTTTAACTGGTAATTCGAATGCATGATTGAATGTTAACAACTATCAATGCAAAGCATGACACACGTCTACTTATTAGTTGATAGAAATCAAGATTTACCACTAACTTATCACCACAACCAGCAAGCATGAAGTGTTTTACAACTTGCCTCTTTTACTTATTTGAAGATGGATTTAGTTGATATTCTTGTTTGCATGAGATATTCACACAATTCATAGACAAGTGTTCAATTTTGTATAAAAAAGTATCCAATTACTAGCCCATATATTATAAATTAGAGTACTATTTTTAGGGTTTTTCTAAAATTTTATAACACATGCATTTCTGACCTCACAATTCAAAAGTTTGATATTTTGCAAGCTCAAAAGCAAATTCAGAGTAAGCATGTGAATCATCATAATTTTTTAGGATTTAATTAGGGTTTTTCCTCTTTTATAGAAAGTAAGAAGGTAATCCAACTCGGAAACCTAAGAAAGCCAAGCTACTTAAGTCTTGAAGCAAAGCATTGAAGCCACTTAAGTCACCAAGGAATGAGCCATCAAAGTAAACCATCAAGCTATGGATAATTGCCACATGGAGCCACACAATTGGAGAATCAAAACAAGCAATTATCCTATATTGAAAAGTGTGATTTTGAAGGGATAATGAGAAAGTTGTGAGTGATAATTGTAAAAAGTAAGATGATCATGCATAGGTGGACCAATCAAGAGAGAAATCTCACTTTTCACTTTTCATTTTCCATCCTTTCCACCCACCTAACTAGGGTTTCTACATTTTTTTACCTAAGGAGGAAGCTATCTTCCTAGAAGAGGACACCTCTTGCTTAGTTGGTAATTTTAAGTAGTTTCCTAATTAGAAAATCTTTAAATCTAAGTCTATTTAAAGTACATAAAAAACCTAGATTTTTCTCTATCTTTTCTTACTACTTCTCTTCTCTTTTCTCCATCTTTCCATCAACCATTCATCATATAATTAGAAGGAAGGAGATCCACTTACCTTCCAAGGAAATAGATGCCTTCTCCTTTCTAAATATATGACAATCGCCTTATCTGACCATGATGTCACTTGCTTAGCTCATCTATCTATCTAACATTCTTAATTGAATTTCCAAATCTAAATCAACCTCCCTTTCCTCAATTAAGCCTTAAACAAATTTGAAAATAATTCATATGTAAATATCCAAGGCCTTCTATGTTTTCTACCAAGTAGACTTTGGGTCAGACAACCTTGAAGCATAACACTCTTCTTTGGCATTATTTAGAGCTGGACTTTGGCTTTCTTTAGTGCTTTTCTTCTTTGAATTTCTATTATTCTCTTGTTAATTGCTCTCCAATTCAGGTCACTAGTTTGCTTTCTTTTCATTAGTTTTATTATCTTAATTTGTTCTTGAATTCCATATGCATGGTTCTGACCCTTAAGTCCTTGATTTGTTTATTGCTTCAATTGTCTAGTTTCCTTTGCTTATTCAATCAAGATATAAAGTTAACTCTTCTTTGGTAGTGACAACTAAGAGAAAAGATAGCATAGAGCCTTGGTTTGTTCCCTTAGTTTTTCATGTTTTCTACCTTAGATTCATCTTAATTTAAGCATACTTTCCTTACTGTAGTTCATCTCATTAGCCTTATTTTCTCTTGAATTTCTTTTTGGGTTTTCTTTGTATGTCATCATACTTTAGATTGAAAGCTTGACATGAGTTTTTGTTATAGTTTAGATCAAGTTTTATGCCTTAGAATTGTACGCAATTTCCATATTCAATTTCATGTAATATGCTATTAAGTATTCAATTTTGGTCAACATACCCCTAATTTAATGGTCAATTAGAACATCTAGGCCATTAATTTTAAGATTTTACATAAAATGTTTTCTTTTAGCTTTAATTGACCATCAACCATTGAATTGAAAGATTTAGTGGCCAGATGATTATTAAAGCTAATCAGAGGAATACTGAACGATTCAGATGATTCTAATTAGGTCCTGTGCATTGCATATTAATCGGCTCAGGCGTGGAAGCTCCAGATCGAATCAAGGATATCAAATGAAGATGAAGAAGTTTCATGGAAATCAGATGGAATTTGAAGAGTCCTAGAACAGGACAAAATTGAAACTAGAGTTCTAGCAAGTCTAGAATTCTAGTGGACCCCACTTTCTCTCTCTCTCTCTCTCTCTCTCTCTCTCTCTCTCTCTCTCTCTCTCTCTCTCTCTCTCTCTCTCTCTCTCTCTCTTATATTTTCACTTCTCCACTCCCCACAGACGGTTTTTCTCAAGGGAGGTTGGGCTGGCTGGCACACCCTCTCCTCTTCTCTCCCTTGGCTGGGCCCTACAAGGCAGACCCCCTTCTCTTCTCTTCTCTCTCCTTGTCCTTCTCCTTTCCCTCCTCTTTGCTTCTCCTTCTCACTCACCCTTCTCTTTATTTTCTCACGGGCTTCCTGCTTCACCTCCATCCTTCACCGCACCATCACAAACTCTCCCTATCTCTTCTTCTAACCCATCCCCCTAGGCTGAACCGTAGGAGGAGACTAGTCACCCACCGTCTCTCTCTCTCTCTCTCTCTCTCTCTCTCTCTCTCTCTCTCTCTCTCTCTCTCTCTCTCTCTCTCTCTCTCTCTCTCTCTCTCTCTCTCTCTCTCGATGCGGCCAGCCCCTCTACCAGTCGCACCCTTCTGCTCTCCTCTTTTTTTGTGCTCCCTCATCACCGCCTTGTCTCCCTCTCTCTTGGGTCACCGACGAGCATTCCTTCAGCGCTCCACTACCCAGATCTCCCACTCACACCAGATTCGTCGTCGGCTTGATTCCTGGGTACCGGACGTTCCGGGGAAGTTCAGGTTTTGTCCTGCTTCCTTTCCTCTTTTCTTCCTTTCTCTTCTTCCTCCTCTTCCTCCTTCTTCCCCACGTTTTTCTAGTTTTTCGTTAAAAACCAAAACCTCAGAAATTTACAAATCTGCCCATGGCAGATCTGAGGAATTCCAACTCTGTCCTTTGTCAGAAATTCCATATGTGTACCCAGATTAATTCCATCTAAGTCCCTGATTAAATACCAAATGTGTCCCTGTGCTATTCTAATTTTAACTTATCCACATTCTGATTATCCAGGGATAGGCTTATCCAAGACAGCTTATTTAGTTGCATTTTCTGTTTTCTTTTGAATGAATAATTGTGTAAATTGCAATAATTGAATAAATCTGAATTTTAGTTTATTCTTAGTTTATTTCTAGTATAGTCTTTATTTTTATTCTTTTATTAATTAAATTTTATTGAAAACTCTATTATTTTAAATCAAGTCCTTGTGGGATCGACCCGTACTTGCATAAGCTACACTACAATAACTAGTGCACTTGCGGTTAAACAATTAACATATGCATAATGTTTTAGGTGTATTTTGGCTTTGATTTAATGAAATTCTTTAAGATTCTTGTTATGAAATGTTATCGTATATAAAAGTTATTGATTTAGTTGCTTTATATGCTTGATTTGATTTGAACTTCTAAGTGCTTAAAATCTAAACATCTTATTTTCTTGAATCCTTAGGCACATTTAGCTTTTAGGTTGTTTATTGAGTGCATAGCTTAGGTTGTATGTTAGTTTGCATTTAAAGCATCAAATCTATTCATCTTTCAACCTATGAACCATGCGCACAATCGATGGAGCATGCATGGTACTAAGTTACTTTCCTCTTGTCTCGCTTAATTTAGTTGCTTAATATTATTTTAGCAATTGCTATTTAGTTGTTTGCATCTTAGTTTAGGTTCAGAAAATTTCCTTTTTGAGTTTTGAAAAGTTTCATCTTAAGAAAGTTCTAGGATTAGGAAGTGTTACATTTAAAAAGTTTCCTTAATTGCAGTTTGCATTTGCATATATGTTTCTAATTTCTTATTAAATTTAGTTAGATATTACTGGTTACTTGTTTTTGCATGCTAGTTTAGTTTTAGATAGTTTCCTAATTTGGTTTTAGAAAGTTTTTAAATAGTTTAAGAAAGTGTTAGTTTCCTTATGTTAAGTTGCTTAGTTTTATTTATTTTAATTTTTCTTTAGTTTCCTTTAGTTGGATGCATGTTAATTAGGTAAGTTTCCATTTTCATTGTTTAGCTTTATTTTTAATTAGTTTTCTTTAGTCATAATTTCTAATTTCATGCATATTTCCATTCTTGCTGACTTTAAATTCCTAGTTTAATCATTAATTCTCTCTTTGGCCAAAATTAAGTGATTTAAATAAGATCCAATCTATTAATAATCTAAGATTCCTCGTGAGATCGACCTCTCTTGTATGCAACTCCTTTGATCCATGTGCTTGTGCACAACTCCTTTGCAAAGCACAATTCAGCCTTTAACTCCTACTCCCACTTGCTAGGGCTACACTGACTCACCCATTAAAGCAATCAGAGGAACTCAGAAATGAGACTTACTCAAAGAGAACATATTATCCCTTACTTGAACTCAATTGAGTTATCTATAATAAGCTTGTCTGATTACAAATGAAGAGCTAACCCCTATTTATACATGCTCACCCCCATCCACCTCCTCAATGGATGTCTATAATTATTCCAAGGGTTAATGCACCAATGGTCCATATCGTATTTTGGCATCCTCCTCTTTTTAGATTATTCTACCATTATCCTAGAGTATTCTTGACTCTACTGCATAAGATCTAAATATTTACAAGAATTTCTCCATAAATCAAGCCTTCTGGAATTAGGCCTTGTTCCAAAGATCTAGGAACACATCCTAAATCCCTCAAGCCACATCCACAAGCTAAACAACCCTTCCTTGGAACTTGTAGGCCTTGGTCGTAGGCCTTGCAATGCAAGCCCATGACAAAAAGCTTAACTATGCTTGTGCTGGAAGTTGAAAATACTAATTGATCTCACACTAAAACTTTTATTTCTTAGACAACTAAATCAGATGTCTATGACTAAATCTCATATGCCTTAGTCACCTATGACATAGTCTCCTATGAACCTAAATAAGGTGAGGTGCACACTTAGTCATATTTAGAACCTAAATTAGGCTTGCTATGACCACCAACACTTAAGAAGACTAAGAACCTAGGAACCATAGTAAAAGGTCATACTGCTCTAAGTTATAAGGATGAGGCTCCTTAGTGTTGTGCAATACCAAGTAGATAGATCTAGAATCATAAGTTAGGGACCCTCAGTTACTTAAAGGCATAACTAAGTAAAATAATAAATGGAATAATAATGGAATATATGACCTAGACTGAGGTAAACAAACTACTAACCAAAGAAAAATCATTAAAATATTAAATACCAAAACACTCGAGTTGGAAATAAAGATACACGCTCGTGTTAAACAGAAACCCGACCCTTAAACTTTATATAAAGGACAACGTCAACGAAGGACTCACTATAAACAAAGAATGAAATCCACAAAGCATCTAACATTATCAAAACAGGATGCCAGTGCATGCCACACCATCATATCATAATTCAAAATTTTCCATATTTTGGATTGATGGATATACGGGTTTTCATAAGGTCTCAATTAGGGCCAAGGGTCCTACGGACATTATTTTTCGTCAATGCCTAGGCAAGAGCTACATGAGTAGAGGCGAGCTGCGAGTTTATGGATTGGCGTTGAGGCTTTTGGCAGGCACTCCTAAAGTGCGGTAACTCCTGGATCAATTGCCATAAGTCTTGGAGACCTATGTTAGGTGTAGTTCTCTAAGTGGTAGCTGGGTAGCCCCCATAAGCTCTAGCAAGTTGAGGTCGTGCGGTATCCACAAGATATAGAGCCCATGGTAGTCTCCAATAGCTGACGGTAGGGCCCTGTGAGTAAAGGTGTCTGTGTGATATTAACATGTTGAGCATGCTGGTCATTTCTCTAAAGTTCAGACCTTATTCCTCGTGGTAGGAATGTATGCCATTGTATCACCCTTGGTGGTAGGACTATATGTCACTGTGTTATGGAGCAATCAGTTTTCCACTATGACATGGGCTTGGATTTTGCATTACGGACTAAGGGCTATGTGCCTTGGTTCAGCTTTAGCTGTTTCATGCACGCTAACTTGATAGGCTTCGTGGATCTTTATTTTACATGTCATAATTTTTGCACTTCAGAAAGTGTGTGTGTATACATATATACACACATACACCAATATATATGCTTTATTTTAGGCATGCCAGCTCATATTAGTTTTCTTCCTATCGTAAGTGGTTGTTTTGCTTACCCCTTTATAACTAACATTTCAGGTGATACTCCAAGTAGCTTGAGCATCAAGAACCCAGGGAAGGCGAAAATACCTCAATCAGTTTAGATGTGACATGAGAGTGTTTTTGGTGTAGCCATTTTGATAGAATCCATGTATATGATTTCATTTTAGGATTGTATATAATTTAATTTCTGTTGACACATAGGATGACTGTATCTATGGACTGTTATATATATTTAAATTGCATGTGCGACTTTATTTGTGACAGTATGGATGATTCAATAGTATGTATCTCTAACCATTCTTAGGTTAGAAGAGTATTATTTTATGTATGTGCGAAGGTTTTACTGTAATACCCAGGAAGAAGTTGATAAATTTCTAAATTACTTATCTATTATTACTCTGATCATGTTTTCTAAAACAAGGAAATTTCTGCTGCTTTCTAGTCAAAAAAATAAATAAATAAAAATTTGTTATATATTTTCGAAAACCCGGGATGTTGCATATATTCCCAGGCCCTTGCTCCATCAAGCCTTGTTGAAGGTTCCATGAGCAAACTGTGAACCACTGATTTCATTGACTATATTTTGCAGATCGGAAATCCACTTGGTAGGGGCACAAAGCCTTTTGATGGTCTGTACAATAGTATGGATTGACACAAATTTTTGAGTCTGGAAAGTTGAGCTTCTCCCTTAATTTCTACAAGGACTTGGTCGGCCTCAATACTCACTGAAAGTTGGCGAGCAATTGGAAGATTTTCATCTGATAACGGTGGTTGTAGTAGGAAAACGATTCAGGACTAGTCATATAGTTGATTAGTTAGTCGCCTAATCATCTGAAAATTAACAGGAGGCTAACAAACATCATTTTAATATTGGCTCCCAAGCTCAAAATTGCACAACATCTAGTGCAATCGGCTACCAAACAGTTCCGCCTTTTCTTCCACTTTGGATCACCCTCACCATATCACTCTTAAATGGCCAAGGTTTATGTATGATAGGACCATAATTTTCTCCATTAGGAAAGGTGGTTGTTGCCCACATTCTCTGTAAACGAAGATATCTGTGGCAAAAGTAAAGTGGGTCGGCTTCACCCAAAAAAATAAGAGTTGGTTACAACTTTGGTGATCAAATCATTCAACTACTCTCGTGTCATAAAATATTAATCCTCCCGAAGAAGAGACACTTGTATCTTGTCCAACCAATGGATGGTCCAGAGGTGAACCGTGAGAGGGAAGACGCTATGCCGAGCAGGCCGTGCTGCAGCTAGGATTTGCAGTTTTACTTGCAGCATCCTTTTCTGCGTCAAGCATTTTACTGATAGTGCATAGGATGATTGTTCTACTGACACTTCTTATGCTATTCAGTTATTAACTGAGAAGCTTAATTATAGTTGCCTGACCACGAAGTACAGGTTTAGTCGGCAGTAAATTACAAGTGAAATCCAATTGTTAATGATAAGAAAAAATTATCTCCAAGGTGCTGTTTTAGATTGTGACATAAAAAGGGTAGTCCCGATGCATGAAGCTTGTGCATATGTGGGGTCTAGGGAATAGGCGGACTATAAGGGTCAATAATATGCATCATTACTTTGCATTTTATAAAAAGCTATTTTCATGTGTTGAACCCGTGACCTCAAGGTCACACGATGACAGCTCTTCCGTAGCGACATACCCTTTACACTCCCTGTGTTGTGTTGATGAATAAGATATAAAAGGCTTAAATTGTTAGAGATATGACTATCATTGGTCCACTTCCTATCAGCTTAGGCTTTTAAGATTGAATAATAAACTAACATGCTAAGGGAGTTTTATCTATACAAAGGCCTTAGAGATCGAATCCCAAGACCTCCCATTTGTCAAATCCACAATGACAACCCAAAAATGACCATCCAGATATTTTTGGCCGTTTTCCTATCAATTTAAGTTTTTAGGTTGAATGACATACTAGCTTTATAGATCAATCTAGAGAAGTCCAAATATTTACCCACGGAAAAATTAAATTAGGGTGGCTGGAATTGGCTCAAGTATTTACATTTTGCTTGCCATGTTGCTTTCTGAATGAGAGGCCTTAGAGCGAGAATGACAAGGGTTATGAACTCCGATTTATTGGATTATGCCTGATTATTCCATTAAAATCTTGGAGCAAAGGCTTTGTAGTGTGGTAGAAGGAGCCTCTTTTGTGCCAGGTCAGGGATTGAAGGCTGCTGATGTATGTCTTTTAACGTTCCAAAAACACATCCTGCAGAATCAATAAAGATTTATAAGCCTTCCCAATGAGGCCGCCGGTGGCCAAGTGCAGCTGCAACTCAAATTTCTTGTCTCATGGTATGCACTTTGGTTCACTTAGCTCTCTGGTGATTGGTAAGAGCTTGCTAATCTCTACACGGCATGGAAAGTAGAAACCCTTATTCTACGGCATTCTTATTGTATACATAAAGCTTTTCATTCGGCCTAATATTTATGTACCGAGTATCTGTTGATACGAAGTATTCTAAAGGTTCCCACGATCCAAGTCTGGGCTATTGGAATTGAAATTGGTTCAGCAACGAAATCTTGGCGATCTTCTCTATCTAATCTAATGGATGAGAAGTCCCTTTTGAAATCATCTGCCCTGCACCCAATAGATAAAATATATTACATAGTCCATTTTAGGGATTGGCCAGTTCCCCATTCAATGACTTTAGCAATGGACGTTCTCAAAATAGGTATATCGGGTGGGAGAATTAGATAATAGACGTGTGTTGGCATTCTAGCCTTCTTTCTCCTTTTAAGACCTATTCGAAAGAGAATCCAGTACCTCTTAGTCGTAAATATCTAAATAGGACAAAAGTATGATCTTTTCTCGAGAAATACCTTACTTCTTGGACATCAACTAGCACACTTGATAAAGCTACAAATGATGAATGATTTGGATCACTCCTACAGGCACAATTTCTCAACATTCCATGAAAGAAAAAGGGTAAAGGAACACCCTCTCTACTCTTTAGTGATTCAAAGCTGAAACCCTTCTCCTTCCCCAATAAATCATGCTCCAGATATCTTCTCCATTGGAAGATCCATGCCTTTAATGTCTACGAGCAATCAGCGCATTTGGATAGTTGGGTTCATGAGACTTGCCAAGTGATGAATCGGCCAAATTTGCCGGTGCTGATAAATGCAAGTGGAGTTGTTCAATGATCATTTAAAACCATCGATTTATTGGTTTGTCCAAAATCAGAAATTTTAGGCCTTTGGATCTTGCATTAAATCTCACTTTCAAGTCGTACCGAGACAAATTGAGAGAGAAGGCGATTCCCCACTTGTGTGTGACCCTCTCTAAGTTCTCCTTCATCCCGGCTTCCTATCTGCCATCGTAATGCCAGCAGATGAACGGTCTGGATTGTCAGAATAACCATGGACATTTTCGTCAATTGAATTCTGAACGCATTAACTGTCTTACACAACGGGCACAGCCTCCTAGCAGCGGCTGGGATCACGTAATTGAATACAAGGGAACACAAAACCTCCCTCGGCTGTGAACGCTTCCGACCCGAATCCCATACGTACAGATGGTTGAGATCAAGAAACAGATGGGTCCCACCATGAGAGAATTAAAGGGCATTTACGTCAAATGACTTTTTGATGACGTAGTACAACTGTCTAACTGTCTTACGGACACCGTAAGATGATCTCGGCTCGGAATTTCTCAGCGCCTCCCAACCCAGATGTAAGTACGAAATCACCGAATTGCCCTCCTTCACAAAGGCGCATGGCTTCTGGGAAAGGGTAAAATGGTAATTTGATCTTGATGAAGAGGTAAATGGCTGACGCTGGTGACCGTTCGACTACCACGGAGTTTTCGTGTATTTAGAAGGGGAATCCGGGCACGATTGTTTCCAAAAGACTCGGTCGAGTGTCGGGCGGAAAACGAACGAGCAAGCGAGGGCGAAAGAGAGAGAGAGTGGAGGGAGAAAGTGCTGGAAAAATCTCGCTGTCTCTCTCTTCCTTTCTCTTCTTCCTTCCGTTTTCATGGCTTGCGGAATCGCCTTGGTTGAATGAGAGAACCCTGAACCAGATCGAGTCTATTCTTCTCCATTGATTGTGTATCTATCGGGAGAAACTAAGAGATCTAGGTTTTACGCCTTGGAATTCGACATTTCTTGGGCCGAATTGATTTCTTCATCTTCTTCCTCAGGTTTATTAGATTCTGATGGTGCCAATGCAGCATGCACCTGATCGCAAGTACGCGAAACGGGGAGAGGTCCTGATGGGTGAGTTTTCTGACTGCCCGTCGTTTTGGGTTTGATAAAAAGGGGATTTTTTCTCTCGAAGATTTAACTTCTGTGGAGAAATTTCCTCTTCTGGATTGCGTTGAGAAGAACTTGCAAAACCTCCGTCAAAATCGTAAAGATTTTCCCATCGCCGGAGATCAAATGGACGGCAGACGGAGAATGACGCTTTCCGATCAAAGGGTGGTTCTGAACTCAAGGTCAAACAATCTCGGGAATCTCCTCAAAGTCCGAGACGAAGAGGAGACGCAACAGACCTTCACCCTAGGCTCTATTCTCCGATGTGAAAAGCAGCGAGAAGTTGCCACAAGAACCCTCTTCGACATCATCAGAGAAGAAGAATCCAGCGGCGTCTACAGAGAATTCTCCCGCGGCAGCAGCCATCACAGGATCAACTGGAAATCCTTCAAAGATCGCCTCCGAATCCGGCGAACCAGTGCCGCTTGGACACTAAACGCGCAGTCCATATCTGTTTCCAACGACTTCATCAACTCCATCTCCACTAGTTCTCAGGCCACAAACTCGGTTCTTCCGCCGGAAAATGTCATTTCGGATCCACTCCCTATGCCGCCGGTGACTTTGGAGAATGGATCTGGGAATCGTAACGAGATCGTCTCCGTCGACAGGGACAGTCAAGACCCCGTCCGAACAGACCTGGCAACAGCACTTGCCGCCGAACGGCAAATCTTAAGGGAGGGGGGGACTGCCGCCGGAGAGGCGACGGAAGCAGTAGGAGCTTCTCCAGTGACGGAGACAGAGAATACGCCGATTAGGGTTTCATTGATGGCGTTACTGGAGCAAACAGACCGGCAATCTTCTGGGCCCTTTTCTGGCGGGATGAAAAGAGTAGAAGCAGAGGAAGAAGGGGGAGAGATGTTTGTTTGTTGTGTTTGTATGGTCCGGCACAAAGGTGCGGCGTTTATTCCTTGTGGACACACGTTTTGCCGGCTGTGTTCCAGGGAGTTGTGGGTGAGCAGGGGAAATTGCCCTCTCTGCAACGGATTCATCCTGGAAATTCTCGATATTTTCTGAACAAAGAGGGCAAATTTCATCTTTTTCTTCTTATCCTGTCTTTGCTTTCTGTTTGTCCAGCTGCACTCTTCTCCTGTACGTTGATGGTGGTGAATTTTGTTTTTATGCTTTTGGGAACGCCCAAATAAGATTGAAAATTATCTTTTCCTCTCGCGATTGAAGTTCCTCCAAGAAAAAAAAAAAAGAAATAAATTTTTATTTGAGATGATTTGGGCTTTGTTTAATGATCCAATTGCAGAATGGTGGGGCGTTGAAGAGTAGAATTGGGATGTGGGTGAGGAGGATCGGGTTATTGGGAAACGAAGAGATGCTTCTGAAGAGTGAAGAAGAAGACAACAAGGTTTCTGTGAAAAATTTGACCAACAAATCGTTTATAAATCTGTTTTGACTGAGGATATTCGAGGATTGAAGAAGAGTTTATGTGATCGAGAAGCCCTGCAATGTTGAATTCAAGCGCTTGAATTTCCAGCCTCCTCTTCGGCCTTTTCACATTTGCTTCTGTTTTGTCCATTCTACCCTGGGCATTTTAGAGTTGTTACATGTGCAGCCAGCTTCACTTTTGGGTACTGGGATTTGAAAAAAAGAGACAGCCCAGTGCATGAAGCTTCCGGAGTAGTATCATCCTTATCTTACATTTTACTAGATGCTGTCTCCACACCTTCAAACCATCTTGGTATGATTTCTCTCTGGCCTAATGGCCTAATGGTTTTGCAGTTAGATCTCCCTCGTCGGATGATTATCTAGATCTTGTCTTAGATAGGCTATATCCTAGCCCAAAATCTCATCAATAGGCTATATCCTAGGCCTTGTTTCGCTGAGCAATTCTAAGTTGTCAAATGGATGGCTAAACAGGCGACTGTCCATTTTGCATATTTTGCAACTCATCAAGGTGACATTCAGGATCACCCAGTAATATATCTGAGATTTTTGGGGAATGGTCAGTCAGGCTTAGAAGATCTATTCGGCCTTAAAGACCCAATCTTAATAGGGCAATTTTTTTCAATTTGTTTCTCAGTATATGGAAAAATACTTAGAGGTGCATTGTGGACTGGCTGAGATTCTTTCAATTATTTCACTTGAACATGACATACCCAATCTACTTTGGCCACCAATAAAAAGATGGTTTCAACATTATCCCATGCATTGTTTATGGCAGATGTAGCAAAGATTGGTCAGAAAAGCCATGATATAGGGACAATCAAAACATATAGCTCATAGCTTTTGCCTTGACTAACATAAACCTAGACAATGACACCACTTAAATAAGTGCTCCAAAAGGAGGGATATATATCACTTGTTAATTAAATAAATTAATTTCCTCTATTTGGCTTTCTTTTTTTGTTGTTGAAAATCTAAAAATTTTATTATATAAAAAGGGAAAGACGTAAGCTGATTGGACCGACTGATTGACTTAGTGGATCCTACCTTGACACAGAACGAACTAGGAAATATGTACATGATATGATGATCTATATACTGGGACTTTGCATAAGCTTTTGTGAAGCAATGCCCCAAGAATCCATTTAGTTGGAATCATTTGTCCCAATGCACAATATTAAACTAGTGCGGGTAAAGATGCTCACCTTGACTAGTAGCATTCTTGCAAGGTTGGTGAGGAATAAAGTATTGGATTGATTGAGAAGCCGTCCAAGAGCTATCTTCAATTGGTATGGCTTCCATATTGGATCTTTATAACAAAAAAAGAAAGGGCGGCAACAGAACAAATAATGTTCCCTTCAAAGATGATCCATCCATAGTTCTTTTTTTCCCCACAAAGCCGAAGGCTTTACCAAAGAAAGATAAGCATCTAGGACGGGCAGTCTATGATCTGCAGCGGTCATACCTTCAGCTCCTCTTGTTGATCATCAATGGCCATGTAACTTTCTCAAGACAATGGTCGGCTGCATATACAATCAAGAAAGTTAAAAGACCAATTGTCGTGGGGTTGCAGTTTCACTTATGCTAAATCCCTGTAGGCCTTGATCATGGACCTTGCAATGCAAGTCCCTGACGCAATGATCTGAATCCAATAAAGAGAACTACTAGGAAGGCCCATTTTTCTCTTCTTGTGGAGTTATTATATTGTTTTTGAAGCTTAAGCCAGAGTTTTGTGATCCAAAATGGATAATCCTAACTAGGCCTTTCACCCACCATTGAAGGAAAATAAGAGAAAGTTCAATAGTAATAACAAAAATAGCTTGGAGCCAACTACAAGGTGAGCTGAGCAGTACAGTGATACGGACTATTGAAGAAAGGGTTTTGCACTCCTAACAGCCTGTTTAAACCAGTTGGTAGTGGTTGGCCTACCCTCATGTAAAGCAGAGGGACTACAGACGCAACTAAAGTGAAGCCGGACCTAGCTTTTGGTGATCCGTATCATTGGTCTGCTGGAAGCCATACCTCAACAATTTCCACCAGCAGACAATCCTGACCCTTCTGTATAGTCAATTTCAAGTCACAGACAAATTAGTGGTTAGGATCCTCTAAAGGAGAAATTTTTTGGATAGAGCCCATGATCAGTTGAGCTCTATTATCACCAAAGAGCTGGCCCCACATCAAGTTTTAGTTTCTAAGTCACGCACACACCATGGAAGACAATCAACATCTCATAAATGCTTACAAATGACTTTGGACCACTGAACAATTAATCCAAAACTGTACCTAGTATTTCACTGTTTCAATTCTGAACATACACCGGGCATTGTGTGACTTCTCATTCTTTCATAAATTGGAGGCTCCCTTCTTTGATAGTGTCATTTAATTATTGAATTTGTATGTATCCACAAAATTAATGAGTAGGGTTGCAGTACCACTTGCCTAGAATCAGCTTAGGAATCATGGCATCACGTGGTCCTTGTGACGTCTGGCCATGGAATTTGAAATGGCTCCTTCATGATAAATACACAGACTTCTTACTCATGCATCTTATCAATGTATCTTGGAAGCGTAGGAGGGTCCTTGCAAGATTAGGAAATTATCAAAAAAGTAAAATTAAATAAAGCTAGTAAAAGGTAGATATAGAAGTTTAATTGGTTTGATAGTTTTGCTTAGTCCACGGCGAGCAATTCTAGTTAGAACAAGTGTACAAGAAATATTATAGGACCTACTTTGGGACCCACTCCCAAAATCTAGGCTAAAGCCACAATAAGTGGTATTTAAGCTTACAAGAAAGGACCTGAGGAACAATTCAAGACCATTAAGATGGTCACACTTTCTCTCTAACAAACCCTTAAATAGGCTTTGCCTATCAAACTTTGATTTGAATTCGATTAGGAAGTTGATGCAGATACACTCTACTAAGCCTCCCTTTTATAGGAAAAAATTGAGGGGATAAGTTTGCCTTCCACCTCATATCTTTGGCTAGCATCGTATGCAGTTTTGGCATGCTGCACTGAATCAAAATGCAACACTAAAAGAGCATTTGATCAGTGAGCTTGGTTTGGTAAGTCACATGTGGTTAGGGGTGGCAATAGAGCAAAGCAAAGAGAGTTTTCACCAGCTCTACTCTGTCCCACCACGGATCACCAGCATCCTCGGCCCAACCTCGCTCCACCATGGATCGCTGACATCCCTGCTCCAAAGCAAGGCAAGGCAAGGTGTAGAGCTGCTGGTTGGGGCACGAAGCTGCTAGGCAAAATTAATTTCAAAGCCTCTTCCTCAACTTGAAATCACAAAGAGAAACAAAGATAGAGCTTTCTACACCTTCTATATGTCTGAAACTGAATTGTCAAGAATGCTCTCATTTTCAAATGAATCTTAATAACACAGGCATTTGCAGCATCAAAGATATCTATATATAATTATATATACCGCAATGTGTATTGCAAGACAAATCTCAAGTTTTCCTTGCCACTCTAGATCTACCTTGGTTCACACTCTTCTACTCCATTGTGGTGTGGGTCACTAATTTCCTACACTACTTCGCCTCGAGTAGGTGCATATCAAGGCAGAGCTCCAGTTTGACCAACTCCATTGCCCTTTTAAAACCTTCTACTTGCATTGCCTCACTCCTAACTGGTGCCGTTTTTTGTCTCCTTTGAACATGTCCAAACCATCGAAGTCTAATCTCTCTCATCTTGTTACCTATTGGTAATATCCCCAAATTTCATCTAATATTTTCATTCTTAATTCTATCCTTTCTTGTCTTACCACTCATCCATCTCAACATCCTCATTTTTGCGATGCTCATCTTATGAGCATGATGTTCCTTAACTGCCAACACTCTAATTCATAGAGCATGGCCAGCTTTATGGTCATCCTATAGAATTTTCCTTTTAGTTTGAGTGGCACCCACCGCCAATCACTCAAAATTCCAAATGCACATCTCCATTTGTTCCAACCCGTTTGAATTATCTGGGTAACCTCTCTCTCAATCTCTCAACTCTCATGAATTATTGATTCTAAGTACTGAAAGTGGTCTTTTACGGGAACTTCGTAGTTATCAATCTTAACTGGTGTTCCACTCCTCTCCTTGCTAAAATTGCATTCTACATCGGCTGATTTTAAATCCTTTAGATTCTTAAGCTTCTCTCCATAACTCTAACTTTGTGTTTACATCCTTTAGATTCTTAGTTCAGTTGAATGAAATCTATGATAATAAAATAATAGAAAATTTACCAAATTAGAAGGAGGCTGCTGTCTCTTTGGAGATATCCTACAAATTGGTACCAAGGAGACTGAGCGGGTGGTTTCCCTCGTCCCCCACTTTCAGCACGTACAGGGATAGCTTGGACGAATGCTTCTAAGATATAACAGTTCAACATCACTGTTGGAGTAAGTCCAAGAATGGGTTGCTAACACAGTACCACGTACTTGCCAAAGAGAGAGAAAATAACCAATTAGTTTAGAAAGAGAATGTTAATTTCTATTTTACCTCAAACACCCTATAATTAGAGATAAGTCTCATTTTCATAGACTTATTCGACCATCTAAAACATCTCTATAATTATATAAATTAACGTAACAAATTAAGAATAAAATTGGTAACAGATTTCACTAACTAGAAATGGTTAGAAAAAAGAAAAAAGAAATAGATTACAAAATATACCTTTCAGATATTAAAATATTCAAATAAGAGTTCTTATACCTGGATGCTGGAAAACAACATAGAAAAGGATGCAACCAAGATAGACCCAAGATTTGGGTAATCTGAACCATTTATCATGTTCGTATCACTCTATTAAGGCTTCCAGACAGTAGCTTATTAAATTAAAAATTCAACAAACTTAATTTAAATGGAAAAAAGCATGGCTAAAATTATTCAATTGTTATGAAATTTGGTAAATAGCTAATCTAAAATAGGGAGAACATGATTAATGTATTCGATCATTAAAGGAATGTCCCCATTTAGGTGAAGGGGTCCTTTTCTGCATCCGAAAATAATTGCCCTTCAAATAAGAAGTCAACATCACAAGTGTCAGAAAGCATTTTTGTATGGTTTTGCAGGTCTGCTGCTACTCATAGATATTTTATTAACTTGTCTGCAGATGAAATGGACAGGAGTTGGAATGAGAGCATCTCCTGATGCCCGGACTCTTGTCAAGCTAATCCAAATTAGAAACCTCCATCCTCGGGCATATTTAAAATGAATTTTGATGGTGCTTGAATTGGGCAAATTTACTAAGATACTTGGATGGATCTGTGACGTTTGATTATGCTAGATTGAATGGCCATGCAGACGATGCTAATATGATTAATTGGCTGAAACTGGGCATTCTTGGACCTTGAAGATTTGGCGACCTCGTTCATGAAATTAGGTTCCTGAAGGATGCTAAATAAACTCCTTAGGACAGAGCATCCAAAGTCGACCACTTTTGGCGGATCCCCTCTTTGCATTTATCCAACTCATTCATCTGATTCCTGCAGCTGTGGATGTCTAGTAAGTCAAAAAACGTGTGAATTGGATTTGGTTGCTTCTAAAGAGTTTTTCAAATTTTATTTCCAAGTACAACTTCGTAGAAGCTAGAATCATTCAATGAGTTTTTCAAATTTTATTTCCAAGTACAGCTTTGTAGATGCTAGAATCATCCAATCCGTGTGTTTTCTATCTTATCAGATATCCGAAGAAGGACTAATCAAACAGAAGAGTTAGATCATGCAAAGGTGAGCTCCAAAGAAGTGGTCGCTTACCTGCTGTTACGTGGAGCGTCCCTTCAGCATTTCTGAGGTTTCATTTGAAGGAGCATACTTGAGTAAGAGTTTGTAAAAGATCAATGAAGTCCTGCAGATTAATGGTTTAGATGATGAAGTACTCGGGTCCCATATAGACCTTGTTTGTGTCCGTGAACCTTCAGACCAAGGCCATCCACACTAGAGTTCCCACTTCCCACTAGATAAGGTCTCCAAATTACGTTTGGATCCGTAAAACACAATGTCCTGTTGGAGATCTCTAGCTCTGCAATTTTAATTCTCGCTCCCAGGTTGTTGATGGAAGTGAATAGACACGGAAGAAGGAAAGTAAGAGGTAGACAACCTGGTTTGCATTCCTTCACACTTATTATTTTTGGTATACAGTTTTTCTTCAGGTCAAAGGGGAGCCTTGGTGCAACGGTAAAAGTTGTCGTCATGTGACCTTGAGGTCACGGGTTCAAGGTGTGTTGCAAAAATGCAAGGTAAAGCTGTGTACTATAGGCCCTTGTGATCCGCCCCTTCCCAGACCCCGCATAGGTGGGAGCTTCGTGCACCATGGCTGCCCCTTCAGGCTTTCCTTTTGCAGCTTTCATGAATCATTCCAACAAGATCTCAAGAACAGAAACACCTATTCATTACGACACCAAGCTATGCTTTTAGATTGCCCATCTTTCTCTGTATTCACCAAATAAAATACAAGTAAACTCCCCAAGCCCCTTCACGGGGTTCCCTTTCCCTTTTTCTTATTTTCTAGCTTCAGTGAACTCTCCTGGTTATCTCCTAGAATCCTTCTCGGTGTATAATGATGACAATTATTATTTACAGGACTAGAAAAAAATATGGTGATTTAGTAAATGTCACCGAAAATAGGCAATTATCTTACACCTACAAAATGCTAAGTTTTGTTTTTGCTTGGTTGATTAACTGCAGTTTTGAAGGTAGTCTCCAAGGATTAATTACCTTTGGTTTGGCTGGGCACTTATTGGGCTCTCGTACTATGTAAATCTGATCCCCAACACCATTGTATGCGTCCTGGTTTCTGTGCCATGTCCATAGAGCATAAGTCTCATTTTTCACCTGTAAATAACCATCACACCCCTTAGTAGTAGTTACTTTGTTATCCTTAGATTGAAGAAAAAAAGGGCAGCCCGGTGCACGAAGCTCCCACATATGCGGGTCCAGGGTTTGTTATCCTTAGATAAAAAGAGAAACAGTTCTGGGGGTACCTCTAGAATTCCATGGCCAAAGCTACTTTCTCGATAGGCACTGAAGTCAGGTTGTTTGTCCCAGCAGAACCTACCTGCTGCTGGGCCTGCTGTAAAATTCCAGGCACAAAAACCACCTATACCATCTGTTGCACTTGATGGATCAGGACAGCTTCCTGGATCATCTGCATGCCCAGTCGCCATCTTTTCCCGATTTCCTCCATCTCCTACTGTAATATAAACAGGACCACAGGAATCCAATGTATAGTTGTAAACTCTGTTTGATCTTTCGTAAGCATGAACCTAATCATGACAAGGAAAAATAACAAGCCATCAGTTGCATGTAATATTTCATAAGCAATCACATTGAAATAATTAGAAACAAGCCTTGAACATGGAAGGGCATTAATAAATAAAAGCAAATTACTGTTTTTACAATTAATTTTGTTGCTTACATGTCCATTGAAGACTATGTCAGCGGCATAAGAGTAGAGTAAGTCCTCCATTTGCATCCTCATGCACTCTACTTCTCTATAGTGGGCTTTATAGGAATTGTACCAAGGTGGGTGCCAAGTAACTACAAGCCATGGAGTGACTGATCTGTCCACACTGGCCAAGTCTTGCTCCAACCATTTGTATTGTTCACCTAAAATGACAAAAGTGGGATGGGATTATTTTATAGAGAAACCAAATTTAATTAAACTAATTACTATGTGAGGAAATTTTGGGAGGAAGTAGAGCATGAAGTAAACTCTCAAAGGTGGGGAGCAAAATCTCTAGGTTTACACCCTTTAAAATAAATGACAATTATATATGCAGATAAATCAACATAATAACTAACAGTTGTAACAATTTTGAAGTTTAAACTGCATTTGTAAGATCTACAATATAAGTTCAACAAATTATGTATCCCCAAATTAATGTTGATTTGAACAGACTAAATAAAACTGAACCATCAAATCAAACATTACCTGTGTATGATAAAACTTGCTGAAATTGTTTAAAAATGGGTTAAATTGATAATACAGCTTTTCTGGAAACAAAGATATATAGGAAGAGATAAAAGTCCAATTTGAATTGTTAAAGGGGGGGGGAAGCCCCGGTGCACGAAGCTCCCGCCTATGCGGGGTCCGGGGAAGGGGCAGACCACAAGGGCCTATACTAGGCAGCCTTACCTTGCATTTTGCAAGAGGCTGATTCCACGCCTTGAACCCGTGACCTCAAGGTCACATGACAACAACTTTTACCATTGTGCCAATTTGAATTGTTAGTTCCTGCTAAAAGAGGAATGACTGCCCGTCATTAGGCTTACACTTAAACAATTTCTCCCCTGCAGCTTTAAACTGCATTCAGTCATTCATTCTACATGAGGTTGCTGGTGGCACATGCTTATTAGGAGCAATTTCAGTAAAGCCTTCTCGAGTCATTTTTGTTGTACTTATTCAAAGGCATTATTCAGATGATATGTCTCAAGATGTGTGAAGGGGAGCCTTGGTGCAACGGTAAAATTGACGACATGTGACCTTGAGGTCACGGGTTTAAGGCGTGGAAATATCCTCTTGCAAAAATGCAAGGTAAGGCTCCATACTGTAGACCCTTGTGGTCCGCCCCTTCCCCTAACCCTGTGTATGCTGGAGCTTCGTGCCCCGGGGCTGCCCCTTTTTTATGTCTCAAGATGTCTCGGAAAAGTAGAATCTTGATCTCATGAAGTGAAAAAACAAAATTCTTTCTACGACCTTCCAAATGCTAATAATAAAAGGTTTAGGAAACTATAGTTATATCTAAAGATCTACAAAGAAAGTGACAGTATCATTCTCAAGAATACTTTCTGCTCCAGGAGAATCAATGACAGGGAGTTTAAATCTGGAACACCAGAGAAAGAGTTACTCTTAAAATTTAAAAGGGAAAATAATATGCATAAGCAGATCATTTTCATATATATATGTATGTATGTATGTATAACAAATTTGGATAGAGAGTGAGTTTACCAGACTTGTTATAAGAAGTGTAGGCCCCAAGCATAATAAAATGTATTCCTCCTGCATTGAAGGAATAATAAAATGTGGAAGAAGATCCACTTTCTTGGGATGGGAATGCAAATCTAGTACTGTATGCCACAAATGTCTCATTTTCTACCTGTGTTTCAAGCTCATGGTTTCCTTCTACCACCATTATAGGAATTTTTGACACCAAAGGTTGCATAAACCTGAAAAGACATGACAAATAGTCAGATACCAATTACTTGCAGTTACTTAAGTACTCGAAAGTAAAAAAAAGGGATTTTCATAAAATAAAAACTTCTGTCAAACAATTGCAACAAAATTCTGGAGTGGTGGAAACAGCTCTCGACATGCAGTTTGGAAATATCTGTGAAATCCCTTTTTTTTTCTTTGCAAGGAAACAAACACACGGTTTCCCTTTCATTAAGCAACTTATTTCTCAAGAGTTAAAGCACCTGGTTCAGAGGTAGCCAAATCTCAAAAGCAATTGCTTTTCTTATGAGCAACCCAAATTACTGCAGATCCATTCATAGTATGGAGGTAGCTTGTATTCTAACTGCATTTTAGTTGATCATATTAGCAGGAAGAGATATTTGCCTTGGCAGGAAATTCATCCACCCACAAGCATACTGGAGGATCAATCACTTAATATTGGAATATACACTTGCTTACATGTCAAGGTTACAGTTTCCATCACCCATGTTGAAAGTGAAAATAAAGTTTAAGCAAATAATGAGGTCCGGGATTCACCTTCCCCAATAATCCCAACGAGGCTGGTAGGTCTCATGTATTGGAGTGTTTGGAAATGTGCACGAGTAGCAGTCACCACTAGTTCCATTTGTGAGGTACAAATTTGCATAAGTTACATCACCAACCAATAGAATTAGATCAGGATTGTTACTTCTCAAATGATCAATAGTGGAAGTAGTGTTGTATGTAAGACCAAGATCTCCGACAACAGCAATTCGACTTGGGTAGCTCCTAGGACCTGAAACTGGCATGGTTCTGAAAGAATGGATGTCACTCATAGCTGGTATTGAAGGATCTCCACACTTGTAAAAATATTTTTTGCCAGGTTTGAGCCCTGCATAGTAAGTGATGAAGGATTAAGAAAATTTCAGAAGCTATAAAATAATGAGTTGAAATATGAAAAAAATAAATTAGTTGAAATTTTCTTTTATATGGTTCTGAGTTTGATGCGACTTGGATGGAGAAGAATCTGAGCTTATGCTACATGCTCAACAATACAACACAACACTGAGTTTCTCAACCATTTCAATGCTGAATGTTGGTCATGAAAGTTATTCTTACCATAAAAATGGAAAGAAAAGGAAAAAAGAAAGTAACCCATGTATCATGGGAGGCAGAAAATATCCATCTTACTTATGAGTGAGTTTCATAGTTTGACCAAACCACAGAAGAATCTCAAGTAGTTGGTTCTGAGAAGGATTGACTCGTGATCAGCATCTAGCATACAACATTGAGAGCAATATCATACGTACTGTGACTACATTTACATTACTGGCTTTGAGCAGTGACCATATATCCTTGAGGTGCTTCAAATGGAACTAAGTAAACATGTACTCAATAGCTATAGGTCGTTTTAGCCTTTCAGATCTTTATTGATGAGATTTTAACCTTTAGAAAATAGATCCTGCAATAAATCCTTATTCTTTTTGTTGTTCATATCAAAGAAGATGAATCTCAGGACTTTCTTTAGCTATTAAAAGTTGAATAAGAACCTAAAAGATGTCAAGTCTCTGACTTACTAACCAGCAATCCTTCACTGAACTTCTTAGCCATTCTAAAGAACTAGAGGCTCTATATTTTCTCAATACTATTCTATACATCAATTTTGATTCATACTGAACACAGAACATGTCAGTGATCATATTCTTCCTTTAACACTAAATTTTTATTTAAGAGAGAGAAGAAAAGAAAGATTGAGACCCCAAGTAAGAAGGAGAATGCTATTGGAGAAAAAGAAAAGGCACACAACCTATGCACAAACAAGAGACGGAGAGTGAGAGAGGAGTTTGAACCTCTGTTTTGCAATTTTTATTTTTATTTTGGGCTCTTTTACAGTTCTTAGTAAATTTGGTACCATCCAGAGAAATTTTATCAGAACCTGGAGAAACAAAAACACAATGCCTATTAGACACACGAAACAGAAACATACCCATGAGGCGAACATGGTGGATGATCCCAGAAGTGTAATTCTGCATTCCTTCATAAGGATAAAGCTGGCTGTAAACAAGTGAGCGACCAGTAGCCTTATGATTCAATGGATTTCTTATCCTTCCATAGTGACAGACACTTGATACAGTTCTAGGATTCAAGGGCTTTATGTCATAACCAATTTGGAATTCCCCTGCAATCAAAAGACCAATTCAAGTTTCAGTTGCGCAAAGATGAAGTCCGGAGCTTCAAAATATCCAAATTACAAATTCACCAATTAGGATAAAATCCAGCAAAATTTATAACAAACCAATTATCAGTTAATACATCGTTACATGAAAAACTCAAATTGCAAGAGGTTGGCTTAGATTTACAAGAGTACACCTTTTACAGCAGATCAAGAACAGGAGTCGTAATTAGTGTTACACATGCATAGAAATTTTCTGCACTTGAATTTCAGGTAGTAACTAATATGGATTTCTTCACAGTTAGATAAGAGAGAAGGAGAGCAGTGCAATTAATTTAATGAATATCGGGCCTTTTTTTGTATTTTATACCCGTTTAAACTTCTTAGTAATTAAACCATGCCAAGAAAAAATGAAAAGGAGGAAAAAGAGAGGTTTAAGGAACACGGATAAATGTACCGGATAATTTTCTCAATTTTATTGGCATATTCGGACTGAAAGACAAAATATATACCCATAAAATACACCATCAAGGACTGCACTTCTCAGTGAAAGAGATAGAAGGACCCGGTCGTTAACCAGCGGGCCCAGAACAGCAACAGATGGACCCACAATGAGTAGCGATCATAGTAAAGATCAAATTGACCACCTGATCCAAGCCATTGAAACCATTTAGCAGGTGATCAAATCCATCAGATGAACACAATCTTCTGCAACTGTGGGGTCCGGCAAAAATTGGGTGGAAATTTTACTATTTCACAATCCACTCTATAAATCACTCAAAAAATGTAAAAAACAAAAAAGAGCATTAAAAATGAGAAAACCAGATTAACGTCAATTTGTACCACTCATCAAACCACCCCGGAATTAAAATTCTTCTGCTCCTTCTCTGAATCTCAGTTCCAATTCGAAACAATCCTCCATGAACAAAATGGAGACAATAAACACGGGTAAAGATAAGAAGAAGAGATGGTAAAGAAATAGACCTGTAATCCAAGATATCCAGACCGAGTCATAAGTTGCAGAGAGAGTAACGGATATCTGTTCGGGTTCAAACCCCTTCACCTTCCTCACCACCCTCGGATCATTTGCCGGCAAATCAACCGCGTTTCCCCGCAAGCTTTCATCGAAAGGAACCGTAACAGGAACAAAGGGGCCGTCCAGGGTGGTCGGAATATCTCCACTGACGACAGGAACGCCATAGAAAGACACGGAAACTAGGAAGAACTGGAAGAGAAGCCGCAAATCCATTCCCCCACCAAATTCTTCGCTATTTACATTGATTTCCCTATTTGTTTGTTTTATATTAGTGTCATCGTCGTTGAAAACGCATGTTCTTTTGGTGGGTTTTGTGTCGAAAGGTGGCGTAGCTTGAGAGAGAGAAGGGAATTTTTCGTGAGAGAGAATATTCGGGAGAAATATGGGAGCTTTTCCTTTGCGGTGATCATGCGCGCTATTTTAGAATTAATTTTTTTGATGACCGTTGGGAATGGGACATCCTTGCGGTTGCTGTAGAAGAGGGTGGTTACCCTTCTTCTCCGGCTTTTTGTCGCGAGAATTTCGTGGCGAATCTATCGTGTCTGTCCGTGTACAAGACTAATTTTACACTTGCAGCTAAATTTACATGTGGTACCCGTTCTTGCATGACTCGAGCCGTTGATTTTCTACCTACGAATCTTGGATTAGATAAGTCATCTCTCAAATGTCTACAGTTGATAATCAGAAATGTAATGGAATACACGATTTTTAACATGGTGTTAGTAGTTCTTGAGATGAAACGAGATGAGATGAAATTAGATCTAGCTTGAGATGACCAAATTTAGCATGAGATGACTGAAAATTCAACTCAACCGTAAGTTAAGATTAGATAATTTTCATCTCAACTCATCTCAAGCACTAGTAACAATGAGGTAATGAGATACTATTTTATCTCATCTTAGCTCAAGCACCACTAACAATTATATGGTCTATATCATCTCATATCACGTCAAATAACCTCATCTCAAGTACCATTAACCCCTAGAGGGTCAATGCTTCTTACCAGTTGTCCTTCATTTTTAGATATAGATCCAATCTTCTAGATTGACTTGGATCTTCCTCAATCTCCCCATGTATAGCTTGAGCTAACTGGATTGCAGGCTTAATTGACTTTCCGTATGAAGCTTGATCGGACGGTTACAAGTCAACAAGTGGTCGTGGAATTACATTTATGGAGCTGAAGAAACATTCAAGCTACATCAGATGAATGGTTTGGATCATTCACACAGACTACAGGCCCCATTTAACTGGGAACTTTATAAGTGAAAATACGTGCCCGCACCACATAAGAGCGAGCTAAAAGGGGTGTGAAGACCCGCAACCGTTCATATGGCGTCTGCCCGTGTAAAGTTTGTTTACATGCATGAGCAGCTAAAGTACACATGGACCCATGTATTATAAACGTCTGATTTCTGCCACGTACAAAAAATCTTCCCATCCACTCCTATTCAAACAGTATCCGATCATATGCTATTGCAACTATGGGTTCCATATGTTGGTAGCCATAAAAAAAAAAAAAAACACAGCTGACATGAAGCTCCCGCGAGAGTAAGGGTTTATAGTACTTACCTTGCATCTTTGCAAGAGGCTATTTCCACGCTTTGAACCCTTGACCTCAAAGTCACATGACAACAACTTTATCGTTGCCCCAAGCGCGGTAGCCATCAAATGTCTAACTAATAAAACAAAAGATTATGTTCATCCAAGGGATGGGCATTTCTGTGCCATGGTCTATCTAAAATGGGACCAAGAAGATAAACGGTATGGACCTATCGCCTGATGCAGATGATTTTGTGTTATCTAGAATAGATGACCAGAAACAGGGCCCTACCTGTAATTAATGTATCTATGATTTGAATGCGTATACATTTGTGGAAGGACCCCACATAAAACTGATTCAGCTAAGATAGACTGTATTTATAAGGGCTAGTTTTGATTGACGCATTGGATCGCACTAACTTCTTGTGCCCATATTTTGCCTAATTTCTTACGTCAGAACGTAGAAGCAGTCTAAAGTTTGTTCACAAGAGAGAAAATGGGAGAATTTTACTGTTCCCTGAAATTGGCCTTGGCCTTTCCTGCGCAGGTTAGGTGGAAGGTGAAGAAGGCCTCCTTGCAGAGGGGCCTGAGCTATCAGTAAACTTATGTCAAGACTCATTTTTTGTCAGAAGCCTATGATTTAGTTTTTGATGCAGCAAGTAGTGCTTGTGGAATGCGTGAAGCATAGTGGGAAATGGTTATGATAGTGAAAACAAAATTATCCTAATCTTTTATTTTCTCTATTCAAACTTTAGATCTATCCATCATCCAATCCAATGGGACGAAGGGTGCTGACCTCAAACTTGCAACCTAAGTGGACGCGACTCTTTTGACAAACTATTGGGCTACTAGGCTTTTCGAATGATGCAGACCATTCATCCTACAACCATCTTGCCACATTTGCATGATGTTCTTGGACTTTTGCCTCTTTTGCTCTTTTATTAGATGGGTCACATATCTAAAAGAAGAAAATAATTGCTTAAATAGTTAGGAGTTGTGGTATTTTCAAATGCTAAGACAATGTCTTATTTTCATACGCTACCTTTTTTTTATATATATAGTTTTAGGCTAAATTTTTTAAAAATCTAACCCTCTCGCTTAGATTATTTGTACACCAAAAATCACTTTTATTGAATACTTGCAGCCTTACGTTTCTCTCTTCTTTGAATCAAGACCATTAAAATTAAAAATTAAAAGAAAACATAAGTTGCTAAAAATAGGGGCCCAAACAATGTGAACGTCATGAAAATACCATGATTCAATAATTAGAACCTTGTTGGTGGGGAAGTATGACCAAAATGTCCACCTTCACTTTGCAAAAAGTCCAACAAATAGGTTGTGGACTCAATGCAATATTTGTACTGCCTAGCAGTGGGTGGGGCCAATTGGATGATCAGTCAAGATCAGATTATTGATAGCCCATGTATCTAATTCAATGGATTAAGCAAGCCTGGTCATCCATCATAAACTCAAGGGCTTACTCAAGTTTTAGAGCATCCATGACTTTGTATAAATATATGGGAAGCAAAATTCCCTTGAGCACTATTGCTAGACCCTCATTTGGGTTTCGCGGTAAAACAATCACAGTCATTCATATTAAATGTCTCTTTTAGATAGACCATGTCCAAGAATCAGATGTTTTTGGATGATTTTGCCATTGATTTTTTGAGAAATTTTGAATGCGCAACGGTAAAAGTTGTCATTGTGAGGTCACAGGTTCAAGGCATAAAAACAGCCTCTTGCAAAAAATGCAAAGTAAGGCTACGTAGTATAGACCCTCGTGGTCTGCCCCTTCCTTGGACCCAGCATAGGCAGGAGCTTCATGCACCGAGGCTGCCCTTTTAAGTTTTAAGAAATTCTCGATACCATCAATTACTATTAATTTTATTTCCATCCATTTTAGAACTCTAACCCAGAAATACATAAGTAAAATCACCCAAAGTATTTGATCTTCAGATAAGGCACATCTACGACAAGACAATGAAATAAAGGATTCAGATTATCAAAAAGGCAGGGTCTCAGGGAAAAATATTATAAGTTTGGATCGAGAGTGGTCCAGAAGATAATTAGTTTGGATCATGGGAAAAAGTAAGCTTTGCTTAAACTTTTAGTTCGCTTAAAAGTTGTTGTTATGTGATCTTGAGATCATGAGTTCAAGTTGTGGAAATGGCCTCTTACAAAAATACAAGGTAAAGCTACGTACTGTAGGTTCTTGTAGTCCACCCCTTCCCCGAACCCTACATAGGTGGGTGCTTTGTGCACCAGAACTGCCACGTTCTCTGAACATAGTTTTAAAACTCACGAGTTAACTCGACAACTCGCCTGAATTAAGTCGATTGCGTGGCAAAACTAGTGGCTTGCCAATAACACACCCGGAGTGAAAAGATGTGTAAGTCTGGGCTTGCTTTGTATCTCAAGGCCTCCAAATCATCAATGAACATCCCATCCAGCTTGCTTAGCATATAGACTTTGAGAAATATTGGATTTCTTTCATACAATACGCAGATTAAAAAAACCGTTTTAAATTGGTTCTTGAATTTTTTGGGGTCAGTAACGATCCTCTTCGAGTTAACTTGCCTTGTCCTATTTTGAGCTGAGTTAAGTTTTTGAGTTTTTAAACTATGTCTCCAAGTGAATATATGTGCATTGACCGTACAGCCACAGGGGCTGTACAAAAGTATAGACTTAGGCTGAGATAATATGTACAAAAAGATAAGTATGAAATCAGCTAGGAGACGGTGTTGCTGTTTGAGCACGGGGCAGTCCCAATGCACGAAGCTCCTACCTATATGGGGTTCGGAGAAGAGGCAGACCACAAGGATCTACAATACATAGCTTTACTTTGCATTTTTGCAAGAGACTATTTTCATACCTTAAACCCGTGACCTCAAGGTTACACGAAGACAACTTTACCTTGTGCTAGATGGCTTTCGGCTGTATAATCTTTATATATTACTTTGAAATCTGATGCTCAAAAAAGAAAGAAAAAAGCTCCAAATTTACCCATCAATAAGGATAAGGAAACACATTATTAATAACAAGAAAAGGCTTCAGAAATATTTTAGGTTAAATTGTTTGGTCTAAATATAATATGCCAAAATGATATATCTTGGATAATTAGTATCTATACGTAAATATAAAGATTCGGCGCATCACAAAGCTAAAAAAGAATGCCAACAGATGTCTAGGTCAGTTGGACGCACACAACTTGACATCTCTATCGACAATGCTTGGTTGCAGGTTTAAGATACCATTTTCGCCTTCGGCTGAGATTACATTTAGGATAATATATGAGTGATATATCTTATCTTGTTAGAAGAAAAAGCCGAAAAAGAAAAATTGATTCCAAGAATATATGAGATGTAGCTTGAAATAACTTAAATCTGGCTGGAGATCATCAAACTTGGCATGAGATAAAATGAGATGACAGAAAATTCAGCTCAATCGTGAGTGAAGGTGGTTTTCATCTCAATTGCGAGTAAATATTGTCAAAGTTAATTATATTAGTGAAAACTGAAAGGCCAATTGCTACGTTGAGATTGCGTGAGATACAAGACAATTCTTGAAATTGATAATCAGATTATGCTCGCAGCTACAGTTACTGGACTCACCAGGTTAAGCTATCAAAGTCACGATTGAGAGTGCAGATTATCATTCTGATACAAGTAACACACGAGAATCTAGCAGTCTATGAACTACCAATCAAATCTTGACATCTCATTCTTTCACGAAAATATGATTCTTGTTATTCTACATATATATATATATATATATATATATATATATATATATATATATATATATATATATATATATAGAGAGAGAGAGAGAGAGAGAGAGAGAGAGAGAGAGAGAGAGAGAGAGAGCTGACTTCCTCCAATACTCCAAAAGAATCCCAGTAAGAGTAGATGCTAGCACTCGAGAGCATGCGAAGAAGTTGATGCCCATTTTTCTTTATGGATGGTTGTTTTGTTTGTAGATTTAAACTATTCATCATGTTTGCATGGTAGAAGGAGAGCCTTGGCGCAATGGTAGAGCTGTTATCCTACAACCTTGAGGCCTATGAACTACCAATCAAATCTTGATATCTCATTCTTTGATGAAAATATGATTCTTGTTATTCCATATTTGTATAAGAGAGAGAGAGAGAGAGAGAGAGAGAGAGAGAGAGAGAGAGAGAGAGAGCTTCCTCTGATACTCCAAAAGAATATTGGTAAGAGTAGATGCTAGCACTTAAGAGCATGTGAAGAAGTTGATGCCATTTTTTCTTATGGATGGTCATTTTGTTCAACGATTTAAGTTATTCATCATGTTCACATCATAGAAGGGCAGCCTTGGCGTAATGGTAGAGTTGTCGTCGTGGAAACAGCCTCTTGTAAAATGCACGGTAAAGCTGCAGACTATTGACCCTTGTGGTCTACCCCTTCCCCGGACCCCGCATTTGCAGGAACTTCGTGCACCGGAGCTGCCCTTTTATAATGTTGGCAAGGCTTAGATACTCTAGCAACCAATTTTATGCCCATCGAATACTTTCAGCCGACGTTCCTTTCAGTTGTAAATCATAATCACTGATTTTTTTTCATTATTTCAAAAACACAAAATAAAGTGGTTGGAATCATCTGAATGCATTGCTTTCATGTAGATTGCCTAATTCTTGTACGCCGAACAAGATAGAACATCTCAAGGAGCTCAAACGGGCTCATGCACAGTTCTTGTACAGTACTTCGATGCATGACCAGCAGCGCCACACCCACTATTTTCTTTCCTTCATATGAGGTTTGCTGAGTACGAGGAAAGATTATATAGTTGCCAATGCATCTTCCCCCGTGATGTTGGTGAACTCTCCATGATTAGTTCTAAGTTGTGTTGGTTCAAGCATTTTATCTCAACCTGGAGACAGATTCAGCCACAGTTCCCAGTTTGTCTAACTTAATAAATAAGGTAAACAAAAGTACTTATAGGGCAGCCCCGGTGTACGAAGCTCCAGTCTATGCAGGGTCCGGAGAAGCGGCTGACAACAAGGGCCTATAGTAGGCAGTCTTATCTTTTATTTTGCAAGAGGCTGATTTCACACCTTGAACCCATGACCTTAAGGTCACATGACTACAACTTTTACCGTTATGCCAGGGCTCCCCTTTAAGGTAAACAAAAGTACTTAGAGACGATAAATGGATCTGGGGCGCAAATGATGTTGTTAGACTGCTGTGTCCATCCGATCTTCACTTAATTCGATCCAAGAAAATTCTGGTTTCAGCAAATTTTATCGATGAAGATAACTTAAATTTTCACTTAAAAAAGAAGCAAGAAAAAGGGCAAAAAGAGAGCATTATTCAAGTCGTGGGCTAATTCATTCTAGCATTGAAAGGCTATTCCTAGGCAGCAGGAAAACAATTAACAATGAGTTCCTTTGAATTTTCCTTTTACGGTGGAAAGAGAAAAGAGAAAGAAATCACTTTCTTTAAAGTTCTTAACTCTCCATGGGTGCTTTTATACACTGTACCCCTCTTAGCACTCTTATGTGCAATGTATCCAATAGTTAGCTCTCTTACCTCCGTTTTTTAGGGTAGTACTAGACTTCTGGATAAAGATTAGAGAGAGAAGCTCCCATCATAAAGATAATGGGGCCCTTGATAATGAATTGACAAGATAAAAGGTTCCAGGACTAGTTACTGGCGCCATAAACCGGAAGCAGATTTTTTCTGTAGCATGATGAAGATGGAAAATGAGCCTACCTCTCTCAAAACTTAGTCTCACAACCACCCCTAATTTCATTAATTCATTTCTGTACCATTCACAGCACTGCTCTTCCAAATGCAAAAATAAAGATACATTTAAAGTAGGAGAGGCAAAATACGACGCGACACAATAACACGACTTGAACTTGACACGATTTAGTAAGTTATGGTGAGTCTTATCATGTTCGTGTCATTTTTGGGTCAACCTAAAAATGAAACACCAAAAATCGTTTCGTGTTTAAATCAAACTGTGTTGACCCATCATGTTGACCTGCCTGACTCGAAACCTGTTAACCGTCATGTTGACCCGTTTGACTTGCAACATGTTAACTCATTGTGTTGACCCATCTGACTCACAACCTGTTAACCTATCATGTTGACCCATTTAACTAGCAACTTGTTAACCCGCTGTGTTGACCCGTTTGACTTACAACTCCTTTATATAAATCGTGTTACACAAGTTGTGCCATGTTGACTCGTTTAATAATCGTGTCAAGAATTAGTGACTCTAACACGGCCTGTTTATTAAACAAGTCGACATGACATAACTCGTCTAACATGATTTATATAAATGGGTTGTAAGTCAGATGGGTCAACACAGCAAGTTAACAAGTTGCGAGTTAAATGGGTCAATATGACGGGTTAACAGGTTGTGTTGGTGTCGACCCATATACTCTATGGGTCAATCTCAACACCATCCAAGCACGATCTGCCAACACAATTTGCCACTCCTAATTTGAAGTATATATCCTGAAACTCTCCGTAGAAAGGGGCCTTGACGTAATGGTTGAATTGTTGCCGTGTGACCTAGAAGTCATAGGTTCAAGACATGAAAATAACCTTTTGCAAAATGCAAAGCGGGTATTCTATGTGCAGGGACTCAACCCTGATGCCTCCCAGATAATCAGATAGCGGTCCTGCATTGACGTCCATTTCTTTCTCATCATATTATCGTGTTTCTAATGTGAAACGTGCACAGTGGCCCATTTAATAAGTATCCACTCACGTGTACAATGTACCTTATCATGAGCTTGAGAATCAATTGGGTCTTAACAAAATGGCGCTCTTCTTTTATTTCATTACACTCACTTCAATATGTCCATGTCACATGCTTGCTATCAACTTGGAGGGGCTCTTTATTGACGTGCAGATTTTGCTGTCTTGAGTGAAAACAGCCTCTAGCAAAATGTAAGGTAAGGCTGTGTACTTTAGGCCCTTGTGGTCCATCTCTTCTCTGGACCTTACATAGACGAGAGCTTAGTGCACCGGGGCTACCCTTTTTATTTTGCTGTCTTGAACATATTCATAGTTTTCGTATGAGCTCCAAGATTATTTTCATAAAATTGTCTGACTTAAGAATTTTGCATTTACAAGTCCACGAAGTCATTAAAGTGTTTTTTTTTTCCCTCCAGAAGCAACTGTCATTTTAGTTTGGTTTCTACTTCAATTACAGTACTTGCACTCTCTGACTTGGCCACAAACTGCTTGTAAGCCTACCAACGTCCACCTTCACCATCTCCAAATGTGCCAACTGCAGTGTCACTAGAATTATGATGCAGAAAGTGGAACAGGACAGGAAACAGGTGTGCCAATATTTGTAAGATAGTTCTTCAAGGGTGAAGCACAAATCCATAACGTTGAAAATAAACCATAAATTTATAATTATAATTGCACTTTTGACATTCACAAAGATGAAATCATGAACAGCTCGGGGGGCTTGATGGTATACTAATAGAGGTTAGATGATATGGACAAGTCCTACATAGACCAAAAAAAGCACATGTTAAAAAGAGCGAGGTGATCCAAGTCAAATGTTCTAAAAGCGTAAGGAGAATGCCCCAAGAACATGAATAGAACCCTAATGGGGATAAGGTCCCGATGATATTCACAAAAACCGTATAGGGTGATAATTACTGTACTTGTATTGTGTGTCAGGACCTGCCCAGAGCTGTAGCTCATCTGTTTCAACAGTGGATACTGCAGTTTCTAAATTAAGTCAAGTAACATTTATGATAGCCAGAATACTCCTATATTGAATACACGATGGCAAATGAGGGTTGCAAGACTGACCCTAAATATAAGATGGATAACAATTATGATGTGGCATATGCCAGTACTCTTGAACATGTTAGATTTGAACTCGCAAGTGTAAAGGGCAACCCTGGTACATAAAGCTTCTGCCTATGCGGGGTTCAGGAAAGAGAGGACCACAAGGGCCTATAGTAGGCAGCCTTATCTTGTACAAAGTGCAAACGAGGGTTAATGCCCACAAAGTTAAACACATCCAAAAGCAGCAACAACAATTACCCAAGGAATGAACTGTAACCATACACTGCAAAGACAGAAAGAAACTAATAAGCACAGACTACAAGTAAATCATAGAAAGTTCCTCGACATAGTTGATAATAGAAAGCACTAGTTAAGTAGATTTCTTTCTTTCCTTCTGCCCAGTGAAGATATCCCCCTTTCCAGGAATCACTCAGTTTCCATTTTCATATTCAAATTGTTTGGACATTTTTTTCTCTCAGAGATTCCAGCAACAGAAACCAAGAACTTAACTGATCTTCTAAATTTTCTCGAGCTGCACAGTACAGAGTTGACTTCAGTTAAAATTTTATCCCGGCAACGGAAGGCATCTTCAATCATTTTCCGTCATGAGCATGAACTCCGTGATACCCAACTCAATATCACCCACTACAACCCAAAAACTTCTGAGAATGGGTTGCAGATATCCACAGAGAAGATATTCTACATGCTCACATTTCCTTTTGGATTCTGGTATTAGCTAGCTCATCCAGACGAAACAAACAATGCTGTCGTCGCATTCCACAATCCACAAGATTCACTTCAAGGCATTTAAGACATCCTTTTAGAGTGGTAGTTTAGTTCTTGAAGGATCAACGCTAGTCCTAATTAGTCATTTGATCCTATGCTTTTGGGTTTACTATTGTGATAATAATGATTTGTGCTCAATGATGACCTAATATCTCACACAAAAACAGTATGCACAGCATCAGCTTCACATCCAAGGACTCTTGATAACGCATCCAGGCCTTCATGTGGTATTATGCTGATTGGTCTTAGTGTAGACTATCCCAGTACTAGTATGCATCTTCACCGAAATAGGCTAATGAGTTCATCTCTAAGCCTTGTTTTGTATACAACAAAGTAGTTCATGAAGTGACTAGTTTAGTGATGCTCTTAGAATACAATTATTGCCTTATGGTTTATACCATTTTTGGTTGTGCTCTCCCATACCATATCTTAGAATCCTTTAACAATCTTTTGTCATTACTGATACTGGGCACGTTGCACTACTTCTTCTTACTCTATTTAAATTGGTTTTCTGGTACATCTCTTATCTTGAGAAGGGAAATATAAACCACTCTTAGAAGCACCTAGTATAAGTTGAAGCTTTGATAATTTTTCAGTCTCTTTGGTTTAAATTAAATTCAAAGCTTTAGCATTTTCGTAAAGACTATAGTGTCATAAACAGACTTTAGTTTTACAACCAATTTCAGGTTTAATTTATGTTTGACGCACATTTTCAATCTAACATCAAGCTTAATTCAAAATAGTTGCCACTAATTTACTATAGAAGGCTATGTTGTCACATGCGCACCTAGTTGCTAAGCACAAAAAGGCGCAGCCTTGCTACTCGACTAAGGCCAGGCACAGAATGTTTTAGGCGCACTGCGACTAGGCACGCCTAGTTGTGCGACTTTCTATGCCCCCGACTCCAAGTGCACCGTAAGTGATATAAAACCCTATTTTCGGATTCTTCTTCTTCTTTTTCTTCTCAGTCTTTCTTTCTTCTTCTGTGGAGCATCTTGATCTTCCAATGTCGATTGAAGCTTCGTTAAAGTGATTAAAGGTAAGAAATTTAAGATTTTTGTTGGGTATTTACTATTTTTTGTTTTCTAATAAAACATTGATGTTCTTTTATTTTTTATGATCAATGCTTGTTTTTTTGTCAAAAAGGTCAACATATCTACATTCTAATGCTAAAAATGAAAACTTTATTTCATCATTTACATTTCTTTTCATCGATTTAATGTAATATTTACTGTTTTTTTCTGTTTCCTGTATTTTTTTACCAAAAATTACAATGTATATCATTATTTTTTTCTCTAATTTTTTGTGTAATGCATCCATAGGTTTGCATTTTATTGCTAAAACCGACATTCTCATGGTATTGTTTCATGTTTTGTTTACCTGTTTTTTCTTTTTCGTTACTTTTCAATGCAATACACTACTTTTTTTCGTTAATTTCAGCAGTAATAGTAAAAGAATCATTCTAATGCCAAAAAATGACAATTCCACATCATCCTTTTCATAATTTGTATGTTTTTTTTTTACTGTTTTTTGTTTTTCTTTGTTATTTACTTGTAAAATTCTTGAAATACAATACTGTTTTTTTTTTTTGTGTGTGTTAATTTCAATAGTAATAGTTAAAAAATCATTGTAATGCTAAAAAATGACAATTCCACATCATCCTTTTTATATTAATATCAGTAATAATAGTTTTTACTTTGCTAATTTCTTATGTTTGTTAACTTTGTTTACACGGTTCAACTCAATGTAGGTTTCCAATCCACAAAACTGTGAAGCTTTGGCCGATGAGGGTGGGCCAAGAGGGCTGGCAAGCTTCTAGGCAAGGTGAGGGACTGAGAGTTAGTCCCACATCGCTAAGGGGAAAGTTACTGGGCTCTTGATAAGAGTGATGAGGACTTCCCTTACAACGAGGCCTTTTCCCTGGGCAACTAGGGAAGAACAAAACCGTGTGGAGTGTATGGGCACTTCGGCACAGACAATATCGTTGCAGAGTGTGGGCCCTCGGGCTATAACAAAAACATAGACTATAATATGTCTTCATCAAGCATTCCAACAATGCATCATCAAAATCAGTGGATCCAAGATGGGAATATGGAGAGGCAAGGGATTCAACTGACAAAAATTTAGTTTGGTGCAAGCTTTGTGGCAAATAGGTATAGCGATGGAATATTTAGATTGAAATAGCAGTTAACAGGCAGTCACAAAAATGCAAAAAAATGATCTCAAGTCACTCTTGACATATCTAAGCGGATATTAGATTATATGAATGAATCAAAAAAGAAGAAAGAGAACAATGAGAGAATAATAAAGGAGATGAAGAGGCCAGAGAATTTATTTGGCTTGCATAATGATGATGATGACGAGGTGGAGGAGATTGATAGTACTAGAGTTGCTGGTATTTCCATTGGAAAGAAGCACAAGGAAAAGGCACCCATGCAACAAACAACAAAGGGGCCTATTGACTATCTTTTTGCTCCTAACCTTGAGGCCTAGGATAAGGAAAAGGCACTCATGCGGCAAACGACAATGAACAGAGCTTATAAGAAGGAGTTTAGGACCAAAGCATGTGATTACATTACCTCTTGGTTCTATGAAAAAAGCATTGCATTCAATGCTGCTCATTATCGTTCCTTTCAGACCATGTTAAAGGCAGTTATGCAACATGGTCCAGGTATATATCCTATACTTTAAATAATTAATACTTAATAGTTTAATACTTGTTTTAGGCTTTTAGCCATTTACCTAATCTTACATCCTATAATCTTATGTGACTAAGGTTTCAAGGCACTCTCGTATCACAAGTTGAGGGTGAGTCTTTTTTAGAAGCAAGTAGAGAAGACAAAAGAGTATATAGATCAACGTAAAGTTAATTGGATTAGGTGTGTATGTGTTCGGTGTTCTTTTTCACAAAATTTCATCCTTGTATTATTATATATTCCTTTCAAGTCTCAAGGTGACAGTGATACTGACGGCAACAGTGTTTCATTATATTTTTATAGGTATAGGTGCTTCATCATACCTGATTGGTGGACTGATGGCAAGGGTCGCACCCTTGTCAACTTTTTGATGAACTGTCCAACCGGGACATTTTTTTTTTAAATCTAATGATGGATGTGTGCATGTAAAGAGTGCAAACTTAATTCTTGAAATGCTAGAGAAGGTGATTGATGAAGTTGAGGAGAATAATGTAGTTCAGGTAATTATTTAGTTTTATATCTATAATTTGTTAAGTATTTTAACTTGTTTATAATGCAAGTTCACCTTATATAAACTTAATATATGTCATGGTCTTTTCTTTCTTTCTTTTTTAAGTCAAAACTGACAGTGCCTCCAACTATGTGGATGTGGGAATGAAGTTGATGGTAAGGAGGCCACATTTGTATTCGACTCCTTATGTGGCTCATTGTATTGATCTGATGTTAGAAGACATAGGCAAATTGCCCATTGTGAAGAAAACTATGGTGGATGCTAAGGTGATGATAGTTTTTATATATAGTTACATACATGTCCTTCATCTTATGAGAAGATTTACTAAGAAAAAAGATTTGATTAGACCTGCAGTGACCTACTTTGCCACAAACTTCTTGAGCTTAGAAAGCATTAATAACTTGAAGCCAAAGTTGAGGACAATGTCCCACTATTTGAATTGGATGAACAATAAATGGTCAAAAAGGCCTGAGGGTAAAGAGCTGAAAGGATTGTATCACGCACTAGCTTCTGGAACCACATCCTCTTTTGTTCAAGATTATGGCTCCACTTGTAAAGGTTTTGAGGGCAGTGAACAATGACAAGAAGCTAGCTATGAGATACATCTTTGAGGCTATAGTCAAGGCTAAAGACAAGACTCAAGCCAATCTAGTAAGGAATGAGAATCAGGCCACTCATATTTGGGGGATCATAAACAGTAGATGGAGTTCTCAGCTTCACCTACCTTTGCGTGCATCGGGATATTACCTCAACCCATCCTTCTACTACGACCATGGCATTAAAATTGAGCGCAACAATGATATAAAAAATGGTCTAATGCATGCCATCAGTAGGTTATATGATAGAGATAAGGCTGATATGGTGGTAAATCAGACATCTATTTACAAACATGCTGGAGGCTTGTTTGGCAATGACCCAATAAGCAAAAGAAAAACCTTAACTCTTTGTAAGTGTTTTATGTTATTCTATGTTTTAACTTTTAACTTTTATTTTATAATATTATAATTTTTTATTTTCTAACTTTAATTTTATTCAACTTTTGTAGGTGAGTGGTGGATTAACTTTGGGGCTGAAGCCCCACATCTTCAAATATTCGTTATTAAGGTCCTTACTCATATATGCAATGCATCTCCTTGCAAGTGCAACCGGAGTGTCTTCGAGAATGCAAGCTACTTAAATATTAAGATTTAATAGTTATTAGTAATTTAATATACATTCATTGTATTCTAAATTTATAAATAATTTTTCTTTCTAGATCTACACTGAGAAGAGGAATAAGATGCACGTTAAGACATTGAGCGATCTAATATACGTTCAATACAATCAGCACCTTCATCGTCGACATGAGGATCGTTTGAAAATGCCAATGTGTACAGATCTCATTCTGTCACGAGAGATCGACGAAAGTGATGAGTGGATTGTTTATGAAGATGCTAGAGATGATCTAGTGCATCAAGGTGATGACCTCACCTGGTTAGATGTTGAGCTTGCTAAAGAATCAAGGGAACATGATGCTCCATCTACTAAGCAACACCAAAGGCGAGGGATGGGGCAAAGGGGGAGCCACATTTCTCAGTCTTAAGCTCATCAAGAACCAGATGAGGATATTGGAGAAGAGCAGGGCAATGAGGAGATTGAGGAGGAGGATGTCTACGTCTCTGAGGGAGATGATTCTGATGACGATCTTGATCTTCCTGATAAGGAAGAGGTGTAGGAAAATGATGCTTAAATCTTAATAGTTAACTCTAACATTTGCTTTACTTTATTTATAAAACCGTTGTTTGATTGTTTATTGTTTCTAGATTTATAGGAAGATGATGGCGATGATGATGAAACCACAGCAGATTGAGGGAGTAATCCCTGCTACTCCCTTATTTGATTGTTTATTGTATTTGTATGCTTCTCAACTTACTTCTTTAGTATGATTGTTTGATTTAACCTTAGGTTTTTATTGTTGACAAGTATTTATTTATATCTTTAGATTTTTATGTTTTCTTCTTCTTCTTTTTTATAATTTTTGGGATTTTTTTTTTAATTTTTTCTTTTTAAAAAATTTAAAATACTCATTTTTGCTCCTCAACACCTAGTCGCAATGATGAAGCGATCAAATTGGCGCCCCCTCTCACGCCCTTTAGTCTTCAAAGCAATTTACACGAAGGACTTTCTTGCACCTGCAACTACATAGATAGAAGGTTTTTCACGTGAATGGAGAGTGACATTAAGAGTTGAAATTTGAGGCCCTTGAACCCAAATGTAAGGGCTTCTCCCTCCCTAGTGATAGATTGAAAAGTTCTCCTTATCGGATGAAAGAAGCTTCACTCCCCTGGCCTGCTTTGTTTCATTTTCTTTTGCTATTCCTCCGTTTCTTAATCAAGTTCTATCATCTTTGGAAATCTTTTACTTTGGGCAAATGTATGGCATAACTCATGTTTGATGTATTGTAACTGGTGCATGCACGCTGTCCACGATAATTGTGGCAGTTGCCATCCTGCAAATAGTTTGCAGCAATGTGACTTCACATTGTTTGTGGAGTACAAATAATCTATCTTAAGGGAAACATTAAATCAATAACATGCTTCTACCTCAATCATTTTCATTGTTTACATTATACTTTATTGGGTATTGTCATATAGATTTTCTTTTCTAACCAATGTTACATATTCATTGGCATGAATATGAGGTTTCATTTCCAGCAAACAAACAACTGTGAATGTGAAACCAGTGATACTGATAATCAAAAAGTAGTTGTCTTAGCATCTGCCGCACTAACTTCTTTACTACACGGTGAATTTTGTTTCACAGGGATCTAGAATGCATGCATAAACTTGCTTCACTGGAGTTGCAGAGAAAATGCTTATAACAAGCTTTGATTCAATGCTCAGTACTAATTGGCAAGAAATGAACAATAACTTTGTTATGAAGCATCAAAACAAATGATAGCATCTCTCAGTCATGAACCATAAGTGGTTTGTACAAAGTTAGTAGCTTGCATTAGTTTGCTTCTGACAAAGTAATTTTGTTAACAATGAATAAGAGCAAGACTCAGATAATTAGTCACAAGATACCTACAAGCGACAATAACAAACAGTCAAGATTCACTACAACCAGCAAAAGAATTGGTAGGGCATCCCATAGAATATTACTTTTCTTATAAGAGATGGGAAACAGAGTGTACAAACTCTCCAAGTCACTTCACCTTTCCATCGATAAAACTTTCCTCTTCCACATAATGGAGTGAAAGGCTCAATTTTCATTATTAACATTGTTGCCAGAGGTGGATAAGAAAAATAGTAGATACTCCAGAGCAATGATAAGAGCTAGCTAAGGAAACAACAAATAAAACAATAGAGTAAGGCTCCAATGTCCCTATAGGTGATACAAAACTGGGTCAGTAGTCCTTCAAAAATCAGCTTGATCCACCAAAAGGTTCAAGCACTCCTCTTTCCATGCATGATGTTAAAAGCATCAGTCAACTGGTACCAGCGGTAGTCTTGTAGAGAGAAAATCTGGAGCTTACCTATTGGATACAACTGTATGTCTGTATGAACTGGCCTTGTTCTAAGCTCGTGCTATCCACATATGGATATGAAGACGACATGGATATAGGTAACAGATATGATCTCAGCATTTTCTAAAATTCATAACTATAACATAGGCATACATAAAGAAAACAATGACAAAACTCCACTGTGGAATGGAAGCTTAAGGAAGCATGACAGATTTCAAAAGAGAGTAATCACTTTTCCAAATTCTATATTTCATTGTGCTTTTACTAATACCTCCACAGGTGAATTTGAACGAAGCAACTTCGAGAGAATCAAGTGCTGAGATCTCAAACCTCGTAGACTAAGAACATATTTTACACATGAAAGAAATGTTAACTAGAATTCTGTCAAATCAAAAGCAGGGAGAAGAATCTAACACATAAAGATCCTCCTCATCACCAAATACATTATAACCAGCAGCTCTTATCACTAACAATACCACATAAGGACATAGACTTCTACAGGAATTACGAAAGCAATTCCTAGCAAAATGGAGCCAATATTACATGAGGACCCTGAATAATAGAACATAACTTCTATATCGCTTGGCCATTACATATCATGCAAAGCCTATATATGCTCAAAATAGATATACATGAGAGACAAACCAGACCCACTCAGAAGTATCTACTCAACCTTTGGTCCTCGTGATTGTGATGCTGCCTTTTCCCCCTTCAGTGCGGATTTTTGTTTTCACAACCACTGGCTTCCCAGAAAAAGCAGATGTTGGATAAGAAGGCGAGGAGGGGTCCTCCTCATCCTTCTTGTGCTTTGATCTTGATGGAGGGGGAGTAAGGATGCGCCGATTAATATCCTTCAAAGTTACATCTCCTTGCACTCCACAGGGTTTGATGAGGGCAAAGGGATAAGCAACCGAAGTAGACAACTTTGTTGGAGTTCGCATACAGGACTTCCTACCTGGTACTACTATAATACGAGTTGTAAATGGTCAAATAACAGAGAGAAGCAAACAAAAAAGAACATTTACAGGAAAAGCAGTTTAACAAAAATTGTTGTTTATACTTCCAGTAGAGTATTACACATACCTTTGACAATGCTACGAGGAGTTGGGCTAGGAGATACTTGCATGGTACCAGATTCCACTTCTGGAGGGATGTTGTAGAACTCTGGAAGAAAAAAAAAACAGTGATCCAAGGTTTAATATGGTAACATTTTATGAATTTGGAAGAAAAGAACAGAACTTAGAGCATAAAACGAAACATCTTCAATCTCCAAAAGATAAAAAATCATCTTCATGCACCTGAAATATCAATTTGATCATCAGATATTCCAGAAGCATTCCTGGCAGTCCAAGCATCAACAGTATAAGAATAGGGTAAAAACCATTTAAGGTGGCAAAAACTAGTCAAGAGTTCATTCTCACAAGCATACATTTCATCAGAGCTGATATTCATATCTGTGTTGTTAAAGCAAGTCTCCAGCCAACCCTCTGATGACTGATCCAGACCCTCGTTACCAGAAGTGCACCTATCTTCTAACATAGACTACACATTCAGAATGGTCATTGAGTATTATACCATTTGAAAGAAGAATAATCTCAGGAGAGACCAACCAGAAAAGCTAGAAGCCCACTGTAAATTTTCAGGTAACACATCTTCAGGTACTGACCCCTCCATCAACAAGTTCTCCCTATCCTAAACATGAAATCAAAGTTTAAGTAGCAAGCCACAAGCACAACAAAGTAAGAATGATTATACTGTCTATGAGCCTTCTGAAACACATTTAGTGAGAGACTTTCCTAAGAGGATATACCAACCTTTGATTTTACAAATGCAGACTGCATTTGTTCATCACAAATGCCAGGATCATCAGCGTGAGAATTAAACTGTAACATGCGCCTTCTTTTTAACTGTGAAGACTCTCTAAGTTCTCCCGAGACCTTGTTCATCATATCTGGGTTTCATTCTTCAAGTTAAGAAAAGATAAATGCCACAATTCAGGTATATCTAGAAAGCTACTACTTTTTTAGAAGAAAAAGAAACATTACCGCCGCTACCAGAAGCATGATAGTCAATATCAGTGCAAGCCTTAATTGGAGTCGTTTCATCAAGCATAGACAGCAGATCATCTTCAGTGTCATTTGCACCATCCCATAGGCAGGAAGGGATGTCTATTCAAATAAGAAGATTAGACAAGAGCCACAATTGAGGAGCAAATAACAAAAGAATCTTAGGAAGACATACCAAGAGCAGGATCTTTTTGTAGATAATAATCATCAGGTTGCCACGGCCATGGCTCATTACTGCCAATTCACATTACACAGACACAGCAGAAGCTAAGAGTTCATTGTTTTGGTTCACTGAAAGCTTGAAATTCAAGTGAAAGAAGAAAATGCAGAGCAGTAAAATCTGCTCGATAATCCCACTGGATCAAATGCAAGCAAAACTTAGGAAGTGTAAGACAAATTCGGGCTCGAAATAAGATTCTTTAACTGCATTTAATATTGATTAAGGACAGCTTATTACTTATTATTTCACATTCCACAGAGACGACAGTAAGGTGCTCATCATAGAAGCCAAAGTTCAGCACTTGGAAACATAAATTGAAGTGAAGAAGAAAATGCAGACTCGTAAAAATGCTCGACACATATCGGTGAAAGAAATCAGCAACATTAGACTAAGGAATCTCCAAAATATAAACACCCATTGGATTAAACGCCAGGAAAACTACGAGCACGCAGATTGAAGCTTAGAGCGTAAGATTCTCGACTGCAATTTCGTGAGTACATCAGTCAAGTAATAAAGGGTACAAAGAAAATAAATAATCTACAAAATGCACATCATTCCTAAGTCGGAAACCAAATGAAATAGCATTCACAATGGAAAAACATTAAAACAAAAGTAAAGTAGGAGGATGCAGATCTAGTATAGAAGAACAAGTATTTCTTATCAGATTCTGAAAAAGGAAACACAGCAAACCATCAAATATAGACAAGAGAAAAATAAAAAGCACGTCTAGTATTCTGATCCAAACGACGAAAGAAGCAAATAAATAGTAAAAATGAACAATTTCTCATTATAAAAACAGAAAGAAAAACCAGTCCAAAGTTCCAAAACAAGCATTCCATCAAATCTCAAAACCCAAATCAACTCATCCAGAAACAAATCTACCCAAATGAAACAAAACAAGAAAATGCAAAAGGAATCAAAGACAAATCAAAAGCAGCCAACAACACCCATTTCATCGCTTATATGACAAAACAAAACCAAGTAAGAAACGAAGAAATACCCACAAATCAAACCGACATCAAAATCTCTTGTTTTTATGAGATACATCCACTCCCCAATAAGAATCAAAATCAATCCAAAAGCAGTTACAGAGCATCTGCAACTTACTTATCATTAGCATAATCCATTGGGTCTGTGTAAAGATCGCAGTGAATGTTGTTTCACTACTTCCAGCACCACCACCACCACCACCAAATTTAGTCGTTAGAAGGAAGACATTGAAGTTCTTTCACTCGATTAACGTGCAAAAGGACCAAAGTGGCTTCTCTCCCTGCTCCTTGGTCCGTCTGTTTAATACTGGGAGCATGGGAGAGAGAGTGAGTGAGAGAAGGGGCAGGTTCCGTTACTTGTGGGATTATAATTAATCTCTCAATAATCAATTATTAATCGTACCAAAATTAGTCTGAGAGAAATTTGACTAATTTTTTTATCCCAAGTAAAAGACCGAAAAAGGAATTTTGAGTCTTTAATACAAGCCAATGAAATTCAGATATTTGTGTCTCAACCTTCCGTCCATCCAATCACCTTTTCAAGGAAATTATAAATACGTGGGCCAGCCACACATGGATCAACCGAGGATATTGTTTCATCACAATCACAACCAGCATGCTTGGTGAAATGGTGGGGGCCATCTACAGAAAATGTCACGCAATGCAGGTGATGGAAATGGGATTAGACATGGACAGGTCGGCCGACATAAAGTACAACGTTTATACCGGCTGCTAAAAGTACATGTGGATCCCAATTGGTTGATCAAACATTCATCTACCGGACCCATTTCAGGCAATGTCGAGAGATCTCATGTGGTAGGTAATCCAAACCCTCCGACTGAATGTTTCGTGGTTTGTCCTTTTCTAACCAGTCAGATGAATATATCTTTTTATATTTCAGTGAGAAGGAAATAAATGTAAGAATTATCAAAACGGATAAGTTTTGAGCGACGGCTTATCCAAGTTGGGGCACACAAACTAATGGTTAAATCACCAGGAAGGTAGGGCCCACATGTATTTTTGCTGTGAGTCTAGATCCTTGGATTCTTGGTAAAAGGAAAATGCTAGAAATAGTGAAGATGAATACATAGATGTATTTTAACTTAGAAAATAATTTTCTGTAACTTGTAGCTTATAACATTCATAAGCCTCTGTAATTAAGATTTAAGTTGCATGTTATTACATGGTAGTACTTGCAAACAAGAAGTATAATGTCAAATTACTCAAGTCCAATGGAGTGGATTGCTCCCATGAAAATAAATAAATAAATAAATTACTTGCTTCGGGAATTTAGTTTTTACATGTAAGACTCTTAAAATGCATTTTCTATGAAAATCAATATCCATTCATTTCCTTGCAATCCAACAGTCCCTCAATGAGCATTTAGGAGCCTTTTTTATTTCATATGCTACTACTTCTATGTCTTTGAGTTCTAAGGATGCAATAACCTAAGTATGGTGGATGAACCATTAACGGGCAATTAGAAAGTGACTAATGACTTGAATTTCTTAAATGGCAATTTATAGGTATCAAATGATTGTTTTGACAATTTCGAACAATTGAGGTCATTTTGAAGATAAATTGCTAATTGGAACCTATGTTTGTGGTAGGATGGATGGATGAGGCCATGGATGGGCTAAATTAGATTTTCTCTTGCTCAGTTAACTATTGAGGTTTTATAGGAAATGAGTGAAGATTACCACTATGGGAAATGATAAACAGTGGCTCTTTAACAAAGCCTCAAAGTGAGTTTCTCTCTGAGCCTACCACATGTTTCATTTTACCATAGTAAATGGTTAAAACCTCAATCACTCACAAAGGTTATGGATTTTTTAGGTCACGACTCTCTTAGCGTGTCCGACAAATCAATTTTTAGAATTGCACTTAAATGCACATGTAACCATCAAATCTTTTTGTTACTGCTAATTATAGTCACAAGATAATTGATCAATTTTTTGAGAAAGTTGATCATTTGTGGGATAATTGAATTCCAATTTTCCCCAAATAATTTAAAGATTCTCATTTCCTTTATATCCAATGGAAAGTTAATTAAATCAAAATTAAAGCTCAAAAGTAGTTTGTTAAATTCTAAAACACTTGTTATAGATCTGGTTATAAAATTATTTCACATAAAGATCATGTTTTAGTTTCTCTACCTTTGCTCGAATATTTTAAATATTTGCCTTACTGGTTTACTTCTAAATCAAAAGTTTGAGACTACAACACTAAGGGAGTGATAAAGTAAGGCTCTCTCTTTTTTTGGTTTAACCTAGCCTCAAAGTGAGCCTCCCTCTTAGCCTCATGATAGTTAGCAATTATTTTATAACTATAATTAGCACGAACAAAAAGATTTCACAGTTACAATTGCATTTAGGTAAAAGGAAATAAAGTGAGGCTCTTTTAACTTAAAGTGAGTTTCCCTCTAGTCCTACCACATATCCCATTTAACAGCCCATTCTAGTTAACTCCTTTTAATATTATGTCATTCTAACATTTTGAGCCATTTATTCTGTATCCAAATTAATATTGATAGGACATTATTTGATGGAGAATGTATTTTTGGTCATGTCATATTTGAGGTGGAGTTGGCGGATAACCCAGAAATCAGTGATTTTTTTTTCTTTTACTAGCAAAGGAAATACGAGTTGTCTATAACCAACCATGCTACACAATTATTACCCCAAGTTAGATCTTGCTTATTAAATTAAGAGAAAGTACACTTTTGTGTTTGGAACTATTCGCTTATGACACTTTAGTTCCTAAAGTTTCATAAAACAGTTTAGTTCCTAGAACTATTGGTTTGGGTTGCACTTTAGTCTTTTTGTTTAGTTTTCCTCAGCATAACTAATAATTGGGCCCCATAAGCAACAATTCAGGCCATAACTAAACTATTTTTCTAGAACTTTAAGGATGAATGTATCATGTTGAATAATTTCAAAGGCAAATGTACTTTTCATGGGCCAATCCTCAGTACTATTGATGAAAAGTTAACAAAAAGAGCAAAGTGCAACCTAAACTTATACTTTTAGGAACTAAATTATTTTTTTGAAGTTTTAAGAGCTAAAGTATCATAAATGAACAATTTCATTGCCTAAAGTGTGTTTTTTTTCTTAATTTAATATGTAAATTTGCTTGGTCTTTGTATAGATGAGGCATGTGCCAAGGTCAATTCCTCATTTGATAATTGTAGGCATCTAATACATAGCCTATAAATGATAGTTATATAATAAGATAGTAGCTGTCAATATCCATCACAAAGCCTCACAAATCAATGGCTCATAGTTGTGCAATGACTAAAAGCCTAACAAATTGAATGGTTGAAACAAGAGGACTCCACTTGTACTTTTAGCTGCTCATGTTTTTTGAAAAAAAAAATATGCTAAGAGATTATTAGATCATGGAATGAGTTTTGAGTTTATAAATGTCCTAGAATGGGTGTATAAAAATGGCATTGGACATAGTAGTAGGATTGCTAGGTGAAAGGTTTACATTATGAGTTTGTTGTCACCAATTGATCAAGATAGGACAATGATAAGCAATATTTGTCCCCATTTGCTTTAAATTATTAAACGGTCATGATAGGAAAAGTGAGTTATGTTTTCTTTGAGAAAACATCACTTTTTGAAAAAAATTTAGCATACTCAATTGTTCCCACACATCTGAGGAAGGAGTAGGAGCTTCTTTAAAACTAGTGGAGTTTACGTGTTATTTTGATATGTGTGTGTGTGTGTGTGTGTATATATATATATATATATATATAAGGGGGAGATTTATATTATTTTATTACACATTTTGACTGACTTGTTAGAAATTAATTTCAATCCACTTGCTAGTTCCTATAGATCTCCTTTGTATACATGGAACTCAACTAAATTAGTCATCCACTTTACTAACTTATGCAAATTTAACAAATCAATTGCATTCTATTAAAGTCAACAAAATGTATCATATAAAATAAAATAAAATAACCATATAGAGTTATTCTTCCTTGTCCTTCTTTTATTTCTAAATTGTATTGGTTGTTGTTGAGTCAAAAATTAGAAACAATTGTACATAATATGGAAGAAATATGTGCTACTTGTTATTGAGTCAACAATCATAATCCACAAGGCTGCTTCTTTGAGAGTTCCTTCAATTAGTATCATATCATATTTAGTAATTCCGTAGCAAAAATATAATAAAGTCAAAGAAAAGGGGTCATGTTTAATGTAATCTATTATTACAAATTGTAAACTATATAGACACATATAAAATCTATTATTAACAAATCATGAAAAAAATTATTGTTATATCAATGTTATATGACACAAACCACAAAATTTCTATTTTCTTATAAGGTCATCAGGGCAAATATATTTACAAATTAGGACCATGATAGAAGTTCTATTTAGATATAAGGTAGTGATATATGTGACCCTTAGCTTTTGCTAATGAACCCCCTTTAAAAGGGCAGTGATATATGCGTCTTTTGTTTTTCCTTATGAGCCCCTCAAAAATGGTTACAAACAGCTATAACTTTAGGTGGGTCAATGTTTTTAGAAATCTATATTATTCATGATGTTTTCCTTTGGTTAGATCAGTCATGATCCAAAGTTCTATTCCATTGGATTATCTTAGCAACTTCTCCCTTCAATTGTAAAGTGGACTATGAAACATTCAGCAGTTCATTTTTCATTTCAAGAAAGAAATAGGTAGGATCATCTAGTGAATGTGAGTTTTAGAGTATGAGCCATCTAAGCAAAGGAAAACAATGTAAATGGTTTTGAAGTTAAAAAATTTGCCCTTAAGCTAAAGTTGTAGCCATTCATGTCATCTATTAAAGGGATCACAAGGAAAAACAAGGGGCACATATATTAATATTGTTTTTAAACTTTTGGGCTGGATTTACAACCTATAACAATCATTTTACTAAGTTCTTAATTGCACCCTATCCTCTCTCTCTCTCTCTCTCTCTCTCTCTCTCTCTCTCTCTCTCTCTCTCTCTCTCTCTCTCTCTGTGAGAGAGAAAGAGAGAACCTTGGTTTTCTTAGTTCCATGAAATTGCACTCTAGATCTTGAATATTGATATACGTGCCTCCTAGCATCACGATTCAATCATAGACCATAATTTTAGATAAAAACTAAACCATTTGTTGAACTCTGCAATCTTAATCACGAGGGGATTGCCAATTTGAGGGAACTAAGAAAACCCCTACACTCATGTGCATTTTGGTGCTAAAAATAATCACCCCTTTCACTTCTCTATTCATTATACAAAGAGATTTCTCCTTGCATGGAATATAGAAACAATTGTAGAGTAGGAGACTTCCTTGTTTTGCTAACAAAATAAGCTTTCTAGCAAGCAATTAGCCTAGAATCAAAACAAGTCTTTCAAAATAAGCAAGTAAATTTTTTAATCACAAATCTAAAAAAATATTTTCTATTCTAATCTAAGAGTCTCTGAGGAAGACACATTGTGCGAGAATGCTACACCCTTGGACGACCAATGGTATTGGTCTTATCATAAATTCTAAAATATTATTTATAGATATAGTTAAAAATCTAAGTAAAAACTAAATTCTCATCATAATCATGTTTATTTATAGGACTTTTCTCTAAATGTTTCTTGACTATTCCAATATTTACTTTGTGACTATGGCTGGGATTGGAGATAGTTGGAAACAACAAATTCATTGTCCTTTAATTGTAAATAATATGCTTCAAAAGAAACCAAATGATTATAGCAAAAAGTTTTGACTTGGTCACAGTTCAAAGAAGTGCCCTTAACCATGATTCCTTGATTTAATCAAGTACCTCGTGAACTATCACAATATAAGTAATTGTTTGGGAGTTCTCAGTTTAATTCCCCAATTTCTTCCTAAATAATTTAAACTTGATAGAGTCACTCATTTTTGTTTGATAAGTGCTAATTTATTGAAACATTTTCAAGTAGATCCCAGAATTTGATGTGCTCCAAACTATTAATCTATGCATTTCATGTCTTAAAATTTCACATATAAAATCTCTGTCATTACACAATCCTAATAGGGTGTTACATAGAAAATTTTGTGCCATTTCATTTGTGCCCAAAGTGAATATTTAAGACCCCCAAAGAAGGATTATACAAAGATCATAGTCACAAAGTTGGGATTTGGAAAAAGGTCAGCAAGAAAAAAGTTGTAAATTTTAAATGTAAAGAAAAGAGATGAAATTTTTTGCAAAAAGGTAAAGAAAATGTAAAAAGTTTGGGCGAAGAAAACGGTTAGAAAATTGAAAAAAAAAAATCAAATAAGTTAGAATTTTTTAATTATAAAAAATAAAAAGTAGATATACAGTCTACCTAACTACTTCTTAAGTGAAAACATATATTATTATGATTGTCTTAGAAGAACTGCCACAAACAAAACCTATAATAAATAGGTACTGAAAAACGTGGAAGAGAAAATAGTCAAAGTAAAAAAAATATTAAAATGTATTAAAAAAGAAGAAAGCATTGACTAGAGTTGCAAAGATAAGCGATTTGAAAGTTAGGATTGTGATGTTGAAAAAATTACAAAAAAAGAAAAAAAGTTAATGATAAAAATTGTAAAAGAAAATCATAAAAACATGCACTTATAAAAAGAAAAAGAAACCTAAAAAACTGAAAACATATCAAGTATTTGATAACAATGACGGTGATGACTATATCTTCTTCTTCGGTCAGCAGTGGCTCCACGTGCTCGAGCAACAAGAGAAGAGGGTGCCAGTATCAAATAAGGCTCCAGTGCAAGATAGTTCCCTGCAAAAAGCTGGTAAGGAAGGTGACCAGTTTTGTCATTCTGCTCTTCTGCAAAAGGGGAGAGAGACAGAGAGAGAAATCAGGCAGGAATTTATATATCCATTACTAATATAGCAATTAGCATAATTTAATCTGGAAATTAACCATAAGTAGCCATTAGGAATGAACGGAAATGGATAAAACCAGGTGGCCAAGGGACCCACTTCCGTATGGCCGGTAAAAGGGAACCACTTTTTAGTGGTGCGCCGCTTTTAATGCGGGGAGCGTGCCGGCCAAGCTCTGCATTTTAGACCTTCCGTACCATTTTTCTCTTTTCTTTTTCTTTTGCTCTTATGGGGACTCTCAATTTTGATAACGGCACTCCCTTTTTGCCAAACAACGTTTCTAGTTTTACTTATCCTGGGACTGGAACACTCTTTAACAGCTTACTCGTACCGACAGAACAGGAATGCGGACGTCTTTATGGTTTCTTTGGTCGGTTGCTTTGAATCTCCCCAGCAGCGGACATGGCTGATATGATGGCAGCCGTTGCTCTCATATTCCCACTCCCATCGTAGCTTTTCAAGCTGATTTTCCCACCCCACGATAATGCAGCAACCTCATCTTTCACTGCACCAGGGCACTTCTACATAATGGCTCCACGTCGAGTGATGAAAAAGTGCATCTATATGCATGCTGGACTCTACCAATTGGCATGGTCTTTGGGCTACTACAAGTTCAGTGAGCAGTTCACCAGTCGGATGAACAGGCAAGATCAACCAAACTGCGGTGGCACACGAATGACGGACCATCGGGTCACGCTTTAGGTTTGGAGTTCTCCTGACCAAGTAGACAATTCATCTGATAGCAGACACTGACGAGGAGGCGGAGCAACCCAAACCTCAAGCATACTTGAGGGAGGGGATCGAGTGGCTGACGGACTGGCCAAGTCTGCTGCAATGAAGGCAATTTTTATTGGTTTAGTAACCCTCTTGGTTTATAGAACTTCTATTACTGCACCATAAGGGCAACTACTTGCCGAGAGGTCCAAGAAATACGTATGGAGGAAATGTGTGACTAATACTTGCTTATTTTGGTGTATTATAGACTCTATTTCATGGTGCAACAGTAAAAGTTGTTGTCATGTAACCTTAAAGTCACGGGTTCAAGAAGTAGAAATAGCCTCTTGAATTAATACAAGATAAGACTGTATACTATAAACATTTGTGATCTACTCCTTACTAGGATCCTGCATAAGCAGGGTTTGTGCAACAGGACCGTCCTTTTTTATAGACTCTTTATTTTTCCTTTTTATCACATTTATCTTTCACACAAAAAACGATAGACAATATGTTGCGCTGGTCTACTTATTGTAAGGACTTGGCCAGCTCCCGGTCAATGAGGATAGATCTGAACCTAACTAGATCTGAAGTGCATGGTTTTCTATATTGACAATGACGAAGCTGGAAAAGAGATGGTGGACTTGTTTATACCAATCACGTGCAGCAGCAGCCATGGTGATAGTCGCTGGAAAAGGAGGATCGATTGGTTTGAAATGGATTTGTTCACTCACTAGGTGTAGTCGAACAGGTGACTTTGTGGTGAACTAGAGGTAATAGGTGAAGGAAAGAAAATTCTCTAAATACTAAAAAATTCTTTTATGAATGGGCTTTTTCCATGTTGGGCTTGTCACCATAGTTAAATTATGATTGGGTTCTTTGACCAGTCAGTTCGTAATCTGCCTAGTCAAAGTCATCGACTTGTTTTGGTACTAAAAATATCCTCATCTCTCTCTCTCTCAAGTGCACGGCATGGGTGTAGGCTTGTCGACAGCCCTTGGATTGAAACTGAAGGTGGAGATGGCTTGTCCAAGTGGAAATTAGTCAAATGTCTTGAATAGTGGATTTGGTTTTCTTTAGCTAGTGGTCGACCAAACACAAGATGGATTTCTATATTGATCACCTAAACAAATGATTTGGATGGTTTAAATTGTTTGATCTGGTTGGGTTACACTTAAAGTTACCATGGAGCTTATTAGTGGCATATGCTTACTTAAGTTTACCTAGTATTATGCATAAATATGTCTTAGGTGATGCTAGGACCTTTAGATCTAGTGTAAAATCAACTAATGGACCTGATTAGAGATGAGTTTAGTCTACTCCTTAAATATCATTGAGAGAATTAGAATTAGATACGATTTTTCTATTTCTCTCCTCTCCTATGCACTAACTCTCAAGGAAAAACAAAAAGAAAGAAGGGAAATACATGTTCTTCCTCTCCTTTTATGATTGGTGCTCCATCTTTGTAGATTTGGTCTGATCAAGTTGGAGATACATCATTAGAAGGCCTAGCAACGAAGGTTTCTCTGTTACTTGTAAGTTCATCATCTTGTATTTTCTCTTGTTCTTAAAGATTATTTAGATCCATGGTGCTTGGAGAAACTCCATTGCTCAATGAAGGTAAGTTATGTCTTTGTTGATTTTGACTGATTTCATTTATGCTAGATCTATTTGCTAATGTTCCTTGATAATAATGGATGTTACTTAGTTGCTATTTTGCATATGAATTGAGATTGAAGGTCAATCTTGGCCAACATATAGTGCATTCTGTTCTTGCATAGTTGGTAAGAAAATTGGGTCTCTGCCTTGTTACACCATATTGGAATCAAATTTGTCTAGTAGTATTCTTGGATCCCCTAGAGTTATTATGATGAATTTTAATGTACTTGTTCTCTAACCATTGCCATAGTTAACTTTTGATTAGAGGTGATCTAGGGAAGGATGCTCATCATCTTTAGATTCACCTTTTCGCTTTAGAGTTGGGAACTAGGACCAAAGAAACCATAAAAAATATTCTCATTTTAGTTCAAGTTGTTGTGAGTAATCCACATGGATTTCAAAATTATGCTGCCAATTTTGGTAGGTAGCCAATCTAAGGTAGGGCAAACATGATTAATGGATTTGACCATGCAAAGGAGGGGAATGTGATGGTGTTTATCCTTTCCTAATGTACCTTTTCTTCCAAAATTATTAGTAATTGTGTCATTTGTTGTCTATTGTGGCTTAAGTTTTTTCTCTGCTCATTGATGCAACTACCCTTTTGAAGACATCCTAAAAGGATTAGTCACATAATTAAAGTTGTCCAAGATTATGACTAAAAAGAACCAAATTAGAATCACTAAACTTAAGAGAAAACCATATAGCAGTGCTCCCCCATGGCATTAGGAAAAACTAATCCCCATCAAAGCATCAATTAGGCCCAAATGGAAATGAAGATGGCATCCAAGTTTTTCCCAATGCCCTAAGTTATTCAATCTATCTAAGGTCATGCATGCTTTAGCACATTAAGTTTTTGACCTTGATGCTTTATTAATATAGAATATATTTTTGCTAATTTAGAATAATGTAAATCCAAGTAGATGTCTTGTGAAACATAAAAATGTTAGATCAAAATCAACTTTTAAGGGTGATAAAGAATATTTAACATGGTTATATCTTACTTTTGGGCATTTATGGCTCATTACTTGCTTTTTCTTTAAAGTAACATTGCAGATGTAATGCTTGACTTCTGTTTATTTGATAGACCTAAAATTTGTTAAGCATGTGATATCAAGTTCTTAACAGATAGCCAGTAGTTAACATTAATTTGCAATGAATTAGTATCATATATTTTATTCAGATAACTCAGATTTAAAACCTTACCTTACTATATTGTCCTCTTAGTTAAACTTCATTTTCTACCAGCTTTGGTAAGCAAATTAATAAGCTAACATTGTATTTTCTTGAAAATCTTAATGGCAGAGGAAGAGATTTAGGTGTTGTCAATGAATAAAGGAAGAGGAGCACATTTTAGTTTACCTCTTCTTCAACATTGTTGATAATGGTTCTTTATCTCCTAAGAAGATCTTGCCATGTTCAACTAAATTGACTATATGAATAATTAGAAAGTTTAATAACATGTTTGATGCTGAGGTTGAATTCAACAAGGTATCTCTATTGTGGCAAGATTGGATTGAGAGGTGTGCTTTGCTCCAGTATATATCGACATGTGATGGAGTTACACTTCACCCACCCAACACAAAATCTTAGATGCTGTTGAACAGAAGGGATTTGTAGTCCATGTAAATTAGAAAATATGCATCCACATTTGTCTACTTTAATTTGTTTAATGATTTGGCTGCAGTTGCACAGTTTAATCGATTTAATGCTATGGCTGTAGTTATAATATATTGTTTTGTCATATGTTTGTTGTAGGAAATTTCAGTAGTTGAAAAATGTTGGACGAGAACCATACATCATTCATTCACATACAGCATGTGTGTGCTATTGAGAACCTAGTATAAAAAACCTTTATTTACTAGAATTACATTGGATGGCCAACTTAATATTTTTATACATGTGTGTAATTGATTCAGGTTCTATTGACATTTTAGTTTTACATTAAACTAATAGAATTCACATGCACCTATCGCATGTGAGTTAGTAATGTTTAAATTCTATTTTTCAAAATCATTTTTTATATTTAAATAGGAAGTAATTGGGTAGAGATAAAAAAGATGCATCAATTAGTTGTGGTTAGAAATAGAAAAGGTTAAAAACATTGACAACCAATGGAAAAGTAGAATCATCCAATGAGTCGATCATGCAAAGGTAGAGTCCAAGCCAAAGATGTGCAGGAGTGGTTTCACATGAAGCGTGCAAGGAGCCATCCTCTAGAAAAAAATTCACAATCCACTTTATCAGCTTGAAATATAAAGTTAAAGAAATTTGTCCAGTTATTAACTTATACTATTTCCATCCTTTGATTATATGACTTGAAATATTTTTCATCACAAAGAATAAGAAATAAAATAGAATAGAAAGAAGCCATATCATATAGCCATACTAAAGCCAATCTTTCATGGTAATTTAGCTGTGGTATCCTAGATTTACATAACGGACTTCAATTGTAGTTTATCTATGGTTATTCATTCCTTTATATTTGGTACTTCGCAGCCAAAATGCTAAGCAACTAAGCCGTATAAGTAAATGTGTTGGTAATCATTGAAAGGGATGCGAGACTTAATCCATTATGTTGTATTTGGGCTATTTGTGATGCAATATTAAGTGTTTTTTAACATTAATATTTAAATTAAATTATGAGTGCATGATCTTTCAAATTTGAAGATCATTCAAATTGGTAAAGATATAAAGGGGAAAGGATGTGATAATTCCAATTCATGTAATTTTTTACCTTTTTAAAACTAAAATAGAAAGAGAATTTAGATTTCTGCCTTTTGAGTCTTGAGAAAATTAATTTTCAAAAAACATAAAATTGACTATTGAAACCTCAAAATTTGGATCATTCTCAAAAAGAGTTTTTCAAACAACACCAAGGATGAAAAAATTGGAGTTCAGACACGAAAATTTGAATGTCACAAATAGGGGGCTTAAAAATAATAACAGCACTCTTGAAGTTGTTGAGAAGGTGGGACCCATGAGTGGACAATGAGAGATGACTCAAAGAAGGGGGGGGGGGGGGGGGGGGGTGGAGAAAGAGTTGTGCCATATGGTGTTTGATGGTGGTTTGTGGTTGTCTTCTCCCACTAGCAAAACATGACCGTTGAGGGAGAAAACTAGCTAAAATGGAGCCCAATCTTCATTGGTGACGAAAGAATTGACAATTGACACCATCGCCTCTCTCTCTCTCTCTCTCTCTCTCTCTCTCTCTCTCTCTCTCTCTCTCTCTCTCTCTCTCTCTCCCCTTTAACGACAAAAGATCCTCTTCTTCAGTGACACACCTCTTCTTTAGAAATAGTGATAGCAAAATCCACTTCGGCAACTGTTTTAGACAAGGGGTACAAGTCAAATCTGGATAGAAAAGGGCTTTAATGGTGATTGAAGGCCAAACTGGCAAGAAACCCACATCCAGTGACCTATATCCTTTTCTCTAGCGATGACAAACATAGGTTTCTCATCAGAAATTGTATTGGATGAAGAGTGACAAACACTCCCAAGTTTTTCAATTCAATTTTTTAGATTTCACTTGCTGACCGATAGTTGGGAGCTAGATTTATAAGTATCCAACCTCTATTTCTAGATTGGACAATCAATTAGTAGCTAGAAGCATTGATCTGTGAACCCATTAACTCAACCTCTCAAATGTGTTATAGATCTATGGTTAAAGTGATTGATTAAGAGTTTTTCAATAATTCCCTTTGGGTTTTGTTCGTCAATCCATGATCAGAAACACATTTAATTCCAAAACTTTATCTCTTTTACTCAAATCTATTCATCGAAAAGTAGTTAAAATTATACTTGTAGTTGCTAATCTGCAATTAGAAATATAGATCCAAGTTTTTTTTTTTACATCCTACATGCCAATTGATCGCTGGAATAGTGTGATGTGAGATATGTGATGGCCTTCTTCACCTATCAGTGGCAAGAGACAAAACTATAGTATCTCTTGTTCATTAATCTACATCACCTAGTCACGATTAGACGCATCAATGGATCTCAATAGATTTGAACCATTTGATAATAAGTAAGTGGTTCCAGGATTACTAAGTTTTCAATGAATTTGATTTGTAATTGGTTTTGATATGCTGTGGGTTGCGATCTAATTATGTGATGTGCGATTTGATTTGGTGATATTCAATATGATTTCTATAATATGTATTATAACAATTGATACATGATTTATGTTTGATGTGCGAACTAATTATTGATCGTCGATATTGCTTTAATGTGCGATCTATATTTGAACTAAGATTTGGAATTTATCTATAATCTAGATTTTAATTATGATTTTAGTTTTGAGTTGCGCTTTGTATTTTTTATTTGCAATCTATTTGGTTCTTGATTTGTGTTTTGATGCATGATCTGTATTTTGAATTACAATCTAATTCACTATTCATATTTGTAATCCGATTTAAATTTATATTAGTGATCTATTTTTTTTATCTATATTTTGATTTACATGGCATGACCTTTGGGTGGTTTCTTGATCGATGGGAAGTTGTGTTGGCAAAAATGCCTTGTGAGATCTTTTTGCATGAACAACCCTACCAAAGTATCAAGGATGTTTTTGACCAATTTGAGGTCAAGATCGAAAATGGGTGTTCATGTATTTGTTTTAGAAGGCTAAGGTGGCTAGGTGGAAACTATGCAATGATGATAGTAGGGCTAGCAACCCACCCTCTGAAACTTGAGATATTTTATACCCATCCATATAGAGTTGCTAAACTTCACGTGTAGCATTGTGGGAAAGCCACATGTCACAATCTATTAACTAAGTCTCCCCACTTAGCCGCAGAGAATGCAAATCAACCTAGGGTTGTAGAGGAAGCATAGTGGTCTATGATTTTTAGATCTAGGATTTCCAAGGAGGCATTGCCCTTTAGGTGTGTTAGAGCCATTGACACCCTAGGTGATGTAGCATGATGATGCTTTGGATCGTGATGATCAGATATGAGTACTTATGACCGAATGCAATGGCTTGTAACGTCATCTATGACGAGTGTTTGGGACACTAATGAGGCCATGTGAGAAAGGATACCTCCATTGATGAAGTGTTTTAATATTGTATTACAATGCTTTTAAGAGCTTTTAATAGTCGAATGCATCATATTCCTAAAAACTATTTTGCAAATAGCATGAATAATCCTTTCCATGGATGCATTGTGAATTTTTGTACTTATATTGTACATGAAAGGATTAGATGCTTGGATGGTATTGTAATAACCCTACTTTTTAAAAGCTTATTTATTGTAATTCTTATTACAAAGAAAGGGTAAAATATAATTTTTGGTTTTGAAATTCTAAAAAATGAGCTTTTTTATAAAAGTTAAATAAAATATTGAAACCTTAATAATTATATTGTACTCGAAAAGTGGAATTCAATGACACTAAGAACGTTGAAAACAGAGTTCAAATGAGAAAGTTACATTATTTTTAATAGTATGGGCATTTTCATAATTTTATAAAAGGGACCCATTAATACGTTCTAAGATAACAAAATGTCTAAACAAAAGATCCGTTTTTTACAATGACACCCCCTATTGATAGGACTGAAATGTCCCATCCCAAGTTTCTTGCCAATGCGGCAAGCAATTAATGTCGACCACTGCGCACATGCCACCGCCAAGTAGTCTGGCTAACGAAAGTGGTGGGGCAATTGGCATTAAGAGCCGCCCATTCCTACTCCCTCTCACCCTCTCGCTCTCCTCCAATGTGGAAAGCTCGACATGCTACTTGAGGAGGCCGGCATGCTAGAGCCACACTGCCACTCTCCCCTCCTCTTCCTTCTCCCTTGAGACAGTAGAGTCGGCCATGCCCCCCACCTCTCTCTCTCTCTCTCTCTCTCTCTCTCTCTCTCTTGTGCTCAATTATTTTTTTATGTCGATAACCTTTGGTTACTGTTGGTTTTCAATGTTGAACATCCAAATCGTGGCCAATCAGAACAACCCTTGAATTCCTAGTGACAGAAGATCAAAACGCCTCTAGAAATTTCTTGATCAGAGTAGATTTCATCAATGATTGAATGGGGGGATTCTAAATCCAATGGCACTACATTTTTCGGTAGCAGTCCAATTAGATATTTGATCAGCGTTCATTTGAGGTTCAAATTGGATGTGATCCCAATTTGAGAGTCCATTGTGTGATCTGCAAGATAATTGTTCATCACAATCCTCATGAAGCGAAGAACAAAACCCATCAATAGAATATTTAATAGTGATCTAAAGTTGAAAGCAATGCATGGTCGTGATTGCATTGATATATGACCATTTTGACCATCCATTGTCATCTAGCCCTTGATCTAACACCAAATGTTAGATCTATGATCAAATACATAAACCCCCACATGATCAACCATTAAACCCATATCTAAGACATATATGACTCTTTATCATGATCCAACTTTTAATTGGCCACTAGATGCTTAGATTTATGACCAGTCTTACCCTTTAAGATAATCCAACCTTTGATAAGCTACTTAGGACCTAGATCTACGATCAATTTGAGCTTTCAAGTAGATCTGACCATGAACATTAGACAATCTAATCTATGATTGATTTGACCTCACACATTGATTTGGCCATAGATTAGCGATATAATACCTTGATTCATGGTTGATCTAAGTATTCACCCTAATCTAATCATAGATCCATCATCAAAATCCCAAAACAATGACATATGTGGCCCTTTTTTCCATAATTTGACTATTGATTAATGATCAGGTGCTTAAATTATAAGATTGGGCAATGATCCAATGACAAAGAGTTGGTGCAACCTTGATTAGAGGCACTCAGAATCGAAACAAGCCACCTCAGACACTACACCATACTTGGATTTTTGCGATTAGAGATAAGGTTACTACCAAAACTTATTTAAATTAATTGAATTTTATTTGTACTTATATTATGCCTATTAAATTGTAGAAAACCTAGGAAATAGGAGTGATTAAGATGGATTGGACCCCAGGAAGAGTAATTAGGCTACTTGAACTATTAATGTTTCATCCACATAGACATCTCATGTGCATAGATATCTCTCTCTCTCTCTCTCTCTCTCTCTCTCTCTCTCTCTCTCTCTCTCTCTCTCTCTCTCTCTCTCTAGGAATAGGCCCCCCCAACTAATAATGTAAATGTTTGAATATGTGTATATGATGACATCTACCTCAACCATTTAGTGCACTCCAAGAAGTTCTAGTGAAATGATTAGCAGGTGGAATCCCTAGTAGTACAATGAAAGTTGTAAGCTCTGTTGGGGTTAGGGGTGGGTGGGAGTAATTGTCTATCTTTGGCCTCTGTGATAGAATCAGCTAGGTAACTTGCAAGGTTGGGATACATATATCATAAACCACCTTTAATCCAACTCTTACGACTTGCCACTTAGCTATGTTATTGATTACTCTGCAACTAAAACAATATATGATGTTGCACCATGTTTTCTTATTAAACCATGTGGTCCTATATGGCTTACTTTTGGAGGGTTATAACACTAAACAACAGTTTCAAATATGTAAATAATATAATAGAAAAGAATATCTAAGTTCTTACTTTTATGGGATTTTATTAACCAAAGAAAACATGGGATCTTGACATATAATTAGTCAAAGGATGATTTATGTTCATGACTTTAGCTTATCTTGATCAAATTATAGAAAAGATTCAAATGAATAAAAAATTTAATTTTATGAGCAATAGTAGGAGGAACTTCTCTAGCATTGTTAGATGAGCCTTCCCTTTCTTGCGTGTTGCAAGTTAGTTAGTTTTTTGTATGGTAGATACAAACACCCTTGCATAGGCTTAGAATTGTAGTCACTTCTAGTAAGAGACTCTTAGCGTTGAGATTCCCAGTTGCACCATTGTACCGCAAGGCTTTGGCACATCATACGTGTTTAATAAAATGCATCAACTAGATTAGGACAGCTTTGCATCTACTAATTGTATATTAAAACCTTTGCATGCATCAAGTGCTTCATGGAATGCCAAGGAGGTCTTTCCCTTATGGAATCCTTCCACTACTCAAGCATAGAACATAATGAAACCTAGATGTTTGACGTAATTTCTCAATCATTATTTAGTCTTCATACCATGTCTACATACTTGTAGTTTGTATGTCAGGCCAATACACTTCTAGTTTGCATATCATACTCTTCTATCAAGATAATTTAGCCCGTGAACTACCATTTATACTTATGACTTAAGAACTTTATTTAGACCACTAAATATAGACCAATTTCTAACCAGATGGAATAGGTACCTAACAACTTCCAATTCTATAATCACATAGTCCACTCTTTGAATATTTAGAGCCTTTCTCTTTGGGTGGTGACTCTTAACACATTCAGTTAGAGGATGAACCATTCTTATCCTCTCCAACCTTTGAATGACTTGCTCCATTAAGGGAGATAGGTCTTAATGCCTATAATATCTTTCTCCATTAGAATGTCCATCAAACTGATGTAATTTTGAAAAGTCAAACCCTTACAATTGTACAAGATAATTGTTGAGTAAATATGAAAGGTTGTTGAACCTCAGAAGCATAGCGAATTGTCTACCAAACTAGTAAAGGTTTTGTTTTTGAGATTAATACTAAAATGGAACTAAAACAAAATTAAAGCTAGAACAAAAGAAAATTGAAAGAAAATTAAAATAATGGAGAGTAATTTTGGAATTAGGAAGGGACCGATCGAATCATTATATGTCCTCATTACTTGAAATCGTATATGACTAGAAAACTCTTTACTAAAAAGCTAGAACTTCTTCAAAAATAATTTCATATCATGGATTATCATGATTTATACAAATATTATACAAACTATATCCACAACTTGTCTAATCTTGGGGTAACTCATCCAATAATTATTGACTTACACATAAAAACCATTCAATAACCATTTCTTTTAAACTATAAGCATTATAATCATAGTGAAAAAAAACTTTAAAATTATTCTTCAAGGAACCTCTTATCATGAAATTGTTCATACATCAAGTCTCAAAATTGAAAATCTATAAAGTCAAATGAGTAAGAATTAATACTCATCTTTAGGCTTCTTGCAACTCATATACTACAAATTTAGTCTTGCACGATGGACAATCTAAGTAGCATGATTGATGAACTTGAACTCACCATGGCTGATCTTACTTTTCTTCTCTTCTTCTTGGAAATATTTTTAGCCATTTCTAGGTCAAGGAGTAATAACAAAAACTAACCTCTTAAAGTGGGACATTTTAAGGCTTTATATAGATAAGATTCATTCCTAATTCATGACAAAGCTCAGATGATCAACAAGAAACTCTCCTAATTATAATATACTTTGCTAGGAAGCATTCTTAATTCTCTTTCTATCTTCTTCCTTTCCTTTTCTCTTTCAATGTATTTTCCTTTCCTTCCTAAAAACATCAAAATAAGAAGCTTCCAATGGAAAGTTCCAAGATAGGACTTTTTGACTAGCTAAATAAAAGTCAAACTTTCCTTCTTTGATTTTGAAATTGTCATTTTAGGAAAGTGGATCATACGTAAGAGAAAGAAAATAAAACTTTCTCATTTAGGAATGTTTCTACTTAGAAAAGTATCCATTTGAGTATTAGTGAGAAGGAAACTTTTCAAAATAGGAAATAGGGGCATTTTAGTCCTAGCATGTTAGCTTGATCTCCACCGTCCAATTGATCAACTATTCAATACACATGAATCTCTTGATCTATACAGCTAGATCTTGATCAAACAACTAAGATTAATCACTCAATAAAAACATAAATGAGTCATTTTAAAGTAAAAAAACTAAAACATTTCATTCTTATCTTGATTATTTCTAATTTCTAATAAACTAAACTACTTAAAACCTAATCTAGACTAAAAATAAAGTAAAGATGTATAAATTATGAAATAAATGATATTATTCAAAAATTTCCATTGGAAGTACAAGTATTTCCTATAGAAAAAGTCCATGTAAGCGTTATTAAGCTATTATACTATAGGCCTTAACATTATTATGGTGGCACCTCTTTAAGTGAGAGACTGATATGTTATAATTCTATCATATTTTAAAGAAAATTATCGTACATGTACTCTAAAGTCCTCCTAAAATCATACAGACGGGTCTGTAGTTTAAAATATCCTATAGAAGGGCCCAATTTTGCATCTTAGTTCCACCGTTGTTCATTCAATCAATTGTTATTAATAATGATTTAAGGAAATGGGGTCACATGATACTCACATGCATTTTAAACATATGTTGAGGGGTTGAATGGGTATTTTGTCCTAATATTTAGCTCCTACCAACTTACAAGTCATGTTGTCAATTAAGGTTTTTTTTACGTCTACTTTGAGGCAAAGAAGACAAATTGGGCTTCTTTGTAGGTTGATGTGAAGTCTCAGGACTAGGATTGCATGTACATTCATCTAAGGGTCGTTGAAATGAAAATTAAGAGATGGTTTTGATCATTAGACCAAAAGGAGATGCTAATTTGGGCACTCTGAAATATGGTAAGTGGGTTCTTTCGATTTCATTGTGGAGGAAGAGTATAATAATGCATGTTTCTTCTTTTAATTCTATGTTTGTTGTGATGGTTATGTATCCCTTGTTTGTTGCATTCTATATTGCATTATATAGAATCTTGATGACTGATGGTGGCCATGCCTTTGTTTTTTATGTTGCTTTGTCTATTCTTTGTGTCTTTTGCTTTGTAAGTTGTCATATCTTATGGTTTATTGTTGTTGTCAGTTGTTTGTCTTAGACCAGGTGTGGTTACATGTGTTGTCCTCTTTGATCACAAATTCTTGGCAATTTCTTTGCATGATTCAGTTAAATGATGAAATTTTAGTATTATCATCCTATGTATTGTGTTTTCATTGGCATGCTAGGATGGTTGTATTGCCAGTCAAAATGCTCTCTCAATCAAAAAGCCTTGAGATGTGGTGCCAAACTTAGGCCATAGGACTTGTGTTATGTACCTCCATGCAACCTCACAAATTATGGGTTCCTTGGGAAGAAATTCAAAGAACATTTGTGGAATGCAACTACTACCACTAATGTGGCATTCTTCAACATACTAGAGAAATACAATGATGGCCTTGAAATGGCTAATTGATAAGCCACCCCAACAACGATCTAGGAGTCACTTTAGTACCCACCCCAAATTTAACATATTATGCAACGATCAGTATGAAAGCTTCAATAATGTCATAAGGAGAAAGGAGTAAACATATCTTGGGGTTGCTTGAACACATTAGATGGATTATAATAAAACAATTTTTTGTTAAAAGGGAATAGGCATAGGAGAAATGGGATGGTGTGTTTTGCCCTAATATTGTCGGCATTATAGAGAAGAATGAGGTGGCTAGTGGAGCTTCCATTCCTACATTCAATGTCTGGAATGTTTCAAGTGACTTGTACATGAGGGCCAATACATTGTCAATACCCCAATAAACATGCTCTTGTAGAAGGTGGGAGCATATTGCAATTTTATTCCCTCATGCAATTGCATGTATATAGTTTAAAATAGAGGAACTTGAGAGTTACATGAGTGAGTGTGAGTGTGTGGTGTGTGTAAGAGAAAAGCATACCTAAAGACCTATGAATCAACCATTGGTTCATGAACAGTGAGAAAATGTGTCTAGATAGTGGGATTGGGCCAGTCCTGCCATCTTTGTATAAGAAACAACTTGATAGGCAAACAAAGAACAAAAGGAAGAAGGAGAGGAGAAGCCCCACAAATTTAATGTGCACTATCTGCAATGATTTGAGCCACATCAAGAGAGCTTGCCTTGATAGGCCTAAAGATCCACCCATGAACAATGACACAACACCTGAGTAGGTATGGTGCTAACATAAACACTTTTGTTTTACTATTATTAATAATGGAAATTACTTCTCTAACAATGTTGTGACTGATGCTTCTATGGTCTTGCAAGCACACAACTCAATCCATGAACATCCTCCATGGAATGAGGCCACGATAGAGCTAAGGAGAAGCAAAAGAGGTGATAGAGCTCATGGATATAATTCAAACATCTAAGAACAACCTACATAGAATGAGAGAAAAAAAGAGATACGAAGAAGGACATAAAGTTACAAAGCTGAAGCCTAGAAAACCCCCTTATATAGCTTACATCTTAGTTTAGAAGCCAGATGAGCAAACGATTAAACCTAGACCTTAGGTGAAGCAAAAGAAAACTCACAAATCAAGCCGAAACCATAAGAGAGTCTTCTCAAATGTTACCATCATCACAGGATCAATCCCAGATGACCAATCACCTTAGGATTAATCCTAAATAAGCCATGTCCCAAGGCCATGGACTTCATGGGTGTTAATGGAAGTGTTGGAACCTCTTGTATTAGAAAATGACGTGAAATTTTGCTGCCTCAATGAAACTTCTTGTTATTTTCTTATCCTCAAAATGCTTATCTTAATGTTTTGGAACTATTTGTATTTGAGGCTTTGCATCTATCTTCAAAGTACTTTTATCTTCCTATAGTTGATATTTGCATATATCTTCAAAGTATTTTTATTTGTTTCTCTTTGGTTCAAAGTGCTTTTTATCTTCTATGAAGAACTTAGTTCATGCACTTAGTAGTACAAAGAATACCTTTATAAATAGAGAAGAATTAAACAAAAAGTAGTATAATGAACTAAACAACTTCATTTACAAAATTTAAAAAAATTCATACAAATGTTGTAACTGATACAACTATGACCTATAAGCCACAATGTTAGACCAAAATTCACATTCTAAACAAACTCTAAGAGCCTTTTTTTTTTCTACAGTAGTTTTCTTCACGATACACCATGTAAACAAAAAGAAACCAGAGCCTTCTCTACTTCTTTCTATAACACCTTAATTTCTTATCCATATGCTTTACTCTCCTAATCAACCTAGGGATGATGGCCTCAATTGAGGACATAGTGGGAGATCTAGCCATGTGAAGAAATTGCAACAATTTCTCTGCAAAAGAAAGAATAGAGGCAACTTGAGTCCTAATTTCCATATATTGCAACCATTTTTCTATAGAAGAAAGAAATTCTTTAATGAAACAAAACAATCTTACATAATTTCTACAACTAAAGGATCTCCTTCTAGGGTTTGCATTAGTTTAGGAAGTGACTATGGTGACCTTTACAAAGCAATAGCAATTTAGGAAATCCATCTCTCTCCTAAAGCTCCATCCTTTCTCATTAATTCCAAAATACTGAAATTCCATGTTCCATTACAATGTGTCTAACCTCCAATTGAATCTAGTTTTGGAGTTGTAGCCTTTTCTAGTTGGCTAGGCCTCCAAATTGGCCCCAACTAAAAGGAAGAAGACTACTTAAAAGGCTCACATGTTGACCATTAGACAAGAGTTAAAAATTGGGTGGAAGTATCCATTCTACCCCCAAACATCTATTAAAAAATGCACACGAGAATTTTATACCCATTTTTATAAGTCATTTTAATGGCATCCCTCAAAACAGATGACAATGTAACTAAAATGCAACTTCAGGGCATTTTACATGAGATGTTTTAAACTACAAACCCTTTTATGGAATTTTGGACAAATTTATAGTACCCGTATGAAAATTTTCCCATGTTTAAATCTCAGTTATAGACTTTCATTTAAGTTATATCTAATTAAGAAAAGAGTTCTTGAAAATATCATCATCATCATCATCAGAGAGAGAGAGAGAGAGAGAGAGAGAGAGAGAGAGAGAGAGAGAGAGAGAGAGAGAGAGAGAGAGAGAGAGAGAGAGAGAGAGAGAGGACAACGGATGAAAGAAGATCTCCTTGCACTAAAATCTGTTTAAGTTGAAGCCTATGAACAATTTAAACTTTCACATATAAGAAGATGGTGTAGATATTTGTTGCTCTTTTAAATGGCACTTCAACTAATAAATTTAGTATATTTCTTTTCCATTTAGGTATCAGAGCCCATCAGGAAGTCTTTCTTCATTTCGAATTCATAGTAAATCAATAAAGAGAGAGTAAAGATTTAAAGTGGATTATAGAAAGAGGTCTCACTATTATTTCCTTTAATCTACTCTTTTTCAATAGTAATTCAAGAATAGATCAAGTTTATGAGTATCATGTCCTTTGAAAAGCATATGAAATCAAGAGCTTGGTCTAAGCAAAATAGAAAGAAAGTAAAAAAGAAACAATAAGTGAGGTTTTCACATTAAACTGGATAGTGAGAACCATGCATTGGCATCAGAGAGAGAGAGAGAGAGAGAGAGAGAGAGAGAGAGAGAGAGAGAGAGAGAGAACCAATCAAAATCATGTGTTGTGGGCTAAGGAAACACATGACGAAAGGGCAAGGTCAAGTGCATCGTGCACAAGACCACCTGCAGTGAGGCCTATACCATGCATGGTGAGAACATGCCACATGCAGTGAGGCCAAGGCTGAGCTATGCACATTGAGGTTGTACAAACTCACCCACAATGAGGTGATTCCAAGCACTATGCAGTGGAACCATGCCAAGCTATGTGTAGTGACACTTAATAGGTTTTGTTCAATAGGCCCAATCATGTTAAAAAATCAAAGTGCATAGGAGGCCCCATCAAAGGTAAGTAATTGTATGTTTTTGGCTAAGGTGGAACCAAGTTCACTCAAATCTAGAATAGCCAAGTTGCACTTACTTTGTTGCTTCCATCTCTCAACAGTGAAAATTTGGCCATCTATCTAAAATATTTGTTTAAGCAATCAAGATAGCTACTTCTAGTATTTCTGTTTTACACCAAAGCCATATTTATTATTTACTAAATGGCTTGGGTTTATGAACCCACTATTTCTTTTATTGTCATATCTCTCATTGAAGATGAGCTTTGTACTATACATAGCTTAACTTTGAAATTATACTTTTTTTAGCTCCATTTTAAACCAATGGGAGACTATGTCTTTGATGTTTTTATAATGATTGTATGTTATGCAAAGTTTGGTTCCATAGGCTCACAACACATCTACAATGTAAATGTATGTGTGCAACTGCTTTGTATATTCCTCCCATAATGGACGTCTCTAATTAGCATTTGGGCCCCTATGATGTGATTGATTTGAACTCAACCGATGTCGATACCAAGCCTGGATAAAAAAGGAGGAGGGTTTTGTATCAAGTGCCAGTCAGCAAGTAAAACCTTTTCGAAGAGGTTGAAGATGATTTTATTATTTTCTCTTCTTACTTGCAAATGAATATGCAAATGAATATGAGTTTCTACATAAGAAGAAAAGATAATGAAAACCATCTCCAGCTTTTTCAAAGTATGGCAACCCTAACATGTTACGAATCAATCATTGACATTCCCTCGAGCTAGGGCATATCCCATAAATGACGCGCTGCATTGAATCTCGACTGTAGTGAAAAATGGGCAAGGGTTGCTAGGGCATTCCCTTAGAAACGACGCACTATATCAGATCCCAAGTGTAGTGAAAAATGGGCAAGGGCTATTAGAACACCCCCTTGAAAGGGACACGCTATATCAAAACCCAAATGTAGTGGAAAATAGACATAGGTTCATGTCATGGTGGTCGAGAAGTGCATGGATAAATAAGCATCTTAAGAGCATAAGATTCATATAGCCACATGGAATATAAGGACATTGATAGGTAAGAGTCTAGAGTTAGAAGATACGATGAAATGTAGAAGAGTCAACATAGCTTGTATCCAAGAAACCAAATAGAAAGGGGTTAAAACTAGAGAAATTGGTGGGTATAAGCTCTGGTACGTAGGAAAGGACGATAATAGAAATGGCATAGGAATATTAGTGGATAAAGAATTAAAGATAAAGTTATAGACATTAAAAGAACCAGTGATAGAATTATAAAAATAAAACTTGTTCTAGGAGAGCAAATATGTAATGACTCAAATTTTGAAGATATTTTGTAAAAGTGGGTTATTTTGAAAATTAATATATGTTTTAGATGTTTAATATTAATAAAAATATAAAACAAAGTAATTTGTAAGAAAAATTAGTATCATTAGATTCTACACTCAAAATGGAATCCAACGCCTTAAAGAACGCTGAAAACGGAGCTCGTATGACCAAGTTATAGATGTTTAAAGATCAAGGGCATTTTTGAAATTTACCCTTAAAACAAAAACGGTCTGAAAACATAGGGGGTCATTTTGATAACGACAACCCCTGTGTCATCCCCTTCCTCAGGCCAGGCGGTGCATAGCACCGCCATAGCTGTACGAAGCTGCAAAAAATGGCAAAACTGCCATGGAGCGGCACTGCCTTCCCCCTCCTATAAATTTGTCCACTCTCCTCTTCCAAATCAATCTTTCTCCACTCCAATCTCTCCCAAAAATGGATCCGGCAACTAGGGTTTGCAGATCCATTTGAGGCCTCTGATTGGGCGACAAGGAGAGTTTTCTAGGTACTATTCTCTCCCCACTCCACTCCTTTTTCTTCCCTCTTTCTTTTCCCCCAGATTCCGACTGGGTTTGGCTCGTTTTTCGGCCGAAAATCATCGAATTTTTAGAACAAACTAGACGGGCTGAAATCCATTGAAGACATCGCATCCCAGGGGCGCACGGGCGCTCAAGTACTGCGTGCGGGCTGACGTCCCGCTCAACCAGGACACACGGGGCACCCTGGGAGCCAAGATGCACCGTGCTGCGTTGAGGACGCGTCTGCACGATGCAATCCAGGATGCACGTTACAGTGCGTCGCTCGGGCATGCACACATGTGCGACGCGGTCTCGATTCAACCAGGACCACACGCGTCCTAGGAACCGTGACACGCGGGCTCTACGCTAACAATCCTGGTTCGTTTGTTGATGCACAACACTAAAAATGCAATTAAGGAGGCTATATAACTCCGATCGACGATTCAAAAGAACCGTTAAGTTCATTATTTTGATGCAGACCTAATTATGCAATAACATTTAGGATCACGAGACTATTTAGGGTGACTATAGCCTAAAAACCATAGAGATCTTATGAATCCATGAGATCAACTATGATCAGAGCTCATAAATTGATCTAATAGAGGCCTTAGGACATTCTTAATCCAAGATCGAACCAAGAATTACGTAAATCAACTCCTAGAAAACCCAAATCAAATAGATCTAGCCGTTAACCGGTGAATCTAAGAGTCATACTTGGATTTTATGTTTGAATGACATACAGGACCCCATAAAGGTACCTTAGGACTCGGATTGAAGGGGGATACAAGCTAAGTAACAACGCCAGAGGTAAGTAGTCTGATACTACCTGGTTTTTAAATGCCTCTTAAACTCTGTCTTGCCTTTATTATCATTTTTAGCATGCTATGAGATATGATGTTCTTGTACAAGTATGCGGTAATGTCTTCATGTTTTATGGTTTTGAATGCAATACTAGCATGAACTGATTTTATGCATCACTCGCATGGGTTGCAATTAAATGCATAAATTGCATGATTTCGATGATTGAGGTTTGGATTTATCTATATATGCTTTTTGGGCTATTGAGCCTAGTGGGCACTATGCTGAGAGGTTGTTATGTATGGGGTTGGCCTCCCAGCCTCTACCACAAAAAAGGTGGATGGTATCATTGCCAAAAAGGCATTGTCCCTTCCCTGACTACTGTGGTAAATAGGGACAACCACTGGAGGTGTCACGGCACCCTTTTAGGGACAACCATAGTCACCGTGGAGGCTATGGTGGGTAGGTCTCTAAATACTAGAGCCACATGATTTCAGTGGTGTGCTGATTGTGAGCATAGTGACCCTATGATTTTAGTTTTACCACTATACATGTAGCATTGAGATGGTCATATACGAGTACTCGTGACCAGTCAGTTTGAGTGATTCACTGAAATGCCCATATGCACGATATTCATGGCAATATCCTCATTTGCTTTGATTGATTTGTACTTCAAGATTTTCATAAGTACTATTATTATTTATTTGTCCACTTGATATATTTGCCGAGATTTATACTATGTGTGCATTTCATATTCTTCATCTTGCTGATTTATGAGATTACATAATCTACGCACATGTGTCCATGATTACCCAAAAATAGAAGTACGTGTCTTTTGATCGTGTTTATCAAAACCACTCTTGCATGTCTTGTTTTGAAACTAGTGGTAGCAGGTTACCTACTAAGTATGATGAATACTCAACCCAATTCATCATTTTTTCAGATCAAATAAAGTACACTTAGAAGGAACATCAAAGAGCATTATGGCCATAGGTAAGAGAGCACAGGTGAGGTTAATAGTAACCCTTTTTGTATTTGATGTAAACTTGGTTATAAGTGCTTATTTGTGACTTGGGCTGCAATTAACAATCTTGGGAGTAGAAATTATTCATCTTTGTGCTTTGTCTAAAAAGAGCCTTAGCCTTATACATTATTTACTTATTTATCAAGATTTGTTAATCACGCTCAGGGTTTTTATACAAAATTTTTGATTAAAAGAAAATTTTCCTCTGCATTCTTTTGCACAAAGTATTTTAAAATAGAGATCGATCTCGTTGTTATTATAAAACTGCATCATAAAACCCGGGTCGTCACAAAATCATAGATGTTATAAGTGCATACCCACCACACGTAAGGTTAAAAGATATAATCAAGAGATAGTTTTGGAAGAAATGGAGGGAGTCATGTAAGAAATTCCCCACACAGAGGAGATATTTATAGGGGCAAACTTAAATAGCTGTGTAGGAAAAGAAAAGGAAGGATGTGATAGGGTACATGAAGGGTATGGTATTAGAGAACGAAATGAGATGGGAAAGCTATCCTCGATTTTGCTTTATAGCATATAACCTGACCCTTGCAAACACATTCTTTAAGAAGAGGGATGGACACTCAATACCTTTTTTAAGTGGACTCCATAAAAGCCAAATAGACTTTTTTCTACTTAGGAATACCAAAAGATCATTGTGTAAGGATTATAAGGTACTCGGTAAGAGTTTAACCTCACAGCATAGGTTAATGGTTATAGATATCTACATTAAAAGATAGAACAAAAGGAAATGAAGTTAATATGTATCCAAAAACTAAGTGGTGGAACTTAAAAGGGGAGAAAATAATCTCACTCATAAATAAGTTGATGGTAGAAGGAAATTAGAACAATGAAGCAGAAGTAAACATTATGTGGATTAATATGGCCGAGTCCATTAAAAAGTGGCAAAAGATGTCCTAGGAGTATCTAAAGGTAAAAAGGCAAATAGTAAAGTAAACTTAGTGGTTGAGTGAAATAATGCAAAAAGTGATTAAATAAAAATGAGTGTGTTTTAAAGCATGGCGGAAGACTAAAAATAATGAAAACTATGAACAGTATAAGAATGCTAAAAAGGTTGCTAAGAGAATAGTACATGAGGCTAAACTTAAGGCATATGATGATCTCTATAATATACTAGGATTAAGATAAGGTGAAAAAGATGTGTTTAAACTTGTAAAAATAAGACAACAGAAGGGGAATGACTTAGACCACGTTAAGTGCATTAGAAGTGATGATCAAAGGGTATTAGTCAAAGATGATAAGATCAAACAAAGTTAGGAAAGTTACTTTTAAAAATTATTAAATGACAATTGCCCTGAGAATATAAGGATTGAAAGTTCTGTAGACCTAAATACGATTGGACATTACAGATACAACGATAAGATTAGAATACCTGAAGTGAAAGAGGCTTAGAAAAAGATGAAATCAGGAAAGGCCCTAAGGCATGATGGTATACCAATGGAGGTTTGGAAGCATATTAGAGATACTAGAGTAGTTTGGTTGACCAAGCTTTTTAACAAGATTATAAAACAACAAAAAACTTTGGATGAATAAAGGAACATCTCTATTGTTCCAATTTATAAGAATAAAGGAGACATACAGAGCTGCACTAATTATCGAGGGATCAAACTTGTGAGCCACACTATGAAACTTTTTGAAAGAATGATTGAGAAGAGGTTACGACATGAGGCAAGTGTATCGAAGAACTAGTTTGGTTTCATGCCTGGGAGGTCTACCATGAAAGTTATTTTCTTATTAAGACAATTGATAAAGAAACATAGGAAGAGGAAAATGGAGCTCCACATGGTGTTTATTAATTTAGAGAAAGCTTATGATAGGGTCCATAGAGAGTTGATATGGAGGGTGTTAGTCGAGAAAAGGGTTTTACGAGGGTATATAGATATAATTAAAGATATGAATGAGGGAGCAGTAACAAATGTTAAGACCATTATCAGAGCAATCGGTGATTTTTCTATTATTATAGGATTGCACCATGGATCAGCATTGAGAACAAACCTTTTAACGTTAGTTGTGGATGAGTTAACAAAACATTTACATGAAAAGATTCCATAGTGCATGCTATTTGCAAATGAGATAGTTTTAATTGATGCGACAAGGGAGGGCATAAACACAAAGCTAGAGTTATAGAGAGACACATTAGAACCTAAAGGATTTAAAATCATCCAAACTAAGATGGAGTATATGGAATGCAATTTTAATAAGGAGAGGAGCAAGAGTGGAGCACCAATAAAGATTGATAACCCAGAAGTCGCTGTAAATGACCACTTTTGGTACTTAGGATCAATGAATCATGAGAGTGGAGAGATTGAGACAGAGGTTACCCAGAGAATCCAAGCGGGTTGAAATTAATGGTGATGTGCATCTGGAGTTTTGTGTGATGGGGTGTGCCACTCAAACTAGAAGGAAAATTCTATCAGATGGTTATAAGGCTAGCCATGATCTATGGATTAAAGTGTTGAGCAATTAAAAAACATCATGTTCATAAGTTGAGTGTAGTAGAAATGACAATGCTGAGATGGATTAGTAACAAGATAAGAAAGGATAGAAATAAGAATGAAAACATTAGAAGAAACTTAAAGGGTATCACTAATATGTAACAAGATGAGGGAGATTAGACTTAGATGGCTTGGACATGTCCAACAAAGACCGAAAATGGCACCAGTTAGAAGGAGTGAGGCAATGCAAGTAGAAGGTTCTAAAAGGGCAAGGGGAAGGCAAAAAAAACATTGGATAGAAGTTTTGAGAAAAGATTTAAAAACTTTGGGACTAAATGGAGCCATGATACTTAATAAAGGGGAATGGAGGAATAAGATTCATGTGGTCAACCCCTAATTGGAATAAGGTCTTGATGATGATGATGTGTGACGACTCGGGTTTTCTCATGCATTTTTAAATGCAATACCTAATTTCCTAAGGCGAGATGCATCCCTATTTGAAAACCATTCTATAAAAACCATGCAATGCAGCGGAAAACCTTTAGTTTTAAACTCATTTTTGAAAACCCCGAGTGTCATTTGCCTTCACAACAACCAAAGTAGTTTTTGAAAAACTTCAGAAATCATAAATATTTTTCCCCAAGTCTTTCTAGTCACAGCACACAGCCCAATTGTAATTAAATACAACTTCATGTCCAAAGGGTTGAGAGTTTACTTACATGTATAGCTTTCTTCTTTTTGATTCACTTGCTCATAGCACTAATATCTCCTAAGACATCTTCTATTTATGAGTGGAACTATCTTGAAAAATATTAAGGATAGGGTGAGTATATACTATACTCATTAGGAGTCTATCACTACTAGTTTTATAATGCATGCGATGTTTTAAAATCATATGCTCTTTCCAAAACATGTGCATGTCTAAATTCTCAAGTTCAATATCGACATCAAAATCCATTGTCGAACTGAAATACTAACGACTTAAAGGATCATATAATCCAAAATCAAAAGTATCATATACATATATATCATAACATCATGATATGCATAAAATGCTTCATGGAATTCAACTCATGGATCTCTAGTATGGTATGGTCGACCAGCCTCATATCATGCCATATGCAATGCAAATAAGTCCATAAACCATAGGGTCCGACTATGCCCACGACCTCGCTGCCGTGTGGTCCCCGAGTACCTGAGGACACAGCGTCATAGCCTCCACGGGGCATATGACACATTGACCTAGTGCCGTGACACCAGTGGTAGCCCCCTGTACGACATGCAGTCGACATAGGGACATGCCCTTTTTTGGGCGTGGTACCCATTCCACCTAGTAGTGGTAGAGGCTGGGTGGCCAACCCAGACCCCTCAGCATAGCACCCACGGGCTTACTAGCCCAAATCACATAACATCAAATAAGCCAAAAACCTCTTTTCAAAACCTATCCTCTTTGGGTCCCTCACAACTGCCTGGCCCTCGGCACTCCAGCATCTTTTGGCAACCCTCAAGGACATGCAATCTTTGCAAGAACTTAATGCTCATAGATCATGCAATGTATGCAATAGTTTGCAAAACATATCTATGCACCACGTATATGCAATTATTTACAAAACGCGTTTATGCATAAAGCATTTATCACATGCATGCTGAATTAAGTCATGCTAAACAAGTCATATACTTAAAATATATGTTCTCAAAACAATAATAGTTCCTTTAAAAGAATCTAGTAGTGATAGAGCACCTACCTGGCTAGGTCGCGCTAACCCTTTTATCCTCAGACGCTCCTGATCATGGTTTGGGGAATCAATGTTAGTTTGGCCTATCTTTTATGGGTTTTAGAGTAATTGGTCTTTTTACTTAGGCATTAGGGGTCCATCCCTATGCCTACGGGTGTCCTAAGGTCCTAATTGGGCCTTGGTATCCTCAGTTTTCCAACGTTTTAGTGGCCACGCGCCACCATCCTATTCTAAGGGTCATGCCCACCTTTGATTGGGCCTTGATCAGGGATTTTATAGTTTGGATGTGTCCGCATCATTGACATGGACACAACGCCTTTTGCGATGCCTCAATCGGAGCTCTAGATCTCAAGTTATAAGCGTTTTAGTGTCATACGTACATAGGAGTTTTAAAATAAAAAGACGGAATGCCAGGGCACTGCGCGTCTGCGACGTGCGCCTCGGCTTCCTTAAGGGATGAAAAAAAACGTGTTGCTAGCGCACTGCCCGCCTGTGACGTTCGCCTCAATGGGCGCATCTGCAAACGTGTAGAACTTCCCGCCCGTCTCTCTCTTTTGCGGGCGCGTCCCTGGACGCGCCCGTTTGGTTTTTCAAACAGAGACGACATGGGATGTTCTGACAGGAACGTTCCGTCGTCTGGGGGACCGGGGCATCCTCAAGACACCCTGGTTTGACCCCTGTCGAACCAGTGTGGCCCAGGTAACGTCCCTGGGTCCTTGGTGGCTCTCTCGGGCTCCGTTTTGCATGGTTTTTCATGCAAAAACCTAGGAAAATTAATCTTGGAACTATGGTGGAGATGGGTTTTGAGGGATTTTGGGCGTACCTGGCTCGTTGCTAGGTTTTTCTCCTTGTTTTCCCCTTTAGGTCACTGCTCCTCAATAGATTTTCTTCCATGTTTTGGGCTGCCATTAGATGCGCCCAAGAGCTCTATTTATAGAGCTAATTGAGGGTTTTTGAGGGGGCTCTCACCGCCTTTGAATGGCAGTGGAGAAACCTCCAGAATGGCAGTGATTTCTCCTCCAATCACCGCCATTCTAGAACCCTCTAGAGGTTGAAGATGAAGGGTTGCCCGTATCAAAACGGGCCCCTGTGTTTTTGCAGTTAAATCCGTTTTTGTAAAAATTACAATTTTGCCCCTGAACTTCAAAGGGCCATAACTTGCTCATTTTAACTCCGTTTTGGGTGATTTTGGTCTCGTTGGATTCATTTTTCTGAGATGCATCTAATGGAACCATTTTTAGGACCAAATTCCTGGGTTCAGTCAAGGCAACTAGTGAAATGACCAAAATGCCCTTATCTTCAAAACTGAACTTTTCATGGGATTTTAATATTACAATAATTGGGGTCATTACATGATGTGATTGATTTAGTTGGAGTCTCATGTGGAGAGCTAATTAAAGATAAATTTTGACCTTAGCTCGACACTTTGAACCTTAAATATTTACCCATAGAGATGAATGAATAGTTTTTGTAGTAGGGCTTTATAAAGCTCAATCAATCACTCCATGTCTTAGAATATGTTCACAACAAATTTCTGATGCTTTTCTCATGACTCTAAAGTAGCCTTTGGGATAAGTATTGTTTGCACTATATATATATAATTAAGAATGTCACTATTACTATTTAATGATAATGGACTTCCTACTCTAGATGACAAGTTCTATAGTTTCTAATAAATCTATTTAGTAATGAATCAAAAATTATTTTTCTTGGCCTTCATTCCTGTGAATATGTATATCTCTTTATACACATACATAATCATCCTACGATTGTTGTTTGAACAAGTGACTAGGGATTTAGTTTTGTAATTGGTATTTTAGCTTCTCTTTGAGTTTTCAAGCAATGTTACTATGGTTGAACAATTAAGGAAGTAACTTATGGGAAAAATAATAATGCACTCATAAATAGTTATTGATCTTATTTTTAGTTGAGGCTAGGAAGGCCTCTATATAGAGAACAAAGATGTAGAATGACAACATGTCACCTACCTAATCTCATGGTTTGATTGGATCTAAAGCAATATTAATATTGTTCCTAATCAACATTATTCTTGGCTATAGAAATTGAAAATTTTCATGCCTTGATTAAATTAATTGCAATATAAGGTGTGGTAGGCCTTATGGATGTCAAGCTTGACAATCATGCTTCCCTTTTCTTTGGTCGTTTATATAAATGTGTTAACGAGTTTTAAGAGCCATTAGTGTATTATCATATATGTGCCTTCTTAGAGATAATGCATTTTGTGCTAGGTGGATGAGTTTCATGAATGTGGCCTAATACATCCTAATGATTCCTCATATAGCAGTTAGTAAATGACATTGCATATTGATATTGGCCAAAATCTTTCAATTGTTTGATGGTTTGGCACTTTTGATATTAAAAGAGCATAGTTTCTATTGGTTTCATGAAGGATATTACCAATATCAAATGTTTGGACTTCCATGTTGTGGAGCAACTCACATGCTACACTCCAAATTTTCTAAAAATTAAGGCATTGAACCCATTTGGGTCTAGTGTCTTGTTCCCATTCATTGAGAACAATGCATTCAGGAATTCTTTTCTAGTTAGATGAGTCCATACAATGGTTTATTCTTGTAGTGGTGGTTCTTCTTATATTGGATGTAATTGTATATTTACAAGTATGGTCATTATGAATGAATAGATTTTGTATGACATGGTTTTCTTCTAATATCGTGACATAATCAATATAATTATGTCTAATCTTGCTCTCCTCCTTTGTTAAGTCATTATGTGCAAATATCAAGTAGGCGGCGCCTCCTTGCATGGGTATTTTATTTTATTTTCAAGACACCACTAAAAGTTTAAAATTATCTAACTTGCATAAGCTAATAACGTTTGATTATTTTTTTTCTTCTATCCTTAAATGTAATGTTAATGCTAAGTGTTCAATTTCTACCAAAATACCCTCAATTTGGAACCAAATTAGATAATCTCATCAATCAATTTTGAAATTTTACTTAAAATTTTGTATTTTATCTCCAATTGACCATCCAACCATTGATTTGCAAAATTGAATGGTTGATCATCTAGCTAATCAGGTGTATAACATACGATTTAAATGATTCTAATTTAGTCCTATATTTTGTAGATAAACGAAATTAGAATTGGACAGTCTAGATTAAATTAAAAGGACCAGATGAAGAAGGAGAAAATTACTTAGAGAAAGAAGAAATTGAAGAAAATGATGACACTAATTGCTAAATTTTGGATGAGGGAGAGGAAATTGAATTGGAATAAAAAGCAAACTCCTCTGAAAAATCAATATAAAGGGGGTAGCACGGTTGAAGGAAAAAGGACGCATAGTAATGTGGTAGTTCTCTCTCTCTCTCTCTCTCTCTCTCTCTCTCTCTCTCTCTCTCTCTCTCTCTCTCTCTCTCTCCCCCTTTTATTTTCTCTTTCCCAATCTCCCTTTCTCTTTCTCACCCAAACTGCAACTCCCATCACCCGTGCCTATTTCTCTTTCGCTTGCATCCCGAGCCGCACTTAGCCATCCTCATCACCTTCCTTCTTTCAGACTTCTTTCTCTCTCTCAAATTCTCCTAGTCTTCTCCTTCCTTATCTCTCTCATTCTCACCCTCCCTGATTCTTGTAGAAAACCAAACCAGTTAGAATCTTTCTTTCTATCCTTGTTCCTTTTCTCTTTCATTCTTATTCCATCTCTTCTCGCTCCTATTCTATCCTTTCACTCTCATTCTCTGCTCACACTCACACTCACTCACTCTCTACTCTATATCTAGCTCTCTCTTTCTCCCTCGTCTAGATCTACACCTCGTTCTTTACTATAATCAGCCCCACAGCCATTTTCCTCTGTTTCAACATGGATTTGTTTTTTGTTTTTCCCACCCTGTGGTCCTTTAATTTTTCTCATTTTCATAGTTTTTTCATTGTTTTAACCAAAACCCAACTCGGGTTTTCTATCAATTCCCTAACTCTCCTTATTTTTGTGTTTCAAACAACAAACAAATCCCTTTTGTTTTTCTCTTGGTTACGGGTATGAGAAGAAGAAGAATAAGAAGAAGAAGAAAAAGAATTTTTGTTGAAAATTCCAATTTTCCCCCCAACTCAAATTAAATAGTTCCATTTATATCCTCATTTTTGTCTTTTTCTCAATCGTCTTTACCCCTATCCCTGATTTTCCTTATCCAAGTTCTGTTTTGCTCTCAAATTAATCCAACCTAATCATGTTTGATTTAACCTTAATCGAATCAACGATTTAGCTTAAACCAACAAGATAAATTTAATTTCTAATCTTTCTTTCATCATAAGTCAAATCAATTCCTAGATCTTGTTCTTAGGTCTTATGATAATTCCTAGCTTATGCATCATTCTTGATCTTTAATTTGAAACCCAAAAATTTGATCTAAGCCGTCCAAACGCAAAATCTTTTCTTAGTCCAAATCATCAAAAATTTGAGAAATTTGAACAATCCAGCTGTTGAATCCTTAATCAGAAGTATTAGTGAGAGATTGATGAAGCCCGATATGACTTTGATGACACCATATTTGAAGAAATCGGCTATGATCAAGGTAGGAAAGTAGATTTTAGTTATTATTTCCTTTACTTTTTTGTCTTTTAAGTTTAAAAATTTTGTACTTTTGATTAATGCAATAGATCTGAATTTTGAGTTTCTTGCTATTTATTTTTATTTTTGGATAATTAAATTTTATTTAAAGTTCATCTTTTTAACTCAAGTCCTTATAGGATCGACCCGTAATTGCATTAGTAGTACTACAATAGCCCATGCACTTGCTAAAAACAAAAAATAGCTAATTTCCTACTTGATGTAGAAAGTCAAAAGTTGTAGAAGTTGTTGTTCTAAGGTTTCTTTATGTTTTAGCATAAAAAAAATGCAAAAAAAAAAAAAAAACTATGAACAAGAATATGAAGAGAGAAGGGGACTATAAAAGAAGGTTTTAAAAGGGTTTCTTGCTTCTTTGTATAAGAAAACTTATCCTCTAAAATGGGTGCGTATGATTTTTATTTTCTATTATTTCTTCTTCTTTCTCTTTGATTGCAAGATATTTGCTTCTAATCTTATATATCTTTGAATGCTTTGTTTTGATACATGATTACATAATGAACTATAGACTTCCTAAGATCATGCTCTAGTCCCTGTGTTAGTTTTCTCCTTCTTTCTATATTTGGTTAGTGTTTATATGAAGTTAATTGTTTCTGCTTGATTAGTTTCTTTGCACTAACAATCCACTTCACTGTATTGAAAACTGATCTAGTCATGTAGTAGGAAACAATGGGAAAGAATAATAATTGGTTTTAAATCTTTAGTACCAAGCATATGGGTCTTGTTCCATATGCGGTTTTAATGACAAGTGAATCTCCTTGAAAACTAGAATCCTAAGGTATGATAAAAATAAGTAAATCTTTCTTAACTTTGCAAATCATAACAACCTAATAAAGTAATGAGTAAATTTTCCTTAACTTTGCAAACTATAATAACCTAAAGTCTTAATGTTGAGTGTAAAACATTTGATCATGGCAATATTCTTAGTACTTGAGGAGCTACCCTTGTGGCTCCTATTTTGTTTTTTGTTTTTAGACTCAAGCCGAGGACAACTCAATTAAATAACAATGTTGGCCTTTTTGATACAAGTAATCATGTAGCATTAATTAGCAATCATACTTAGGAATATTGGAGAAAGTGATCATTATAAGCATCCATCTTTGGCCCCAAGAAACAACACTCAGAGCATGTTAGATCTTGTGACCAATACCTGTGATCAAGGGCTAATGGTTAGTAAAGCTCTTTCCAATTGAATTTAGAAAATTAGAATAAAAGAAACTTGGCTTCTTAAAACCCTTAACTAATATCCCAAAAAGGTCATACTCTAATGAAAAGTTGTAACTATATGTTCTGAATAGTTGGTTGAGACCAACATGCATGCACATCTCTCTTTCTCTAGTTTTTCCTAAATGTCCTCTCTTTCTATAGAATTTCCATTTGAGAAGATTTTTTTTTGACATTTTCATTTACTCAATAATTATTTCTTCATTATTCTTTTATGAATATTTTAATCAATCACATATAGATTTCTTAAATGAAAAGTGGTTTCAAAGCAACCAACACTTATCCAAGAAAAACACAACATTGATAATAGAGAAAGTTCTTCTAGGAAACATCATGTTGAAATTGATTTGGAAAATTTTGAGAGAGACCTTGGGTTAGAGAAAAAGATTTCACATTATCACCGTGATTATTTGAAAGGAACCTTTCCAAAGTCATGGCAATGATTTTCCACCAGAATAGTATAGAATCAAAAGAGCTGATTCAATCTGAATTAGTTTGGTGAATATGGAAGTTGAATAGAATATAGCATAGAGAAAGATGCTATTTTTTCTATGTTATTACCTTTTTAAGGTAGAATTTGGGAAGCAAGCTTTTGGTAGCGATTCCTTGTCAAAGATGGATTTACTTATTGGAATGAAAGGAAAAGATTTGATATACATGTTGGAGGTCCTAATAGTTATAATATAGATTTGAGAAAGTGCCGAGCTCTAATAAACCAAAATCAACATATTAAAGTTACTTTTTTAAGCAATCAGATATGTCTTGGAGTGAACATTGAATACCCTTAAATGCTACAGCCTATTGTATTTGATTCTTTTTACAACAAGGTTTAGCTTTCTAGGTTATGATGAAACTAAGGATACATAATTAGGGGAAAATTCTTATTCTTCACAATTTGTTGCAGATCAAAATGAAATTATAAACAATTTTATCTTGAAGAATAGTCTTAAAAATTTGAATTGATGGCTCATGATATTAAAAAAGACATTGTGAACATCATTACAATTGAAACTACTAAATTCATATTGAAGGATCTTGGAGATGAGTTGTTTGTCATTTTAATTGATTTCTCATGATATAGCATTCAAAGAACATGCAATTGCTTTGTGTTATGTAGATGAGAGGGGGTGCATTGTTGAGCATGTTCTTAGTTTTGCCTATGTTACTGATACTATTGCTTTATCTCTTAAGGAAGCAATTGGGCAATTATTTTATAATCGTGGGTCAAGTATGTCAAGATTAAGAGGATTAGGTTATGATGGGGCTAGTAACATGGAAGGTGAGTTAATGGTCTCAAGAGTTTGATTTCAAAAGAGAATGAATGTGCTTTAATGTTCATTGCTTTCCACATCAATTTCAATTGACTCTTGCAGTTGTTGCTAAGAATCACACCAAAATTGCTTTACTCTTTAATGTGGTTGCTAGTGTGTTGAATATTATTTGAGCATTGTGGAAGTGTCAAGATATTCTTCGAGAGAGAGATAAGCTATTAATCTTAAAGAGACATTGAGTAATGGTGGACATCTGAGTGGATAAGGCCTAGATCAAGAACTTGGTCTCAAATGGTTGGTGATATTCTTTGGCATTCTCATTATTGGAGGATGGTTATGAGTCTAAGCAAAGAGTTGAAGTTAGTGTTCTATTAGATTCAGTCCAATCATTTAAGTGTGATGATCTACACTTAATGAGAAACATTTTTGTAACACAAATGAATTCTCACAAGCATTTCAAAGGAAAGATCAAATTGTTGTAAATGGTATGATACATTAGATTAGCTAACCAGCATCTACAAATTATAAGAGATGATAGATGAGAATCTCTATTGGTAGAAGTTTCTTCATTTTGTGATAAACATAATGCCTCATATCTAGAGTATAGATGATATATGTTGCTAGAGGGCAACCATGATGTCATGTTCAAAAAAATAAACTCAAATTCACACTACTATGATATTTAGTTGTTTTGTAAAGTGACAAGCATGCAAGTTCAAGATCTCAGTAATCATTTAATTGAAGTAAGCACAATGTTGCTTCTTTTTGTGGCATGCCTAGATCCAAATGAGTTATTCATTGTATTTTACAAGGAAAAATTCATTTATCTTTCTCAATTTTACCTTGTCTTTTTTATTATTATAGATCTAATGGCACTTGATAATTAACTTGAGACTTACATTCTAAATATGTGCTCTACTGGTGAGTTCTTAGAAGTGAAAGGAATTAGTAGGCTTGCAATGAAATTGGTGGATACAAAAAGAGATATCGCATATCCATCAATATATATGCTTGTTAAATTATCTTTGATATTGCTGACTACAATTGCTTAAGTCAAAAGAGCATTTTTTGCAACAAAAAAAGTAAAGAATGACTACATAATAAAATGGGAGATAGATAGAAGAATAATTTCTTTGTTATATGCATTGAAATTAAGTATTTAAGAGTATTGATAAAAATGATCATGCAAAAATTCTAGGATAGGTATGAGAATCTAACATAATTTATTCTTCTTGCTCTTAATTTTTTAAAGCTTGATTGGATATGTTCTAGATGTTCAAAGAAATTCTTATTGGTATCCTCAAAGCAGTTTTTTCTTTTTTCCACATTTTAACTTTCTTCTACGTTATTCAAAACTACTACCCATGCTAAATAACAAGAGGATAGTGGCTTGAGATCTTGGAAGATCCAATCCATGAGGATATTGGATATTTAGCTTTTTGGAGCCATGTTTATGGACATCAACCTTTGTCTTTTTGTGGATCTAGGCCATGTCCATGGACATCATCATATGATTCTAAGCTATTAATTTGTAGACATTTAGTAGATTAATAAAGGCCATTGATTTTTTGTTTTTCAAACCATCCATTAAAGGCCATGCATCATAAGATTAGATTTGTCAAGTGGGTTCAATTTTGGTGCATGTGCCATCCATAAATGCCTATGACACATTTGGTTATGTTCATTAGGAAAGATGTTGGGTGTTTGCGAAACTTATTTTATTTATTTTTATTGTATTATTTTTGTTCCACAATAGAAACAAAACTAGTTTTCTACTTTTCAATTGGAAAACACAATAAAAACAAATAAAACAAGTTTCTCAAACATAGGTGTGGGCCCACCTCACTCTTGCTCAATTTCCTTAAGAATAAATGCATGTATCATGTACCTATTTAATTTCTCAGAAAAACAAATATGACTTATAGTGGTAGAAATGTTGATGTATAGTGCCAAAACTTCCACACTTTTTCATGGTAAGCCCCACATATTATTAATACATTCCATTCAAATCAAGCACTTTGTATGTCTAATGACCCAAAATTATGCCAAAAGGAAACATTTAACTATCTAACATTTTGAAAAGAAGTTTTGGTTTGTTGATTGTAGATCATTGCCTTTGTGTAGAGAGTGAAAGAGAGACTGTGCATTATTTCCAAATGTAGATATAAAAAAAACCATGTGTTCACATGGAAATGATGCTGCACAAATAATCACCCATTTTTGTTGGTCTTGAATACTCCAAATTGAAGTACTTACAAAAATAACAAATAATAAACACAAAAAATTCCTCTTTTGCAATATTAAATAACAACAAATTAAACAAAATTGGACTCATCAAATAACATAACTCTTACCTCCAACGACCTGTGGAGTTTCCCCTAGACCTTGTTTTTTAAACACTAATCTCTGAGCACAAACTTAAAAATCAAATTAACAAGGAAAAGCAGTGATAACTTACAAGCAAATAGAGAAAATCCTCACACAACTCCCATACCAATCACCTTCAAAGGCATGCACTAGGATCTGCACAAACTTCTTAAGCTTCACAAAGTCGAATAACAAAACCATCCATCTCTTTTGAAAAATCTAATAGGAGAGAGAATAGGGGTTATGTTTTCTCCTCTTTTCTACATATGTAGTATGAGTTTTAGTTCCTTTCCTAATTAGATTACAATTCTAATATGATTACTAATAAGTTACGTGTAATGCTAACACCAAGGCTCATTCATATCAATCTGAATGTGTCCATACAAAGTAAAGTGTCCAGACCATCTAATGGTTTATCAGGCCAATTAGATGAGCAAACATATGATCAAGCTTAATATCCTAAGCTATAATATAGATACATGTCCAAAGGGTAGAGTGTTTACTTACATTCATACTTATCTCTTCTTCATTTACTTGATCGTAGTACTAAGATTTCCTGATGCTTCTTCTACTCATGAGTGGAGCTATCCTGAAAAATAATGTATTTGGGTGAGTATTTCTCATACCCAGTAGGTGATTTGATATTACTATTTTGAAAATACAGTAGGTAACATGCAGGATTCCAAGAGCTTTTCATGTAAAACATTAGTGACTCTTTTTGTGTAAGCATGCATAGTTATGCATAAAACATAAGCTTCTTGATGCAATTTCAATCATGGAGTCCTTTCTTATAATCTAGTATAATATGATCAAAATCATGAAATAGAAATTAATAGATTCAGATACGAAGATCTCATCAAATGCATCAAACCAGCAAGTCAAATATAATAATCATAAAACTCTTAAAATAGTCATCGTTCAAGCAAATGCTAGTATCATGCACAGTAGTTTCTCGGCATATACGTCACGCCAACTGGTCACGAGTACTCGTATATGACCATATCAATGCTATATGCATATCAATCTCACTGAAATCATAGGGCCACTACGCTCACCACAAGAACCCCTTTGGATCGCTTGTCTCCGGTATCTAGAGATCAGTCCACCATAGCCTTCATGGCGACTATGGATATGTCTCTGAAAGGGTGCCGTGAACACCTCCAGTGGTCGTCCCTGTTTACCACAATATTTAGGGAAGGGACAATGTCATTTTTAGTAGCGATACCATCCACCTTTTTGGTGGTAGAGGCCAGGAGGCCAAACCCGTACCCCTCAGCATAGTGCACACTAGGCTTAATAGCCCAAAAACATACATAGTCCAAATATCAAATCAACATAAATCATGCAATTTATGCATTTGTTTTCAAAGTATGCGAGCATGGCATAAACTCTACTCATGCTAGTACCATAATTAATGTTATAAATCCGTAAACTCATATAAGAACGGCATGGTTTAAAAACACATACTAATTACAGTAATAGAAATAGGTAACTCAATTTGGAATGCATTTTGAAAACAGAGTAGTATCAGACTACATACAAATCAAGTATAGTTGGAAATACATTAAAAACGTAGTAGTATCAGACTACCTACAAATCAAATATAGTTGGAAATGCATAAAAACATAGCAGCATCAGACTACCTACCCCGATGTTTTCTGGAGTCGCGTCCTTCATTACTCAACCCAACCCTGGGTCTTATTTAGAAAATCCTGGATATGAATGGATAACAAGGAGTCCTTATCAATTTCGATCTATTTATAAATTACTATTTAGGTCTCTAGATTAATGGCTAGATCTACCCTTTTTGGGTCCATAGGTCCTTGCCTAATACAGCCATAGGATCTACTATTCAATGGTTAGACCCTATAATTTGTCCTCTGATCCTAATTTTATAGTTGTAGTAGGTCCAAGTCATTCATACAGTCGTGATGGTTCTTTCAAATCATCAATCGGAGTCCTACAGCCTCCGTAATTGCATTTTTAGTGTCCCAAAATCACGGTCTCAAAATTACAAATGAACCAATTCCGTCCACACGGGGGTCCGCTCGTCGTGGTTCCCTGGTTGTGTGTGCGTCTCGGTCGAGCAGCGATTGAGGTCGCACGCGGGTGCATGTCTGAGCTGCGCGCTGCATAGTGTGTCCCAGTTAGCATCCCGCTTATGCGTCTTTGAAGCAAGTGGGCTGCGTTTTGGCACCCAAGACGCCTTGCGTGTCCTAGATGAGCTGGAAGCCTGCTGCACGTGATGCTCGCCCAGGGGACACGTCACTCAGGTGCGTCACAGGGTGCGTCCCCATGACAACTGTGTTTCGACGGGTTTTCGGAGGAAACCCGTCTTCTCTGATTTTTACGGCGTTTCCCCAGCCAGAAAACACCCAGATCCGGCGTGGATCTGGGCAGGGAAGAAAGGAACTCGAGATGGAAAGGGGTGGGGGTTCGTTACGGGCATGCGTCATGCCCGTGTGCCTTGGGATGTGCCATCTGCGACAGGTTTCAGCCCGTCTGGTTCGTTCTGAAAATTTGGCAATTTTCGGCCGAAAAATGACCCAGATCTGATTGGGATCTAGGGGAAAAGGAAGAGGAAAAAGAGAGGAAGATGGGTTCTTACCTGGTTCAGTTGAGCTGGTTTCCCCCCTTTTTCGCTGGCGTGTGATTTCCTCCTCTCTTTTTTCCAGAACCCTAGCTATGAGCAGCTTGACGAGATGAAGAAGGGCTGATCGAAGGAAGAGGGTGAGGGGTTTTATAGAGGGTGAAAGGCGGTGTTGCCAATGGCGGTGCCGCCATTGTTGCTGCCCTTCAGAGGCAGTGGTGGAAGCCTCTAGAACCTACTGGAGGAGGAAGATAATAGGGGGTGCCGTAGCCCCCTGTGTTTCTGTTTGTTTTTCGTTTTTAAAGGTAAATTACAGAATTGACCTTAATTTTTAAATGCCCATAACTTCTTCATACAAACTCAGTTTTCGGCATTCTTTGAGGTGTTGGATTCCATTTTTCGAGTAGAATCAAATGATACTAATTTTTCTTACAAATTCCTTCACTTACTATTTTAAATAAAATAAAACGTGTCACATGATTAATTTCATATATGGAATGTCCAATTAGCGTAAAATGCTCGGGGCATTACATTAATTGACCATTAGGACCATCAATTTTACCTACATTGTCAGTGAAGTTTATGTCATGAATGTCCACTATTAGTATTTCCCAAGGTCTGTATATCTTATTCACAAACAAAGACCTTAATGTTTAAAATCAAGATCCAAAACTATTAACATCGACCTTTGACTAGTGTGTTGAAGACACTAAACCATAAACTAGGATTTTTTTGATGTCCATAAACCTTGGGTTAGGTCTTTCAAGATCCTAAACCATTATTGTTAGACTATTTTAGGGAACATAGGTTGACCAAACCTCAATGTTTCGAATTTGAATTGGGCTCTTAGTTTCAAAGTATGCAATTGAAACATAATGATGTAGGGCATGTTAGTCAAAAAAGAGGAGATCATCTATGTGGTTTATTTAGCTAAAAAATGATTAAGTTGTTAGTCCTTCTCATTTGTCATAAAAGGTGTTATAAATGTTTAAAATACCCTTTAGTCAAGTGAGGGAATTACATTCCTGATTTTCTTTGTCATAGAAATGCTACAGTTGATCTTTTTGAAAACCACAAAAAGGATGAGATCACCATTTTGGGTCTGAAAGAAGGAAGGCCTTCAACTTCTTTTTCCTTAGGGGTCATTTTTTTTCCTTTGAGTGTTTTGATAGACTTTGAAGATCCTGGCCATTGCACTTTCAACTCCAACAATTTCGATAGATTTTTGATTGGAGAAAAAGATCAACAATGTAGGCATCAAACAATGACAACAATTTTTTGTTATGTTGTAATTTTTCCTTCAAAATTTTCTACATAAAGCACTTGGGCGAAGGAATCGAAGGCATGTTCTATGTTAGATTGTTCATAATTCCTGCTGATCTAAAGAGTTATTTGGTTGGAATAGAAGATCTCATCCATGGAGAAGAAGATCAAAGCCTTAGAAATTGAGCTTACAAAGTTACCTTTAGTTATTAAATTGGAAGAGCATCGATTCAACTATCTTTGCTTCTTCTTCTTCCATTATGGATCATCTAATTTGGGTGGCTTCTGCTATTCTTTCTTTGTGATCAAAATCTAAAATCCGATTTGAAGATGGCAAAGAAAAAGGAATTCAAAATCAACAAGGAATAAGAAGCAAATAAACAAAAAGTTTGAATGGGAATAAGGATCGATGCGAAGATGAATAAGTTCACTGTTATGTGGGTGGCATGTGGAGTATGATAAAGGAAATGGTGGATCGCAAATAGGTGGTCTAGATATGCTGGTTCTTTCAAGAGAGAAAATCATAATCATCATCAAAGCCTTGCCCATAGGGGTTGGCTACATGAATCTTATTCTTCCATTCTCCTCTATCAAATGGCATATCCTCATTTAGTCCAAAAGTTTTTAAGTCTTTTCTTACCACTTCTATCCATGTCCTTTTGGTGCTTCCCCTTAGCCTTTTAGAGCTTTCGACTTGGATTGATTCAATCCTTCTAACCAATGCCATTCTCAGTCTCTTGGACATGTCCAAACCATCTAATTTTACCCTCTCTTATCTTGTTACTTTTTGGTGCTACTCCTAAGTTTCTTCTAAAGTTTTCATTTCTAATTATACCATTTCTTGTCTTACTACTCATCCATCTCAACATCTTCATTTTGACTATGCTCATCTTATGTATATGTTATTCCTTAAGTACCTAACACTTTGATATATAGATTGTGGATGTCCATATAACTGTCCTATAATATTTTCCTCTCAATTCGAGTGGCACCCATTGATCACACAAAACTCCAAAGACACATCTTCATTTGTTCCAACGCACTTGGATACTTTGGGTAACATCCTTCTCAATCTTGTCGCCCCTCATGAATTATTGATCCCAAACAATGAATGTAGTCTTTTTGGGTTACTTCTTGGTCATCAATCTTTATTGGTGCTTTCATATCACTCCTCTCCTTGTTAAAATTACATTCCAAATACTCTATCTTAGTTTAGATAATTTTAAATCCTTTAGACTCAATAGCATCTCTCCACAACTCTAGCTTTATGTTTACTCCATCCCATGTCTTATCAATCAAAACTATGTCATCTGAAAATACATGCACCATGGAATCTTTTCATGGACATGTTTTGTTAGCTTATGCATCCATAACCAACTAAAAAGGTACGGGCTCAATGTTGATCCTTAATGCAATCTTATTATGATGAGGATCTCATACATATATTTAATTATGTTAATGTATCCCTGAGAAATACCTTTCTTGTACAACACCTACCATATTAACTCTCTAGGGACCCTATCATAACCTTTTTCTAAGTAAATAAAATACAATGTAGAGGTCCTTCTTTCTCTCCCTATATTTTTTCATCAGTCTAAGGAGGAAAATAGCTTCTATGGTAGACCGGCCAGGCATGAAACCAAATTGGTTTTCTAATATGCACATCTCTTGTCATAGCCTGTTCTCAATTACTCTTTCCCAAAGTTTCATGGTATCACTCATAAGTTTGATCGCACAATAATTAATGCAACTTTGTATATCTCATTTATTCTTATAAATTGGTATGATAGAGCTTCTCCTCCATTCATTTGGCTTTTTTTTTTTACTCTATAATCTTATTAAATAACTTTAGCAACTAAACTACTCCAATATATCCCATATACTTCCAAACTACTATTGGTATACCATTTGTGCCCCATGGCTCTTCTTGAATTCGTATTTTTTAAGGCATCTTTCACTTCAAGAATCCTAATCTCATGGTTATATCTATATAGTCCAACACTATTTGGGTTTAATATTCTTTTGAAAATACATTTGTCATTTAGCAATTTTTTTATGAAAGTAACTTTCCTACATTTGATTCATCTCGTCATCTTTGACTACTACCCTTTAGTCATTACTTTTAATTCATTTAACATGGTCTAAGTCCTTACTCTTCTGTTCTCTTATTGTTGTAAGTTTAAACACATCTTTCCTACTTTCTCTTGACCCTAATCGAGTATAGGGATCATTGTACGCCTTGAGTTTGGCCTCACTTATTACTCTCTTAACAACCTTTCTAGTATTCTTATACTGCTCAAAGATTTCATTATTTCTAGTCCTCACCATGCTTTAAAACAAACATGTTTCTCTTTAATAACTTTGTTCACTTTTTCACTCTACCACCAAGTTTCCTTTACTGGTTGCCTTTTTCCTTTAGATACTCCTATTACTTTCTTAATGAACTCAGCCATATTAGTCCACATGGTGTTTACTTATGTTTCATTATTCCACTTTCTTTCTACTTTCAAGTTTTTTGTGAATGATGTTATCATCTTTACTTTTAAGTTCCACCATTTAGTTTTTGCACACCTGGTAAGTTTTTTTTTTTTTTTTCTTTCATCTCTTAATGTAAATATCCATAACCATTAATGCATGTTGTGTGATTAAACTCTCACTACGTATCACCTTATAATCCTTACACATTGATCTATTAGTATTTCTAAGTAGAAAAATGTCTATTTGGCTTTTATGTGATTCACTTTTATTGGTTACTAATTATTCATCCCTCTTCTTAAAGTTGCGTTTGCTAAAGTTAGGTTATATGCAAAAGTAAAATTGAGGATAGCTTTCCCCATCTCATTTCTTTTTCAATTTCATACGCTCCATGTATGCTATCATATCCGTTATTTTCTTTTCCATCACTATCATTTAAGTTTGCTACTATAAATGTCTCCTTTGTGTTGGGAATTTCTTGCACTAGTCCATCCATATCTTCCTATAATAGTCTCTTGATTCTATCTTTTGACCCTACATGTGTGGCATAATGCACTTATAGCATATGATCTTCTCTCCTATAACAAGTTTTATTAGTAAAATTTTGTCATTGGTTTTTCTAACATCTACAAGGTTATCATTTAATTCTTTATCTACCACTATCTCTACACCATTTCTATTATTGTCTCATACCAGAGCTTATGCCCATCAATTTCTCTAGTTTTAGCCATTTTTCACTGGGTTCCTTAGACACAAGTTATGTTGACTCTCCTACATTTCATTGCATCGACTAACTGCATACTCTTACTTGTTAATATACAAATATTCCATGTGGCAATACATATATTATTTTCTTGAGATAGTCACTCTATTAGCACACATTTATAACAACGCAGGAACCTTTGCCTACTTTCCACTACATTCGGGATAACAAATCACTTATGGGAGAATGACCTACTAGCCCTTGTCCATTTTCTACTACATTTGGAACCTGCTATAGCGGGTCGCTTACAAGGGAGTGCCCTAGTAACCATTGCCCACTTTCCACTGCATTTGCGTTTAGATGCAATGTGTCGCTTATGAAGAACGCTCTATCTTAAGGAATGCCTTATGCTTTAGATTCATGTTAAGGAGTTGCCAATTTTTTTACGTTGATTGGCACCTACTTAACCTTCTTTTATCTAGACTTAGACCAATTGTGAGATTATAAAACCATATAGAACTAGAAGTACAATGGTAGAGTTTTTCAAGAGAGAGAATCCAACTGTGTATTGCTTTACATGGTTGAAAATATGTGCTAGATAGAAGCCCTAGTGGGCTATCTTTTCATCCCAATAAGGCAACAGGATGGGTGACCTAGATAATCAAAGAGTGTGGGCAGAACGCCATAGTCTTGTTAACGAGGCCCGCAACAAAAAAAACTGAGACAGTCTGTCAAGGTGAAAGAAAGGCAACCACAAGACGAATTTAACCCAAGATGCTGGCTAATAGGGTTGGAAAGCAATGTATTATCTCCCCAGCCTTGATTAAACTGATTACATCTCTTCTAAAAAAAACTCATTCAACGTGGGAGCGATTAGCACTTCAATGTATAAACAAAAAGGGCAGCTCGATGCACGGAACTATTTGCGTATTCAGAATTCGAAAAAGAGCTCACAAAAGGTCTTTAGTCTTGCAAGTATCAAAAAAACTTTCCCAGTACTTTTGTCTCCGTATGAAAAAATAGACATGCAATTACAAGATATAGGGCGTAGGATCATCCAGTCAAGCTAAAATCAGCAGGAATGGTACAAGGATGCAGTGTGTGTTACCGAGGAGCGAGACGGGCATCGTCTTAGCCCCCCCCACCCCACTCCAACTACGCTACCACAACCCTGCACCTCTCTCCTCTTTCCCACTCTAAAACCCGACCAGTTAAAAACACTGGTTAAGCTGCTTTGCTCACGCTTAACGTTTCCTCTCTCTCTCTCTCTCTCTCTCTCTGGAAACCCACAAAATCCTGCTACCCTCCTTCTTCATTTCACGGAAACTAAACCCTAAGTTTCAAGATCTCCAACTGCTGAAGGAAGATCTGAAATTTTCAAATCGAGCAACGATGAATATATTCAGATTAGCCGGCGATATGACACATCTCATGAGTGTCCTCGTCTTACTTCTCAAGATCCATACGATCAAATCCTGTGCAGGTACGTTCCTCTCTCCTCATTCTTGTTTACCTTCGCTTCCTTTGAAATTTCACCTTGTAGGAGAAAGTCTTCGTCAGTTTGTTGCTGTGAAAGCAAATCTTTGTCAGTGATGAGTAAATTTCATGATTGACTGGTATTCATGACTCATTTGGCTGTTTCTGCTACTTGAGAATCTAATTTTCGTGAGACCGCTGATTTTTGGCATCATTTTTGGATTTTACGGTTTCTGAATGTGGTGGAAGACATTTTATCCTGGTGTATGTGTTTCTTTTACGAGGATATGTGGTCTGGATCTGTTGATTGGAATGGTACGTAGTACGGAATCACATTTCCTGCTGTGTGTTGTGTTTAGACTACATTCTAGAAGATTAAATGTGTACTTTCTGTGTACATGAAGGATAATTGCAAACTGAAAATTTTTGGATGTATTTTTCTCGTGGAAGAAGGAAGATAATTTTAAACAAAAATATCATTCTGGAACGAAAGAATGAACCTTTATGTTGCTACTTTTACTATATTCAACTGATACAAGAATAAGTAAGCATAGTAACATTGTCTTCCTTGGTGCGTTGGGAATCTCTGGCACTTGTTGTGATGTCTGAATATGAAAGTAGCAGGGAGGAGGGAATTGTGCAATTGAAATGTAGTTATTTAGTGAGAAATTAACCTTGAGGATCCAGTGATGCTTACAGAAACGTGGAGTAGAATCCTGTCGTTTGGAATTCAATTCTCATCATACAACCAAAACAGCGCCCACTGGTGAGATTCAGTGTACCACTCGTTTTCGCTTGAGTATTTGACTTAAACTCTCACCTATTTCATTGTAGTTCCCCAGAAATAGATTCCACGGAATTCTCCACATTTGTTTCCTGGAATTCTTTTCTCACTTAAGAATTAAATTCCAGATGCAGAACCCTCCCCCTATTGGTGCTTAGATTTTAGCTTACAAAGGAAGAACCTCACTTTTTCTATTTGAAGGTGGAATATTTTGTCAGTACGTTGGTGATAAATGTCCACCTGTGGATAAAGATGAAGCTGGGCTGTCTTCTTTTGCCATGACTATCTGCCAATATTTTCTGCATTAGAAGGAGAAAGACGGAGATAGTATTTAAGCCAAAATTTCTTTTGCTGCTGTGATGGATTACAAGAAAAGGACTGAGGGTTTTTATTAATTAAGAAACAAGGATCTCAGGCCCCTACTGTTCTTCAATCAAATATTTAACTCAAACTTATCAGGTTTAAGTGTCGAGGCATGCCCATCCATGGGTTGGATTGAATCCCACATGCTTTGTGTTTCGCTTTTGAATGTACTGATGTATTACTTCATTTAAGGATTCACACTTATTTATGGTTGTTTTAAAAGTCTTCTACAGTAAGGATAGAAGCCCCATGCTGTATGAATTAATGAAGGACAGTTTCTTGGAGATGTTTTATCTATATGATATAAAAACTCTTTTCTGGCAATGTTTTGATGAATTATGATATCTCAAGTTCAAGAACATTCATTTCTTTAGCTACTATTTCTTAGATTGAAACAATAACCAAACCTCTCTGCTGTCTGTCTCTTTGTGGTTGTGAAATTTGTCTAATTGGTATCTAAGTAGGCTAGTTCCTGCATTGATTGGTAACCCATGCTGCTAGTTCATTGGCTGAAAATTTTAGGTTATGGAGCTACATGGGGGGCAAGGGGAAAGATTATTACTTCAATGGGATTCATTCCTTGATAAGAGAAGTATGTTACTTAATGAGACAGAAGTCGGGTAAAGAAAGCACTTCAGCTCATTTGTGTTGCAATAGGATAGTATTCTTGAGGCTGAATATGCTTAAAATTTCCCCTTACTAGAAGTTAAGGGAAGTGGAAATCAAGCCTGAATCTAACTAAAAGGTGGTATGACGGTCCAAAGTAATATGCTGAAGTAGAAGATGAAGCCTTCAGCAGTGGAAAACAGTTTAACTTTACCCAATGTGCACCAGAAGATGAATTTATAATCTGAACTATGCCATCTGGAAGAGGACAACCTTTTGAAACTTTTTATTGTAGACCCATTTTGATAATCTTACATCAAGGAGAAGATCTATGTGAAAATAAGCACTTGAAATTCTTGAAAGAGAACCAGGAGTATGTTGTCTGTAGAATCCATTAATTCCGGTGATTCAGGTTCAATTTCTATAAATCCTGGCTTGCAAGAATTACTGTTTCTAATGGATTCTCAAAGAAGGTAATACTTTTGAGTTTTGACTGCATTTATTACAATGATTCTCCAGGAAGATATGATACTCTTCTAGAATAGACTTGAAAAGAAAGTTTGAAGTATTCTATCGCGCTTTTGGTTAGAAGGGTATGGAGCTCTGTTCCTAATACTTGTGTCGTGTTATTTTCCACAATTTCCAGAAATTGAGGGGGAGTATTATACAGATAAAATCCTAATGGATCAAGCTTTCTCCCATGGGGAGGTAATTTGTCAGCACAAAATCACTGATCCTTCCAACCAGGAATTATGAAAGGAAGGATGAAATGCACCAAAGAAAGATGAATAGAGAAAGATTCATGATGATTGTTTTATTTGAATTTGCACTGCATGTTCTAGGATCTGTGAGAGTTCATGTTTAGGAAAAGGTGAGACTATTGGAGTCTTTTTGACTTTCCATTTTGAATGTGAAAGTTTCAGTGATTTGCATTTGTTTATGGTGACAGTCAGTCAAGGACAGAAACTTAAAATCCTAAAGACTCATAGTTTAAAGTACCATCAATCTCAAGAAGAGGTGCCAGAAATAATCAGCTAATCCAAACCTGGCATAAACATTACTGGAACTCCAAAGGATCTGACTTCAGTCGTTACTACAGGAGTACTATATTAGAAATATATTTTCTTCATGAAGTTCACTGTCTATCCCCAAATACAAATCACATATTTGCACTTTTTATCATGGTTCATTCTTATCCCTTAGTTCGTTTAGCATTTCTAGAACTTTGATCCAGGAGCAACAATACCCATGTGCATTCACAAGTCATCTTTAGCATTGATCCAAGATTTTTTTATCAGACCAGTGGTACTCTAGAACTGGATACCATATAACTCTGACTTTGATGCTATTATTCCAATGGTGGCTGCAGTTAGTTACCAAGCCAAGAAAACGATGGGATTGAACTTTAAAGGTTGAATATTTTTGGCAGGATTTGCAATATGAAATGCTCCACAGGTGTCTCTAACATACTTGAGCACAATCTGATTTTGTGAATTTGGAGGTGTTCAAGCATCTTGTGCAGAAGACCATTGAAAGAGTTGGTCTCTTCGCCTAAGCTGTATAGAGGAATAGTGAACCAAATTGCTCTAGCCTGTGGTCATATCAAATTGTGCATCTTTTGGTAGCAAAACCACTGTCTGGAGAGCTTTCTTGACTTGGTGCTTTGGAGGAGTTAGTGACTTTCTAAGGAATGAAGGGTATTTATGTTCCCTGAATTGTTCAAACCATAGGCCATTATCTGAGCAAATCCAGTTGTCTTCTATTGGCTTCTTATTAGTACAAATATCTGCAGTCTGCTAGATGCTCATCAACGTGGAAACTGAGACCTACCTTTCAAAACAAATCACCAAAACCTTCACCAAAAGTGGTGGTTTTAGTTTTTGGTTGAATTTCATGTGAATTAACTGCACCAACTAATTTGGAAATAAATTAACTGCAACAACTAATTATGGATGAATTGATATGGATCAGAACTATGTTGTAGAAAATTCATCCTTAATAATGCATCTTTTCTTTTGAATGTTAGTCACATGCATCCATGAGCAGCCTCAAACCCCTGACCGATACCAGAGTGACTCCTTGCACCACTGTGCCAGAAGGCCTTTCCTGCTTAATGATGTCTCTTTAATTGACTAGATGTATTCTTCCATGCTCTATGGATCAGAATGTTGGGCAGTTAAGGAACATCATACTCATAGGATGAGCGTCGCAGAAATGAGGATGTTGAAATGGATGAGTGGTAAGACAAGAAAAGATAGAATTCAAAATGAAAATATTCGAGGAAATTTAGGGATAGCACCAGTAGGTAATAAGATGAGGGAGACTAGACTTAGATGGTTTGGACATGTTCAAAGGAGACCAACAACGGCACCAGTTAGAAGAAGTGAGGCAATACAAGTAGAAAGTTTTAAAAGGGCAAGGGGAAGGCCCAAAAGAACGTGGATAGAAGTGGTGAGGAAAGATTTAAAAACTTTGGGACTAAATGAAGACATGGTATTTAATAGAGTGGAATGGAGGAATAATATTCATGTGGCCGACCCCTAATTGGGATAAGGTCTTGATGATGATGATGTATTCTTCCATGTGACTATGGATATCATTTATAGCATATAAGGGAAATAATAATCTAGCTTCCAATATGGAATTTGACCAGAGTTTACATCAATTAGTGCAATTTTGCCTTCTGAAATTTCTCAAAGTGATTACATGCTAGTCATTTCCAGCAATTCTTCTTAGTGTCTAGGCATTATCTCCATGAATTGTTAGAATTGCCAGTTTCTTATCTTGGATAATCATGCACAACATGAACTATTATCTTGCTTCTTATGTTGATATTGCCTTTGTATGTAGAATATAATTCAATGGACATGTTACATAAATAATTTGTGATGTTCTTCATAATCTGCAGGAATTTCTCTGAAGACTCAAGAACTGTATGCAATTGTCTTTGCTAGTCGCTACTTGGATATTTTTACCGATTTTATCTCACTGTACAATGCCATCATGAAGTTGATTTTCCTTGGGAGCTCTTTTACAATTGTCTGGTACATGAGGCGCCACAAGATTGTCCGCAGATCTTATGATAGAGAGCAAGATACCTTCCGCCATTATTTTCTCATATTACCTTGCCTGCTTTTGGCCCTAGTTATCAATGAGAAGTTTACCTTTAAAGAGGTGCATGTTGTTGTTTGCTATTACTGGAAAGCTGTTTATTTACTATAAGCAGATCCTGTGGTTCAGCACAACAAATTAGCTACTTGACTGCCTAAATATTCCTAAAAGTGGACTTTTAACAATATTCTCTGAAGCACATAATATTGTTAGATTCTCCACTTATTTTGTTGTTACATTTTCTTGCTAAATGGCTATTTCTGTGGAGTAGGTCATGTGGGCATTTTCGTTATATTTGGAGGCTGTTGCCATACTTCCTCAGCTTGTATTGTTGCAGAGGACCAGGAATATAGACAACTTGACAGGACAATATGTTCTCCTTCTTGGGTGAGTTACCTTTTTTACAATCTTGATTATTTATTAACAAGTCAGTCACATTCGTCCCAGCATATTAATTACTAGGGTTAAAATTTAATTTCCCATCATTGTCATATATTTGCACCATCACATATTAAACCTGTCATTCTTGTTATGATCAGATGGGCAGTCAGTAGAAGTACTAATGCAGTACTAGTTTTGCCCTTTTTTGAAATGCCTTGTAATGAATTCAGGATGTGTACTTGATAATTGGAATTTCATGATAGCCTTATTTGAATTGCTTATTTCTTGGACTTGGACATCACCATTCAATGTAAATTCAAGTTTGTATCCTGGCCTCTACATTAATGTTTCTATCATCTCCACATCAAATGTAAAATAGAAGAATTACATGTTCTTTCGGAAGCTAGAAAGAAATCAAATTCATGCACTGCCTCTGATTTATTTAGACAATCGGCTATCAAGACCAACTTGCTGTGAAATCCATCCCTGCAAGTGGCTTTACTTCCTAGCAATTACACTAGAGTGTTAGTTTATTCACTATGGCCTAAGCCAAGATTTATAGATCAAACCAAAATATAGAATCATAACAGTTCTAAATGGAAGTAAAAGATGATAGGTTGTAATAGAATTGTTTGAAATCATCTATATCTTATTATCCAATACTGATCATTCCATTAATAATGGGCAATTTGACATTTCTCATAGCTCATACACACTTATAAAATTAATCCAAATACATCCTATACACATCTTTTTGATTGTTTTCTACAAGTACACGGGCTATTATAATATAGCTTATCCAAGTATGGGTCAATTCCACGAGGACTCGACTTAAAAAGAATGGAGTTTAAATAAAATTTAATTGACCAAAAAATAAGATCACATGTAATATTGTTTAATGTGTCATGCATCAGATCCTATTCATGGATTTTATTAATTTTTTTTTCAAAATTAAAATATCAGAGCAACACCTCTTACTGCATTTGCAAGTAGGAGGGTGTTATTAGAAAAGAAAAAGGTAACTAAGACAGTCATATGCAGCTGCGTGCGTGTGATACTAGCTAAGCTATTATCTTATCCCTGTTCCCAATTCAAGATTAATCCAGTCTCTGTTTATAATCCAGGAACAGTCAGAATACACAAAGATTTCACTAACTTTGGCCACTGATTTCTTCTACTTTCTAATAGCATTTTTCAATGAAACTTGGTACCTAGAACAATTTGATATCAATAAATTTAATTGTACGGTTAGATTTCAAATCAAGATAATAGAAATTAAGATATTTAATCACAAACATAGGCTGTTCACCAACCTGCACAATAGTACCCTTCAAGATTATTTCATAAAATTAAACAAAATTGACCATTAAATCTCAATTTTTTTTTGTAATGAAATTCTTTCTAACTCAAATAAGAATATAAGCAAAGGATTAGATCATTAAAAAACTCATAAAAAAAAACCAAACTATAAGTGAAAAAACTTTAAGTAACTGTTACTGTTCATGCTAACAGTAGCAAATAGCTAATTTTAACCAATTCAAATTACAAGATTTGGAATGAAAATTGAAAATCGAACAGCTAGATCTTCTTCTCCTTGATGTCTTCTATCCAATATACCAAATTTTAGAGATTTTTGTTGAGTATCGAAGCAGAAATTAGTGTGCAAAAGTACCCCTGTGCCAACCTATGTGTGCACTGTTCATCTTCTTCAACCTCCGTTTTTCTTCGAATTTTTCAACTTCTTTTTTTTTTTCACTACATCTTCGATCTTGTATTTACAGATGATGGGAAGTCGGTTTGGATTCAATTTTTAGTAATTTCCTCCTCTATTCTCATTTCTTTTCTTCAAAGAATTCTAAATCAACTGATTAGAGATCTAGGATGTTGATCGGCTTGATCTAACCGCATGGATCTTGATCTACCACCTACAAAACAAAGAAAATAACCTAATAAGTATTATATAATATTCAATTTTACATATTCGTACTTCAAGAAGGGGAGCCTTGGCGCAATAGTAAAAGTTGTCGTCATGTGACTTTGAGGTCATGGGTTCAAGGCATGGAAACAGCCTCTTGCAAATGCAAAGTAAGGTTGTGTACTTTAGATTATAAAATCTTCAATTGACATATTTTTTATATAAATTTCTAAATAATATCTTAAAAATATATCAAAAGTCATCCTAAATGAGTGTAATTTATGCAATAATGGACTCTTAACATGTTTGTACAAAGAAACTGTGATGTTAAATTCAGATTAAAACAAAGAACTTCTTCAATGGATTGCTCATATTGTCAAATAAAAGTTCCCATGGTTTGTTTCCAATTTCGTCTTGCAATTCATAGCTAATCTCGTTGTTAATGATGAATTGAACTATATTAATGGACCAGACAAAGTTAGAAACTTCTTTAGAGATGCTAAACCAAGCATCACTATCATTCTTTATTATGCTTAATGCATTTTATGGGCATAACAAAAATTACCCCTTTAGGGCATGGAACCAAAAGCTAATAAGTGGATGCCACTGTGTCTGTCCAACCAACTTCACTCTAGAATATCCTACAATATCCATGTTTCACATCTTCAAGATACTCACTAGTGTTATTTATTCTTCCCACCAATAGCTGGGGCCACTACAGTGTGGCAATAAGTTGATCTACTAACCTAAAAGGAAGCATTAACATCTTTTTAGAACATGTTGGCTACCATGCTTGAATTCCCAACTTGCTATTTACTAAGCAATTCTTATGCTTGCTTGTGATCAAGGGGTGTTACATAGGCAAAGAATCATTCAAACCCTTTCTTGGCATTTCCACTCCCTTCCACCACGTTCTCTTTCCCCGCCCTCTTACTGATGTAGATGATAAGTGGCTAGTGAAAGAAACTTCATTATCTGAATCGTTATCCTCTCAACCATTGCAGTACTATACGTAAGGTGTAGTCAAATCGACATTGGAGTTCACTATAAATTTCACTTCATTATTTAATCCATTGTGGATTTCACTTGGGAATGGAATCCACTATCATAAAATCCACCTCACTTGGTTTGTGAAGCCTCCTCCTCAGATAAAGATGCCTATGATGTTGCAAGAACAAGTTCTTCTATTTTGTTTGATTTTTTGGTCGGGACCCTGACTTGGTTCAGGACCTCTGCTGTAGCAGAGCCGCATTCAAATCCGTTAGTCAACAACCTGACTTGTTTGGACGAGGCTATTAGCCAAACCTGAGTGAAACGAATAGGTTTATGTTTGGTAGGTAGATGGAAAGGAAAGTGTATCGGAGATCGCATTCGAGCATTGTGCCCTGTATGAAGCCATCATTGCAATATAGCAGGACAAAGTGACTAGGATCCCAATCCCGTGAGGAACTCAGCAGCGAATCAACCTAATGAAGGTCCCCTGGTATTGGTAATGAAACCATAAACAATATGGGACAAAGATACTATCTTTTCTCCCATCTCCCTGATAATTGATTTTGAAATCAACTAAGGTTGATCCTAGTAGAATCCGCTTTCGTGCAGTAGTGAAGACAGGTTTCGGTGGAAAGCTAGATATCAATGTTAGTGAAAAATCCACAAGAGGTGGGTTTGAGGATTGATATATTTTGTAGGGGTGGAACTTGCTTATTCCAAACTACTTGAGAGAGGTAGTTTTTTAAATGTACCTCAATAAATGATTAGGAAAAAGGGTGTTATGACAGGCTAATTCCAACAACCATTTTAGTAATCATGAGGATGCGAACTTGTTGGAATCAACAGCCAGTCTAATTTCACAATAGTGGATTCCATTAAATTTGAAATCTACTGAAATACATGGTGGATGCAACAATAAGATGAAATCAATCTTGAGTTTCATTATTGACTTGACTACCTGTACCTCCTTCCAATTTCAAATGGGCAAGTCTGCACTAAGATGCAATATATCAGGCCCCAGTTCATCCCTAGGGATTTTCGAACCTGAACTTGCTTTCACTACCACCCATAGATGGATTCTATTTGTTTATTTCAAGATTGACTTCTGTCTCCCATTTTTTCCTTTTTAGGAACAGAGATTTTGCTAAGCCATAGAGTTTTAGATGGACCCTGTGCAAGAATAAGAGAACACACTAACATGTAGAACTATAAGAAGAAGCAAGCAACTACTTAGACAGTGTAGACATATGGTATGCAGGTTTTGGGTCAGCAATGTGCACACTTGTTGGTGAGATGACTATCCACTAGAAATTGAAGGAGAAATTTGAAGTTGTTAGTGTTTTTTTGCCTAGACTAGACCCATTACATTTCTCATTTGAGTCCTTTAGGTGATTTTTTGGTTATGATCTTTATCCATTTGGTTGAAAGTCCTTGCTTGCATACTCTAAGGCTTTATTTAACCTTTAAACGGTTTATGAGAAATGAATCTTAACTAGGTGCCTTGAGAAGAAATAAAAATGTCTAGAATGTAAAATGTGTTGGCATTTAAATTAAGAAATACAAAAAGAGGGAGACTTAGTGGTCCATCAACCACTTGACTTAGGTCCTTAATTAGGTACTCTCTAAAGAAAGAGAAAAGTAGAAGGGAGCCTTTGGTTCAACAGTAGAGTTGTTGTCGTGTGACTTGGAGGTCATGGGCTTGAGGCATGGAAACAGCCTCTTGCAAAATGCAAGGTAAGACTGCATAGTATCGACCCTTGGTGGTTCACCCCTTCTCTGTACCTCGCATATTCGGGAGCTTCATGCACCGGGCTTCCCCCCCCAACCACCCTTGGTGCTGGAATGTAATTGAGATAAGATACTCAGTGATCCGGCTCTATTGCAACCTTTTCCCAAGCACCTTCAGAGTTAGTGGTTAACTTGTAGTAGTCAGAGCAACAAAGGCTAAAGTCATCATCATCATCAAGACCTTATCCCAATTAGGGGTTGGCCAACAAAGGCCAAAGTGCAGCAGATTTATTGGTCCATGGTCCACTAGACTGAGGTCCATAATCATATGCTTCCCAAAGAAAGAGAAAGTACATGAATGCAAATGACAAAAATTTAAATAAGAAAAATTATGGTGGCTTAGTGGTCCACTAGCCCATTGACTTTTGACCAGGAACAGCGGCAAAAAAAAGAAATGGCAGGTATGTAAACAATGCATGAACTTATCTAGGACAAGGTATTTAGTGCTCCAAGGTACACATTGAGCTTCAGGTTTTTGCCGTGTGTTACTAAGTGAGAAGAGATCCAAAGATTGCACCCACCTAGCTCATAGTTATTGTCTCTACTTATCCTGTGGTTGCTTGGTGATGACTTTTATCTAAAGAATAGAATTAAGACGGGTTGCTTAACCAGGGTGCTTACTGGGAGGGGGTTAAAGTGGAGTGGAGGTAGGTCAGCTTCTACGGTGATCCAGATGACATGTTGCCATCTTTAGTCCTGTATAAATAAAGGAATCACTCAACATTTAGGAGGAGACTTTTAGAGTAGTTAGAAAGAGTCTTAGAGAATCCACTTTTCCGAGGCTTAATTTCTTTTCCAAAGTTGTTCTTGAAGTTCATAGAAATTTAAGTTTTTGTGCAAGAAGAGGTTTGATCTCGGACATCTTCTTTACGTCCATGCAAGTAGTAAGAAAAACCACCAAGCGAGTAATTGTTCCTTATTTTCCTTTGTTTGGAGGATCTTGTCTTTTGAAGTTAAAGAAGTCTGCAAAACAAGAATTGTTTGTTTAGTAAAATATCTCATATACTAGTGTAATCCTTGACTTCCCCTATCTATTCATTAAGTATTAATGCTCATGAAAGATATCGTAAACATGTGAGTTCTAAGAAAAGAAGATTTGGAATTGTGGGCCAGAGAATGTGGCCTCTGGCCTATTTCATTCAGATTACTCTTGAAGTTCAATGGTGACAGGAAAGTGGCGCATTGGACCACTTTTGATTGTTGTATTAAGAAAGTCTCATATTGTTCATTGTAATGGAGGAGCAATGGTTACATCTTATCCTTGCTCGATTTCAACCCCCTCCCTATATTCACCTTTTGTAAGCCGGTTGGGCAATCCTTCTTAATCCTTTTTGAAAAAGCCATCATCAACATGCATAAGATAAGTAGAGACGACTTCCGTGGCTTGGTGGTTACAATCTTCCAATCCATTCCCACCAGGTAACTGAGGCAAATCCTGAAAGTGGACCACTAAGTGCCTCGTCCTTATTAAACTATTGCTTTGCTTACATTTCTGTCTTGTTTCTTTTCTTTACGGATATGCCTAGTTAAGGACCAAAAGCCGACATTCTAACAGACCACTAAGCCAACTGCAGTTTGTTTTCTTATCTATATTCTTGTCATGTACATTTCTGTAATTTTCTCTTTCTTTAAGAAGCACCTAGTTAAGGACCTAATCCTTATAGGCGAATAGGATCACTAAGATCTTCTGTTATTTAGTCTTCTTTGCTTGAACCACTAACTCTCAAGATGCTTTATAAAATGTTGCAATACACCACCACATCACTAAGCACTGTTGACTACATTTACATTCTTGTACATTTTCTCTTTCTTTAGGGAGTACCTGATTAAGGACCTAAACCATGTGGGCCAATGGACCATTAAGTCCACTGCCTTCTGTTATTTCTTTATTTAAATACACAGCACTTTTACATTCCAGACATCTTATTCTTTTCAAGGCTCCTGGTCAAGGACCCTTCCTCACAAATCATTTTAAAGGATAAAGAACGCCTCAAGTGTATGTGACCAAGGACTTCCAAACAAAAGGATTAAGACCATAACCTTAAAATCTCTTAACTCATCAATCAGGAATCTCATTGACGTGGACCATGCAAAATGATACAGGTGGCAACTACAAATTCCACTTTTAATTTCCAGCACTCATGGAACCAACAAGTGTGTGTATTTCAGGACCCAAACCTACATACAATATATGTAAAAAGCAGCTATGAACAGGTCCAAGAATGGTTGAGAAATGAGCAGATTAGTGTGACTTGCAATTGGCTCTATCAACAGCTTTTGCAAATCGATGAGCATCAGTATTGGCTGATCTTGGGCCCTAACTAAAATGAACCTGCATTTTACTGTTTCAAATGCCTTGTCAATGGGAGTGTTTCCATGGTATTTTTTTGGATTTTTTAGCCAAGATATAGCAGTCTTTACGTTGCCTTCTTAGGTTAAAGGTGAAATAGCTCTTTGCAAAGTTTGATGACAAATCTTGCCAGTAACTTCATTGGCATTTGAGTGAGCTTTTCCCAAAGGCCTAGAAAATTCTTCAACAGTCTCCTTTTTTGTCATTTCTGATGATACCAACGATGCCAGCATGGTCATGGTTATTTGTTGCTTTTCAATTAATCACCCACATTACGACCCCATTGGCATCTTAGATTATATTGGAGTGGTAGTCTCATCTTGGCCTAGCTCATAACCCTAGGTGGAAATTCTGAAGATGGATCTGATGTAGAAAGGCTAAAGTTGAGTGTTATTGGGTCTTCATTTTTCAGAGGATTCATCCCTTTCTTTGAAACGATAAATGACATTTCTCAAAGATCAGCTCGTATCTTCCCAGAGCACCTTTCATAGTAGCTGGATGGATTTTGGATCTTGTGCTTTTTTTGTCTTCAATATTTTAGTAGTTTAGATTCTAACATCATCCAAATGATCTAAAGACAAAGGTTTTAGAGGCCCATGAGAAGCACTGAGCATGACTCTTTTGAGTTGCCATGCTTTGGAGCTGAGACATCATTGTCCTTCCACTTAGAGGCATTTGGCTCGCTTTATATTCAACATCATTGTGCTGCAGTTGACTATTGCTGAAGAGACTGCCAAAGGATCCAATAAATAATCCGAGCATCTTGCTCATTTGTATTCGAGCTTTGTAGGGGTATTCCCTTCGTTTAGACAATGACATTTTGGAATGTTATCACTATTGGTTGCACTTTCACCACTAGCAATTGACAGCAGAGACTTCTGCATCATTAGTTGGAATTTAAAATCCTTGTTCTATGATGTAGTCTACTAACATTGGGTCATGAATGTTCATCCTGTAGGATGACCATGAAGGGTATTAACTTTCGCGTCTGAGTACAGATCTAGCGTCATCAAAGAGAGGATCTAGCTCGTTGAGACTTGAGAGTCAAGCCACTTCATCCTCTAGATTTGTGAGGTTGGTTGACCATAGGCTTGTAATCCTCTCTTTTGATTGGAACTTCCATCCTTGTTATACTATAACGCCCCACATTCAGGAGTTTGGGTTGTATAGCAATAAGACATGATCCCCCCCATGTTCATTTCTATTACTATTTTACTGATTTACACTTTTTATATCACCAGATCCTTCCAGGGCGAGTCAAGCATAAAAAATTATGAAGCTAACTGCAAGCTGACAACTTAAGGTCCAATAGATGGATTGCCAATTCCTTTTGCTACTCTTGCTATAACTTTTGTAAAAAGTGTGGCCCATTTGTTACGCCTTTTTTCTGTAAGATTCAGTAACTCCATGGTTTTTTCTGCATATTTTCTCCTCTCTTTCTTTTTCTTCCCTTCTCTTTTTACGTAATTCTGCCTCATTTAATAAGTAATTGATACTTCTGTTCATTATCTGATGCTTTGTACATGTTTCAAATGCCAAAGCTAAATGAATTAATATGACTATCTACTTAAAGCTTGCTTCTTTTAGTTTACATTTTCCATTATTTTATATTTCCATCTTTACACTATATCTTGATACTACATGTATATTGATTCTTGACTCCCTGTCAATGGTTCTATCATGCACATTTTCATCTCTCTTTATGATATTTTTGTACTGATAAATCTATATTTATATAGCTGTATATGTGGTGTGTTTGATGTTTGACCATTTACCTAGATCTGTGTAAATTTTTTTCTTGTTTTTTCTCTTTCCTTTCCTCTTTATGCCTGTTTATTTTATTTTCTTCTTTCATGCATTGTTTCTTTTATTTTCTGAAACAAAAATATCTATTGTTGATTACTTGGATTTGCATTGTTTTCTTGTTCATCCATGTCTCTTACTTTGATGGTGTAACGAGTATTATGTTGTTCTCCAGTGGTTCTTCATACTTTTGAGTTGTAGTGGTAGATAAAAAGACGAGAAAACTAGCAAAGGCCTAACAGCCTTGCCAACGTGCTGGGCATTTTGAATGCTTGGAAACCATTAAACAATAAATATCTGTTAAATGGTATGGTGAAACTAGAAACAAAAGTAAACAGGCATATGAGTATCTCACCTGAAACTTGCTTATACAAATTATGTTATTTTATTATGCTTTAGGGCCTGGTACAGTAATTGTTTTGCAGACACTATCTGTGCAACACGCATTTATGATGATTTGAGGCATTGAACTAGTGGGAGACAGGCAGTTTACTTTAGACATTCTATGCTTAATCAAGGTATGCAACATTTAAGATATGTGGAAAGCCGTAGAGGTCCGTTGTAAAGAGGCTAGGAGGGAGTTAATCCCGTGCATCTGGTGCTTGGCAAACAAATTAATCCCATGTGGGTGGCTCATCACTGATTCCCACAGCTGTCCTATAGCATTTTCCTAATTAAACAATGTGCATGTTAGTTACATGCTTCCAAACAATGTAATTCTTGATCTAGAGGTTATGTTGAAATATCTTTTGACTTTTGGCAGTGTTTGAAACTTATATGCTCTCAGTTAAATGTTTAACTATTTATTTAATGTATATGGGTTATTCATTTTGATCATACATGGAATTTGGTCTTTCGGTTATTTTTCCTTTGTATCTTTCACATGATTGCTGCAGATCTGGAACTGTAACCAAGTAAAAGTGTTTTCATTTGTATGGTTGTCCCAATATTAGCAGGCTAACTGCTTGATGTTCTCAGAATTTGGTTCAGAATAATAATCAGTGTCTAATTAATACCGTGCCTGTTTCAAATGCAGTGCATACAGAGGGTTGTACATCCTCAACTGGATTTATCGCTACTTTACAGAACCACATTATGTTCATTGGATAAGTATGATCCTAGCTCCCCTTTTTTATTGCTTCACCTGAGCTTGGTTAGAATCTTCCAGTGCTTAACATTGTGGCTGTTTTCTTCTTTCAGCTTGGACTTCTGGCCTTGTGCAGACATTACTTTATGCTGATTTCTTCTATTACTACTTCCACAGGTAAATCTGTTGCAGTTAAACAAATAGTTTGATTTAGACTCTAAATATTTGTTTGCTTAGTGTATACTAGTTTTACTCATTTTCTCGGGACTTGCAGCTGGAAGAACAATGTAAAGCTTCAGTTACCAGAGTGAGCTATCATCAGCAATTTGGTGATCGGCAGATAATGATGGCTAGCGCCATGCATGAACATTCATTCCCAGTTGTATTTTAGCATTTTTTTTTTTTTTTGTTCTTTTTTGGGTGTTTTACTGGATATGTTGAATTGTAGGACAAAATGTTCTCCTTAAAAGGCTGAAAGAGGGGTTCACACCTGGAATTGTAGACCGATTTTTAGTTAACTATAATTTTATTATGTGAAGTATTCGACCCTTCTCATGCAGGTGCCAGGCACCATAGTACAAATTCTCTTCTTGTAAACCTTGCGGACTTTATGTTCGTAGTGGATACTGAACCCTATGGTTTGTTGTGATATTCTTGTTGATGTTTTCTGCAAGTGTACAGGCTATTATAGTATAGCTATGCAAATACAGGTCAATCCTATAGGGACTTGTTTTAAAAATTTGGAGTTTTTAAATAATTTAATTATTTAAAATTCAATTCAATTGACAAAATTTAACAGACAAAAAATTCTGACTTCAGATATAATTTATCAATGAAAATTCAGACATCTAATTCCAGGTAAAGTAGAAAAGGAAACAATAAAGTCCTAGTTAAAACTAAAACTAAAAGAAATTAAGAAAAATCTAATTCTCTAGCGTAAGTATTATTTAATTTTTTCACTTTGGATTTCCAAAACTTTGATCAACCTATATCACTGTGTTCAACATGCCCTGGATTAAGGATCTGACAGAGGAATTTGTTAGATTCTTTAAATATTTATAGATCTAATCAAATTAGTGAAATTAATATTCAATCGCTTAAATCTCTTCTCAAAATCCAAAATAAAGATTAATAACTGTAATTACACTAGAATCTATCCTAAGAAGATGCCCTAAAATTTAATTGAAATTCAGAATTAAAACAGACAAGAATTCGAAGATTCTCCCTCATTAACCCAGAACCATTAATTGCATTAAACAGGACTAAAATAGACAGAACGGAGATTACTCAGAATTGGAATAGCGTAAACCGGGAATAAGGACCGTAAATGTAAACTCAATTATTCCTGCAGGGACAAATTTGGAAATTTTCCTGAAATTTCCCAAAACTCCCGTAAAAAGGCAAATAGCCGGAGAAGATGATGGGATGGCCGGAGATCGACAGTGAGATTTGCAGATGTCTGGGCGTGTGAAGAACGATGCCTTTTCTGAGGAGGGGCTGTCGTACTGGACTGGTTGTGCTGGGTATCGTCCAAATCTAGTCTGGGCAACTTCTACTGCCGTGCGGTGGTGGAGAAGCAGGGGTAGACGACGTTGCCCGGTCTGGAAAGCTCTGCACTACCGGGAAGATGAGGAGGGGTTGTTCTGTCTATATCGTGCTGCCAGAGGTGGAGTAGGAGACTAGATTTGGTGAACTCGATGATGGATGCAGCAAGGAAAGGAAGAAGAAACGGAAAGAGGAAGAGACCGGAGAAAAATTTGGGAAGAAGGGCTGGTTCAGTCTATGCGACAGATGCTGGGAGTTGGGTGGAAAAGAGAAACGGAAAGAAAAAGAAGAACATTGGTGTGGACAGAGATAGAATACGGGTTTGGGTGTGGAGGCAATGGAGATTAGAGGGTGAAGCAGTGATGGTGAAGTTAGAACATGAAGGACGCTAGTATGTGGAGCAAAACAGAAACGGGATAACAAAGAAAACCGAAAGAGCTGATAAAAAGTTAGTGGAGTAATACAAAATAAATGACAACAACCTCCTCTAGGCTCCTCGGCTTCTTCTTATATTTTTTTCTTTTCTAATCTTGCTCTACCTCCTTTCTTTTACTCTTAACAAACTCCTCTTCTTCTTATCTCTTTCAATTAGGACTTCTAATTAGGAATCCTCTTTGATTAGAAAACCTTCTTGCTCTTCACTAATTTGTACCGTTGATCATTGAGGGATAATCTGTAACCGTGATCCATAGCCATTTATGCCTTTTATAGTTAATCTGCAAAATAAAAGACTAAATTAAAATCATCTAAACCACACATTAATCATATGATAAACTCTAATGATCATCTAACCGTTGATTTTAAAAAATTAAGGTTTGGATGGTCAATTTGAGGTAAATTTAAAATCAAACTAAAATTTGCAAATTTGAATGGTTAGATGTTCTAATTGAATGCTAAACTATGGGCCTTTTAGCCAAAATTAAATACTTAACACACCCCCCAACTAGCATTATGCTAGTCCATAGCAAAGCATGCAGACAATTATTTTATACAAAATTGGTACAGAGTGCCACTTTAGTAGATACTCACGATTGCATTTAACACATGCAACAAGCCCTTGAACTCCTAAGTTACCCCTAGTGGACGAGTTATGCATCGTGAGGGTTTGCAGTGAATATACCCACAAAATTCATTAAAGTCAAGTCCCTTATTTTATCTTAGAGAATTCTCTTTCATTAGCAAATTGACTAGTTTTTCATAACTTAATGAAGATGATTTGACAATTTTACACACCATACACATATTAAAGACATTTTATTTGAGCTATTTCTCAGAATGCATGTGTGTGTGTATAGCCATATAAATCTTGACTTCTAACTGGATATGCTTACATTCCATTGGAAATATGCTTTGACCTCAAATCCTCATAGTTATACACTCAGAAATAAAACTCTTATGTAAGGGGTTTAAACATATTTCTCTTATTATGTGACCGAATCCAACAAGTTGATGGTTCACATAATTCTTTTCAACGCTTATGAGACAAAGAAAAGTGATCCATAAGAGTAGATGTTATCACCAAGAATATTAGGGGTCTTTTACCTTAATTCTTTTTTTTTTTTTTTTAATCTCCTCTTTAAGGCTATGTCCACCTAAGATCAATAGGTCTTTACTTAGGACGAAATGTAGGCTTAGGATAGGTTTAAAACAGAAATGTATAAAGATTTCAAAGGTTCAAAATTGAGTAGATGTCTTCAATGAATATCTACTAGGACAACTTTTCTTTTGGGTTTGTTCTTAAAGTGAATTTCTCTTTCAAATTTTTGGTCTTTCTGTTTCCTTTCTTCTTCTTCTTTTTCTTTCTTTTTTTTCTTTGAAAGAAAGACAACTAATTTTTCTCAATTCTTTGATTTTTTGTCCTATTTTTGAATTTTTTCTACTCTACTCATTTTGAAGATGGGTAGTGGTTATTTATTTTGGGTTAAGATGAATGGGTTTAAGAAACAAAAAGCTTAATAACAGGCTCAAAAAGCTAACTAGTGGTATACTATATTGGGTAGACTTTATGTCTCTAGGCTGAGCAAGGATGACTTATATCATTTCTTAGGTTTCCTAAAGCCTATCAGATTCAATAAATTTCTAGAATTAAAGCTATTACTCCTATTTATTCTTGATGTTTAACCAAAACAAGGGTAATAGGATCATACTAATGTATGTACGCTGAAGAAAGTGTGGAATTACTTATAACTCTCTAAAAGAAGATAGTCTCAAACTCTCACTAAGTTATAGGTTTCCACTGATTTTCTTCAGGGTCTTTAAGTCCTACCTCGATATTAGTCTTAATTATGTGTTGTGTGTAAATGGTTTTTGAGAATTAACTTTCATAAAATGCTTCAACACATACATGATATGCAAAACTAATCATATGCATTCCCATTAAGAGGTGAAAATAGTATATTTACTAAATTTTGAACATCCAGTTCTCATTACAATAAGGGAACTTTACTTTAAAAACTTTTCTTTTCTATTTTCAATTTTTTTTTTTAAACTCAAGAAAATTCAAAATCTCTAGTGCATCTACACCCACAACCTGAATGAAACATTGTCTCCAATGTTTAAAAACATAAGATTCTATATGAAAGTGGAGGGATGTATACTTTAAACCTTTGGGTTGCCTCCCAGTAAGCGCTAAGTTTAACGTCTTCAGCCAGACATAATGATGAGTGCAATGATGATGTGCTACAAGGCTCCCGGAGTGGTAATCTAAGGTGGATCATGATACTCAGGTGTCTCTAAAAGTGTCTCATCTATTTCAAGGTTAGGTAGTTCTAAGAAAGGTTTTAACCTTTGACCATTGACCTTTTGGATTTCTCGATCTTTTTCAATCTCGATGGCCCCATGAGGATAGATTGTGTGTATTATATAAGGTCTGGTCCATCTAGATTTAAGTTTTCCTAGGAATAAATGCAATATGGAATTATACAGTAAGACCTTTTGACTTGGTGTGAAGGATTTTCTTCAAATATGTCGATCATGTACAGCCTTCATTTGGTCTTTGTACAATCGTGTAGACTCATATGCATCTTTCTTCAATTCTTCCAACTCATTGAGCTGGAGTTTTCTGTGGGTTCCAGCAAAATCTAAGTCAAAATTTAGCTTTTTGATAGCCCAACATGCTTTGTGCTCTAACTCTACTAGTAAGTGGCAAGCCTTTCCATATACTAAGTGGTAAGGTGACATTCTTATAGGGGTTTTATATGTTGTACGATAAGCCCATAAATTGTCAATAAGTCTCAGAGACCAGTCCTTCCTATTTGGATTGACTGTCTTTTCTAGAATTCTCTTTATTTCCCTATTGGATATCTCTACTTGACCACTAGTCTGAGGGTGGTATGAGGTAGCTATCTTATGGTTGACACCACACTTTTTCATTAAATTCTCAAACACCTTATTACAAAAGTGTTTTCCCCCATCACTTATTATGGCTCTTGGTGTACCAAACCTTGCAAAAATATTTTCTTTTAAAAACTTTACCACAACCTTGTGGTCATTCATTTTGCATGGTATAGCCTCCACCCACTTGGACATGTAGTCCACTCCCATTAGGATGTATAAATTTCCAAAAGAATTAGAAAAAGGTCCCATAAAATCTATGCCCCAAACATCAAAAGGTTCTATGACAAGGATTAGGTTTAAGGGCATTATATGTCTTCTTCCTAAACTTCCTAACCTTTGACACCTTACACATACCTTGTAGTAAGCATGTACATCCTTAAATATGGTAGGCCAATAAAATCCACACTGCAAAATTTTTGCAGCTGTCTTTCTAGAGTTGAAATGGCCCCCACATGCATGATCATGACAAAAGGAGATGATTTGATTATGTTCTCTATTTGGCATGCATCTCCTAATTATTTGGTCAGGATAGTACTTGAATAAGTACGGGTCATCCCAAGTAAAATATCTAACCGCAATTAAAAATCTCTTTTTATCTTGTTTGGTCAAATGATTAGGCATTTGTTCTGTAACAAGATAATTAACAATATCTCCATACTAAGGTAATTGGGAAACATGCAATAACTGTTCATCATAACTGTTCATCTGGGAATGACTCAGTTATAGGTCCTTGATCGCTAGTGTGCTCCACCACTAATCTGGATAAGTGATCTGCTACCACATTTTCTAAACTTTTCTTAGCCCTAATTTCTAAGTCAAACTCTTGTAGCAGTAGTATCCAACGAATCAACCTAGGTTTTGCATCCTTTTTAGAAAGGAGGTACTTTAAAGTTGCATGATCCAAGTATACTATAACTTTAGACCCTAACAGGTAAGATCTAAACTTATCCAAAGCAAACACTACAGCTAACAACTCTTTCTCAGTAGTGGAATAGTTGAGTTGTGCATCATTTAGTGTTTTACTAACGTAATATATCACATGGGGAAGTTTATCAATGCACTGCCCCAAAATAGCTCCAATGGCATAATCCGACGCATCACACATTATTTCGAATGGTGTGTTCCAATCTGGTGGTCGAATAATAGGTGCAGAATTCAATTCAGCCTTGAGTCGTTCAAATGCTTTCTTACAGTCCTCATCAAAGTCAAAAGTGGCCTCCTTTGTAAGTAAATTACATAGGGCCTTGGCAATTTTGCTAAAATCTTTGATAAATCGTATGTAAAAGCTAGCATGTCCTAAAAAAGAGAAAATTTCTTTTATCGTCCTTGGTGGAGGAAGGTTGACTATTAAATCCACTTTTGCCTTATCGACTTCTATCTTATTGGGTGATATTATGTGACCTAATACTATCCCATTCTGTACCATAAATTCCCAATTTAAGACCAAATTCTTTTCCTGACACCTTACAAGGATTAACTTCAAGTGATGCAGGCACTTATCAAATGATGACCCAAATATTGAGAAGTCATCCATAAACAGCTCAAGGAATCTCTCTACCATGTCTGAGAAAATGCTCAACATACACCTTTGAAATGTAGCTGGAGCTTTACAAAGCCCAAAAGGCATATGTCTGAGGCAAAGATTCCAAAAGGGCAGGTGAAGGTGGTCTTCTCCTGATCTTTTGGTGCTATAGAAATTTGGTTATAACCGGAATATCTATCCAGAAAAGAGTAATTGCTATGTCCAGTTAACCTCTTTAGCATTTGGTCAATGAAAGTAGAGGAAAATGATCTTTCCTCGTGCCGCGTTCAACTTTCGATAGTCAATACAAACTCTCCACCCAGTGGTCGTGCGGGTGGGGACTAGCTCGTTATCCTCATTTTTGACTACCATGACCCCAGATTTCTTAGGCACAACTTGAACAGGGCTGACCCAAGTACTATCAGAGATAGGGTATATGACATCAACATCTAAGAGTTTTAGGACTTCATCTCTAACCACGTCCTTCATGTGGGGGTTCAGTCACCTTTGAGTTTCCCTAGAAGGTTTTGCATTTTCTTCTAGATGTATCCTATGCATGCATACTGCTGGACTTATCCCTTTTATGTCTGCTATCGTCCACCCTAGAGTAGTTTTATGTTCCTTAAGAACATCTAACAACTTACCCTCATGTTCTTTATTTAAGTTTGACGCTATTATTACAGGTAAGATTTCATCTGGGCCTAAGTATGAATATTTCAAGTTATCAAGCAAGGGTTTTAGGTCCAAAGATAGTGGTTGCTCTATTGAGGGTATGAGCACAGATTTAGGCAGTGGGAGTGGTTCCACATAAGGACCACACTTAGAGGTATCCATGAATGGTGCAATATCTAAAAGATTATTTACCTCCTCAATAGACTTGTCTATGTCTAATTCTCTATTTAAATGCATCAGACTAGCCTCTAGTGGGTCCGAGATGGACAATGGCAAATGAATCTCATTAATTAGACTCTCTATCAGGTTGACATCACAGGGATCATCAAGGTCTAAATGTTGTTGATCAACATTAAAAACATTAAGCTTAACCTTAATGTTGTCGAATGAGAGTTTCATTACACCATTCCTACAGTTAATAATGGCGTTGGATGTTGCTAAGAATGGACGTCCAAGGATGACTGAGATTTGATTAACAGGATCTGATACAGGTTGGGTGTCTAGCACAATGACATCAACAGGGTAATAAAACTTATCCACCTGTATCAAGACATCTTCAACCAAACCATGAGGTATCTTGATAGATCTATCAGCTAATTGCAGCGTGGTAGTGGTTGGTTTCAACTCACCGAGTTTTAGTTGCTCATGGACAGAGTATGGCAACAAGTTAACACTAGCCCTTGAGTCAAGAAGTGCCCTATCTATGACATAATCTCCAATGACACACGTGATTGTAGGACATCCTAGTGTGTTGATTCAAGGAGCTCACCTATTCGGTGAGGAAGGCTTTCTTTTGCATATTAAGCTTTCACTTTGTTGTGCAGAGCTCTTTTAAGAATTTAGCATAGGCAGGGATGTCTTTAATTGCATTGAGCAATGATATATTGATTTGTACATGTTTAAACACTTCCATTAACTCATTGAAGTTTGATTCCTTCCTAAATTTATTCAGTAATTGGGGAAAATGGGCTTTAGGCACATAGGGTGCTTCCACTATAGGCTCTACAGGGTTGTTCTGTTTTGAATTTTTTTTTTTGCCTCTTTTTCCTCTATGGTTTCCTTAGCTTGCCCTTCTTTGTTATCAATTTGACGACCATTCCTAAGGGTGATTATGGACTTGGCATGCTCATGAGGGTTAAGGTTTTGAGAACTAAACCCTATCTCAAATTGACCCTTAGGGTTAGGGACGGATTGAATAGGAAATTGACCCTTTCCTCTATTATGTAATTCAGCACACAATTGGCTTATTTACACCTCTAGCCTAACTATGGCTTGAGAGTTGACACGGGCTGAATGTCTACTATCATTTTGCATTTAGTGTAAGGACTTTTTAGTGTAATCATTATCTTTTGCAAATTGTTCCATCATGGCGTGGATGTTTTCCTCTGAATATGGTTTCTTTTGTTGTAGAGGTTGTTGGAAGCAGGTGGCTGATGGGAAACTATAGTTCTAAGAGGAAAGTTTTGGACAGGGGGATTTATAGATGGCCCCCCTTTGTGGTTATTCTTTGACAAAGAAAAATTAGGATGCCTAGCCCATCCAGGGTTGTAGGTCTCAGAATATGGGTTGTCGCTAGGTTGGCGATCTGTATTCAATGCATTCACTTGGTCTACAAGATATTCAGGGAATACTTTATTAGATGGATATGCTGAGGTTAAATGGTTTGGACTAGAATAAGTAGCACATACCTCTTGTGGAGGTTTTTGGGATAATGTAACAGCCATGAAAATTGAAACATAGTTTTAAGCTTGTCCATTCTTCCATCTAATTTTTTAGAGACAGAATCGAGCTTATAGGATAGATCAGTATGTGCTCCTATCTCATAGATACCTCCTTTCTTAGTGGGCTGGTTAGTTCTTTCTCTCATATTTGAATAATCCCATTGCTGAGAATTATCAACTACAATTTGAAAAAATTCCCAAGCTTTACTTTCATCTTTTAACATCAGGGTCCCTCCACTCGCTGCATCTATCATTTGTCTATTTTGAGGTGTCAATGCTTATAGAAGTATTGAACTTGCTGCCATTTCTCAAATCCATGGTGAGGGCATTTTTGCAGTAGTTCATTCCACCGTTCCCAACATTTGTAATATTGTTCATCATCCCTTTGTTGGAAATTTATAATTTCACAAAGCATGGCATTTGTTTTGTGAACAAGGAAGAACTTGTTCAGGAACTTCTTAAATAATTGGTCCCATGTATGTATAGAACCTATCTCCAAGGAATTAAGCTATGACTTGGCTTTATCTTTAAATAACGGGAATAACCTTAGTCTAATAGAATCATCTGAAATATTTCAGAACCTAAATGTGGAACAAATATCAAGGAACTCCTTAATATGTAGGTACAGGTCTTCTCGGTCTCAACCATAAAAAGTAGAACTATGCATGAGGGGGTATTAAGTTAGAGCTGCGCATAAAAATATCTAATAGTCTTGTGCTCAATCTCTATTGGTGGTTCAGCCATAGGGGTAGGAACTATGTTTCTTTCCCCTTGGTTTTGGATGCGTTGAATATATGGATTTAAGGTAGTAGCTCAGGGTTCTGAGATTGACGCCCTTGCATGAACTATTCCTAATATAAAATGTCCTACTCTAAATGCTAACTCTAACTTTATGTGATGCAAGCAAAAAGGCACAGTCAAACACCTTAGGCTAATAAGCAATATATTGATTTTCTTGAATATGTGTGGGGACAATGCTTTTAATTAGCCTAATCTAGCGCTCCTCCTTTCCTTTAGACTTGATTATTGCTTACCAGTTAGGTTCTTCGAAAGGTGGTTAATACAACCCTCGTGTAAGGAGGCGTTTAGACCTCACAAATGTCAACAGGTGGTGAGGGAAGAGTGAGGCTCTATTAGACAACTCTCAATAACCACAGTGCTCAAAAGCCATTAGAGTGACAATAAATCGAGTCTTAGTAAGAGGGTCCTACGAGCATGTGATAGCCCTATAGGTCTCTTCTGATTGATTTTAATTTGATTTGAAGGTTAGGATAGCGTGCTTGAGGTGATTATCGTAGGTAGTCCAAGGAGTGGTGATGAAATCCACCCTTGATCTTATGGGGGTAGGGTGCCTTTACTAATTAATTCCACACTCCATGGCAGTTTGATCAGCATATATATTACCTTAAAGCATTAACCATGTCCTAAGATGCAAATAAAAGCGATAAACTAATGTAAAACCTAAAAATGCAACAATTATAAGAGGATGCTTTCTATATGATTTATACCACCAAACAGTGCAAATTTACTTTAAATTCAAACCCTAATCTAGGAATTTAAATGAGTGAGGAGACTTACAATGGGGTTTCTAATGAAGATCAAATGTGGGCCACCTTATCCCACACTTGCCCTGTATTATTACAACCCTTTAAAATGAAAATAGAAATTACAATTTACAAGGATCCTCACTACAAGCTTCACTCAAAAGGAAAAAAAATCCTAATCTAGGAAAGCAAGGAAATTTCCACGTTGATGAAGATTTTCTTGCGAATTTTCTCCACTTTCCTGTTTCCTTGAAAAAGAAAATCTAGAAATAAGTACCAATTTCAGGAAATTAGGTGGTTATGTACTAAAAAAAATTAAAAAATGCACCAAAAATTACCAAAAATGTTGAAACTATGCAATTCCTACACTTTTTTATTTTTTTTTGGATTTTTAATTAAAATTTATACAAACTCCTTTGCAAGTCCCCGACTAAGCCTGGCAATTTGGGTTGGTGGGTTGTGTTTGTGTCGACACGAACACGACACATTAGAGTTATGGGTTGACACGAACACAACCTACTTAATAATCGTGTCAAGAATCATGACCTGAACATGGCACAATTATTAAACGATTCGACACAACATGACTCGTGTAACACGATTAAGTAAATAGAAAATAAATAATATAGGACGGTTCTAGATGAACCGTCCTATATCTGCTCGTATTTGTCCTGTCCCTTATGCTGGTTCATTTTGAAACCTCTCTTATTGCGATATATAGGACGGTTCATCTTGAACCGTCCTATATTGCATTGTAATACAGGACGGTTCTAGATGAACTGTCCTATATCTGCCCGTATTTGTCCTGCCCCTTATGCTAGTTCATTTTGAAACCTCTCTTACCTTGCAGTGCTTCTTTGGATCCTTTGATGTCCCTGATTATTCAACATTCCTAGCATTCAATGTAAATTAGTCTTTGTTTCTTAGTTCTGGTCTACTCTACATTGTTAATATCTCCAGGTACTTTTCTTTTAGCTCCTTTGATGGTCCTGATTTTCCGGCACTCCTAGCATTCAGCATGAATTAGTTTCTGTTCTCAATGCTGGACTACTCTATGTTGTCACTTTATCCAACTACTTATATTCTTATTAAGGATCTACAAACAAGGAAGCTGAATTACTAGAGGTGCATATAAGACGGTTCATCTGGAACCGTCTTATATTAAATTTATAGTTGTAATATAAGACGGTTCCAGATGAACCGTCCTATATTACATTTACACTTGTAATATAAAACGACTCTAGATGAACCGTCCTATATTTTAATATAAGATGGTTTTTGAAGAACCGTCCTATATTTTCAACCACAGGTTAGATGGGTCAACGCGATGAATAAATAGGTCACGTGTCAAACAGGTCAACACGATGGGTCACATTGATTGACCCGAACACGACACGATTTTTGGCGTGTCACCCGAAAATGACACGAACACAATAAGACTCGACCGAAACCTGCTAAATTCATGTCGGGTTTGGGTCGTGTTATAGTGTCGTGTCATATTTTGCCACCCCTATCCCCGACAACAACACCAAAAACTTGTTGATGTTTTCTGCAAGTGCACGGGCTATTGTAGTATAGCTATGCAAATACAGGTCGATCCCACAGGGACTCGCTTTAGAATTTTGGAGTTTTTAATAAAATTTAATTATTTAAAATTCAATTCAATTGACAAAATTTAATAGACAAAAAAGTCAGACTTCAGGTATAATTTATCAATGAAAATTCAGACATCTAATTCTAGGTAAAGCAGAAAAGGAGTCCTAATTAAAACTAAAACTAAAAGAAATTAAGAAAAATCTAATTTTCTAGCTTATGTACTATTCAATTTCCTCACTTTGGATTCCCAAAACTTTAATCAACATATCACTATGTTCAACATGCCTTGGATTAAGGATCTGATGGAGGAATTTGTCAGATTCTTCAAATATTTAGAGATCTAATCAAATTAGTGAAATTAAGATTCAATGGCTTAAATCTCTTCTCAGAATCCAAAATAAAGATCAAGAATAGTAATTACTCTAGAATCTATCCTAAGATGATGCCCTAAAATTTAATTGAAATTCAGAATTAAAACAAACAAGAATTCAAAGATTTTCCATCATTAACCCAGAACCGTTAATTGCATTAAACAATATTGAAATAGACAGAACGTAGATTACTCAGAATAGGAATAGTGTAAATCAGGAATAAGGACATTAAATTTAAATTCAATTATTCATGCAAGGACAAATTTCCAAAACTCCAGTAGAAAGGAAATAGCCGGAGAAGATGATGGGATGGCCGGAGAAGATCGCCGGTGAGATTTGCAAACATCTAGGCGTGTGGAGAACGATGCCTTTTTTGAGGAGGGGCTGTCCTATTGAACTGGTTGTGCTGGGCATCGTCCAAATCTAATCTAGGCAACTTCTACCACTGTGCGGTGGTGGAGAAGCAGGGGTAGACAACGTCGCCCAGTCCTAGAAAGCTCTGCACTACCGGGAATATGAGGAGGGGTTGTTCTGTCTGTGTCATGCTGCGAGAGGTGGAGTAGGAGACTAGATTTGGTGAACCCGATGATGGGTGTAGCAAGGAAAGGAAGAAGAAACGGAAAGAGGAAGAGACCGGAGAAAAATTTGGGAAGAAGGGCTGGTTCAGTCTATGCGATAGATGCTAGGAGTTGGGTGGAAAAGAGAAACGGAAAGAAAAAGGAGAAGGTTGGTGCAGATAGAGATAGGATACAGGTTTGGGTGTGGAGGCAATGGAGATTAGAGGGTGAAGCAGTGATGGTGAAGGAAAAACAAAAGGAGGTGAAGGACGCTGGTATGTGGAGCAAAACAAAAAAGGGATAACAAAGAAAACCAAAAGAGCTGATGAAAAAGCAGTGGAGCAATTCAAAATAAATGACGATAAACTGACAAACAACAATGGAAAAGAGAGAAATTGGCAAGCAAAGGGAAAGCAAACAACTCAAAACAACCTCCTCTATGCTCCACGGCTTTCTCCTGTTATATATATATTTTTTCTTTCCTAATCTTCCTCTACCTCCTTCCTTCTTTTCCTCTAACAAACTCATCTTCTTCCTATCTCTTTCAATTAGGACTCTTCCAATTAGGAATCCTCTTTGATTAGGAAACCTTCTTGCTCTTCACTAATCTGCACCATTGATCATTGAGGGATAATCTATAACCTTGATCCATAGCCATCCATGTCTTTTATAGTTAATCTGCAAAATAAAAGACTAAATTAAAATCATTTAAACAGCACATTAATCATCTAATAAACTCTAATGATCATCTAACTGTTGATTTTAAAAAATTAAGGTTTGGATGGTTAATTTGAGATAAATTTAAAATCAAACTAAATTTTGTAAATTTGAATGGTTAGATGTTCTAATTGAATGCTAAACTAAGGGTCTTTTAGCCAAAATTAAACACTTAACAATTCTCGCATTGCATCTTAATTTTATGTTCCATCCAAATAACAATTTATGTGCACCCTTCGTTAACAAAATCCCAAATCAAGACTTCACTATGTCAGACAACTTGGTCGACTTTCTGCTTATGGCTTTCTAGTAGTAAAGACAATGATGGGATTAATTGAACACAGATGAGCTTCAGTGAGATTAGATATTAGCTGCTGGATGGTTGTTGTAAGAGATGTTGCAACACCTCTGGCATAGAAATCCCATTGGAATCTTCAAGTGTTGAAATGTCTATGTTAAGTTGGATAGAGAAGATTAGTTTTCACGTGATGGGGAGAATCATGTTTCTCCATTTTACCTCACACTTTTTCTTCTTTAGAGATATTCACCCGCAGGGGAGCCTTGGCATGGTGGTAAAGTTGTCATTGTGTGACCTTGAGGTCATAGAACCCTTTCAGATCATCTGAACCACGCATGCCATTGTCAGCTATAGATAGTCACATACCTAAAATCACATATTTGGATAATCTTGTGGTTGTCTTTGTTGATCTATTTTTAGTTCCAAAGTGAACCCTCTTAAAAGTCGTGGTCCTCAGAATATCTCGAAAAATATTTTTCTTAAATAAATTATAACTTCATTTAGGATCAAATCCTTATGCTACTTCAATTTAAGAGCATGGGTAGGTGTAGACACAAGTATTCTAAGAATATCATGTTTTGTATATCTAGGTCATTCATCACGTTCAAAATGGCTAGATGGGCTCGTGAAAAAATTTCATTCCCATTGAATTCTTTTAAGTTGTACTCATCTTTTAGAAAAATAATTATGGCAATCCATTTTTATTTTATTATAGAGATCCAAAAGTAGTAGTAGGATCATCCAAATGCACTGATTTCTCCTAGATTTCCTAATTTCTATATGCTGAACATGATGAACAGTTAGATCTTCCAAAAAGGCTCTAAATAAACATCTACTTCTTAGGATGCTTGTAATCATCTCCACTGATCAGGAAACTGCAACTTAATTATGTCTAACATTGAAGTCTAATATCAATTTGTTCACTTATCACGTGAGGAACAACTCTTATACAAAAAACCAAGGGGTAACCTTTTGATAGTCATCCCCTTTTAGCAATAATCATGTTAAGAATAAGCTATTGAAATTCAAACTCTGGCTAATTAGTCTTAGTGTTCTTTTATCTAGACATTGGAAAAGGACACAACCTAGATAGACCCAAATTTGAGTGATTTTAACTCTACATCTTGTTTGGCACATCTCTATTTAGGGTGGTGAACAAAATTTGTGCCCACCAAAGGCTTCTACCTACTAGCTTTTATGGTTCAAATTTCAATGGACACAATTTAAAATAAAAAATACATGGCTCAAATTTCAGCAGACATAATTTAAAACAAAAATGCCATTTTTCAATTGATCCAACAAATAAGCCAAACATGATGAATGGATCAGAGCATCTAAAGAAGAGCCCACTTTGATTGCATCCTAATTTGACTTTGGAAAGCATTTTCCTTATTAACATTTAATATGTAGCCTCCAACAAATGGTCACCAAGAAGAAATGGTGATGGTTTACATTCATCCATAATACCAATACACCTCAAATTTTATGACACTTTTTTTGCCATTTTCCCATAAAAAATTGCATGAAGCATTTTCTATATTAACCTTTAACATGTGGCCTCCAAACAAATGGTCACGAAAGAAGAAATAATGATGGTTTGAATTCATCCATAATGCCAATACACCTTAAATTTTATATGACCCTCTCTTTCCTATTTTAGCTATAAAAAAAATGCATGAAGACGATGAACTCTTTGTAATAGAAATTTATTTTTCTCAAATGATCAACATTATGCATAGTAGAGATAATTTGGCTTATACATGTCATCTCTTTTCTCTCAAATAAATTAACAGGTGAATTGAAATAGTGTACCTTCAGTTCAGTTTCATGTTTGCATTTGTTGACTGCACTAGCTAGCAGTTGGATTAAAATTATAATAACTCGGATACACGTAATTTTGATTATTCAAACATATGGGTTAGATACAGTAATTTTGACTCAAATATTATAATAACCTAGATACATGAGCATTCAGCATACATGCACTCCACTAGTTCATTGAAAAAGAAGATACAATACCTTAGAGGCCAAAGAAGCAACCAACACCAGACATGAACTCACTCGACTAACCTGTATGTATCAAGATCCATGGCATCTCTACCTAGTGCATTCCAAACTAACATAGGTGGAGATAATAGCTTTTCTTCTTCTACTACCATCTTTTTTTTATAGTTATTGAACATGCGAGAGCATCTTTGATGAAGTTGAACAGCCCCGGTTCATGAAGCTCCTGTCTATGGGGGGTTCGGGGAAGGGGCAGACCACAAGGGTCTATAATACTCAATCTCACCTTGTATTTTTGCAAGAGGCTATTTCCATGCCTTGAACCCATGACCTCAAGGTCACACAATGACAATTTTACTATTGCACCAAGGTTCCCCTTCATCTTTGATGAAGCTAAACACTAGAGAATATACATTCTCGCTCTGCCTGATGTGCAATAATGAGAATTGAAAGGGACATGATCTGCACTAAATCCTTTTCTAATATAAGGTGAAATTGATCTCACCAATATGAATGTTGCTCCAATAGTCATCTTCCCATCATGACCACCTGCCATTCTGCCTTTTAATCTTTATCTTTCCCCATGCATGCATAGATTAATCTTCAAGTATTTTCCATTGTGGTGGCACTACTATACAGAGGCTTTTAAAGTTGGTAAAAAATGCTAATAGAAATTGTTTAAAAAACGAATTTTATTGAAACTTTGAAAGTCCAAGGATTTTGAAGTCATTTAACTAAACAACTTCAAAAGTGCTTGACTTTTGAAGCTGATTAGTCACAACAGTCTAACATACTTTTGAACCCCATCATCTATAGTGACAAAACCTACTTGATCTACAAAATGCAAAGAGAGAGAGAGAGAGAGAGAGAGAGAGAGAGAGAGAGAGAGAGAGAGAGAGAGAGAGAGAGAGAGAGAGAGAGAGAGAGAGAGAGAGAGAGAGATTTGATAACAAGAAAGCAATGTGTGATAAAAAGAGGTTATCATTTACATTTTGTGTTTATCATGCCACCAAAAATCAAAATATTTAAAATGAAAAGAAAGAAGGAAAAAAGGACATAGATAGACACAATGACCAAAGGAGGAGGCTGTCATGCTACCTGTGAGAAGAAAAATATGAATAGAGGTTACAGGATAAATGAGGCGACTTTTGGCATTTTATAGACAAAAAAAAAAGATTTTTGAAGTTGTTTAGTCCTAAACAACTTTAAAAGTGATTGACTTTTAAAGTTGCTTGACTCAAACGACCTTAAAAGTATACACTTTAGTCTGGCTTGAAGATGGATTTTACTTGGGAAAGGATTTTTAAAGTCACTTTATGTGACGACCCGGGTTTTTCAAACACTTTTTAAACACAAAAGGCATTGACATAATAAAAATCATTTTTAAAGAGTAAACAACAGTGGAAGAATCTTTTCTTTTAAATTTACTTTGAAAAACTCCTAGTGTCATTTTTTTTTCTCAAAACAATGATTCTTGGTGAAATGAGCGTTTATTTCTATAAAAAATTTGACAGAGTTTCCTCTGTTTTTCGGACATATGACATTTAACGCATGTCATTGCGAAGTACTTGATAAACATACATTCACATTTTTTATACATAATTGGAGACTCTGTTTCCCTTTCAAATATTTAACAAAATAAAAATAAATTATTCAAACAAAATACTCCTAGAACCTCTACATCACAACCTAGTCATAGAAGTCATCCAAACTCTCATAATACATACATTGCAATCTTTTTCTCAGTTTTGATAAAATCACTTCAAACATAAACCACTTGTTACCTGTCCTAGTCAAAAGTTTCCGTTGGCGCACTCCTGTTAGTAAATAGCTCTTATTTCATGGGAGTCCTCTGTTTTGAGATATTATCAACATGTCAAACTTGCTAGTATTTTTTTGTATTTGAGGCATTGCAAACCAAAGCAATGCCTCAACAAGCAATCACTTGTTAGGTGGAATAAGATGCAATTTTATATAAATAAAATCATGATAATTCTATATAAATCAATTTGTCCATGCTGAATTATGCAAACAATAATTCAATTATCATTTAACTTGAAATCATTCTACATTCATCAAAATCATGAATCCATGCCAAAATGGAAGAAATACCAATGCATCAGTCCTCAAACACATTCTTTGAAATGCAAAGTATGCAGTCACATGTCAAACTTACAACTTAGTTTCATTTCCTGACACCAGTCTTCACTCTTAGAGCCATTTCACATTACTAAATACCAACGCATTGTTACGCAGTAGGTTAAACCCAAAGACACACCTCAAGGCTTTGCTCCTGAGAAACTGGTAGCTTGTCCAGCCTAAAGGCCCAACCACATTATAATGACCCCTCAGAACACGTTATTATGTGTATCATAGTGCACAACAGACAATAGAACTCTTTGTCATAGTGAGTTAAACCCAAAGACACACCTCAAGGCTACACAATAAACAATACTATCCTCTTTGGTGCAGTAGGTTAAACCCAAAGACACACTTCAAGGCCTTGTTCCTGGTATTAGTCTTATATTTTTCTGGTATCAAATACACAACAGACAATATTATCCTCTTTAGCGCAGTAAGTCGATGTAGTAGGTTAAACCCAAAGATACATCTCAAGGCTACATAGTAGACAATATTATCCTCTTTGGTGCAATGAGTAGGCGCAATGGATTAAACCCAAATACACATCAAACCCAAAGACACACCTAAAGGATCTGTTCTAGCCAAGAGATGGGCCACCCACAATCATTGGTGTAGAACGTGTTGTGTCATGAACCTACAAATGGACTAAAATATCACAATATAATGTGCTTATATATGAGCAATTTACATCATGATTCAATTTTAGCATGCACATTCATCTTTTTTTTTTGCATAAACTGAAAAGACTTGTTTCAGTGCTTGAAAGTCATATACAAATACATATATAGAGAAAATCTTAGCAGTCTTAATTCCACCTACCTCAAATGAAGATCTTCAGGTTCTCTTAAGCAAATAATTCATTTAGTACTCTTACGCGTTCCTGAACAATTACACATCTATAATGATACAAACACACACTCAGATATACAATTCTAGGACTTCTCTTAGCTTCCCTAGCATGAAAGTTTCCTCTAAGTTATCTCCCATCACTATTCATCACCAGGCAAAGTGACAGTGCTTATTATTGTGCTAAGGACATTTCATCAGCTATTGGTTGATAGCTAATTGAATGACCAATGATTACTGGATTTCCAATCCATGCCATTGGCCTTGGATTAATTATCTACCATTCTTCTTAAGTGACTGCAAGTCACTTTCACTGTTCAATGCTCTTATCTTAAAATTTTCAAAGTATCTTAACTTAATAAAGGTTGGGGTACACAGTGGTGGCATCTGATCACTAATCAAAACTCGCAAAGTCCTTATTCCTCTACTATCCAATCAGACAGTTTAGGTTTTTCAATCTAAATTCTTCAATTTGTTGCCGTATTCTAGCAATTTCAATGCTTTAAAACTCATCTGTGGTGCCTGATAATCCATTAGACATTACGAAGTTATTGTGTAAACAGTACCCAATTGGATGGCTAAGATTGTCTGATCTATTTCTTGCCCAGATCTACAAATTTAGTGTGATCTGAGCTACATTAGGTCCTTAGTTACCTATCCCTAAGCTTGGATCAGGAATTGGATGGTTGGATTGTCCGTAAATCTAGATCTAGCATAAAATCGCATGGATTTAACAAAATTCTTCAAATCAAAAGTTGGGTTTTGTAGATCTTACCTTCTATATGCATTTTCATGTTTTCTCCTCTCTTGGATGTGCTAGATCAACTCCATTCCATCGTGAACCCTCCAAACCTAGGAGTGCATAATATTTCCCCTCCAATCAACAGTCAAGATCCCCTCGGATCTCCCAATAACCTTTGTGGTTTCCATTTTGTCGCCAAGTTGGATAAAATGATAGAATCAGATCAGTGATCCGAGCCAGTGTTGTCTTTGACGACCTCCTGTAACTCTAGCAGACACAGAAACCTTTTTCTCCTTCTTCCACATCGGCATACTAGCCTCCTCCGGCGACATTGTCTCTCTCCCTCTTCTCCTTCTTCCTTCTTATTCCCCCTCTTCTTTTCTTCTCTCATTCCTGTCGTCTTCTCCCTCAGTTCACTCTCTCTTGCCGGCGCGATTTGGGGTTTCCAGGCTTGCAAGGTCTTCCCCCATCTCCTTTCCTTTCCCATCCTCCTTCTCTCTTGTTATCCTCCCTCTTCTTCCTCTTCTCCTCCTCCATAGCATCGGGTTTTCTTCTTTTTTTCTTGGTCTGTCAGGTTTGGGAAGAACAAACCCAACGTCTATGTCAGGTTCCTTCGGTGGGGTGCTTGTATGAAATACAACCCCCCTCATTTAACCATTTCTTCTGTTTTTTATTATTTATTATTATTTACTTTTACAGAATTGTCCCTCATATTCAAATACTCATATCTCCTCCATTCGAACTCTGATTTTTACAAATTTGGTATCGTTTGAATCGTCTTTTCGAGTACTATCCAATTATGAAGGTATTAATGCTAGATTAAATGTCTATCCAGTCTTTCACTTATAAAAATCCAAAATATGAAATTTAATATTATTCTTTTCATCCCAATTTAATATTTTCCAAGATTCACTCAATTGACATTTAAAATTTTTGGGATGTTATGCCTTATTTTGGCTTGAAGATGGATTTTATGCAAGAAAGGATTTTTAAAGTCATTTAGAAATAAACAACTTCAAAAGTTCTTTCTCATGTAAAATCCCTCATTGCGACAAACTAAAGTGTAAACTTTTAAAACCATTTAGAACTAAATGACTTCAAAAGTCACTAACTCTTAAATTTTTTTAGTAGTAAACATTAAAAAGTATAAACTTTTGAAGTCGTTTGAGTCAAATGACTTCAAAGTCTTTTCCTGCAAAAAAAAATTCCTCTTCTCGCCGACTAAAGAAGTCATTTTTGATTAAACAACTTCCTAAGTCTTCACTTTTAAAGTTGTTTTTTTTTTCTGAAAAACTTGTAAAATATTTGTGAAGTTGGTAGTCAAAATGGTGACTTCTTTATACCGACTTTAAAAACCTCATGTAAGTACTGTGGAATGACTTAACGACCACTCCTAATTTATTATCTTTTACTACTACCGTCAATACTACCACTATGCATGCTATGATATTCTTGGTTCTAAGCCTATTGCATTTTGATCTTCTTTGCTATTACAATGTGATTGTATACAGTTCTAACAATTTACTAGTTTATGATCCTTCGGCTTGAATTTGTGTGGAGATTGTACTGAACTAACGCATTTCATGTCACAATTCTTGGGAAATAATTTTTAGACATCATCCTCGCTACTGTCACTACTACAATCAAATTACACTAAGTCAGCATCATATTATGCTCATTGTTTTCTGAGATGGATTTATCAACTCTAGACACAAGTTATCATGTACAATTTCAAACCCTTTTAACTTCTCCACCTAAACTTCTTTTAAGCTCGTATGTAGAAACATGTTGTTAAGATCCAATAAAGGTAGCAAATTAAAGGCATGCAGCCGACAACGTCTAAAGTAGCTCACGGATAGCAA